>JAPTOF010000014.1:0-1250000 GCA_028554755.1 Cordia subcordata
TACTTCCTCCTCTTTTTTCCTTTTTTCCCATCATGCCTAAAAAGAAAAATCACATCTCAGCTAGGAAAAGTGCAAGAATCAAAGCTATTAATGAAAAGCTCAAAGAGTCCTATGTTGAACTCCCTCAAAATGATTTTGAAAATCTTAAGCATGGTGAAATCGTTCCTCCCTCTTTGTGTGAAAAATCCTCATCTTTGCTGATTGTTGAAGATGAATCCCACAAACTCAAGCCTTGAATTCAAACTTGCTTATGATGCTTGCTGTAACATAGGTTTCTCACCCTTGAAATCTTCCTCTCCAAAGTCAATGAACTCCAAGCTTGATTCTTCACCATTTACGGATCATTCTGATACCCCTCCAACGAGCTCAAGCTTGCAAAGGATTGAACAAAACCATGAGGATGGCAAAATACCTCTTGGGCAAAGCTCAACATGCAAGGGTCTAACAAGGCTTGGAACTACCTTGGAGAATAAAGGCCGAGAGGATTTTCTTGGAAGAAAGTTAACAATGGCTGCAATCTCACACTCGCCTTCAAGAAATTCATCTTCACCCAAGCAATATGGGTCTTTTTTTGACCCCCCTAACATGAAGAACAATCTTTTATCACAATTTGCTGATTTGCAGCAGCCAAATACAATGGAAAATGGTGGCATTTTGCTTGGGAATGGGTCGTGCATTGAGAAGGAGGAAGAAAGAGAAAGGTGGTCTTTAACCAATGGTCACTCGGGTAAAGTACAAAACTTTTCAGAAAATGAAATGCACTTTCCAGATGCTTTTGCTGGTCAAAATGACAAGTTTTCAGCAAGTCCTCACACTTTTTCGACAGCTCATCTCTCAAATAACAAGGACAAATCTCAGCCATTCACTCAAAAATCGATTGATTTTGAAAATTTTGGAGATTTCCCTCCACTTTGCAATCAGCCGAATAGTAGCCATTTTCTTGCACGTGATTACCATGTTGGGCCTGAGATGGCAGCCAACTCACCTCATCTTGCCACCTCATCTTTTAATGGAAATCAGCAAGCTTTCCTCCACAAGGCTCAACAACGAAAATTTGCACAAGATAATTTTTACAATAGCAATTTTGGGAGCTTTGATGCAAACCCAAAATCTACCAATCAGAATCAAGATGGAGGGCAAGCAAGGCGTGCATTTGTTCAAGGAAGAAGAGAACACCCCCTAAATGCATGGAAAAACCTTTTAGACCAAGGTATGAACCTACTACTACTTCACCAAATTCTGATTGGGGTGGCCTTTTTGCTCAACATTGCACTTCTGATTTTAAGCTTCAAGGACATATTACAAAAATTGTCAATGGTATTAGAGAGGTTGATGACCCTCCAATCGATATCTATGAAGATGGAGAAAACTTTTGGCAACATTGCCTTGTTGGGCAATTTCTTGGTGCTCCACCTCCTTTCTTCTTGATTAGAAACATGGTTGAACATGTTTGGAGAAGTTTTGGCAGAATTGAAATCTTTTCAAGGGGGAAAGGATTATTTGTTTTCAAATTTGAGAGTGAGGAAAATTGCCAAAAAGTATTGGAGCAATTGTGGCATGTTAACCATAGACCACTTCTTTTGAGAAAATGGGAGCCAAATCTTGAATTTGTTAATCTTACATGTAACAAAATACCAATTTGGGCCATTGAAACCAAAACCCCATCCAATGCAACCTCTTGCTGCCCAAAATGCTCCCACCTAATGCCAAGGAAGTTTGGATTGAAGTTGGCAAAAAACAAGTCTCTCGGGGTCAAAATGGTTCTTTGATAAATGCAGCAAGCTCTCCAAAAAAGATGTTGGAAACAAACCCACAAGCTCAAAGAGATACGCGGCCTCGTTCTCCTAGTAGGTCTCCCCCCATTCAAAATGCTTCTTGCCCGATTATGAAGATTGACAATCAATTTGAAGTTCTTGAAGATTCTATTGTCGAAAAGGATGAAGGACCAATTCTTGGAAATGATGGAGAAAATCAAGAATTCCAAGAAAAGGCTCAATTTGAAGGAGTACATGAAGGAACCGGGGCCAATGATGAATCGGAGATTTCCTTCCCTCCAAATCGATTGTTGAGACTACTTTGTTTTGTTGCTTGCTGATTTGCTTGCTTTCTCATTGATGTATGCTTTTTTTTTTCTTTTACTCTTCCCCTCAAGCAAAATTTGATTGTTTTATTTGTATTCTAGCTTAAGGGGATTTGTAGTTATTGTACTCATTTTGCGATTTATATATTCTTACTTAACTCGCAAAAAAAAAAAGATCAAAATCTAGAACATCAACATGGGAGAGGTGCATTGGCCAATTCCAAATACCATCAATGAAAATCTCACAAACCTTTGTATGAAGCAGGGGATATGGAATGGCATTAGTCCAATGCTCAAAGAGAGAACCGTCCTTGTGCCAATTGTCAATCCAAAAGAAGGTGTTTGCTCCATTGCCAATCTTGTGTTGGATAAATCTCTTTGCCAAAACACGGCAGTCAAGAAGTGTTTTAAAAACCCAACTTGTATCCTTGGGAATTTGTAACATCCGAATAGAAGATTCTTTGATATAGTTTGCATGAACCCATTGACTCCAAAGTGATTCTTTTGTTGCATACATCCTCCAAAAAATTTTCAGCATGTATGTAAGGTTAACCTCTTCAATGCTCCGAATACCAAGTCCTCCCTCCTTTAATGGGAGACAAATATCCTTCCATACCACCTTAGGACCAGTCCCTCTCCACAAAAAGGCTTTAAATTTTGTCTCAATGGCTGCCATGACACCTTTTGGTAAAAGAAAAGCATTTGCCCAATAAGCACAAATCTGAGTAAGGACGGATTTTATGAGCACAAGTCTTCCCGCAAAAGAAAGCCAATTATTGCACCATGAATCCAGCTTAGAATTGATTTTTTCCAAGAGAGGACAGCAATCATTCTTCCTAAGCTTTCTTGAAACAAGTGGAATGCCCAAATAACGGATTGGTAGCTCACCCTCTTGGAACCCAATTCTATCCATGATTGCTCTTTTCTCCTCATTCGAAACCCCACCAAGGAAGAAAACACTCTTAGCATTGTTAATAATCAGCCCCGAGTAAGTTGAAAAAGTCTTCAATGTGTTCATGATGCAATCAATTGAATTCATATCCCTTTACAAAAGATAAGAAGATCATCCGCAAAACAAAGATGGTTAAGCCTTATGCTCCCACATTTTGGGTGAAAATGAAATCTCGGGTTGTTTGCCAAGTTGTTTAGCATACATGTAAGCACCTCCATACAAAGGACAAAGAGGTAAGGGGAGATGGGATCTCCTTGCCTTATGCCATTTGCACCAAAGAAATAACCTTCCAAACCTCCAATGAGGGCAATGCTGAAACTAGGAGTTTTGATGCACGCCATAATCCAATCCACAAACTTTTTGGGAAAGCCAAAAGCAAGAAGTGTGCATTCAATGAATCTCCAATTCAAGGAATCGAAAGCTTTCATAATGTCAACTTTAAAAGCACATCTTGAAGAGATATGTCTTCTTTGATAACCTCGCATGATGTCATGTGCAATAAGAATATTTTCATGGATGAGTCTACCCTTAATGAAGGCTGATTGGTTCCATGAAATGATGTGGGATAAACAAGCTTTTATCCTATTTGCAATGATCTTTGAAATGCACTTGTAGATAGTATTACAGCAAGAAATTGGCCTATAATCCTTGACCATGGAAGGATTTGGGGTTTTGGGCACAAGAGCAATAATAGTGGCATTTACCTCTTTGAGGAGCTTGCTTGAGTCGAAAAAGGATTTGATTGCATTTAAGACATCCTTACCCACAATCTCCCAAGCAACCTTGTAGAAATGAGATGTGTAGCCATCCGGACTGGGCTTTTGTTTGGGTTGAGAGAAAAGAGTACATCCTTGATTTCATCATTTGTAATAGGGGCAATGGTGGTGGCAGCAGCATCTTGATCAATTTGCTTGTCAATAATATTTCTCAAAAGATCAACATTGATGCTTATGGAAGATTCAGCTCCAAGAAGCTTCTTGAAATAGCCAATAAATTCATCCTTAACTTCAGCTTCTTCAATAAGAATATGACCCTCCTCATTCTTGATAGCATGGATAGTATTTTTGAGCCTCCTACCTTTAACAACATTGTGGAAAAATTTTGTATTTGAATCACCATCCTTGATCTAAGTGAGTCTTGATTTTTGGTAGAGAATGGCTTTATGTTTTGCATCAAGTTCCTCCAATGTGCTCAAAATGCATTTCTCCTTATCAATGAGAGAGTTATCTTGCTCACCATTAAGAAGGAAGAATTGAACGCTATCAAGCTCCTCCCGAAGTTTTTTGATGGCAAAAGGAATGGCAGCAAAATGCTCCTTATCAAAAGATTTGAGAGCAAGTTTTAAAGCTTTTGCTTTTGATAGAGAATGTACATTGGTGTACCAAAGACCCGTGTACACCAATGGTCTTCAACAAGTTTGAGGAAATCCAAATGAGAGGTCCAAACATTGTAAAATTTGAAGGGCTTTGGTGTAGATTTCCAAGACTTACATGTTTGCATGATAAGAGGGCAATGATCGGAGACTCCCGGGCTAGCAATCAAAAGAAAAGAATGTTGATAATTGTGCAACCAATTTCCATTGATGAGAGCTCTATCCAGCTTGCTAGCCAAGTAGTTTTGATCATGGCTTTTATTTGTCCAAGTAAAGCGTGGTCCATGAGCATTTATTTCTTGCAACTTTGCATTAGCCACAAAGTTTTTGAACGCACCAGCACTTTTTGGAATAGAAAAAGTGTTTGATTTGTCACCACAATGTAAAACCTCATTGAAATCCCCCATGAGACAAAGATCACTTTCTTCACACCAAGCACACCAAATCTCAAGTTTCCTCCAAAGTTCATATCTTTTTGATGCTTCATTGTGGCCATAAATGAAGGCAACAAAGAAGGATTTATGAATATGATCATCAAAATTAAAGAGTAAAGCTTGGTCACATGAGTCAATCCAAGTTGCTTTAATACCTTTCTTCCAGAAAAGCCAAATCCGTCCCTTAATAAAATCATCCATGTAGCTTGTAAAACCAACTTTGTCAAAACGAGCACTAATGAGTTTGATGTTTTCAGCACTTACCACCTTGTTTTCCAAAAGGCAAAGAATGTCCAAGTGGTGTTTATTGATCAGCAGCTTTGCTTCCTTTTGCTTATTGGGGGAGTTAAACCCCCTAATATTCCATGAGCAAAAATTCATTGAGGAGGTATAGGAGGAGCACTAGGCTCAATTTCATGGTTGCTTTTAGCATTTGGCGAGCCATCATTACCCAATTCATCTCCCCTACAATTCTGGCCAAGGAGCCTTTGATTTCCATCTTCACCATCTCCCACATGGCCAAGAATTTCAAAATGATCTCCCCTACAATTCTGGCCATAGAGCCTTTGATTTCCATCTTCACCATCTCCCACATGGCCAAGAATTTCAAAATGATTAGGGTGCAGCATTTTAGAGCTTGAGGGGTCAAGTGGAACCCTAGCAATGGAATGCCTTGGAGATGATTCCTTAGCTTTTGAAGAAGATCCGTCACCTTGGGATTCAAAAGATGTATCACTTGTCTTCAATGGAGCTTTTTTTCTCACGGGTTGCCACTCAAAGTGAGTTTTTGTGGGCTGTTTTGGAGGTTGCTTTTGAGGTTGAGCTTTAGGTTTAAGAGGGCAATGATCCTCCACATGGCCAACCACTTTACATTGTGAACATTTTGTTGGCTTCCATGCATATACCACCATGACTTTTGCCTTGGAACCATTCCTAAGTTTTGGAAAAACATCTGGAAGATTTTCTTCCAAGTCAACTTCAATGCAAACTCTTGCAAACTCCAAATTCCTTCTAGAATCAGTGAGAGCATCCATTTGGATTGGTTTCCCAATGAAGGAGGCTATATATCCATGTCCTCTTTTAGAGTAGAGGCTCATTGGAACATCCCAAAGTTTAACCCAAATAGGCACTTTTTTGCAAGATAAGTTAATAAACTCAAGATTTGGATCCCATTTTCTCAACAATAGTGGTCTATGATTAACATGCCAAAGTTGTTGAAGTATTTTTTGGCAAAACTCCTTTTTTTCAAATCTGAAAATGAAGAGACCCTTTCCTTTCGTATGAATATCAACCTTGCCAAATTTCTTCCAAACAAGTTCCACCATGTTTTTGATAAGAAAGAAGGGTGGGGGAGCACCTAAGAATTGCCCAACAAGACAATGATTCCAGAATTTGTTCCCATCTTCGTATATGTCCTCCGGGGGGTCAGCCACTTCTCTATTTTTTTTTGCGGAGTAAGTAAGGAATTTGGATTACTTCAAGAAATAATGTACATGTACAAAAATAATGAAGGAAAAAAAGACAACCTAAACAATGATATCTTCAGCCACTTCTCTATTGCCATTTACCAAGTTGATAACATGCTCCTCATCGAATTTTAGACTTGTATTCAAATGTTCAGCAAACACACCACCCCAATCAGGAGAAAGATCATTAGAACTAGGCTCAAATCTTAGCCTAAGTGGTTTTTTCCAAGCATTATAGAGGCTGGTTGTTTGAGTTTGATTTTGCCTAGTATTCTCTTGAGCTTTTGGGAGAGCATATATAGGCGGGTTTGTGGTTCCAAAATTAAGCTTCCTTTCTTCATCACTAGAATAAGGAGAGATAAAGTTACCTTGAGAACGGTCTATGCCTTTTGAAGAAGGTTTTGCTCGTTGCTCTTCCGAGTGAGTTGTATTCTGATTTTCAGCATTTGAAAGCATGGCATTCTTGGCATATGTGGCGTCCACTTCATCATAAGTGAGGAGCTAATTTGGCTTATTTTGACCAGCAATAGGACTTTCAAGTGGAGGGAAATCTTTTCGAAAATTTAGTGGGCCAGCATTTGAATTGGTGGAATCTGATTTCAAGGTGTCACATCCTTTTTGTGCTGTCAAAAAATGCTTAGTTTGACCTGAAAAGCTACTAACAAGTTTAGGTGGGAGATGTTTTAACCCGTGGTTAATAGCATCATCCATTTTTTGTCCAACAGGTAAAAACCTTTCTTCTTCATTTCCCCCTCCTTCGGTTGAAGCATCAACGAGAATAGAAGCTATATTTTCTTGCTGACCATATGCATTCGGACTACAAGGGCTTGAGCAAGAAGAGCTTTGGCAAGGTGAATGAAAAAGAAGCTTTGAAAGTGCCATTTCTGATTGCTTAATGCAAGGACCAACATCCATTGTATCTTTTGGAGATGGAGGAGATCGAGCTTTGGAATGATTTGCTAAGCTTCGGACTAAGTCAGCTTTGGCTTTGTTTTGCTTATCAACATGCTCTTTATAGGAAGTTCCAGCTTCAAGAGCTTCATAGACTTCTTTGAGAACCAAACTTGAGGTTGAGTGAGCATCTCCACTAGCAAGAGGTGAAGAGGCGAATCAACCTCATTTTGAGTTGTAGATGAACCAGCTTGTGCATTAGAGATGGAATCCATGGTTTGCTTTCTTGCATTTAGCCTTGCACTAGATCTCGTTGGTGGAGAGGCCTTCTTCTTCTTTCCCATGAATGCAAAAATGGAGGAGAAAAGGGACGGGTTTGGATGAGTGTTTGGTGTCGAGTGTTTGGGCTTCAAAGATGGAAGTTTGTGATGGTGGAAACGATGGAAGAGGGGCTGATTTGGTGGTGGTGGCAAGTGTTGGTTAACGTAGGGTTAGACAGAAGGAAGACAGAATTCATGGTAGAGAGAGAAAGTTCTCATCAGGTTTGACTAGGCAATTTTTTATGCAAGACCTCTCTTCCATTTGGGTGTTGCAATCTCCTAGGGATGCTAGTTGGATCTTGAAGATGCTTTTTGGATGCCGAGGACTTGCTAAGAACTACAATCAGCATAAGATTGGGAGTGGTACAAACACCTTCTTTTGGATTGATAATTGGCACAAAGATGGCTCACTTTTGGAGCATTGGTCAAGTACATTTCCAGCCCCTCCTCTTCTTTCTAAGGTTAGTGACATCTTCATTAATGACACTTGAATTGGCCAAATCATCTTCTTCATATTGATGTCCCAAATTTTACTCCTCATGAAGACAACATTGACAAAGTAATTTGGACCCTTTCTCCCAATGGAGATTTCTCATTCAAGCACACTTGGGAGCACATGAGGAGAAGGGTAGCCATTTCTTGGGTTTCAATCTTATTTGGCACAAAGGGCATTATCCAAAACATAGCTTTATTGTTTGGCTTGCATTTCTTGATCGAAGTTCAGAATTCTTCATTGAGGGCTCAACATCAACACGTATTGCATTTTTTGCCACATGGGCTGTGAAACGAGAGATCATCTCTTTTTTGAATGCTCTTTCACTAGACGCATTTGGAGAATGGGTCTCCTTCTCACTCAAATTCCGGAAAGCTTGATCTCTTGGGATGAAATTATACTCTACATGACCCCTTTTTCAATTGAAAAGCACTTGAAGGCAACCATTGTCAAGCATTTCTTTTGTGCAGCCGTTTATCACATTTGGATTGAATGAAATCATCGCATCTTCAAGGACCAAGCCAAAATCGAGGAAGCCATCTTCCATGCTATCTTTAATGATGTTAGAGTAAAACTCTCAAATTGTAAAAAATTTCCTTCTTCTTCTTTGAACAAATCTTTATGCAAGATGTGGAGATTAGAAAAATATCTTTGTATAGGTCTTTTTGTATCTTCTCCACTTTGTTCATGTACATGCATTTTGCTTTAATGAAATTCATACACACTTATCCCGCCAAAAAAAAAAGATCATTTGGATTCTCTCCCCTAATAAGGATTTCACCTTCAAGCACACTTGAGAACACATTAGAAGGAAGGGAAACAACTTTGAGGGTCACAACATTATTTGGCACAAGAGGCATAACCCAAGACAGCTTCATTATTTGGCTTGCATATCTTGATCGTCTAAACACAAAATTCTGAATCTTACATTGGGGGTTCAACATCAATCTTACTTGCACATTTTGCTTTATGGGTTGTGAAACAAGAGATCATCTCTTCTTTGAATGTAGCTTTACTAGGAGGATTTGGAGAAAAGGTCTTCACCTTTCTTTTACCCTGAGAATCTGATTTGTTGGATGGAAATCATTGATTACATCACTCCTTTTGCACATGAAAAGCACTTGAAGGACACCATCATCAAGCATCTTTTTGGTGCTGCCATTTACCACATTTGGAATGAAAGAAATCAGCGTATCTTCCAAAATGAATCAAAACCGAGGAGTTTCTTTTTACCCATGAAAGTGGAAAAGAAAGGCTGATGGTGGTGGAAAAATGGTGGTCACAAGAGGTGGTCAATGGTGGTGGAAGATGGTCAAGTTAGAGAGATGTGAGAGCATTTGTTTCTAGAGAGAGAAACGTTTGAATTGACTATATATATATATATATATATATATATATATATTGGTTTCCAAATCTAGGAGGAGTGCTAGACTTGCTGCAAAAGCTGAACTTTGCAATTATGAAGAAGAAGAAGATTACACTTTAGAGTCTTTCATGGAACTCAAGGAAGCTTGTGACTCCATTAACAACAAACTTTCAAGCTCGGATGCTGGTTCTCCCTCCACTAGCTTGCATAAACTTGAGCATAATCTCGATGAAGCAAAAAGGCAGCTCGTGCAAAGCTTGACCAAGAAAGGAGCTTCTTCCTCAAAGTCCATTCCTTATGATAATGTACAAGTTGAGCTCGGTAAAGTTTCAGCTAGGGTTGGCTTTGATTCTCCCACGCTATATGGATCTTGTTCTCACCATAATAATGTGAAGAGCAACATGGAAGTATCACAATGTGATTTTCAGCAAGCGAAAATGCAAGGTATGGACTCCTTTTCAAGCTCCAGCAAATCGGGTTTCTTTGGAGAAGAAAGTGACTCACTCCAGTCTTTGTCCAAAGGTCCTTCGGCTAGTAAAGTACAAGTGCAATCAGATTTGTCATCTCCTTTTTCTGGTCAAAAGACCAACTTTTCTGGCCAAGCAAATCATTTTTTGACAACTCACCACTCTTATCCCAAAGAGGAATCACAACCATTCATCCAAAATGCATTTTCGGTGGGAAATAAAGATGATTTCCCCCCTTTAAACTCACAATCGGTTGAAAAGATTTCCTCCCCATGTGGCTGCCAACCTTCTTTTGACATGGATGCCAACTCATCAAAGGATGCCACCTCATCAAAACACATGAATCAGCAACAAGAAGCAAAGAATGGTGCGTTTTTTACTTCAACTCCAGGAAAAATCTTGCAAATCTCAAGATTTTCCCACTCTTTCCCCAGCAAATTATGGGCGGAAATTGGATGCACAAGCTATGCATGGTCAGCCACAATTTTCAACTTTAAATGCTTTGGGCAGTAGCTTTGGTGATTCCACCAAACCGCACGTGAATAGCAAAGCTGAATTTGACGAGCATGGGCGAACTTTCAATGGGATAGGCAGCAAGGATTCTAAAGCTCCTCCTAATGCATGGGCCAACAATATAAATTGGAGAATCAATTACCTTGGTAAGATTGAGAACCCTCTTAAACTTGAATACTTTGAACCTATTGCATATGAAAATACTTGGGGTGCTGTTCCACCTGAAGAAGTTTTTGAGGAAGGTGATAATTGTTGGAAGCATTGCCTACTTGGTCAATTTCTTGAAAGACCCCCTCCATTCTTCTTGATACGGAAATTTGTTGATTACCACTGGAAAACGTTTGGTCATGTTGAGATTAAGACTTGCTTGAATGGTCTATTTATCTTTCAATTTGAAAATGAGGAAGCTTGTGACAAAGCCCTTGAGCAATTATGGCACGTTAATTTCAGACCCTTGTTGCTTCGAAAATGGAACTTGGATGCTCAAATTTTTAACTTTGAATGGGATAAAATCCCTCTTTGGGTGAAATTGAGAAATATCCCATGTAGCTTGATGACTAGAAGGGGGCTTAGTTATATTGCTAGCGCTACTGGTACTCCTCTCCAAATGGATTCTCTCACTCAATCACGTACTTTTATTGGGTTTGCTCGTGTTTGTATTGAAGTTAATCTTGAAAAAGATTTACCGGAATTCACCTTTGTCCGGCTTAGAGATGGCACTTGGGCAAAGATTGATATTGAATATGCATGGAAGCCTCTAAAATGCAATAGTTGCAAAGTGATTGGGCACAACCTTGACTCGTGCCCAAAAAACTCAATGGGGATTCAAAAGCAACTTGAGAGGAAGAAAGCAAATGAAGCTAGGAAACCCCGCTATCAAAATGAGTGGAAGGTGATTAAGGATAAAAGGGGGCAGCAAAATGACAGCAAGTTTATCAATGCACAAGCACTTTCTCCTAACCGTTTTGAAGCTCTTGGGGTTGATGAAGGAAATGCCGACGCAAATCATGGTAGCATATCAAATGAAGATCGCGTTGGAAAGGAAAATAATGAGACATGCATTGCTTTTAAAGAACCAAATTATGTTGCTGATCCCACCCAAAAAGATTTTGATTTTGTTTTTTCACGAAGTAGATTTTGATTTTGTTGTTGGAAAGAACTATCTTGAGAAGGAAAATGTTGATGTACCAAATGGCTTGGCTTGTCATAAGGATGGTGGAATTGTAGATTATGCGATTGGAGAAGATAGGGAGAGTAGGCAAGAGATTGACCATGCTAGGAGATCTTCCACTCCTATTGGTCAAGGCACTTGAGTTGCTCTTCCTTCGGTTTTCCTTGCTTTCTCTTGTCCTTTCATTGTTTTTCGTTTTTTTTTTTTTTGTCTTGCTTAATCCCCAAGTCTAGTTATGTTTAGATTGTTGTATCCTTGGCTTGGGGGTTTTGGATGGTTGTACACCAAATTTGCGTTTAATAAATTCTTACTTGATCCGCAAAAAAAAACCGAGGAGTTCATTTTCAATGATGTTAAAGTTAAACTCTCTTGCTGTAGAAAATTTACTCCCTCTCCCTTGAACAAATTGCTTTGTAAATCGTGGAGGCTTGATGATATCATTGTACAGGGCTTTCCACTACATTTTCCACTCTTTTGTATTTGTATTTGTACATATTTTTGACACGTGAAATGCAAAAAAAAATACATGCCTTAATCCATTCCACAAACTTTTGGGGAAAGCCAAAAGCAAGGAGAGTGCATTCAATAAAGCTCCAATTCAAAGTGTCAAAAGCTTTCATAAGATCAACTTTGATAGCACATCTTGGGGAGATATGGCTTCTTGAATAACCTCTCAAAATGTCATGTGCTAGAAGAATGTTCTCATGAACAAGTCGGTCCTTGATAAAGCCTGATTGGTTCCATGAGATTAGTTGATGCAAGCAAGCTTTGAGCCTATTAACAATAATCTTGGAGATACAAAGAGTAAACCTTGAACGGAATGTTTCTCTCTCTAGAACTTTTGCTCTCTCATCTCTCAAGAAATTATTCCACTCCCTGCCAAAAATCATCTTCTTGAACCCAACCACAATCATGCCCAAGAAGAAGAATCACATCTCTTCTCATAAGAGTGCTAGAATCAAGGCCATTAATGCAAAGCTTAAAGACTCTTATGAAGAAATCTCGCAAAATGCTGCTAGTTTTGAGGGAAACTTTGCTGAAAAAGAAGGAATTTTTGCTAGCAAACTTGAGGGCTCACTCTCCTTGGTTGAGCATTCATCTTCATTTTCTTGGAAGAAGAAGAATACTCAACCAACTCAAGCTTGAAGCACAAAATGACATATGATTCAACTGGATATATGGAGTTTAAACCTTCATCTCCTTCTTCACAAGTTCAAGAAGCTTATCCAAATCTCTCTTTGGAAGAGAAAATTGAGCAAGCCAAGAAGGAATGCACTAACTCAGTTTACTTAGGTAAGCTTTTGGAAGAGAAATACAATGTTTCTAAAGCCCAACTTGTTCAATACCTCTCTTGCTCGTCAATGGCTGCCAAGCCTTCTTCTCCTTTCACAAACCATGGTATAGGAAGTTCAAACACGAGGAAGAAAAGCATCCAAGAGCTTAAACCCGGGCATGGAGAAAATGATGCAAAGGTTGCCGACTACACAAACACCTCTTCATCTTATAGAAATGCATCAAAACCCCATCAAAGTGGCACTCATAGTGTTACTCTCGACATGGAGAACCCTTCTACACCTTCAAAGGGGGAAAATTTTGATGAAAATCAGCTTGAATTTGCCTCTGAAAATTGGGTTGAAGATGTTGGAAGGCATGCAAAGTCTAAGCTTTTACCCACCGAATCTTCGACTAAAGCTTCGTTGGGCAAAGAGACTCGGTTGACACTCCAGCAAATTCTGACCATTTTTAGTTCCCAAAGCCGACATCATCTTATAACATCTCAACTCTCCAAATAAGGATGCGACAACACATCTTTCTCCAATGGCAACCAAATCGTCCTCTCTCTACCATGAATTTTCTCTTCTCTCTAACCCTACCTAAACCGCCACCTTCCACCACCTTTCACCACCTTCCTCCACCACCAAATCAGCACCTCTTCCATCGTTCCACCAGCACAACCTCCATTTTTGAAGCCCCAACAATCGACACCTAAACACTCTTCCAAACCGTCCCTTAACTCTTCCATCTTGCATTCATGGGAAAGAAGAAGGCCTCTCCTCCAACTAGATCTAGTGCAAGGCTATATGCAAGAAAGCAAAACATGGAATCTATTTCAAATGCTCAAGCTAGTTCATCCTCACCTCAAAATGAGGTTGATTCGGCCTCTTCACCTCTTGCTAGTGGAGATGCTCACTCAACCTCAAGTTTGGTTCTCAAAGAAGTCTATGAAGCTCTTGAAGCTGGAACTTCCTTTAAAGAGCATGTTGATAAGCAAAACAAAGCCAAAGCCGACTTAGTCCGAAGCTTAGCTAATCATTCCAAAGCTCGATCTCCTCCATCTCCAAAAGCTAAAATGGATGTTGGTCCTTGTACTAAGCAATTGGAAATGGCGCTTTCAAAGCTTCTTTTTCATTCACCTTGCCAAAGCTCTTCTTGCTCAAGCCCTTGTAGTCCGAATGCGCATGGTCAGCAAGGAAATAATGCTTCTATTCTTGCATTTGATACTTCAGCCGAAGGATGGGGAAATGAAGAAGAAAGGTTATTACCCTTGGGCAAAAAACTAGATGATGCTATTAACCTCGGGTTAAAACACCTTCCACCTGAACTTGTTAGCAACTTTTCAGGTCAAACTAAGCATTTTTTGACAACACAAAAGGGATATGACACCTTGAAATCAGATTCTACTAATTCAAATGCTGGCCCACAAAAATTTCAAGAAGATTTCCCTCCACTTGAAAGTCCTATTGCTGGTCAAAATAAGCCAAATCAGCTCCTCACTTATGATGAAGTGGACGCCACATATGACAAGAATGCTTTGCTTTCAAATGCTGAAAATCCGAGAACAATTTACATGGAAGAGCAACGAGCAAAACCTTCTTCCAAAGGCAAAGAACACTCTCAAGGTAACTTTATCTCTCCTCATTCTAGTGATGAAGAAAGGAAGCTTAATATTGGTACCACAAACCCGCCTTTATATGCTCTCCCAAAAGCTCAAGAGAATACTAGGCAAAATCAAGCTCAAACAACCAGCCTCTATAATGCTTGGAAAAAACCACTTAGGCTAAGATTTGAGCCTAGTTCTAATGATCCTTCTCCTGATTGGGGTGGCGTGTTTGCTGAACATTTGGATACAAGTCTAAAATTCGATGAGGAGCATGTTTTTAACTTCGTAAATGGTAATAGAGAGGTGGTTGACCCCCCGGAGGACATATATGAAGATGGGAACAAATTCTGGAATCATTGTCTTGTTAGGTAATTCTTAGGTGCCCCCCCACCCTTCTTTCTTATCAAAAACATGGTGGAGCTTGTTTGGAAGAAATTTGGCAAGATTGATATTCATACTAAAGGAAAGGGTCTCTTTATTTTCAAATTTGAAAAAGAAGAGTTTTGCCAAAAAATTCTTCAACAACTTTGGCATGTCAACCATAGGCCACTTTTGTTGAGAAAATGGGATCCAAATCTTGAGTTTGTTAACTTATCTTGCAAAAAAGTGCCTATTTGGGTTAAACTTTGGAATGTTCCAATGAGCCTCTACTCTAAAAGAGGACTTGGATATATAGCCTCCTTCATTGGGAAACCAATCCAAATGGATGCTCTCACTGATTCAAGAAGGAATTTGGAATTTGCAAGAGTTTGCATTGAAGTTGACTTGGAAGAAAATCTTTCGGATGTAGTTTATCCAAAACTTAGGAATGGTTCCAAGGCAAAGGTCATGGTGGAATATGCATGGAAGCCAACAAAATGCTCACAATGTAAAGTGGTTGGCCATGTGGAGGATCATTGCCCTCTTAAGCCTAAAGCTCAACCTCAAAAGCAACCTCCAAAACAGCCCACAAAAACTCATTATGAGTGGCAACCCGTGAGCAAAAAAGCTCCATTGAAGACAAGTAATACATCTTTTGAATCCCATGGTGACGGATTTTATTCAAAAGCTAAGGAATCATCTCCTAGCATTCCATTGCTAGGGTTCCACTTGACCTCTCAAGCTCTAAAATGATGCACTCTAATCATTTTGAAATTCTTGGTCATGTGGGAGAAGGTGAAGATGGAAATCAAAGGCTCCTTGGCCAGCATTGTAGGGGAGATGAATTGGGTAATGATGGCTCACCAAATGCAAAAAGCAACCATGAAATTGAACCTAGTGCTCCTCCTATACCTCCTCAATGAATTTTTGCTCATGGAATATTAGGGGGTTTAATTCCCCCAATAAGCAAAAGGAAGCAAAGTTGCTGATCAATAATCACCACTTGGATATTCTTTGCCTTTTGGAGAACAAGGTGGTAAGTGCTGAAAATATCAAACTCCTTAGTGCTCGTTTTGACAAAGTTGGATTTACAAGCTACATGGATGATTTTATTAAGGGGCGGATTTGGCTTTTTTGGAGGAAAGGTATTAAAGCAACTTGGATTGACTCATGTGACCAAGCCTTACTCTTTAATTTTGATGATCATATTCATAAGTCTTTCTTTGTTGCCTTCATCTATGGCCACAATGAAGCATCAAAAAGATATGAACTTTGGAGGAAACTTGAGCTTTGGTGTGCTTGGTGTGAAGAAAGTGATTTTTGTCTCAGAGGGGATTTCAATGAGGTTTTACATTGTGGTGACAAATCAAACACTTTTTCTATTCCAAAAAGTGCTGGTGCATTCAAAAACTTTGTGGCTAATGCAAAGTTGCAAGAAGTAAATGCTCATGGACCACACTTTACTTGGACAAATAAAAGCCATGTGAAACTACTTGGCTAGCAAGCTTGATAGAGCTCTCATCAATGGAAATTGGCTGCACAATTATCAACATTCTTTTCTTTTGATTGCTAGGCCCGGAGTCTCCGATCATTGCCCCCTTATCATGCAAACATGTAAGTCTTGGAAATCTTCACCAAAGCCCTTCAAATTTTATAATGTTTGGACCTCTCATTTGGATTTCCTCAAACTTGTTGAAGACCATTGGTGTACACGGGTCTTTGGTACACCAATGTACATTCTCTATCAAAAGCAAAAAGCTTTAAAACTTGCTCTTAAATCTTTTGACAAAGAGCATTTTGCTGCCATTCCATTTGCCATCAAAAAACTTCGGGAGGAGCTTGATAGCGTTCAATTCTTTCTTCTTAATGGTGAGCAAGATAACTCTCTCATTGATAAGGAGAAATGCATTTTGAGCACATTGGAGGAGCTTGATGCAAAACATAAAGCCATTCTACCAAAAATCAAGACTCACTTGGATCAAGGATGGTGATTCAAATACAAAATTTTTCCACAATGTTGTTAAAGGTAGGAAGCTCAAAAATACTATCCATGCTATCAAGAATGAGAATGGTCATAATCTTACTGAAGAAGATGAAGTGAAGGATGAATTTTTTGTCTATTTCAAGAAGCTTCTTGGAGCTGAATCTTCCACAAGCATTAATGTTGATCTTTTGAGAAATATTATTGACAAGCAAATTGATCAAGATGTTGCTGCCACCACCATTGCCCCTATTACAAATGATGAAATCAAGGATGTGCTCTTTTCTCTCAACCCAAACAAAAGCCCGGGTCTGGATGGCTACACATCTCATTTCTACAAGGTTGCTTGGGAGATTGTGGGTAAGGATGTCTTAAATGCAATCAGATCCTTTTTCGATTCAAGCAAGCTCCTCAAAGAGGTAAATGCCACTATTATTGCTCTTGTGCCCAAAACCCCAAATCCTTCCATGGTCAAGGATTATAGGCCAATTTCTTGTTGTAATACTATCTACAAGTGCATTTCCAAGATCATTGCAAATAGGATAAAAGCTTTTTATCCCACATCATCTCATGGAATCAATCAGCCTTCATTAAGGGTAGACTCATCCATGAAAATATCCTCATTGCACATGACATCATGAGAGGTTATCAGAGGAGACATATCTCTTCAAGATGTGCATTTAAAGTTGACATTATGAAAGCTTTCGATTCCTTGAATTGGAGATTCATTGAATGCACACTTTTTTGCTTTTGGCTTTCCCAAAAAGTTTGTGGATTGGATTATGGCGTGCCAAAACTCCTAGCTTCAGCATTGCTCTCAATGGAGGTTTGGAAGGTTATTTCTTTGGTGCAAATGGCATTAGGCAAGGAGATCCCATGTCCCCTTACCTCTTTGTCCTTTGTATAGAGGTGATTACATGTATGCTAAACAACTTGGCAAACAACCCGAGATTTCATTTTCACCCAAAATGTGGAAGCATAAAGCTTAATCATCTTTGTTTTGCGGATGATCTTCTTATCTTTTGTAAAGGGGATATGAATTCAATTGAATGCATCATGGACACATTGAAGACTTTTTCAACTTACTTAGGGCTGATTATTTTTTTTTTTTTTGCGGATTAAGTAAGATTTTTATTAAGCGCAAAATTCGGTACAACACCATCCAAACCCTCAAACTAAATGATACAACATTACAAAGCAAGACAAGTTTGAGGGTAAGCAAATCAAAACAAAAGGGAAATCCCAAGAAGAAAAACAATAAAGAGAGATCCAATCAAGTCTCGAAACACATCAAATGGGGGTAGGATTAGGATGTTCAACTCTGGTCCGAGAGCCTTCAAGTGTGTTCCCAATATTCCCTTCCCATCTATCTTGCTCAACACTCAAGTTATCTTCAATCAATTGCACTTCATTTTGATTTTCATGTTGTTGGGCGTCCAAATCAGCAACATTTGTGTCATTTTCTTGGATCATGACATTTTCTTCATCACTCTTTATCAAATCATCCTTTACTTTTAATATGCCTTCATTTGCATTAAGGACCGCAAAACAATTATTTTCCAACTTTTCTTCAACAATAGGGGCTGGATTCTTTGCCAAACTTGGAGCTTGAACCGAATTAACCACCACATTGGAGAATGGGGTAGGATTAAAATTCTCAACTTTCTTCCACACTCTTCTATTCTTTGCCATTTTCCAATTATCATTCTTCTTTTCAATCACTTTAGGTGCTTGCCTAGGAGCATTTTTTGGGGGACCATTTTGACACATAGAAAGGGAGTGTCCAACAATCTTGCAAGAAGGGCAACCAAGAGGCTTCCATGCATATTCAATGTCGATTTTGGCCCAATCCCCATTTCTTAATTTCACGTAGGTGTGATCAGGGAGAGACTTTGAAAGATCCATTTCCACACACACTCTTGCAAAACCAACAAAGGTACGTGATTCCGTAAGCTTATCCATTTGTAATGGTATGCCAATAGTACTTGCAATGTAGCTAAGACCTCTTCGAGTGATAAGTGAGCATGGAACATTTCTAAGTTTGACCCAAAGTGGCACTTTTTCCCATCCAAAGTTTATCATTTGTGCATTAGCATCCCACTTTCTTAATAAGAGGCGGTGATTAACGTACAAAGTTGTTCCATAACTTGATTGCAATACTCATCATTTTCAAACTTTTTTTTGCGGATTAAGTGAGTTTATTAAAATTGCAATTTGTAACATGTACAACCCAAAACCCCTCAAGCCAAAGATACAACAAGATAAAGAAAATCACGGCTTGAGGGGCAAGATAATCAAGACAAAGGGAAAAACCCAAAAGAAAGACATCAAAGGAAAATTTAAAGAGACATCAAATGGGATCGGAGAGGATCTTCAAATCTGGTCCGAGAGTCTTCAATTGTGTTCCCAACATTCCTTTTCCATTTATCTTGCTCAGCCCTCAAATTCTCTTCATCCAATTGCATTTCATTTTGATTTTCATGTTGGTGGGTGCCCAAATCAGCAACATTTGCTTCATTTTCTTGGATCGTGGCATTAACTTCATCACTCTTTGTCAATTCATTCTCTTCTTTTGATGTGCCTTCATTTGCATTTAGGGCCGCAAAATGATTATTTTCCAATGTTTCTTCAACAATAGTGGCTGAATTCTTTGCCAAATCTGAATCAACCACCACGTTGGAGAGTGGGGTAGGATTAATATTCTCCATTTTCTTCCATACTCTCCTATTCTTTGCAATCTTCCAATTATCATTCTTCTTTCCAATTACATTAGGTGCTTGCCTTGGAGCATTTTTTGTAGGACCATTTGGACAGGTAGCAAGAGAGTGTCCAACTATCTTGCAAGAAGAGCAAACAAGTGGCTTCCATGCATATTCGATGTCAATTTTGCCCAATCCCCATTTCTCAATTTCACATAGGTGTGATCCGGGAGTGTCTTTGAAAGATCCATTTCGACACACACTCTTGCAAAACCAACAAAGGTACGTGATTCCGTTAGCTTATCCATTTGTAATGGAATGCCAATAGAACTTGCAATGTAGCTAAGACCTCTACGAGTGATGAGCGAGCATGGAACATTTCTAAGCTTTACCCAAAGTGGGACTTTTGCCATCCAAAATTGATTATTTGTGCATTTGCATCCCACTTTCTTAACAAGAGAGGCCGGTGATTAACGTGCCAAAGTTGCTCCATAACTTGATTGCAGAACTCATCATTTTCAAACCTAAAAATGAAGAAACCATTTTCAGCCGATTTAATCTCCACCTTGCCAAAGTTTCTCCAATGAATATCAACCATTTTCCTAAGGAGAAAGAATGGGGGAGGCCTATCTAAGAATTGGCCAATGAGGCAATATTTCCAATGCTCATCTCCCTCTTCAAAAACATCACTTGGTGGGGCAGCACCTATTCTTCCATTTTCAACAATAGGTTCATGGAAATCAAGTTTAAGAGAGTGCACGAGGTTACCAACAAGATGGTCTTTCCAATCTTTGCAAGAGTTCCATGCATTTTGGCTTGATGCTTGATGAAGGTGGCTGGAATCAATTTGATCCTCAAACTTTGAAACTTCATGATCAATAGGTTGAGAAAGAGGCCGAGATTTACCTTGAGATTTGCTTTGCACATGTGGATGCCACGTCATGTTGCTTTGCTGATTTGGAAAAGAAGTTGCTGACCTAGCAAGAAGAGGTGGGAAATTTTCGTCCAAGTGTGCTTGTCCCATTTCGAAGGCATCAGATTTGGTTTGGGGGGAAAAGCCATGTGCATGTGCTTGCAAATTTGAATTTGGGCTGCCAATGATATTCCCAATAGGATGAGTTGTTGAGATGTGATTGGAGGGGGCTGAATGGGCGTCCTTTTGGCCAGAAGAAATAGCTGCAAAGTCTGATTTTGTATGTACTTGTCCAGCCGAAAAACCATTGGGTAATGACCAACATGTATTCCTATTTTCTCCCACCAAAACCGAGCTGCCTTTGTTGGAATTTTTTACTTTTTCAAGCGAAAATGGAGGCTTAGCTACAGATTTTGGTGCAAGAATCTTGTTCTCTTGCCATTTGGAGCATTTTGACTATCACTTTGCCCAACAAAGTTTTCCATTTCTTGCATTTCGACTACCATGGGAGGAGTTTCTTCAAGCTTTTCCTTAGCGAAAAGAGGAGGATTAAGGCCATGTGAGCTTGAAAATGATGGTGAGAGGGCTCCATCTTCATCTTCCACAAGAGATTTTCTCCAAGCATTAAGTTGCTGTCCATGGAAGCTTGAAAAGGAAGCGGCCAGATCTTCAAGATTATTTTCCTTCTCTTCTTGCCATGGTCGACTCTTCTTGGTGAGGCTATGCACAAGCTCTCTTTTAGCTTCATCAAGGTTCTTCTCGAGCTTTTGCACACAAGGGCTGGAGGGAGAAGAGGATTTCGAGCTAGACATTGATTTGTTAATGGTTTCACACGCTTCTTTGAGCTCCATATAAGTGTCCAAAGTATAGTCGTCTTCTTCTTCATAGTTGCCAAGATCATATTTTGAAGCTAACCTTGCACTTTTTCTAGTTTTTGAAGCACTAGACCTCTTCTTTTTCCCCATAAAGAAGAAGAAGATGGTGGCTGGAAAGTAAAAAAGAGGTGGTCAATGGTGGTGGTGGAAGATGGTCAAGTTAGAGAGATGTGAGAGCAACTTTGCTTTTGCTACAAATTTTTTCATCATTTTCAAACTTAAAAACAAAGAACCCATTCTCAGCTGATTTAATCTCCACCTTGCCAAATTTTTTCTAATGATTATCAACCATTTTCCTAAGGAGAAAAAATGGGGGAGGCCTATCTAAGAATTGGCCAATGAGGCAATGTTTCCAATGCCCATCACCCTCTTCAAAGACATCACTTGGTGGGGCAGCCCCTATTCTTCCATTTTCAACAAGAGGCTCATGAAAATCAAGTTTAAGAGAATGCATGAGGTTACCTACGAGATGGTCCTTCCAATCCAAATTTGATGCCCATGCCGAGTGTTGAAGGGGAGCTTGAAATGATGTGCTTGCTGGCTGGGATGTAGAAAAAGTATTTTGCTGAAGGTGGTCTTGGCATTCGAAGAATTGAAGAAATCAACAAAGTTTTTATGCTCAAAATTTTTTGGAGAATGTATGCTGTTAAAGAATCACTTTGGAGCCAATGGATTCATTGCAATTATATCAAGGATTCTTCCATTTGGACTTTGCAAGCATCTCATGATACTAGTTGGATTTTCAAGGCTATCCTTTCATGCCGTGACCATGCAAGAAACTTTACCAAGCACTACATTGGGAATGGTATGAACACTCACTTTTGGATTGACAATTGGCATAAAGATGGACCACTTTTGGAACATTGGAGCAACATCTTTCCTACCCCATCCATCTTTGCAAAGGTTAGTGATATTTTTCTCAATGGCTCTTGGAGTTGGCCTTTACATCTCTCCTCTATTGAAGCACCTAGCTTTGCACTTGATGAGAATTCACAAGACTCTTTTGCTTGGACTCCTTCTCCTAATGGTGAATTTTCTTTCAAACATACATGGGAGCATATTAGAATCAAAGGAAATCATTTCAGTGGTCATAATATCATTTGGCACAAGGGTCACAACCCAAAGCATAGTTTTATTGTTTGGCTTGCACATCATGACCGCCTTGCTACAAGATTCAGAATTTCATTTTGGGGGCTTAACAATAGCACCACTTGCATCTTTTGCTATATGGGATGTGAAACTAGAGATCATCTCTTTTTTTAATGTTGTTTTACTAGATGTATTTGGAGATTTGGCTTGTCTTTAACTCTTGTTCCGGAAAGCCTTATTTGTTGGCAAGACATCTTCAACTATATCACTCCATTTGCTCATGAGAAACACTTGAAAGCATCAATCCTCAAGCATCTCTTGGGCGCTACTGTCTATCACATTTGGATGGAAAGAAATAGAAGAATCTTCAAGAACGAAGCAAAGACAGAGGAATTTGTTTGTAACACAATTTTCAATGATGTTAGAGTCGAAATTTCCTTTTTTTTTTGCGGGTTAAGTAAGAATATAAAAATCACAAAATGAGTACAACAACTACAAATCCCCTCAAGCTAGAATACAAATAAAACAATCAAATTTTGCTTGAGGGGAAGAGTAAAAGAAAAACAAAGCATACATCAATGAGAAAGAAAGCAAATCAGCAAGCAACAAAACAAAGTAGTCTCAACAATCAATTTGGAGGGAAGGAAATCTCCGATTCATCATTGGCCCCGGTCCCTTCATGTACTCCTTCAAATTGAGCCTTTTCTTGGAATTCTTGATTTTCTCCATCATTTCCAAGAATTGGTCCTTCATCCTTTTCGACAATAGAATCTTCAAGAACTTCAAATTGATTGTCAATCTTCATAATCGGGCAAGAAGCATTTTGAATGGGGGGAGACCTACTAGGAGAACGAGGCCGTGTATCTCTTTGAACTTGTGGGTTTGTTTCCAACATCTTTTTTGGAGAGCTTGCTGCATTTATCAAAGAACCATTTTGACCCGGAGAGACTTGTTTTTTGCCAACTTCAATCCAAACTTCCTTGGCATTAGGCTTGGGAGCATTTTGGGCAGCAAGAGGTTACATTGGATGGGGTTTTGGTTTCAATGGGCAATGGTCTTCAACATGCCCCACCATCTTGCAATGATCACACTTGGAAGGTTTCCAAGCATATTCAACTTCAACTCTAGCCCTAGAGCCATCCCTTAGTTTCACAAAGATTTCCTCCGGTAGCTTTTCTTCCAAATTCACCTCAACACAAACTCTTGCGAATTCAAGATTTCTTCTTGATGCCGTCAATGCATCCATTTGAAGTAGATTTCCTATAAAAGATGCAACATAACCAAGGCCTCTTCTAGACCACAAGCTCAAGGGAACATCCCTCAATTTGACCTAAATTGGTATTTTGTTACATGTAAGATTAACAAATTCAAGATTTGGCTCCCATTTTCTCAAAAGAAGTGGTCTATGGTTAACATGCCACAATTGCTCCAATACTTTTTGGCAATTTTCCTCACTCTCAAATTTGAAAACAAATAACCCTTTCCCCCTTGAAAAGATTTCAATTCTGCCAAAACTTCTCCAAACATGTTCAACCATGTTTCTAATCAAGAAGAAAGGAGGTGGAGCACCAAGAAATTGCCCAACAAGGCAATGTTGCCAAAAGTTTTCTCCATCTTCATAGATATCGATTGGAGGGTCATCAACCTCTCTAATACCATTGACAATTTTTGTAATATGTCCTTGAAGCTTAAAATCAGAAGTGCAATGTTGAGCAAAAAGGCCACCCCAATCAGAATTTGGTGAAGTAGTAGTAGGTTCATACCTTGGTCTAAAAGGTTTTTTCCATGCATTTAGGGGGTATTCTCTTCTTCCTTGAACAAATGCACGCCTTGCTTGCCCTCCATCTTGATTCTGATTGGTAGATTTTGGGTTTGCATCAAAGCTCCCAAAATTGCTATTGTAAAAATTATCTTGTGCAAATTTTCGTTGTTGAGCCTTGTGGAGGAAAGCTTGCTGATTTCCATTAAAAGATGAGGTGGCAAGATGAGGTGAGTTGGCTGCCATCTCAGGCCCAACATGGTAATCACGTGCAAGAAAATGGCTACTATTCGGCTGATTGCAAAGTGGAGGGAAATCTCCAAAATTTTCAAAATCAATCGATTTTTGAGTGAATGGCTGAGATTTGTCCTTGTTATTTGAGAGATGAGCTGTCGAAAAAGTGTGAGGACTTGCTGAAAACTTGTCATTTTGACCAGCAAAAGCATCTGGAAAGTGCATTTCATTTTCTGAAAAGTTTTGTACTTTACCCGAGTGACCATTGGTTAAAGACCACCTTTCTCTTTCTTCCTCCTTCTCAATGCACGACCCATTCCCAAGCAAAATGCCACCATTTTCCATTGTATTTGGCTGCTGCAAATCAGCAAATTGTGATAAAAGATTGTTCTTCATGTTAGGGGTCAAAAACCCATATTGCTTGGGTGAAGATGAATTTCTTGAAGGTGAGTGTGAGATTGCAGCCATTGTTAACTTTCTTCCAAGAAAATCCTCTCGGCCTTTATTCTCCAAGGTAGTTCCAAGCCTTGTTAGACCCTTGCATGTTGAGCTTTGCCCAAGAGGTATTTTGCCATCCTCATGGTTTTGTTCAATCCTTTGCAAGCTTGAGCTCGTTGGAGGGGTATCAGAATGATCCGTAAATGGTGAAGAATCAAGCTTGGAGTTCATTGACTTTGGAGAGGAAGATTTCAAGGGTGAGAAACCCATGTTACAGCAAGCATCATAAGCAAGTTTGAATTCAAGGCTTGAGTTTGTGACGGATTCATCTTCAACAATCAGCAAAGACGAGGATTTTTCACACATAGAGGGAGGAACGATTTCACCATGCTTAAGATTTTCAAAATCATTTTGAGGGAGTTCAACATAGGACTCTTTGAGCTTTTCATTAATAGCTTTGATTCTTGCACTTTTCCTAGCTGAGATGTGATTTTTCTTTTTAGGCATGATGGGAAAAAAGGAAAAAAGAGGAGGAAGTAAGGTTCAAGATGATGAAATTTCTAGAGAGAAGGGAGAGCATTCTAGCTAGAGAGAGAAGTTCCTTCCTAGTGAAACTCGGAGTCAAAATTTCTTGTAATAGGAAGTTTCCTTCAACGCATTTGAACAAATCCCTTTGTAAATTGTGGAAACTTGATGATTTACTTGTTTAGGTTTTGATGGTTTTTCACCATCTTTGTACTTGTACAAATCTGATTTGCAGCAATAAAATTTACTACTTGATCCGCAAAAAAAAAAAAGTATTTTGCTGAAGTTGTTTACAAAAACTTCCTCCATTTGCTTCATGAATTCCTTGAGAAAAGAGAGGAGTTGAGGTGTAATGATTTCCTTGAAAATGATGCTCTTGACCAATTGAAATTGCATGGAGATGTCCATGGCAGAGGACATGATTTTGGTTGATTAAACGCTGAGGAGCTTGCTGGAGGTCATTTCCATTTGGAACTTGTGGAGAATGACAAGTATTTTTTAAAGAGTCATAAGTGGCAGCCATGTCAAAAGGAGGAGCTGACATGGACGAAGAGGCTGAATGCTTTTGTTGGCCAAAAGACGAGCCATTTCGGTATTGATTCTGGGAAGAGCTTTGCTGATTTGTTTGCATAGGTGAAGTGGCATCATTAAATGATGTGGCAGCCACATATGTGCCATGTTCAAAGCCACATGGACCAGCAGATTTGCCACTCGGCTGAATACACAAAGGGGGAAATTCTTCTAGGTTAGCATCAAAAGTGTGATTCAAATTGAGTGGTGGGCCTCCCACATTGGAATTTGAGAGATGTGCTGTCATATTATGGTGTGGGGAGGCAGAAAAGAGGTCCTTTTGGCCTGAAAAAGTAGCTGCAAAATCAGTTTTGTCATGTACCTTACCAACTGAGAAACCATTGGGTATTAACCAGTTTGCTTTTCCATCTTCTTCAATCGTACCAGAACTTCCATGGCTGAAATTTTGGGCATTTGCAACAAAATTTTCAAGCAAAATAGCATGGTTTTGACCATGAGAAGTTGCATTTTGAGTTGGAGAAGAGACAAGCTCGTTTGCAAGATGCATTTCAGCACAAATAGACGCCGAAGTGTTTTTGCTGATTTGAAGTTCATTTTCGTTCATATTAGAATGATGGAAATCAGATTTTGAAGCATGAGAAATGTTCTCCACATTTTGAAGATGAGAATGCAAATCATCATTTTCTTTTGGCACTAATCTTTCACGACTCTTTCTGGACAAACTTTGCACAAGTTCCTTCTTGGAGATATTGTATTTTTCCTCAAGGAATTTTCCCAAACCAATTGAGGGGGGGCAAATTTTTCTAGCTTCTTCAATTTTCTTATCCAAATCTTCAAAATAAACTTGAGCTTGAGGAGATGAATGCTTACTTGCTGCAGCTGATTGCTCATTTTGCTTAAAAGATGAGGCCGAAAATCCCATGTTGCTTTGTTGGTTGAGATCCATGCAAGAGTTGGTTGAAAACTCCTTTTCCTCCATTAAAGATGAAGATGAATGTTCAGCCATGGCATGTGAAGTTTCAGAAAATCCAGCCCCATTTCCTACTTGTTCATTAATATTTTGAGAGATTTCTTCATAGGATTCTTTAAGTTTTTCCTTGATAGCCTTGATCCTAGCACTTTTACGGGAAGAAGTGTGATTTTTCTTCTTAGGCATGGTTGAAAGATGAATTTAAGAAGATAAAGTTTGGAAATTGAGTGTAGTAACTCCAGAGAGAAGGGAAAGCATATTTCTAGAGAGAGAAATTTTTTGATCCAAGAGAGTTACATTAACAATAAAGCTTACTCAGGGCTGATTATTAACAATGCTAAGAGTGTTATCTTCCTTGGTGGGGTTCCAAATGAGGAGAAAAGAGCAATCATGAATAGAATTGGGTTCCAAGAGGGTGAGCTACCAATCCATTATTTGGGCATTCCACTTGTTTCAAGAAAGCTTAGGAAGAATGATTGCTGTCCTTTCTTGGAAAAAATAAATTTTAAGCTTGATTCATGGTGCAATAATTGGCTCTCTTTGCGGAAGACTTGTGCTCATCAAATCCGTCCTTACTCAGATTTGTGCTTATTGGGCAAATGCTTTTCTTTTACCTAAAGGTGTTATGGCTGCCATTGAGACAAAATTTAAAGCCTTTTTGTGGAGAGGGACTGGTCCTAAGGTGGCATGGAAGGATATTTGTCTCCCATTAAAGGAGGGAGGACTTGGTATCCGGAGCATTGAAGAGGTTAACTTAACAAACATGCTGAAAATTTTTGGAGGATGTATGCAACAAAAGAATCGCTTTGGAGTCAATGGGTTCATGCAAACTATATCAAAGACTCTTCTATATGGATGTTACAAATTCCCAAGGATGCAAGTTGGGTTTTTAAAACACTTCTTGGCTGCCGTGTTATTGCAAAGAGATTTATCCAACACAAGATTGGCAATGGAGCAAACACCTTCTTTTGGATTGATAATTGGCACAAGGATGGTTCTCTCTTTGAGCATTGGACTAATGCCATTCTACATCCCCCACTTCATACAAAGGTTTGTGAGATTTTCATTGATGGTATTTGGAATTGGCCAATGCACCTCTCCCAAGTTAATGTTCTAGATTTTGATCTTTTTTTTTTCGTGAAGAAAGTGAGATTAAGATAAAAGGAAGTACGATACAAAAGAGGCCAAGGAGGCAGCCCTATACAAGAATATCTTCAAGCCTCCAAGATTTGCAAAGAGATTTGTTAATACAAGAGGAAGTAAATTTCCTTCCCATGGAACATTTTAGCCTAATATGATTTACAATGGACGAGAAAATATGCTCTTCAGTTTTAAATACTTTGCTGAATTCTCTGTTGTTCCTTTCAATCCAAATGTGATAAATTGTGGCTCCCACCAAGTGCTTCAAGATAGTTGCTTTGAGACTCTTTTCAAGAGCAAAGGGTGTAATGTATGCCAAGATATCATCCCAATTTGACAATTTTGTGTGAACCATAGTGAGTTGAAGTCCCCGCTTCCAGATTCTTTTCGTGAAGCAACAATCAAAGAAAAGATGATTTCGAGTTTCACTTCCCATGTTGCAAAAGAAACAAGTAGGATTGATATCTTTCCCCCAAGATAATAATCTGAATTTTGTGTTGAGCCTATCCCAACAAGCAAGCCAGCAAATGAAAGCATGTTTTGGGGTGTGTCCCTTGAACCAAACGAGATTGTGCCATTTTGCCTTTTCTTTTTTTGCTCTGAAATGCTCCCAAGTATGCTTGAAACTAAAAGTGCCGTTTGGGGAGAGATCCCAAATGTAAGAATCAGCATTTTCCTCATTAAGGAGAAGGGGGGGAAGATCGACATGCAAAAGATGAATAGGCCAACTCCAAGTGTGGTGATGAAAAACATCACTAACCTTTGCAAAGTAATGTGGTGAAGGGAAAATGGAGCTCCAATGGCTATCAAGAATTCCCCTCGGATGCCATTTATTGTGCCAAAAAAGAGTGCTTTTCCCATCTCCCACGGAATGGGTGATAAGATTCCTTGCAATGTCACGGCATCTAATCAGCATTTTAAGAATCCAACTAGCATCTTTTGGAGTGGTGACGGTCCAAATTGATTTATTCTTGATATAATTCAAATGAACCCATTTGCTCCAAATTGATTCCCTCCGCGAATACATTCTCCAAAAACTCTTAAGAAGTGAGATGGTATTTAGGTCCTCAATTTTCTAAACATTTAGCCCCCCCCCTCCTCAAATGGGAAACAAACATCCTTCCAAGCAATTTTTGCACCTGTGTCCCGCCATAAGAAAGCCTTGAATTTTGATTCAAGGGTTGAGATAATACCTTTTGGGAGTAAGAGAATTCCAGCCCAGTAGGAACAAATTTGGGTAAGGGTTGTTTTAATGAGAAGCAATCTACCCGCATATGAGAGCCATTTCGTGGACCAATTATCAAGTTTACTAACAATTTTCTCCAAGAGAGGTGCAAAATCGGCTCTTCTAAGTTTTCTTGAAATAAGAGGGATGCCCAAATACTGGATTGGAAGAGATCCTTCTTTGAAACCCACTTTAGAGAGGATGGCAAGTTTTTCATCATTATATATCACTCTTAGTGCTGCTGACTTTAAGTCTCGAAAGGGCATGAAACTTTTCAATGATTTCCATGATGCATTCCACTGAACTCAAATTCCCCTTACAAAAGATGAAAAGATCGTCGGCAAAGCAAAGATGATTAAGCTTCAATTTGGCGCACTTAGGGTGGAAGTCAAAGCCGCTATCATTTTCCAAATTGTTAAGCATACAAGTGAGGACTTCCATACATAACACAAAAAGATAAGGAGAGAGGCGATCACCTTGTCTAACACCATTTGCTCCTTTGAAGAAGCCTTGAAAACTACCATTGATAGCAACAAGAAAGCAAGGAGAGGAGACACATGCCATGATCCAAGCAACAAATTTCCCGAAATTCCAAATGCCAAGAGAGCATTTTCAATAAAACTCCAACTAAGAGAGTCGAAAGCCTTCATGATGTCAATCTTGAGAGCACATCTAGGAGAAATATGGCTTCTTGAATATCCCCTCAGGACTTCATGTGCAACAAGAATATTTTCATTGATAAGTCTATCCTTGATAAAAGCAGATTGATTCCATGAAATAATCTTTGGAAGACATCCCTTGAGTCTATTTGCAAGTAATTTTGAAATGCACTTGTAGATGGTGTTGCAGCAAGAGATTGGCCTAAAATCTTTTACCATAGAAGGGTTTGAGACTTTTGGCACTAAGGCAATGTAAGTGGCATTTACCTCATTAAGGAGCTTTGTGGAGTCAAAGAAAGAGCTAATGGCTTCCAAAACATCATCTCCAACAATCCTCCATGCAGCCATATAAAAAAGAGATGTATAACCATCCGGCCCTGGGCTTTTGTTCGGATTGAGAGAGAAAAGAGTGTTCTTGATTTCCTCATGGGTAAAAGGTGCCACCAGCAAATTGATGCAATCCTCATCAATAGATTTCCCAACGATAGCTTTGATGGAGTCAATATTTGCACAAGTCCGGAAGGGGGTACCAAGAAGGTTTTTGAAGAATGAAATGAATTCCTCCTTAATACCTTCATTTGAAGAAATAAGGATACCATTCAGATCTTGGATAGCATAAATAGTGTTCTTCCTCTTCCTTCCCTGAATAGTGCTATGAAAAAACTTTGTGTTTGCATCACCATCTTTAATCCAATTGAGCCGAGATTTCTGGTGCAGCATATGATTGAAAGTGGCCTCAAGAGCTTCAATTTTAACCAAAATATCTTTCTCCATATCAAGAATTTCATCATTGAGAAGGCCATTTATCAAATCGGATTGCACATTACAAAGCATCTCCTTGAGTGCGTGAATCTTTTGAGGGATGCAAGAGAAGTGCTCTTTATCAAACTTCCTTAAAGCAAACTTGAGGCATTTTTGCTTTTGATACAAGATGAACATTGGAGTGCCAAAGACCCGTGCACTCCAATGATCTTCCACAATATGCAAGAATTGATCATGTGAAACCCAAGCATTATAGAATTTGAATGGCTTTGGAGAGGACGGATTCGGCTTACAAGTGTGAAGGATGAGCGGGCAATGATCAGAGATTCCCGGACTCCCAACCAAAGAAAAGAGTCCTCCATACAATTCATCCAACATTGATTCATCAAAGCTCTATCAATCTTGCTTGCACGGAGGTTGCCATTTGAGTTCCTATTTGTCCAAGTAAAATGTGGACCAATATGGTTGAATTCAAGGAGGCTTGCTTTATGGATACAATCCTTGAAATCCCAAGCACTAGAGGGGATAGACAAAGTGGAAGATTTGTCCCCACTATGAAGAACTTCATTGAAATCCCCAAGAATACAAAGAGGGTCATCTTTGCACCAAAAACTCCATTTTGCAATATGCTGCCAAAGTGATTTCCTTTTTTGGGGGGCATTTCGGCCATAAACAAAAATAACAAAAAAAGGATCAAGAGGTGGGCAAGCAAAATGGCAAAGCATACCTTGATCAAAAGAATCAATAATAGTAGTCTTTCTCCATGTGGAGGCTTCACATTTTTTCACACTTGGGAAAGTATTAGAAGAAAGGGCACTCATTTTGAAGGATTTAATTACATTTGGCACAAGAGGCACAATCCTAAACATAGCTTCATTGTTTGGCTTGCTTTTCATGATCGCCTTAGCACAAAATACAGAATCTTGCATTGGGGGCTTAATAATTAACCCAATGTGTATATTTTGTTGCATGGGTTGTGAGACTAGGGAGCATCTCTTCTTTGAATGTTGTTTCACCAGGAGGATTTGGAGAAAGGGTTTGCAACTCACTCTTGTTCCGGAAAATCTGATTTGTTGGCATGAAATTATTGATTACACCACTCCATTTGCCCTTGAAATGCATTTGAAGGCCACAATTTTCAAGCATCTTTTTTGGGGCAGCCATCTACAACATTTGGATTGAAAGGAATCAACGTATCTACAAAAGTCAAGCTAGAACCGAGGAGTCTATTTTTGACACTATCTTTAATGATGTTAGAGTTAAACTTACAAATGGTAGAAAATTTCAGCCTTCTCTTTTGAACAAAACTTTATGTAGATTGTGGAGATTAGAAGATATTATTGTATAGGTACTTGTCTTTCTTCACATCTTTTGTACATGTAAACTTTTGATTTGATGGAATATTACTAATCTTACTTGGACCGGAAAAAAAAAAAACACATCTTTCTCCAGCAGGTTATAGCGCTTCGGATGCTGGTCATTGCCTCTCAAATGCTGGTTCCTTAACTCCACAAGGGCTCTACCCAACTTTGGAAGAAATCAAATGGACATTTGCAATTCAAAATGCAACTGAATTTCCCCCATTGTCACGTGAGTTTTTGGGGAAAAACAACCTGGCAGCCAACTCATTTCTTGCTTGTGATATGGCTACCACGTCACATGAGGAAAATGGTTCTTTTGCTCACTCTCCACGTGCCAACTCAGCCCCCATCTCTCCTCAATGCTCAAATTTCTTTGAAGGGAACGAAAGCAAGATTCAAGAAAATTATAGAGCTTCTTTGCATGGGCGTCAGAATCTTACTCCAACTTGCCACTCACAAGGAAATGTTCCTTTGAACACTTGGGAGAAAAATTTTCATGCAACTTCCCAACAAGCTCAAAACATGGTTCAGCAGCAAGCCCTGAGTCAACATGCATGGAACATAAGCAAGAACTGGCAAGGCACATTTGTTGGTAACCTTTTTAACTCTACTAAACTTGATTTCCATGAACCTATTATAATGGTAAATGGCAAGTTAGGGGCTGACCCGCCAGAAGAAGTCTTTAGGGAAGGTGACAGGCATTGGGAGCATTGTCTTATTGGCCAATTCCTTGATCATCCACCACCTTTCTTTCTCATTAAAAGAATGGTTGATTTGCATTGGAAGAACTTTGGGAAAATTGAAATCAAATCAGCCGATAATGGAATGTTCGTGTTCAAGTTTGAAAATGATAACTATTGTGCTCAAATCTTAGAAAAAATGTGGCATGTCAACCATAGACCACTTTTGCTTAGAAGATGGGATCCAAATGCACAATTGATGCATTTTAGTTGGAAGAAAGTTCCTTTATGGGTCAAGCTTAGGAATGTGCCATTCTCTTTGATCACTAAAAGAGGTCCTAGCTATGTTGCTAGCACACTTGGTTATCCAATTCAAATGGATAGATTGACGAAATCTAGAACCTTTGTTGGTTTTACTAGAGTATGCATTGAGATGGATCTCTCTAAAGAGCTTCCCAATTATACATTTGTCAAGTTGAGAAACGGGGAATGGGCCAAAATTGATGTTGAATATACATGGAAACCGCTTGTTTGCCCCTCTTGCAAAATTGTTGGTCACTCACAAAGAACATGCCCAAATATGCCTCTTGCAAATAGTCCTCATCAAGTACACAGATTTGAAAAGAAAGAGGGGGAATGGAGAAATTACAAGACAAAGAAAGTGTGGAAAAAAGTGCCCACTATTAATCCTACTCCATTTGCAAATGTGGTTCTTGAATCCAAGCCATCTAAAGAGCCCCTTGCTGATTTGCCTTCCTATTCTTCAACATGCAATAGATTTGCTGTCCTTGATGAGAATGTGGTAACCACAAATGTTGATGATAAGGAATATGTTAACAAGGTTAATTGTTGCGATTTTTTTGGCAAAACTCTTCTACTTTGGCATGTTAATCACAGACCACTTTTGTTGAGAAAATGGGAACCAAATCTGAGTTTATAAACCTATCTTGCAGAAAGTGCCTATTTGGGTTAAACTTTGGGATGTTCCAATGAGCCTCTACTCCAAAAGAGGACTTGGATATATAGCCTCCTTTATTGGGAAACCAATCCAAATGGATGGTCTCACTGAATCTAGAAGGAACTTGGAGTTTGCAAGAGTTTGCATTGAAGTTGATTTGGAAGAAAGTCTTCCGGATGCTGTTTTTCCAAAGCTTAGAAACGGGTCAAAGGCAAAAGTCATGGTGGAATATGCATGGAAGCCAACAAAATGTTCACAATGCAAAGTGGTCGGCCATATGGAGGATCATTGCCCTCTTAAACTTAAAGCTCACCCTCAAAAGCAACTTGCAAAACAGCCCCCAAAAACTCATTATGAGTGGCAGCCCATGAGGAAAAAAGCCCCATTGAAGACAAACAATACACCATTTGAATCTCAAGGTGATGGATCCCCTTCAAAAGCTAAGGTATCATCTCCGAAGCATACCATTACTAGGGTTCCTCTTGACCCCTCAAGCTCCAAAATGATGCACACAAATCATTTTGAAGCTCTTGGATTTGTGGAAGATGGTGAAGATGGAAATCAAAGACCCTTGACCAGAATTATAAGGAGATGGCTTGAGAAATGATGGCACGCCAAATGCAAAATGCAGCCATGATATTGAGCCTAATGCTCCTCCTATACCCTCAATGAAATTTTGCTTATGGAATATTTGGGGTTAAATTCAATAAGCAAAAGGAAGCAAAGTTGCTGATCAATAAACACCACTTGGACATTCTTTGCCTTTTGGAAAACAAGGTGGTAAATGCTGAAAATATCAAACTCATTTGTTCTCGTTTTGAAAATTTTGGTTTTTGAAGCTATATGGATGATCTTACCAAGGGACGGATCTGGCTTTTGTGGAAGAAAGGTATTCAAGCTACTTGGATTGACTCATGTGACCAAGCCTTACTCTTCAATTTTGATGATCATATTCATAAATCCTTTTTTGTTGCCTTCATCTATGGCCACAACGAAGCATCAAAAAGAGTTGATCTCTGGAGGAAACTCGAGAATTGGTGTGCTTGGTGTGAAGATTGTGATCTTTGCCTCATGGGGGATTTTAATGAGGTTTTACATTGTGGCGACAAATCAAACACCTTATCTATTCCTAAAAGTGCTGGTGCATTCAAAAACTTTGTAGCAAAAGCAAAGTTGCAAGAAATCAATACTCATGGACCACGCTTTACTTGGACAAATAAAAGCCATGGTCAAAGTTACTTGGCTTCCAAGCTGGATAGAGCTCTCATTAATGGAAATTGGCTGCACAATTATCAACACTCTTTCCTTTTGGTTGCTAGCCCCGGAGTCTTCGACCATTGCCCTCTTATCATGCAAACATGTAAGTCTTGGAAATCTTCACCAAAACCCTTCAAATTTTACAATGTTTGGACCTCTCATTTGGATTTCCTCAAACTTGTTGAAGACAATTGGTGTACACGGGTTTTTGGTACACCAATGTACATTCTTTATCAAAAGCAAAAAGCCTTAAAAATTGCTCTCAAATCTTTTCATAAGGATCATTTCGCTGCCATTCCTTTTGCCATCAAAATCTTCAAGAAGAGCTTGATGGAGTCCAATACTTACTCCTTAATGGTGAGCGAGATAGCTCCCTCATTGATAAAGAAAAATGCATTTTGAGCACATTGGAGGAACTTGATGCAAATCATAAAGCCATTCTCTACCAAAAATCAAGACTCAATTGGATCAAGGATGGTGATGCAATTCCTCGCAAAAAAAAAGGATGGTGATGCAAATACAAAATTTTTCCACAATGTTGTGAAAGGTCGGAGGCTCAAAAATACTATCCATGCTATCAAGAATGAGGAGGGTCTCTATCTTACTGAAGAAGCTGAAGTTAAGGATGAATTTATTGGCTATTTCAAAAAACTTCTTGGAGCCGAATCTCCCACAAACATCAATGTTGGTCTTTTGAGAAACATGATTGACAAGCATATTGATCAAGATGCTGCTGCCACCACTATAGCCCCTATTACAAATGATGAAATCAAGGATGCGCTCTTCTCACTCAACCCTAACAAAAGCCCGGGCCCGGATGGCTACACATCTCATTTCTACAAGGTTGCTTGGGGGATTGTTGGCAACGATGTTCTTAATGCAATCAAATCCTTTTTCGATTCAAGCAAGCTCCTTAAAAAGGTAAATGCCACTATTATTGCTCTTGTGCCTAAATCCTCAAATCCTTCCATGGTCAAGGATTATAGGCCAATTTCTTTTTTTTTGCGGGATAAGTAAGAAATTTAAATTACTTCATGAAAGCTGTACATGTACAAAGTTGTGGAGGGACCTATACAATGATATCTTCAAGTCTCCACATTTTACATAGAGCTTTGTTCAAAGATGAAGACTGAAATTTTCTACCAAAAGAGAGTTTAACTCTAACATCATTAAAAATAGTATCAAAAATAAATTCCTCGGTTCTTGCTTGATTCTTGAAGATTCATTGATTCCTTTCAACCCAAATGTTGTAGATGGCTGCCCCAAGAAGATGCTTGAGAATTGTGGGTTTCAAATGTTTTTCAAGGGCAAAGGGAGTGAGGAAATCAATAATATCATGCCAACAAATCAGATTTTCCGGAACAAGAGTAAGTTGTAAACCCTTTCTCCAAATCCTCCTTGTGAAGCAACATTCAAAGAAGAGATGCTCTCTAGTCTCACAACCCATGTTGCAAAAGATACATGAAGGATTGATATCAAGCCCCCAATGTAAGATTCTGAATTTTGTGCTAAGGCGGTCACGAATGCAAGCCAAGCAATGAAGCTATGCTTTGGGTTATGCCTCTTGTGCCAAATGAGATTGAAACCTTCAAAATGAGTGCCTTTTCTTCGAATACTCTCCCAAGTGTGATTGAAAGTAAAGCTTCCACTTGGGGAAAGATTCCATGAAATTCTATCCATTGTGTTTTCGTTAAGACTAAATTCCGGAACATCAACATGGGAGAGATGCATTGGCCAATTCCAAGAACCATCAATGAAAAGCTCACATACCTTTGCATGAATTGGGGGATGTGGAACGGCATTTGTCTATTGCTCAAAGAGAGAACCATCTTTGTGCCAATTATCGCTCCAAAAGAAGGTGTTTGCTCCATTTCCAACCTTGTGCTTAAGGAATCTTTTTGCAATGGGACGGCAGCCAAGAAGCGTTTTAAAAACCCAACTTGCCTCCTTGGGAACTTGTGAATTCCAAATAGAAGAGTCTTTGATATAATTTGCTTGAACCCATTGACTCCAAAGTGTTTCTTTAATTGCATACATCCTCCAAAAAATTTTCAGCATGTATGTTAAGTTTACCTCCTCAATGCTTGGATACCAAGCCCCCTCCTTAAATGGGAGACAAATGTCCTTCAAGCCACCTTAGGACCAGTCCTCTCCAAAAAAATGCTTTGAATTTTGTTTCAATGGCAGCCATAACTCCTTTAGGTAAAAGGAAAGCGTTCGCCCAATAAGCACACATCTGAAGGAGAACCGATTTGATAAGCACAAGTCTCCCGGCAAAGGAGAGCCAATTGTTGCACCATGAGTCAAGCTTTGAAGTGATTTTTTCCAAGAGAGGACAGCAATCAAGTTTTCTAAGCTTTCTTGAAACAAGTGGGATGCCCAAATAACGGATTGGAAGCTCACCTTCTTGGAACTCAATTCTATCCGTGATTGCTCTTTTCTCCTCATTTGGAACTCCACCAAAGAAGATAACACTCTTAGCATTATTGATAATCAGCCCTGAGTAAGTTGAAAAAGTTCTCAAAGTATCCATGATGCAATCAATAGAATTCATGTCCCCTTTACAAAAGATAAGAAGATCATCCACAAAACAAAGATGATTAAGCTTTATGCTTCCACATTTTGGGTGAAAATGAAACTTCGGGTTGTTTGCCAAGTTGTTAAGCATGCACGAAAGAACCTCCATACATAGGACAAAGAGATAAGGAGAGATAGGATCTCCTTGCCTAATGCCATTTGCACCCGAGAAGTAACCTTCCAAACCTCCATTGAGGGCAATGGAGAAGCTAGGAGTTTTAATACAAGCCATAATCCAATCCACAAACTTTTTGGGAAATCCAAAAGCAAGAAGAGTGCATTCAATGAATCTCCAATTCAAGGAGTCAAAAGCTTTCATAATATGAACTTTAAATGCACATCTTGTGGAAATATGTCTCCTTTGATAACCTCTCATGATGTCATGAGCAATAAGGATATTTTCATGGATGAGCCTACCCTTAATGAATGCTGATTGATTCCAAGAGATGAAGTTGGGTAAGCATACCTTTATCCTATTTGCAATGATCTTTGAGATGCACTTGTAGATGGTGTTACAACATGACATTGGCCTATAATCCTTGACCATGGAGGGATTTGAAGTTTTTGGCACAAGAGCAATAATTGTGGCATTTACCTCTTTGAGGAGATTGCTTGATTCAAAAAAAGACCTGATTGCATTCAATACATCCTTCCCCACAATCTCCCACGCAACCTTGTAAAAATGGGAAGTGTAGCCATCCGGACCCGGGCTTTTGTTTGGGTTGAGAGAAAAAAGCGCATTCTTGATTTCATCATCAGTTAGAGGAGCAATGGTGGTGGCAGCAAATTCATGATCAATTTGCTTGCCAATAATATTTTTCAAAAGATCAACATTTATGCTTGTGGAGGATTCAGCACCAAGAAGCTTCTTGAAATAGCCAATGAATTCCTCTTTCACTTCATCATCTTCAAGGAGAGTATGAATTATAGGCCAATTTCTTGCTGTAATACTATCTACAAGTGCATTTCAAAGATCATTGCAAATAGGATAAAAGCTTGCTTATCCCACATTATTTCATGGAACCAATCAGCCTTCATGAAGGGTAGGCTCATCCATGAAAATGTACTTATTGCACATGACATTTTGAGAGGTTATCAAAGGAGACATATCACTCCAAGATGTGCTTTTAAAGTTGACATCATGAAAGCTTTTGATTCCTTAAATTGGAGATTCATTGAATGCACACTTTTTGCTTTTGGCTTCCCCAAAAAGTTCGTGGGCTGGATTATGGCATGCATTAAAACTCCTAGTTTCAGCATTGCCTTAAATGGAGGGTTGGAAGGATATTTCTTCGGTGCAAATGGCATTCGGCAAGGAGATCCCATCTCAACTTACATTATTGTTCTTTGTATGGAAGTGCTCACATGCATGCTTAACAACTTGGCATATAACCGAGGTTTCACTTCCACCCAAAGTGTGGAAGCATTAAGCTTAATCATCTTTGTTTTGCGGATGATCTTCTTATCTTTTGTAGAGGGGATATGCATTCGATTGATTGCATCATGAACACATTGAAGACTTTCTCAACTTACTCAGGGCTGGTTGTTAATAATACAAAGAGTGTGTTATTCCTAGGAGGGGTTTCTAATGAAGAAAGAAGAGCAATTATGAATAGAATTGGGTTTCAAGAGGGTGAGCTTCCAATCCGTTACTTGGGCATCCCACTTGTTTCAAGAAAGCTTAGGAAGAATGATTGCTGTCCACTCTTGGAAAAAATCAACTCTAAGCTTGATTCATGGTGCAATAATTGGCTTTCTTTTGGGAAGACTAGTGCTCATCAAATCCGTCCTTTCTCAGATTTGTGCTTATTGGGCAAATGCTTTTCTTTTACCAAAAGGCGTTATGGCAGCCATTGAATCAAAATTCAAAGCCTTTTTGTGGAGAGGGACTGGTCCAAAAGTGGCGTGGAAGGATGTTTGTCTCCCATTTCAAGAGGGTGGACTTGGTATTTGGAGCATTGAAGAGGTTAATCTTACATACATGCTGAAAACTTTTTGGAGGAGTTATGCTAAAAAAGATTCACTTTGGAGTCAATGGGTTCATGCCAACTATTTCAAAGACTCTTCAATTTGGATGTTACAAATTCCCAAGGATGTTAGTTGGGTTTTCAAAACTCTTCTTGGCTGCCGTGTTTTGGCAAAGAGATATATCCAACACAAGATTGGTAATGGAGCAAGCACCTTCTTTTGGGTTGATAATTGGCACAAGGACGGCCCCCTACTTGAGCATTGGACTAACACAATTCCGTATCCCCCACTTCACTCAAAGGTTAGTGATATTTTCATTGATGGCGTTTGGAATTGGCCTATCCACCTCTCCCAAGTTGATGTTCCAGAATTCGAACTTATAGAGGGAGCCGAAGATAAAATTTCATGGAACCTCTCTCCTTGTGGAGGCTTCTCTTTCTTCCACACTTGGGATAGTATTAGAAGAAAGGGCACTCATTTTGAAGGTTATTATCACATCTGGCACAAGAGGCATAATCCTAAACATAGCTTCATTGTTTGGCTTGCTTTTCATGATCGCCTTAGCACAAAATTCAGGATCTTGCATTGGGGACTCCATATAAACCCAACGTGCATTTTTTGTTACATGGGTTGTGAAACTAGGGAGCATCTATTTTTTGAATATTGTTTCACCAGGAGGATTTGGAGAAGGGGTTTGCAACTCACTCTCGTTCCGGAAAATCTAATTTGTTGGCATGATATTATTGAGTACTCCACACCTTTTGCTCTTGAAAAGCATTTGAAGGCCACAATTTTCAAGCATCTCTTTGGGGCAGCCATCTACAACATTTGGATTGAAAGGAATCAACGTATCTTCAAAAACCAAGCTAGAACTGAGGAGTTTATTTTCAATGTTATCTTTAATGATGTTAGAGTTAAACTTACAAATGGTAGAAAGTTTCAGTCTTCTCCTTTGAACAAAACTTTACGTAGATTGTGGAGATTAGAAGATGTTGTTGTTTAGGTTCATGTTCTTCTCCACATCTTTTGTACATGTAAACTTTTAATCTTTGGAATTTATCCAATCTTACTTGCCCCGCAAAAAAAAAAGGTTAATTGTTGCGATAAGGAAGAAGATCAAGTTGTTGAGGCCTCAACCCATGGGGTTATTATCGAGAATGTTGTTGATGTGGCTCAATCTCATGGACAAGTAACCCCAAATTTATCCCAAAATCCATGGGCGGCCAGAAGCTCCTCTCCAAAAATTACACACCCAAGCCCCCTCAACCATGAGGTTTTTGTTGCACCTAATAAGGACACTATTACACAAGCTTTTAATGAAGAGTTTCCACCACTCTCACAAGCTTTTTATGGCAAAAACATTCCCAGTCATCAAAACCAGCCTATTGCACACCAAGGTCATGCTACTTCAAATGCATGGAGAAATAACAAGGATGGGCAAGATTCTCATGGTGAAAATGGAGGCTCAACTCATGATCAGCCACAAATAAATTCCAAAACCCCTCCAGATGCTTGGGCCAGCAATATTAATTGGAGACTAAATTACCTTGGTAAGATTGAGAATCCTCTTAAACTTGAATATTTTGAGCCTATTGCATTTGAGAATACATGGGGTGCTATTCCACCTGAAGATGTTTTTGAGGAAGGAGATAGTTGTTGGAAGCATTGTTTACTTGGTCAATTTCTTGAAAGACCCCCTTCTTTCTTCTTTTTTTTTGCGAGGAAAGTAAGAAATTTCATTCAAGAAAGAAAACAAAATTACAAACACAAACTGATCAAAGGAGGATTTCTTCCATCCCCCACAATTTACAAATTTTCCTATTCAAACTAGAAGTAGTGAAATATTTTCCAACAATGCATTTAAGTCTAACATGATTAAAGATGGATGAAAAGATTTGCTCCTCTGTCTTGAAACTCTTGTGAAATTCACGATGATTCCTCTCAATCCAAATGAAGTAGATTGCAGCCTCCAAAAAGTGCTTCAAGATAGTAGCTTTAAGATTATCTTCGAGTGCAAAAGGTGAAATAAAAGCAATAATGTCTCCCCAATCGATCAAAGTTTCTTGGATCATGGTAAGATGAAGTCCTTTCCTCCAGATCCTTCTAGTGAAACAACAATTAAAGAAAAGATGGTCTCTAGTTTCACATCCAAAGTTGCAAAAAATGCAAGTGGGATTCAGCTCTCTACCCCAATAAAGCAATCTGAATTTTGTGGAAAGTCGATCATGAATAGCAAGCCAAGTAAAAAATGCATGTCTTGGTGTATGTCCTTTGAACCAAACAATATAGTGCCAATCAACTTTATTCTTCTTCCTTCTGATTTCCTCCCAAGTGTGCGAGAAAGTGAATTCACCATTTGGAGAAAGTTTCAAGTAAAAGCATCAAGATTTTCTTCCACAAGATTGGTGCAAGGTGGATCAAAATGCATGAGATGAATAGGCCAAAACCAATTACCAAAAACGAAAATGTCACACACCTTAGCATAGTATGGTGGATTGTTGAGAGTGCTGCTCCAAAAATTGCTAAGTACCCCATGTGTGTGCCATTTGTCATGCCAAAAGTGCGTGTGCTTTCCATTGCCGAGTACATGAGAGATATGGGCTCTTGCAAAGTTTCAATTTTGAGGAGGTTTTGAGAACCCAACTATCATCCTTAGAAGTGGTGAGAGTCCAAATCGATTTGTCCTTGATGTAGTTAATTTGCATCCAATTGCTCCAAAGAGAATCCCTACAAGTATACATTCTCCAAAAGGATTTAAGGAGAAAAGTGCTGTTGATGTCTTCAATCTTCCGGATACCAAGTCCACCTTCATCAAGAGGGAGACAAATGTCTTTCCATGCAATCTTAGCCCCAGTATTCTTCCAAAGGAAAGCACAAAATTTGGATTCAATTTTTTGAATGATACTTTTGGGAAGAAGAAATGCACCAGCCCAAAAGGAACAAATTTGCAAGAGTGTGGATTTGATAAGGGTTAATCTACCCATGTAGGAAAGCCAATGATTGGTCCAGCTTTCAAGCCTTCTATTGATTTTCTCCAAAAGAGGTAAACAATCTGCCCTACGGAGCTTCCTTGACACAAGAGGAACACCCAAATATCTTATAGGAAGATTACCTTCTTTGAAGTTCATTTTGCAGAGAATGGCCAGCTTTGTTTCATGAGGAACACCACCAAAGAAAATATTACTCTTGGAAGGGTTTGCTTTAAGACCGAGAGAGAGCAAAAGTTCTCCAAGACATCCATAATGCACTCAATTGATTTGATATTTCCTTTGCAAAAGATAAAAGGTCATCAGCAAAACAAAGATGGTTCAACCTCAACTTTGCACATTTTGGATGAAACCCAAACTTTTGATCTTGTTCCAACTTGTTGAGCATGCATGATAATACTTCCATGCAAATAACAAAAATGTATGGTGAGAGGGGATCCCCTTGCCTTATCCCATTTGCTCCTTTAAAATACCCCTCTAAACTTCCATTGATTGCCACAGAGAAACTTGTTGATGTGATACAAGACATGATCCATTTCACAAAGAAACTTGGGAAGCCAAACGCATGAAGAGTACATTCAATAAAATTCCAATTGAGTGAATCAAAAGCCTTCATGATATCAACTTTGAGTGCACAACGAGGAGAAATATGAGTTCTTGAATAGCCTCTAAGGATATCATGTGCAACAAGAATATTCTCATTAATAAGCCTCCCTTTAATAAAAGCCGATTGATTCCAAGAGATGATAGAAGGCAAACACTCTTTGAGCCTATTTGCAAGAATCTTGGATATGCATTTATAAATGGTGTTGCAGCAAGAAATAGGCCTAAAATCTTTTACCCAAGAAGGGTTTTGGACTTTGGGAATAAGGGCAATATAAGTAGCATTTACCTCTTGGAGCAACTTTGAGGAGTGGAAAAAAGACTTTATTGCTTTGTGCACATCTTCCCAACAACCTCCCAAGCCATCTTGTAGAAGTGTGAAGTATAGCCATCCGGCCCGGGCTCTTGTTTGGATTAATGGAGAAAAGAGTTGTTTTGATTTCCTCAAAGGTAATGGGAGCAGCAAGCTTTGCCAAGCAACTTTCCTCAATGGTTTTCCCTAAAATGCTTTTGATGGTCTCCACACTAGCAATTGAATGTGAGGGAGTGCCAAAGAGATTTTTGAAGTAGGAGATGAATTCAGCCTTTATCTCCTCCTTTGAAGTGATGAGATTCCTCATTGTCGTTAATGGCAAAGATGGAGTTTATGTTTTTCCTTTCACGAAACTTATTGTGGAAGAACTTTGTATTAGCATCTCCATCTTTAATCCAATGTATGCGAGCCTTTTGGTGGAGCATCTTTTATAGGTGTCTTCAAGCTCTTCAATATTCCTCATAATCTCCTTTTCTTTGTTAAGAGCCTCTTCATTAAGGTACCCATTCAGCATGGCAAGTTGGACATCCGAAAGGGTTCTTTTAAGATCCTCAACTTGACTTGGGATGCAGGAGAAATAATTCTTGTCAAAATCCTTGAGCACTCTTTTGAGTGCTTTTTGTTTTGGAAAAGAATGAACATTGGAGTGCCAAAACCCGTGCATTCCAATGTTTTTCCACCTCATGCAAGAAAAGAGGATGAGCTGTCCAAGCATTGTAGAACTTGAAAGGCTTTGGTGAAGAAGGCTTGATGATGCAAGTATGAACCACAAGAGGACAATGGTCTGAAATACCTGGGCTATCCACTAAGAGAGAAGAGTGATCCAAGTGGTCCATCCAAAAGGTGTTGACAAGAGCTCTATCCAACTTACTTGCAATAAGATTGCCTTTGGAGCTTGGTTGGTCCAAGTGAAATGAGGCCCAATAGTCTTAATCTCAGAGAGTCTAGCTTGAGAAATGCAATTCTTGAAATCCAACGCACTTGGAGCAATGGTGGTGGTGGAAGATCTATCTCCACAATTCAGAACCTCATTAAAGTCTCCAAGAATACAAAGTGGCCCGTTATAACACCTTACACTCCAACTTTCAATTTTTGCCCAAAGGTGCTGTCTTCTTGAAGGATCATTCCTACCATACACAAAAGCCACAAAAATAGGAACTTGGGATGGAATTTCCAAATGGCAAAGGATTCCTTGATCCATAGTGTCAATTATTGTAGCCTTGATGTGTTGCTTCCAAAAAACCCAAATTCTACCAGCCAAATTATCATCGATGTAGTTTGCAAAACCCAAAGTGTTAAAATATGAAGCAATGAGAGTATCATTGTCCACTTTGGTCTCCAAAACACAAAAACAATCAAGCCTATGCTTGTTTATTAGGTTCTTCATTTCTTTATGCTTTTTAGGGGAATTGAAACCCCTAATGTTCCATGCACACAAAATCATTAAGAGGTATGAGTGGTGACCAGCCCCCTCTATCATCTTTCCATGAATTATCTTGCTCCGCAATTGGATCATCATCTTCTTTTCATTTGCTTGGTTGAGGATCTCCTTCTTCCTTGTGTCCAAAGGAATCAAGTTTCCTTTCAACTTTCATCCCAACTTCATCTTCAATATTCAAAGTATCTTCATTGTGCTCATCCTCCCGGCCAAGGACTTCAAAGCAATTTTGACGATTTAGAGTTGAGTCAATTGTAACCTTAGGAGAATTTGGCCTAGTAGACTTCATTTCCTTATTTGGAGTGGAAATTTCATTGCTCAAACCCTCATGATTCTTCAATGGAGCTTGCTTTTTGCCCACAACTTGCCATTCTTGGCGAGTTTTTGCTTGCTGCCCAAAGTGAGTAGTTTGAGGATTTTGTTGTGTTTTCGGCTTCAAGGGGCAATTCTCCTCAACATGCCCAACCATTTTACAATGTATGCATTTGCTTGGCTTCCAAGCATATTCAACCTCAACTTTTGCTCTTGTACCATTCTTGAGTTTTGGAAACACAACATCCGGGAGGTTTCCTTCAAGATCCACTTCAATGCAAACCCTAGCAAAGTCCAGGTTCCTTCTAGAATCCGTAAGTGCATCCATTTGAATAGGCTTACCAATGAAAGAGGCAATGTAACCAAGCCCTCTTTTAGAGTATAGACTCAATGGAACATCCCAAAGCTTAATCCAAATTGGAACTTTATTACATGATAGGTTCACAAACTCGAGGTTGGGTTCCCATTTTCTAAGCAACAGCGGTCTATGGTTAACATGCCAAAGTTGTTGAAGGACTTTTTGACAAATTTCTTCATTTTCAAATTTGAAAAGGAAAAGACCTTTTCCTTTAGTATGTATGTCCACTTTACCAAATTTCTTCCAAGCAAATTCCACCATATTTTTGATTAAGAAAAAAGGTGGTGGAGCTCCTAAAAACTGCCCAACTAAGCAATGACACCAAAATTTATCACCCTCTTCATAAAGATCATCCGGAGGATCAACAACTTCCCTCTTGCCTTCCACAATATTGTAAGCATGCTCTTCATCAAATTTAAGATTTGTATTGATATGCTCAGCAAAAACACCTCCCCAATCGGGTGAAGGATCACTTGGGGAAGGAACATACCTGAGTTTAAGTGGTTTGCGCCAAGCATTTTGCTTATTTTGTGTTTGAGCTTTGTTTTGCATGTTAACTCCTTGAGCTCTTTGGACGATTTCTTCTTTCTGTCTCTTGAAGACATCATTGAATGAAGTGCTGCCTTGAACGACATCCCCATTATTAGTATGAGCATGAACTTGAAACCCAAGCTTTGGTGAGGAAGAAAGCTTCAGATTTGTAACCGGCTGACATGGTGTCTTGCTTGCAATGCTGGCAGCCACGTCATTTTCTTTAGTCTTCTGATTTGGCATGGTTTTCCCGTTTGAAACATGAGCAAGTGGAGGGAAATTCTCAGCATTATCACGTGGCCCAGCATACAAAGTGTTGGAATCAGATTTTAAAAGCTGACCAACTTTTTGAGTTGTCAAGTTTTCCTTAGAAAAGTCTGAAATAGTGCTGAAGTGATTAGGAGAGAGGTGGTCGGACCCATGTGTAAAAGTTTTAACCGGTCCTTGCATTTCAGCGTTTCCTTTGGACAATAACCTTTCTTCCTCAACTCTTTTTCCTCCATTTCCAGCAGCTGAAACGTTTGGAGCAAGGGAACTCGCCATTTCGACTTCAGTTTTGTTAAAGACATCAACTTCTTCGCTCTCATACGGATGGCCATCTTCAAGTGCATCATAGACCTCTTTGAAAAGCAAGCTTGAGGTTGATTGAGCATCTTCATTTGAGTGAGATGAAGAGGCCGAATCAACCTCAACTTTGGAGGAAGAACCCGAGCAAGCAAGAGAGTGTGCAGCAACATCATTCTTCTTCTCCTTTGCCTTGAGCCGAGTGCTAGTACGAGTAGGGGGAGAGTTTCTCTTTTTCTTTCCCATGAATCAGAAAAAAGAAAAAATTTGAGAGAGAGGTGTTTTGTTAATGGAAAATGGAGATATGCTGGTGGTGGCGTGTGGAGGAGAGGTGGTGGCTGGAAGCAAAAATTCTAGAGAGAAGGGAGAGTGTTTTCATGGTAGAGAGAGAAACCTGAAGTGGAGTATGCTTGGAAACCTTCAAAGTGTACAAATTGCAAAATCCCCCTTCTTTCTTCTTGATTAGGAAGTTTGTTGATAACCATTGGAAAGTATTTGGTCATGTTCAGATTAAGACTTGCTTGAATGGTCTCTTCATCTTTCAATTCGAAAGTGAAGAAGCTTGTGACAAAGCCCTTGAACAATTATGGCACGTTAATTTTAGGCCTTTGTTGCTTCGAAAATGGAACTTGGATGCTCAAATCTTTAATTTTGAATGGGATAAAATTCCTCTTTGGGTGAAATTAAGAAATGTTCCATGTAGTTTGATGACTAGAAGAGGGCTTAGTTATATTGCTAGCACAATTGGAACATCTCTTCAAATGGATTCTCACACACAATCACGTACTTTTGTTGGATTTGCTCGAGTTTGTATTGAAGTTAACCTTGAAAAAGATTTGCCGGAATACACCTTTGTCCGACTTAGAGATGGCTCTTGGGCAAAGATTGATATTGAATACGCTTGGAAGCCTCTAAAATGCACTAGTTGCAAAGTGATTGGACACAATCTTGCATCTTGCCCAAAAAATTCAATGGGGATTCAAAAGCCGTTTGATAAGAAGAAAGCAAATGAAGCTAGGAGTACATTTTTAATACTATTTTTAATGAAGTTAGAGTTAAACTTTCTTGCTGTAGAAAATTTACTTCCTCTCCCTTGATCATTTTGCTTTGTAAATTGTGGAGGCTCAATGAGATTATTTCTTAGTGCCTCCTCCTTTCCCCCACTCTTTTGTTTGTACTTGTACATTCTTTTTGATTTGTGAAATACAATTACTTTCTTGCTCCGCAAAAAAAGCAAATGAAGCTAGGAACCCCTGTTATCAATATGAATGGAAAGTGGTCGAGGATAAAAGAGGGCAGCGAATTGGCGCCATGTCTACCATTGCACATGCACATTCCCTTATCCAATTTGAAGCTCTTAGGGCTGACGAAGGAAATGCAAATATTAACCAAGTCAACATATCAAATGGAGAGTGCATTGGCAAGGAAAATAATGAGACAAGCGTTCCAAATGAAGAGTCAAATTGTGTTGTTGACGAAAGAAATATGCCATTGAGGAAAGATGATGGTGTCTCAAGTAAAGATTTTGAGCTTGCTGCCCATAATGAAGGAAATATAGAGGTGGATTTGAAGACCACACAATTTGAGAATATTGGGGATGAAGTTGCTAATTCGGTTGAACATGTTGAGAAAGATGGACTTGAGGATGGGAATTTTGGTTTATTTGAAGACCTTAGGGATGGTGGTCCCTCGGGTGCTTTGGATTCACCACTTTCCCACCCGAGTACTTGATTGGTTCTCTCTTTTCCTTGTTTCTTCTTTGTTTCCTTGCTTGGTTTTATGTCACTTCTTTTATGCTAGGAAAATTCATTTGTAATGGGTTGTAACCCCCTTTTTCTTTTGCTCTACCCCTCAAACTTTGTGCTTTGCTTTGTATTGTTGTATTTGATTAGGTTTGAGGGGTAACATTTGGATGTACCAAAATTGCGTTGAAATAAAAACTTTCTTAACCCGCAAAAAAAAAAAAAGAAGCTTTAGCAACAAATCATAATCATCTTACTATTGATGGGCCTCCACCAAGAGAACTGAGCACTTGAGATTTTGTTGCTTCTTGATGTTCTCATCTTTGTACTTTTTTTTTGAGAAGTAAGTATTTCATTAAAAGTGAAATGACAAAGAAAATTTACAAAGGTCCTAAACAAGAATTTCTTCAAGTTTCCATGATTTACAAATTTCTTTGTTTAAATTATTGGAAGTGAACTTTTTGCCAAAAATGCACTTGACTCGGACTTCATTATAAATGTTGGAGAGGATTTGGTCTTCGGTTTTTGCTTCCATGCAAAACACACGGCAATTCCTTTCCGTCTATATATGCTAGATGGTAGCTCCCAAATAGTCTTTCAGAATAGTTGCCTTCAAATGCTTCTCAAGCAAAAATGGAGTGATGAAGTCCACAATCTTTTCCCATTAAAACAACGGTTCTTTGACAAGCATGAGTTGTAATCCTATCTTCCAAATTCTTCTTGTGCAACTACATTCAAAGAAAAGGTGGTCTCTAGTCTCACAACCCAAGTTACAAAAGGAGCAAGTAGGATTAATATTGATTCCCCAATGAAGAATTCTATATTTTGTGTTGAGCCTATCCAAGAAGGCAAGCCAGCAAATAAAAGCATGCCTAGGAGAATGACCTTTGAACCATACAATATTGTGCCATTTGACCTTATCTCCTTGACTCTAATACACTCCCATGTGTGCTTAAAAGAGAAAACACCATTTGGGGATAAATTCCAGCAAAATGAATCAGATTTTTCTTCATCAAGATGGAAGCTAGGTGCATTGAATTGGAAGAGGTAAGGAGGCCAATTTCATCCATTTTGAGTGTAGATATCACTAACCTTTGCAAAGAGTGGAGGGTGTAGAAATATGTTTTGCCAAGATAAACCGAGGTTGCCCTCCGGGTGCCAAGTGTCCAGCCAAAAATGAGTATCCTTGCCATTCCCAACAATATGTTTAATGCTTCCTCGTGCAATCTCACGGCATTTGAACAAACTTCTCATAATCCAACTAAGATCCTTTGGGATGGTGTATGTCCAAATGGAACCTTCTTTGATGTAGTTTTCATGAACCCAAGAGCTCCAAAGTGATTCTCTGAATGCATACATTCTCCAAAAGATTTTAAGCATGAAGGTATCATTAATTTCCTGGAGTCTTCTAATTCCAAGACCCCCTTCTTCTTGCGTCAAACAAATATCTTTCCAAGCAACTTTAGCTCCAGTGTCTCTCCAAAGGAAGGATTTAAACTTTTTCTCAATAGCTGCAATGACCCCCTTAGGGATGAGAAAGACTCCAGCCCAATATGAACATATTTGGGTAAGAGTGGATTTAATGAGAAGTAATCTTCCAGCAAAAGATAACCATTTTGTTGTCCAATGCTCAATCTTCTTTGTGATCTTTTCCAAAAGAGGAAAGCAATCGGCCTTACTAAGTTTCCTCAATACAAGAGGGACTCCCAAGCAACGAAAAGGTAGATTACCTTCTTTGATCTCAAGTTTATCCAGAATGTCCTTTTTCCTCTCCAAAGGAACCCCACCAAAGAACGCTTCACTCTTGTCTTTGCTGATTTTTAAGCCCGAGAGAGAATGATAAGGACTAAGTGTATTCATAATGCATTCAAGAGAATTGATATCTCCTTTGCAAAAGATAAGGAGGTCATCCGCAAAACAAAGGTGGTTAAGCTTCAATTTTCCACATTTGGGATGAAAATGAAACCTGTCTTCCTTATCCAAATTGTTGAGCATACTAGTAAGGACTTCCATGCAAATCACAAAGATATAAGGGGAAAGGGGGTCACCTTTCCTTATTCCATTTGCCCTTTTAAAGAAACCTTCAAGGCCACCATTAATAGCAATAGAGAAGCTCGGGGAGGTAATACAAGCCATCAGCCAATCAACAAAATTTTTTGGGAAAAAAAAAAAAAAATTCAGATTGCTTGGCTTATGAATTTTGGTTCAAAGGACATACACCAAGACATGCATTTTTTACTTGGCTTGCTATTCATGATCGACTTTCCACAAAATTCAGATTGCTTTATTGGGGTAGAGAGCTGAATCCCACTTGCATTTTTTGCAACTTTGGATGTGAAACTAGAGACCATCTTTTCTTTAATTGTTGTTTCACTAGAAGGATCTGGAGGAAAGGACTTCATCTTACCATGATCCAAGAAACTTTGATCGATTGGGGAGACATTATTGCTTTTATTTCACCTTTTGCACTCGAAGATAATCTTAAAGCCACTATCTTGAAGCACTTTTTGGAGGCTGCAATCTACTTCATTTGGATTGAGAGGAATCATCGTGAATTTCACAAGAGTTTCAAGACAGAGGAGCAAATCTTTTCATCCATCTTTAATCATGTTAGACTTAAATGCATTGTTGGAAAATATTTCACTACTTCTAGTTTGAATAGGAAAATTTGTAAATTGTGGGGGATGGAAGAAATCCTCCTTTGATCAGTTTGTATTTGTAATTTTGTTTTCTTTCTTGAATGAAATTTCTTACTTTCCTCGCAAAAAAAAAAAAAAAAAAAAAAAAAACAAAATTTTTTGGGAAATCAAGAGCAATAAGGGTGCATTCAATGAAGTGCCAATTCAATGTGTCGAATGCCTTCATGATATCAATTTTGAGTGCACATCTTGAAGAGATATGGTTTCTAGAGTATCCTCTAATTAGCTCATGAGCAATAAGGATGTTCTCATTAATGAGTCTACCCTTAATGAAAGCTGATTGGTTGTTTGAGATGATATATGGGAGGCAATTCTTGAGTCTATTGGCAAGGATCTTGGAAATGCACTTGTATTATAGTGTTGCAACAAGAAATAGGTGGAAAATCTTTGACCTTGGTAGGGTTTTGAACTTTAGGAACAAGGGTGATGATAGTGGCATTTACATCTTTTAGGAGATTGTTGGTTGAGAAGAAAGACTTGATAGCATGCATCACTTCATCACCAATGATTTCCCAAGCTGCCATGTAAAACTTTGATGTATAACCATCGGGTCCCAGACTCTTGTTAGGATTGAGAGAGAAGAGACTCTCTTTAATTTCCTCATTGGATATGGGGGCAGCAAGCATTTCCTTCCATTTTCCTTCGATTGTTTTGCTAAGTATGGATTTAATGCTTTGGACATTGGCATTTGAGTTAGATCTTGTGCCAAGAAGGTCCTTGTAGAAAGAAAGAAATTGGGCCTTCACCTCTTCGGCCTTTGTGAGTAAGTTGCCTTTTTTATCTTGAATTGCATTGATGGAGTTCTTGACCCTTCTACTTTTAACCACATTATGGAAGAACTTGGTGTTTGCGTCCCTTACTTGATCCATTGAATGCGAGCTTTTGATGAAGAATTTTCCTATATGAAGCTTCAAGAGTCTCAATGTCCTCAAAATTTTCCCTTGCTTCTCAGTCACCTCTTCATTGCAATATCCATTATGAATTCCATTCTGCATTTTTCAAGATCTTTCTTGAGCTCGGATTTGATGAGGAATAGTAGAAAAATGCTTCTTGTCAAATTCCTTAAGAGCTTGTTTGAGAATCTTTTGGTTTTGTGTGAGGACAAACATTGGTGTCCCAAAAAACCTTTCCTTCAAAACTTCTTCAACCACCTTGATGAAAGCTTCATGAGAGGTCCATGCATTGAAAAATTTGAAAGGCTTTGGAGGGGAAGGATTGGATTTGCTTGTGTGCATGAGAAGTGAGCAATGATCAGAAATGTCCGGGTTATCAACCAAAAGAAAGGAGCTTTCCAAGTACTCCAACCATTGGGAGTTGACAAGTGCCCTATCAAGTCTCCTTGCCATGAAGTTGCTAAGAGAACCTTTGTTTGTCCAAGTGAAATGCGGACCAAACACTTTATGCTCAAATAAACCAGATTTTCTTATGCATTTCTTAAAATCCCAAGCACTAGATGGAATGGAATTGCAAGAGGACCTATCCCCACTATGGAGGATTTCATTAAAATCCCCAATCACACAAAACGGGCTATCTTCACACCATGAGCTCCATTCCTTAAGCTTTCTCCAAAGTATGCTTCTACTTTTGGGATCATTCCTAGCATAAACAAATGCTACACAAACACAACTTTTATTGGCAAGGCTAATGTGATAGAGAGCTCCTTGGTCAATGGAATCCACAAAAGTAAAGTTGATTGAGTTCTTCCCAAAAAACCAAAGTCTACCAATCATATTATCCTCCAAGATGTGACAAATGCAATTTGGACGAAAGTAGCTCTTTCTCTCTCTACCATGAAAATCCTCTCCCTTCTCTCTAAAACTTTGCAAAACAGCCACCTTACCACCACCACACGCCACCCCTTCACCCACCTCTAAACCTCTTTTCACACATCCCAACCCATCCCTTTGCCCTTCCCCTTGGATCCATGGGAAAGAAAAAGAAAAGCTCTCAAGGCAAAGTGCAAGAATACTTGCAAAAACAAGTGCTGGATGGTTCTTCAAAAGCTCCTTCGGGCAAGAATCTCAATGAGGAGGTGGATTTAGCCTCTTCTTCCTCTTCTTTTGAGAGAAAATGCCTCATCCACCTCTAGCAAGGAATTCAAAGAAGTTTTTGAAGCACTTGAATCAGGCTGCACTTATAAAGATCATATAAAAGCTCAAAATAGAGCAAAGGCCGAGTTGGTTTGTAGTCTCACCCATAAATCTCGATCTCGCTCCCCTCCCACTCCTTGTTCAAGAATGGGTTCAAGCCATTGTTCTACCGAAATGGATCTTGAAGCATCAACTGAGCTAGAGTTTGAACCTAGCAAGAAGGAAAACTCTATAGCATGTGAGATTTCAGCCGAAAAGGAGGATGGAAAAAACGAGCAGTCTTTACCCGATGGTCCTAGGGCATTGCATGGACCGGTTAATAGGCTTATGTCTGAAAATGCTGAACCATTTACTGTGCATGGCAGCAATGCTTTGGCCTCATCCAACCACATTTCGACAACACATAACAGCCCTTGGATTTCAAAAGATAACACTCGGCCCAGCTTAGAGGATTTCCCTCCACTTCTGCCAAGTAAGCAAAATGACGTGGCTGCCAACTTAGAAGGAAATCCCACTCAGCCAAGGAGCACAAGTCAGCACCTCTCACACTTCAACTCAAATGTTCCACGATCTGAAGCTTCCCTTGCCAAGGACAACCATTTCTCTTTGGGTACTGATCTTGGCAAGCAAAATAATAGCAAAGCCAACGTGCTCCAACAAAAAGCAAGGGCTCCCAACCACCAAAATGCATGGACAAAGGCACCTAAACTAAGGTATGAACCCTCCACAAATTCACCTACTCTTGATTGGGGAGGTGTTTTTGCTGAACATATGGCTACCAATCTCAAATTTGATGAAATGCATGAGTTTAACATTGTTGATGGAAAAAGAGAGGTTGCTGACCCCCCGGAAGATCTTTATGATGAAGGAGATTGTTTTTGGTCATATTGTCTTGTGGGACAATTCTTAGGTGCCCCCCCCACCATTCTTCCTCATTAGAAACATGGTTGAGTTTGCATGGAAGAAATTTGGCAAAATTGATATTCACACCAAAGGAAAGGGCCTTTTTGTTTTCAAATTTGAGAAAGAGGAATTTTGTCAAAAAGTCCTCCAACAACTATGGCATGTTAATCATAGACCACTTTTGTTGAGGAAATGGGAACCTAATCTTGAATTCATCAATGTGGCCAGCAATAAAGTTCCCATATGGGTGAAACTTTGGAACGCTCCAATGAGCCTCTACTCCAAAAGAGGACTTGGTTATGTTGCTTCATTCATTGGTAACCCAATCCAAATGGATGCTCTTACCGACTCAAGAAGGAACCTTGAATTTGCTCGAATTTGTGTTGAAGTTGACTTGGAAGGTAGCCTTCCAAATGTCATTTTCCCAAAACTCCTAAATGGCTCAAGAGCAAGGGTGGATGTTGAATATGCATGGAAACCAAGCAAGTGCGCCCATTGCAAAATGGTTGGGCATGTTGAAGGGAATTGCCCTTTGAAGACTAATTTACATTCCAGCAAGCAGCCCCAAATGCATTCCACTAGGCACAATCCAAAGATCCATAATGAATGGCAAGTTGTGGGCAAGAAACAAAGTCCATTGAAGGACCCAAAGCCAAGTAAAGAGCCGCTTGAGAACGACAATGTCACCAAAGCTATGGAAGACAGCATTCGGCCTTCAAGTCCCAAGGTTAACCTTAATCCATCATGCTCCCATAATGTCAACTCTAATCCTTTTGGAATACTTGACCATGCTGATGGAAATGAAAATGAGGGTCAAAATCAACTTAAGCATGAGGGGAATGGGGATAAGGTTGAAGGAAGCAGCCCTAATTCACAAGTAAATCAATATCCGGGGATTGATGATCCCCCCCTACTTCCTTATGAATTTTTGCTCGTGGAACATTAGGGGTCTCAATTCCCCTAATAAACAAAAAGAAGTTAGGTTGCTGATCACAAAACATCACTTGGATTTCTTTTGCCTTTTGGAGAATAAAGTTGTGGGAAATGATAGCATCAACCATATTAGTTCCCGTTTTGACAATCTTGGCTTTGAAAATTATTTGGATGAGTTGACCAAAGGGAGAATTTGGCTGTTTTGGAGGAAGAACATCCAAGCTACTTATATTGATTCTTGTGAACAAGGCCTTCTTTTCAATTTTGATGACCACCTTCACAAGTCTATTTTTGTTGCCTTCGTCTATGGTAGCAATGAAGCCTCTAAAAGAAGCATTCTTTGGAGCAAGCTTGAACTTTGGTGCTCTTGGTGTCTTAATAGTGATTTTTGCATTATAGGTGATTTTAATGAAGTCTTGCAAAGTGGAGACAAATCTAGCACATCAGCCATTCCAAGAAGTGCTAAAGACTTTATTAGATTGGTAGCTAAAGCAAACTTGCAAGAAGCTAAAACTCATGGTCCCCACTTCACTTGGACAAACAAGAGTAATGAATTAAACTTCTTGGCAAGCAAGATCGATAGGGCATTGGTGAACGCAAACTGGATTCAAAACTATCAACACTCTCTCCTTTTGGTGGATAATCCAGGCATTTCCGACCATTGCCCTCTCATCATGCACTCTTGTAAGTCTTGGGAATCTTCCCCTAAACCTTTTAAATTCTACAATGCATGGACTTCTCATTCGGATTTCTTGAAGATTGTGGATGAACATTGGAGTACACGGGTTTTGGTACCCCAATGTTCAAACTCTTTCAAAAGTAAAAACTTCTCAAGAAAGCTCTCAAATTGTTTGATAAAAGACATTTTGCTTGTATTCCGAACACCATCAAGGAGCTTCGGGAGGAGCTTTGTGCTGTCCAAAATGCCCTCTATAATGGTGAACACAACAACTATATTTTGGACAAGGAAAGAAGCATTTTGACCAAATTGGAAGAGCTTGAAAGCTCATTTAAATCCATGTTCATTCAAAAATCCAGAATTGATTGGATCAAAGAAGGTGATTCAAACTCAAAATTTTTCCACAATATGGTACGGCAACGCAGGTACAAAAACTCCATCAAAGCACTCAAAAATGAGAATGGGCAACTTCTTTTGGAGGATTATGAAGTGAAAGAGGAAATCATTGGTTACTATAAAAATCTCCTTGGCACTAGATCCTACTCTCATGTTCATGTGGATTTTTTAAAGGAGATCATTGGAAGACAAATTGATGAAGAATTTGCTGCCAGCACTATTGCACCCATCACAAGAGAGGAAATCAAATCCACACTCTTCTCCCTTAATCCCAACAAAAGCCTGGGTCCCGATGGCTACACTTCCCATTTCTATAAGGTTGCTTGGGAGATTGTTGGAGAAGATGTTATTAGTGCAATCAGCTCTTTCTTTGAATCTTACAAGCTTCTCAAGGAGGTAAACTCTACCATCATCACCCTTGTGCCTAAAGTCCCCAACCCCGCTATGGTCAAAGACTTTAGACCCATTTCTTGTTGCAATACAATCTATAAATGCATCTCCAAGATCATTGCAAATAGACTTAAACTTTGCTTGCCACAAATTATTTCATGGAACCAATCAGCATTCATCAAAAATAGACTTATCCATGAAAACATTCTTATTGCTCATGACATTTTGAGAGGTTACTCAAGAAGGCATATTTCACCGAGATGCTCCATCAAAGTGGATATCATGAAAGCTTTTGATTCTCTTAATTGGAACTTCATAGAATCCACTCTCCTTGCTTTTGGCTTCCCAAGAAGATTGGTTGACTGGATTATGGTTTGTGTTTCTACCCCAAGCTTCTCTGTTGCTATTAATGGTGGGTTGGAAGGCTTCTTCTTTGGTGCAAATGGTATGAGACAAGGTGACCCCATCTCTCCATATATATTTGTTCTTTGCATGGAGGTTCTTTCTTGTCTTCTTAATGGGCTGGACAGCAAGCTTGGCTTTCATTTTCATCCAAAATGTGGGGCTTAAAGCTTAACCATCTTTGCTTTGGATGACCTTTTATCTTTTGCAAAGGGACTTTAAATCCAGTGAATGCATTATGGGTATTTTGGAAACTTTCTCAAGTATTTCTGGGCTGAAAATCAACAACTCAAAAAGTGTGATCTTCTTTGGTGGAGTTAGCAATGATATTAAACTCGCTATCTTGGAGCGAGTTGGGTTTCAAGAAGGTGAGCTACCAATACGTTACTTGGGCATCCCTCTTGTCTCAAGAAAGCTTAGAAAAGCTGATTGCTTACCTCTTTTTGAGAAAATTTCAGCAAGGATTAATACTTGGTGCAATTATTGGCTCTCTTTTGCGGGAAGACTTGTCTTGATCAAATCCACACTCACCCAAATTTGTGCTTTCTAGGCAAGTGCCACCCTCCTCCCCAAAAGCGTTGTGTCATCCATTGAATCAAAATTGAAAGCATTTTTATGGAGAGGAACTGGTCCTAAATTGAGGGATCTTTGCCTCCCATTTCATGAAGGGGGACTTGGGATTCGTAAAATTGATGAAATCAACAAAGTTTTCTTGCTGAAAACTTTTTGGAGGATGTATGCTGAAAAGAGCACACTTTGGAGCCAATGGATTCACTCAAATTATATCAAAAACTCCTCAATTTGGACCATGCAAGCCCCCAAGGATGCTGGTTGGATTATTAAGGCACTTCTGAATTGCCGGGCTGAGGCAAAGAGATTCATTCGACACAACATTGGCAATGGAGCTAATACTTTCTTTTGGATTGATAATTGGCATAAGGAGGGCTCCCTCTTACAATTTTGGAGCAACACACTCCCAAATCCGCCCCTCCTTGCAAAGGTTAGTGATATTTTCACAAATGGTAGATGGAATTGGCCAATTCACCTTTCTCATGTTGAAAGCCCAAGCTTTGTAATAAATGACACTAGCTTGGATAAGATTGGCCGGAATCTCTCACCCAATTATGAGTTCACCTTCAAGCACACTTGGGAGCACATTAGAAGGAAGGAGACAACTTTGAGGGCCATAACATTATTTGGCACAAAAGCACACTCCAAGACATAGTTTCATCGTTTGGCTTGCTTTCCTCGATCGTCTGAATACAAAATTCAGATTGCTTCATTGGGGATTTAACATCAACCCTACATGCATCTTTTGCTTTATGGGTTGTGAAACGAGACCATCTCTTCTTTGAATGTTGCTTTACTAGGAGAATTTGGAGAAAAGGCCTTCGCATCTCTCTTGTCCCGGAGAATCTGATTTCTTGGAATGAAATCACTTCTTATATCACTCCTTTTGCACATGAAAAGCATTTGAAGGCTACCATCATAAAGCACCTATTTGGAGCAGCCATCTATCACATTTGGAAGGAAAGGAATCAGCGACTCTTTCAAAATGAAGCCAAGACCGAGGAGTACATTTTTTGTTCTATCTTTAATGAAGTTAGAGTTAAGCTTACTTGCTGTAGAAAATTTACTCCCTCCCCCTTGAACAAAACACTTTGTAAATTGTGGAGGCTTGATTCCTAGAGCCTCCTCCTTTCCCCCACTCTTTTGTTTGTACTTGTACATTCTCTTTGATTTGTGAAATACAATTACTTTCTTGCTCTGCAAAAAAAAAAAATCATATTATCCTCCACATGATTTTTGAAGCCCAATCTTTCAAAATAGGTTGTAATAGTAGCCAAAGAAGTATCCTTTACAACCTTTGTTTCAAAAATGCAAAAACAATCAATCTTATGTTTTTTTTTTTTGCGGAGCAAGAAAGTAATTGTATTTCACAAATCAAAGAGAATGTACAAGTACAAACAAAAGAGTGGGGGAAAGGAGGAGGCTCTAGGAATCAAGCCTCCACAATTTACAAAGTGTTTTGTTCAAGGGGGAGGGAGTAAATTTTCTACAGCAAGTAAGCTTAACTCTAACTTCATTAAAGATAGAACAAAAAATGTACTCCTCGGTCTTGGCTTCGTTTTGAAAGAGTCGCTGATTCCTTTCCTTCCAAATGTGATAGATGGCTACTCCAAATAGGTGCTTTATGATGGTAGCCTTCAAATGCTTTTCATGTGCAAAAGGAGTGATATAAGAAGTGATTTCATTCCAAGAAATCAGATTCTCCGGGACAAGAGAGATGCGAAGGCCTTTTCTCCAAATTCTCCTAGTAAAGCAACATTCAAAGAAGAGATGGTCTCTCGTTTCACAACCCATAAAGCAAAAGATGCATGTAGGGTTGATGTTAAATCCCATATGAAGCAATCTGAATTTTGTATTCAGACGATCGAGGAAAGCAAGCCAAACGATGAAACTATGTCTTGGAGTGTGCTTTTTGTGCCAAATAATGTTATGGCCCTCAAAGTTGTCTCCCTTCCTTCTAATGTGCTCCCAAGTGTGCTTGAAGGTGAACTCATAATTGGGTGAGAGATTCCGGCCAATCTTATCCAAGCTAGTGTCATTTATTACAAAGCTTGGGCTTTCAACATGAGAAAGGTGAATTGGCCAATTCCATCTACCATTTGTGAAAATATCACTAACCTTTGCAAGGAGGGGCGGATTTGGGAGTGTGTTGCTCCAAAATTGTAAGAGGAGCCTCCTTATGCCAATTATCAATCCAAAAGAAAGTATTAGCTCCATTGCCAATGTTGTGTCGAATGAATCTCTTTGCCTCAGCCCGGCAATTCAGAAGTGCCTTAATAATCCAACCAGCATCCTTGGGGGCTTGCATGGTCCAAATTGAGGAGTTTTGATATAATTTGAGTGAATCCATTGGCTCCAAAGTGTGCTCTTTTCAGCATACATCCTCCAAAAAGTTTTCAGCAAGAAAACTTTGTTGATTTCATCAATTTTACGAATCCCAAGTCCCCCTTCATGAAATGGGAGGCAAAGATCCCTCCAAGCAACTTTAGGACCAGTTCCTCTCCATAAAAATGCTTTGAATTTTGATTCAATGGATGACACAACGCTTTTGGGGAGGAGGGTGGCACTTGCCCAGAAAGCACAAATTTGAGTGAGTGTGGACTTGATCAAGACAAGTCGTCCCGCAAAAGAGAGCCAATAATTGCACCAAGTATTAATCCTTGCTGAAATTTTCTCAAAAAGAGGTAAGCAATCAGCTTTTCTAAGCTTTCTTGAGACAAGAGGGATGCCCAAGTAACGTATTGGTAGCTCACCTTCTTGAAACCCAACTCGCTCCAAGATAGCGAGTTTAATATCATTGCTAACTCCACCAAAGAAGATCACACTTTTTGAGTTGTTGATTTTCAGCCCAGAAACAATCAATCTTATGTTTAGAGATCCAAAAGTTCACTTCCTTTTGGTTGTTAGGGGTATTAAAACCCCTAATGTTCCAAGAACCAAAAATCATTTGGAAGGAGGAATATGAGCAAACATGCTCGAACTCTCTTTGCTTCCAGCAATTTGTTGATTTGAATTTTCCTCGGCCTTAGTTACCAAATTGCAAGTAAAATCGTCAAGGCTTTCAATGATCTCACCCTCCTCTACTACACCAACAGCTTTAAATTGGTTTGGTCCATCTTCAACTTTCTTTGGAGAGTCTTGAAGAGTTTCAGCATAGACCTTTCGTTCTTCTTGATTGGGAACTATCTTCTCAACATTAGCTTGTTTTTTCCCAACTACTTCCCATTCATCATTTGGAGAAGCATATCTAGCATTATAGTAGACTCTTTGCCTTTGTTGTTGTGTGGCAATTTGATCCTTGGGTGGCTGATTTGCTTGCTTTTGATTTGAAGGACAATAGTTTTCATTATGACCCACCATTTTGCATAAAGCACATTTTGGTGGACGCCAAGCATATTCAACTTCCAACAGAAAATATACAAGTGCAGTCCCACTTTCTCTCTCTACCATGAAATTCCTCCCCCTTCTCTCTAGAACTTTTGCAATCAGCCACCATCACTCCTCCACACGCCACCACCATATCGCCATCTTCCATTAAAAAACCTTCAAACACTTCACTTCTCCACACCCCACTTGCTTCCCGATTGCTTGCTCATGGGGAAAAAGAAGAAAGTTTCTACTTCTTCTAGGCAAAGTGCAAGAATTCTTGCAAAGAAGCAAACGTTAGATAGTCCAAAAGCTTTTTCTTCTTCTAAAGATACTTTCAATGAGGTGGCTTCAGCCTCTTCTCCTTCTTCCCTTGAGAGACAAGATGCTTCATCCACCTCTAGTAAAGAATTACAGGATGTGTTTAAAGCACTTGAATCTGGTTGCACATATAAGGAGCACCTTGATGCACAATCTAAAGCTAAGGTTGATTTGATTCATAAGCTCTCTTGTACTCCTCAATCAAAAAACTCTTCCTCTTCTAAATCTAACACTTTTGTTAGTCCGCAAAAAAAGAAAGTGGAAAAAGAGCTTGCACAGCGCCTTTTTCATGTCCAAACTCCTTGTTTCAGCCATGGTGTCTCCAACGAAGAAGAAGAAGACTTGGATGCCCATACTTTACCCATTGGTCAACAACTTCTGGATAATAGCATTATTCCCGAGGTAATGCATGGAGAAAAGGAGATTGTCAGCACCTTTTCAACCCACTCCAAACAAGACTTGACAACTCACTCAAGTCAAACTCACTCAAAATCTGATCCATGTGACACTTTGCTTGAAACATGTGAGCCATTGGGATTTTTCCCTCCTCTTGGAAACTCAAATCTTAAGAGCTTGGCTGACCCACCTAAGCCAAGTCAGCCCTCTTCATTAAATGACATGGCAGCCATGTCATCAAATCCTCCTCTCAAAATCGACCCCAAGGCAGAAACATATGCAAGCTTTGGAAAGCAAGAGCACAACACTAAAGCAAACTATGATCAAGGCCGAGTCTTGCACCATGCTTACAGCCAACCTAATGCTTGGAAAAAGCCTCTTAAACTAAGGTATGTGCCTTCTACGAATGAACCTACTTCTGATTGGGGTGGGGTTTTTGCGGAGCATATGCATACAAATCTGAAATTTGAGGAAGAGCATGTTTATAATGTGGTTGATGGTATTAGAGAAGTTTTTTTTTGCGGAGCAAGAAAGGTATTAGAGAAGTTGCTGATCCTCCTGAGGATTTATATGATGATGGGGACAAGTTTTGGAGCCATTGCTTAGTTGGACAATTTTTAGGTGCCCCCCCCACCCTACTTCCTTATCAAGAACATGGTTGATTTTGCTTGGAAGAAGTTTGGCAAGGTTGACATTCATACTAAAGGAAAAGGTCTCTTTATCTTTAAATTTGAAAAGGATGAATTTTGTCAAAAGGTTCTCCAACAACTATGGCATGTTAATCATAGACCTCTTCTTTTGAGAAAGTGGGAACCAAATCTGGAATTTGTTAATCTTTCATGCAAAAAAGTCCCTATTTGGGTTAAACTATGGGATGTTCGATGTGCCTATACTCCAAAAGAGGACTTGGTTATATTGCTTCCTTCATTGGGAAACCACTTCAAATGGATGCACTTACGGATTGAAGAAGAAACTTAGAGTTTGCTAGAGTGTGTGTTGAAGTTGATTTGGAGAATAACCTTCCGGATGCTATATTCCCAAAGCTAAGAAACGGCTCTAAAGCAAAAGTTGGAGTTGAGTATGCATGGAAACCAAAAAAGTGCTCCTTTTGCAAAATGGTTGGTCACATTGAAGATTCTTGCCCTTCAAAGCCTCAACCACAAAAGCAAGCTCCTAAGCAACAACCTAAAGTTCACTACGAATGGCAAATTGTTGGCAAGAAGCAAGACCACATGGAGAACACTACCAAAGAGCCATGATTGCTGATTTGACTCTTAATAAGAAGCAATCTACTTCTTGACCTTCTACTCCTTGTCCCAAGATTACCAATGACCCCTCAAGCTCCAAGATGATTCATGCTAATCAATTTGAGGTTCTTGATCAAGGAAGGAATACTAAAGATGATACATTGCAACACACTGAAAAGTCAAACTTGGATGAGAAGTTGGATTGCTCTAGCAATCTCAATGCCAATGATAATCAAATTTTGGAGCAATCAGCTCCACCCCAATCGCCAATGAAGATTTGCTCTTGGAACATAAGGATTTAATTCCCCAAAGAAGCAAAAAGAAGTGTTGAAGCTGATCAATAAACATCAATTAGACATTATTTGTCTTTTGGAAAACAAAGTGACTTGCAAAGATAAAGTCAATCTCATTGGTTCTCATTTTTGGAAGCTTGGATTTTCACACCATATGGATGATGAGGTTAAAGGTCGGATTTGGCTATTTTGGAGGAGCAACATTCAAGCAACTTTTATTGATTCTTGTGATCAAGCTCTCCTCTTCCACTTTGTTGACTCCTATAATCCACCATTCCTTATTGCTTTTGTCTATGGCAGGAATGAAGCTACAAATAGGAAAAAGCTTTGGAGTAAACTTGCAAGCTGGACTTTTTGGTGTAAATCTTATAATCTTTGCATTTTGGGTGACTTTAATGAGGTCTTGCACTGTGGGGATAAATCAAGCTCTTCTTCTATCCCCAAAAGTGCTTGGGACTTTAAATCTTTTGTTGCTAAAACGAATTTGCACGAAGCAAAAGGTCATGGACCTCATTTCACTTGGACTAACAAAGGTGATGTTAGCAATTTTTTGGCAAGCAAACTTGATAGGGCATTTCTGAATTCTATTTGGCTTCACAATTTTCGTCTCTCTTTTCTTTTGGTGGAATGCCCAGGTGCTTCGGATCATTGCCCCCTTATTTTGCATACATGTAAGGCATGGAAATCTTCACCAAAACCATTCAAATTCTATAATGCTTGGACTTCTCATCCGGATTTCTTGAAGCTTGTGGAGGAGCATTGGAGTACACGAGTCTTTGGTACTCCAATGTGCATCCTCTTTCAAAAGCAGAAAATTCTCAAGCAAGCTCTCAAGTCCTTTGATAAAACTCATTTTGCTTGTATTCCTAATGCTATCAAAGATCTTTATAGGGAGCTTGAAGCCACACAATGTGCTCTTCTTGATGGTGGTTATAGTGCTGCCCTTCTTGATAAGGAAAAGGACATTTTAGCTAATTTGGAAAGGCTTGAATCAACTTACAAGGCTATGCTTATCCAAAAAGCTAGATTATCTTGGATCAATGAGGGGGATTCAAACACCAAGTTCTTTCATAATGTTGTGAAAGGAAGAAAAATCAGAAACACCATCCATGCAATCAAGAATGAAAATGGGAATCTTCTTCTTGAGGACTTTGAGGTGAAAAATGAAGTCATTGGATACTACAAAAAGCTTCTTGGTTCAAAAGTTGTTACTCATGTTAATGTGGATATCTTGAAGAGTATTATTGGGAAAGCAATTGATGATAATTTTGCTGCCACCATTTGTGCACCTATCACAAGGAATGAAATCAAGGAAGCTCTATTTTCCCTTAATCCCAATAAAAGTCTGGGTCCGGATGGATTCACATCTCATTTCTATATGGTTGCTTGGGACATTGTTGGTGAGGATGTTACTAATGCTATCAGCTCCTTCTTTGAATCAAGTAAGCTTCTTAGGGAGGTAAATTCCACCATTATTGCACTTGTACCTAAAATTCCAAATCCCTCTATGGTTAAAGATTTTAGGCCGATATCTTGTTGCAATACTATCTACAAGTGCATTTCGAAGATTATTGCTAATAGGATCAAAGCTTGCTTGCATCACTTAATCTCATGGAACCAATTAGCCTTTTTAAAGGGCCGGCTTATTAATGAGAATATCCTTCTTGCACATGATATTTTAAGAGGTTATTCTAGAAGCCATATCTCCCCAAGATGTGCCATCAAAGTTGATCTTATGAAAGCTTTTGACACTCTTAATTGGAGCTTTATTGAATGCACTCTTCTTGCATTTGGTTTTCCTCAAAGGTTTGTTGAATGGATTAAAGTATGCATTACAACTCCTAGCTTCTCTATTGCTCTTAATGGTGGTTTGGAAGGCTATTTCATTGGAGCAAATGGAATTCGACAAGGTGACCCCATCTCTCCCTATCTTTTTGTTCTTTGTATGGAAGTGCTTTCTTGCATGCTTAACAGATTGGAGAATTGTTCAAGCTTTCGTTTCCATCCAAAATGTTCTCTCTTGAAGCTGAACCACCTTTGCTTTGCGGATGATCTCTTCATTTTTTGTAAAGGAGACTTGAGCTCTATTGATTGTATTTTGAATACTCTAAAGAACTTCTCTTTTTATTCTGGTCTGAAAATCAATGAAGCTAAGAGTGACATTTTCTTTGGAGGGGTCTCTTATGAAACTAAAATGGCTATTCTTGAAAGAGTTGGTTTCAATGAAGGTGATCTTCCAATCGATACTTGGGCATTCCACTTGTTTCTAGGAAACTAAGGAAAGCTGATTGCTATCCTCTCTTGGAAAAAATTAATGCAAGAATTGATTCATGGTGTAACAATTGGCTCTCCTTTGCAGGAAGACTTGTGCTTATCAAATCCATTCTTATTCAACATTTTGCATATTGGGCAAATGCTCTTCTTATTCCTAAAGGTGTCTTGGCTACCATTGAATCAAAATTCAAAGCATTTTTGTGGAGAGACACAGGGCCCAAAGTTGCTTGGAAGGAAGTTTGCCTTCCCATGTATGAAGGAGGACTTGGAATTAGAAAGTTAGAGGAAGTCAAATTGGTTTGCATGCTTAAAGTCTTCTGGAGAATTTATTCAGCCAAGGAAACAATTTGGAGTCAATGGATTCATGCAAACTACATCAAAGATTCTTCCATTTGGGTGTTGCATACTCCTAAGGATGCTAGTTGGATTTTGAAGATTCTTCTTAAATGCCGAGGTCTTGCAAAGAATCACATTCAGCATAGAATTGGGAATGGCACAAACACATTCTTTTGGATTGATAATTGGCACAAAGATGGTTCACTCTTGGAACATTGGTCAAGTACATTTCCAGCCCTCCTCTCCTCTCAAAGGTATGTGCCATCTTCTCTAATGGAACATGGAATTGGCCAACTCACCTTCATCATATTGATGTTCCAAATTTTATTCTTCATGGTGACAACATTGATAAAATGGTTTGGACTCTTTCTCCAAATGGAGACTTCTCTTTCAAACACACTTGGGAGCATTTTCGAAGGAAGGGCAGCACTTCAAGGGTTATAACCTCATTTGGCACAAGGGGCACAATCCAAGGCATAGCTTTATTGTTTGGCTTGCATTCCTTGACCGTTTGAGTACAAGATTCAGAATTCTTCTTTGGGGGCTCAATATTAACCCATGTTCCATCTTTTGTAGAATGGGTTGTGAAACGAGGGACCATCTTTTTTTCGAATGCAGTTTCACTCGAAGGATTTGGAGAAATGGTCTTCTTCTCACCAAAATTCCGGAAAGCTTGATCTCTTGGGAAGACATTATCACTTATTTCACCCCTTTTTCCCTTGAAAAGCATTTGAAAGCAACCATTATCAAACATTTCTTTTGTGCAACCATGTACCACATTTGGATTGAAAGGAATCAGCGCATCTTCAAAGGCAAAGCTAAAACCGAGGAGTTCATCTTCCATGCTATTTTTAATGATGTTAGAGTTAAACTCTCAAATTGTAAAAAGTTTCCTTCCTCACCTTTGAACAAATCATTATGCAAAGATTGGAGATTAGAAAATATTTTTGTTTAGGTTCTTTTTGTACCTTCTCCATCTTGTACTTGTATATTTAACACACTTTTACGAAAATTCTCACTTATCCCGCAAAAAAAGCATATTCAACTTCCACTTTACTTTTTGCACCATCTCTTAACTTAACAAAGACTTCTTCCGGCAAGTGGCCTTTAAGATCAACCTCAATACACACTCTTGCAAACTCTAGATTTCTCCTTGATTCCGTATGTGCATCCATTTGAAGGGGCTTCCCGATAAATGAAGCAATGTAGCTAAGTCCTCTCCTAGACCAAAGGCTAAGTGGAACTTCCCGAAGCTTGACCCAAATGGGAATTTTGTTTGATTTTAGGTTCACAAATTGAAGATTAGGTTCCCATTTCCTAAGTAGGAGTGGTCTATGATTTACATGCCCCAATTGTTGAAGAACTCTTTGACTTGCTTCTTCCTTCTCAAATTTAAACACAAATAATCCCTACCCTTTTGTGTAAATGTCAACATGTCCAAACTTTTTCCAAGCAAATTCAACCATATTCTTTATAAGAAAGAAAGGGGGAGGGGCACCCAAGAATTGGCTGACAAGGCAATTAGTCCAAAACTTTTCCCCATCCTCACAAATTTCTTCAAGGGGATCTTCAACTTCTCTAACTCCATTGATCATTCTAACTTTGTGTTCTTCAAGTTGTAAATTCGAGCTAACAAATTGAGCAAATTATCCTTCCCAATCAAGTGATGGCTCATTAGTTGAAGGTTCATACCTTATTCTTGGGGGTTTCCTCCAAGCATTTTGCAGTCCATTCCCTTCCTTCTTCCCCACTGTTGTTCTTTGTTTTTTCCATGGAGCATGTGCTGAGAGTGATTTGATGTTGCTTGAGAGGTTTTGCCTATTCTGCCATGAGTTGGAATTGCTTGAGTGTCAATAAGCTTATTTGGCAAGTCATTATGTGATGAGTTGGCTGCCACACTGGAGAAAAATTCATCTTTCTGCCGAGATGGAAGAGGAGGGAAAGAGGTTTCATTTGTATCCAAGTCAACATTTGAAATTGGTGGGACCCCCTTGACTTTCAATTTTACTTGCCTTGGGAGACAAAATAAGGCTGGTAGGTGGCTGAAAAGTTGAAGTCTTTTCCTGAAATGAAGCTGAAACTTCAGCAACTTTTGTACTTTCATTGACCTTCGGTTTATGCCCAATGGTTAAAGCTTCATCTTCTCCATTAGTAAGCTCGGTTTCAAGCTTCCTAGAAGCATTTGAGGCAGCATTCTTTTCAGTATTAGCACAATATGGCTCCATAGTTGAATGAGATGTTGCAGGAGAAGTAAAGATTTTTTTGCTATATCAAGACCGGCTTGAACCTTACTATTTTCATTTGTACTCCTTGTTCCATGGCTTGGAGGAGAGTGAGGCCGAGAGCTCTTGATGAGATTTTTAACCAAATCCCTTTTAGTATTTTCTCTCATCTTCTCAAAATGTTTGAAGGATTGACCAGATTCAATAGCATCATAGACCTCCTTAAGCTCTTTACTAGTGGTTGAATAGGCATCTTCACTTCCAAAGGGCGAAGAGGCTGATTCAACCTCCATAGGAGAAACACTCTTAAGTAAGTTTGGTGAAAGGCTATCAATAGGTTGAGCTTTAGCACTTAAACGTGCACTAGACCTCACTGGGGGAGAAGATCTTTTCTTTTTCCCCATGAGAAATCAGCAAGATGGCAAAGATGGAGAAAAAAGCTGATGAGAAAGAAGAGGAAGCAGAAAAGTGTGAATTAGTGATGGAGAAAGGTCGAAATGTGGAGAAGTATGGTGGCTTGAAGGTGGCTGAGAGGATGGTGTTTAGTGAGAGGAGAGAGCATTTTGCTAGAGAGAGATACACTTTAGAGCTCTTGCATCAAGGTGTTCCTTATAAGTGTGGCCAGATTCAAGAGCTTCAAAAACTTCCTTGAATTCCTTGCTAGAGGTGGATGAAGGATCTTCCCTCTCAAATGAAGAAGAAGAGGCTAAATCCACCTCGTCATTAAGATCCTTGGTCGAGATAGATTTGGAGGAGCTTTCCAACACTTGCTTTTTTGCTAGGATTCTAGCACTTTGTCTTGAAGAAGAAGAGCTTTTCTTTTTCTTACCCATGAAATCCAAGTGAAAGGGGCTGAGGGACGAGTTTGGTTGAAGTGTTTAGGTTATGCGGATTAGGGCATGTATTACAACTCCTAGCTTCTCTATTTTCCTTAATGGTCGTTTGGAAGGCTACTTTCTTGGAGCAAATGGCATTAGACAAGGTGACCTATCTCTTCTTATCTTTTTGTTCTTTGTATGGACGTGCTTTCTTTTTTTTTGCGGATTAAGAAAGTTTTTATTAACGCAAATTTGGTACAAACCATGTCTAAAAACCCCAAGCCATAAAAATTTGCATCTTAACCAAGGCTTTAGGGGCAAGGATATCAAAGTACAACGAGTAAACCAGCATTACAAGAAGAAAAAAAACAATTTCCACAAATGGTAAAATGAAAGAAAGAAAATCAAAATCCTTCAACAATTTGGAAGTGGATGGCAAGAGTCTTCCCGATCCCTAGAAATCCCATGATCATCTTCTTCTCCATCTTTTCTCCAGGTTCAAAATCATGGGCAGCACCAACTTCATAATTTTCAACATTTCCTTCATCATTAACCACTTGGGCCGAGTTAGTCATATGGTTGTCCACCTTCCCAACAACATTTGAGTCCTCAACATTAGTGTCAAGAACATCAAATCTATTACTCTTCTCGGTAATTTTTGGTGAAGAGGCCAGAATGCCACTTATACCATTTGGGGCATCTTCTAATTTAGAATTTAGGACAACACTTGCAAATGGTGTAGGATTCACACTAGAAATTTTCCTCCAAACTTTTTTAGTTTTGAACTTCTTCCATTCACCCTCTTTCTTCTCAACTCTAGGGATTTCTCGGGATGCATTTGGTTGATGAGCATTCGGGCATGAAGAAATATTATGACCAGCTATCTTGCAAATAGAGCAAACCATAGGTTTCCAAGCATATTCCACGTCAATTTTTGCCCATTCTCCATTCCTAAGCTTCACAAAAGTGTGATCTGGGAGAGTCTTGGACAAATCCATTTCAATACAAACACGTGCAAATCCAACAAAAGTTCTGGATTCCGTTAATTTGTCCATTTGAACTGGTGTGCCAAGTGCGCTAGCCACATAACTAAGCCCTCTTCTAGTGATCAAAGAGCATGGAACATTATGGAGCTTGACCCGAAGTGGAACTTTTTCCCAACTAAAATGGAAGAGTTGTGCATTAGAATCCCATCTTCTAAGCAACAAGGGACGATGATTTACATGCCACATTTGCTCAAGGACTTGTTCACAAAAATTTTCATTTTCAAATTTGAATACAAAGAGCCCATTTTCAGCGGATTTGATTTCAACCCTCCCAAACATTTTCCAATGGACATCAACCATTCTCCTAATGAGGAAAAAAGGGGGAGGCTTATCAAGAAATTGGCCAATAAGGCAATGTTTGAAGTGATCATCTCCTTCTAAATAAACCTCCTCGGGTGGCATTGCCCCAATGAAATCATTATCAATAAAGGGTTCAATGAAATCAAACTTTCTAGAGTAAGTAAGCATTCCAACAAAGGTACCTTGCCAATCCTTATTTGCATGCCAAGCTTGCTGATTTTGGTTCTGAGAAATTCGTGCATTGTCATCTTCATTAATATGATTTGGCGTTTGGTTTGGCTTCCATAATGAGGTGTCTTCCACGTTGGATGGATCATGGTGAGTTGGAGTAGATAGAGAGTTAGGTGGCCTTTTAATTTCAGCCAATTTTCGTGAAAGAGGAGGCAAATCAGCAATATTCAGACTTGGAAAAGAGGTTTTTTTGTGCTATAAGCTACAAGAAGAACTTTGAAGATTGTGAGTTGTCGAAATTTGATTGGTTGGGCTTTCAAAAGTACAACCAAAGTCAGAAAAGTGAGCAGCCATGTTTGGAGAAAGTACATCAGCCTTGGAAGAACCAGGGGTTAAAAGACATGAGTTTCCAACAATATTTTGCTGAATTGAAAAAGGCTCGGTTGGAATTTGGGAAGTAACATTGACCAAGTCATGTGGTGCTTGATGAGTTGTCGAATGGGGAGTTAATGGTCCAGAAAAGGACCTGACTTGTTCAGCAAAAGTACCTTTCAAAAGGTAATGACCAGCGGATTGTATTTGAGGACCATCGGGTATTGCCTTCTTCAAGTTTTCTTCTTCAGCCGAGTATTCTCCTCCAATTTGAGTATGAAGCAATCTTGATTTTCCAGCCGACACATGCTTAGAATTCTGATTTGAGGCAAGAATATTAGTCCCCAAGCTTGGAGAAATAGATGAAGCTCCATTTTGCACGGCGAGCTCACCTTCCTTAAGTGAGGAAATTTCATGATTTTGCTGCAGCGGATTATATTTGGGGTCTCCATGGAGGTGCTTTCTTGCATGCTAAACAAATTGAAGAATAGCACAAGCTTTCATTTCCATCCAAAATGTTCTAACTTGAAGCTGAACCATCTTTGTTTTGCGGATGATCTCTTCATTTGCTGTTCTTCAATTTGTTTAGCACGCAAGAAAAGGAGTCCATATCTTGCATTTTTGCTTGCTGAAAATCACATTTTGATACCAAAAAGTTGCTCTCCAAGTGCCAAGGGTTAGTTTGCTTACCAATTTGCATGGCAGGAGAAGAACATTTGCGTTGAGAGAAATAGCATGCATTTACGTTAACACCCATTTCAGATTCGAGAAGCTGAACTTCTAAAGCTTGGTTGCTTGAACAATAAGCTTGATTATCATAGGTTCCTCGAGATAAGCTATGTATAAGAAACTTTTTTGCTTCTTCTAAGTTTTGCTCCAATTCGGATTTTGAACAAGGCGTGCAAGAACCAATCTTTTCAGCACGTGAGCTAGCTTGAAATCCATAGTGCAAGTTATGTTCATTGCTTGGAGTTGATTGATCTTTATTTGATTCTTCAAGAAAAGTGGAGTTTTCAACTTCATAATGGGAGCTAGAGTTTGTTTCGTTGGTGAAATTGGCATCCAATCCAGCAACATTTTGTGGAATTTCTTCATAAGTCTCTTTAAGCTTGGCATTTATGGCTTTGATTCTTGCACTTTTTCTGGAAGAAAGATGATTCTTCTTCTTAGGCATGATGAAAGACTGAAATTAAGAGAAAGAAGAGTAGAGGATGAGTGGATTGAATGTAGAGAGTAGAGAGAGCATTCTAGCTAGAGAGAGAAAGTTTGGGCGAGTAATATGTTTGATACTTTCATTGCTGGTCACCTTGCTTTCCAAAAGGCTTGGAAGGCTATTTTATGGGGGCAAATGGAATTAGACAAAGGGACCCTCTTTCTCCTTATCTCTTTGTCATTTGTATGGAGGTGCTCTCTTGCATACTAAATCGGCTTGACAATTCTATGGCTTTCAAGTACCACCCAAAATGTGCATACCTGAAGCTCACACATCTTTGTTTTGCAGATGATCTCTTTATCTTTTGTAAAGGTAAGATGGAATCGGTTGATTGCATAATGAATACTCTTGAGACTTTCTCTTCTTTCTAGGGGCTGACCATTAATAAAGCCAAAAGTGACATCTTCTTTGGCGGTGTTCCTCATGAAGAAAAGATTCAAATCATTGAAAAAGTTGGATTCAAGGAAGGTACTATCCCGATGCAATACTTGGGCATTCCGCTTGTCACAAGAAAGCTTCGAAAATCAGATTGTATGCCACTTTTGGAGAGGATTAATAGGAAGCTTGATGGGTGGGTGAACAAATGGCTCTCTTTTGCTAGAAGGCTTCTCCTTATTAAATCCACCCTTATTCAAATTTGTGCTTATTGGGCAAATGTTATTCTCCTTTCAAAAGGAATCTTGAATGCCATTGAAGTCAAATTTAAATCTTTTCTTTGGAGGGATACGGGGCCAAAAGTTGCTTGGAATGAAGTTTGTCTACCCTTTCATGAAGGAGGGTTGGGAATTAGAAAGCTTATTGAAAAAAATAACACATTCTTATTGAAAACTTTTTGGAGGATGTATTCTAATCGGGCTTCCCTTTGGAGTAGATGGTTTCACTGAAACTATATCAAGGTTGGAACTATTTGGACACTCTTTTGTCCAAAGGATTCTAGTTGGATCATGAAAATGCTCCTTTCCATTCGTAACCTTGCTAGACAACACGTCTACCACATTGTTGGAAATGGGACACACACTTCTTTTTGGCATGACAAATGGCACCCTGAGGGCATTCTTGAAACTTATTGGAACTCAATTATTCCAACTCCTACTCACAATGCAAAAGTAGCCACTATATATAGCAATGGAACTTGGCAATGGCCGATCCACCTCCAACAAGTGAGTATTCCAAATTTTGATGTTGTGGAAAACATGGAGGATACATTCATTTGGTCTCTCTTAGCCAATGGTGAATTCTCTTTCAAACACACTTGGGAACATTTTAGGAGAAAAGGAGACCCCTTCCCTTGGAAGAATCTTGTTTGACACAAAGGGCATAACCCAAGACACAGCTTTCTTGTTTGGCTTGCAATGAAGGATAGGCTTAACACAAAATTCAGAATTCTTTCTTGGGGAATTCCTCTCAACCCTCTTTGCACTTTTTGTCACATGGGAAGTGAAACATGCGATCATCTCTTCTTTGAATGTAGCTTCACAAGAAGAATTTGGAGGCAAGGACTGAAAATGATCATGGCACCCGAAAGTTTAATTGTTTGGGAAGACATTTTGGAGTACATCACCCCCTTTGTCCTTGGAAAAAATTTGAAGGCAACCATCCTCAAGCATTTGTTAGGAGTGTCTGTCTACCGCATATGGTTGGAACGCAACAATCGTATCCACAATCAGCAAGCATGTATGAAAGAAAGCATTTTTCTTACCATTTATAATAATGTACGAATCAAAGTCTGTTGTTGTAAAAATTTCCCACCCTCCTGCACAAATATTGTCCTTGGAAAGATGTGGAAGATAGATTACATTTTTGTATAGGACTTTCCACGCTTGGGACTTTTTGTTTGATCCCTTTTGTTTCATGTACATGGACCCTTTGTACATTTTCAGTAATGCACATACTTGCTTCACAAAAAAAAAGGTGGACTTGGGGTTCGTAGCATTGAAGAGATCTACAAAATCTACTTGCTAAAAATTTTTTGGAGGATGTACGCTGAAAAGAACACACTCTGGAGCCAACGAATTCACTCAAATTATATCAAGAATTCCTCCATTTGGATCATGGAAGCTCCCAAGGATGCTAGTTGGATCATTAAAGCACTCTTGAATTGCCGAGTTGATGCAAAGAAGTTCATTTGACATAACATCGGCAATGGAGCAAATACTCTCTTTTGGATTGATAATTGGCACATGGAGGGCTCCCTTTTGGAACATTGGAGCAATACCTTCCCAAGCCCGCCTCTTCTTGCAAACGTTAGTGAACTCTTCACCAATGGTAGATGGAGTTGGCCAATTCACCTCTCACATATTGAGAACCCAAACTTTGTTACTAATGAAACTACTTTGGATAAGATTGTTTGGATTCTCTCCCCAAATGAGGATTTCACCTTCAAGCACACTTGGGAACACATTAGAAGAAAGGGAAACAACTTTAAGGGTCACAACATTATTTGGCACAAGAGGCATAACCCAAGACATAGTTTCATTGTATGGCTTGCATTTCTTGATTGTCTAAACACCAAATTCAGAATCTTACATTGGGGATTCGACATCAATCCTACTTGCACCTTTTGCGTTATGGGTTGTGAAACAAGAGATCATCTCTTCTTTGAATGTTGTTTTACTAGGAGGATTTGGAGAAAAGGTCTTTGCTTTTCTTTTGCCCCGGAGAGTCTGATTTGTTGGACGAAAATCATAGATTACATCACTCCTTTTGCACATGAAAAGCACTTGAAGGCTACCACATCATCAAGCATCTTTTTGGAGCTGCCATTTACCACATTTGGAATGAAAGAAATCAGCGTATCTTCAGAAAAGAAGCAAAAACCGAGGAGTTCATTTTCAATGTTATTTTCAATGATGTTAGAGTTAAACTCTCTTGCTGTAGAAAATTTTCTCCCTCTCCCTTGAACAAATTGCTTTGTAAATCGTGGAGGCTAGATGATATCATTGTATAGAGCTTTCCACTACATTCTCCACTCTTTTGTATTTGTACTTGTACATATTTTTGATACGTGAAATGCAATCACTTTCTTGCCCTGTAAAAAAAAAAGGTTATAGGGGGAGAAGCCGAAATGCTCTCACACCTCTCTAAACTTCTTACACTCGGCCACTTCAACTCCAACTTATTCTGCCTTCCTACCAATTCACACTAAAATCAAGCTTTCTCTTTTTCTTGTCTCCTCTTCTTCTCCATTTCTTTGCTGCCATGGCAAACGAGAAGAAGAGAATGTCTCCCTCTAGATCTAGTGCTCGCATTAATGCACAAAAAACTACAAAGGAGATTGCTCAAAGCCTCAAAATGAAGAGCAAGGATATGGAGGAGGTTGAACCAGCCTCTTCACCTTCTATAAGTGAAGGTGCTTCTTCAACCTCCTTGGAGCTTAAAGAAGTTTTCCACGCTATTGACTTCGGCCAATCTTTTGAAGAGTATGAAGAGATGCAAAACAAAGCAAAGGCCTCACTTGTTCATAGCATTATCCAAGATATGAAGTCTTCCAAAAGGGCATCCACGGGCAAAGCACCCGAAATTATGAAGGAAAATACTCAATTGGGCTTGCTTGAGGAGGAAGACCCCCTTTGGGTATTACCCTATAAACAAAGTTCTCCTCCACTGGATAAAGAAGTTGAGGCCCAAGGGGTTTTAACTAAGGAACAATGTTTCTTGGACCATGTTTATCCCACATCATCTCATGGAACCAATCAGCCTTCATTAAGGGTAGACTCATTCGTGAAAATATTCTCATTGCGCATGACATCATGAGAGGATATCAAAGGAATCATATTTCTTCAAGATGTGCATTTAAAGTTGACATTATGAAAGCTTTTGACTCATTGAATTGGAGATTCATTAAATGCACTCTTCTTGCTTTTGGTTTTCCCAAAAAGTTTGTGGATTGGATTATGGTTTATGTCAAAACTCCTAGCTTCACCATTGCCCTTAATGAAGGATTGGAAGGTTATTTCTATGGTGCAAATGGCATTAGACAAGGAGATCCAATCTCCCCTTATCTTTTTGTCCTTTGTCTAGAGGTGCTTACATGTATGCTAAACAATTTGGCAAACAACCCGAGATTTCATTTTATCCAAAATGTGGAAGCATAAAGGTTAATCATCCATGTTTTGCGGATGATCTTCTTATCTTTTGTAAAGGGGACATGAATTCTATAAATTGCATCATGGATACATTGAAGACTTTTTCAACTTACTCGGGGCTGATATTAACAATGCTAAGAGTGTAATCTTTCTTGGTGGAGTTTCAAATGAAGAGAAAAGAGCAATCATTGATAGAATTGGGTTTCTAGAAGGTGAGCTCCCAATCCGTTATTTGGGCATCCCACTTGTTTCTAGAAAGCTTAGGAAGAATGATTGCTGTCCTCTATTGTAAAAAATAAATGCTAAGCTTGATTCATGGTGCAACAATTGGCTCTCTTCTGTGGGAAGACTTGTGCTCATCAAATTCGTTCTCACTGAGATTTGTACTTATTGGGCAAATGCTTTTCTTTTACCTAAAGGTGTTTTGGCTGCCATTGACACAAAATTCAAAGCTTTTTTGTGGAGAGGGACTGGTCCTAAGGTGGCATGGAAGGAAATTTGCCTCCCCTTAAAGGAGGGAGGACTTGGTATCCGTAGCATTGAGGAGATCAATTTAACATACATGCTGAAAATCTTTTGGAGGATGTATGCAACAAAAGAAACACTTTGGAGTCAATGGGTTCAAGCAAACTATATCAAAGACTCTTTTATTTGGATGTTACAAGTTCCTAAGGACACAAGTTGGGTTTTTAAAACTCTTCTTGGCTGCTGTGTTACTGTAAAAAGATATATCCAACACAAAGTTGGTAATGGAGCAAACACTTTCTTTTGGATTGATAATTGGCACAAGGATGGTTCTCTTAATAGTACTATACCATTCGACATCCTCCACTTCATGCAAAGGTATGTGAGATTTACCTTAATAGTACTTGGAATTGGCCAGTGCATCTCTCCCAAGTTGATGTTCCAGATTTTGCACTCAATGAAGGCACAATGGATAAAATTTCATGGAATCTTTCCCCATGTGCAGACTTCACATTCAATCACACTTGGGGAAATATTAGAAGGAAAGGAACTCATTTTGAAGGCTATAATTTCATTTGGCACAAGAGGCATAATCCAAAACATAGCTACATTATTTGGCTTTCTTTTCATGATCGCCTTAGTACTAAATTCAGAATATTGCATTGGGGGATTAATATCAACCCAACATGTATTTTTTGTCACATGGGTTGTGAGACAAGAGAGCATCTCTTCTTTGAATGTTGTTTCACTAGGAGGATTTGGAGAAAGGGTTTGCAACTCACTTTTGTTCTGGAAAATCTAATTTGTTGGCATGATATTATTGATTACATCACTCCCTTCACCCTTGAGAAGCATTTGAAGGCCACTATTATCAAGCATCTTTTTGGGGCAGCCATCTACAATATTTGGATTGAAAGGAATCAACGTATCTACAAAAACCAAGCAAGAACCGAGGAGTTTATTATTATTATTTTTTGCTGAGTAAGTAAGATTTCATTAAAGAAACGTTCAAGTACAAGAATCAGAAAAAGGAATGGAGAAACCTAACCTAGTATCTCATCTAATTTCCACAATTTACATAAGGCAATATTCAGCGCATTTGAAGGAAACTTCCTACCAAAGATAATACGAGTTCTAACTTCATTGAAGATAGTACTTGTGATTTGATCCTCCGTTTTTGCTTCTTGCTTGAAAATACGCTGGTTTCTTTCAACCCAAATGTGGTAAACGGATGCTCCAAGAAGATGCTTAAGGATAGTAGCTTTCAAGTTATTTTCAAGAGCAAAAGGTGTGAGATAGGCACAAATTTCATCCCAACAAATCAACTTCTCTGGAACAAGGGAGATTGCAAGACCATGTCTCCAAATTCTGCGTGTGAAGCTACATTCGACAAAAAGGTGATCTCTTGTTTCACAACCCATGCGACAAAAGATACAAAGTGGGTTTGCAATCAGTCCCCAACTTAATAATTTTTGAAGAGTTGAAAGCCGATCATGAAAAACAAGCCAGCAACTGAAACCATGTCTAGGGTTATGACCTTTGTGCCAAACCAAATTGTGCCAGTTAACTGTATGACCCTTCTTACGAATATGATCCCAAGTAAGCTTAAATGAAAAATTACCGTTCTTTGAAGGCAGCCAAAGAGATGAATCATGGACATTTTCATCAAGATTGACAAGTGGAATCTGGACATGGAGAAGATTTAAAGGGCCAAGTCCATTGACCATTAATATAGATGTCGCAAACCTTGGCAAGAAAAGGAGGTGAAGGGAAGGTTGAGCTCCAATGGTCGAGTAGAGGACCTTCTTGATGCCAATTGTCCAGCCAAAAAAAAGTATTTGTGCCATTGCCAAGTTTATGTTGGATGAAATTCCTTGCAACCCCACGGATTTGCAAAAGAGACTTTATGATCCAGCTTGCATCATGAGGAATTTGTACGGCCCAAATGGAGCTATTCTTGATATAATTTGCATGGATCCACTTGCTCCAAAGAGTGTCTTTGGTGGCATACATTCTCCAAAAGATTTTGAGTAAGCAAGCGATATTGATCTCACTCAATCTTCGAATTCCAAGACCCCCTTCAAGGTATGGTAAGCAAACATCTTTCCAAGCAATTTTTGGCCAGTACCTCTCCAAAGGAAGGATCTGAATTTTGATTCAATTGCTGCCATTGTACCTTTTGTGAGGAGGAAAGCACTTGCCCAAAAGGAACAAATTTGCATAAGAATGGATTTGATGAGAACAAGTCTTCCAGCAAAGGAGAGCCATTTGTTTGCCCAATTTTCAAGCTTTGCATTGATCTTTTCAAGGAGAGGCATGCAATCAGCTTTCCTAAGTTTTCTTGAGACAAGAGGAATACCAAGGTAGCGGATGGGAAGAATACCTTCTTTGAATTCCAATTGTTGAAGGATTGTTTGCTTTATGTCATCCGGAACTCCCCCAAAGAAAATATTACTTTTAGCTTGATTGATGTTGAGCCCTGAATAAGTGGAGAAGAGGTCCAAAACTTCCTTGATGCTTGTAATAGATTGAAGATTTCCTTTGCAAAAAATGAAAAGATCATCCGCAAAGCAAAGGTGATTTAGCTTCAAAGATGAGCACTTTGGGTGGTAGTCAAAATACGGGCTGCTTTCAAGCTTATTTAGCATGCACGTGAGGACCTCCATACAAATGACAAAGATATAGGGTGATAAAGGATCACCTTGTCGAATTCCATTAGCTCCTTGAAAAAAGCCCTCCAGTCCACCATTAATAGCAATAGAGAAACTAGTGGTGGTGATGCAAGCCATGATCCAATTCACAAACTTTGTAGGGAAGCCAAAAGCAACAAGGGAGACTTCAATGAATTTCCAATTGAGAGAATCAAAAGCTTTCATGATGTCCACTTTGAGAGCACATCTAGAGGAGATGTGATTTCTTGCGTAGCCTCTCATAAGTTCATGAGCAATGAGGATGTTTTCATTTATGAGTCTATTCTTGAGAAATGCTGATTGGTTCCAAGAGATGATGTGAGGCAAGCAATTTTTTATTCTATTTGCAAGAATCTTGGAGATACATTTGTATATAGTATTGCAGCAAGAAATCGGCCTATAGTCTTTAACCATGTATGGATTTTGCATTTTAGGCACAAGAGTAATGATAGTTGTATTTACCTCCTTAAGAAGATTGCATGATTGAAAGAAGGAGGTAATAGCCTTCAAAACATCCTCACCAATAATTTCCCAAGAGGCCATGTAGAAATGAGAAGTAAAGCCATCCGGACCTGGACTTTTGTTTGGATTGAGTGAAAAAAGTGTACTCTTAATCTCATCATGAGTGATAGGAGCCAAAAGAGAGTTTGCTTCTTCAACTTTAATTGTCTTACCGACAATATTTTTGATCAATTCAGTAGTAGCAAGAGAGCTTGAAGGAGTGCCAAGGAGCTTCTTAAAATACTCAACAAATTCAGCCTTGACTTCTTGCTCATTTGTGAGAATCTGATTTTCATCATTCTTGACCATGCAAATGGAGCTTTTATGCCTTCTACCTTTGATTGTGTTGTGAAAGAACTTAGAATTTGCATCCCCTTCTTTGATCCAATTTACCCGTGCTTTTTGAGAAAGCATAGATTTATAAATGTTATCCAATTCATCAATACTCTTCAGCAAATTCTTTTCCTTTTCGATCAAATCAGCCTAATATTTCCATTGAGTGTCTCAATCTGAACTTCATGGAGGATATTTTGGAGCTTCAAGAGAGAACTCGGAATGGTAGTAAAGTATTTCTTGTTGAAAGACTTTAGTGCTTGCTTGAGAGATTTTTGTTTTTGAAAGAGAGAAAACGTAGGAGTGCCAAAAACCCTCACACTCCAATGTTCCTCGACAAGCTTCAAGAAATCCTTGTGTTTTGACCAAGCATTGTAGAATTTAAATGGTTTTGGAGTGGAGATCCAAGACTTGCAAGAATGGACAATGAGAGGACTATGATCAGATATGCCCGGGCTATCCACCAAAAGAAACGAGTCTTGCTTGTTATGAATCCAATTTGCATTAACCAAAGCCCTATCAAGTTTACATGCCAAGAAGTTCCCAAGAGAGCTCTTATTTGTCCAAGTGAAATGTGGACCGTGTGCTTTTAACTCCTTCAGATTTGCTTTGATCAAGCAATTAGCAAAATCTTTGGCATTAGGAGAAGTAGAAGAGGAGTTTGACTTGTCACCACAAAAAAGGACTTCATTGAAATCACCCAAAACGCAAAGTTCCCCATTACCACAAATGAAACTCCATTCTTCAATCTTATTCCAGAGGGCTTTTCTCCTAAGAGGATCATTGCGGCCATAGACAAATGCCACAAGAAAAGGATGCACCATGCGCTTTTCAACAATGCAAAGCAGCCCTTGATCAAAAGAATCCACAATGCTAATATTGATATTTTTTTCCCAAAAAAACCAGAGCTGGCCCTTGATGGAATCATTCACATAGTTCAAAAAGCCAAAATCTTCAAATGTGGAGCCAATCTTCTTAATACAATCATCGCTTGTAACTTTAGTTTCCAAAATGCAGAAGAAATCTAATTTGTGTTTATTGACCAAAACCTTCACTTCCTTTTGTTTCCTAGGGGAATTGAATCCCCTTATGTTCCAAGAGCAAAAAATCATTGTTGAGGTGGAGAGGTGGAAGCATGAGGCTCCACTAATGAAAGACGATGGGCTCCTTCCATGAAAAGATCTTTTTGATTCTGATTTGCTTCTTCAATATCAACATCACTCCCAAGAACATTAAAGGAGTTCTTTGTTTCGCTAAGGGAGTTTCTTCTTGGACTAGATCTTCTAGGAGGGCTAGGAGATCTAGTCTTATTTTTGTTTGCTCTAACATCATCATTTCCTTTGGAAACCAGCAAAGATGGAGAATGCCTTTCAAAGTTAGGAGCATTCTTATCCAATGTAGAATCTTTTTTCCCCACAACATGCCATTCTTCACTTTTCTTAAGCTTTGTAGTAGTGGGGGCAGCCCTTTGTTGTTGAGCTATTGGTTTTTGAAGAAGTGGGCAGAATTTTTCCACATGCCCAACCATTTTGCAATTTGTACACTTTGAAGGTTTCCAAGCATACTCCACTTCAACTTTGGTTTTGGTACCATCTCTTAACTTGGGGTAGATTTGAATTGGAAGATGACCATCAAGATCAACTTCTATACAAACTCTAGCAAACTCCAAGTTCCTCCTTGATTCAGTTAAGGCATCCATTTGTAGAGGCCTCCCTATAAAGGAAGCAATGTAACTCAGCCCCTCTCTTGACCATAAGCTTAAAGGCACTTCCCGAAGTTTCACCCATAATGGAATCTTATTGCATTTTAAGTTGACAAATTGCAAGTTTGGTTCCCATTTCCTTAGCAAAAGAGGCCTATGATTGACATGCCAGAGTTGTTCCAAGACTTTTTGGCAATACTCTTCCTTTTCAAACTTGAAAACAAATAAGCCTTTTCCTTTCGAAAATATGTCCACCCATCCATATTTCTTCCATGCAAAATCCACCATATTTTTAATGAGAAAGAAAGGAGGGGGGGCCCCAAGGAATTGTCCAACTAAACAATGGGTCCAGAATTCCTCTCCTTTATCATAAATGTCAGCCGGGGGGTCAATAACTTCCCTAACTCCATCAATAATTTTAGTTTCATGCTCAATAAGTTTCAATTTAGAACCACAATGACCAGCAAAATCTTTTTCCCAATCAAGTGAAGGCTCGTGTGGAGAAGGTTCGTACCTTAGCTTGGGAGGTCTTTTCCAAGCATTATGCTGATTTTGGTGAGCTCCATTTTCTCCATAACTTTGGCCGAGAGAATGTTGAGCTTGGATATTCTCTCCTTGAGCGTGAAGTTCATTGGATTTTGTTTGTGAAACATGCTGACTGAGATGAACTTTGCTGACATTAGTTGGTGAGTTGGCGAAAACATTTGAGGTGGCATTTTCGTTTTGTTGATTTGTTTGCTGAGTTTGCAGTATGTTCCCAACAAGATGTACTTGTTTCGGCTGAGATGGAAGTGGAGGGAAAAGCTCAACATTTTTATGCCCAATGGTTTTTGAAAAAAGTGGTTCAGACTTTGGGTCCATATTTGACTTTTTTGGTGACAAGTTTTGATTTGAATTTTCCAACGCTGACACACCTTTGCTGAAAAGATTCAGTCTTTTCAGCCAAGCTATTACCCTCTAAACAAAAGAGGTGTTGACCATCGGGTAAAGCTTGAACTGCTTCTTCTCTATCCCTCAAAGTCGATTCTCCATTAGAAGAGCTATGTGAAAATTCTGAGTGTTTAGCTTGCATACTCGGGCTGATTGGACTCGAGCACTTCCCTCAAAGTCGATTCTCCATTAGAAGAGCTATGTGAAAATTCTGAGTGTTTAGCTTGCATACTCGGGCTGATTGGACTCGAGCTCTTTTGGGGAGAGACAAAAAGGTGCTGAGCAAGATCTTTCTCAAGTAAGTTTTGTCATATTGCAAGTAAGAGTTTTGTGGAGAACTAGATTTTTGCAAGAAATCTTGAACCATCTCTTTTTTCTCCAAGATATTTGGCTTATGAAGTTGCTGGAATGATTTACCTGATTCAAGGGCATCATAGACTTCTCTAAAAACTTTGCTAGAGGTTGAGGAGACATCTTCACTCTCAAGAAAAGAGGCTGAATCAACCTCTAAAGAAGGAGCATGGCTGGGCTTTGCCATGGATTTAGATTTACTAACTTTAGATTTTTTACTTTCTGAAATCCTAGCACTATGACGTGAAGGAGAAGAAGTTTTCTTCTTTCTACCCATGAAAAGAAAAGGGAGAAAAGGCAAGAGAAAACAGCAAGGGGGGGAAGAAAAGAAGAAGGAGGAAAAGAAGAAAAAAAAGAAAAAAAAGAAAAGAAAAAAAAAGTGAGTAGTTTATTTTTGATACTATCTTTAATGATGTTAGAGTAAAACTCTCAAATGGTAGAAAATTTCAGTCTTCTCATTTGAACAAAGCTTTTTGTAAATTGTGGAGATTAGAAGATATCATTGTATAGGTTCTCTTGTATTTCTCTCCACATCTTTTGTACATGTACACTTTTGACTTGATGAAATATAACTAATCTTACTTGCCCCGTGACATAAAATGAAATCCCCCAAGCACAAATTTTTCTCTCTTTACCATGATTTCTCTCTTCCTTCTCTCTAACTTTTCGTCCACCACCTTCTCTTGCTGCCACCACCAAAACAGCCCATCCTCCATTGTTTCCACCTTCAATATTCTCCATCTTTAAACCTAAACACTCTTCCTTTCTCTCCTCCATCTTTTCAAATCATGGGTAAGAAGAAGAAAGTCTCTTCACCTGCACGTTCTAGTGCTAGGCTACATGCAAAAAAGCAAGCTAAGGAGTCCATCTCTAAAGCACAAGATAGTTCATCTTCTTCTCAAAATGAGGTTGACTCGGCCTCTTCACCTCTTGCTAGTGGAGATGCTCAATCAACCTCAAGTTTGGTTTTCAAAGAAGTCTATGAAGCCCTTGAAGCTGGTTCATCTTTTAAAGAGCATGTTGATAAACAAAACAAAGCAAAGGCTGACTTAGTAAAAAGTCTTGCAAATCATTCAAAAGCACGATCTCCTCCTCTCCAAAGGATAATATGGATGTTGGTCCATGCACAAAGCAATCTGAAATGGCGCTCTCAAACCTTCTCTTTCACTCACCATGTCAAAGCTCCTCTTGTTCTAGCCCTAGTAGCCCGATTGCATATGGTCATCAAAGTAACTTCCATGGGCAGCAAGAAACTTCAGCTCTTTTGCTTGAAAATGCTTCAGCCGAAGATGGGAGAAAAGTTGAAAATAGGGTTTTACCCGATGGACAAACACTCAATGATGCTATTATCCACAGGTTAAAACACCTCCCCCCTGATCTTGTTAGTGACTTTTCAGGTCAAACAAAGCTCTTTTTGACAGCACAACATGGATGTGACACATTGCAATCAGATCCCACCATCCCAAATGCTGCCCCACGTGATTTGCAAGCTGATTTCCCTCCACTTAAAAGTCAAAATACTGGTCAAAATATGCCAAATCAGCAACTTATTTTTGCTGAAGTGGACGACACACAAGCCATGACTACAAAGCTTTCAAACGCTGAAAAACAAAGCTCCACATATTTGGAAGAGCAAAGAGCAAAACCACCTTCAAGAGGCGCTGACCATGCACAAGGTAATTTCAACTTTCCAAATTCAAATGTTGAAGAAAGGAAGATCTATGATGAAGGAAAAAGCCCGTCTTTTATTGCTAGGCATAATCAAGTTCATACATCCAGCCACTATAATGCTTGGAAAAAACCACTTAGACCAAGATTTGAGCCTAGTGCAAATAATCCTTCTTCTGATTGGGGTGGTGTGTTTGCTGAACATCTCAATACTAATCTTAAATTTGATGAAGAGCATGTTTTCAATTTGGTTAATGGAAATAGAGAAGTGGCCGACCCCCCGAAGGATATTTATGAAGAGGGAATAAATTCTGGAATCATTGCCTTGTTGGACAATTCTTAGGTGCCCCCCCACCCTTCTTTCTCATCAAAAACATGGTGGAACTTGTTTGGAAGAAATTTGGCAAGGTTGATATTCATACAAAAGGAAAGGGTCTCTACATTTTCAGATTTGAAAAGAAGAGTTTTGCCAAAAAATTCTTCAACAACTTTGGCATGTTAATCATAGGCCTCTTTTGTTAAGGAAATGGGAACCTAACCTTGAATTTGTTAACCTTTCTTGCAAAAGAGTGCCTTTATGGGTTAAACTTTGGGATGTTCCAATGAGCCTCTACTCAAAAAGAGGACTCGGGTATATTGCCTCCTTCATTGGAAAACCAATCCAAATGGATGCTCTCACTGATTCAAGAAGAAATTTGGAGTTTGCAAGAGTTTGCATTGAAGTTGACTTGGAGGAAAGTCTTCCGGATGTTGTTTTCCCAAAGCTTATGAACGGATCAAAGGCAAAAGTCATGGTGGAATATGCATGGAAGCCAACAAAATGTTCTCAATGTAAAGTTGTTGGCCATGTGGAGGATCATTGCCCCTTAAAACCTAAAGCACAATCTCAAAAGCAACCTCCAAAACAGCCATAAAAAACTCACTATGAATGGCAACCCGTGAGCAAAAAAGCTCCTCTTAAGATCTCTCAAGAAGATGGACCCTCTCCAAAAGCTAAGGAATCTTCTTCTAATCATTCTTTTGCTAGGGTTCCTCTTGACCCCTCAAGCTCAAAAATGAAGCACCCAAATAGTTTTGAAGTCCTCGGCCATGTGGGAGAAGCCGAAATTGGGAATCAAAATCACCTTGTTCAGAATTATTGTGTTGATGAATTGGGAAAAGATGGTTTGTCAAATGCAAATAGCAACCATGATTTTGAGCCTAGTGCTCCTCCTATACCCCCTCAATGAATTTTTGCTCATGGAATATTAGGGGATTTAACTCCCCCAATAAGCAAAAGGAAGCAAAGTTGCTGATCAATAAATACCACTTGGATATTCTTTGCCTTTTGGAGAACAAGGTGGTTAGTGCTGAAAATATCAATCTCATTAGTGCTCATTTTGAAAATTTTGGTTTTTCAAACTACATGGATGATATTATCAAGGGGTGGATTTGGCTTTTTTGGAAGAAAGGGATTAAAGCAACTTGGATTGACTCATGTGACCAAGCTTTGCTCTTTAATTTTGATGATCATGTTCATAAATCCTTCTTTGTTGCCTTCATCTATGGCCACAATGAAGCTTCAAAAGATATGAACTTTGGAGGAAGCTTGAGTATTGGTGTACTTGGTGTGATGAACATGACCTATGTCTCATGGGGGATTTCAATGAGGTCTTACATTGTGGAGAAAAATCAAACACTTTATCTATCCCAAAGAGTGCTGGTGCGTTCAAGAACTTTGTTGCTAAAGCAAAGTTACAAGAAGCAAATGCTCATGGTCCACGTTTTACTTGGTCAAATAAAAGCCATAATCAAAACTACTTGGCTAGCAAGCTGGATAGAGCTCTCATCAATGGAACTTGGCTGCACAATTACCAACACTCTTTTCTTTTGATTGCTAGCCCCGGAGTCTCTGATCATTGCCCCTTATCATGCAAACATGTAAGTCTTGGAAATCCTCACCAAAGCCTTTCAAATTTTATAATGTTTGGACCTCTCATTTGGATTTCCTCAAACTTGTTGAAGAAAATTGGTGTACACGGGTCTTTGGTACACCAATGTACATCCTTTATCAAAAGCAAAAAGCTTTAAAAATAGCTCTCAAATCCTTTGATAAGGAGCACTTTGCTGCCATACCTTTTGCCATCAAAAAGCTTAAGGAAGAGCTGGATAGTGTGCAACTTTTTCTCCTTAATGGTGAGCGAGATTTTTCTCTCATTGATAAGGAAAAACGCATTTTGAGCACATTGGAGGAACTTGAAGCAAAACATAAATCCATCCTCTTTCAAAAATCGAGACTTAATTGGATCAAGGATGGAGACGCAAACACAAAGTTTTTCCATAATGTTGTTAAAGGTAGGAGGCTCAAAAATACTATCCATGCCATCAAGAATGAGGAGGGTCATATTCTTATTGAAGAAGCTGAAGTTAAGGATGAATTCATTGGCTATTTCAAAAAGCTTCTTGGTGCTGATTCTTCCACAACCAACAATGTGGATCTTTTGAGAAATATCTTTGACAAGCAAATTGATCAAGATGTTGCTGCCACCACCATTGCACCTATCACAAATGAAGAAATCAAGGAGGCACTTTTTTCACTCAACCCAAACAAAAGCCCGGGTCCGGATGGATATACATCTCATTTCTACAAGGCTGCTTGGGAGATTGTGGGTAATGATGTCCTAAATGCAATCAAATCTTTCTTTGACTCTAGCAAGCTACTTAAAGAGGTAAATGCCACTATCATTGCTCTTGTGCCCAAAACCTCAAATCCTTCCATGGTCAAGGATTATAGGCCTATTTCTTGCTGTAATACTATCTACAAGTGCATTTCTAAGATCATTGCAAATAGGTTAAAAGCTTGCTTATCACACATTATCTCATGGAATCAATCAGCCTTCATGAAGGGTAGACTCATCCATGAAAATATTCTTATGGCACATGATATTTTGAGAGGTTATCAAAGGAGACATATCACTTCAAGATGTGCTTTTAAAGTCGACATCATGAAAGCTTTTGATTCCTTAAATTGGAGATTCATTGAATGCACCCTTTTTGCTATTGGCTTCCCCAAAAAGTTTGTGGGCTGGATTATGGAGTGCATTAAAACTCCTAGTTTTTGCATTGCCCTAAATGGAGGATTGGAAGGATATTTCTTTGGTGCAAATGGCATTCGGCAAGGAGATCCCATCTCCCCTTACATTTTTGTTCTTTGTATGGAGGTGCTTACATGCATGCTAAACAACTTGGCTTCTAATCCGAGGTTTCACTTCCACCCAAAGTGTGGGAGCATCAAGCTTAATCATCTTTGTTTTGCGGATGATCTTTTTATCTTTTGTAGAGGATATGTATTCAATTGATTGTATCATGAGCACATTGAAGACTTTCTCAACTTATTCAGGGCTGGTTGTAAATAATGCAAAGAGTGTGTTCTTCCTTGGAGGGGCCTCAAATGAAGAGAAAAGAGCAATTATGAATAGAATTGGGTTTCAAGAGGGTGAGCTTCCAATCCGTTACTTGGGCATTCCACTTGTTTCAAGAAAGCTTAGGAAGAATGATTGCTGTCCACTCTTGGAAAAAATCAACTCTAAGCTTGATTCATGGAGTAATAATTGGCTTTCTTTTGCGGGAAGACTAGTGCTCATCAAATCCGTCCTCCTCCAAATTTGTGCTTATTGGGCAAATGCTTTTCTCTTACCAAAAGGTGTTGTGGCAGCCATTGAGTCAAAATTTAAAGCTTTTTTGTGGAGAGGAACTGGTCCAAAGGTGGCGTGGAAGGAAGTTTGTCTCCCTTTTCAAGAGGGTGGACTTGGTATTCGGAGCATTGAAGAGGTGAATCTTACATACATGCTGAAAATTTTTTGGAGGAGTTATGCTATTAAAGATTCACTTTGGAGTCAATCGGTTCATGCCAACTATATCAAACACTCTTCAATTTGGATGTTACATATTCCCAAGGATGTTAGTTGGGTTTTCAAAACTCTTCTTGGCTGCCGTGTTTTGGCAAAGAGATATATCCAACACAAGATTGGCAATGGAGCAAGCACCTTCTTTTGGATTGACAATTCACACAAGGACGACCTTCTTCTTGAGCATTGGACTAACACAATTCCATATCCCCCACTTCAGTCAAAGGTTAGTGATATTTTCACAAATGGTGTTTGGAATTGGCCAATTCACCTCTCCCAAGTTGATGTTCCAGATTTTGAACCTTTTGAACTAGCCATGGATAAAATTTTATGGAACCTTTCTCCTAGTGGAAGCTTCTCTTTCTTCCACACTTGGGATTGTATTAGAAGGAAGGGCACTCATTTTGAAGGTTATCATTACATCTGGCACAAGAGGCATAATCCTAAACATAGCTTCATTGTTTGGCTTGCTTTCCGTGATCGCCTTAGCACAAAATTCAGAATCTTGCATTGGGGACTCCATATTAACCCAACGTGTATTTTTTGTTACATGGGTTGTGAAACTAGGGAGCATCTTTTCTTTGAATGTTGTTTCACAAGGAGGATTTGGAGAAAGGGTTTGCAACTCACTCTCATTCCGGAAAATCTTATTTGTTGGCATGATATTATCGAGTACTCCACACCTTTTGCTCTTGAAAAGCATTTGAAGGCCAAAGAAGGGAGAAGGGAGAGTGTTTTGAAGGAAGTGAAGATTTCAACCTTGCCAAAGAAGTAGGTTTCTCTCTCTACCATGAAAACACTCTCCCTTCTCTCTAGAATTTTTGCTTCCAGCCACCACCTCTCCTCCACACGCCACCACCAGCATATCTCCATTTTCCATTAACAAAACACCTCTCTCTCAAATTTTTTATTTTTTCTTTTTTCTGATTCATGGGAAAGAAAAAGAGAAACTCTCCCCCAACTCGTACTAGCACTCGGCTCAAGGCAAAGGAGAAGAAGAATGATGTTGCTGCACACACTCTTGCTTGCTCGGGTTCTTCCTCCAAAGTTGAGGTTGATTCGGCCTCTTCATCTCACTCAAATGAAGATGCTCAATCAACCTCAAGCTTGCTTTTCAAAGAGGTCTATGATGCACTTGAAGATGGCCATCCGTATGAGAGCGAAGAAGTTGATGTCTTTAACAAAACTGAAGTCGAAATGGCGAGTTCCCTTGCTCCAAACGTTTCAGCTGCTGGAAATGGAGGAAAAAGAGTTGAGGAAGAAAGGTTATTGTCCAAAGGAAACGCTGAAATGCAAGGACCGGTTAAAACTTTTACACATGGGTCCGACCACCTCTCTCCTAATCACTTCAGCACTATTTCAGACTTTTCTAAGGAAAACTTGACAACTCAAAAAGTTGGTCAGCTTTTAAAATCTGATTCCAACACTTTGTATGTTGGGCCACGTGATAATGCTGAGAATTTCCCTCCACTTGCTCATGTTTCAAGCGGAAAACCATGCCAAATCAGAAGACTAAAGAAAATGACGTGGCTGCCAGCATTGCAAGCAAGACACCATGTCGACCGATTACAAATCTGAAGCTTTCTTCCTCACCAAAGCTTGGGTTTCAAGTTCATGCTCATACTAATAATGGGGATGTCGTTCAAGGCAGCACTTCATTCAATGATGTCTTCAAGAGACAGAAAGAAGAAAACGTCCAAAGAGCTCAAGGAGTTAACATGCAAAACAAAGCTCAAACACAAAATAAGCAAAATGCTTGGCGCAAACCACTTAAACTCAGGTATGTTCCTTCCCCAAGTGATCCTTCACCCGATTGGGGAGGTGTTTTTGCTGAGCATATCAATACAAATCTTAAATTTGATGAAGAGCATGCTTACAATATTGTGGAAGGCAAGAGGGAAGTTGTTGATCCTCCGGATGATCTTTATGAAGAGGGTGATAAATTTTGGAGTCATTGCTTAGTTGGGCAGTTTTAGGAGCTCCACCACCTTTTTTCTTAATCAAAAATATGGTGGAATTTGCTTGGAAGAAATTTGGTAAAGTGGACATACATACTAAAGGAAAAGGTCTTTTCCTTTTCAAATTTGAAAATGAAGAAATTTGTCAAAAAGTCCTTCAACAACTTTGGCATGTTAACCATAGACATTGTTGCTTGGAAAATGGGAACCCAACCTCGAGTTTGTGAACCTATCATGTAATAAAGTTCCAATTTGGATTAAGCTTTGGGATGTTCCATTGAGTCTATACTCTAAAAGAGGGCTTGGTTACATTGCCTCTTTCATTGGTAAGCCTATTCAAATGGATGCACTTACGGATTCTAGAAGGAACCTGGACTTTGCTAGGGTTTGCATTGAAGTGGATCTTGAAGGAAACCTCCCGGATGTTGTGTTTCCAAAACTCAAGAATGGTACAAGAGCAAAAGTTGACGTTGAATATGCTTGGAAGCCAAGCAAATGCATACATTGTAAAATGGTTGGGCATGTTGAGGAGAATTGCCCCTTGAAGCCGAAAACACAACAAAATCCTCGAACTACTCACTTTGGGCAGCAAGCAAAAACTCGCCAAGAATGGCAAGTTGTGGGCAAAAAGCAAGCTCCATTGAAGAATCATGAGGGTTTGAGCAATGAAATTTCCACTCCAAAATAAGGAAATGAAGTCTACTAGGCCAAATTCTCCTAAGGTTACAATTGACTCAACTCTAAATCGTCAAAATTGCTTTGAAGTCCTTGGCCGGGAGGATGAGCACAATGAAGATACTTTGAATATTGAAGATGAAGTTGGGATGAAAGTTGAAAGGAAACTTGATTCCTTTGGACACAAGGAAGAAGGGAGATCCTCAACCAAGCAAATGAAAAGAAGATGATGATCCAATTGCGGAGCAAGATAATTCATGGAAAGATGATAGAGGGGCTGGTCACCACTCATACCTCTTAATGATTTTGTGTGCATGGAACATTAGGGTTTCAATTCCCTAAAAGCATAAAGAAATGAAGAACCTAATAAACAAGCATAGGCTTGATTGTTTTTGTGTTTTGGAGACCAAAGTGGACAATGATACTCTCATTGCTTCATATTTTAACACTTTGGGTTTTGCAAACTACATCGATGATAATTTGGCTGGTAGAATTTGGGTTTTTTGGAAGCAACACATCAAGGCTACAATAATTGACACTATGGATCAAGGAATCCTTTGCCATTTGGAAATTCCATCCCAAGTTCCTATTTTTGTGGCTTTTGTGTATGGTAGGAATGATCCTTCAAGAAGACAGCACCTTTGGGCAAAAATTGAAAGTTGGAGTGTAAGGTGTTATAACGGGCCACTTTGTATTCTTGGAGACTTTAATGAGGTTCTGAATTGTGGAGATAGATCTTCCACCACCACCATTGCTCCAAGTGCGTTGGATTTCAAGAATTGCATTTCTCAAGCTAGACTCTCTGAGATTAAGACTATTGGGCCTCATTTCACTGGACCAACCGAAGCTCCAAAGGCAATCTTATTGCAAGTAAGTTGGATAGAGCTCTTGTCAACACTTTTTGGATGGACCACTTGGATCACTCTTCTCTCTTAGTGGATAGCCCAGGTATTTCAGACCATTGTCCTCTTGTGGTTCATACTTGCATCATCAAGCCTTCTTCACCAAAGCCTTTCAAGTTCTACAATGCTTGGACAACTCATCCTCTTTTCTTGCATGAGGTGGAAAAACATTGGAATGCACGGGTTTTGGCACTCCAATGTTCATTCTTTTCCAAAAACAAAAAGCACTCAAAAGAGTGCTCAAGGATTTTGACAAGAATTATTTCTCCTGCATCCCAAGTCAAGTTGAGGATCTTAAAAGAACCCTTTCGGATGTCCAACTTGCCATGCTGAATGGGTACCTTAATGAAGAGGCTCTTAACAAAGAAAAGGAGATTATGAGGAATATTGAAGAGCTTGAAGACACCTATAAAAGATGCTCCACCAAAAGGCTCGCATACATTGGATTAAAGATGGAGATGCTAATACAAAGTTCTTCCACAATAAGTTTCGTGAAAGGAAAAACATAAACTCCATCTTTGCCATTAACGACAATGAGGAATCTCATCACTTCAAAGGAGGAGATAAAGGCTGAATTCATCTCCTACTTCAAAAATCTCTTTGGCACTCCCTCACATTCAATTGCTAGTGTGGAGACCATCAAAAGCATTTTAGGAAAACCATTGAGGAAAGTTGCTTGGCAAAGCTTGCTGCTCCCATTACCTTTGAGGAAATCAAAACAACTCTTTTCTCCATTAATCCAAACAAGAGCCGGGGCCGGATGGCTATACTTCACACTTCTACAAGATGGCTTGGGAGGTTGTTGGGAAGATGTGCACAAAGCAATAAAGTCTTTTTTCCACTCCTCAAAGTTGCTCCAAGAGGTAAATGCTACTTATATTGCCCTTATTCCCAAAGTCCAAAACCCTTCTTGGGTAAAAGATTTTAGGCCTATTTCTTGCTGCAACACCATTTATAAATGCATATCCAAGATTCTTGCAAATAGGCTCAAAGAGTGTTTGCCTTCTATCATCTCTTGGAATCAATCGGCTTTTATTAAAGGGAGGCTTATTAATGAGAATATTCTTGTTGCACATGATATCCTTAGAGGCTATTCAAGAACTCATATTTCTCCTCGTTGTGCACTCAAAGTTGATATCATGAAGGCTTTTGATTCACTCAATTGGAATTTTATTGAATGTACTCTTCATGCGTTTGGCTTCCCAAGTTTCTTTGTGAAATGGATCATGTCTTGTATCACATCAACAAGTTTCTCTGTGGCAATCAATGGAAGTTTAGAGGGGTATTTTAAAGGAGCAAATGGGATAAGGCAAGGGGATCCCCTCTCACCATACATTTTTGTTATTTGCATGGAAGTATTATCATGCATGCTCAACAAGTTGGAACAAGATCAAAAGTTTGGGTTTCATCCAAAATGTGCAAAGTTGAGGTTGAACCATCTTTGCTTTGCTGATGACCTTTTATCTTTTGCAAAGGAAATATCAAATCAATTGAGTGCATTATGGATGTCTTGGAGAACTTTTGCTCTCTCTCGGGTCTTAAAGCAAACCCTTCCAAGAGTAATATTTTCTTTGGTGGTGTTCCTCATGAAACAAAGCTGGCCATTCTCTGCAAAATGAACTTCAAAGAAGGTAATCTTCCTATAAGATATTTGGGTGTTCCTCTTGTGTCAAGGAAGCTCCGTAGGGCAGATTGTTTACCTCTTTTGGAGAAAATCAATAGAAGGCTTGAAAGCTGGACCAATCATTGGCTTTCCTACATGGGTAGATTAACCCTTATCAAATCCACACTCTTGCAAATTTGTTCCTTTTGGGCTGGTGCATTTCTTCTTCCCAAAGTATCATTCAAAAATTGAATCAAATTTTGTGCTTTCCTTTGGAAGAATACTGGGGCTAAGATTGCATGGAAAGACATTTGTCTCCCTCTTGATGAAGGTGGACTTGGTATCGAAAGATTGAAGACATCAACAGCACTTTTCTCCTTAAATCCTTTTGGAGAATGTATACTTGTAGGGATTCTCTTTGGAGCAATTGGATGCAAATTAACTACATCAAGGACAAATCGATTTGGACTCTCACCACTTCTAAGGATGATAGTTGGGTTCTCAAAAACCTCCTCAAAATCTGAAACTTTGCAAGAGCCCATATCTCTCATGTACTCGGCAATGGAAAGCACACGCACTTTTGGCATGACAAATGGCACACACATGGGGTACTTAGCAATTTTTGGAGCAGCACTCTCAACAATCCACCATACTATGCTAAGGTGTGTGACATTTTCGTTTTTGGTAATTGGTTTTGGCCTATTCATCTCATGCATTTTGATCCACCTTGCACCAATCTTGTGGAAGAAAATCTTGATGCTTTTACTTGAAACTTTCTCCAAATGGTGAATTCACTTTCGCACACTTGGGAGGAAATCAGAAGGAAGAAGAATAAAGTTGATTGGCACTATATTGTTTGGTTCAAAGGACATACACCAAGACATGCATTTTTTACTTGGCTTGCTATTCATGATCGACTTTCCACAAAATTCAGATTGCTTTATTGGGGTAGAGAGCTGAATCCACTTGCATTTTTGCAACTTTGGATGTGAAACTAGAGACCATCTTTTCTTTAATTGTTGTTTCACTAGAAGGATCTGGAGGAAAGGACTTCATCTTACCATGATCCAAGAAACTTTGATCGATTGGGGAGACATTATTGCTTTTATTTCACCTTTTGCACTCGAAGATAATCTTAAAGCTACTATCTTGAAGCACTTTTTGGAGGCTGCAATCTACTTCATTTGGATTGAGAGGAATCATCGTGAATTTCACAAGAGTTTCAAGACAGAGGAGCAAATCTTTTCATCCATCTTTAATCATGTTAGACTTAAATGCATTGTTGGAAAATATTTCACTACTTCTAGTTTGAATAGGAAAATTTGTAAATTGTGGGGGATGGAAGAAATCCTCCTTTGATCAGTTTGTATTTGTAATTTTGTTTTCTTTCTTGAATGAAATTTCTTACTTTCCTCGCAAAAAAAAAAGCATTTGAAGGCCACAATTTTCAAGCATCTCGTTGGGGCAGCCATTTACTACATTTGGATTGAAAGGAATCAACGTATCTTCAAAAACCAAGCTAGAACCGAGGAATTTATTTTTGATACTATCTTTAATGATGTTAGAGTTAAACTTACAAATGGTAGAAAATTCCAGTCTTCTTCTTTGAACAAAACTTTATGTAAATTGTGGAGATTAGATGATGTTGTTGTTTAGGTTCTTGTACCTCTCCACATCCTTTGTTCATGTAATTTTTTTTATTTTGGAATATATCCCATCTTACTTGCCCCGCAAAAAAAAAATCTTTCTTGGACCAGCAATCTCTGACCATGTGCACATTGGACAAAGATCTTGGAAAGGGAAGTGCTTGTACTTATGATGAAAAGATGCATGCTTCTTCTTCTCTTAATGGGGCTCGTTCTACTCCTCTTGTCAAGGAGAATATTAATCTGATTTCTCAAGATGGTAACGAGCAACCTGATCCTTCAAAATGTGCTATTGATTCCGGTTGTAAAAGCTTGAGCTTGGAGGAAAGAGAAGATCAGTCTTTGCACAATGGTCAAATGCATTACTTGGAGGTTCTTACTAACACGAATGCTACTTTTCCAGCAAATAGGAGTACTTTTTGGCAGCCCTTGCAATCCACATTCGACACCTCATTGTACCAACTCTGAAGTGGGATGCAAAGATCATCTACACCGTCCATCTTTAAATTCAAATCCTAAATTTTTTTCACCTCTGTCAGTGAAGCTCTTTGACCATCCAAATAAGCCTTCATTTCTAATGAAATGGCCCATGCTCAGCCGGATACTTCTCAACTTCAAAAATGCATACGTGGAAATTGATTCCTACTCACATGCCAACGTGGATTCCAGTCCAACCTTGCAGCCAAATAACTTTCCACCAAAACAAAACTCAATTTTGGTAGAAGCTACAAACAATTTTTTTTTGCTAAATCAGTAAGGAAAATTCATTAATCACAGCAAATATACAAGAACAAGATTGAGTACAAAAGAGAGCCTATACAAGGTTATACAAGCATATCTTCTAATATCCATCGTTTACAAAAGTGTTTGTTAAGAGTACTAGTTTTGAATTTTCTCCCAAGTGAGATTTTGCATCGTACATCATTGAAAATAGCTTCGAACAGACACTCTTCAGTCTTGTAAGCATTCTTGAAGATTCTTCGATTACGCTCCAACCATATGTTGTAAACACAAGCCCCAAGGAAAAGCTTAAGAAGAGTTGCTTTGAGATGCTTTTCAAGTGCATATGGTGTGATAAAAGTAATGATATTCATCCAACTTACCAAAGTGTTTGGTATGTCAAGAAGGTCAAGCCCAAGTCTCCAAATTCGTTTTGTAAATGAGCATTCAAAAAGGAGATGGTCCTTTGTCTCACATGTGAGATTATAAAAAATACAAGCAGGATTGATATTGAGATTCCATTCCAACATCCTATATTTTGTAGTGAGACGGTCAAGGCAAGCAAGCCAAACAAGAAAACCATGCTTCGGGATGTGACCTTTAAACCAAGCTAAATTTGCCCATGGAGTATGAGTGCCTTTGTCTCTTAAGTGTTCCCAAGTGCAATTAAAAGAGAAATCTCCATCTTTTGAGAGTTTCCAAATTATCTTGTCATTTCTATTGGGGCGAGGCAACAAGTGTTGCCGGCAGGGATTAAGATCAACAAGATAGCTTGGCCAAGCCCAATTTGTATCAAGAATAACATCACATACCTTGGCATAATAAGAAGGGTTTGCAAAAGTTGAGATCCAATGTTGAGAGGGAGGTCCATTTGGATGCCAATTATCATGCCAAAAAAGAGTAGAAGCTCCATTACCAATAGAGTGGACAAGATGAGGCTTCATGGTCTCCCGGATCTTCAATAAAGTTTTAAGGATCCAACTACCCCCAGTAAGATAATCAATTGTCCAAATAGATTTGCCTTTGATGTAGTTTGGATGAACCCATTTGCTCCATAAAGTTTCTCTACATGTTGACATCCTCCAAAAGATCTTAGCAAGTGAAGCTAAGTTGATATCCTTAAGCCTTCTTATGCCTAATCCTCCTTCAAAAGTAGGTAAGCAAACATTTTTCCAAGCTACTTTTGGTCCTGTTCCTCTCCAAAGGAAAGCCTTGAATTTGGATTCAATTGAATTAATGACACCTTTTGGGAGAATCAAAGTACCAGCCCAATATTCAACAATTTGAACAAGAGTGGATTTAACAAGCAAAACCCTACCTGCAAAGGAGAGCCACTTTTGTAGTCCAATGATCAATTCTTTTGGTGATTTTTTCAACAAGAGGAAGACAATCATTCTTCCTTAATTTCCTAGACACAAGTGGAATGCCAAGATATTTGATGGGGAGAGAGCCTTCATTGAAACTCGTGAGTATCTTGATTTCCACCTGAACATTACATTCCACTCCACCTAAGAAGATATTACTTTTTGCTAGATTAATTTTAAGGCCGGACATATTGTAGAAGCTATCCAAAACTCTATAGATACACTTGATAGAATTGAGATTGCCCTTGCAAAAGATGAAGAGATCATCCACAAAACAAAGATGATTGAGATCAAGCTTAGCACACTTAGGATGAAACTCAAAATCCGGGTTGTTCTTCAAATCATTAAGCATACAAGATAAGACTTCCATGGCAATTACAAAGAGATAAGGGGAGATAGGATCACCTTGCCTTATGCCATTTGCACCCAAGAAGTAACCTTCAAGACTTCCATTGATGTCAATTGAATACCTTGGAGTAGTAATACACTCCATAATCCATCCCACAAATTTTTGGGGAAAACCAAAAGCCAAAAGAGTATTCTCAATGAAGTTCCAATTTAAGGAGTCAAATGCTTTCATGAGATCAACCTTAATAGCACATCTTGGAGAGATATGTGCCGTAGAATAACCATTAAGGATGTCATGAGCAAGAAGGATGTTTTCATTAATGAGTCTCCCTTTGATGAAGGCTGATTGGTTATGAGAGATTACAGTATGTAAACACTCCTTAAACCTATTTGCAATCAATTTTATAATACATTAGTAAATTGTGTTGCAACAAGAGATAGGCCTATAATCCTTTACTTTGTTTGGGTTTGGACATTAGGGACAAGGGCAACAATAGTAGAGTTTACCTCTTTGAGCAACTTGGAGGAATCAAAGGAGGAAATGGCATTGATGACATCTTCTTCCATAATATCCCAAGAAGCCAAATAGAAATGAGATGTAAATCTAAAAAGACTATTATGATAATGGAGTTTCTCTCTCTAGAAACATAATGCTCGCACCACTCTCTACTTTGACCTTCGTCTTCAACCATTGACCACCATTTTTACTTCCTTTTTCACCTTCTTTTGTAGCTTCCATGGGCAAAAAGAAAAGATCAAGTGCATCCAAAACAAGAAAGAGTGCAAGATTAGCTTCAAAGAATGCTTTTGAGAACTATGAAGAGGATGAAGACTACTCATCTAAATCCATCTTGAAGCTTCACAAAGCGTGCAACATTGTAAGCAAAAATCTTGCTAAACACTCCTCTCCTTCTTTTTGTGATGAAGACGAATCCAGATCTTCTATGGCTTTCTGTCAAAAACCTGGTCCATCTTTTTGCCATACTAACCATACACCAATGTCAGATCAGAAACCTTTGCTCTCTCTTCTCTCTAAAATCTCCACACTCATGTGCTTTCTTTCACCATGCCTAAAAAGAAAAAACCAGCCTTATCTTCAAGGAAAAGTTCAAGAATCAAAGCAATAAATGAAAAACTTAGAGAATCTAATGAGGAAATTTCACAAAATAAGGCTGGAAATTTGAGCAATCTTGCTTCATCTCCTCTCTTAGTTGAGCATTCATCTTCTTCATTCTTGGAGGAAGATGATTTATCAACAAACTCTAGTTTGGAACTCCAAAAGGCTTACGAGTCAGTTTGTAACATGGAGGTAAATTCTTTCTCAACTTCTTCTTGTGCTCATGAAGACTTCTCCTCTTCTCCTTCTTGGATTGTTGATAAAAAGATTGAAGAAGTTGAAAAAGACCTTTCCTCTTCAACAAAATCAGTTTGTTTGGGCAACATTCTTGAGGAAAAATATAATATCTCTAAGGCTCAACTTGTTCAATCTCTTGGAAGAAGGAGTAAGGCAAGGCAAGGTAAGATCTCGGATTCCATGGCTGCTGGCACTTCAAACTCCAATTTGGCTCGGACTCCCTCCCACGAAATTCTTGGTCTTGGTGATTTTGAAGTCCCTTCCACCCCCTCAAATGTTCATGACCAGAAACTTGAAGATATATACTCAAAACCATCTTCTCCATCAATGACAATGAAGGGAATCTCATCACTTCAAAGGAGGAAATAAAGGCTGAATTTATTTCATACTTCAAAAAACTCATTGGCACTCCCTCACATTCAACCGCTAGTGTGGAGATCATCAAAAGCATTATTGGAAAAACCATCGAGGAAAGTTGCTTAGAAAAGCTTGCTGCCCCTATCACTTTGGAGGAAATCAAAACAACTCTTTTTTCCATTAATCCTAACAAGAGCCCGGGGCCGGATGGCTACACTTCACATTTCTACAAGATGGCTTGGGAGGTTGTTGGAGAGGATGTGCTCAAAGCAATAAAGTCTTTTTTCTACTCTTCAAAGTTGCTCCATGAGGTAAATGCTACCTACATTGCCCTTGTTCCCAAAGTCCAAAACCCATCTTGGGTAAAAGACTTTAGACCAATTTCTTGCTGCAACACCATTTATAAATGCATATCCAAGATCCTTGCAAATAGGCTCAAAGAGTGTTTGCCTTCTATTATCTCTTGGAATCAATTGGCTTTTATTAAAGGGAGACTTATCAATGAGAATATACTTGTTGCACGTGATATTCTTAGAGGTTATACTAGAACTCATATTTCTCCTAGATGTGCACTCAAAGTTGATATCATGAAGGCTTTTGACTCACTCAATTGGAAATTTATTGAATGCACTCTTCATGCTTTTGGCTTCCCAAGTTTCTTTGTGAAATGGATCATTACTTGTATTTCTTCAACAAGCTTCTCTATTGCAATCAATGGAAGTCTTGAAGGTTATTTCAAAGGGGCAAATGGAATAAGGCAAGGGATCCTCTCTCACCATACATCTTTGTTATTTGCATGGAAGTGTTATCATGCATGCTCAACAAGATGGAACAAGATCAAAAGTTTGGGTTTCATCCAAAATGTGCAAAATTGAGGTTGAACCATCTATGTTTTGCTGATGACCTTTTATCTTTTGCAAAGGAAATATTAATTCACTCGAGTGCATTATGGATGTCTTGGAAAATTTCTTCTCTCTCTCGGGTCTTAAAGTGAATTCCTCCAAGAGTGATATTTTCTTTGGTGGTGTTCCTCATGAGACAAAGCTTGCCATTCTTAGCAAATTGAACTTTAAGGAAGGCAATCTTCCTATAAGATACTTGGGAGTTCCCCTTGTATCAAGGAAGCTTAGAAAGGCTGATTGCTTACCTCTTTTGGAGAAAATCAATAGAAGGCTTGAAAGTTGGACCAATCATTGGCTCTCCTACATGGGTAGATTAACCCTTATCAAATCCACACTCTTGCAAATTTGTTCATTCTGGGCTGGTGCATTGCTTCTCCCTAAAAGTATCATTCAAAAAATTGAATCCAAATTTTGTGCTTTCCTTTGGAAGGATACCGGGGCTAAAATAGCTTGGAAAGACATTTGTGTCCCTCTTGATGAAGGTGGACTTGGTATTCGGAAGATTGAGGATATCAACAACACTTTTCTCCTAAAATCCTTTTGGAGAATGTATGCTTTTCGGGACTCTCTTTGGAGCAAATGGATGCATAGTAATTACATCAAGGACAAATCGATTTGGACACTCACCACAGCAAAGGATGATAGTTGGATACTCAAAAATCTCCTCAAAATTCGTGATATTGCAAGAACACACATTTCTCATGTTCTCGGCAATGGGAAGCAAACACTATTTTGGCATGACAAATGGCACATTCATGGTATTCTTAGTAACTTTTGGAGCAGCACATTCAACAATCCACCATACTTTGCTAAGGTTTATGACATTTACTTGTATGATAATTGGAATTGGCCTTTTCATCTCTTGCATTTTGGTCCACCTTGTACCAATCTTGTGGAGGAAAATCTTGATGTAATTAATTGGGATCTTTCTCCAAATGGTGATTTCACCTTCTCACACACTTGGGAGGAAATCAGAATGAAGAAGAATAAAGTTGATTGGCATAACATGGTTTGGTTCAAAGGGCATACACCAAGACATGCTTTTATTACTTGGCTTGCTATTCATGATCGTCTTAGCACTAAATTCAGATTGCTTTCTTGGGGAAAGGAGTTGAATCCCACTTGCATTTTTTGCAACTTTGAGTGTGAAACTAGGGATCATCTCTTCTTCAATTGTAGTTTTACTAGAAGAATTTGGAGCAAAGGACTTCAACTTACTATGATCCAAGACGCATTGACCAATTGGGAAGACATTTTTGCTTTTATTACACCTCTTGCACTTGAGAAAAATCTCAAAGCTACTATCTTGAAGCACTTGTTGGAGGAGCAACAATCAAAGTTGATTGCATTTGGTTTTCCCGCCACTTTTGTTAAGTGGATTATAGCTTGTATCACAACTCCTAGTTTCACCATTTCAATCAATGGAAGCTTTGAAGGATACTTTAAAGGAGCAAGCGGCATAAGACAAGGTGACCCCATCTCTCCTTATATTTTTGTCTTATGCATGGAAGTTCTCTTATCATTATTTAATAGATTGGAACATCACCCAAACTTCAGCTACCACCCAAAATGTGCTAAACTCAAGCTGAATCATATTTGCTTTGCGGATGATCTCTTTATTTTTTGCAAAGGCAACTTGAAGTCAATTGATTGCATCATGGAGACATTAGAGAAATTCTATGAGTTCTCAGGTCTCAAAGTAAATTGCAGCAAAAGTGATGTTTTCCTTGGAGGCATATCCCAAAATGATAAGAAGCTTATCCTTGAAAAACTTGGTTTCAAAGAGGGGTTACCTCCAATTAGATACCTTGGAGTTCCATTGGTGACTAGAAAGCTTCGCAAAGGAGATTGTGGGCCACTTTTGGAGAAAATCAATAGAAGAATTGAGCATTGGACTACTAAAAGTCTCTCACATGCTGGAAGAGTTATGCTCATTAAGTCAACACTCACACAAATTTGTGCATTTTGGGCAAGTTCACTTCTTCTTCCGAAAGGCATTATTAAGGAAATTGAGTCAAAGTTTTGTGCATTTCTTTGGAGAGATCTGGGTGCAAAAATTGCATGGAGCAATGTTTGTGTTCCTTTGGATGAAGGAGGATTGGGAATTAGGTCTTTGGAAGACATCAGTAATACTTTTTTCATAAAAGTTTTTTGGAGAATGTATGCATTTCGTGATTCTCTTTGGAGCAAATGGGTACATTCAAACTACATTAAGAATGAATCAATTTGGACAATTTCTTGCCCAATTGACTCAAGCTGGATCTTAAAGCAACTTCTCAATTGCCGAACTTCAACTAGGAGTCATATTACAGATATTCTTGGAGATGGAAGAGACACACACTTTTGGCTTGATAAATGGCATAACAATGGTACTCTCTTTGAGCATTGGAATGGCACTTTCAACCATCCACCACTTCATGCAAAGGTACGAGAAATCTTCTCAAATGGCTCTTGGAATTGGCCAATTCAGCTTATGCATATCCCCATCCCAAACGCTGCCATTGTTGAGAATAAGTTGGATTCTTACTCTTGGAGTCTCTCAAATGATGGGAAATTCTCTTTTAAGCACACTTGGGAGCACTTGCGTAAGCGAAAAAGAATGGCACAACGTTATTTGGTTTAAAAACCACACACCAAAGCATGCTTTTATCACTTGGATTGCAATGCATGATAGGCTCACAACAAAATTCAGAATGCTTACTTGGGGCATTGAAATCAACTCAAATTGCATCTTTTGCAACTTTGCTTGTGAAACAAGGGACCATCTCTTCTTCCATTTTAGCTTTACAAGAAGAATATGGCAAAGAGGACTTGAGTTAACATGCATAAAAGATCCACCAACATCATGGAATGAAATCATCACTTTCATTACTCCGTACGTTCTTGAAGGCAATCTCAAAGCTACACTCATCAAGCATATCTTTGGAGCAACAATTTATTTCATTTGGCTGGAAAGGAACAATAGGCAATTCAGCAAAGGAGCAAAAATGGAAGAGCAAATCTTTTCATCCATCTTCAACCATGTTCAAATTAAGTTTTCAATTGGAAAGCATTTCACTTCTTCTTGTATCAACAAAATCATTTGTAAGAATTGGGGAATTGAGGCTATTTTAGAATGAGCTTCCCCTTCTTTTGACTCTCATGTACATTTTTTGTAATTAATATTGTGCATTTCACTTTTCACACACACAAAAAAAAAACAATCTACTATGTTTGGATTGAAAGGAATCATCGTGAATTTCGCAAGAACTTCAAGACGGAGGAGCAACTCTTCTCATCCATCTATAATCATGTTAGACTTAAATGCATGATTGGGAAACATTTCACTCCTTCTAGTTTAAATAGGAAAATTTGTAAATTATGGGGGATGGAAGAAATCCTCCTTTGATCGGTTGACTTTCTTTGTAAATTTTTCTTCATGAATGCAAAGCTTCTTACTTTTCTTGCAAAAAAAAACCATGGTTACACCCATTGCCGAAGATGGTGTTACTCGTGTTGGATTGGAAACTTCTAAGTAATGTGGAGCTCATCCTCTTTTTTTTTTTCGCAGGATAAGTGAGAATTTTCATAAAAATGTGTTAAATATACAAGTACAAGATGGAGAAGGTACAAAAAGAACCTATACAAAAATATTTTCTAATCTCCAATCTTTGCATAATAATTTGTTCAAAGGTGAAGAAGGAAACTTTTTACAATTTAAGAGTTTAACTCTGACATCATTAAAAATAGCGTGGAAGATGAACTCGGTTTTAGCTTTGTCTTTGAAGATGCGCTGATTCCTTTCAATCCAAATGTGGTACACGGCTGCACAAAAGAAATGTTTGATAATGGTTGCTTTCAAATGCTTTTCAAGGGAAAAAGGAGTGATAAAAGTGATAATGTCTTCCCAAGAGATCAAGCTTTCCGAAATTTTGGTGAGAAGAAGACCCTTTCTCCAAATCCTTCGAGTGAAACTACATTCGAAAAACAGATGGTCCCTCGTTTCACAACCCATTCTACAAAAGATGCAACATGGGTTAATATTGAGCCCCCAATGAAGAATTCTGAACCCTGTACTCAATCGGTCAAGGAATGCAAGCCAAACAATAAAGCTATGCCTTGGATTATGCCCCTTGTGCCAAATGAGGTTATAACCCTTTAAGTGGCTGCCCTTCCTTCAAAAATGCTCCCAAGTGTGTTTGAAAGAGAAGTCTCCATTTGGAGAAAGAGTCCAAATCATTTTATCAATATTGTCTCCATGAAGAATAAAATTTGGAACATCAAAATGTTGAAGGCGAGTTGGCCAATTCCATGTTCCATTAGAGAAGATGTCACATACCTTTGAGAGGAGAGGAGGGGCAGGAAATGTACTTGACCAATGTTCCAAGAGTGAACCATCTTTGTACCAATTATCACTCCAAAAGAATGTGTTTGTACCATTCCCAATTCTATGCTGAATGTAATTCTTTGCAAGACCTCGGCATTTAAGAAGAATCTTCAAAATTCAACTAGCATCCTTAGGAGTATGCAACACCCAAATGGAAGAATCTTTGATGTAATTTGTATGTATCCATTGACTCCATAGTGTTTCTTTGGCTGAATACATTCTCCAGAAGACTTTAAGCATGCAAACCAAATTGACTTCCTCTAACTTTCTAATTCCAAGTCCTCCTTCATGAATGGGGAGGCAAACTTCCTTCCAAGCAACTTTGGGCCCTGTGTCTCTCCACAAAAATGCTTTGAACTTTGATTCAATGGCAGCCAAGACACCTTTAGGAATAAGAAGAGCATTTGCCCAATATGCAAAGTGTTGAATAAGATTGGATTTGATAAGCACAAGTCTTCCCGCAAAGGAGAGCCAATTGTTGCACCATGAATCAATTCTTGCATTAATTTTTTCCAAGAGAGGATAGCAATCGGCTTTCCTTAGTTTCCTAGAAACAAGAGGGATGCCCAAGTATCGAATTGGAAGATCACCTTCATTGAAACCAACTCTTTCAAGGATAGCCATTTTAGTTTCATAAGAGACCCCTCCAAAGAAAATGTCACTCTTAGCTTCATTGATTTTCAGACCAGAATAAAAAGAGAAGTTCTTCAAAGTATTCAAAATACAATCAATAGAGCTCAAGTCTCCTTTACAAAAAATGAAGAGATCATCCGCAAAACAAAGGTGGTTCAGCTTCAAGTGAGAACATTTTGGATGGAAACGAAAGCTTGAACAATTCTCCAATTTGTTAAGCATGCAAGAAAGCACTTCCATACAAAGAACAAAAAGATAGGGAGAGATGGGGTCACCTTGTCGAATTCCATTTGCTCCAATAAAATAGCCTTCCAAACCACCATTAAGAGCAATAGAGAAGCTAGGAGTTGTAATGCATACTTTAATCCATTCAACAAACATTTGAGGAAAACCAAATGCAAGAAGAGTGCATTCAATAAAAAAAAAAAGTGCATTCAATAAAGCTCCAATTAAGAGTGTCAAAAGCTTTCATAAGATCAACTTTGATGGCACATCTTGGGGAGATATGGCTTCTAGAATAACCTCTTAAAATATCATGTGCAAGAAGGATATTCTCATTGATAAGCAGGTCCTTTAAAAAGGCTGATTGGCTCCATGAAATTAAGTGATGCAAGCAAACTTTGATCCTATTAGCAATAATCTTCAAAATGCACTTGTAAATAGTATTGCAACAAGATATTGGCCTAAAATCTTTAACCATGGAGGGATTTGGAATTTTAGGTACAAGTGCAATAATGGTAGAATTTACCTCCCTAAGAAGCTTGCTTGATTCAAAGAAGGAGCTGGTAGCATTAGTAACATCCTCACCAACAATATCCCAAGCAACCATATAGAAATGAGATGTGAAGCCATCCGGACCTAGACTTTTGTTGGGATTAAGGGAAAAAAGAGTTTCCTTGATTTCATTCCTTGTGATAGGTGCACAAATGGTGGCAGCAAAATTATCATCAATTGCTTTCCCAATAATACTCTTCAAGATATCCACATTAACATGAGTAACAGCTTTTGAACCAAGAAGCTTTTGTAGTAGCCAATGAATTCATTTTCACCTCAAAGTCCTCAAGAAGAAGATTCCCATTTTCATTCTTGATTGCTTGAATGGTGTTTCTGATTTTTCTTCCTTTCACAACATTATGAAAGAACTTGGTGTTTAAATCCCCCTCATTGATCCAAGATAATCTAGCTTTTTGGATAAGCATAGCCTTGTAAGTTGATTCAAGCCTTTCCAAATTAGCTAAAATGTCCTTTTCCTTGTCAAGAAGGGCAGCACAATATCCACCATTAAGAAGAGCACATTGGGTGGCTTCAAGCTCCCCATAAAGATCTTTGATAGCATTAGGAATACAAGCAAAATGAGTTTTATCAAAGGACTAGAGAGCTTGCTTGAGAATTTTTTGCTTTTGAAAGAGGATGAACATTGGAGTACCAAAGACCCGTGTACTCCAATGCACCTCCACAAGCTTCAAGAAATCCGGATGAGAAGTCCAAGCATTATAGAATTTGAATGGTTTTGGTGAAGATTTCCATGCCTTACATGTATGCAAAATAAGGGGGCAATGATCCGAAGCTCCCGGGCATTCCACCAAAAGAGAAGAGTGATGAAAATTGTGAAGCCAAATAGAATTCAGAAATGCCCTAGCAAGTTTGCTTGCCAAAAAGTTGCTAACTTCACCTTTGTTAGTCCAAGTGAAATGAGGTCCATGCCCTTTTGCTTCGTGCACATTTGTTTTAGCAACAAAAGATTTAAAGTCCCAAGCACTTTTGGGGATAGTAGAAGAGTTTGATTTATCCCCACATCGCAAGACCTCATTAAATTCACCCAAAATGCAAAGATTATAAGCTTTACACCAAAAAGTCCAGCTTGCAAGTTTATTCCAAAGCTTTTTCCTATTTGTAGCTTCATTCCTGCCATAGACAAAAGCAACAAGGAATGGTGGATTATAAGAGTCAACAAAGTGAAAGAGGAGAGCTTGATCACAAGAATCAATAAAAGTTGCTTGAAGGTTGCTCCTCCAAAACAGCCATATCCGACCTTTAACCTCACCATCCATATGATGTGAAAATCCAAGCTTCCAAAAATAAGAACCAATGAGATTGACTTTATCTTTGCAAGTCACTTTGTTTTCCAAAAGACAAATAATGTCTAATTGATGTTTATTTTTTTGCGGGTTAAGTAAGAATATATAAATCGCAAAATGAGTACAACAACTACAAATCCCCTCAAGCTAGAATACAAATAAAACAATCAAATTTTCCTTGAGGGGAAGAGTAAAAGAAAAACAAAGCATACATCAATGAGAAAGCGAGCAAATCAGCAAGCAACAAAACAAAGTAGTCTCAACAATCAATTTGGAGGGAAGGAAATCTCCGATTCATCATTGGCCCCGGTTCCTTCATGTACTCCTTCAAATTGAGCCTTTTCTTGGAATTCTTGATTTTCTCCATCATTTCCAAGAATTGGTCCTTCATCCTTTTCGACAAAAGAATCTTCAAGAACTTCAAATTGATTGTCAATCTTCATAATCGGGCAAGAAGCATTTTGAATGGGGGGAGACCTACTAGGAGAACGAGGCCGCGTATCTCTTTGAACTTGTGGGTTTGTTTCCAACATCTTTTTTGGAGAGCTTGCTGCATTTATCAAAGAACCATTTTGACCCCGAGAGACTTGTTTTTTGCCAACTTCAATCCAAACTTCCTTGGCATTAGGCTTGGGAGCATTTTGGGCAGCAAGAGGTTGCATTGGATGGGGTTTTGGTTTCAATGGGCGATGGTCTTCAACATGCCCCACCATTTTGCAATGATCACACTTGGAAGGTTTCCAAGCATATTCAACTTCAACTCTAGCCCTAGAGCCATCCCTTAGTTTCACAAAGATTTCCTCCGGTAGCTTTTCTTCCAAATTCACTTCAACACAAACTCTTGCAAATTCAAGATTTCTTCTTGATGCCGTCAATGCATCCATTTGAAGTGGATTTCCTATAAGATGCAACATAACCAAGGCCTCTTCTAGACCACAAGCTCAAGGGAACATCTCTCAATTTGACCCAAATTGGTATTTTGTTACATGTAAGATTAACAAATTCAAAATTTGGCTCCCATTTTCTCAAAAGAAGTGGTCTATGGTTAACATGCCACAATTGCTCCAATACTTTTTGGCAATTTTCCTCACTCTCAAATTTGAAAACAAATAACCCTTTCCCCCTTGAAAAGATTTCAATTCTGCCAAAACTTCTCCAAACATGTTCAACCATGTTTCTAATCAAGAAGAAAGGAGGTGGAGCACCAAGAAATTGCCCAACAAGGCAATGTTTCCAAAAGTTTTCTCCATCTTCATAGATATCGATTGGAGGGTCATCAACCTCTCTAATACCATTGACAATTTTTGTAATATGTCCTTGAAGCTTAAAATCAGAAGTGCAATGTTGAGCAAAAAGGTCACCCCAATCAGAATTTGGTGAAGTAGTAGTAGGTTCATACCTTGGTCTAAAAGGTTTTCCAAGCATTTAGGGGGTATTCTCTTCTTCCTTGAACAAATGCACGCCTTGCTTGCCCTTCATCTTGATTCTGATTGGTAGATTTTAGGTTTGCATCAAAGCTCCCAAAATTGCTATTGTAAAAATTATCTTGTGCAAATTTTCGTTGTTAAGCCTTGTGGAGGAAAGCTTGCTGATTTCCATTAAAAGATGAGGTGGCAAGATGAGGTGAGTTGGCTGCCATCTCAGGCCCAACATGGTAATCACGTGCAAGAAAATGGCTACTATTCGGCTGATTGCAAAGTGGAGGAAATCTCCAAAATTTTCAAAATCAATCGATTTTTGAGTGAATGGCTGAGATTTGTCCTTGTTATTTGAGAGATGATCTGTCGAAAAAGTGTGAGGACTTGCTGAAAACTTGTCATTTTGACCAGCAAAAGCATCTGGAAAGTGCATTTCATTTTCTGAAAAGTTTTGTACTTTACCCGAGTGACCATTGATTAAAGACTACCTTTCTCTTTCTTCCTCCTTCTCAATGCACGACCCATTCCCAAGCAAAATGCCACCATTTTCCATTGTATTTGGCTGCTGCAAATCAACAAATTGTGATAAAAGACTGTTCTTCATGTTAGGGGGGTCAAAAAAAGACCCATATTGCTTGGGTGAAGATGAATTTCTTGAAGGCGAGTGTGAGATTGCAGCCATTGTTAACTTTCTTCCAAGAAAATCCTCTCGGCCTTTATTCTCCAAGGTAGTTCTAAGCCTTGTTAGACCCTTGCATGTTGAGCTTTGCCCAAGAGGTATTTTGCCATCCTCATGGTTTTGTTCAATCCTTTGCAAGCTTGAGCTCATTGGAGGGGTATCAGAATGATCCGTAAATGGTGAAGAATCAAGCTTGGAGTTCATTGACTTTGGAGAGGAAGATTTCAAGGGTGAGAAACCCATGTTACAGCAAGCATCATAAGCAAGTTTGAATTCAAGGCTTGAGTTTGTGACGGATTCATCTTCAACAATCAGCAAAGATGAGGATTTTTCACACATAGAGGGAGGAACGATTTCACCATGCTTAAGATTTTCAAAATCATTTTGAGGGAGTTCAACATAGGACTCTTTGAGCTTTTCATTAATAGCTTTGATTCTTGCACTTTTCCAGCTGAGATGTGATTTTTCTTTTTAGGCATGATGGGAAAAAAGGAAAAAAGAGGAGGAAGTAAGGTTCAAGATGATGAAATTTCTATAGAGAAGGGAGAGCATTCTAGCTCTAATTGATGTTTATTGATCAGCTTCAACACTTCTTTTTGCTTATTTGGGGAATTAAATCCCCTTATATTCCAAGAGCAAATCCTCATTGGCCGATTGGGGGAGGAGCTGATTGCTCCAAAATTTGATTACCATTGGCATTGAGATTGCTAGAGCAATCCAACTTCTCATCCAAGCTTGACTTTTCAGTGTGTTGCAATTTATCATCTTTATCATCTTTTTTTTTTGCGAGGAAAGTAAGAAATTTCATTCAAGAAAGAAAACAAAATTACAAACACAAACTGATCAAAGGAGGATTTCTTCCATCCCCCACAATTTACAAATTTTCCTATTCAAACTAGAAGTAGTGAAATATTTTCCAACAATGCATTTAAGTCTAACATGATTAAAGATGGATGAAAAGATTTGCTCCTCTGTCTTGAAACTCTTGTGAAATTCACGATGATTCCTCTCAATCCAAATGAAGTAGATTGCAGCCTCCAAAAAGTGCTTCAAGATAGTAGCTTTAAGATTATCTTCGAGTGCAAAAGGTGAAAAAAAAGCAATAATGTCTCCCCAATCGATCAAAGTTTCTTGGATCATGGTAAGATGAAGTCCTTTCCTCCAGATCCTTCTAGTGAAACAACAATTAAAGAAAAGATGGTCTCTAGTTTCACATCCAAAGTTGCAAAAAATGCAAGTGGGATTCAGCTCTCTACCCCAATAAAGCAATCTGAATTTTGTGGAAAGTCGATCATGAATAGCAAGCCAAGTAAAAAATGCATGTCTTGGTGTATGTCCTTTGAACCAAACAATATAGTGCCAATCAACTTTATTCTTCTTCCTTCTGATTTCCTCCCAAGTGTGCGAGAAAGTGAATTCACCATTTGGAGAAAGTTTCCAAGTAAAAGCATCAAGATTTTCTTCCACAAGATTGGTGCAAGGTGGATCAAAATGCATGAGATGAATAGGCCAAAACCAATTACCAAAAACGAAAATGTCACACACCTTAGCATAGTATGGTGGATTGTTGAGAGTGCTGCTCCAAAAATTGCTAAGTACCCCATGTGTGTGCCATTTGTCATGCCAAAAGTGCGTGTGCTTTCCATTGCCGAGTACATGAGAGATATGGGCTCTTGCAAAGTTTGAATTTTGAGGAGGTTTTGAGAACCCAACTATCATCCTTAGAAGTGGTGAGAGTCCAAATCGATTTGTCCTTGATGTAGTTAATTTGCATCCAATTGCTCCAAAGAGAATCCCTACAAGTATACATTCTCCAAAAGGATTTAAGGAGAAAAGTGCTGTTGATGTCTTCAATCTTCCGGATACCAAGTCCACCTTCATCAAGAGGGAGACAAATGTCTTTCCATGCAATCTTAGCCCCAGTATTCTTCCAAAGGAAAGCACAAAATTTGGATTCAATTTTTGAATGATACTTTTGGGAAGAAGAAATGCACCAGCCCAAAAGGAACAAATTTGCAAGAGTGTGGATTTGATAAGGGTTAATCTACCCATGTAGGAAAGCCAATGATTGGTCCAGCTTTCAAGCCTTCTATTGATTTTCTCCAAAAGAGGTAAACAATCTGCCCTACGGAGCTTCCTTGACACAAGAGGAACACCCAAATATCTTATAGGAAGATTACCTTCTTTGAAGTTCATTTTGCAGAGAATGGCCAGCTTTGTTTCATGAGGAACACCACCAAAGAAAATATTACTCTTGGAAGGGTTTGCTTTAAGACCCGAGAGAGAGCATAAGTTCTCCCAGACATCCATACTGCACTCAATTGATTTTATATTTCCTTTGCAATAGATAAAACGGTCATCAGCAATACACAGATGGTTCAACCTCAACTTTGCACATTTTGGATGAAACCCAAACTTTTGATCTTGTTCCAACTTGTTGAGCATGCATGATAATACTTCCATGCAAATAACAAAAATGTATGGTGAGAGGATCCTTGCCTTATCCCATTTGCTCCTTTAAAATACCCTCTAAACTTCCATTGATTGCCACAGAGAAACTTGTTGATGTGATACAAGACATGATCCATTTCACAAAGAAACTTGGGAAGCCAAACGCATGAAGAGTACATTCAATAAAATTCCAATTGAGTGAATCAAAAGCCTTCATGATATCAACTTTGAGTGCACAACGAGGAGAAATATGAGTTCTTGAATAGCCTCTAAGGATATCATGTGCAACAAGAATATTCTCATTAATAAGCCTCCCTTTAATAAAAGCCGATTGATTCCAAGAGATGATAGAAGGCAAACACTCTTTGAGCCTATTTGCAAGAATCTTGGATATGCATTTATAAATGGTGTTGCAGCAAGAAATAGGCCTAAAATCTTTTACCCAAGAAGGGTTTTGGACTTTGGGAATAAGGGCAATATAAGTAGCATTTACCTCTTGGAGCAACTTTGAGGAGTGGAAAAAAGACTTTATTGCTTTGTGCACATCTTCCCCAACAACCTCCCAAGCCATCTTGTAGAAGTGTGAAGTATAGCCATCCGGCCCCGGGCTCTTGTTTGGATTAATGGAGAAAAGAGTTGTTTTGATTTCCTCAAAGGTAATGGGAGCAGCAAGCTTTGCCAAGCAACTTTCCTCAATGGTTTTACCTAAAATGCTTTTGATGGTCTCCACACTAGCAATTGAATGTGAGGGAGTGCCAAAGAGATTTTTGAAGTAGGAGATGAATTCAGCCTTTATCTCCTCCTTTGAAGTGATGAGATTCCCCTCATTGTCGTTAATGGCAAAGATGGAGTTTATGTTTTTCCTTTCACGAAACTTATTGTGGAAGAACTTTGTATTAGCATCTCCATCTTTAATCCAATGTATGCGAGCCTTTTGGTGGAGCATCTTTTTATAGGTGTCTTCAAGCTCTTCAATATTCCTCATAATCTCCTTTTCTTTGTTAAGAGCCTCTTCATTAAGGTACCCATTCAGCATGGCAAGTTGGACATCCGAAAGGGTTCTTTTAAGATCCTCAACTTGACTTGGGATGCAGGAGAAATAATTCTTGTCAAAATCCTTGAGCACTCTTTTGAGTGCTTTTGTTTTTGGAAAAGAATGAACATTGGAGTGCCAAAAACCCGTGCATTCCAATGTTTTTCCACCTCATGCAAGAAAAGAGGATGAGCTGTCCAAGCATTGTAGAACTTGAAAGGCTTTGGTGAAGAAGGCTTGATGATGCAAGTATGAACCACAAGAGGACAATGGTCTGAAATACCTGGGCTATCCACTAAGAGAGAAGAGTGATCCAAGTGGTCCATCCAAAGGTGTTGACAAGAGCTCTATCCAACTTACTTGCAATAAGATTGCCTTTGGAGCTTGGTTGGTCCAAGTGAAATGAGGCCCAATAGTCTTAATCTCAGAGAGTCTAGCTTGAGAAATGCAATTCTTGAAATCCAACGCACTTGGAGCAATGGTGGTGGTGGAAGATCTATCTCCACAATTCAGAACCTCATTAAAGTCTCCAAGAATACAAAGTGGCCCGTTATAACACCTTACACTCCAACTTTCAATTTTTGCCCAAAGGTGCTGTCTTCTTGAAGGATCATTCCTACCATACACAAAAGCCACAAAAATAGGAACTTGGGATGGAATTTCCAAATGGCAAAGGATTCCTTGATCCATAGTGTCAATTATTGTAGCCTTGATGTGTTGCTTCCAAAAAACCCAAATTCTACCAGCCAAATTATCATCGATGTAGTTTGCAAAACCCAAAGTGTTAAAATATGAAGCAATGAGAGTATCATTGTCCACTTTGGTCTCCAAAACACAAAAACAATCAAGCCTATGCTTGTTTATTAGGTTCTTCATTTCTTTATGCTTTTTAGGGGAATTGAAACCCCTAATGTTCCATGCACACAAAATCATTAAGAGGTATGAGTGGTGACCAGCCCCCCTCTATCATCTTTCCATGAATTATCTTGCTCCGTAATTGGATCATCATCTTCTTTTCATTTGCTTGGTTGAGGATCTCCTTCTTCCTTGTGTCCAAAGGAATCAAGTTTCCTTTCAACTTTCATACCAAATTCATCTTCAATATTCAAAGTATCTTCATTGTGCTCATCCTCCCGGCCAAGGACTTCAAAGCAATTTTGTGATTTAGAGTTGAGTCAATTGTAACCTTAGGAGAATTTGGCCTAGTAGACTTCATTTCCTTATTTGGAGTGGAAATTTCATTGCTCAAACCCTCATGATTCTTCAATGGAGCTTGCTTTTTGCCCACACCTTGCCATTCTTGGCGAGATTTTGCTTGCTGCCCAAAGTGAGTAGTTTGAGGATTTTGTTGTGTTTTCGGCTTCAAGGGGCAATTCTCCTCAACATGCCCAACCATTTTACAATGTATGCATTTGCTTGGCTTCAAGCATATTCAACCTCAACTTTTGCTCTTGTACCATTCTTGAGTTTTGGAAACACAACATCCGGGAGGTTTCCTTCAAGATCCACTTCAATGCAAACCCTAGCAAAGTCCAGGTTCCTTCTAGAATCCGTAAGTGCATCCATTTGAATAGGCTTACCAATGAAAGAGGCAATGTAACCAAGCCCTCTTTTAGAGTATAGACTCAATGGAACATCCCAAAGCTTAATCCAAATTGGAACTTTATTACATGATAGGTTCACAAACTCGAGGTTGGGTTCCCATTTTCTAAGCAACAGCGGTCTATGGTTAACATGCCAAAGTTGTTGAAGGACTTTTTGACAAATTTCTTCATTTTCAAATTTGAAAAGGAAAAGACCTTTTCCTTTAGTATGTATGTCCACTTTACCAAATTTCTTCCAAGCAAATTCCACCATATTTTTGATTAAGAAAAAAGGTGGTGGAGCTCCTAAAAACTGCCCAACTAAGCAATGACACCAAAATTTATCACCCTCTTCATAAAGATCATCCGGAGGATCAACAACTTCCCTCTTGCCTTCCACAATATTGTAAGCATGCTCTTCATCAAATTTAAGATTTGTATTGATATGCTCAGCAAAAACACCTCCCCAATCGGGTGAAGGATCACTTGGGAAGGAACATACCTGAGTTTAAGTGGTTTGCGCCAAGCATTTTGCTTATTTTGTGTTTGAGCTTTGTTTTGCATGTTAACTCCTTGAGCTCTTTGGGCGTTTTCTTCTTTCTGTCTCTTGAAGACATCATTGAATGAAGTGCTGCCTTGAACGACATCCCCATTATTAGTATGAGCATGAACTTGAAACCCAAGCTTTGGTGAGGAAGAAAGCTTCAGATTTGTAACGGCTGACATGGTGTCTTGCTTGCAATGCTGGCAGCCACGTCATTTTCTTTAGTCTTCTGATTTGGCATGGTTTTCCCGTTTGAAACATGAGCAAGTGGAGGGAAATTCTCAGCATTATCACGTGGCCCAGCATACAAAGTGTTGGAATCAGATTTTAAAAGCTGACCAACTTTTTGAGTTGTCAAGTTTTCCTTAGAAAAGTCTGAAATAGTGCTGAAGTGATTAGGAGAGAGGTGGTCGGACCCATGTGTAAAAGTTTTAACCGGTCCTTGCATTTCAGCGTTTCCTTTGGACAATAACCTTTCTTCCTCAACTCTTTTTCCTCCATTTCCAGCAGCTGAAACGTTTGGAGCAAGGGAACTCGCCATTTCGACTTCAGTTTTGTTAAAGACATCAACTTCTTCGCTCTCATACGGATGGCCATCTTCAAGTGCATCATAGACCTCTTTGAAAAGCAAGCTTGAGGTTGATTGAGCATCTTCATTTGAGTGAGATGAAGAGGCCGAATCAACCTCAACTTTGGAGGAAGAACCCGAGCAAGCAAGAGAGTGTGCAGCAACATCATTCTTCTTCTCCTTTGCCTTGAGCCGAGTGCTAGTACGAGTAGGGGGAGAGTTTCTCTTTTTCTTTCCCATGAATCAGAAAAAAGAAAAAATTTGAGAGAGAGGTGTTTTGTTAATGGAAAATGGAGATATGCTGGTGGTGGCGTGTGGAGGAGAGGTGGTGGCTGGAAGCAAAAATTCTAGAGAGAAGGGAGAGTGTTTTCATGGTAGAGAGAGAAACCTGTCGTCCATCTTTATCATCTTTAACATTCCTTCCTTGATCAAGAACCTCAAATTGATTAGCATGTACCATTTTGGTGCTTGAGGGGTCATTGGTAATCTTGGGACAAGGAGTAGAAGGCCGAGAAGTAGATTGCTTCTTATTAAGAGACATATTAGCAACCATGGGCTCTTTGGCAGTGTTTTCCATGTGGTCTTGCTTCTTGCCAACAATTTGCCATTCATAGTGAACTTTGGGTTGTTGCTTAGGAGCTTGCTTTTGAGGTTGAGGCTTTGAAGGGCAAGAATCTTCAATGTGACCAACCATTTTGCAGAAGGAGCACTTTTTTGGTTTCCATGCATACTCAACTCCAACTTTTGCTTTAGAGCCATTTCTTAGCTTTGGAAATATAGCATCCGGAAGGTTATTCTCCAAATCAACTTCAATGCACACTCTAGCAAACTCTAAGTTTCTTCTTGAATCCGTAAGTGCATCCATTTGGAGTGGTTTCCCAGTGAAGGAAGCAATATAACCAAGTCCTCTTTTGGAGTAGAGGCACATCGGAACATCCCATAATTTAACCCAAATAGGGACTTTTTGCATGAAAGATTAACAAATTCCAGATTTGGCTCCCATTTTCTCAAAAGAAAAGGCCTATGATTAACATGCCATAGTTGTTGGAGAACCTTTTGACAAAAATCATCTTTTTCAAATTTAAAGATAAAGAGACCTTTTCCTTTAGTATGAATGTCAACCTTGCCAAACTTCTTCCAAGCAAAATCAACCATGTTCTTGATTAGGAAGTAGGGTGGGGGGCGCCTAAAAATTGTCCAACTAAACAATGGCTCCAAAAATTGTCCCCATCATCATATAAATCCTCAGGAGGATCAGCAACTTCTCTAATACCATCAACCACATTATAAACATGCTCTTCCTCAAATTTCAGATTTGTATGCATATGCTCTGCAAAAACCCCACCCCAATCAGAAGTAGGTTCATTTGTAGAAGGCACATACCTTAGTTTAAGAGGCTTTTTCCAAGCATTAGGTTGGCTGAAAGCATGGTGCAAGACTCGGCCTTGATCATAGCTTGCTTTAGTGTTGTGCTCTTGCTTTCCAAAGCTTTTATATGTTTCTGCCTTGGGGTCGTTTTTGAGAGGAGGATTTGATGACATGGCTGCCATGTCATTTAATGAAGTGGGCTGACTTGGCTTAAGTGGGTCAGCCAAGCTCTTGAAATTTGAGTTTCCAAGATGAGGGAAAAGTCCCAATGGCTCAATGAACAAGCAATCGGGAAGCAAGAGGGGTGCGGAGAGGTGAAGTGTTTGAAGGTTTTTTTAATGGAAGATGGTGATATGGTGGTGGCGTGTGGAGGAGTGATGGTGGCTGATTGCAAAAGTTCTAGAGAGAAGGGGGAGGAATTTTATGGTAGAGAGAGAAAGTGTTTGACAAAGAGCATTTTGCTGCAGCTCATCCTCTTTCTTCTTCCATGGAGAACACTTTGTTTGCATCCAAAATGGATGTCCAACATGCTAAGGATTCAAACTTGAGCAATTTTTGTGCTAAAAAAGTCAAAGGTAACTCAGCCGAAGAAGATGAAGAAGTTGCTAATGCTGAGTTATTATCTAGTGGACAAAAGGACGTGACTGATGGGTCCTCACTTCTTGCTGATGGAGCTAGTACTTTTACTGACCATTGCAACCAAAATCCGACAACTCACCCCCCATTTTCAGCCTTGGTCCGTAGTCAACACCAACAAAATTCAAATTTTAACAATAAAGTTGCCTTTTTCCCTCTAACATTTCGTGAAAATGCTGGCACACCACCTCACTCAGCCAACTCCCTTAAATATGCTGATTTGGCAGCCAAGTCACCCAATTTGCGGAGCCTTGATGCCACCTCAAAAACTCATTTTCCAGCCCCAAATTTATCCCAAAATCCATGGGCGGCCAGAAGCTCCTCTCCAAAAATTACACACCCAAGCCCCCTCAACCATGAGGTTTTTGTTGCACCTAATAAGGACACTATTACACAAGCTTTTAATGAAGAGTTTCCACCACTCTCACATTGCAAAAAATGATTGGGCATGTTGAAGAAAATTGCCCATTGAAACCTAAAGCTCAACAAAATACACAAACAACTTACCTGAGGCAGCAAACAAAGACACGACAAGAATGGCAAGTTGTGAGTAAGAAGCAAATTCCAATGAAAAATCCTAAAGGTTTGGAGTATGATGAAGTCATTACAAAAGATGAAAAGGAGATCACTCGGCCAAATGAACCAAAGACAACAAGTAATCCAAAATTTGAAAGCGCAAATAGTTTTGGAGTCCTTGAATAGGAAGTTGGGCATAAAGAAGACAGGTTGAGCAACCAACTTTTTTTTTTTTTTGCGGAGCAAGAAAGTAATTGTATTTCACAAATCAAAGAGAATGTACAAGTACAAACAAAAGAGTGGGGGAAAGGAGGAGGCTCTAGGAATCAAGCCTCCACAATTTACAAAGTGTTTTGTTCAAGGGGGAGGGAGTAAATTTTCTACAGCAAGTAAGCTTAACTCTAACTTTATTAAAGATAGAACTAAAAATGTAACCAACTTTCTCTCTCTAGAACCGAAATGCTCTCCCTTCTCTCTACACACTTTGCACTCGGCCTTCCTTCAACCACATACACCACCTCTCTCGTCCTTCCTCTTTCTTACTTTTTTTTTGCAGATTAAGTAAGATTTTATTGATCGCAAAGTTTGGTATAAAAACCATCCAAACCCCTCAAACCATATGATACAACAATACAAAGCAAGGGTTTTGAGGGGTAAGTAAATCAAGACAAAAGGGATAATCCCACAAAAAAGACATCAAAAGAAAAATCCAATCAAAATCAAACACATCATATGGGATCGGAAGAGCGATCTTCAAATCTGGTCCGAGAGCCTTCAAATGTGTTCCCTACGTTCCCTTTCCATTTATCTTGCTCAACACTCAAGTTTTCTTCATCCAACTGTGCTTCATTTTGATTTGCATGTTGATGGATGCCTAAATCAGCAACATTTGCTTCATTTCCTCGGTTCGTGGCATTAACTTTAGTATTCTTTATAACCCCCTGGGTTGAGGCCTCAACAACTTGATCTTCTTTTTATCACAACAATTAATCTTGTTTACTTCCTCCTTACCATCAACATTTGTGGTTGCCTCATTCTCATCAAGGGCAGCAAATCTATTGCATGTTGAAGAATAGGAAGGCAAATCAGCAAGGGGCTCTTTAGATGCCTTGGATTCAAGAACCACATTTGCAAATGGAGTGGGATTAATAGTGGGCACTTTTTTCCACACTTTCTTTGTCTTGTAATTTCTCCATTCCCCCTCTTTCTTTTCAATACTATGTACTTGATGAATGCTATTTGCATGAGGCATATTTGGGCATGTTCTTTGTGAGTGACCGACAATTTTGCAAGAAGGGCAAACAAGCGGTTTCCAAGTATATTCAACATCAATTTTGGCCCATTCCCTGTTTCTCATCTTGACAAATGTATGATCAGGAAGCTCTTTAGAGAGATCCATCTCGATGCATACTCTAGCAAACCCAACAAAGGTTCTTGATTCCGTCAATCTATCCATTTGAATTGGAAAACCAAGGGTGCTAGCAACATAGCTAAGACCCCTTCTAGTGATCAAAGAGCATGGCACATTCCTAAGCTTGACCCACAAAGGAACTTTCTCCCAACTAAAATGCATCAATTGTTCTTGTGGATCCCATCGTCTAAGCAAAAGTGGTCTATGGTTTACATGCCACATTTGTTCCAAGATTTGAGCACAATAATTTTCATTTTCAAACTTGAACACGAACATTCCATTATCGGCTGATTTGATTTCAATTTTCCCAAAGTTCTTCCAATGCAAATCAACCATTCTTCTAATGAGAAAGAAAGGTGGTGGATGATCAAGGAATTGACCAATAAGGCAATGTTCGCAATGCCCATCACCTTCCCTAAAAACTTCTTCGGGTGGGTCAGCCCCTAACTTGCCATTTTCCATAATAATAGGTTCATGGAAATCAAGTTTAGTAGAGTTAAAGAGGTTACCAACATATGTGCCTTGCCAATTCTTGCTTATGTTCCATGCATTTTGACTCGGGGCTTGCTGCTGGACCTTCCTCTTTCTTACTTACTTCTTTACTAAGCACCTTTTCATCTCGATTTCCATGGCAAAGAAGAAGAAAGGATCATCTCCATCAAGGCATAGTGCGCGTATCTCAGCAAAGATTCAAGCTAAGGAATGTTCATCTTCGGAAAAAAACACAAAAGTCATTCTTGAGGAGGTTGATTCAGCGTCTTTTATTTCTCCTCTTGAGAACGAGAATGAAGAAGCTTCATCAACCTCAAGCAAGGAACTCCGTGAAGCCTTTGTTGCTTTTGAGTCAGGGAAAACTTTCAAAGCTCTACAAATGGAGAAAGACAAAGAAAAGCTTGAGCTCGTGAAATCTCTTTCAAGGAAAGCTCGATCATTATCTCCTCCTAGCAAGGGCTCCATTTCCTCTTCAAAAGAAAATCTTGAGGTTAAGGATTATTCACAAAAGCATCTCGGTTCACCAACAAAGTTTCAAGCATCCTCTAGCCCTAGGGTCCTCTCAAAGTTTCAAAAGGGTTCTGAAAACACTCATGCAAGCAACTTAGAAGCTTCGAGCTTGAAGGAAGAAGAGGTTGAAGATGGGGTTTTACACGCTGGTCAGAACAAACATGCTTTGGATATTAACCCTGGGGGAAAAGAGGGGCATGCTTTTTCTGATTTTGACAGCCACTTTTCAGCCCAAACTCCCCAAAAGTTGACAGCTCATTCCCAAGATCCAAAGCAAAAGGTTGGTGCATTTTGTCTTTCACAAGATTTCGGCTCTTTTGAGGGAAATTTCCCTCCACTTAACGGCTCTTTTTTGGCACGATAAATGGCATCCGAGGAGAATTCTTGACAGCCGTTGGAGCTCCATTTTCCCTTCACCACATTACTTTGCAAAGGTTAGTGATGTTTTTCATCACCACACTTGGAGTTGGCCTATTCATCTTTTGCATGTCGATCTTCCCCCCCTTCTCCTTAATGAGGAAAATGCTGATTCTTACATTTGGGATCTCTCCTCAAACGGCACTTTTAGTTTCAAGCATACTTGGGAGCATTTCAGAGCAAAAAAAGACAAGGCAAAATGGCACAATCTCGTTTGGTTCAAGGGACACACCCCAAAACATGCTTTCATTTCCTGGCTTGCTTGTTAGGATAGGCTCAACACAAAATTCAGATTATTATCTTGGGGGAAAGATATCAATCCTACTTGTATCTTTTGCAACATGGGAAGTGAAACTCGAAATCATCTTTTCTTTGATTGTTGCTTCACCAAAAGAATCTGGAAGCGAGGACTTCAACTCGCTATGGTTCACACAAATTTGACAAATTGGGATGATATCTTGGCATACATTACACCCTTTGCTCTTGAAAAGAGTCTCAAAGCAACTATCTTCAAGCACTTGGTGGGAGCCACAATTTATCACATTTGGATTGAAAGGAACAACAGAGAATTCAGCAAAGTATTTAAAACTAAAGAGCATATTTTCTCGTCCATTGTAAATCATATTAGGCTAAAATGTTCCATGGGAAGGAAATTTACTTCCTCTTGTATTAACAAATCTCTTTGCAAATCTTGGAGGCTTGAAGATATTCTTGTATAGGGCTGCCTCCTTGGCCTCTTTTGTATCGTACTTCCTTTTATCTTAATCTCACTTTCTTCGCAAAAAAAAGAAGACAGGTTGAGCAATGGAAATATGCTCGAGTCCAAGGAAGAAAAGAAAAGTGGAGATAACTCTATTGACTTGGGCATTCATGATCCGGGTATAACCCCTCACTCTTTTACTTCTAAATGATCTTTTGCTCTTGGAATATTAGGGGTTTTAATTCCCTTAGAAAACAAAAAGAAGTTATTCGGCTGATCAATAAATTCAAATTGGATCTCTTTTGTCTTTTAGAGAATAAAGTATGTTGCAACGATAGTATTGGCAGCATTACTTCAAAATTTGAAAAGCTTGGTTTTGATAATCATTTGGATGATTTGGTAAAAGGGAGGATTTGGTTATTTTGGAGAAAAAATATCAAAGCCACATTTATTGACTCTTGTGATCAAGCTCTCCTTTTCAACTTTGACGATCACATCCACAAATCCATTTTTGTTGCTTTCATCTATGGACATAATGCGGCAAATGAAAGAAGAGATCTTTGGGCCAAGTTAAATAATTGGAGCAATTGCATTGAAAGTGACCTTTGTTTGATGGGGGATTTCAATGAAGTGTTACATGAAGGTGACAAATCTAGCACTTCTTCTATTCCAAAAAGTGCTATGGATTTCAAAGTTTTTGTTGAGAAAGCAAGAATGCAAGAAGTGAAAGCTTTTGGTCCACATTTTACTTGGTCAAATAAAAGTGATGAAAGGAAGGAACTTCTCTCTCTAGCTAGAATGCTCTCCCTTCTCTCTAGAAATTTTATCATCTTGAACCTTACTTCCTCCTCTTTTTTCCTTTTTTCCCATCATGCCTAAAAAGAAAAATCACATCTCAGCTAGGAAAAGTGCAAGAATCAAAGCTATTAATGAAAAGCTCAAAGAGTCCTATGTTGAACTCCCTCAAAATGATTTTGAAAATCTTAAGCATGGTGAAATCGTTCCTCCCTCTATGTGTGAAAAATCCTCATCTTTGCTGATTGTTGAAGATGAATCCGTCACAAACTCAAGCCTTGAACTCAAACTTGCTTATGATGCTTGCTGTAACATGGGTTTTTCACCCTTGAAATCTTCCTCTCCAAAGTCAATGAACTCCAAGCTTGATTCTTCACCATTTACGGATCATTCTGATACCCCTCCAACGAGCTCAAGCTTGCAAAGGATTGAACAAAACCATGAGGATGGCAAAATACCTCTTGGGCAAAGCTCAACATGCAAGGGTCTAACAAGGCTTGGAACTACCTTGGAGAATAAAGGCCGAGAGGATTTTCTTGGAAGAAAGTTAACAATGGCTGCAATCTCACACTCGCCTTCAAGAAATTCATCTTCACCCAAGCAATATGGGTCTTTTTTTGACCCCCCCTAACATGAAGAACAATCTTTTATCACAATTTGCTGATTTGCAGCAGCCAAATACAATGGAAAATGGTGGCATTTTGCTTGGGAATCGGTCGTGCATTGAGAAGGAGGAAGAAAGAGAAAGGTGGTCTTTAACCAATGGTCACTCGGGTAAAGTACAAAACTTTTCAGAAAATGAAATGCACTTTCCAGATGCTTTTGCTGGTCAAAATGACAAGTTTTCAGCAAGTCCTTACACTTTTCGACAGCTCATCTCTCAAATAACAAGGACAAATCTCAGCCATTCACTCAAAAATCGATTGATTTTGAAAATTTTGGAGATTTCCCTCCACTTTGCAATCAGCCGAATAGTAGCCATTTTCTTGCACGTGATTACCATGTTGGGCCTGAGATGGCAGCCAACTCACCTCATCTTTTAATGGAAATCAGCAAGCTTTCCTCCACAAGGCTCAACAACGAAAATTTGCACAAGATAATTTTTACAATAGCAATTTTGGGAGCTTTGATGCAAACCCAAAATCTACCAATCAGAATCAAGATGGAGGGCAAGCAAGGCGTGCATTTGTTCAAGGAAGAAGAGAATACCCCCTAAATGCTTGGAAAAAACCTTTTAGACCAAGGTATGAACCTACTACTACTTCACCAAATTCTGATTGGGGTGGCCTTTTTGCTCAACATTGCACTTCTGATTTTAAGCTTCAAGGACATATTACAAAAATTGTCAATGGTATTAGAGAGGTTGATGACCCTCCAATCGATATCTATGAAGATGGAGAAAACTTTTGGCAACATTGCCTTGTTGGGCAATTTCTTGGTGCTCCACCTCCTTTCTTCTTGATTAGAAACATGGTTGAACATGTTTGGAGAAGTTTTGGCAGAATTGAAATCTTTTCAAGGGGGAAAGTGTTATTTGTTTTCAAATTTGAGAGTGAGGAAAATTGCCAAAAGTATTGGAGCAATTGTGGCATGTTAACCATAGACCACTTCTTTTGAGAAAATGGGAGCCAAATCTTGAATTTGTTAATCTTACATGTAACAAAATACCAATTTGGGTCAAATTGAGAGATGTTCCCTTGAGCTTGTGGTCTAGAAGAGGCCTTGGTTATGTTGCATCTTTTATAGGAAATCCACTTCAAATGGATGCATTGACGGCATCAAGAAGAAATCTTGAATTTGCAAGAGTTTGTGTTGAAGTGAATTTGGAAGAAAAGCTACGGAGAAATCTTTGTGAAACTAAGGGATGGCTCTAGGGCTAGATTTGAAGTTGAATATGCTTGGAAACCTTCCAAGTGTGATCATTGCAAGATGGTGGGGCATGTTAAAGACCATTGCCCATTGAAACCAAAACCCCATCCAATGCAACCTCTTGCTGCCCAAAATGCTCCCAAGCCTAATGCCAAGGAAGTTTGGATTGAAGTTGGCAAAAAACAAGTCTCTCGGGGTCAAAATGGTTCTTTGATAAATGCAGCAAGCTCTCCAAAAAAGATGTTGGAAACAAACCCACAAGTTCAAAGAGATACGCGGCCTCGTTCTCCTAGTAGGTCTCCCCCCATTCAAAATGCTTCTTGCCCGATTATGAAGATTGACAATCAATTTGAAGTTCTTGAAGATTCTATTGTCGAAAAGGATGAAGGACCAATTCTTGGAAATGATGGAGAAAATCAAGAATTCCAAGAAAAGGCTCAATTTGAAGGAGTACATGAAGGAACCGGGGCCAATGATGAATCGGAGATTTCCTTCCCTCCAAATTGATTGTTGAGACTACTTTGTTTTGTTGCTTGCTGATTTGCTTGCTTTCTCATTGATGTATGCTTTGTTTTTCTTTTACTCTTCCCCTCAAGCAAAATTTGATTGTTTTATTTGTATTCTAGCTTGAGGGGATTTGTAGTTGTTGTACTCATTTTGCGATTTATATATTCTTACTTAACCCGCAAAAAAAAAAAAAAAAAAAGTGATGAAGGAAACTTTTTGGCTAGTAAGATTGATAGAGTTTTGGTGAATCCAAATTGGACCCAAAATTATGATCAATCCTTTCTTTTGGTAGGAAGTCCCGGCATCTCTGATCATTGCCCACTTATCCTTCAAACTTGTAAGACATGGCAATCCTCTCCAAAACCTTTCAAATTTTATAATGCTTGGACTACGCATGTGGATTTCTTGAAGCTTGTGGAAGTACATTGGAGTGCACGGGTCTTTGGTACTCCAATGTATATTCTTTATCAAAAGCAAAAAATATTTAAGGAAGCTCTCAAGAGATTTGATAAAATGCATTTTGCTTACCTACCAAACTTTATCAATAAGCTTCAATTGGAGCTTGATGGAGTCCAGCAAGGCATCTATAATGGAGAACTTAGTGCCGAGCTTATTGACAAGCAAAAATGCATTCTTGCTAAATTGGAAGAACTTGAGAATACCTACCAAGCTATGCTCATTCAAAAATCTAGGATTTCTTGGATTAAAGAAGGGGATTCTAACACCAAGTTCTTCCGTAATGCTGTGAAGAGTAGGAGATTCAAGAATGCAATACATGCAATCAAGAATGAAGAGGGTCATCCGCAAAAAAAAAAAAAAAAAAAGAATGAAGAGGGTCATCTTATTTTGGAGGATTTTGAGGTTAAAAAAGAGTTTGTTGGCTTCTTCAAAGGTCTACTTGGCACAAAAAATCATCCAAGAGTCAATGTTAATATTTTGAAGGACATTCTTGGGAAATCAATTGATGAATCTATTGCTGCCACAATTTCAGACCCTATTATGAGAGAGGAAATCAAGAATACTCTCTTCTCTCTGAATCCCAACAAGAGCCCGGGTCCGGATGGTTTTACTTCTCATTTTTACATGGTTGCTTGGGAAATTGTTGGAGAGGATGTTGTTAATGCAATCAGCTCTTTCTTTGAATCGAAGAAGCTCCTTAAAGAGGTAAACTCGACTATTATTGTACTGGTGCCAAAAGTACCGAATCCTTCCATGGTCAAAGAATTTAGGCCTATTTCTTGTTGCAACACCATTTAAAAGTGCATTTCTAAAATTGTTGCAAATAGGCTTAAAGTTTGTTTGCCACACATCATTTCTTGGAACCAAACAGCATTCATTAAGAATAGGCTCATTCAAGAAAACATTCTGATTGCACATGATATTTTGAGAGGTTACACTAGGAAGCATATCTCTCCTAGATGCTCCCTTAAAGTTGACATTATGAAGGCTTTTGATTCACTTAATTGGGATTTCATTCAATGCACTCTTCATGCATTTGGATTTCCTCAATTGTTTGTTGAATGGATTATGGAATGTGTCACAACTCCAAGCTTTTCTATTGCTCTCAATGGTGGCTTGGAAGGGTACTTTTATGGAGCAAATGGAATTAGGCAAGGTGATCCTATCTCACCTTATCTTTTTGTCTTGCGTATGGAGGTTCTTACTTGTATGCTTAATAAACTGAAAGGAAACCCCGGGCTTTCTTTTTCATCCAAAGTGTGCAAGATTGAAGCTTAATCATCTTTGCTTTGCGGATGACCTTTTCATTTTTTGCAAAGGGAACTTAAGCTCGATTGACTGCATTATGGAAATTTTGAAGAATTTCTCTTCTTATTCCGGGCTGAATATCAACAATTCTAAGAGTGCTATTTTCCTTGGAGGGGTTTCTATTCATGATAGAAGAGCTATCTTGGAAAGAGTTGGGTTTGAAGAAGGTAATCTTCCTATCCGCTATTTGGGAATTCCCCTTGTGTCTAGAAAGCTTAGAAAAGCTGATTGCTTTCCTCTTTTGGAAAAAATTCATGCAAGGCTTGAAAGTTGGTACAATTATTGGCTTTCTTTTGCGGGAAGACTTGTGTTGCTTAAATCTACACTTATGCAAATCTTTGCTTATTGGGCTAGTGCAATTCTTATCCCTCAAAGTGTGTTGGCAGCCATTGAGAAAAAAATTTAAAGCTTTCCTTTGGAGGGGGACCGCCCCTAAGGTTGCTTGGAAGGACATTTGTCTTCCCTTTTGTGAAGGAGGGCTTGGTATTTGAAGCTTGGAGGAGATTAATTGAGTTTTTATACTTAAAGTTTTCTGGAGAATGTATGCAAAGAAAGACACACTTTGGAGCCAATGGATTCATTTAAACTACATCAAGGGCTCTTCCATTTGGGTGATGAAAACTCCTTCGGATGCTAGTTGGATTATTAAAGCACTCTTGAAATGCCGAGATGAAGCAAAACCACTCATTAAACATCACATTGGAAATGGATTACACACCTTCTTTTGGATTGATGAATGGTATAAGGAGAGTTCTCTCATGGAGCATTGGAGTAATACTTTTACAAATCCATCTCTTCTCACTAAGGTTAGTGAAGTTTTCATCAATGGTAATTGGAATTGGCCTATTCAGCTCCTTCATATTGAATGTCCAAATTTTGCTCTTAATGAAAATGCTATGGATGAAATTGTTTGGAAAATCTCCCCAAATGGTGAATTCAATTTTGAGAAAACTTGGGATCATATTAGGAGAAAAGGAAATATTTTTGCTGAATACAACATTGTTTGGCATAAGAAGCACAATCCGAGGCATAGCTTCATCACATGGCTTGCATGTCTTGACCGTCTCAACACAAAGTTCAGAATTTTGCATTGGGGTCTCAACATAAATCCATCATGCATCTTTTGCAATTTTGGATGTGAAACTAGAGATCACCTCTTCTTTGAGTGTTGTTTCACTAGAAGAATTTGGCAAAAAGGTCTTCACCTTCAATTTCAGAGAAAATTTTTGGCTGGAATGATATTATTGATTATATCACTCCTTTTTCACATGAGAAGCACTTGAAGGTTACTATCATCAAGCATTTTCTTGGAGCTTCCATCTACCATATATGGCTGGAAAGAAATCAGCGTATGTTTCAAAATGTTGTCAAAACAGAAGAAAACATTTTCAATTCTATTTTCAATGATGTTAGAGTTAAAATTTCTAGTGGAAGGAAATTTGTTTCCTCTCATATGAACAAAGTCTTATGTAAAATGTGGAGATTAGATGATATCCTTGTATAGGCCCTCTCTGCACTTTTCCCATGCTTTTTGTACTTGTACAAATTTTGTTGATTCTGTGGAATACATTTTCTTTCTTGCCCCGCAAAAAACCAGCCTATTGCACACCAAGGTCATGCTACTTCAAATGCATGGAGAAATAGCACAGATGGCCAAGATTCTCATGGTGAAAATGGACTCAACTCATGATCAGCCACAAATAAATTCCAAAATCTGTCCAAATGCTTGGGCCAGCAATATTAATTGGAGACTAAATTACCTTGGTAAGATTGAGAATCCTCTTAAACTTGAATATTTTGAGCCTATTGCATATGAGAATACATGGGGTGCTATTCCACCTGAAGATGTTTTTGAGGAAGGAGATAGTTGTTGGAAGCATTGTTTACTTGGTCAATTTCTTGAAAGACCCCCCTCCTTTCTTCTTTTTTTGCGGATTAAGTAAGATTTTATTGATCGCAAAGTTTGGTATAAAAACCATCCAAACCCCTCAAACCATATGATACAACAATACAAAGCAAGGGTTTTGAGGGGTAAGTAAATCAAGACAAAAGGGATAATCCCACAAAAAAGACATCAAAAGAAAAATCCAATCTAAATCAAACACATCATATGGGATCGGAAGAGCGATCTTCAAATCTGGTCCGAGAGCCTTCAAATGTGTTCCCTACGTTCCCTTTCCATTTATCTTGCTCAACACTCAAGTTTTCTTCGTCCAACTGTGCTTCATTTTGATTTGCATGTTGATGGATGCCTAAATCAGCAACATTTGCTTCATTTCCTCGGTTCGTGGCATTAACTTTAGTATTCTTTATAACCCCCTGGGTTGAGGCCTCAACAACTTGATCTTCTTTTTATCACAACAATTAATCTTGTTTACTTCTTCCTTACCATCAACATTTGTGGTTGCCTCATTCTCATCAAGGGCAGCAAATCTATTGCATGTTGAAGAATAGGAAGGCAAATCAGCAAGGGGCTCTTTAGATGCCTTGGATTCAAGAACCACATTTGCAAATGGAGTGGGATTAATAGTGGGCACTTTTTTCCACACTTTCTTTGTCTTGTAATTTCTCCATTCCCCCTCTTTCTTTTCAATACTATGTACTTGATGAATGCTATTTGCATGAGGCATATTTGGGCATGTTCTTTGTGAGTGACCGACAATTTTGCAAGAAGGGCAAACAAGCGATTTCCAAGTATATTCAACATCAATTTTGGCCCATTCCCCATTTCTCATCTTGACAAATGTATGATCAGGAAGCTCTTTAGAGAGATCCATCTCGATGCATACTCTAGCAAACCCAACAAAGGTTCTTGATTCCGTCAATCTATCCATTTGAATTGGAAAACCAAGGGTGCTAGCAACATACCTAGGACCCCTTCTAGTGATCAAAGAGCATGGCACATTCCTAAGCTTGACCCACAAAGGAACTTTCTCCCAACTAAAATGCATCAATTGTGCTTGTGGATCCCATCGTCTAAGCAAAAGTGGTCCATGGTTTACATGCCACATTTGTTCCAAGATTTGAGCACAATAATTTTCATTTTCAAACTTGAACATGAACATTCCATTATCGGCTGATTTGATTTCAATTTTCCCAAAGTTCTTCCAATGCAAATCAACAATTCTTCTAATGAGAAAGAAAGGTGGTGGATGATCAAGGAATTGACCAATAAGGCAATGTTCTCCAATGCCCATCACCTTCCCTAAAAACTTCTTCGGGTGGGTCAGCCCCTAACTTGCCATTTTCCAAAATAATAGGTTCATGGAAATCAAGTTTAGTAGAGTTAAAGAGGTTAGCAGCATATGTGCCTTGCCAATTCTTGCTTATGTTCCATGCATTTTGATTCGGGGCTTGCTGCTGGACCTTATTTTGAGCTTGTTGAGAAGTTGCATGAAAATTTTTCCCCCAAGCATTCAAAGGAGCATTTTCTTGAGAGTGACGACTTGGAGTAAGAATCTGACCCCCATGCAAAGTAGAATTCTGACCTCCATGCAAAGAAGCTCCAATATTTTCTTGGATCTTGCTTTCGTTCCCTTCAAAGGAATTTGAGCATTGAGGAGTGATGGGAGCTGAGTTGGCACGTGGTGAGTGAGCAAAAGAGCCATTTTCCTCATGTGACATGACAGCCCCTCTTTTCTTCTTGATTAGGAAGTTTGTTGATAACCATTGGAAAGTATTTGGTCATGTTGAGATTAAGACTTGCTTGAATGGTCTCTTCATCTTTCAATTCGAAAGTGAGGAAGCTTGTGACAAAGCCCTTGAACAATTATGGCACGTTAATTTTAGGCCTTTGTTGCTTAGAATATGGAACTTTGATGCTCAAATCTTTAATTTTGAATGGGATAAAATCCCTCTTTGGGTGAAATTAAGAAATGTTCCATGTAGTTTGATGACTAGAAGGGGGCTTAGTTATATTGCTAGCACAATTGGAACACCTCTTCAAATGGATTCTCTCACACAATCACGTACTTTTGTTGGATTTGCTCGAGTTTTTATTGAAGTTAACCTTGAAAAAGATTTGCCGGAATACACCTTTGTCTGACTTAGAGATGGCTCTTGGGCAAAGATTGATATTGAATACGCTTGGAAGCCTTTAAAATGCAGTAGTTGCAAAGTGATTGGACACAATCTTGCATCTTGGCCAAAAAATTCAATGGGGATTCAAAAGCCGTTTGATATGAAGAAAGCAAATGAAGCTAGGAACCCGCGTTATCAATATGAGTGGAAAGTGGTCGAGGATAAAAGAGGGCAGCGAATTGACGCCATGTCTACCATTGCACATGCACATTCCCCTAACCAATTTGAAGCTCTTAGGGCTGACGAAGGAAATGCAAATATTAACCAAGTCAACATATCAAATGGAGATTGCATTGGCAAGGAAAATAATGAGACATGCGTTCCAAATGAAGAGCCAAATTGTGTTGTTGATTCCACCCAAGAAGAATTTGGTTTTGTTGATAAGATTGTGGAACATACGGATGTCGTTGGAAAAAATGATCATGAGAAGATAATGGTTGAGACCCGAAAAACTTGGATTGTCATGTAGGCACTTGAATTTAGTGCCGAAATAAAGTTCTTGTTGAAGACCTTGCAGCCAAAGATGTTTTGGATTTTGAAGATAATGGAAAGTTGGATGATCAGCCTTCCTTGGGTTTTCCATTTTTTTTTTTTTGCTTCATACCCCTCAAAACTAGTTTTTGATTCGATTGTTGGAGCTCATGTTTTTGAGGGGTTTTGGCATGTACTTGGTACAAATTGTGTTGAAATAAACTTTTCTTACCATATGGAGAAAGATATTTTGGCTAAGATTGAAGCTCTTGAGTCCACCTACAATCATATGCTACACCAGAAATCTCGGCTCAATTGGATTAAAAATGGTGACGCAAACACAGTTTTTTCATAGTACTATTCAGGGAAGGAAAAGGAAAAACACTATTTATGCTATCCAAGATTTGAATGGTACCCTTGTTTCATCAAGTGAAGGCATTAAGGTGGAATTCATTTCATTCTTCAAAGGCCTACTTGGCACTCCCTTTCGGACTTGTGCAAATATCGACAATATCAAAGCTATCGTTGGAAAATCTATTGATGAGGATTGCATTAATTTGCTGGTGGCACCTTTTACCCATGAGGAAATCAAAAACACTCTCTTCTCTCTTAATCCAAACAAAAGCCCAGGGCCGGATGGTTTTACATCTCTTTTTTACATGGCTGCTTGGAGCATTGTTGGTGATGATGTTTTGAAGGCCATTAGTTCCTTCTTTGATTCCACAAAAATTCTTAATGAGGTAAATGCCACTTATATTGCTTTAGTGCCAAAAGTCTCAAATCCTTCTATGGTTAAAGACTATAGGCCTATCTCTTGTTGCAACACCATTTACAAGTGTATTTCCAAGATGCTTGCAAATAGACTCAAGGCTTGTCTTCCGAGGATTATTTCATGGAATCAATCTGCTTTTATCAAAGATAGACTTATCAATGAAAATATTCTTGTTGCTCATGAAGTCCTTAGGAGATATTCAAGAAACCATATTTCTCCTAGATGTGCTCTTAAGGTTGACATCATGAAGGCTTTTGACTCACTTAGTTGGGGCTTTATTGAAAACACTCTCTTGGCATTTGGGTTTCATGGCAAATTTGTTGCTTGGATTATGGCATGTGTTTCCTATCCAAGTTTTACTGTTGCTATCAATGGTAGTTTTCAAGGTTTCTTCAAAGGTGCAAATGGTATTAGACAAGGTGACCCCCTCTCTCCTTATCTTTTTGTGTTATATATGGAAGTTCTCACATGTATGCTCAACAAATTGGAAAATGATAGTGGCTTTGACTTCCACCCCAAGTGTGCCAAATTGAAGCTTAATCATCTTTGTTTTGCCGATGATCTATTCATCTTTTGTAAGGGTAATTTGAGTTCGGTTGATTGCATCATGGAAATCCTTAGAAAGTTCCATACCCTTTCAGGGCTTAAAGTTTTTTTTTGCGAGATAAGTGAGAATTTTCATAAAAGTGTGTTAAATATACAAGTACAAGATGGAGAAGGTACAAAAAGAACCTAAACAAAAATATTTTCTAATCTCCAATCTTTGCATAATGATTTGTTCAAAGGTGAGGAAGGAAACTTTTTACAATTTGAGAGTTTAACTCTAACATCATTAAAAATAGCATGGAAGATAAACTCCTCGGTTTTAGCTTTGCCTTTGAAGATGCGCTGATTCCTTTCAATCCAAATGTGGTACACGGCTGCACAAAAGAAATGTTTGATAATTGTTGCTTTCAAATGCTTTTCAAGGGAAAAAGGGGTGAAATAAGTGATAATGTCTTCCCAAGAGATCAAGCTTTCCGGAATTTTGGTGAGAAGAAGACCATTTCTCCAAATCCTTCGAGTGAAACTACATTCGAAAAAAAGATGGTCCCTCGTTTCACAACCCATTCTACAAAAGATGCAACATGGGTTAATATTGAGCCCCCAAAGAAGAATTCTGAATCTTGTACTCAAACGGTCAAGGAATGCAAGCCAAACAATAAAGCTATGCCTTGGATTGTGCCCCTTGTGCCAAATGAGGTTATAACCCTTGAAGTGGCTGCCCTTCCTTCGAAAATAGTGTGTTTGAAAGAGAAGTCTCCATTTGGAGAAAGAGTCCAAATGGAGTCCCGAATGATGAAAAACTTGCCATTCTCTCCAAAGTGGTTTTCAAAGAAGGATCTCTACCAATCTGGTATTTGGGCATCCCTCTTATTTCAAGAAAACTTAGAAGAGCTGATTATGCACCTCTCTTGGAGAAAATTGTGAGCAAACTTGATAATTGGACCACAAAATGGCTCTCCTATGCAGGTAGGTTGCTTCTTATTAAAACAACCCTTACCCAAATTTGTTCCTATTGGGCTGGAATTCTTTTACTCCCAAAAGGCAGTATCTCAACTCTTGAATCAAAATTCAAGGCTTTCTTATGGCGGGACACAGGTGCAAAAATTGCTTGGACGGATATTTGCTTTCCACTTGAGGAGGGGGGGCTGAATGTTCGGAAAATTGAGGATATCAATACCATCTCACTTCTTAGGAGCTTTTGGAGAATGTATTCACGGAGGGAATCAATTTGGAGCAAATGGGTACATGTGAATTATATCAAGAATGAATCAATTTGGACCATCACCACACCAAAAGATGCTAGTTGGATCCTTAAATTGCTGATTAAATTCCGAGACATTGCAAGGAATTTTATCACCCATTCCGTGGGAGATGGGAAAAACACTCATTTTTGGCTTGATAAGTGGCATCCGAATGGGCTTCTTGGCAGCCATTGGAGCTCCACTTTCCCTACTCCACATTACTTCGCAAAGGTTAGTGATGCTTTCCAACACAACACTTGGAGTTGGTCTATTCATCTTTTGCATGTTGATGTCCCCCCTCTCCTTTTAAATGAGGAAAATGCTGATACTTACATTTGGGATCTCTCCCCCAACGGAACTTTTAGTTTCAAGCATACATGGGAGCATTTTAGAACAAGAAAAGAGAAGGCAAAATGGCACAATCTTGTTTGGTTCAAGGGACATACCCCAAGACATGCTTTCATTTGTTGGCTTGCTTGTTGGGATAGGCTTAATACAAAATTTAGATTATTATCTTGGGGGAAACATATCATTCCAACATGTATCTTTTGCAACATGGGGAGTGAAACTCGAAATCATCTTTTCTTTGATTGTTGCTTCACAAAAAGAATCTGGAAGCGGGGACTTCAACTCACAATGGTTCGCACAAATTTGACAAATTGGGATGATATCTGTTAGGATTAGTATGCCCTAAAGCTCACTTGTACATGACATTTTGGATATGAAACAATGTATAATCATATTTTTGTTAAATGGCATTATGAGTTTCTTACATATAATCTCTGTTATGTTTTATCGATGCATGTATGAAGGTCCTTTGACTTGCACTAATGACTTGGGTGCGCAGTGAGGCTGGACGCACAGTAGGTTCAAGTCTAGATTTAGTCACGTCATAAATTGAATCCATAACCAAATAGTAGTGTTGGGCACTCTACTTTGATAAGGTTATATTGAGTAAGTCTCCTCTTTGAGGTGATCTACCTAGGTCATTGGAGGACTTTCTGGATTTGTCTCAATAGTACGTGTGTCACGTATTGGATAGGACCATTGTGAGTATGTTTTCTAGCGACGTACTATCAAAGAAAGAAAACAAGACACTCACTGCTACTAAATGATCATTGCTCTTAATCTTGAGTATATGTGGATGAACTAATGAAGTTAGGGTTTAGTACTTTGATTCACGTGGGTGAGATCTTATTTTATTAGGATCAACAGCCTTGTGCATTGAGTGCTAAGTTTTAATTAATTAGAACATGCATATGCAAAAATGGAATCTATGTGCCCCCTTTGGGATTGTCCAAATTTATCATCCGAATCTAGATCTAGTGATACTACCTTTATAGGTGTGTCGGTCATATGGCTTGAGGGTCGCTCCCGAGATCAAGAGATTCCATGACCAAGGATGGTTGGCAATAGGACAAGAAACCCAACGGAAAAAGATACAGCTAAGGAGGTGATAGTACACAGGCCAAAGGACCGATCTTAGCGTGGGTATACATAGAGGGGCATTATGGTCAGTTATTTAGTAGGTCAAAGACAAAGTTCACATTCTTTTGTGATAAGCTTTTGGGTAATGACAATTATTCTTGGAGTGCAACTTTGATCTTATGGTGGAATAGATCGAGTTAAAAATAATTATTATGTCGCCTAGATCGGGCAAGGATATTTTTAATTATTTTTGGAAGCCAATGATAATTGTGTCTTCTGGTCCCTTCCCTAGTTGAAATGACTTTGAGAGAGTAATCTTGAAAGAGCAAATTCCATATTGTGGTAGTAGCCTTATTGGGCCAAAGCTTGAAATTGGGTTTGGGCTTTCTTTAGAGTCCAAGATAACCTAATTGGGCTAGGATGGTTTCCTATTGGGCTTGGGCCTCCACATGAATTATGGACTATGTGTTGGACTTGGATAATGGGCTTGGCCTAAGTCTTCCAAGACAAGTGGACAACTTGCAAAATACTACAAAACAAGTGGACAACTTGCACAAGTCTTCCAAGACAAGATTGACACGTTTCAAAAAGGAAATACTACATGGAAATTTTCTCCCACATTGAAAGTTTAGCAACTTTAGATGCCAAGGTTCTCTCTATAAATAGCCAAGACCCTACATCTTTTATGCATTCCATTTTGTAGTTGATTTCTTCCTTTTTGGCAAGAAAATACTACAACACATAGTACACACTTATTGTGTAATTTTTGCTCTAGTTTTTCAAGAGCATATTACTTTGCTTTTTCCCACACAAGAGGCTATTCTCTCAAGATAAGTCTCTTTCATCATAGGGAAGAAGACTAGGGAGTTGCTTATTGTGACACTCTTATAGCAAATTTTGGTGGCCTTGTTCGTGAACGGGAACAAAGCTTGTAACCAGTTTTAGCTTCATCAAAGGCCCCACGCTTCAAGAGGTTAGCTTTATATATTTTTGCAAGCATTAGTTATATTCTATATGTTCTTGAGCATGTTCCTGTGTGTGTAATGTGGTTATTTTATTTTCCTAGCATGTTTTCTTAGTTATAATTTAGAAAATATGGACTAGGATACCCCACTTAATAATATCGATCCTACAATTGGTATCAGAGCTTAGGCTCACACACAACATGCTTAGACTATGCAAGAATATTGTATTTGCATAAATATATATTAGTCATCTTGTGAGTGGCAAGATTAGGAAATCTTGTGTTGCATATACTTGTGGTTTTATGCTTGTATGTGCAGGAAATATAAAATCCCCTTGATGGTTCGTATGTATGCATGAGAGATTTTCGTGTACAGTCAACAAAGCTTGGCCATAGGCGATTTCATGTATAAAATATTTCTGGTTATTGCTTTTAGTTTCATTTAAAAGAAGCATAGGATGCTTTTGATATCCTTGTAATGTTTCTTTATAAAGCTTGTATTAGCAATTGCAAAGTGTATTATTGTAATCTTTGAAGACCAAGGAGAAAAACAAGAAAAACAGCATATAGGAATACTCTACCTGGTAAGCAAGCCGGACGACAAGGTGGACTTAACCGGTCGACCGGCTAGGTCGACTGGCTACTCCAGAGAGCAAAAAAAAATTCCTGAAGCAATTGGAGCCGGTCGACCGGCTGAGGCAGAAAAAACTACTATGTGTGCTGTTTTTGTTGAAGATTACAGGGAGCCATCAAAGAGGGATTCTAACATATTTTTGTGGATATTTATAATGCATTGATATATGGTTTTAACATATTTGCATTAGCATGATTGCCACCTAGAAATATGTCCACTCATTAGGGTTTATAAAAATTAGTCATACATATGAGTTGATTCTCAAAGATAGTTAAGTTTATGAGAATGGCTTAGACAAGAGAATTACAAGCGGCTATGTCTAAAGATGCCATGAGATCTCATGACAACATTAAAAGAACTTCACTTGAGATTTACATGTATATATATCAACCTAAGGGTCTATGCACCCAGATATAGGTAAGAGATCTATTGTGATATTGCAATGTTTTAGTAACACAAAGGGATTTACATATATCCAAAATGTGTTTAGATCTAAAACAAAGCAAGAATATCAAAGGAAACCCTTAAGTTAAAATATTGAGTGGGAGAGGGACCGAAATACCCACGACTTTCCATATCCAATTCACGTTAGTGATAAATGTCATTAACTTCCCCAACGGAAGGTGACATTTTGTCTAGATTTAACAAGGTGAAACATAAAATGTTTATTCAAAATGGTGTTAGTAAGTTCGGCCATCTCATCGATGGAGTTCTTCACTAAAGATCGCCTTACGTAACATTGATTAAAGTCACTACCCTATCGGAGGGCTTAAATCAAGAATGTTTTGGGGAATAAACATTAGGAATGGGTGTACACTCAACTTAAATGGTAGGTTCGGCTATCCTATCGATAGAGTTCGCTACCAGATTTAAGAAGCCAAACAAAATAGTGATTGAATTATTCAATTGGATCATATCCAGACAATTGTTAATTCAAATAAGTGGTGGCACTTAACTTAACATTCATAAGTTCGGCCATCCCATCGGTGGAGTTCTTATGAGGATGTTGAGACAACTTACATCGAGTAGTTTAAAGGGTTGATCTACTCAAAGGCAAATGATGTAAAAGTACTCGTATGTTTTATTTCCAAAGATAGCATACATATTATACATGCATCAATTTTGTACTCATAAATTAATTATGATTATATTGTTGTATCCAGAAAAAATGTCTTCGTTCAGTCCATTAGCTACAATTCTCAAAGAGTACAAGCTCACTAGACCGAATTTTGTGGACTAGGAACAAAACTTAGACATAGTACTCACTGCAGAAGAGTACAAGTATGTCCTAACAACTCCTTGTCCTGTTGTGAGGGCTAACTCTTCTGAAACCCAGAAAGATGCTGAGGCAAAATGGCAGAAAGCCAATAGTATGGCCAAGTGCTATATGATGGCTTCTATGTCAGATATTTTGCAGAGCAAGCATCATCATATGGAAACTGCAAAAGAAATCATGACCTCACTGTCTCATATGTTTGCTGATAAGAGCAGGCCCGCAAGGCAAGGTGCTCTTAGAGAAATTATGAATCAAAGGATGGTAGAAGGAGCATCTATCAGGGAGCATATGCTCAAAATGATGGATTGCTTCAATACTGCTGAGATCCTAGGAGCAAACATAGAAGAACAATCAAAGGTAGACATGATTTTGGAGACTCTACCGTCATCTTATACTCAGTTCAAGCTTAATTATAATATGAGTAAGATGAACATGGATATGACAGAATTAATGAAAGAGCTCCTAGCTGCAGAAGCCATAATGAAAAATAAAGGCCACATAAATATGGTTCAAGCATCCACTGGACTTAACCCGAATGGGAGAAAGTTCAAAGGAAAGGGGAAGCAAAAACGTGGTCAAGGGAAAAAGAAGAAAAGTGGTGAACAGCCCAGGCAGTTAACAGGTGAAAAGCCCAAGGGCAAATGCTTTAAATGTGGCCTAAAAGGACACTGGAAAAAGGATTGCCCGAAGTACTTGGCTCGAGGCCAGAAAGGTACACCTCTTTTGTTCTACATTGAAACCTGCTTAGTGGTTGATTCTACTGATTCTTGGATTGTAGACTCTGGAGCCACTAACCATATTTGCAATTCTTTGCATTGGTTTCAGGAAATGAAGGAACTAGCTAAAGGAGTTTGCTCGAGGTTGGGTAATGGAGCAAAAGTATGGCTGCTGATGGGAGGAATGTGCTTAAATTTTCCTTGTAATAGGAAGATATTTTTGAACAATGTTTATTATGTTCGGATGTACGTAAAAACCTTATCTCTGTTTCAATTAATATTAGAGGGTTTTTGCATTAATTTCCATTCTGGTGTTAATATCAGTAGAGATGGAAATATTATTTGTTCCGGTAGCATGCATGATAATTTGTTCTATATAAAACCTATTACAAACTCACTGCATAATATAGAACAAACTAATTCCTGGAAAAGGAAGGTTTCTTCGACCAATGATACATATCTTTGGCACCTACGCTTAGGACATATCAGTCTAAAGCGAATTCGGAGATTAGTCGAGGATGGGCATCTTAGCTCATTAGATCTCGAAGATCTACCTTCGTGTGAATCTTGTCTCAAAGGGAAGATGACTAAACGGTCATTTTCTTCTAAAGGAGAAAGGGCCAAAGAAGTATTGGAATTGGTTCACACTGATGTGTGTGGTCCTATGAGCAAACCAGCACGAGGAGGTTATGAGTATTTCATTACTTTTACTGATGATTACTCTAGGTATGGATATGTATATCTAATGCGACGCAAGTCTGAATCCTTTGAGAAATTCAAAGAGTTCAAAGCTGAGGCAGAGCGGAAATTAGATAAACATATCAAAGCCCTTCGGTCTGATCGAGGTGGCGAATACCTCTCAGGTGAGTTTAGAGACTATCTTACACAAGAAGGGATAGTGTCTCAACTGCACCAGGGACTCCTCAGCAAAATGGTGTAGCAGAAAGAAGAAATCGTACCCTATTGGATATGGTTAGGTCAATGATGAGTCATGCATCATTACCTTTATCTTTTTGGGGGTATGCCATTGAAACAGTGGCATACATCTTGAACTTGGTACCATCCAAATCAGTACCTAGGACACCTCAAGAAATGTGGACTGGGCGTAAGCCTAGTCTAAATCATCTCCACATTTGGGGTCATCCAGCTTATGTACTTAATAGTAATGCTTCAAAATTGGAACCAAGATCCGAGTTATTCTATTTCATTGGATATCCTAAGGGAACCAGAGGTGGGATCTTTTATAACCCTAAGGAGCAAAAGGTGTTTATAAGCACCCATGCTAAATACTTAGAGAATGATGAAATGGTCCAGAAAACACCAGATTCTGAAGTTGTTCTAGATGAGATTTCACAAGAATCTCCAGTAACACCTGTGGTAATTGTGAATGAAAAAGAACAACATATTACACATAATATATCGGAGCATCGTTGTAGTGGGAGAATATCCAAGCCTCCTGATAGATACTATGGAGAGTCCTTTCAGACTTCTTCAGAGAATCAGGTGGTGGATCCCGTAAGTTATGATGAAGCGATTTCGACATAGATGCCGACAAATGGCATAAGGCAATGGATTCAGAGTTAGAATCTATGTATTCTAACAAAGTCAGGATCTTGTAGTTGCACTGAAGGGTAAAACCTATAGGGTGCAAATGGGTCTACAAGAGAAAAAGAGGAGTTGATGGAAAAGTTGAAACCTTTAAAGCAAGGTTGGTGGCGAAAGGTTATACTCAGAAAGAAGGGATCGATTATGAGGAAACTTTCTCACCAGTAGCCATGCTTAAATCCATCAGGATACTTCTTGCCATCGCTTGTCATTATGACTACGAGATATGGCAAATGGACGTCAAGACAGCCTTTCTTAATGGGGAACTTGACGAGACCATTTACATGACACAACCAGATGGATACATTGCTAAAGGCCAGGAACATATGGTTTGTAAATTAAAGAAGTCCATTTATGGATTAAAACAGGCATCTAGAGCATGGAACATCAAATTTGATCGAGTAATTAAATCTTATGGTTTTGATCAAAATATTGATGAACCTTGCGTGTATAAAAGGTGTAATGGAAATGCTGTAGCTTTTTTGGTTCTGTATGTGGATGATATCCTACTAATTGGAAATGATGTGGGGATGCTATCATCCATAAAGGTTTGGCTTTCTACTCAATTTCAAATGAAGGATTTAGGAGAAGCTAGTTATGTTCTAGGCATCAAGCTTATGCGAGATCGTAAGAACAGAAGGCTAGCCCTATCTCAAGCTTCATTTATTGAGAAGATATTAGTCAGGTTTAACATGCAAAACTCTAAGAAGGCCTTGTTACCTTCTAGACATGGAGTTTATCTATCTCGGGATCAATGTCCTAAAACACCTGAGGAGATAGAGAGCATGAAGCGAGTTCCTTATGCTTCAGCAGTTGGAAGTCTCATGTATGCCATGTTATGTACTAGACCAGATATCTGCTTTGCTGTTGGCATGGTTAGTAGATATCAGTCAAACCCTGGATCAGCACATTGGGTCGCGGTTAAGCATATATTCAAATTCCTGCAAGGAACAAAGGATTATGTACTAGAATACCATGCAGATGATCTAACACCATTAGCCTATCTGACTCAGATTTCGGTCGACAGAGATTCCAGAAAGTCTACTTCTGGATATGTTTTCACTCTGTCAGGAGGAGCTATTTCATGGAGAAGTGTGAAGCAAAATTGTATTGCTGACTCTACCATGGAGGCCGAGTATGTAGCAGCATCTGAGGCTGCGAAAGAGGCAGTATGGCTAAGAAAGTTCCTGTTAGACCTAGAGATTGTGCCGGCAACTCACAGACCAATAATGTTGTATTGCGACAACAACGGTGCTGTTTCACAGTGCAAAGAGCCCAGGAATAACAAAAAGGGTAAACACATTGAACGGAAATATCATTTAAAACGTAAGTTTTACAAAAGAGTAGATGTAGTAGTTGACAAGATAACTTCAGCAGAAAACCCGCACCCATTTACTAAGACTCTTTCAGAGAAAGTGTTTGCCACACATTTAGAGTCTTTGGGTATTAGGCTTTGCAGAAGTAATCTTTAGTGCAAGTGGGAGATTGTTAGGATTAGTATGCCCTAAAGCTCACTTGTACATGACATTTTGGATATGAAACAATGTATAATCATATTTTTGTTAAATGGCATTATGAGTTTCTTACATATAATCTCTGTTATGTTTTATCGATGCATGTATGAAGGTCCTTTGACTTGCACTAATGACTTGGGTGCGCAGTGAGGCTGGACGTACAGTAGGTCCAAGTCTAGATTTAGTCACGTCATAAATTGAATCCATAACCAAATAGTAGTGTTGGGCACTCTACTTTGATAAGGTTATATTGAGTAAGTCTCCTCTTTGAGGGTGATCTACCTAGGTCATTGGAGGACTTTTTGGATTTGTCTCAATAGTACGTGTGTCACGTATTGGATAGGACCATTGTGAGTATGTTTTCTAGCGACGTACTATCAAAGAAAGAAGACAAGACACTCACTGCTACTAAATGATCATTGCTCTTAATCTTGAGTATATGTGGATGAACTAATGAAGTTAGGGTTTAGTACTTTGATTCACTGTGGGTGAGATCTTATTTTATTAGGATCAACAGCCTTGTGCATTGAGTGCTAAGTTCTAATTAATTAGAACATGCATATGCAAAAATGGAATCTATGTGCCCCCTTTGGGATTGTCCAAATTTATCATCCGAATCTAGATCTAGTGATACTACCTTTATAGGTGTGTCGGTCATATGGCTTGAGGGTCGCTCCCGAGATCAAGAGATTCCATGACCAAGGATGGTTGGCAATAGGACAAGAAACCCAACGGAAAAGATACATAAGGAGGTGATAGTACACAGGCCAAAGGATCGATCTTAGCTGTGGGTATACATAGAGGGGCATTATGGTCAGTTATTTAGTAGGTCAAAGACAAAGTTCACATTCTTTTGTGATAAGCTTTTGGGTAATGACAATTATTCTTGGAGTGCAACTTTGATCTTCTGGTGGAATAGATCGAAGTTAAAAATAATTATTATGTCGCCTAGATCGGGCAAGGATATTTTTAATTATTTTTGGAAGCCAATGACAATTGTGTCTTCTTGGTTCCTTCCCTAGTTGAAATGACTTTGAGAGAGTAATCTTGAAAGAGCAAATTCCATATTGTGGTAGTAGCCTTATTGGGCCAAAGCTTGAAATTGGGTTTGGGCTTTCTTTAGAGTCCAAGATAACCTAATTGGGCTAGGATGGTTTCCTATTGGGCTTGGGCCTCCACATGGATTATGGACTATGTGTTGGACTTGGATAATGGGCTTGGCCTAAGTCTTCCAAGACAAGTGGACAACTTGCAAAATACTACAAAACAAGTGGACAACTTGCACAAGTCTTCCAAGACAAGATTGACAAGTTTCAAAAAGGAAATACTACATGGAAATTTTCTCCCACATTGAAAGTTTAGCAACTTTAGATGCCAAGGTTCTCTCTATAAATAGCCAAGACCCTACACCTTTTATGCATTCCACTTTGTAGTTGATTTCTTCCTTTTTGGCAAGAAAATACTACAACACATAGTACACACTTATTGTGTAATTTTTGCTCTAGTTTTTCAAGAGCATATTACTTTGCTTCTTCCCACACAAGAGGCTATTCTCTCAAGATAAGTCTCTTTCATCATAGGGAAGAAGACTAGGGAGTTGCTTATTGTGACACTCTTATAGCAAATTTTGGTGGCCTTGTTCGTGAACGGGAACAAAGCTTGTAACCGGTTTTAGCTTCATCAAAGGCCCTACGCTTCAAGAGGTTAGCTTTATATATTTTTGCAAGCATTAGTTATATTCTATATGTTCTTGAGCATGTTCTTGTGTGTGTAATGTGGTTATTTTATTTTCCTAGCATGTTTTCTTAGTTATAATTTAGAAAATATGGACTAGGATACCCCACACTTAATAATATCGATCCTACAATATCTTGGCATACATTACTCCCTTTGCTCTTGAAAAGAGTCTCAAAGCAACTATCTTGAAGCACTTGGTGGGAGCCACTATTAATCACATTTGGATTGAAAGGAACAATAGAGAATTCAGCAATGTGTTTAAAACTGAAGAGTGTATTTTCTCGTCCATTGCAAATGATATTAGGCTTAAATGTTCCATGGGAAGGAAATTTACTTCCTCCTGTATTAACAAATCTCTTTGCAAATCTTGGAGGCTTGAAGATATTCTTGTATAGGGCTGCCTCCTTGGCCTCTTTTGTATTGTACATTATTTAATCTATTCTCACTTTCTTCGCGAAAAAAAAAAAAAAACTTTTCTTACCCCGCAAAAAATCTTTTTGCCATACTTCAAGGAAACTTTAGGCACAAGAGTAATGATGGTGGAGTTTACCTCCTTGAGAAGTTTGCAAGAATCAAAGAAAGAGCTTCTTGCACTAATAACATCTTCTCCAACAATCTCCCAAGCAACCTTATAAAATTGAGAAGTGAAGCCATCGGGTCCGGGGCTTTTATTGGGATTAAGGGAGAAGAGTGTGGATTTGATTTCCTCTCTAGAGATAGGTGCAATAGTGTTGGCAGCAAAGTCTTCATCAATATGTCTCCCAATGATCTCCTTTAAAAAATCCACATGCACATGAGAAGAAGATTTTGTGCCAAGGAGATTTTTATAGTATCCAATGAATTCCTCTTTCACTTCAAAATCCTCCAAAAGAAGTTGCCCATTCTCATTCTCGATTGCTTTGATGGAGTTTTTGTACCTGCGTTGCCTCACCATATTGTGGAAAAATTTTGAGTTTGAATCACCTTCTTTATCCAATCAAGTCTAGACTTTTGGATGAGCATGGATTTGTAGGTGATTTCAAGCTCTTCCAATTTGGTCAAAATGCTCCTTTCCTTGCCCTAAATATAGACAGCACTTAGCTCCTCCCGAAGCTCCTTCTGAAGCTCCTTGATGGTGTTCGGAATACAAGCAAAATGTCTTTTATCAAACAATTTGAGAGCTTTCTTGAGAAGTTTTTGCTTTTGAAAGAGTTTGAACATTGGGGCACCAAAAACCCGTGTACTCCAATGTTCATCCACAATCTTCAAGAAATCCGAATGAGAAGTCCATGCATTGTAAATTTTAAAAGGTTTAGGAGAAGATTCCCAAGACTTACAAGAGTGCATGATAAGAGGGCAATGGTCGGATATGCCCGGATTATCCACCAGAAGAAGAGAATGTTGATAGTTTTGAATCCAATTAGCATTCACCAAGGCCCTATCAATTTTACTTGCCAAGAAGTTTGTTTCATTACTCTTATTTGTCCAAGTAAAGTGGGGGCCATGAGTTTTAGCTTCTTGCAAGTTTGCTTTAGCCACCAATCTAATAAAGTCTTTAGCACTTCTTGGAATGGCTGATGTGCTAGATTTATCTCCACTTTGCAAGACTTCATTGAAATCACCCATAATGCAAAAGTCACTATTAAAACACCAAGAGCACCAAAGTTCAAGCTTGCTCCAAAGAATGCTTCTTTTAGAGGCTTCATTGCTACCATAGACAAAGGCAACAAAGAAAGACTTGTGAAGATGATCATCAAAATTGAAAAGAAGGCCCTATTCACAAGAATCAATGAAAGTAGCTTGTATGCTTTTCCTCCAAAACGGGCAAATTCTCCCTTTGATCATATCATCCATATGATTATTAAAGCCAAGTTTGTCAAAACGGGAACTAATATGGTTGATGCTATCATTTCCAACAACTTTATTCTCCAAAAGGCAAAAGAAATCCAAGTGATGTTTTGTGATCAGCAACTTAACCTCTTTTTGTTTATTAGGGAATTGAGACCCTAATATTCCAAGAGCAAAAATTCATAGAGAAGTAGGAGGAGGATCATCAATCCCCGGGTCATGATTCTCATGTAAATTAGGGCTGCTTTCCTTAATCTTATCCCCATTCCCATCATGCTTAAACTGATTTTGACCCTCATTTTCATTTTCCTCGACATGGTCAAGGACTTCAAAAGGATTAGGATTTACATTATAAGAGCAAGAGGGATCAAGATTAACCTTGGGACTTGAAGGCCGAGTGTTTTCTTCCATAGCTTTGGTGACATTGTTATTCACAAGAGGCTCTTTACTTGGATTTGAATCCTTCAATGGACTTTGTTTCTTGCCCACAACTTGCCATTCATTATGGACTTTAGGGTTGTGCCATGTGGTATGCATTTGAGACTGGTTGCAAGAATGTAATTTAGTCTTCAAAGGACAATTCCCTTCAACATGCCCAACCATTTTGCAATGGGTGCATTTGCTTGGCTTCCGTGCATATTCAACATCCACCCTTGCCCTTGAGCCATTTCAAAGTTTTGGAAATATGACATTTGGAAGGTTTCCTTCCAAATCAACTTCAATACAAATTCTAGCAAATTTTAAATTCCTTCTTGAATTGGTGAGGGCATCCATTTGAATTGGATTTCCAATGAATGAAGCAACATAACCAAGTCCTCTTTTGGAGTAGAGACTCATTGGAACATTCCAAAGCTTCACCCAAATGGGAACTTTATTGCTGGCCAAATTGATGAATTCAAGATTGGGTTCCCATTTTCTCAACAAAAGTGGTCTATGGTTAACATGCCAAAGTTGTTGGAGGACATTTTGACAAAATTCCTCTTTCTCAAATTTGAAAACAAAAAGGCCCTTTCCTTTGGTGTGAATATCTATTTTGCCAAATTTTTTCCATGCAAATTCAACCATGTTTCTTATGAGAAAGAATGGGCACCTAAGAATTGTCCCACAAGACAATGAGACCAAAAACAATCTCGTTCATCATCATGACCACCACCTTCCACCATTGACCACCACTTTTCCACCACCATCCGCATTTCTTTTCCTCTTTCATGGGCAAAAAGAAACGATCCAGTGCATCCAAAACTAGAAAGAGTGCAAGACTTGCTGCAAAATCTGAACTTTGCAATTATGAAGGAGAAGAAGATTACACTTCGGATTCTATTATGGAGCTCAAAAATTCTTGTGACGCCATTAACAAAGTCATGTCATGCTCTAACGAAAGGCATTCTAGTTCGGGTAAGCTCCCTTCCTCTTCTAGTGTTCACGAGCTTGAAAGAAACCTTGATAATGCAAAACGTGAACTAGTGCAAAGCTTATCTCATAAGAACACTCCCATTTCTAAATCTAGAGCTTCTGTTTGTGGTAGTTCAGCAAGTTTGGGTTTTGGCACTAAAAATTTGTTTGCTAGTAATGATTTCCTTCCTAATGAGGTGTGTGATAAGCTTGATGATCCTTTGCTTCAAGAACTTGAACACCAATCAGCAATGGCTGCTCCTACGCCATCTTCCTTTTGTCTCAATGATAAAACTCTATCTTTGGGTCACACTTACTTCGAAGCAAAAAATGGTGAATATGGTACTCATAATGATCCTTGTGGCATGGAGAAGAATGTTTTTGCATCCTCATTTGATAATCAGCTATCAAATATCCAAGGATCAGTTCCAAAATCACATTCGGATGGCTTGGCTTTGGAAGAAATGGCTAGTCAAACACTACCTGGCAGTCCATGCTCTTTTTTAGCGGGTAATAACCATATGGCAGATTCTTTTTCAGCTCAAAAGTACTCCTATTCAGCCTCTAAAGCTCAGAAGTCGACAACTCATCACAAGGCATTAATTGGGGACGCTGCTGCCCCTTGGTCCAAGCCAAAGGATAATGTAGCTGCCGGGGAAAAGCTTTATCCACCAAATAACTTGGTCCAGATGCTTGAAGCAAATATTAAAAATGGTAGTGATTTTGAATCTCATTTCCCTCCCTTGCTTGCTCGGTCATGCCCTACATATTTGAGTCAACCTTCCAATACACTATCCCCTCATGATATGGAAGCCAAGTCAGATTCTAAAGCCAGGTCAGCCCCCTCTCATTTTTATTTTGACGGGAATTTACCTCCAAAAGGTCAACACTTTGCTCATCTCCAACAAGCTAATCCCACACTAGCTCCTACTAATGATGAGCCACAACAAGCTTGTAATTCCCAATCTACAGCAAATATGGCAAGGAATTTGGACAACAATTGGAAACAAAAATGCTTTGGAGACTCTTCTCATGGCAATAGGGCAAATTGGAATATTGGTAACCAAGTGCAGCCAAATCAAAATGCTTTTCAACAGCAAGCTTGGAAATCAAATAAGGATTGGCGGGGCACTTTTGTTGGTAATCTTTCTCACTCTACTAAGCTCAATTTTGTTGAACCTTTCATTGAGAATGATTTCATTGGAGCCATCCCACCCGATGAGGTTTACCTTGAAGGGGATGATTACTACAAACATTGCCTTATAGGCCAATTCCTTGAAAAACCCCCACCTTTCTTCCTTATTCGGAGAATGGTAGATGTCCATTGGAAATTGTTTGGTAGAGTTGAAATCAAATCTGCTGAAAATGGGCTTTTGTGTTTAAATTTGAAAATGAAAACTTTTGTGAGCTTGTTCTTGTGCAAATGTGTCATGTAAATCACCGTCCCCTCTTGCTTAGACGATGGGATTCAAATGCTCAACTCATGCACTTTTGTTGGGAAAAAGTTCCTCTTTGGGTGAAGCTCCATAATGTCCCTTGCTCCTTGATCACTAGAAGGGGACTTAGTTATGTGGCTAGCACGCTTGGCATTCCTATTCAAATGGACAAGTTAACGGAATCCCGAACCTTCGTGGGATTTGCTCGTGTTTGCATTGAGATGGATTTATCCAAGAGCCTCCCGGATTTTACATTTGTAAAACTTAGGAATGGAGAATGGGCTAGGATTGAAGTGGAGTACGCATGGAAACCCGTGGTTTGTCCTTCGTGCAAGATTGTTGGTCATAGTCTTTCTTCAGGTCCAAATGCCACTCAAGTTAATGTATCCCAACAAAATTCTCGATTTGTTAAGAAAGAGGGTGAATGGAAGAATCCCAAGTCAAAGACAATATGGAGGAAAGTCACGAATGTGAATCATACACCATTTGCTAGTGTCGTCATCAAGTCTAAAGTTATTAATGAAGCAAATGAGAAAAACGACTTTCCGAGCACCATGGAAGGAAATAGTTTTGCTGCCCTTAACGCATATGAAAATGGTAATGAAGTTGCCTCACTTGAGACTCGAGTTGATGAGGATAACTTGAACAAGAACGAGATTGGAAATAAAGTAACTAAAGGAGATGATTTTGATGTTGCTGATTTGGATGTTCAAATTCTTGATAAAGCCAATGAAGTTCATTTGAATGAAGAACAATGGAACGTTGAGCAAGGCAATAGGGTGGGAACAATTTCCAGCCATATTTGATCACACTTGGTTTGTTCTCATTGTACTTTCTTTTTGGAACTTGTTTGTTTGTTTTTGATTAACTTTTGTTGGTTTGGGAGACTCTCCCCTCTTTGTGTTTTCTTGCCTTTCAAGCCTTGATTTGATTGAATTGCTGTATCCATGGTTTGAGGGTTTTAAATGGCTTGTGTCCATATTTGCGATTAATAAAAAACTTACTTAATCCGCAAAAAAAATCTCCTTCATCATAAAGATCCTCTGGGGGGTCAGCAACTTCTCTTTTTCCATCAATAATATTAAACTCATGCATTTCATCAAATTTGAGGTTGGTAGCCATATGTTTAGCAAAAACACCTCCTCAATCAGGAGTAGGGCTATTTGTGAAAGGTTCATACCTTAGTTTAGGTGCCTTTGTCCATGCAGTTTGGTGGCTGGAAGCCCTTGCTTTGGGTGGAGCATTATTTCCTTGAGCATTTTGTTGAGGTAAGTTTGCTTTGCCATAATTTTGCTTGCCAAGATCAATACCCATAGTGTGAGAGTTGTTGAAGAAATGGTCATCCTTGACAAGGGAAGCTTCTGGCTGAGAATAATTTGGGTTGAGGTGTGAGAGGTGTTGAATTGTGCTTCTTGATTGCGTGGCATTATCAGGTTTGGTGGTAGCCACGTCATTTTGAATCTGATTTGGCAAAAGTGGAGGGAAATCTTCAAGGGTGGGCCGAGAGTTTGCATTTGAATTCCAAGGGCTGCTTTGTGTTGTCGAGATATGTATGGATGAGGCCAAAATATTGCTGCCATGCACAGTAGAAGGGTCAACAAATTTAGACGCAAGCCTATTAACCGGTCCATGCACAACCCTTAGTCCATCGGGTAAAGACCGCTCATCCTCTCCAAGCTCCTTTTCGGCTAAAATCTTGTGTGCAATAGAGTTGTCCCTTTTGCTCAAGCTCTTTTTTTTTTTTTTTTGCGGAGCAAGAAAGTAATTGTATTTCACAAATCAAAGAGAATGTACAAGTACAAACAAAAGAGTGGGGGAAAGGAGGAGGCTCTAGGAATCAAGCCTCCACAATTTACAAAGTGTTTTGTTCAAGGGGGAGGGAGTAAATTTTCTACAGCAAGTAAGCTTAACTCTAACTTCATTAAAGATAGAACTAAAAATGTACTCCTCGGTCTTGGCTTCATTTTGAAAGAGTCGCTGATTCCTTTCCTTCCAAATGTGATAGATGGCTGCTCCAAATAGGTGCTTTATGATGGTAGCCTTCAAATGCTTTTCATGTGCAAAAGGAGTGATATAAGAAGTGATTTATTCCAAGAAATCAGATTCTCCGGGACAAGAGAGATGCGAAGGCCTTTTCTCCAAATTCTCCTAGTAAAGCAACATTCAAAGAAGAGATGGTCTCTCGTTTCACAACCCATAAAGCAAAAGATGCATGTAGGGTTGATGTTAAATCCCCAATGAAGCAATCTGAATTTTGTATTCAGACGATCGAGGAAAGCAAGCCAAACGATGAAACTATGTCTTGAAGTGTGCTTTTGTGCCAAATAATGTTATGGCCCTCAAGTTGTCTCCTTCCTTCTAATGTGCTCCCAAGTGTGCTTGAAGGTGAACTCCTCATTGGGTGAGAGATTCCAGCCAATCTTATCCAAGCTGGTGTCATTTATTACAAAGCTTGGGCTTTCAACATGAGAAAGGTGAATTGGCCAATTCCATCTACCATTTGTGAAAATATCACTAACCTTTGCAAGGAGGGGCGGATTTGGGAGTGTGTTGCTCCAAAATTGTAAGAGGAGCCCTCCTTATGCCAATTATCAATCCAAAAGAAAGTATTAGCTCCATTGCCAATGTTGTGTTGAATGAATCTCTTTGCCTCAGCCCGGCAATTCAGAAGTGCCTTAATAATCCAACCAGCATCCTTGGGGGCTTGCATGGTCCAAATTGAGGAGTTTTGATATAATTTGAGTGAATCCATTGGCTCCAAAGTGTGCTCTTTTCAGCATACATCCTCCAAAAAGTTTTCAGCAAGAAAACTTTGTTGATTTCATCAATTTTACAAATCCCAAGTGCCCCTTCATGAAATGGGAGGCAAAGATCCCTCCAAGCAACTTTAGGACCAGTTCCTCTCCATAAAAATGCTTTGAATTTTGATTCAATGGATGACACAACGCTTTTGGGGAGGAGGGTGGCACTTGCCCAGAAAGCACAAATTTGAGTGAGTGTGGATTTGATCAAGACAAGTCTTCCATAAAGAGAGCCAATAATTGCACCAAGTATTAATCCTTGCTGAAATTTTCTCAAAAAGAGGTAAGCAATCAGCTTTTCTAAGCTTTCTTGAGACAAGAGGGATGCCCAAGTAACGTATTGGTAGCTCACCTTCTTGAAACCCAACTCGCTCCAAGATAGCGAGTTTAATATCATTGCTAACTCCACCAAAGAAGATCACACTTTTTGAGTTGTTGATTTTCAGCCCAGAAATACTTGAGAAAGTTTCCAAAATACCCATAATGCATTCAATGGATTTAAAGTCCCTTTGCAAAAGATAAAAGGTCATCCATAAAGCAAAGATGGTTAAGCTTTAAGCCCCCACATTTTGGATGAAAATGAAAGCCAAGCTTGCTGTCCAGCCCATTAAGAAGACAAGAAAGAACCTCCATGCAAAGAACAAATATATATGGAGAGATGGGGTCACCTTGCCTAATACCATTTGCACCAAAGAAGAAGCCTTCCAACCCACCATTAATAGCAACAGAGAAGCTTGGGGTAGAAACACAAACCATAATCCAGTCAACCAATCTTCTTGGGAAGCCAAAAGCAAGGAGAGTGGATTCTATGAAGTTCCAATTAAGAGAATCAAAAGCTTTCATGATATCCACTTTGATGGAGCATCTCGGTGAAATATGCCTTCTTGAGTAACCTCTCAAAATGTCATGAGCAATAAAAATGTTTTCATGGATAAGTCTATTTTTGATGAATGTTGATTGGTTCCATGAAATAATTTGTGGCAAGCAAAGTTTAAGTCTATTTGCAATGATCTTGGAGATGCATTTATAGATTGTATTGCAACAAGAAATGGGTCTAAAGTCTTTGACCATAGCGGGGTTGGGGACTTTAGGCACAAGGGTGATGATGGTAGAGTTTACCTCCTTGAGAAGCTTGCAAGATTCAAAGAAAGAGCTGATTGCACTAATAACATCTTCTCCAACAATCTCCCAAGCAACCTTATAGAAATGGGAAGTGTAGCCATCGGGACCCGGGCTTTTGTTGGGATTAAGGGAGAAGAGTGTGGATTTGATTTCCTCTCTTGTGATGGGTGCAATAGTGCTGGCAGCAAATTCTTCATCAATTTGTCTTCCAATGATCTCCTTTAAAAAATCCACATGAACATGAGAGTAGGATCTAGTGCCAAGGAGATTTTTATAGTAACCAATGATTTCCTCTTTCACTTCATAATCCTCCAAAAGAAGTTGCCAATTCTCATTTTTGAGTGCTTTGATGGAGTTTTGTACCTGCGTTGCCGTACCATATTGTGGAAATTTTGCTCAAGCTCTTGTGACTAACATGCAAAGGCTCAAGATCCTTTTCAATCTCCAACTTGGCTGAAGCCTCTTGAGAAGAGAGTGAAGCTTTGGAAGGATTGGATGGTGAGCAAATTTGTAATGGAGAAAGCAAAGGAAGCTTACCAAGGTCCATTTCAGTTGAGTTTATGCAATGGCTTGAACCTTTTCTTGAACGACGAGTGGGAGGGGAGCGAGATAAAGACTTATGAGTGAGGCTACAAACCAACTCGGCCTCTGTTCCATTTTGAGCTTCAAGGTGTTCCTTATAAGTGTGACCCGATTCAAGTGCTTCATAGACTTATTTGAATTCCTTGCTAGAGGTGGATGAGGCATCTTCCCTCTCAAAAGAAGAAGAAGAAGAGGGTAAATCCACCTCCTCATTAAGACTCTTGACCGAGAAAGCTTTTGAAGAACTATCCAACACTTGTTTTTTTTGCAAGGATTCTTGCACTATGCCTAGACGGAGATGAGCTTTTCTTTTTCTTACCCATGAATCCAAGGGAAGGGGCAAAGGGACGGGTTGGAAGAAGTGTTTAGGTTATGTGTATAGGGGTTAATGATGGATGAAGGTGATTTGGGGGTGGCGTGTGGTGGTTGAAAGGTGGCTGATTTCAAAAGTTTTAGAGAGAAGAGAGAGGAGTTTCATGGTAGAGAGAGAAAGCTTGGATGGGTTCACAAGGAGATCTCTATTGTTCCTTTCAATCCAAATGTGATAAATAGTGGCTCCCACCAAGTGCTTCAAGATAGTTGCTTTGAGACTCTTTTCAAGAGCAAAGGAGTAATGTATGCCAAGATATCATCCCAATTTGTCAAATTTGTGCGAACCATTGTGAGCTGAAGTCCCCGCTTCCAGATTCTTTTTATGAAGCAACAATCAAAGAAAAGATGATTTCGAGTTTCACTCCCAATGTTGCAAAAGATACATGTTGGATTGATATCTTTCCCCCAAGATAATAATCTGAATTTTGTATTAAGCCTATCCCAACAAGCAAGCCAACAAATGAAACCATGTCTTGGGTTATGTCCCTTGAACCAAACAAGATTGTGCCATTTTGCCTTCTCTTTTCTTGTTCTAAAATGCTCCCATGTATGCTTGAAACTAAAAGTTCCGTTGGGGGAGAGATCCCAAATGTAAGTATCAGCATTTTCCTCATTTAAAAGGAGAGGGGGGACATCAACATGCAAAAGATGAATAGGCCAACTCCAAGTGTTGTGTTGGAAAGCATCACTAACCTTTGCGAAGTAATGTGGAGTAGGAAAGTGGAGCTCCAATGGCTGCCAAGAAGCCCATTCGGATGCCATTTATCAAACCAAAAATGAGTGTTTTTCCCATCTCCCATGAAATGGGTGATAAAATTCCTTGCAATGTCTCGGCATTTAATCAGCAATTTAAGGATCCAACTAGCATCTTTTGGTGTGGTGATGGTCCAAATTGATTCATTCTTGATATAATTCACATATACCCATTTGCTCCAAATTGATTCCCTCCGTGAATACATTCTCCAAAAGCTCTTAAGAAGTGAGATGGTATTGATATCCTCAATTTTCCGAACATTCAGCCCCCCCCTCCTCAAGTGGAAAGCAAATATCCTTCCAAGCAATTTTTACACGTGTGTCCCGCCATAAGAAAGCCTAGAATTTTGATTCAAGAGTTGAGATAATGCCTTTTGGGAGTAAACTTCCCCCCCCCCCGAGTATTTGATTGGTTCTTTCTTTTCCTTGTTTCTTCTTTGTTTCCTTGCTTGGTTTTATGTCACTTCTTTTATGCTAGGAAAATTCATTTGTAATGGGTTTTAACCCTCTTTTTCTTTTGCTTTACCCCTCAAACTTAGTGCTTTGCTTTGTATTGTTGTATTTGATTAGGTTTGAGGGGTAACGTTTGGATGTACCAAAATTGCATTGAAATAAAAACTTTCTTAACCCAAAAAAAAAAAGAATTCCAGCCCAATAGGAACAAATTTGGGTAAGGGTTGTTTTAATAAGAAGCAACCTACCCACATAGGAGAGCCATTTTGTCGTCCAATTATCAAGTTTGCTCACAATTTTCTCCAAGAGAGGTGCATAATCAGCTCTTTTAAGTTTTCTTGAAATAAGAGGGATGCCCAAATACCGGATTGGTAGAGATCCTTCTTTGAAACCCACTTTGGAGAGAATGGCAAGTTTTTCATCATTCGGGACTCCTCCAAAGAAAATATCACTCTTTGTGTTGTTAACTTTAAGCCCCGAAAGGGTATGGAACTTTCTAAGGATTTCCATGACACAATCAACCGAACTCAGATTACCCTTACAAAAGATGAATAGATCATCGGCAAAACAAAGATGATTAAGCTTCAATTTGGCACACTTGGGGTGGAAGTCAAAGCCACTATCGTTTTCCAATTTTTTTGCGGCATAAGTGAGAATTTTCATAAAAATGTGTTAAGTATACAAGTACAAGATGGAGAAGGTACAAAAAGAACCTATACAAAAATATTTTATAATCTCCAATCTTTGCATAATAATTTGTTCAAAGGTGAAGAAGGAAACTTTTTACAGTTTGAGAGTTTAACTCTAACATCATTAACAATAGCGTGGAAGATGAACTCCTCGGTTTTAGCTTTGTCTTTGAAGATGCGCTGATTCCTTTCGATCCAAATGTGGTACACGGCTGCACAAAAGAAATTTTTGATAATGGTTGCTTTCAAATGCTTTTCAAGGGAAAAAGAAGTGATAAAAGTGATAATGCCTTCCCAAGAGATCAAGCTTTCCGAAATTTTGGTGAGAAGAAGACCCTTTCTCGAAATCCTTAGAGTGAAACTACATTCGAAAAACAGATGGTCCCTCGTTTCACAACCCATTCTACAAAAGATGCAACATGGGTTAATATTGAGCCCCCAATGAAGAATTCTGAACCTTGTACTCAATTGGTCAAGGAATGCAAGCCAAACAATAAAGCTATGCCTTGGGTTATGCCCCTTGTGCCAAATGAGGTTATAACCCTTGAAGTGGCTGCCCTTCCTTGAAAATGCTCCCAAGTGTGTTTGAAAGAGAAGTCTCCATTTGGAGAAAGAGTCCAAATCATTTTGTCAATGTTGTCTCCATGAAGAATAAAATTTGGAACATCAAAATGTTGAAGGTGAGTTGGCCAATTCCATGTTCCATTAGAGAAGATGTCACATACCTTTGAGAGGAGAGGAGGGGCTGGAAATGTACTTGACCAATGTTCCAAGAGTGAACCATCTTTGTACCAATTATCAATCCAAAAGAATGTGTTTGTACCATTCCCAATTCTATGCTAGACCTCGGCTTAAGAAGAATCTTCAAAATCCAACTAGCATCCTTAGGAGTATGCAACACCCAAATGGAAGAATCTTTGATGTAATTTGTATGTATCCATTGACTCCATAGTGTTTCTTTGGCTGAATACATTCTCCAAAAGACTTTAAGCATGCAAACCAAATTGACTTCCTCTAACTTTCTAATTCCAAGTCCTCCTTCATGCATGGGGAGGAAAACTTCCTTCCAAGCAACTTTGGGCCCTGTGTCTCTCCACAAAAATGCTTTGAACTTTGATTCAATGGCAGCCAAGACACCTTTAGGAATAAGAAGAGCATTTGCCCAATATGCAAAGTGTTGAATAAGAATGGATTTGATAAGCACAAGTCTTCCCGCAAAGGAGAGCCAATTGTTGCACCATGAATCAATTCTTGCTTTAATTTTTTCCAAGAGAGGATAGCAATCGGCTTTCCTTAGTTTCCTAGAAACAAGAGGGATGCCCAAGTATCGAATTGGAAGATCACCTTCATTGAAACCAACTCTTTCAAGGATAGCCATTTTAGTTTCATAAGAGACCCCTCCAAAGAAAATGTCACTCTTAGCTTCATTGATTTTCAGACCAGAATAAAAAGAGAAGTTCTTCAAAGTATTCAAAATACAATCAATAGAGCTCAAGTCTCCTTTACAAAAAAGGAAGAGATCATCCGCAAAACAAAGGTGGTTCAGCTTCAAGTGAGAACATTTTGGATGGAAACGAAAGCTTGAACAATTCTCCAATTTGTTAAGCATGCAAGAAAGCACTTCCATACAAAGAACAAAAAGATAGGGAGAGATGGGGTCACCTTGTCGAATTCCATTTGCTCCAATAAAATAGCCTTCCAAACCACCATTAAGAGCAATAGAGAAGCTAGGAGTTGTAATGCATACTTTAATCCATTCAACAAACATTTGAGGAAAACCAAATGCAAGAAGAGTGCATTCAATAAAGCTCCAATTAAGAGTGTCAAAAGCTTTCATAAGATCAACTTTGATGGCACATCTTGGGGAGATATGGCTTCTAGAATAACCTCTTAAAATATCATGTGCAAGAAGGATATTCTCATTGATAAGCCGGTCCTTTAAAATGGCTGATTGGTTCCATGAAATTAAGTGATGCAAGCAAGCTTTGATCCTATTAGCAATAATCTTCGAAATGCACTTGTAAATAGTATTGCAACAAGATATTGGCCTAAAATCTTTAACCATGGAGGGATTTGGAATTTTAGGTACAAGTGCAATAATGGTGGAATTTACCTCCCTAAGAAGCTTGCTTGATTCAAAGAAGGAGCTGATAGCATTAGTATCATCCTCACTAACAATATCCCAAGCAACCATATAGAAATGAGATGTGAAGCCATCCGGACCCGGACTTTTGTTGGGATTAAGGGAAAAAAGAGTTTCCTTGATTTCATTCCTTGTGATAGGTGCACAAATGGTGGCAGCAAAATTATCATCAATTGCTTTCCCAATAATACTCTTCAAGATATCCACATTAACATGAGTAACAGCTTTTGAACCAAGAAGCTGTTTGTAGTAGCCAATGAATTCATTTTTCACCTCAAAGTCCTCAAGAAGAAGATTCCCATTTTCATTCTTGATTGCTTGAATGGTGTTTCTGATTTTTCTTCCTTTCACAACATTATGAAAGAACTTGGTGTTTGAATCCCCCTCATTGATCCAAGATAATCTAGCTTTTTGGATAAGCATAGCCTTGTAAGTTGATTCAAGCCTTTCCAAATTAGCTAATGTCCTTTTCCTTGTCAAGAAGGGCAGCACAATATCCACCATTAAGAAGAGCACATTGGGTGGCTTCAAGCTCCCCATAAAGATCTTTGATAGCATTAGGAATACAAGCAAAATGAGTTTTATCAAAGGACTTGAGAGCTAGCTTGAGAATTTTTTGCTTTTGAAAGAGGATGAACATTGGAGTACCAAAGACCCGTGTACTCCAATGCTCCTCCACAAGCTTCAAGAAATCCGGATGAGAAGTCCAAGCATTATAGAATTTGAATGGTTTTGGTGAAGATTTCCATGCCTTACATGTATGCAAAATAAGGGGGCAATGATCCGAAGCTCCCGGGCATTCCACCAAAAGAAAAGAGTGATGAAAATTGTGAAGCCAAAAGAATTCAGAAATGCCCTATCAAGTTTGCTTGCCAAAAAGTTGCTAACATCACCTTTGTTAGTCCAAGTGAAATGAGGTCCATGCCCTTTTGCTTCGTGCACATTTGTTTTAGCAACAAAAGATTTAAAGTCCCAAGCACTTTTGGGGATAGTAGAAGAGTTTGATTTATCCCCACATTGCAAGACCTCATTAAAGTCACCCAAAATGCAAAGATTATAAGCTTTACACCAAAAAGTCCAGCTTGCAAGTTTATTCCAAAGCTTTTTCCTATTTGTAGCTTCATTCCTGCCATAGACAAAACCAACAAGGAATGGTGGATTATAAGAGTCAACAAAGTGAAAGAAGAGAGCTTGATCACAAGAATCAATAAAAGTTGCTTGAAGGTTGCTCCTCCAAAACAGCCATATCCGACCTTTAACCTCACCATCCATATGATGTGAAAATCCAAGCTTCCAAAAATGAGAACCAATGAGATTGACTTTATCTTTGCAAGTCACTTTGTTTTCCAAAAGACAAATAATGTCTAATTGATGTTTATTGATCAGCTTCAACACTTCTTTTTGCTTATTTGGGGAATTAAATCCCCTTATATTCCAAGAGCAAATCCTCATTGGCCAATTGAGGGAGGAGCTGATTGCTCCAAAATTTGATTACCATTGGCATTGAGATTGCTAGAGCAATCCAACTTCTCATCCAAGCTTGACTTTTCAGTGTGTTGCAATTTATCATCTTTATCATCTTTAACATTCCTTCCTTGATCAAGAACCTCAAATTGATTAGCATGTACCATTTTGGAGCTTGAGGGGTCATTGGTAATCTTGGGACAAGGAGTAGAAGGCCGAGAAGTAGATTGCTTCTTATTAAGAGATATATCAGCAACCATGGGCTCTTTGGTAGTGTTCTCCATGTGGTCTTGCTTCTTGCCAACAATTTGCCATTCATAGTGAACTTTGGGTTGTTGCTTAGGAGCTTGCTTTTGAGGTTGAGGCTTTGAAGGGCAAGAATCTTCAATGTGACCAACCATTTTGCAGAAGGAGCACTTTTTTGGTTTCCATGCATACTTAACTCCAACTTTTGCTTTAGAGCCATTTCTTAGCTTTGGAAATATAGCATCCGGAAGGTTATTCTCCAAATCAACTTCAATGCACACTCTAGCAAGCTCTAAGTTTCTTCTTGAATCCGTAAGTGCATCCATTTGGAGTGGTTTCCCAATGAAGGAAGCAATATAACCAAGTCCTCTTTTGGAGTAGAGGCACATCGAACATCCCATAATTTAACCCAAATAGGGACTTTTTTGCATGAAAGATTAACAAATTCCAGATTTGGCTCCCATTTTCTCAAAAGAAGAGGCCTATAAAAATCATCTTTTTCAAATTTAAAGATAAAGAGACCTTTTCCTTTAGTATGAATGTCAACCTTGCCAAACTTCTTGGTAGAATATGCAAAACTCAGCAATGGTTCAAAGGCTAAAGTTATGGTAGAATATGCTTGGAAACCATCTAAGTGCTCTCATTGCAAGATGGTTGGACATGTGGAGGAGCAATGCCCACTTAAGCCAAAAATTCAACCACTAAGGCCAATTGCAAATCAGGCCACTAAGACTCATTTTGAATGGCAAGCCGTGAGTAAGAAAGCCCCATTGAAGTCAAGTAATGCTCCAAACAACTTCCAAGGTGAAGGTTCTTCTTCAAAGGAAAAGCGACTTCTCCAAGCCATTCTTTAGTTAGGGTTCCTCTTGACCCCTCAAGCTCTAAAATTTCGCACTCCAATCACTTTGAGATACTTGGTCATGAGGGAGAAATTGGAGATGAAGATACAAGACTTCTTGACCAGAATAGTAAGGAGGAAGAATTGGGTAATTTTGGCACTCCAAATGCAAAAAGCAACCAGGTATCCGAGCCAAGTGCTCCTCCTTTACCTCCTCAATGAATTTGCTCATGGAATATTAGGGGGCTAAACTCCCCAAAGAAACAAAAGGAAGCTGCATTTTTTATCAATAAACACCACTTGGACATCTTGTGGCTTTTGGAAAACAAAGTGGTTAGTGATAAAAATATCAAAGCTATTAGTACTCTTTTTGAGAAAGTTGGTTTTTTTGGAAGAAAGGCATTAAAGCTACTTGGATTGACTCTTGTGATCAAGCTTTGCTCTTTCATTTTGATGATCACTTTCATACGCCTTTCTTTGTTGCCTTCATTTATGGACACAATGAAGCTTCAAAAAGAATTGAACTTTGGAGAAAACTTGAGCTTTGGTGTACTTGGTGTGAAGAAAGTGTGCTTTGTCTCTTGGGGGATTTCAATGAGGTTTGCAAAGTGGTGACAAATCAAATACTTATGCCACTCCAAAAAGTGCTGGTGCCTTTCAAAACTTTGTGGCAAAAGCAAAGTTGCAAGAGGTTAATACACATGGACCACGCTTCACTTGGTCAAATAAGAGCAATGATGAAAATTACTTGGCTAGCAAGCTTGATAGAGCCTTCATCAACGAATATTGGATGCATCATTACCATCTCTCCTTTCTTTTGGTTGCTAGTCCGGTGTTTCCGATCATTGCCCACTTATCATGCATACTTGTAAGTCTTGGAAATCCTCACCTAAACCCTTCAAGTTCTATAATGTGTGGACTTCTCATATGGATTTCCTTAAGCTTGTTGAAGAACATTGGTGTACACGGGTCTTTGGTACACCAATGTACATCCTCTACCAAAAGCAAAAAGCATTAAAACTTGCTCTTAAATCTTTTGATAAAGAGCATTTTGCTGCCATTCCGTATGCCATAAAAAATCTTAAGGACGAGCTTGAAAAAGTTCAATACTCTATCCTTAATGGTCAGCAAAATTATTCTCTCATTGACATGGAGAAATCCATGTTGAGCAAATTGGAGGAGCGTGAAGGAAAGCCAAAAGCCATGCTTTTCCAGAAGTCAAGACTAAATTGGATCAAGGAAGGAGATGCCAATACAAAATTCTTCCATAATGTGGTTAAAGGAAGGAAGCTTAAAAACACCATCGATGCTATCAAGAATGAGAATGGTCACATTCTCCTTGAAGAAGATGAAGTGAAAGAGGAATTCATTGGCTATTTTAAGAAGCTTCTTGGTGTTGAATCCCCCTTAAGCATTAATGTCGATCTTTCGAAAAATATTATTGACAAGCAAATTGATCATGAAGTTGCTGCCACAATCATTGCTCCTATCACCGATGATGAAATCAAGAATGCACTTTTCTCTCTGAACCCAAACAAAAGCCCGGGGCCGGATGGCTTCACATCCCATTTTTACAAGATTGTTGGGAAGGACGTCCTTGGAGCAATCAGATCCTTTTTTGATTCAAGCAAGCTTCTTAAAGAGGTAAATGCCACAATTATCACTCTTGTGCCTAAAAATCCAAATCCTTCAATGGTTAAGGACTATAGGCCAATTTCTTGCTGCAACACCATTTATAAATGCATCTCCAAGATCATTTCAAATAGGTTTAAGGGTTGCTTACCTCATTATTTCTTGGAACCAATCAGCATTCTTGAAAGGTAGACTCATCCATGAGAATATCCTCATTGCACATGACATCATGAGAGGCTATCAAAGAAGACATATTTCCACAAGATGTGCATTTAAAATTGATATTATGAAAGCTTTTGACTCCTTGAACTGGGTTTTCATTGAATGCACACTTCTTGCTTTTGGTTTCCCCAAAAAGTTTGTGGATTGGATCATGGCTTGTGTTAAAACTCCTAGCTTCACCATTGCCATTTATGGAGGTTTGGAAGGTTTCTTCTCGGGTGCAAATGGCATTAGGCAAGGAGATCCTATCTCCCCTTATCTCTTTGTCCTTTGTATGGAGGTTCTTACGTGCATGCTTAACAACTTGGCAAACAATCCGAGATTTCAATTCCACCCAAAATGCGGAAGCATCAAGCTTAATCATCTTTGCTTTGCGGATGACCTCCTTATCTTTTGTAAAGGGGACATAAATTCTATTGATTGCATCATGGATACTTTGAAGGCTTTTTCTACTTACTCCGGGCTGAATATTAGCAAGGCTAAGAGTGTTATCTTCCTTGGTGGAGTTCCAAATGAGGAGAAACGAGTGATCATGGATAGAATTGAGTTCCAAGAAGGTGAGCTACCAATCCGATATTTGGGCATCCCACTTGTTTCAAGAAAGCTAAGAAGGAGTGATTGCTGTACTCTCTTGGAAAAAATCAATCTAAAGCTTCACTCTTGGTGCAACAATTGGCTTTCCTTTGCTGGAAGACTTGTGCTTATCAAATCGATCCTTACCCAAATTTGTGCTTATTGGGCAAACGCATTCCTTATGCCTAAAGGAGTTATGGCAGCCATTGAGACAAAATTCAAAGCCTTTTAATGGAGAGGAACTGGTCCTAAGGTGGCTTGGAAGGACATTTGTCTTCCCTTCAAGGAGGGAGGTCTTGGAGTCCAAACATTAAGGAGGTTAACTTAACCTACATGCTGAAAGTCTTTTGGAGGATGTATGCAATTAAAGAAACATTTTGGAGTCAATGGGTTCAAGCAAATTATATTAAAGACTCTTCTATTTGGAATGTACAAATTCCCAAGGATGCAAGTTGGATTTTCAAAGCACTACTTGGCTGCCGAACTTTTGCAAGTCGATTCCTCAAGCACAAAGTTGGAAATGGAGCAAACACTTTCTTTTGGAGTGATAATTGGCACAAGGATGGTTCTCTCTTGGAGCATTGGACCAATGCCATTCCACATCCACATCTTCATGCTAAGGTTTGTGAGATCTTCATTGAAGGTTCTTGGAATTGGCCAATGCATCTTTCCCTTGTTGATATTCCAGATTTTTGTCTTGATGAAAACGCTATGGATAGAATCTCATGGAATCTCTCCCCAAGTGGTTGCTTTTCTTTCAAACACACTTGGGAAAGTATTCGAAGAAAAGGTTCTTATTTTGAAGGGTCAAATCTCATTTGGCACAAGAAGCATAATCCAAAGCATAGCTTCATTGTTTGGCTTGCATTCCATGATCATCTTAACACAAAATTCAGACTCTTGCATTGGGGGCTTCTCATTAATCCATCATGTATCTTTTGTAATTTGGGTTGTGAGACCAGAGAGCATCTCTTCTTTGAAGGTTGTTTCACAAGGAGGATTTGGAGAAAGGGCCTGAAACTTACCCTTGTTCGAAAAATCTGATTTGTTGGCAAGATATTACTGATTTTCTCACTCCTTTCGCCCTTGAAAAGCATTTGAAGGCCACAATTCTCAAGCATCTTCTTGGGGCAGCCATCTACCACATTTGGATTGAAAGGAATCAACGCATCTTCAAAAATCAAGCAAGAACCGAGGAGTCCATCTTTGATACTCTCTTTAATGATGTTAGAGTAAAACTCTCAAGTGGTGGCAAAATTCAATCTTCTTCATTGAACAAAACATTATGTAAAATGTGGAGACTTTAAGATATCATTGTTTAGGTTGTCTTTTTTTCCTTCATTATTTTTGTACATGTACATTTTTCTTGAAGTAATCCAAATTCCTTACTTCGCAAAAAAAAACCTTGCCAAACTTCTTCCAAGCAAAATCAACCATGTTTTTTTTTTTTCGCGAAGAAAGTGAGATTAAGAAAAAGGAAGTACGATACAAAAGAGGCCAAGGAGGCAGCCCTATACAAGAATATCTTCAAGCCTCCAAGATTTGCAAAGAGATTTGTTAATACAAGAGGAAGTAAATTTCCTTCCCATGGAACATTTCAGCCTAATATGATTTACAATGGACGAGAAAATATGCTCTTCAGTTTTAAATACTTTGCTGAATTCTCTGTTGTTCCTTTCAATCCAAATGTGATAAATTGTGGCTTCCACCAAGTGCTTCAAGATAGTTGCTTTGAGACTCTTTTCAAGAGCAAAGGGTGTAATGTATGCCAAGATATCATCCCAATTTGTCAAATTTGTGTGAACCATAGTGAGTTGAAGTCCCCGCTTCCAGATTCTTTTGGTGAAGCAACAATCAAAGAAAAGATGATTTCGAGTTTCACTTCCCATGTTGCAAAAGATACAAGTAGGATTGATATCTTTCCCCCAAGAAAGTAATCTGAATTTTGTGTTGAGTCTATCCCAACAAGCAAGCCAGCAAATGAAAGCATGTTTTGGGGTGTGTCCCTTGAACCAAACGAGATTGTGCCATTTTGCCTTTTCTTTTTTTGCTCTGAAATGCTCCCAAGTATGCTTGAAACTAAAAGTTCCATTTGGGGAGAGATCCCAAATGTAAGAATCAGCATTTTCCTCATTAAGGAGAAGGGGGGGGGGGGAAGATCGACATGCAAAAGATGAATAGGCCAACTCCAAGTGTGGTGATGAAAAACATCACTAACCTTTGCAAAGTAATGTGGTGAAGGGAAAATGGAGCTCCAATGGCTGTCAAGAATTCCCCTCGGATGCCATTTATCGTGCCAAAAAAGAGTGTTTTTCCCATCTCCCACGGAATGGGTGATAAGATTCCTTGCAATGTCACGGCATCTAATCAGCATTTTAAGAATCCAACTAGCATCTTTTGGAGTGGTGATGGTCCAAATTGATTTATTCTTGATATAATTCAAATGAACCCATTTGCTCCAAATTGATTCCTCCGTGAATACATTCTCCAAAAACTCTTAAGAAGTGAGATGGTATTTAGGTCCTCAATTTTCCGAACATTTAGCCCCCCCTCCTCAAATGGGAAACAAACATCCTTCCAAGCAATTTTTGCACCTGTGTCCCGCCATAAGAAAGCCTTGAATTTTGATTCAAGGGTTGAGATAATACCTTTTGGGAGTAAGAGAATTCCAGCCCAGTAGGAACAAATTTGGGTAAGGGTTGTTTTAATGAGAAGCAATCTACTCGCATATGAGAGCCATTTCGTGGACCAATTATCAAGTTTACTAACAATTTTCTCCAAGAGAGGTGCAAAATCGGCTCTTCTAAGTTTTCTTGAAATAAGAGGGATGCCCAAATACCGGATTGGAAGAGATCCTTCTTTGAAACCCACTTTAGAGAGGATGGCAAGTTTTTCATCATTTGGGACTCCTCCAAGAAATATATCACTCCTAGTGCTGTTGACTTTAAGTCCCGAAAGGGCATGAAACTTTTCAAGGATTTCCATGATGCATTCCACCGAACTCAAATTCCCCTTACAAAAGATGAAAAGATCGTTGGCAAAGCAAAGATGATTAAGCTTCAATTTGGCGCACTAAGGGTGGAAGTCAAAGCCGCTATCATTTTCCAAATTGTTAAGCATACAAGTGAGGACTTCCATACATAACACAAAAAGATGAGAGAGGGGATCACCTTGTCTAACACCATTTGCTCCTTTGAAGAAGCCTTGAAAACTACCATTGATAGCAACAGAAAGCAAGGAGAGGAGACACATGCCATGATCCAAGCAACAAATTTTCCGAAATCCAAATGCCAAGAGAGCATTTTCAATAAAACTCCAACTAAGAGAGTCGAAAGCCTTCATGATGTCAATCTTGAGAGCACATCTAGGAGAAATATGGCTTCTTGAATATCGCCTCACGACTTCATGTGCAACAAGAATATTTTCATTGATAAGTCTATCCTTGATAAAAGCAGATTGATTCCATGAAATAATCTTTGGAAGACATGCCTTGAGTCTATTTGCAAGTAATTTGGAAATGCACTTGTAGATGGTGTTGCAGCAAGAGATTGGCCTAAAATCTTTTACCATAGAAGGGTTTGAGACTTTTGGCACTAAGGCAATGTAAGTGGCATTTACCTCATTAAGGAGCTTTGTGGAGTCAAAGAAAGAGCTAATGGCTTCCAAAACATCATCTCCAACAATCCTCCATGCAGCCATATAAAAAAGAGATGTATAACCATCCGGCCCAGGCTTTTGTTCGGATTGAGAGAGAAAAGAGTGTTCTTGATTTCCTCATGGGTAAAAGGTGCTACCAGCAAATTGATGCAATCCTCATCAATAGATTTTCCAACGATAGCTTTGATGGAGTCAATATTTGCACAAGTCCGGAAGGGGGTACCAAGAAGGTTTTTGAAGAATGAAATGAATTCCTCCTTAATACCTTCATTTGAAGAAATAAGGGTACCATTCAGATCTTGGATAGCATGAATAGTGTTCTTCCTCTTCCTTCCCTGAATAGTGCTATGAAAAAACTTTGCGTTTGCATCACCATCTTTAATCCAATTGAGCCGAGATTTCTGGTGCAGCATATGATTGAAAGTGGCCTCAAGAGCTTCAATTTTAGCCAAAATATCTTTCTCCATACCAAGAATTTCATCATTGAGAAGGCCATTCATCAAATCGGATTGCACATTACAAAGCATCTCCTTGAGTGCGTGAATCTTTTGAGGAATGCAAGAGAAGTGCTCTTTATCAAACTTTCTTAAAGCAAACTTGAGGCGTTTTGCTTTTGATACAAGATGAACATTGGAGTGCCAAAGACCCGTGCACTCCAATGATCTTCCACAATATGCAAGAATTGATCATGTGAAACCCAAGCATTATAGAATTTGAAAGGCTTTGGAGAGGACGAATTGGGCTTACAAGTGTGAAGGATGAGCGGGCAATGATCAGAGATTCCCGGACTCCCAACCAAAGAAAAGAGTCCTCCATACAATTCATCCAACATTGATTCATCAAAGCTCTATCAATCTTGCTTGCACGGAGGTTGCCATTTGAGTTCCTATTTGTCCAAGTAAAATGTGGACCAATATGGTTGAATTCAAGGAGGCTTGCTTTATGGATACAATCCTTGAAATCCCAAGCACTAGAGGGGATAGACAGAGTGGAAGATTTGTCCCCACTGTGAAGAACTTCATTGAAATCCCCAAGTATCCCAAGAGTGTCATCTTTGCACCAAAACTCCATTTTTCAATATGCACAAAGTGATTTCCTTTTTGGGGGCATTTGCCATAAACAAAAATAACAAAAAGGATCAAGAGGTGGGCAAGCAAAATGGCAAAGCATACCTTGATCAAAAGAATCAATAATAGTATTCTTGAGATGGTTTTTCCAAAAGAGCCAAAGACGACCAGCAACATTTTCATCAACATGATTATCAAACCCCAAACAACTAAAATAAGTGGCGATGCAATTTTCTTCTTGGCCGGTTTTTGTTTCCAAAACACAAACACAATCGAGGTTATGCTTGCCAATAAGTAACTTTATTTCCTTGCGTTTTTTAGGGGAATTAAGACCCCTAACAGTCCAAGAGCAAAAAATCATGAGGGTGGAAGAGGAAGGGGATCCTCTTGATGTGTGCTATGAGCTAAGCTTGGTTCAGCAACGAATTCTCCTTCCTCGGGGATATTTGGTGGAGCTTTGATCTCCTCACTATCATCTTCAAGGACTTGAAATTTATTTTGATGTTGGGGCTTTTGAAATGATCCATTTGCATTTCGGTTTGTTTTGGAGAGCTTGGCCTAATGGGATCAGCCATCTTGCTTGAAGAATTTGTGTTGCTTGCTTTCTCAAAGTTTGGTGCATTTTTGCGAGCAAGAAAGTAATTGTATTTCACAAATCAAAGAGAATGTACAAGTACAAACAAAAGAGTGGGGGAAAGGAGGAGGCTCTAGGAATCAAGCCTCCACAATTTACAAAGTGTTTTGTTCAAGGGGGAGGGAGTAAATTTTCTACAGCAAGTAAGCTTAACTCTAACTTCATTAAAGATAGAACAAAAAATGTACTCCTCGGTCTTGGCTTCATTTTGAAAGAGTCGCTGATTCCTTTCCTTCCAAATGTGATAGATGGCTGCTCCAAATAGGTGCTTTATGATGGTAGCCTTCAAATGCTTTTCATGTGCAAAAGAAGTGATATAAGAAGTGATTTCATTCCAAGAAATCAGATTCTCCGGGACAAGAGAGATGCAAAGGCCTTTTCTCCAAATTCTCCTAGTAAAGCAACATTCAAAGAAGAGATGGTCTCTCGTTTCACAACCCATAAAGCAAAAGATGCATGTAGGGTTGATGTTAAATCCCCAATGAAGCAATCTGAATTTTGTATTCAGACGATCGAGGAAAGCAAGCCAAACGATGAAACTATGTCTTGGAGTGTGCTTTTGTGCCAAATAATGTTATGGCCCTCGGTTGTCTCCTTCCTTCTAATGTGCTCCCAAGTGTGCTTGAAGGTGAACTCCTCATTGGGTGAGAGATTCCAGCCAATCTTATCCAAGCTGGTGTCATTTATTACAAAGCTTGGGCTTTCAACATGAGAAAGGTGAATTGGCCAATTCCATCTACCATTTGTGAAAATATCACTAACCTTTGCAAGGAGGGCGGATTTGGGAGTGTGTTGCTCCAAAATTGTAAGAAGGAGCCCTCCTTATGCCAATTATCAATCCAAAAGAAAGTATTAGCTCCATTGCCAATGTTGTGTTGAATGAATCTCTTTGCCTCAGCCCGGCAATTCAGAAGTGCCTTAATAATCCAACCAGCATCCTTGGGGGCTTGCATGGTCCAAATTGAGGAGTTTTTGATATAATTTGAGTGAATCCATTGGCTCCAAAGTGTGCTCTTTTCAGCATACATCCTCCAAAAAGTTTTCAGCAAGAAAACTTTGTTGATTTCATCAATTTTACAAATCCCAAGTCCCCCTTCATGAAATGGGAGGCAAAGATCCCTCCAAGCAACTTTAGGACCAGTTCCTCTCCATAAAAATGCTTTGAATTTTGATTCAATGGATGACACAACGCTTTTGGGGAGGAGGGTGGCACTTGCCCAGAAAGCACAAATTTGAGTGAGTGTGGATTTGATCAAGACAAGTCTTCCCGCAAAGGAGCCAATAATTGCACCAAGTATTAATCCTTGCTGAAATTTTCTCAAAAGAGGTAAGCAATCAGCTTTTCTAAGCTTTCTTGAGACAAGAGGGATGCCCAAGTAACGTATTGGTAGCTCACCTTCTTGAAACCCAACTCGCTCCAAGATAGCGAGTTTAATATCATTGCTAACTCCACCAAAGAAGATCACACTTTTTGAGTTGTTGATTTTCAGCCCAGAAATACTTGAGAAAGTTTCCAAAATACCCATAATGCATTCAATGGATTTAAAGTCCCCTTTGCAAAAGATAAAAAGGTCATCTGCAAAGCAAAGATGGTTAAGCTTTAAGCCCCCACATTTTGGATGAAAATGAAAGCCAAGCTTGCTGTCCAGCCCATTAAGAAGACAAGAAAGAACCTCCATGCAAAGAACAAATATATATGGAGAGATGGGGTCACCTTGCCTAATACCATTTGCACCAAAGAAGAAGCCTTCCAACCCACCATTAATAGCAACAGAGAAGCTTGGGGTAGAAACACAAACCATAATCCAGTCAACCAATCTTCTTGGGAAGCCAAAAGCAAGGAGAGTGGATTCTATGAAGTTCCAATTAAGAGAATCAAAAGCTTTCATGATATCCACTTTGATGGAGCATCTCGTGAAATATGCCTTCTTGAGTAACCTCTCAAAATGTCATGAGCAATAAGAATGTTTTCATGGATAAGTCTATTTTTGATGAATGCTGATTGGTTCCATGAAATAATTTGTGGCAAGCAAAGTTTAAGTCTATTTGCAATGATCTTGGAGATGCATTTATAGATTGTATTGCAACAAGAAATGGGTCTAAAGTCTTTGACCATAGCGGGGTTGGGGACTTTAGGCACAAGGGTGATGATGGTAGAGTTTACCTCCTTGAGAAGCTTGCAAGATTCAAAGAAAGAGCTGATTGCACTAATAACATCTTCTCCAACAATCTCCCAAGCAACCTTATAGAAATGGGAAGTGTAGCCATCGGGACCCGGGCTTTTGTTGGGATTAAGGGAGAAGAGTGTGGATTTGATTTCCTCTCTTGTGATGGGTGCAATAGTGCTGGCAGCAAATTCTTCATCAATTTGTCTTCCAATGATCTCCTTTAAAAAATCCACATGAACATGAGAGTAGGATCTAGTGCCAAGGAGATTTTTATAGTAACCAATGATTTCCTCTTTCACTTCATAATCCTCCAAAAGAAGTTGCCCATTCTCATTTTTGAGTGCTTTGATGGAGTTTTGTACCTGCGTTGCCGTACCATATTGTGGAAATTTTGCTCAAGCTCTTGTGACTAACATGCAAAGGCTCAAGATCCTTTTCAATCTCCAACTTGGCTGAAGCCTCTTGAGAAGAGAGTGAAGCTTTGGAAGGATTGGATGGTGAGCAAATTTGTAATGGAGAAAGCAAAGGAAGCTTACCAAGGTCCATTTCAGTTGAGTTTATGCAATGGCTTGAACCTTTTCTTGAACGACGAGTGGGAGGGGAGCGAGATAAAGACTTATGAGTGAGGCTACAAACCAACTCGGCCTCTGTTCCATTTTGAGCTTCAAGGTGTTCCTTATAAGTGTGACCCGATTCAAGTGCTTCATAGACTTATTTGAATTCCTTGCTAGAGGTGGATGAGGCATCTTCCCTCTCAAAAGAAGAAGAAGAAGAGGGTAAATCCACCTCCTCATTAAGACTCTTGACCGAGAAAGCTTTTGAAGAACTATCCAACACTTGTTTTTTTTGCAAGGATTCTTGCACTATGCCTAGACGGAGATGAGCTTTTCTTTTTCTTACCCATGAATCCAAGGGAAGGGGCAAAGGGACGGGTTGGAAGAAGTGTTTAGGTTATGTGTATAGGGGTTAATGATGGATGAAGGTGATTTGGGGGTGGCGTGTGGTGGTTGAAAGGTGGCTGATTTCAAAAGTTTTAGAGAGAAGAGAGAGGAGTTTCATGGTAGAGAGAGAAAGCTTGGATGGGTTCACAAGGAGATCTCTATTGTTCCTTTCAATCCAAATGTGATAAATAGTGGCTCCCACCAAGTGCTTCAAGATAGTTGCTTTGAGACTCTTTTCAAGAGCAAAGGAGTAATGTATGCCAAGATATCATCCCAATTTGTCAAATTTGTGCGAACCATTGTGAGCTGAAGTCCCCGCTTCAGATTCTTTTTGTGAAGCAACAATCAAAGAAAAGATGATTTCGAGTTTCACTCCCCATGTTGCAAAAGATACATGTTGGATTGATATCTTTCCCCCAAGATAATAATCTGAATTTTGTATTAAGCCTATCCCAACAAGCAAGCCAACAAATGAAACCATGTCTTGGGTTATGTCCCTTGAACCAAACAAGATTGTGCCATTTTGCCTTCTCTTTTCTTGTTCTAAAATGCTCCTATGTATGCTTGAAACTAAAAGTTCCGTTGGGGGAGAGATCCCAAATGTAAGTATCAGCATTTTCCTCATTTAAAAGGAGAGGGGGGACATCAACATGCAAAAGATGAATAGGCCAACTCCAAGTGTTGTGTTGGAAAGCATCACTAACCTTTGCGAAGTAATGTGGAGTAGGGAAAGTGGAGCTCCAATGGCTGCCAAGAAGCCCATTCGGATGCCATTTATCAAACCAAAAATGAGTGTTTTTCCCATCTCCCATGAAATGGGTGATAAAATTCCTTGCAATGTCTCGGCATTTAATCAGCAATTTAAGGATCCAACTAGCATCTTTTGGTGTGGTGATGGTCCAAATTGATTCATTCTTGATATAATTCACATATACCCATTTGCTCCAAATTGATTCCCTCCGTGAATACATTCTCCAAAAGCTCTTAAGAAGTGAGATGGTATTGATATCCTCAATTTTCCGAACATTCAGCCCCCCCCTCCTCAAGTGGAAAGCAAATATCCTTCCAAGCAATTTTTACACTTGTGTCCCGCCATAAGAAAGCCTAGAATTTTGATTCAAGAGTTGAGATAATGCCTTTTGGGAGTAAACTTCCCAGTATTTGATTGGTTCTTTCTTTTCCTTGTTTCTTCTTTGTTTCCTTGCTTGGTTTTATGTCACTTCTTTTATGCTAGGAAAATTCATTTGTAATGGGTTTTAACCCTCTTTTTCTTTTGCTTTACCCCTCAAACTTAGTGCTTTGCTTTGTATTGTTGTATTTGATTAGGTTTGAGGGGTAACGTTTGGATGTACCAAAATTGCATTGAAATAAAAACTTTCTTAACCCGCAAAAAAAAAAAAGAATTCCAGCCCAATAGGAACAAATTTGGGTAAGGGTTGTTTTAATAAGAAGCAACCTACCCACATAGGAGAGCCATTTTGTCGTCCAATTATCAAGTTTGCTCACAATTTTCTCCAAGAGAGGTGCATAATCAGCTCTTTTAAGTTTTCTTGAAATAAGAGGGATGCCCAAATACCGGATTGGTAGAGATCCTTCTTTGAAACCCACTTTGGAGAGAATGGCAAGTTTTTCATCATTCGGGACTCCTCCAAAGAAAATATCACTCTTTGTGTTGTTAACTTTAAGCCCCGAAAGGGTATGGAACTTTCTAAGGATTTCCATGACACAATCAACCGAACTCAGATTACCCTTACAAAAGATGAATAGATCATCGGCAAAACAAAGATGATTAAGCTTCAATTTGGCACACTTGGGGTGGAAGTCAAAGCCACTATCGTTTTCCAATTTTTGCGGCATAAGTGAGAATTTTCATAAAAATGTGTTAAGTATACAAGTACAAGATGGAGAAGGTACAAAAAGAACCTATACAAAAATATTTTATAATCTCCAATCTTTGCATAATAATTTGTTCAAAGGTGAAGAAGGAAACTTTTTACAGTTTGAGAGTTTAACTCTAACATCATTAACAATAGCGTGGAAGATGAACTCCTCGGTTTTAGCTTTGTCTTTGAAGATGCGCTGATTCCTTTCGATCCAAATGTGGTACACGGCTGCACAAAAGAAATTTTTGATAATGGTTGCTTTCAAATGCTTTTCAAGGGAAAAAGAAGTGATAAAAGTGATAATGCCTTCCCAAGAGATCAAGCTTTCAAATTTTGGTGAGAAGAAGACCCTTTCTCAAATCCTTAGAGTGAAACTACATTCGAAAAACAGATGGTCCTCGTTTCACAACCCATTCTACAAAAGATGCAACATGGGTTAATATTGAGCCCCCAATGAAGAATTCTGAACCTTGTACTCAATTGGTCAAGGAATGCAAGCCAAACAATAAAGCTATGCCTTGGGTTATGCCCCTTGTGCCAAATGAGGTTATAACCCTTGAAGTGGCTGCCCTTCCTTCGAAAATGCTCCCAAGTGTGTTTGAAAGAGAAGTCTCCATTTGGAGAAAGAGTCCAAATCATTTTGTCAATGTTGTCTCCATGAAGAATAAAATTTGGAACATCAAAATGTTGAAGGTGAGTTGGCCAATTCCATGTTCCATTAGAGAAGATGTCACATACCTTTGAGAGGAGAGGAGGGGCTGGAAATGTACTTGACCAATGTTCCAAGAGTGAACCATCTTTGTACCAATTATCAATCCAAAAGAATGTGTTTGTACCATTCCCAATTCTATGCTAGACCTCGGCTTAAGAAGAATCTTCAAAATCCAACTAGCATCCTTAGGAGTATGCAACACCCAAATGGAAGAATCTTTGATGTAATTTGTATGTATCCATTGACTCCATAGTGTTTCTTTGGCTGAATACATTCTCCAAAAGACTTTAAGCATGCAAACCAAATTGACTTCCTCTAACTTTCTAATTCCAAGTCCTCCTTCATGCATGGGGAGGAAAACTTCCTTCCAAGCAACTTTGGGCCCTGTGTCTCTCCACAAAAATGCTTTGAACTTTGATTCAATGGCAGCCAAGACACCTTTAGGAATAAGAAGAGCATTTGCCCAATATGCAAAGTGTTGAATAAGAATGGATTTGATAAGCACAAGTCTTCCCGCAAAGGAGAGCCAATTGTTGCACCATGAATCAATTCTTGCTTTAATTTTTTCCAAGAGAGGATAGCAATCGGCTTTCCTTAGTTTCCTAGAAACAAGAGGATGCCCAAGTATCGAATTGGAAGATCACCTTCATTGAAACCAACTCTTTCAAGGATAGCCATTTTAGTTTCATAAGAGACCCTCCAAAGAAAATGTCACTCTTAGCTTCATTGATTTTCAGACCAGAATAAAAGAGAAGTTCTTCAAAGTATTCAAAATACAATCAATAGAGCTCAAGTCTCCTTTACAAAAAAGGAAGAGATCATCCGCAAAACAAAGGTGGTTCAGCTTCAAGTGAGAACATTTTGGATGGAAACGAAAGCTTGAACAATTCTCCAATTTGTTAAGCATGCAAGAAAGCACTTCCATACAAAGAACAAAAAGATAGGGAGAGATGGGGTCACCTTGTCGAATTCCATTTGCTCCAATAAAATAGCCTTCCAAACCACCATTAAGAGCAATAGAGAAGCTAGGAGTTGTAATGCATACTTTAATCCATTCAACAAACATTTGAGGAAAACCAAATGCAAGAAGAGTGCATTCAATAAAGCTCCAATTAAGAGTGTCAAAAGCTTTCATAAGATCAACTTTGATGGCACATCTTGGGGAGATATGGCTTCTAGAATAACCTCTTAAAATATCATGTGCAAGAAGGATATTCTCATTGATAAGCCGGTCCTTTAAAATGGCTGATTGGTTCCATGAAATTAAGTGATGCAAGCAAGCTTTGATCCTATTAGCAATAATCTTCGAAATGCACTTGTAAATAGTATTGCAACAAGATATTGGCCTAAAATCTTTAACCATGGAGGGATTTGGAATTTTAGGTACAAGTGCAATAATGGTGGAATTTACCTCCCTAAGAAGCTTGCTTGATTCAAAGAAGGAGCTGATAGCATTAGTATCATCCTCACTAACAATATCCCAAGCAACCATATAGAAATGAGATGTGAAGCCATCCGGACCGGACTTTTATTGGGATTAAGGGAAAAAAGAGTTTCCTTGATTTCATTCCTTGTGATAGGTGCACAAATGGTGGCAGCAAAATTATCATCAATTGCTTTCCCAATAATACTCTTCAAGATATCCACATTAACATGAGTAACAGCTTTTGAACCAAGAAGCTTTTTGTAGTAGCCAATGAATTCATTTTTCACCTCAAAGTCCTCAAGAAGAAGATTCCCATTTTCATTCTTGATTGCTTGAATGGTGTTTCTGATTTTTCTTCCTTTCACAACATTATGAAAGAACTTGGTGTTTGAATCCCCCTCATTGATCCAAGATAATCTAGCTTTTTGGATAAGCATAGCCTTGTAAGTTGATTCAAGCCTTTCCAAATTAGCTAATGTCCTTTTCCTTGTCAAGAAGGGCAGCACAATATCCACCATTAAGAAGAGCACATTGGGTGGCTTCAAGCTCCCCATAAAGATCTTTGATAGCATTAGGAATACAAGCAAAATGAGTTTTATCAAAGGACTTGAGAGCTAGCTTGAGAATTTTTTGCTTTTGAAAGAGGATGAACATTGGAGTACCAAAGACCCGTGTACTCCAATGCTCCTCCACAAGCTTCAAGAAATCCGGATGAGAAGTCCAAGCATTATAGAATTTGAATGGTTTTGGTGAAGATTTCCATGCCTTACATGTATGCAAAATAAGGGGGCAATGATCCGAAGCTCCCGGGCATTCCACCAAAAGAAAAGAGTGATGAAAATTGTGAAGCCAAAAAGAATTCAGAAATGCCCTATCAAGTTTGCTTGCCAAAAAGTTGCTAACATCACCTTTGTTAGTCCAAGTGAAATGAGGTCCATGCCCTTTTGCTTCGTGCACATTTGTTTTAGCAACAAAAGATTTAAAGTCCCAAGCACTTTTGGGGATAGTAGAAGAGTTTGATTTATCCCCACATTGCAAGACCTCATTAAAGTCACCCAAAATGCAAAGATTATAAGCTTTACACCAAAAAGTCCAGCTTGCAAGTTTATTCCAAAGCTTTTTCCTATTTGTAGCTTCATTCCTGCCATAGACAAAACCAACAAGGAATGGTGGATTATAAGAGTCAACAAAGTGAAAGAAGAGAGCTTGATCACAAGAATCAATAAAAGTTGCTTGAAGGTTGCTCCTCCAAAACAGCCATATCCGACCTTTAACCTCACCATCCATATGATGTGAAAATCCAAGCTTCCAAAAATGAGAACCAATGAGATTGACTTTATCTTTGCAAGTCACTTTGTTTTCCAAAAGACAAATAATGTCTAATTGATGTTTATTGATCAGCTTCAACACTTCTTTTTGCTTATTTGGGGAATTAAATCCCCTTATATTCCAAGAGCAAATCCTCATTGGCCAATTGAGGGAGGAGCTGATTGCTCCAAAATTTGATTACCATTGGCATTGAGATTGCTAGAGCAATCCAACTTCTCATCCAAGCTTGACTTTTCAGTGTGTTGCAATTTATCATCTTTATCATCTTTAACATTCCTTCCTTGATCAAGAACCTCAAATTGATTAGCATGTACCATTTTGGAGCTTGAGGGTCATTGGTAATCTTGGGACAAGGAGTAGAAGGCCGAGAAGTAGATTGCTTCTTATTAAGAGATATATCAGCAACCATGGGCTCTTTGGTAGTGTTCTCCATGTGGTCTTGCTTCTTGCCAACAATTTGCCATTCATAGTGAACTTTGGGTTGTTGCTTAGGAGCTTGCTTTTGAGGTTGAGGCTTTGAAGGGCAAGAATCTTCAATGTGACCAACCATTTTGCAGAAGGAGCACTTTTTTGGTTTCCATGCATACTTAACTCCAACTTTTGCTTTAGAGCCATTTCTTAGCTTTGGAAATATAGCATCCGGAAGGTTATTCTCCAAATCAACTTCAATGCACACTCTAGCAAGCTCTAAGTTTCTTCTTGAATCCGTAAGTGCATCCATTTGGAGTGGTTTCCCAATGAAGGAAGCAATATAACCAAGTCCTCTTTTGGAGTAGAGGCACATCGAACATCCCATAATTTAACCCAAATAGGGACTTTTTTGCATGAAAGATTAACAAATTCCAGATTTGGCTCCCATTTTCTCAAAAGAAGAGGCCTATAAAAATCATCTTTTTCAAATTTAAAGATAAAGAGACCTTTTCCTTTAGTATGAATGTCAACCTTGCCAAACTTCTTGGTAGAATATGCAAAACTCAGCAATGGTTCAAAGGCTAAAGTTATGGTAGAATATGCTTGGAAACCATCTAAGTGCTCTCATTGCAAGATGGTTGGACATGTGGAGGAGCAATGCCCACTTAAGCCAAAAATTCAACCACTAAGGCCAATTGCAAATCAGGCCACTAAGACTCATTTTGAATGGCAAGCCGTGAGTAAGAAAGCCCCATTGAAGTCAAGTAATGCTCCAAACAACTTCCAAGGTGAAGGTTCTTCTTCAAAGGAAAAGGCGACTTCTCCAAGCCATTCTTTAGTTAGGGTTCCTCTTGACCCCTCAAGCTCTAAAATTTCGCACTCCAATCACTTTGAGATACTTGGTCATGAGGGAGAAATTGGAGATGAAGATACAAGACTTCTTGACCAGAATAGTAAGGAGGAAGAATTGGGTAATTTTGGCACTCCAAATGCAAAAGCAACCAGGTATCCGAGCCAAGTGCTCCTCCTTTACCTCCTCAATGAATTTGCTCATGGAATATTAGGGGGCTAAACTCCCCAAAGAAACAAAAGGAAGCTGCATTTTTTATCAATAAACACCACTTGGACATCTTGTGGCTTTTGGAAAACAAAGTGGTTAGTGATAAAAATATCAAAGCTATTAGTACTCTTTTTGAGAAAGTTGGTTTTTTTGGCTACTTTGATGATCTTACCAAGGGGCGGATTTGGCTTTTTTGGAAGAAAGGCATTAAAGCTACTTGGATTGACTCTTGTGATCAAGCTTTGCTCTTTCATTTTGATGATCACTTTCATACGCCTTTCTTTGTTGCCTTCATTTATGGACACAATGAAGCTTCAAAAGAATTGAACTTTGGAGAAAACTTGAGCTTTGGTGTACTTGGTGTGAAGAAAGTGTGCTTTGTCTCTTGGGGGATTTCAATGAGGTTTGCAAAGTGGTGACAAATCAAATACTTATGCCACTCCAAAAAGTGCTGGTGCCTTTCAAAACTTTGTGGCAAAAGCAAAGTTGCAAGAGGTTAATACACATGGACCACGCTTCACTTGGTCAAATAAGAGCAATGATGAAAATTACTTGGCTAGCAAGCTTGATAGAGCCTTCATCAACGAATATTGGATGCATCATTACCATCTCTCCTTTCTTTTGGTTGCTAGTCCCGGTGTTTCCGATCATTGCCCACTTATCATGCATACTTGTAAGTCTTGGAAATCCTCACCTAAACCCTTCAAGTTCTATAATGTGTGGACTTCTCATATGGATTTCCTTAAGCTTGTTGAAGAACATTGGTGTACACGGGTCTTTGGTACACCAATGTACATCCTCTACCAAAAGCAAAAAGCATTAAAACTTGCTCTTAAATCTTTTGATAAAGAGCATTTTGCTGCCATTCCGTATGCCATAAAAAATCTTAGGGAAGAGCTTGAAATTGTTCAATACTCTATCCTTAATGGTCAGCAAAATTATTCTCTCATTGACATGGAGAAATCCATTTTGAGCAAATTGGAGGAGCTTGAAGGAAAGCAAAAGGCCATGCTTTTCCAGAAGTCAAGACTAAATTGGATCAAGGAAGGAGATGCCAATACAAAATTCTTCCATAATGTGGTTAAAGGAAGGAAGCTTAAAAACACCATCGATGCTATCAAGAATGAGAATGGTCACATTCTCCTTGAAGAAGATGAAGTGAAAGAGGAATTCATTGGCTATTTTAAGAAGCTTCTTGGTGTTGAATCCCCCTTAAGCATTAATGTCGATCTTTCGAAAAATATTATTGACAAGCAAATTGATCATGAAGTTGCTGCCACAATCATTGCTCCTATCACCGATGATGAAATCAAGAATGCACTTTACTCTCTCAACCCAAACAAAAACCCGAGGCCAGATGGCTTCACATCCCATTTTACAAGATTGTTGGGAAGGACGTCCTTGGAGCAATCAGATCCTTTTTGATTCAAGCAAGCTTCTTAAAGAGGTAAATGCCACAATTATCACTCTTGTGCCTAAAAATCCAAATCCTTCAATGGTTAAGGACTATAGGCCAATTTCTTGCTGCAACACCATTTATAAATGCATCTCCAAGATCATTTCAAATAGGTTTAAGGGTTGCTTACCTCATTATTTCTTGGAACCAATCAGCATTCTTGAAAGGTAGACTCATCCATGAGAATATCCTCATTGCACATGACATCATGAGAGGCTATCAAAGAAGACATATTTCCACAAGATGTGCATTTAAAATTGATATTATGAAAGCTTTTGACTCCTTGAACTGGGTTTTCATTGAATGCACACTTCTTGCTTTTGGTTTCCCCAAAAAGTTTGTGGATTGGATCATGGCTTGTGTTAAAACTCCTAGCTTCACCATTGCCATTTATGGAGGTTTGGAAGGTTTCTTCTGGTGCAAATGGCATTAGGCAAGGAGATCCTATCTCCTTATCTCTTTGTCCTTTGTATGGAGGTTCTTACGTGCATGCTTAACAACTTGGCAAACAATCCGAGATTTCAATTCCACCCAAAATGCGGAAGCATCAAGCTTAATCATCTTTGCTTTGCGGATGACCTCCTTATCTTTTGTAAAGGGGACATAAATTCTATTGATTGCATCATGGATACTTTGAAGGCTTTTTCTACTTACTCCGGGCTGAATATTAGCAAGGCTAAGAGTGTTATCTTCCTTGGTGGAGTTCCAAATGAGGAGAAACGAGTGATCATGGATAGAATTGAGTTCCAAGAAGGTGAGCTACCAATCCGATATTTGGGCATCCCACTTGTTTCAAGAAAGCTAAGAAGGAGTGATTGCTGTACTCTCTTGGAAAAAATCAATCTAAAGCTTCACTCTTGGTGCAACAATTGGCTTTCCTTTGCTGGAAGACTTGTGCTTATCAAATCGATCCTTACCCAAATTTGTGCTTATTGGGCAAACGCATTCCTTATGCCTAAAGGAGTTATGGCAGCCATTGAGACAAAATTCAAAGCCTTTTAATGGAGAGGAACTGGTCCTAAGGTGGCTTGGAAGGACATTTGTCTTCCCTTCAAGGAGGGAGGTCTTGGAGTCCAAACATTAAGGAGGTTAACTTAACCTACATGCTGAAAGTCTTTTGGAGGATGTATGCAATTAAAGAAACATTTTGGAGTCAATGGGTTCAAGCAAATTATATTAAAGACTCTTCTATTTGGAATGTACAAATTCCCAAGGATGCAAGTTGGATTTTCAAAGCACTACTTGGCTGCCGAACTTTTGCAAGTCGATTCCTCAAGCACAAAGTTGGAAATGGAGCAAACACTTTCTTTTGGAGTGATAATTGGCACAAGGATGGTTCTCTCTTGGAGCATTGGACCAATGCCATTCCACATCCACATCTTCATGCTAAGGTTTGTGAGATCTTCATTGAAGGTTCTTGGAATTGGCCAATGCATCTTTCCCATGTTGATATTCCAGATTTTTGTCTTGATGAAAACGCTATGGATAGAATCTCATGGAATCTCTCCCCAAGTGGTTGCTTTTCTTTCAAACACACTTGGGAAAGTATTCGAAGAAAAGGTTCTTATTTTGAAGGGTCAAATCTCATTTGGCACAAGAAGCATAATCCAAAGCATAGCTTCATTGTTTGGCTTGCATTCCATGATCATCTTAACACAAAATTCAGACTCTTGCATTGGGGGCTTCTCATTAATCCATCATGTATCTTTTGTAATTTGGGTTGTGAGACCAGAGAGCATCTCTTCTTTGAATGTTGTTTCACAAGGAGGATTTGGAGAAAGGGCCTGAAACTTACCCTTGTTCCGAAAAATCTGATTTGTTGGCAAGATATTACTGATTTTCTCACTCCTTTCGCCCTTGAAAAGCATTTGAAGGCCACAATTCTCAAGCATCTTCTTGGGGCAGCCATCTACCACATTTGGATTGAAAGGAATCAACGCATCTTCAAAAATCAAGCAAGAACCGAGGAGTCCATCTTTGATACTCTCTTTAATGATGTTAGAGTAAAACTCTCAAGTGGTGGCAAAATTCAATCTTCTTCATTGAACAAAACATTATGTAAAATGTGGAGACTTTAAGATATCATTGTTTAGGTTGTCTTTTTTTCCTTCATTATTTTTGTACATGTACATTTTTTCTTGAAGTAATCCAAATTCCTTACTTCGCAAAAAAAAACCTTGCCAAACTTCTTCCAAGCAAAATCAACCATGTTTTTTTTTTTTCGCGAAGAAAGTGAGATTAAGAAAAAGGAAGTACGATACAAAAGAGGCCAAGGAGGCAGCCCTATACAAGAATATCTTCAAGCCTCCAAGATTTGCAAAGAGATTTGTTAATACAAGAGGAAGTAAATTTCCTTCCCATGGAACATTTTAGCCTAATATGATTTACAATGGACGAGAAAATATGCTCTTCAGTTTTAAATACTTTGCTGAATTCTCTGTTGTTCCTTTCAATCCAAATGTGATAAATTGTGGCTTCCACCAAGTGCTTCAAGATAGTTGCTTTGAGACTCTTTTCAAGAGCAAAGGGTGTAATGTATGCCAAGATATCATCCCAATTTGTCAAATTTGTGTGAACCATAGTGAGTTGAAGTCCCCGCTTCCAGATTCTTTTGGTGAAGCAACAATCAAAGAAAAGATGATTTCGAGTTTCACTTCCCATGTTGCAAAAGATACAAGTAGGATTGATATCTTTCCCCCAAGAAAGTAATCTGAATTTTGTGTTGAGTCTATCCCAACAAGCAAGCCAGCAAATGAAAGCATGTTTTGGGGTGTGTCCTTGAACCAAACGAGATTGTGCCATTTTGCCTTTTCTTTTTTTGCTCTGAAATGCTCCCAAGTATGCTTGAAACTAAAAGTTCCATTTGGGGAGAGATCCCAAATGTAAGAATCAGCATTTTCCTCATTAAGGAGAAGGGGGGGGAAGATCGACATGCAAAAGATGAATAGGCCAACTCCAAGTGTGGTGATGAAAAACATCACTAACCTTTGCAAAGTAATGTGGTGAAGGGAAAATGGAGCTCCAATGGCTGTCAAGAATTCCCCTCGGATGCCATTTATCGTGCCAAAAAAGAGTGTTTTTCCCATCTCCCACGGAATGGGTGATAAGATTCCTTGCAATGTCACGGCATCTAATCAGCATTTTAAGAATCCAACTAGCATCTTTTGGAGTGGTGATGGTCCAAATTGATTTATTCTTGATATAATTCAAATGAACCCATTTGCTCCAAATTGATTCCTCCAAGAATACATTCTCCAAAAACTCTTAAGAAGTGAGATGGTATTTAGGTCCTCAATTTTCCGAACATTTAGCCCCCCCTCCTCAAATGGGAAACAAACATCCTTCCAAGCAATTTTTGCACCTGTGTCCCGCCATAAGAAAGCCTTGAATTTTGATTCAAGGGTTGAGATAATACCTTTTGGGAGTAAGAGAATTCCAGCCCAGTAGGAACAAATTTGGGTAAGGGTTGTTTTAATGAGAAGCAATCTACTCGCATATGAGAGCCATTTCGTGGACCAATTATCAAGTTTACTAACAATTTTCTCCAAGAGAGGTGCAAAATCGGCTCTTCTAAGTTTTCTTGAAATAAGAGGGATGCCCAAATACCGGATTGGAAGAGATCCTTCTTTGAAACCCACTTTAGAGAGGATGGCAAGTTTTTCATCATTTGGGACTCCTCCAAGAAATATATCACTCCTAGTGCTGTTGACTTTAAGTCCCGAAAGGGCATGAAACTTTTCAAGGATTTCCATGATGCATTCCACCGAACTCAAATTCCCCTTACAAAAGATGAAAAGATCGTTGGCAAAGCAAAGATGATTAAGCTTCAATTTGGCGCACTAAGGGTGGAAGTCAAAGCCGCTATCATTTTCCAAATTGTTAAGCATACAAGTGAGGACTTCCATACATAACACAAAAAGATGAGAGAGGGGATCACCTTGTCTAACACCATTTGCTCCTTTGAAGAAGCCTTGAAAACTACCATTGATAGCAACAGTAAAGCAAGGAGAGGAGACACATGCCATGATCCAAGCAACAAATTTTCCCGGAAATCCAAATGCTAAGAGAGCATTTTCAATAAAACTCCAACTAAGAGAGTCGAAAGCCTTCATGATGTCAATCTTGAGAGCACATCTAGGAGAAATATGGCTTCTTGAATATCCCCTCACGACTTCATGTGCAACAAGAATATTTTCATTGATAAGTCTATCCTTGATAAAAGCAGATTGATTCCATGAAATAATCTTTGGAAGACATGCCTTGAGTCTATTTGCAAGTAATTTGGAAATGCACTTGTAGATGGTGTTGCAGCAAGAGATTGGCCTAAAATCTTTTACCATAGAAGGGTTTGAGACTTTTGGCACTAAGGCAATGTAAGTGGCATTTACCTCATTAAGGAGCTTTGTGGAGTCAAAGAAAGAGCTAATGGCTTCCAAAACATCATCTCCAACAATCCTCCATGCAGCCATATAAAAGAGATGTATAACCATCCGGCCTGGGCTTTTGTTCGGATTGAGAGAGAAAAGAGTGTTCTTGATTTCCTCATGGGTAAAAGGTGCTACCAGCAAATTGATGCAATCCTCATCAATAGATTTTCCAACGATAGCTTTGATGGAGTCAATATTTGCACAAGTCCGGAAGGGGGTACCAAGAAGGTTTTTGAAGAATGAAATGAATTCCTCCTTAATACCTTCATTTGAAGAAATAAGGGTACCATTCAGATCTTGGATAGCATGAATAGTGTTCTTCCTCTTCCTTCCCTGAATAGTGCTATGAAAAAACTTTGCGTTTGCATCACCATCTTTAATCCAATTGAGCCGAGATTTCTGGTGCAGCATATGATTGAAAGTGGCCTCAAGAGCTTCAATTTTAGCCAAAATATCTTTCTCCATATCAAGAATTTCATCATTGAGAAGGCCATTCATCAAATCGGATTGCACATTACAAAGCATCTCCTTGAGTGCGTGAATCTTTTGAGGAATGCAAGAGAAGTGCTCTTTATCAAACTTCCTTAAAGCAAACTTGAGGCGTTTTGCTTTTGATACAAGATGAACATTGGAGTGCCAAAGACCCGTGCACTCCAATGATCTTCCACAATATGCAAGAATTGATCATGTGAAACCCAAGCATTATAGAATTTGAAAGGCTTTGGAGAGGACGAATTGGGCTTACAAGTGTGAAGGATGAGCGGGCAATGATCAGAGATTCCCGGACTCCCAACCAACAGAAAAGAGTCCTCCATACAATTCATCCAACATTGATTCATCAAAGCTCTATCAATCTTGCTTGCACGGAGGTTGCCATTTGAGTTCCTATTTGTCCAAGTAAAATGTGGACCAATATGGTTGAATTCAAGGAGGCTTGCTTTATGGATACAATCCTTGAAATCCCAAGCACTAGAGAAGATAGACAGATTGGAAGATTTGTCCACACTGTGAAAAACTTCATTGAAATCCCCAAGAATACAAAGAGGGTCATCTTTGCACCAAAACTCCATTTTTCAATATGCCAAAGTGATTTCCTTTTTGGGGGCATTTCGGCCATAAACAAAAATAACAAAAAAAGGATCAAGAGGTGGGCAAGCAAAATGGCAAAGCATACCTTGATCAAAAGAATCAATAATAGTATTCTTGAGATGGTTTTTCCAAAAGAGCCAAAGACGACCAGCAACATTTTCATCAACATGATTATCAAACCCCAAACAACTAAAATAAGTGGCGATGCAATTTTCTTCTTGGCCGGTTTTTGTTTCCAAAACACAAACACAATCGAGGTTATGCTTGCCAATAAGCAACTTTATTTCCTTGCGTTTTTTAGGGGAATTAAGACCCCTAACAGTCCAAGAGCAAAAAATCATGAGGGTGGAAGAGGAAGGGGATCCTCTTGATGTGTGCTATGAGCTAAGCTTGGTTCAGCAACGAATTCTCCTTCCTCGGGATATTTGGTGGAGCTTTGATCTCCTCACTATCATCTTCAAGGACTTGAAATTTATTTTGATGTTGGGGCTTTTGAAATGATCCATTTGCATTTCGGATTTGTTTTGGAGAGCTTGGCCTAATGGGATCAGCCATCTTGCTTGAAGAATTTGTGTTGCTTGCTTTCTCAAAGTTTGGTGCATTTTTTTGCGGAGCAAGAAAGTAATTGTATTTCACAAATCAAAGAGAATGTACAAGTACAAACAAAAGAGTGGGGGAAAGGAGGAGGCTCTAGGAATCAAGCCTCCACAATTTACAAAGTGTTTTGTTCAAGGGGGAGGGAGTAAATTTTCTACAGCAAGTAAGCTTAACTCTAACTTCATTAAAGATAGAACAAAAAATGTACTCCTCGGTCTTGGCTTCATTTTGAAAGAGTCGCTGATTCCTTTCCTTCCAAATGTGATAGATGGCTGCTCCAAATAGGTGCTTTATGATGGTAGCCTTCAAATGCTTTTCATGTGCAAAAGAAGTGATATAAGAAGTGATTTCATTCCAAGAAATCAGATTCTACGTTACAAGAGAGATGCAAAGGCCTTTTCTCCAAATTCTCCTAGTAAAGCAACATTCAAAGAAGAGATGGTCTCTCGTTTCACAACCCATAAAGCAAAAGATGCATGTAGGGTTGATGTTAAATCCCCAATGAAGCAATCTGAATTTTGTATTCAGACGATCGAGGAAAGCAAGCCAAACGATGAAACTATGTCTTGGAGTGTGCTTTTTGTGCCAAATAATGTTATGGCCCTCGAAGTTGTCTCCCTTCCTTCTAATGTGCTCCCAAGTGTGCTTGAAGGTGAACTCCTCATTGGGTGAGAGATTCCAGCCAATCTTATCCAAGCTGGTGTCATTTATTACAAAGCTTGGGCTTTCAACATGAGAAAGGTGAATTGGCCAATTCCATCTACCATTTGTGAAAATATCACTAACCTTTGCAAGGAGGGCGGATTTGGGAGTGTGTTGCTCCAAAATTGTAAGAAGGAGCCCTCCTTATGCCAATTATCAATCCAAAAGAAAGTATTAGCTCCATTGCCAATGTTGTGTTGAATGAATCTCTTTGCCTCAGCCCGGCAATTCAGAAGTGCCTTAATAATCCAACCAGCATCCTTGGGGGCTTGCATGGTCCAAATTGAGGAGTTTTGATATAATTTGAGTGAATCCATTGGCTCCAAAGTGTGCTCTTTTCAGCATACATCCTCCAAAAAGTTTTCAGCAAGAAAACTTTGTTGATTTCATCAATTTTACAAATCCCAAGTCCCCTTCATGAAATGGGAGGCAAAGATCCCTCCAAGCAACTTTAGGACCAGTTCCTCTCCATAAAAATGCTTTGAATTTTGATTCAATGGATGACACAACGCTTTTGGGGAGGAGGGTGGCACTTGCCCAGAAAGCACAAATTTGAGTGAGTGTGGATTTGATCAAGACAAGTCTTCCCAAAGAGAGCCAATAATTGCACCAAGTATTAATCCTTGCTGAAATTTTCTCAAAAAGAGGTAAGCAATCAGCTTTTCTAAGCTTTCTTGAGACAAGAGGGATGCCCAAGTAACGTATTGGTAGCTCACCTTCTTGAAACCCAACTCGCTCCAAGATAGCGAGTTTAATATCATTGCTAACTCCACCAAAGAAGATCACACTTTTTGAGTTGTTGATTTTAAGCCAATAAATACTAGAGAAAGTATCCAAAATACCCATAATGCATTCAATGGATTTAAAGTCCCTTTGCAAAAGATAAAAGGTCATCCAAAGCAAAGATGGTTAAGCTTTAAGCCTCACTTTTTGGATGAAAATGAAAGCCAAGCTTGCTGTCCAGCCCATTAAGAAGACAAGAAAGAACCTCCATGCAAAGAACAAATATATATGGAGAGATGGGGTCACCTTGTCTAATACCATTTGCACCAAAGAAGAAGCCTTCCAACCCACCATTAATAGCAACAGAGAAGCTTGGGGTAGAAACACAAACCATAATCCAGTCAACCAATCTTCTTGGGAAGCCAAAAGCAAGGAGAGTGGATTCTATGAAGTTCCAATTAAGAGAATCAAAAGCTTTCATGATATCCACTTTGATGGAGCATCTCGGTGAAATATGCCTTCTTGAGTAACCTCTCAAAATGTCATGAGCAATAAGAATGTTTTCATGGATAAGTCTATTTTTGATGAATGCTGATTGGTTCCATGAAATAATTTGTGGCAAGCAAAGTTTAAGTCTATTTGCAATGATCTTGGAGATGCATTTATAGATTGTATTGCAACAAGAAATGGGTCTAAAGTCTTTGACCATAGCGGGGTTGGGGACTTTAGGCACAAGGGTGATGATGGTAGAGTTTACCTCCTTGAGAAGCTTGCAAGATTCAAAGAAAGAGCTGATTGCACTAATAACATCTTCTCCAACAATCTCCCAAGCAACCTTATAGAAATGGGAAGTGTAGCCATCGGGACCCGGGCTTTTGTTGGGATTAAGGGAGAAGAGTGTGGATTTGATTTCCTCTCTTGTGATGGGTGCAATAGTGCTGGCAGCAAATTCTTCATCAATTTGTCTTCCAATGATCTCCTTTAAAAAATCCACATGAACATGAGAGTAGGATCTAGTGCCAAGGAGATTTTTATAGTAACCAATGATTTCCTCTTTCACTTCATAATCCTCCAAAAGAAGTTGCCCATTCTCATTTTTGAGTGCTTTGATGGAGTTTTGTACCTGCGTTGCCGTACCATATTGTGGAAATTTTGCTCAAGCTCTTGTGACTAACATGCAAAGGCTCAAGATCCTTTTCAATCTCCAACTTGGCTGCAGCCTCTTGAGAAGAGAGTGAAGCTTTGGAAGGATTGGATGGTGAGCAAATTTGTAATGGAGAAAGCAAAGGAAGCTTACCAAGGTCCATTTCAGTTGAGTTTATGCAATGGCTTGAACCTTTTCTTGAACGAGGAGTGGGAGGGGAGCGAGATCAAGACTTATGAGTGAGGCTACAAACCAACTCGGCCTCTGTTCCATTTTGAGCTTCAAGGTGTTCCTTATAAGTGTGACCCGATTCAAGTGCTTCATAGACTTATTTGAATTCCTTGCTAGAGGTGGATGAGGCATCTTCCCTCTCAAAAGAAGAAGAAGAAGAGGGTAAATCCACCTCCTCATTAAGACTCTTGACCGAGAAAGCTTTTGAAGAACTATCCAACACTTGTTTTTTTTGCAAGGATTCTTGCACTATGCCTAGACGGAGATGAGCTTTTCTTTTTCTTACCCATGAATCCAAGGGAAGGGGCAAAGGGACGGGTTGGAAGAAGTGTTTAGGTTATGTGTATAGGGGTTAATGATGGATGAAGGTGATTTGGGGGTGGCGTGTGGTGGTTGAAAGGTGGCTGATTTCAAAAGTTTTAGAGAGAAGAGAGAGGAGTTTCATGGTAGAGAGAGAAAGCTTGGATGGGTTCACAAGGAGATCTCTATTGTTCCTTTCAATCCAAATGTGATAAATAGTGGCTCCACCAAGTGCTTCAAGATAGTTGCTTTGAGACTCTTTTCAAGAGCAAAGGGAGTAATGTATGCCAAGATATCATCCCAATTTGTCAAATTTGTGCGAACCATTGTGAGCTGAAGTCCCCGCTTCCAGATTCTTTTTGTGAAGCAACAATCAAAGAAAAGATGATTTCGAGTTTCACTCCCCATGTTGCAAAAGATACATGTTGGATTGATATCTTTCCCCCAAGATAATAATCTGAATTTTGTATTAAGCCTATCCCAACAAGCAAGCCAACAAATGAAAGCATGTCTTGGGTTATGTCCCTTGAACCAAACAAGATTGTGCCATTTTGCCTTCTCTTTTCTTGTTCTAAAATGCTCCTATGTATGCTTGAAACTAAAAGTTCCGTTGGGGGAGAGATCCCAAATGTAAGTATCAGCATTTTCCTCATTTAAAAGGAGAGGGGGGACATCAACATGCAAAAGATGAATAGGCCAACTCCAAGTGTTGTGTTGGAAAGCATCACTAACCTTTGCGAAGTAATGTGGAGTAGGGAAAGTGGAGCTCCAATGGCTGCCAAGAAGCCCATTCGGATGCCATTTATCAAACCAAAAATGAGTGTTTTTCCCATCTCCCATGGAATGGGTGATAAAATTCCTTGCAATGTCTCGGCATTTAATCAGCAATTTAAGGATCCAACTAGCATCTTTTGGTGTGGTGATGGTCCAAATTGATTCATTCTTGATATAATTCACATATACCCATTTGCTCCAAATTGATTCCCTCCGTGAATACATTCTCCAAAAGCTCTTAAGAAGTGAGATGGTATTGATATCCTCAATTTTCCGAACATTCAGCCCCCCCCCCTCCTCAAGTGGAAAGCAAATATCCTTCCAAGCAATTTTTACACTTGTGTCCCGCCATAAGAAAGCCTAGAATTTTGATTCAAGAGTTGAGATAATGCCTTTTGGGAGTCAACTTCCCAGTATTTGATTGGTTCTTTCTTTTCCTTGTTTCTTCTTTGTTTCCTTGCTTGGTTTTATGTCACTTCTTTTATGCTAGGAAAATTCATTTGTAATGGGTTTTAACCCTCTTTTTCTTTTGCTTTACCCCTCAAACTTAGTGCTTTGCTTTGTATTGTTGTATTTGGTTAGGTTTGAGGGGTAACGTTTGGATGTACCAAAATTGCATTGAAATAAAAACTTTCTTAACCCACAAAAAAAAAAAAAAAAGAATTCCAGCCCAATAGGAACAAATTTGGGTAAGGGTTGTTTTAATAAGAAGCAACCTACCCACATAGGAGAGCCATTTTGTCGTCCAATTATCAAGTTTGCTCACAATTTTCTCCAAGAGAGGTGCATAATCAGCTCTTTTAAGTTTTCTTGAAATAAGAGGGATGCCCAAATACCGGATTGGTAGAGATCCTTCTTTGAAACCCACTTTGGAGAGAATGGCAAGTTTTTCATCATTCGGGACTCCTCCAAAGAAAATATCACTCTTTGTGTTGTTAACTTTAAGCCCCGAAAGGGTATGGAACTTTCTAAGGATTTCCATGACACAATCAACCGAACTCAGATTACCCTTACAAAAGATGAATAGATCATCGGCAAAACAAAGATGATTAAGCTTCAATTTGGCACATTTGGGGTGGAAGTCAAAGCCACTATCGTTTTCCAATTTTTTTGCGGGATAAGTGAGAATTTTCATAAAAATGTGTTAAGTATACAAGTACAAGATGGAGAAGGTACAAAAAGAACCTATACAAAAATATTTTATAATCTCCAATCTTTGCATGATAATTTGTTCAAAGGTGAAGAAGGAAACTTTTTACAATTTGAGAGTTTAACTCTAACATCATTAAAAATAGCGTGGAAGATGAACTCCTCGGTTTTAGCTTTGTCTTTGAAGATGCGCTGATTCCTTTCGATCCAAATGTGGTACACGGCTGCACAAAAGAAATTTTTTATAATGGTTGCTTTCAAATGCTTTTCAAGGGAAAAGAAGTGATAAAAGTGATAATGCCTTCCCAAGAGATCAAGCTTTCCGAAATTTTGGTGAGAAGAAGACCCTTTCTCCAAATCCTTAGAGTGAAACTACATTCGAAAAACAGATGGTCTCTCGTTTCACAACCCATTCTACAAAAGATGCAACATGGGTTAATATTGAGCCCCCAATGAAGAATTCTGAACCTTGTACTCAATTGGTCAAGGAATGCAAGCCAAACAATAAAGCTATGCCTTGGGTTATGCCCCTTGTGCCAAATGAGGTTATAACCCTTGAAGTGGCTGCCCTTCCTTCAAAATGCTCCCAAGTGTGTTTGAAAGAGAAGTCTCCATTTGGAGAAAGAGTCCAAATCATTTTATCAATGTTGTCTCCATGAAGAATAAAATTTGGAACATCAAAATGTTGAAGGTGAGTTGGCCAATTCCATGTTCCATTAGAGAAGATGTCACATACCTTTGAGAGGAGAGGAGGGGCTGGAAATGTACTTGACCAATGTTCCAAGAGTGAACCATCTTTGTACCAATTATCAATCCAAAAGAATGTGTTTGTACCATTCCCAATTCTATGCTAGACCTCGGCTTAAGAAGAATCTTCAAAATCCAACTAGCATCCTTAGGAGTATGCAACACCCAAATGGAAGAATCTTTGATGTAATTTGTATGTATCCATTGACTCCATAGTGTTTCTTTGGCTGAATACATTCTCCAAAAGACTTTAAGCATGCAAACCAAATTGACTTCCTCTAACTTTCTAATTCCAAGTCCTCCTTCATGCATGGGGAGGCAAACTTCCTTCCAAGCAACTTTGGGCCCTGTGTCTCTCCACAAAAATGCTTTGAACTTTGATTCAATGGCAGCCAAGACACCTTTAGGAATAAGAAGAGCATTTGCCCAATATGCAAAGTGTTGAATAAGAATGGATTTGATAAGCACAAGTCTTCCCGCAAAGGAGAGCCAATTGTTGCACCATGAATCAATTCTTGCTTTAATTTTTTCCAAGAGAGGATAGCAATCGGCTTTCCTTAGTTTCCTAGAAACAAGAGGGATGCCCAAGTATCGAATTGGAAGATCACCTTCATTGAAACCAACTCTTTCAAGGATAGCCATTTTAGTTTCATAAGAGACCCCTCCAAAGAAAATGTCACTCTTAGCTTCATTGATTTTCAGACCAGACTAAAAGAGAAGTTCTTCAAAGTATTCAAAATACAATCAATAGAGCTCAAGTCTCCTTTACAAAAAAGGAAGAGATCATCCGCAAAACAAAGGTGGTTCAGCTTCAAGTGAGAACATTTTGGATGGAAACGAAAGCTTGAACAATTCTCCAATTTGTTAAGCATGCAAGAAAGCACTTCCATACAAAGAACAAAAGATAGGAGAGATGGGGTCACCTTGTCGAATTCCATTTGCTCCAATAAAATAGCCTTCCAAACCACCATTAAGAGCAATAGAGAAGCTAGGAGTTGTAATGCATACTTTAATCCATTCAACAAACATTTGAGGAAAACCAAATGCAAGAAGAGTGCATTCAATAAAGCTCCAATTAAGAGTGTCAAAAGCTTTCATAAGATCAACTTTGATGGCACATCTTGGGGAGATATGGCTTCTAGAATAACCTCTTAAAATATCATGTGCAAGAAGGATATTCTCATTGATAAGCCGGTCCTTTAAAATGGCTGATTGGTTCCATGAAATTAAGTGATGCAAGCAAGCTTTGATCCTATTAGCAATAATCTTCGAAATGCACTTGTAAATAGTATTGCAACAAGATATTGGCCTAAAATCTTTAACCATGGAGGGATTTGGAATTTTAGGTACAAGTGCAATAATGGTGGAATTTACCTCCCTAAGAAGCTTGCTTGATTCAAAGAAGGAGCTGATAGCATTAGTATCATCCTCACTAACAATATCCCAAGCAACCATATAGAAATGAGATGTGAAGCCATCCGGACCGGACTTTTGTTGGGATTAAGGGAAAAAAGAGTTTCCTTGATTTCATTCCTTGTGATAGGTGCACAAATGGTGGCAGCAAAATTATCATCAATTGCTTTCCCAATAATACTCTTCAAGATATCCACATTAACATGAGTAACAGCTTTTGAACCAAGAAGCTTTTTGTAGTAGCCAATGAATTCATTTTTCACCTCAAAGTCCTCAAGAAGAAGATTCCCATTTTCATTCTTGATTGCTTGAATGGTGTTTCTGATTTTTCTTCCTTTCACAACATTATGAAAGAACTTGGTGTTTGAATCCCCCTCATTGATCCAAGATAATCTAGCTTTTTGGATAAGCATAGCCTTGTAAGTTGATTCAAGCCTTTCCAAATTAGCTAATGTCCTTTTCCTTGTCAAGAAGGGCAGCACAATATCCACCATTAAGAAGAGCACATTGGGTGGCTTCAAGCTCCCCATAAAGATCTTTGATAGCATTAGGAATACAAGCAAAATGAGTTTTATCAAAGGACTTGAGAGCTAGCTTGAGAATTTTTTGCTTTTGAAAGAGGATGAACATTGGAGTACCAAAGACCCGTGTACTCCAATGCTCCTCCACAAGCTTCAAGAAATCCGGATGAGAAGTCCAAGCATTATAGAATTTGAATGGTTTTGGTGAAGATTTCCATGCCTTACATGTATGCAAAATAAGGGGGCAATGATCCGAAGCTCCCGGGCATTCCACCAAAAGAAAAGAGTGATGAAAATTGTGAAGCCAAAAAGAATTCAGAAATGCCCTATCAAGTTTGCTTGCCAAAAAGTTGCTAACATCACCTTTGTTAGTCCAAGTGAAATGAGGTCCATGCCCTTTTGCTTCGTGCACATTTGTTTTAGCAACAAAAGATTTAAAGTCCCAAGCACTTTTGGGGATAGTAGAAGAGTTTGATTTATCCCCACATTGCAAGACCTCATTAAAGTCACCCAAAATGCAAAGATTATAAGCTTTACACCAAAAAGTCCAGCTTGCAAGTTTATTCCAAAGCTTTTTCCTATTTGCAGCTTCATTCCTGCCATAGACAAAACCAACAAGGAATGGTGGATTATAAGAGTCAACAAAGTGAAAGAAGAGAGCTTGATCACAAGAATCAATAAAAGTTGCTTGAAGGTTGCTCCTCCAAAACAGCCATATCCGACCTTTAACCTCACCATCCATATGATGTGAAAATCCAAGCTTCCAAAAATGAGAACCAATGAGATTGACTTTATCTTTGCAAGTCACTTTGTTTTCCAAAAGACAAATAATGTCTAATTGATGTTTATTGATCAGCTTCAACACTTCTTTTTGCTTATTTGGGGAAATAAATCCACTTATATTCCAAGAGCAAATCCTCATTGGCCAATTGAGGGAGGAGCTGATTGCTCCAAAATTTGATTACCATTGGCATTGAGATTGCTAGAGCAATCCAACTTCTCATCCAAGCTTGACTTTTCAGTGTGTTGCAATTTATCATCTTTATCATCTTTAACATTCCTTCCTTGATCAAGAACCTCAAATTGATTAGCATGTACCATTTTGGAGCTTGAGGGTCATTGGTAATCTTGGGACAAGGAGTAGAAGGCCGAGAAGTAGATTGCTTCTTATTAAGAGATATATCAGCAACCATGGGCTCTTTGGTAGTGTTCTCCATGTGGTCTTGCTTCTTGCCAACAATTTGCCATTCATAGTGAACTTTGGGTTGTTGCTTAGGAGCTTGCTTTTGAGGTTGAGGCTTTGAAGGGCAAGAATCTTCAATGTGACCAACCATTTTGCAGAAGGAGCACTTTTTTGGTTTCCATGCATACTTAACTCCAACTTTTGCTTTAGAGCCATTTCTTAGCTTTGGAAATATAGCATCCGGAAGGTTATTCTCCAAATCAACTTCAATGCACACTCTAGCAAGCTCTAAGTTTCTTCTTGAATCCGTAAGTGCATCCATTTGGAGTGGTTTCCCAATGAAGGAAGCAATATAACCAAGTCCTCTTTTGGAGTAGAGGCACATCGGAACATCCCATAATTTAACCCAAATAGGGACTTTTTTGCATGAAAGATTAACAAATTCCAGATTTGGCTCCCATTTTCTCAAAAGAAGAGGCCTATAAAAATCATCTTTTTCAAATTTAAAGATAAAGAGACCTTTTCCTTTAGTATGAATGTCAACCTTGCCAAACTTCTTGGTAGAATATGCAAAACTCAGCAATGGTTCAAAGGCTAAAGTTATGGTAGAATATGCTTGGAAACCATCTAAGTGCTCTCATTGCAAGATGGTTGGACATGTGGAGGAGCAATGCCCACTTAAGCCAAAAATTCAACCACTAAGGCCAATTGCAAATCAGGCCACTAAGACTCATTTTGAATGGCAAGCCGTGAGTAAGAAAGCCCCATTGAAGTCAAGTAATGCTCCAAACAACTTCCAAGGTGAAGGTTCTTCTTCAAAGGAAAAGGCGACTTCTCCAAGCCATTCTTTAGTTAGGGTTCCTCTTGACCCCTCAAGCTCTAAAATTTCGCACTCCAATCACTTTGAGATACTTGGTCATGAGGGAGAAATTGGAGATGAAGATACAAGACTTCTTGACCAGAATAGTAAGGAGGAAGAATTGGGTAATTTTGGCACTCCAAATGCAAAAGCAACCAGGTATCCGAGCCAAGTGCTCCTCCTTTACCTCCTCAATGAATTTGCTCATGGAATATTAGGGGGCTAAACTCCCCAAAGAAACAAAAGGAAGCTGCATTTTTTATCAATAAACACCACTTGGGCATCTTGTGGCTTTTGGAAAACAAAGTGGTTAGTGATAAAAATATCAAAGCTATTAGTACTCTTTTTGAGAAAGTTGGTTTTTTTGGCTACTTTGATGATCTTACCAAGGGGCGGATTTGGCTTTTTTGGAAGAAAGGCATTAAAGCTACTTGGATTGACTCTTGTGATCAAGCTTTGCTCTTTCATTTTGATGATCACTTTCATACGCCTTTCTTTGTTGCCTTCATTTATGGACACAATGAAGCTTCAAAAAGAATTGAACTTTGGAGAAAACTTGAGCTTTGGTGTACTTGGTGTGAAGAAAGTGTGCTTTGTCTCTTGGGGGATTTCAATGAGGTTTGCAAAGTGGTGACAAATCAAATACTTATGCCACTCCAAAAAGTGCTGGTGCCTTTCAAAACTTTGTGGCAAAAGCAAAGTTGCAAGAGGTTAATACACATGGACCACGCTTCACTTGGTCAAATAAGAGCAATGATGAAAATTACTTGGCTAGCAAGCTTGATAGAGCCTTCATCAACGAATATTGGATGCATCATTACCATCTCTCCTTTCTTTTGGTTGCTAGTCCCGGTGTTTCCGATCATTGCCCACTTATCATGCATACTTGTAAGTCTTGGAAATCCTCACCTAAACCCTTCAAGTTCTATAATGTGTGGACTTCTCATATGGATTTCCTTAAGCTTGTTGAAGAACATTGGTGTACACGGGTCTTTGGTACACCAATGTACATCCTCTACCAAAAGCAAAAAGCATTAAAACTTGCTCTTAAATCTTTTGATAAAGAGCATTTTGCTGCCATTCCGTATGCCATCAAAAATCTTAGGGAAGAGCTTGAAATTGTTCAATACTCTATCCTTAATGGTCAGCAAAATTATTCTCTCATTGACATGGAGAAATCCATTTTGAGCAAATTGGAGGAGCTTGAAGGAAAGCAAAAAGCCATGCTTTTCCAGAAGTCAAGACTAAATTGGATCAAGGAAGGAGATGCCAATACAAAATTCTTCCATAATGTGGTTAAAGGAAGGAAGCTTAAAAACACCATCCATGCTATCAAGAATGAGAATGGTCACATTCTCCTTGAAGAAGATGAAGTGAAAGAGGAATTCATTGGCTATTTTAAGAAGCTTCTTGGTGTTGAATCCTCAAGCATTAATGTCGATCTTTCAAAAATATTATTGACAAGCAAATTGATCATGAAGTTGCTGCCACAATCATTGCTCCTATCACCGATGATGAAATCAAGAATGCACTTTTCTATCTGAACAAAAACAATAGCCCGGTGACGGATGGCTTCACATCCCATTTTTACAAGATTGTTGGGAAGGACGTCCTTGGAGCAATCAGATCCTTTTTTGATTCAAGCAAGCTTCTTAAAGAGGTAAATGCCACAATTATCACTCTTGTGCCTAAAAATCCAAATCCTTCAATGGTTAAGGACTATAGGCCAATTTCTTGCTGCAACACCATTTATAAATGCATCTCCAAGATCATTTCAAATAGGTTTAAGGGTTGCTTACCTCATTATTTCTTGGAACCAATCAGCATTCTTGAAAGGTAGACTCATCCATGAGAATATCCTCATTGCACATGACATCATGAGAGGCTATCAAAGAAGACATATTTCCACAAGATGTGCATTTAAAATTGATATTATGAAAGCTTTTGACTCCTTGAACTGGGTTTTCATTGAATGCACACTTCTTGCTTTTGGTTTCCCCAAAAAGTTTGTGGATTGGATCATGGCTTGTGTTAAAACTCCTAGCTTCACCATTGCCATTAATGGAGGTTTGGAAGGTTTCTTCTGGTGCAAATGGCATTAGGCAAGGAGATCCTATCTCCCCTTATCTCTTTGTCCTTTGTATGGAGGTTCTTACGTGCATGCTTAACAACTTGGCAAACAATCCGAGATTTCAATTCCACCCAAAATGCGGAAGCATCAAGCTTAATCATCTTTGCTTTGCGGATGACCTCCTTATCTTTTGTAAAGGGGACATAAATTCTATTGATTGCATCATGGATACTTTGAAGGCTTTTTCTACTTACTCCGGGCTGAATATTAGCAAGGCTAAGAGTGTTATCTTCCTTGGTGGAGTTCCAAATGAGGAGAAACGAGTGATCATGGATAGAATTGAGTTCCAAGAAGGTGAGCTACCAATCCGATATTTGGGCATCCCACTTGTTTCAAGAAAGCTAAGAAGGAGTGATTGCTGTACTCTCTTGGAAAAAATCAATCTAAAGCTTCACTCTTGGTGCAACAATTGGCTTTCCTTTGCTGGAAGACTTGTGCTTATCAAATCGATCCTTACCCAAATTTGTGCTTATTGGGCAAACGCATTCCTTATGCCTAAAGGAGTTATGGCAGCCATTGAGACAAAATTCAAAGCCTTTTTATGGAGAGGAACTGGTCCTAAGGTGGCTTGGAAGGACATTTGTCTTCCCTTCAAGGAGGGAGGTCTTGGAGTCCGAAACATTAAGGAGGTTAACTTAACCTACATGCTGAAAGTCTTTTGGAGGATGTATGCAATTAAAGAAACATTTTGGAGTCAATGGGTTCAAGCAAATTATATTAAAGACTCTTCTATTTGGAATGTACAAATTCCCAAGGATGCAAGTTGGATTTTCAAAGCACTACTTGGCTGCCGAACTTTTGCAAGTCGATTCCTCAAGCACAAAGTTGGAAATGGAGCAAACACTTTCTTTTGGAGTGATAATTGGCACAAGGATGGTTCTCTCTTGGAGCATTGGACCAATGCCATTCCACATCCACATCTTCATGCTAAGGTATGTGAGATCTTCATTGAAGGTTCTTGGAATTGGCCAATGCATCTTTCCCATGTTGATATTCCAGATTTTTGTCTTGATGAAAACGCTATGGATAGAATCTCATGGAATCTCTCCCAAGTGGTTGCTTTTCTTTCAAACACACTTGGGAAAGTATTCGAAGAAAAGGTTCTTATTTTGAAGGGTCAAATCTCATTTGGCACAAGAAGCATAATCCAAAGCATAGCTTCATTGTTTGGCTTGCATTCCATGATCATCTTAACACAAAATTCAGACTCTTGCATTGGGGCTTCTCATTAATCCATCATGTATCTTTTGTAATTTGGGTTGTGAGACCAGAGCATCTCTTCTTTGAATGTTGTTTCACAAGGAGGATTTGGAGAAAGGGCCTGAAACTTACCCTTGTTCAAAAATCTGATTTGTTGGCAAGATATTACTGATTTTCTCACTCCTTTCGCCCTTGAAAAGCATTTGAAGGCCACAATTCTCAAGCATCTTCTTGGGGCAGCCATCTACCACATTTGGATTGAAAGGAATCAACGCATCTTCAAAAATCAAGCAAGAACCGAGGAGTCCATCTTTGATACTCTCTTTAATGATGTTAGAGTAAAACTCTCAAGTGGTGGCAAAATTCAATCTTCTTCATTGAACAAAACATTATGTAAAATGTGGAGACTTTAAGATATCATTGTTTAGGTTGTCTTTTTTTCCTTCATTATTTTTGTACATGTACATTTTTTCTTGAAGTAATCCAAATTCCTTACTTCGCAAAAAAAAACCTTGCCAAACTTCTTCCAAGCAAAATCAACCATGTTTTTTTTTTTTCGCGAAGAAAGTGAGATTAAGAAAAAGGAAGTACGATACAAAAGAGGCCAAGGAGGCAGCCCTATACAAGAATATCTTCAAGCCTCCAAGATTTGCAAAGAGATTTGTTAATACAAGAGGAAGTAAATTTCCTTCCCATGGAACATTTTAGCCTAATATGATTTACAATGGACGAGAAAATATGCTCTTCAGTTTTAAATACTTTGCTGAATTCTCTGTTGTTCCTTTCAATCCAAATGTGATAAATTGTGGCTTCCACCAAGTGCTTCAAGATAGTTGCTTTGAGACTCTTTTCAAGAGCAAAGGGTGTAATGTATGCCAAGATATCATCCCAATTTGTCAAATTTGTGTGAACCATAGTGAGTTGAAGTCCCGCTTCCAGATTCTTTTGGTGAAGCAACAATCAAAGAAAAGATGATTTCGAGTTTCACTTCCCATGTTGCAAAAGATACAAGTAGGATTGATATCTTTCCCCCAAGAAAGTAATCTGAATTTTGTGTTGAGTCTATCCCAACAAGCAAGCCAGCAAATGAAAGCATGTTTTGGGGTGTGTCCTTGAACCAAACGAGATTGTGCCATTTTGCCTTTTCTTTTTTTGCTCTGAAATGCTCCCAAGTATGCTTGAAACTAAAAGTTCCATTTGGGGAGAGATCCCAAATGTAAGAATCAGCATTTTCCTCATTAAGGAGAAGGGGGGGGGAAGATCGACATGCAAAAGATGAATAGGCCAACTCCAAGTGTGGTGATGAAAAACATCACTAACCTTTGCAAAGTAATGTGGTGAAGGGAAAATGGATCTCCAATGGCTGTCAAGAATTCCCCTCGGATGCCATTTATCGTGCCAAAAAAGAGTGTTTTTCCCATCTCCCATGGAATGGGTGATAAGATTCCTTGCAATGTCACGGCATCTAATCAGCATTTTAAGAATCCAACTAGCATCTTTTGGAGTGGTGATGGTCCAAATTGATTTATTCTTGATATAATTCAAATGAACCCATTTGCTCCAAATTGATTCCCTCATGAATACATTCTCCAAAAACTCTTAAGAAGTGAGATGGTATTTAGGTCCTCAATTTTCCGAACATTTAGCCCCCTCCTCAAATGGGAAACAAACATCCTTCCAAGCAATTTTTGCACTGTGTCCCGCCATAAGAAAGCCTTGAATTTTGATTCAAGGGTTGAGATAATACCTTTTGGGAGTAAGAGAATTCCAGCCCAGTAGGAACAAATTTGGGTAAGGGTTGTTTTAATGAGAAGCAATCTACTCGCATATGAGAGCCATTTCGTGGACCAATTATCAAGTTTACTAACAATTTTCTCCAAGAGAGGTGCAAAATCGGCTCTTCTAAGTTTTCTTGAAATAAGAGGGATGCCCAAATACCGGATTGGAAGAGATCCTTCTTTGAAACCCACTTTAGAGAGGATGGCAAGTTTTTCATCATTTGGGACTCCTCCAAGAAATATATCACTCTTAGTGCTGTTGACTTTAAGTCCTGAAAGGGCATGAAACTTTTCAAGGATTTCCATGATGCATTCCACCGAACTCAAATTCCCCTTACAAAAGATGAAAAGATCATTGGCAAAGCAAAGATGATTAAGCTTCAATTTGGCGCACTTAGGGTGGAAGTCAAAGCCGCTATCATTTTCCAAATTGTTAAGCATACAGGTGAGGACTTCCATAAATAACACAAAAAGATGAGAGAGGGGATCACCTTGTCTAACACCATTTGCTCCTTTGAAGAAGCCTTGAAAACTACCATTGATAGCAACAGTAAAGCAAGGAGAGGAGACACATGCCATGATCCAAGCAACAAATTTTCCTGGAAATCCAAATGCCAAGAGAGCATTTTCAATAAAACTCCAACTAAGAGAGTCGAAAGCCTTCATGATGTCAATCTTGAGAGCACATCTAGGAGAAATATGGCTTCTTGAATATCGCCTCACGACTTCATGTGCAACAAGAATATTTTCATTGATAAGTCTATCCTTGAAAAAAGCAGATTGATTCCATGAAATAATCTTTGGAAGACATGCCTTGAATCTATTTGCAAGTAATTTGGAAATGCACTTGTAGATGGTGTTGCAGCAAGAGATTGGCCTAAAATCTTTTACCATAGAAGGGTTTGAGACTTTTGGCACTAAGGCAATGTAAGTGGCATTTACCTCATTAAGGAGCTTTGTGGAGTCAAAGAAAGAGCTAATGGCTTCCAAAACATCATCTCCAACAATCCTCCATGCAGCCATATAAAAAAGAGATGTATAACCATCCGGCCCTGGGCTTTTGTTCGGATTGAGAGAGAAAAGAGTGTTCTTGATTTCCTCATGGGTAAAAGGTGCTACCAGCAAATTGATGCAATCCTCATCAATAGATTTTCCAACGATAGCTTTGATGGAGTCAATATTTGCACAAGTCCGGAAGGGGGTACCAAGAAGGTTTTGAAGAATGAAATGAATTCCTCCTTAATACCTTCATTTGAAGAAATAAGGGTACCATTCAGATCTTGGATAGCATGAATAGTGTTCTTCCTCTTCCTTCCTGAATAGTGCTATGAAAAAACTTTGCGTTTGCATCACCATCTTTAATCCAATTGAGCCGAGATTTCTGGTGCAGCGTATGATTGAAAGTGGCCTCAAGAGCTTCAATTTTAGCCAAAATATCTTTCTCCATATCAAGAATTTCATCATTGAGAAGGCCATTCATCAAATCGGATTGCACATTACAAAGCATCTCCTTGAGTGCGTGAATCTTTTGAGGAATGCAAGAGAAGTGCTCTTTATCAAACTTCCTTAAAGCAAACTTGAGGCGATTGTGCTTTTGATACAAGATGAACATTGGAGTGCCAAAGACCCGTGCACTCCAATGATCTTCCACAATATGCAAGAATTGATCATGTGAAACCCAAGCATTATAGAATTTGAAAGGCTTTGGAGAGGACGAATTGGGCTTACAAGTGTGAAGGATGAGCGGGCAATGATCAGAGATTCCCGGACTCCCAACCAAAGAAAAGAGTCCTCCATACAATTCATCCAACATTGATTCATCAAAGCTCTATCAATCTTGCTTGCACGGAGGTTGCCATTTGAGTTCCTATTTGTCCAAGTAAAATGTGGACCAATATGGTTGAATTCAAGGAGGCTTGCTTTATGGATACAATCCTTGAAATCCCAAGCACTAGAGGGGATAGACAGAGTGGAAGATTTGTCCCCACTGTGAAGAACTTCATTGAAATCCCCAAGAATACAAAGAGGGTCATCTTTGCACCAAAACTCCATTTTTCAATATGCCGCCAAAGTGATTTCCTTTTTTGGGGGGCATTTCGGCCATAAACAAAAATAACAAAAAAAGGATCAAGAGGTGGGCAAGCAAAATGGCAAAGCATACCTTGATCAAAAGAATCAATAATAGTATTCTTGAGATGGTTTTTCCAAAAGAGCCAAAGACGACCAGCAACATTTTCATCAACATGATTATCAAACCCCAAACAACTAAAATAAGTGGCGATGCAATTTCTTCTTGGCCGGTTTTTGTTTCCAAAACACAAACACAATCGAGGTTATGCTTGCCAATAAGCAACTTTATTTCCTTGCGTTTTTAGGGAATTAAGACCCTAACAGTCCAAGAGCAAAAATCATGAGGGTGGAAGAGGAAGGATCCTCTTGATGTGTGCTATGAGCTAAGCTTGGTTCAGCAACGAATTCTCCTTCCTCGGGATATTTGGTGGAGCTTTGATCTCCTCACTATCATCTTCAAGGACTTGAAATTTATTTTGATGTTGGGGCTTTTGAAATGATCCATTTGCATTTCGGGTTTGTTTTGGAGAGCTTGGCCTAATGGGATCAGCCATCTTGCTTGAAGAATTTGTGTTGCTTGCTTTCTCAAAGTTTGGTGCATTTTTTTTGCGGAGCAAGAAAGTAATTGTATTTCACAAATCAAAGAGAATGTACAAGTACAAACAAAAGAGTGGGGGAAAGGAGGAGGCTCTAGGAATCAAGCCTCCACAATTTACAAAGTGTTTTGTTCAAGGGGGAGGGAGTAAATTTTCTACAGCAAGTAAGCTTAACTCTAACTTCATTAAAGATAGAACAAAAAATGTACTCCTCGGTCTTGGCTTCATTTTGAAAGAGTCGCTGATTCCTTTCCTTCCAAATGTGATAGATGGCTGCTCCAAATAGGTGCTTTATGATGGTAGCCTTCAAATGCTTTTCATGTGCAAAAGAAGTGATATAAGAAGTGATTTCATTCCAAGAAATCAGATTCTCCGGGACAAGAGAGATGCAAAGGCCTTTTCTCCAAATTCTCCTAGTAAAGCAACATTCAAAGAAGAGATGGTCTCGTTTCACAACCCATAAAGCAAAAGATGCATGTAGGGTTGATGTTAAATCCCCAATGAAGCAATCTGAATTTTGTATTCAGACGATCGAGGAAAGCAAGCCAAACGATGAAACTATGTCTTGGAGTGTGCTTTTGTGCCAAATAATGTTATGGCCCTCGGTTGTCTCCTTCCTTCTAATGTGCTCCCAAGTGTGCTTGAAGGTGAACTCCTCATTGGGTGAGAGATTCCAGCCAATCTTATCCAAGCTGGTGTCATTTATTACAAAGCTTGGGCTTTCAACATGAGAAAGGTGAATTGGCCAATTCCATCTACCATTTGTGAAAATATCACTAACCTTTGCAAGGAGGGCGGATTTGGGAGTGTGTTGCTCCAAAATTGTAAGAGGAGCCCTCCTTATGCCAATTATCAATCCAAAAGAAAGTATTAGCTCCATTGCCAATGTTGTGTTGAATGAATCTCTTTGCCTCAGCCCGGCAATTCAGAAGTGCCTTAATAATCCAACCAGCATCCTTGGGGGCTTGCATGGTCCAAATTGAGGAGTTTTGATATAATTTGAGTGAATCCATTGGCTCCAAAGTGTGCTCTTTTCAGCATACATCCTCCAAAAAGTTTTCAGCAAGAAAACTTTGTTGATTTCATCAATTTTACGAATCCCAAGTCCCCCTTCATGAAATGGGAGGCAAAGATTCCTCCAAGCAACTTTAGGACCAGTTCCTCTCCATAAAAATGCTTTGAATTTTGATTCAATGGATGACACAGCGCTTTTGGGGAGGAGGGTGGCACTTGCCCAGAAAGCACAAATTTGAGTGAGTGTGGATTTGATCAAGACAAGTCTTCCAAAAGAGAGCCAATAATTGCACCAAGTATTAATCCTTGCTGAAATTTTCTCAAAAAGAGGTAAGCAATCAGCTTTTCTAAGCTTTCTTGAGACAAGAGGGATGCCCAAGTAACGTATTGGTAGCTCACCTTCTTGAAACCCAACTCGCTCCAAGATAGCGAGTTTAATATCATTGCTAACTCCACCAAAGAAGATCACACTTTTTGAGTTGTTGATTTTCAGCCCAGAAATACTTGAGAAAGTTTCCAAAATACCCATAATGCATTCAATGGATTTAAGGTCCCCTTTGCAAAAGATAAAAAGGTCATCCACAAAGCAAAGATGGTTAAGCTTTAAGCGCCCACATTTTGGATGAAAATGAAAGCCAAGCTTGCTGTCCAGCCCATTAAGAAGACAAGAAAGAACCTCCATGCAAAGAACAAATATATATGGAGAGATGGGGTCACCTTGTCTAATACCATTTGCACCAAAGAAGAAGCCTTCCAACCCACCATTAATAGCAACAGAGAAGCTTGGGGTAGAAACACAAACCATAATCCAGTCAACCAATCTTCTTGGGAAGCCAAAAGCAAGGAGAGTGGATTCTATGAAGTTCCAATTAAGAGAATCAAAAGCTTTCATGATATCCACTTTGATGGAGCATCTCGGTGAAATATGCCTTCTTGCGTAACCTCTCAAAATGTCATGAGCAATAAGAATGTTTTCATGGATAAGTCTATTTTTGATGAATGCTGATTGGTTCCATGAAATAATTTGTGGCAAGCAAAGTTTAAGTCTATTTGCAATGATCTTGGAGATGCATTTATAGATTGTACTGCAACAAGAAATGGGTCTAAAGTCTTTGACCATAGCGGGGTTGGGGACTTTAGGCACAAGGGTGACGATGGTAGAGTTTACCTCCTTGAGAAGCTTGCAAGATTCAAAGAAAGAGCTGATTGCACTAATAACATCTTCTCCAACAATCTCCCAAGCAACCTTATAGAAATGGGAAGTGTAGCCATCGGGACCGGGCTTTTGTTGGGATTAAGGGAGAAGAGTGTGGATTTGATTTCCTCTCTTGTGATGGGTGCAATAGTGCTGGCAGCAAATTCTTCATCAATTTGTCTTCCAATGATCTCCTTTAAAAAATCCACATGAACATGAGAGTAGGATCTAGTGCCAAGGAGATTTTTATAGTAACCAATGATTTCCTCTTTCACTTCATAATCCTCCAAAAGAAGTTGCCCATTCTCATTTTTGAGTGCTTTGATGGAGTTTTGTACCTGCGTTGCCGTACCATATTGTGGAAATTTTGCTCAAGCTCTTGTGACTAACATGCAAAGGCTCAAGATCCTTTTCAATCTCCAACTTGGCTGCAGCCTCTTGAGAAGAGAGTGAAGCTTTGGAAGGATTGGATGGTGAGCAAATTTGTAATGGAGAAAGCAAAGGAAGCTTACCAAGGTCCATTTCGGTTGAGTTTATGCAATGGCTTGAACCTTTTCTTGAACGAGGAGTGGGAGGGGAGCGAGATCAAGACTTATGAGTGAGGCTACAAACCAACTCGGCCTCTGTTCCATTTTGAGCTTCAAGGTGTTCCTTATAAGTGTGACCCGATTCAAGTGCTTCATAGACTTATTTGAATTCCTTGCTAGAGGTGGATGAGGCATCTTCCCTCTCAAAAGAAGAAGAAGAAGAGGGTAAATCCACCTCCTCATTAAGACTCTTGACCGAGAAAGCTTTTGAAGAACTATCCAACACTTGTTTTTTTTGCAAGGATTCTTGCACTATGCCTAGACGGAGATGAGCTTTTCTTTTTCTTACCCATGAATCCAAGGGAAGGGGCAAAGGGACGGGTTGGAAGAAGTGTTTAGGTTATGTGTATAGGGGTTAATGATGGATGAAGGTGATTTGGGGGTGGCGTGTGGTGGTTGAAAGGTGGCTGATTTCAAAAGTTTTAGAGAGAAGAGAGAGGAGTTTCATGGTAGAGAGAGAAAGCTTGGATGGGTTCACAAGGAGATCTCTATTGTTCCTTTCAATCCAAATGTGATAAATAGTGGCTCCCACCAAGTGCTTCAAGATAGTTGCTTTGAGACTCTTTTCAAGAGCAAAGGGAGTAATGTATGCCAAGATATCATCCCAATTTGTCAAATTTGTGCGAACCATTGTGAGCTGAAGTCCCCGCTTCCAGATTCTTTTTGTGAAGCAACAATCAAAGAAAAGATGATTTCGAGTTTCACTCCCCATGTTGCAAAAGATACATGTTGGATTGATATCTTTCCCCCAAGATAATAATCTGAATTTTGTATTAAGCCTATCCCAACAAGCAAGCCAACAAATGAAAGCATGTCTTGGGTTATGTCCCTTGAACCAAACAAGATTGTGCCATTTTGCCTTCTCTTTTCTTGTTCTAAAATGCTCCTATGTATGCTTGAAACTAAAAGTTCCGTTGGGGGAGAGATCCCAAATGTAAGTATCAGCATTTTCCTCATTTAAAAGGAGAGGGGGGACATCAACATGCAAAAGATGAATAGGCCAACTCCAAGTGTTGTGTTGGAAAGCATCACTAACCTTTGCGAAGTAATGTGGAGTAGGGAAAGTAGAGCTCCAATGGCTGCCAAGAAGCCCATTCGGATGCCATTTATCAAACCAAAAATGAGTGTTTTTCCCATCTCCCATGGAATGGGTGATAAAATTCCTTGCAATGTCTCGGCATTTAATCAGCAATTTAAGGATCCAACTAGCATCTTTTGGTGTGGTGATGGTCCAAATTGATTCATTCTTGATATAATTCACATATACCCATTTGCTCCAAATTGATTCCCTCCGTGAATACATTCTCCAAAAGCTCTTAAGAAGTGAGATGGTATTGATATCCTCAATTTTCCGAACATTCAGCCCCCCCCTCCTCAAGTGGAAAGCAAATATCCTTCCAAGCAATTTTTACACTTGTGTCCCGCCATAAGAAAGCCTAGAATTTTGATTCAAGAGTTGAGATAATGCCTTTTGGGAGTAAACTTCCCCCCCCCCCCGAGTATTTGATTGGTTCTTTCTTTTCCTTGTTTCTTCTTTGTTTCCTTGCTTGGTTTTATGTCACTTCTTTTATGCTAGGAAAATTCATTTGTAATGGGTTTTAACCCTCTTTTTCTTTTGCTTTACCCCTCAAACTTAGTGCTTTGCTTTGTATTGTTGTATTTGGTTAGGTTTGAGGGGTAACGTTTGGATGTACCAAAATTGCATTGAAATAAAAACTTTCTTAACCCACAAAAAAAAAAAAAAAGAATTCCAGCCCAATAGGAACAAATTTGGGTAAGGGTTGTTTTAATAAGAAGCAACCTACCCACATAGGAGAGCCATTTTGTCGTCCAATTATCAAGTTTGCTCACAATTTTCTCCAAGAGAGGTGCATAATCAGCTCTTTTAAGTTTTCTTGAAATAAGAGGGATGCCCAAATACCGGATTGGTAGAGATCCTTCTTTGAAACCCACTTTGGAGAGAATGGCAAGTTTTTCATCATTCGGGACTCCTCCAAAGAAAATATCACTCTTTGTGTTGTTAACTTTAAGCCCCGAAAGGGTATGGAACTTTCTAAGGATTTCCATGACACAATCAACCGAACTCAGATTACCCTTACAAAAGATGAATAGATCATCGGCAAAACAAAGATGATTAAGCTTCAATTTGGCACATTTGGGGTGGAAGTCAAAGCCACTATCGTTTTCCAATTTTTGCGGGATAAGTGAGAATTTTCATAAAAATGTGTTAAGTATACAAGTACAAGATGGAGAAGGTACAAAAAGAACCTATACAAAAATATTTTATAATCTCCAATCTTTGCATGATAATTTGTTCAAAGGTGAAGAAGGAAACTTTTTACAATTTGAGAGTTTAACTCTAACATCATTAAAAATAGCGTGGAAGATGAACTCCTCGGTTTTAGCTTTGTCTTTGAAGATGCGCTGATTCCTTTCGATCCAAATGTGGTACACGGCTGCACAAAAGAAATTTTTTATAATGGTTGCTTTCAAATGCTTTTCAAGGGAAAAAGAAGTGATAAAAGTGATAATGCCTTCCCAAGAGATCAAGCTTTCCGAAATTTTGGTGAGAAGAAGACCCTTTCTCCAAATCCTTAGAGTGAAACTACATTCGAAAAACAGATGGTCTCTCGTTTCACAACCCATTCTACAAAAGATGCAACATGGGTTAATATTGAGCCCCCAATGAAGAATTCTGAACCTTGTACTCAATTGGTCAAGGAATGCAAGCCAAACAATAAAGCTATGCCTTGGGTTATGCCCCTTGTGCCAAATGAGGTTATAACCCTTGAAGTGGCTGCCCTTCCTTCGAAAATGCTCCCAAGTGTGTTTGAAAGAGAAGTCTCCATTTGGAGAAAGAGTCCAAATCATTTTATCAATGTTGTCTCCATGAAGAATAAAATTTGGAACATCAAAATGTTGAAGGTGAGTTGGCCAATTCCATGTTCCATTAGAGAAGATGTCACATACCTTTGAGAGGAGAGGAGGGGCTGGAAATGTACTTGACCAATGTTCCAAGAGTGAACCATCTTTGTACCAATTATCAATCCAAAAGAATGTGTTTGTACCATTCCCAATTCTATGCTAGACCTCGGCTTAAGAAGAATCTTCAAAATCCAACTAGCATCCTTAGGAGTATGCAACACCCAAATGGAAGAATCTTTGATGTAATTTGTATGTATCCATTGACTCCATAGTGTTTCTTTGGCTGAATACATTCTCCAAAAGACTTTAAGCATGCAAACCAAATTGACTTCCTCTAACTTTCTAATTCCAAGTCCTCCTTCATGCATGGGGAGGCAAACTTCCTTCCAAGCAACTTTGGGCCCTGTGTCTCTCCACAAAAATGCTTTGAACTTTGATTCAATGGCAGCCAAGACACCTTTAGGAATAAGAAGAGCATTTGCCCAATATGCAAAGTGTTGAATAAGAATGGATTTGATAAGCACAAGTCTTCCCAAAGGAGAGCCAATTGTTGCACCATGAATCAATTCTTGCTTTAATTTTTTCCAAGAGAGGATAGCAATCGGCTTTCCTTAGTTTCCTAGAAACAAGAGGATGCCCAAGTATCGAATTGGAAGATCACCTTCATTGAAACCAACTCTTTCAAGGATAGCCATTTTAGTTTCATAAGAGACCCTCCAAAGAAAATGTCACTCTTAGCTTCATTGATTTTCAGACCAGAATAAAAGAGAAGTTCTTCAAAGTATTCAAAATACAATCAATAGAGCTCAAGTCTCCTTTACAAAAAGGAAGAGATCATCCATAAAACAAAGGTGGTTCAGCTTCAAGTGAGAACATTTTGGATGGTAACTATATCTTGAACAATTCTCCAATTTGTTAAGCATGCAAGAAAGCACTTCCATACAAAGAACAAAAAGATAGGGAGAGATGGGGTCACCTTGTCGAATTCCATTTGCTCCAATAAAATAGCCTTCCAAACCACCATTAAGAGCAATAGAGAAGCTAGGAGTTGTAATGCATACTTTAATCCATTCAACAAACATTTGAGGAAAACCAAATGCAAGAAGAGTGCATTCAATAAAGCTCCAATTAAGAGTGTCAAAAGCTTTCATAAGATCAACTTTGATGACACATCTTGGGGAGATATGGCTTCTAGAATAACCTCTTAAAATATCATGTGCAAGAAGGATATTCTCATTGATAAGCCGGTCCTTTAAAAAGGCTGATTGGTTCCATGAAATTAAGTGATGCAAGCAAGCTTTGATCCTATTAGCAATAATCTTCGAAATGCACTTGTAAATAGTATTGCAACAAGATATTGGCCTAAAATCTTTAACCATGGAGGATTTGGAATTTTAGGTACAAGTGCAATAATGGTGGAATTTACCTCCTAAGAAGCTTGCTTGATTCAAAGAAGGAGCTGATAGCATTAGTAACATCCTCACTAACAATATCCCAAGCAACCATATATAAATTAGATGTGAAGACATCCGGACCCTGACTTTTGTTGGGATTAAGGGAAAAAAGAGTTTCCTTGATTTCATTCCTTGTGATAGGTGCACAAATGGTGGCAGCAAAATTATCATCAATTGCTTTCCCAATAATACTCTTCAAGATATCCACATTAACATGAGTAACAGCTTTTGAACCAAGAAGCTTATTGTAGTAGCCAATGAATTCATTTTTCACCTCAAAGTCCTCAAGAAGAAGATTCCCATTTTCATTCTTGATTGCTTGAATGGTGTTTCTGATTTTTCTTCCTTTCACAACATTATGAAAGAACTTGGTGTTTGAATCCCCCTCATTGATCCAAGATAATCTAGCTTTTTGGATAAGCATAGCCTTGTAAGTTGATTCAAGCCTTTCCAAATTAGCTAATGTCCTTTTCCTTGTCAAGAAGGGCAGCACAATATCCACCATTAAGAAGAGCACATTGGGTGGCTTCAAGCTCCCCATAAAGATCTTTGATAGCATTAGGAATACAAGCAAAATGAGTTTTATCAAAGGACTTGAGAGCTAGCTTGAGAATTTTTTGCTTTTGAAAGAGGATGAACATTGGAGTACCAAAGACCCGTGTACTCCAATGCTCCTCCACAAGCTTCAAGAAATCCGGATGAGAAGTCCAAGCATTATAGAATTTGAATGGTTTTGGTGAAGATTTCCATGCCTTACATGTATGCAAAATAAGGGGCAATGATCCGAAGCTCCCGGCATTCCACCAAAAGAAAAGAGTGATGAAAATTGTGAAGCCAAAAAGAATTCAGAAATGCCCTATCAAGTTTGCTTGCCAAAAAGTTGCTAACATCACCTTTGTTAGTCCAAGTGAAATGAGGTCCATGCCCTTTTGCTTCGTGCACATTTGTTTTAGCAACAAAAGATTTAAAGTCCCAAGCACTTTTGGGGATAGTAGAAGAGTTTGATTTATCCCCACATTGCAAGACCTCATTAAAGTCACCCAAAATGCAAAGATTATAAGCTTTACACCAAAAGTCCAGCTTGCAAGTTTATTCCAAAGCTTTTTCCTATTTGCAGCTTCATTCCTGCCATAGACAAAACCAACAAGGAATGGTGGATTATAAGAGTCAACAAAGTGAAAGAAGAGAGCTTGATCACAAGAATCAATAAAAGTTGCTTGAAGGTTGCTCCTCCAAAACAGCCATATCCGACCTTTAACCTCACCATCCATATGATGTGAAAATCCAAGCTTCCAAAAATGAGAACCAATGAGATTGACTTTATCTTTGCAAGTCACTTTGTTTTCCAAAAGACAAATAATGTCTAATTGATGTTTATTGATCAGCTTCAACACTTCTTTTTGCTTATTTGGGGAATTAAATCCCCTTATATTCCAAGAGCAAATCCTCATTGGCCAATTGAGGGAGGAGCTGATTGCTCCAAAATTTGATTACCATTGGCATTGAGATTGCTAGAGCAATCCAACTTCTCATCCAAGCTTGACTTTTCAGTGTGTTGCAATTTATCATCTTTATCATCTTTAACATTCCTTCCTTGATCAAGAACCTCAAATTGATTAGCATGTACCATTTTGGAGCTTGAGGGTCATTGGTAATCTTGGGACAAGGAGTAGAAGGCCGAGAAGTAGATTGCTTCTTATTAAGAGATATATCAGCAACCATGGGCTCTTTGGTAGTGTTCTCCATGTGGTCTTGCTTCTTGCCAACAATTTGCCATTCATAGTGAACTTTGGGTTGTTGCTTAGGAGCTTGCTTTTGAGGTTGAGGCTTTGAAGGGCAAGAATCTTCAATGTGACCAACCATTTTGCAGAAGGAGCACTTTTTTGGTTTCCATGCATACTTAACTCCAACTTTTGCTTTAGAGCCATTTCTTAGCTTTGGAAATATAGCATCCGGAAGGTTATTCTCCAAATCAACTTCAATGCACACTCTAGCAAGCTCTAAGTTTCTTCTTGAATCCGTAAGTGCATCCATTTGGAGTGGTTTCCCAATGAAGGAAGCAATATAACCAAGTCCTCTTTTGGAGTAGAGGCACATCGGAACATCCCATAATTTAACCCAAATAGGGACTTTTTTGCATGAAAGATTAACAAATTCCAGATTTGGCTCCCATTTTCTCAAAAGAAGAGGCCTATAAAAATCATCTTTTTCAAATTTAAAGATAAAGAGACCTTTTCCTTTAGTATGAATGTCAACCTTGCCAAACTTCTTGGTAGAATATGCAAAACTCAGCAATGGTTCAAAGGCTAAAGTTATGGTAGAATATGCTTGAAACCATCTAAGTGCTCTCATTGCAAGATGGTTGGACATGTGGAGGAGCAATGCCCACTTAAGCCAAAAATTCAACCACTAAGGCCAATTGCAAATCAGGCCACTAAGACTCATTTTGAATGGCAAGCCGTGAGTAAGAAAGCCCCATTGAAGTCAAGTAATGCTCCAAACAACTTCCAAGGTGAAGGTTCTTCTTCAAAGGAAAAGGTGACTTCTCCAAGCCATTCTTTAGTTAGGGTTCCTCTTGACCCCTCAAGCTCTAAAATTTCGCACTCCAATCACTTTGAGATACTTGGTCATGAGGGAGAAATTGGAGATGAAGATACAAGACTTCTTGACCAGAATAGTAAGGAGGAAGAATTGGGTAATTTTGGCACTCCAAATGCAAAAAGCAACCAGGTATCCGAGCCAAGTGCTCCTCCTTTACCTCCTCAATGAATTTGCTCATGGAATATTAGGGGGCTAAACTCCCCAAAGAAACAAAAGGAAGCTGCATTTTTTATCAATAAACACCACTTGGGCATCTTGTGTCTTTTGGAAAACAAAGTGGTTAGTGATAAAAATATCAAAGCTATTAGTACTCTTTTTGAGAAAGTTGGTTTTTTTGGCTACTTTGATGATCTTACCAAGGGGCGGATTTGGCTTTTTTGGAAGAAAGGCATTAAAGCTACTTGGATTGACTCTTGTGATCAAGCTTTGCTCTTTCATTTTGATGATCACTTTCATACGCCTTTCTTTGTTGCCTTCATTTATGGACACAATGAAGCTTCAAAAAGAATTGAACTTTGGAGAAAACTTGAGCTTTGGTGTACTTGGTGTGAAGAAAGTGTGCTTTGTCTCTTGGGGGATTTCAATGAGGTTTTGCAAAGTGGTGACAAATCAAATACTTATGCCACTCCAAAAAGTGCTGGTGCCTTTCAAAACTTTGTGGCAAAAGCAAAATTGCAAGAGGTTAATACACATGGACCACGCTTCACTTGGTCAAATAAGAGCAATGATGAAAATTACTTGGCTAGCAAGCTTGATAGAGCCTTCATCAACGAATATTGGATGCATCATTACCATCTCTCCTTTCTTTTGGTTGCTAGTCCCGGTGTTTCCGGTCATTGCCCACTTATCATGCATACTTGTAAGTCTTGGAAATCCTCACCTAAACCCTTCAAGTTCTATAATGTGTGGACTTCTCATATGGATTTCCTTAAGCTTGTTGAAGAACATTGGTGTACACGGGTCTTTGGTACACCAATGTACATCCTCTACCAAAAGCAAAAAGCATTAAAACTTGCTCTAAAGAGCATTTTGCTGCCATTCCGTATGCCATCAAAAATCTTAGGGAAGAGCTTGAAATTGTTCAATACTCTATCCTTAATGGTCAGCAAAATTATTCTCTCATTGACATGGAGAAATCCATTTTGAGCAAATTGGAGGAGCTTGAAGGAAAGCAAAAAGCCATGCTTTTCCAGAAGTCAAGACTAAATTGGATCAAGGAAGGAGATGCCAATACAAAATTCTTCCATAATGTGGTTAAAGGAAGGAAGCTTAAAAACACCATCCATGCTATCAAGAATGAGAATGGTCACATTCTCCTTGAAGAAGACGAAGTGAAAGAGGAATTCATTGGCTATTTTAAGAAGCTTCTTGGTGTTGAATCCCCCTCAAGCATTAATGTCGATCTTTCGAAAAATATTATTGACAAGCAAATTGATCATGAAGTTGCTGCCACAATCATTGCTCCTATCACCGATGATGAAATCAAGAATGCACTTTTCTCTCTGAACCCAAACAAAAGCCCGGGGCCGGATGGCTTCACATCCCATTTTTACAAGATTGCATGGGAGATTGTTGGGAAGGACGTCCTTGGAGCAATCAGATCATTTTTTGATTCAAGCAAGCTTCTTAAAGAGGTAAATGCCACAATTATCACTCTTGTGCCTAAAAATCCAAATCCTTCTATGGTTAAGGACTATAGGCCAATTTCTTGCTGCAACACCATTTATAAATGCATCTCCAAGATCATTACAAATAGGTTTAAGGGTTGCTTACCTCATATTATTTCTTGGAACCAATCAGCATTCTTGAAAGGTAGACTCATCCATGAGAATATCCTCATTGCACATGACATCATGAGAGGCTATCAAAGAAGACATATTTCCACAAGATGTGCATTTAAAATTGATATTATGAAAGCTTTTGACTCCTTGAACTGGGTTTTCATTGAATGCACACTTCTTGCTTTTGGTTTCCCCAAAAAGTTTGTGGATTGGATCATGGCTTGTGTTAAAACTCCTAGCTTCACCATTGCCATTAATGGAGATTTGGAAGGTTTCTTCTCGGTGCAAATGGCATTAGGCAAGGAGATCCTATCTCCCCTTATCTCTTTGTCCTTTGTATGGAGGTTCTTACGTGCATGCTTAACAACTTGGCAAACAATCCGAGATTTCAATTCCACCCAAAATGCGGAAGCATCAAGCTTAATCATCTTTGCTTTGCGGATGACCTCCTTATCTTTTGTAAAGGGGACATAAATTCTATTGATTGCATCATGGATACTTTGAAGGCTTTTTCTACTTACTCCGGGCAGAATATTAGCAAGGCTAAGAGTGTTATCTTCCTTGGTGGAGTTCCAAATGAGGAGAAACGAGTGATCATGGATAGAATTGAGTTCCAAGAAGGTGAGCTACCAATCCGATATTTGGGCATCCCACTTGTTTCAAGAAAGCTAAGAAGGAGTGATTGCTGTACTCTCTTGGAAAAAATCAATCTAAAGCTTCACTCTTGGTGCAACAATTGGCTTTCCTTTGCTGGAAGACTTGTGCTTATCAAATCGGTCCTTACCCAAATTTGTGCTTATTGGGCAAACGCATTCCTTATGCCTAAAGGAGTTATGGCAGCCATTGAGACAAAATTCAAAGCCTTTTTATGGAGAGGAACTGGTCCTAAGGTGGCTTGGAAGGACATTTGTCTTCCCTTCAAGGAGAGCGGTCTTGGAGTCCGAAACATTAAGGAGGTTAACTTAACCTACATGCTGAAAGTCTTTTGGAGGATGTATGCAATTAAAGAAACATTTTGGAGTCAATGGGTTCAAGCAAATTATATTAAAGACTCTTCTATTTGGAATGTACAAATTCCCAAGGATGCAAGTTGGATTTTCAAAGCACTACTTGGCTGCCGAACTTTTGCAAGTCGATTCCTCAAGCACAAAGTTGGAAATGGAGCAAACACTTTCTTTTGGAGTGATAATTGGCACAAGGATGGTTCTCTCTTGGAGCATTGGACCAATGCCATTCCACATCCACATCTTCATGCTAAGGTATGTGAGATCTTCATTGAAGGTTCTTGGAATTGGCCAATGCATCTTTCCCATGTTGATATTCCAGATTTTTGTCTTGATGAAAACGCTATGGATAGAATCTCATGGAATCCCTCCCCAAGTGGTTGCTTTTCTTTCAAACACACTTGGGAAAGTATTCGAAGAAAAGGTTCTTATTTTGAAGGGTCAAATCTCATTTGGCACAAGAAGCATAATCAAAGCATAGCTTCATTGTTTGGCTTGCATTCCATGATCGTCTTAACACAAAATTCAGACTCTTGCATTGGGGGCTTCTCATTAATCCATCATGTATCTTTTGTAATTTGGGTTGTGAGACCACAGAGCATCTCTTCTTTGAATGTTGTTTCACAAGGAGGATTTGGAGAAAGGGCCTGAAACTTACCCTTGTTCCGAAAAATCTGATTTGTTGGCAAGATATTACTGATTTTCTCACTCCTTTCGCCCTTGAAAAGCATTTGAAGGCCACAATTCTCAAGCATCTTCTTGGGGCAGCCATCTACCACATTTGGATTGAAAGGAATCAACGCATCTTCAAAAATCAAGCAAGAACCGAGGAGTCCATCTTTGATACTCTCTTTAATGATGTTAGAGTAAAACTCTCAAGTGGTGGCAAAATTCAATCTTCTCCATTGAACAAAACATTATGTAAAATGTGGAGACTTGAAGATATCATTGTTTAGGTTGTCTTTTTTTCCTTCATTATTTTTGTACATGTACATTTTTTCTTGAAGTAATCCAAATTCCTTACTTACTTCGTAAAAAAAAACCTTGCCAAACTTCTTCCAAGCAAAATCAACCATGTTTTTTTTTTTTTTCGCGAAGAAAGTGAGATTAAGAAAAAGGATGTACGATACAAAAGAGGCCAAGGAGGCAGCCCTATACAAGAATATCTTCAAGCCTCCAAGATTTGCAAAGAGATTTGTTAATACAAGAGGAAGTAAATTTCCTTCCCATGGAACATTTTAGCCTAATATGATTTACAATGGACGAGAAAATATGCTCTTCAGTTTTAAATACTTTGCTGAATTCTCTGTTGTTCCTTTCAATCCAAATGTGATAAATTGTGGCTCCCACCAGGTGCTTCAAGATAGTTGCTTTGAGACTCTTTTCAAGAGCAAAGGGTGTAATGTATGCCAAGATATCATCCCAATTTGTCAAATTTGTGTGAACCATAGTGAGTTGAAGTCCCCGCTTCCAGATTCTTTTGGTGAAGCAACAATCAAAGAAAAGATGATTTCGAGTTTCACTTCCCATGTTGCAAAAGATACAAGTAGGATTGATATCTTTCCCCCAAGAAAGTAATCTGAATTTTGTGTTGAGCCTATCCCAACAAGCAAGCCAGCAAATGAAAGCATGTTTTGGGGTGTGTCCCTTGAACCAAACGAGATTGTGCCATTTTGCCTTTTCTTTTTGCTCTGAAATGCTCCCAAGTATGCTTGAAACAAAAGTGCCATTTGGGGAGAGATCCCAAATGTAAGAATCAGCATTTTCCTCATTAAGGAGAAGGGGAAGATCGACATGCAAAAGATGAATAGGCCAACTCAAGTGTGGTGATGAAAAACATCACTAACCTTTGCAAAGTAATGTGGTGAAGGGAAAATGGATCTCCAATGGCTGTCAAGAATTCCCCTCGGATGCCATTTATCGTGCCAAAAAAGAGTGTTTTTCCCATCTCCCACGGAATGGGTGATAAGATTCCTTGCAATGTCACGGCATCTAATCAGCATTTTAAGAATCCAACTAGCATCTTTTGGAGTGGTGATGGTCCAAATTGATTTATTCTTGATATAATTCAAATGACCCCTTTTGCTCCAAATTGATTCCCTCATGAATACATTCTCCAAAAACTCTTAAGAAGTGAGATGGTATTTAGGTCCTCAATTTTCCGAACATTTAGCCCCCTCCTCAAATGGGAAACAAACATCCTTCCAAGCAATTTTTACACTGTGTCCCGCCATAAGAAAGCCTTGAATTTTGATTCAAGGGTTGAGATAATACCTTTGGGAGTAAGAGAATTCCAGCCCAGTAGGAACAAATTTGGGTAAGGGTTGTTTTAATGAGAAGCAATCTACTCGCATATGAGAGCCATTTCGTGGACCAATTATCAAGTTTACTAACAATTTTCTCCAAGAGAGGTGCAAAATCGGCTCTTCTAAGTTTTCTTGAAATAAGAGGGATGCCCAAATACCGGATTGGAAGAGATCCTTCTTTGAAACCCACTTTAGAGAGGATGGCAAGTTTTTCATCATTTGGGACTCCTCCAAGAAATATATCACTCTTAGTGCTGTTGACTTTAAGTCCTGAAAGGGCATGAAACTTTTCAAGGATTTCCATGATGCATTCCACGAACTCAAATTCCCTTACAAAAGATGAAAAGATCATTGGCAAAGCAAAGATGATTAAGCTTCAATTTAGCGCACTTAGGGTGGAAGTCAAAGCCGCTATCATTTTCCAAATTGTTAAGCATACAGTGAGGACTTCCATAAATAACACAAAAGATGAGAGGGGATCACCTTGTCTAACACCATTTGCTCCTTTGAAGAAGCCTTGAAAACTACCATTGATAGCAACAGTAAAGCAAGGAGAGGAGACACATGCCATGATCCAAGCAACAAATTTTCCTGGAAATCCAAATGCCAAGAGAGCATTTTCAATAAAACTCCAACTAAGAGAGTCGAAAGCCTTCATGATGTCAATCTTGAGAGCACATCTAGGAGAAATATGGCTTCTTGAATATCCCCTCACGACTTCATGTGCAACAAGAATATTTTCATTGATAAGTCTATCCTTGAAAAAAGCAGATTGATTCCATGAAATAATCTTTGGAAGACATGCCTTGAATCTATTTGCAAGTAATTTGGAAATGCACTTGTAGATGGTGTTGCAGCAAGAGATTGGCCTAAAATCTTTTACCATAGAAGGGTTTGAGACTTTTGGCACTAAGGCAATGTAAGTGGCATTTACCTCATTAAGGAGCTTTGTGGAGTCAAAGAAAGAGCTAATGGCTTCCAAAACATCATCTCCAACAATCCTCCATGCAGCCATATAAAAAAGAGATGTATAACCATCCGGCCCAGGCTTTTGTTCGGATTGAGAGAGAAAAGAGTGTTCTTGATTTCCTCATGGGTAAAAGGTGCTACCAGCAAATTGATGCAATCCTCATCAATAGATTTTCCAACGATAGCTTTGATGGAGTCAATATTTGCACAAGTCCGGAAGGGGGTACCAAGAAGGTTTTTGAAGAATGAAATGAATTCCTCCTTAATACCTTCATTTGAAGAAATAAGGGTACCATTCAGATCTTGGATAGCATGAATAGTGTTCTTCCTCTTCCTTCCCTGAATAGTGCTATGAAAAAACTTTGCGTTTGCATCACCATCTTTAATCCAATTGAGCCGAGATTTCTGGTGCAGCGTATGATTGAAAGTGGCCTCAAGAGCTTCAATTTTAGCCAAAATATCTTTCTCCATATCAAGAATTTCATCATTGAGAAGGCCATTCATCAAATCGGATTGCACATTACAAAGCATCTCCTTGAGTGCGTGAATCTTTTGAGGAATGCAAGAGAAGTGCTCTTTATCAAACTTCCTTAAAGCAAACTTGAGGCGTTTTTGCTTTTGATACAAGATGAACATTGGAGTGCCAAAGACCCGTGCACTCCAATGATCTTCCACAATATGCAAGAATTGATCATGTGAAACCCAAGCATTATAGAATTTGAAAGGCTTTGGAGAGGACGAATTGGGCTTACAAGTGTGAAGGATGAGCGGGCAATGATCAGAGATTCCCGGACTCCCAACCAAAAGAAAAGAGTCCTCCATACAATTCATCCAACATTGATTCATCAAAGCTCTATCAATCTTGCTTGCACGGAGGTTGCCATTTGAGTTCCTATTTGTCCAAGTAAAATGTGGACCAATATGGTTGAATTCAAGGAGGCTTGCTTTATGGATACAATCCTTGAAATCCCAAGCACTAGAGGGGATAGACAGAGTGGAAGATTTGTCCCCACTGTGAAGAACTTCATTGAAATCCCCAAGAATACAAAGAGGGTCATCTTTGCACCAAAAACTCCATTTTTCAATATGCCGCCAAAGTGATTTCCTTTTTTGGGGGGCATTTCGGCCATAAACAAAAATAACAAAAAAAGGATCAAGAGGTGGGCAAGCAAAATGGCAAAGCATACCTTGATCAAAAGAATCAATAATAGTATTCTTGAGATGGTTTTTCCAAAAGAGCCAAAGACGACCAGCAACATTTTCATCAACATGATTATCAAACCCCAAACAACTAAAATAAGTGGCGATGCAATTTTCTTCTTGGCAGTTTTGTTTCCAAAACACAAACACAATCGAGGTTATGCTTGCCAATAAGCAACTTTATTTCCTTGCGTTTTTAGGGAATTAAGACCCTAACAGTCCAAGAGCAAAAAATCATGAGGGTGGAAGAGGAAGGGGATCCTCTTGATGTGTGCTATGAGCTAAGCTTGGTTCAGCAACGAATTCTCCTTCCTCGGGGATATTTGGTGGAGCTTTGATCTCCTCACTATCATCTTCAAGGACTTGAAATTTATTTTGATGTTGGGGCTTTTGAAATGATCCATTTGCATTTCGGGTTTGTTTTGGAGAGCTTGGCCTAATGGGATCAGCCATCTTGCTTGAAGAATTTGTGTTGCTTGCTTTCTCAAAGTTTGGTGCATTTTTTTTGCGGAGCAAGAAAGTAATTGTATTTCACAAATCAAAGAGAATGTACAAGTACAAACAAAAGAGTGGGGGAAAGGAGGAGGCTCTAGGAATCAAGCCTCCACAATTTACAAAGTGTTTTGTTCAAGGGGGAGGGAGTAAATTTTCTACAGCAAGTAAGCTTAACTCTAACTTCATTAAAGATAGAACAAAAAATGTACTCCTCGGTCTTGGCTTCATTTTGAAAGAGTCGCTGATTCCTTTCCTTCCAAATGTGATAGATGGCTGCTCCAAATAGGTGCTTTATGATGGTAGCCTTCAAATGCTTTTCATGTGCAAAAGAAGTGATATAAGAAGTGATTTCATTCCAAGAAATCAGATTCTCCGGGACAAGAGAGATGCAAAGGCCTTTTCTCCAAATTCTCCTAGTAAAGCAACATTCAAAGAAGAGATGGTCTCGTTTCACAACCCATAAAGCAAAAGATGCATGTAGGGTTGATGTTAAATCCCCAATGAAGCAATCTGAATTTTGTATTCAGACGATCGAGAAAGCAAGCCAAACGATGAAACTATGTCTTGGAGTGTGCTTTTGTGCCAAATAATGTTATGGCCCTCGGTTGTCTCCCTTCCTTCTAATGTGCTCCCAAGTGTGCTTGAAGGTGAACTCCTCATTGGGTGAGAGATTCCAGCCAATCTTATCCAAGCTGGTGTCATTTATTACAAAGCTTGGGCTTTCAACATGAGAAAGGTGAATTGGCCAATTCCATCTACCATTTGTGAAAATATCACTAACCTTTGCAAGGAGGGCGGATTTGGGAGTGTGTTGCTCCAAAATTGTAAGAGGAGCCCTCCTTATGCCAATTATCAATCCAAAAGAAAGTATTAGCTCCATTGCCAATGTTGTGTTGAATGAATCTCTTTGCCTCAGCCCGGCAATTCAGAAGTGCCTTAATAATCCAACCAGCATCCTTGGGGGCTTGCATGGTCCAAATTGAGGAGTTTTGATATAATTTGAGTGAATCCATTGGCTCCAAAGTGTGCTCTTTTCAGCATACATCCTCCAAAAAGTTTTCAGCAAGAAAACTTTGTTGATTTCATCAATTTTACAAATCCCAAGTCCCCTTCATGAAATGGGAGGCAAAGATCCCTCCAAGCAACTTTAGGACCAGTTCCTCTCCATAAAAATGCTTTGAATTTTGATTCAATGGATGACACAACGCTTTTGGGGAGGAGGGTGGCACTTGCCCAGAAAGCACAAATTTGAGTGAGTGTGGATTTGATCAAGACAAGTCTTCCATAAAGAGAGCCAATAATTGCACCAAGTATTTATCCTTGCTGATATTTTCTCAAAAAGAGGTAAGCAATCTGCTTTTCTAAGCTTTCTTGAGACAAGAGGGATGCCCAAGTAACGTATTGGTAGCTCACCTTCTTGAAACCCAACTCGCTCCAAGATAGCGAGTTTAATATCATTGCTAACTCCACCAAAGAAGATCACACTTTTTGAGTTGTTGATTTTCAGCCCAGAAATACTTGAGAAAGTTTCCAAAATACCCATAATGCATTCAATGGATTTAAAGTCCCCTTTGCAAAAGATAAAAAGGTCATCCGCAAAGCAAAGATGGTTAAGCTTTAAGCCCCCACATTTTGGATGAAAATGAAAGCCAAGCTTGCTGTCCAGCCCATTAAGAAGACAAGAAAGAACCTCCATGCAAAGAACAAATATATATGGAGAGATGGGGTCACCTTGTCTAATACCATTTGCACCAAAGAAGAAGCCTTCCAACCCACCATTAATAGCAACAGAGAAGCTTGGGGTAGAAACACAAACCATAATCCAGTCAACCAATCTTCTTGGGAAGCCAAAAGCAAGGAGAGTGGATTCTATGAAGTTTTTTTTGCGAGGAAAGTAAGAAATTTCATTCAAGAAAGAAAACAAAATTACAAATACAAACTGATCAAAGGAGGATTTCTTCCATCCCCCACAATTTACAAATTTTCCTATTCAAACTAGAAGTAGTGAAATATTTTCCAACAATGCATTTAAGTCTAACATGATTAAAGATGGATGAAAAGATTTGCTCCTCTGTCTTGAAACTCTTGTGAAATTCACGATGATTCCTCTCAATCCAAATGAAGTAGATTGCAGCCTCCAAAAAGTGCTTCAAGATAGTAGCTTTAAGATTATCTTCGAGTGCAAAAGGTGAAAAAAAAGCAATAATGTCTCCCCAATCGATCAAAGTTTCTTGGATCATGGTAAGATGAAGTCCTTTCCTCCAGATCCTTCTAGTGAAACAACAATTAAAGAAAAGATGGTCTCTAGTTTCACATCCAAAGTTGCAAAAAATGCAAGTGGGATTCAGCTCTCTACCCCAATAAAGCAATCTGAATTTTGTGGAAAGTCGATCATGAATAGCAAGCCAAGTAAAAAATGCATGTCTTGGTGTATGTCCTTTGAACCAAACAATATAGTGCCAATCAACTTTATTCTTCTTCCTTCTGATTTCCTCCCAAGTGTGCGAGAAAGTGAATTCACCATTTGGAGAAAGTTTCCAAGTAAAAGCATCAAGATTTTCTTCCACAAGATTGGTGCAAGGTGGATCAAAATGCATGAGATGAATAGGCCAAAACCAATTACCAAAAACGAAAATGTCACACACCTTAGCATAGTATGGTGGATTGTTGAGAGTGCTGCTCCAAAAATTGCTAAGTACCCCATGTGTGTGCCATTTGTCATGCCAAAAGTGCGTGTGCTTTCCATTGCCGAGTACATGAGAGATATGGGCTCTTGCAAAGTTTCGAATTTTGAGGAGGTTTTTGAGAACCCAACTATCATCCTTAGAAGTGGTGAGAGTCCAAATCGATTTGTCCTTGATGTAGTTAATTTGCATCCAATTGCTCCAAAGAGAATCCCTACAATTGGTGGATTCTATGAAGTTCCAATTAAGAGAATCAAAAGCTTTCATGATATCCACTTTGATGGAGCATCTCGGTGAAATATGCCTTCTTGAGTAACCTCTCAAAATGTCATGAGCAATAAGAATGTTTTCATGGATAAGTCTATTTTTGATGAATGCTGATTGGTTCCATGAAATAATTTGTGGCAAGCAAAGTTTAAGTCTATTTGCAATGATCTTGGAGATGCATTTATAGATTGTATTGCAACAAGAAATGGGTCTAAAGTCTTTGATCATAGCGGGGTTGGGGACTTTAGGCACAAGGGTGATGATGGTAGAGTTTACCTCCTTGAGAAGCTTGCAAGATTCAAAGAAAGAGCTGATTGCACTAATAACATCTTCTCCAACAATCTCCCAAGCAACCTTATAGAAATGGGAAGTGTAGCCATCGGGACCCGGGCTTTTGTTGGGATTAAGGGAGAAGAGTGTGGATTTGATTTCCTCTCTTGTGATGGGTGCAATAGTGCTGGCAGCAAATTCTTCATCAATTTGTCTTCCAATGATCTCCTTTAAAAAATCCACATGAACATGAGAGTAGGATCTAGTGCCAAGGAGATTTTTATAGTAACCAATGATTTCCTCTTTCACTTCATAATCCTCCAAAAGAAGTTGCCCATTCTCATTTTTGAGTGCTTTGATGGAGTTTTTGTACCTGCGTTGCCGTACCATATTGTGGAAAAATTTTGAGTTTGAATCACCTTCTTTGATCCAATCAATTCTGGATTTTTGAATGAGCATGGATTTAAATGAGCTTTCAAGCTCTTCCAATTTGGTCAAAATGATTCTTTCCTTGTCCAAAATATATTTGATGTGTTCACCAATATAGAGAGCATTTTGAACAGCACAAAGCTCCTACCGAAGCTCCTTGATGGTGTTCGTAATACAAGCAAAAAGTCTTTTATCAAACAATTTGAGAGCTTTCTTGAGAAGTTTTTGCTTTTGAAAGAGTTTTAACATTGGGGTAACAAAAACCCATGTACTCAATGTTCATCCACAATCTTCAAGAAATCCGAATGAGATGTCCATGCATTGTAGAATTTAAAAGGTTTAGGGGAAGATTCCCAAGACTTACAAGAGTGCATGATGAGAGGGCAATGGTCGGAAATGCCCGGATTATCCACCAAAAGGAGAGAGTGTTGATAGTTTTGAATCCAGTTTGCGTTCACCAATGCCCTATCGATCTTGCTTGCCAAGAAGTTTAATTCATTACTCTTGTTTGCCCAAGTGAAGTGGGGACCATGAGTTTTAGCTTCTTGCAAGTTTGCTTTAGCTACCAATCTAATAAAGTCTTTAGCACTTCTTGGAATGGCTGATGTGCTAGATTTGTCTCCACTTTGCAAGACTTCATTGAAATCACCTATAATGCAAAAATCACTATTAAGACACCAAGAGCACCAAAGTTCAAGCTTGCTCCAAAGAATGCTTCTTTTAGAGGCTTCATTGCTACCATAGACAAAGGCAACAAAAATAGACTTGTGAAGGTGGTCATCAAAATTGAAAAGAAGTCCTTGTTCACAAGAATCAATATAAGTAGCTTGGATGTTCTTCCTCCAAAACAGCCAAATTCTCCCTTTGGTCAACTCATCCAAATAATTTTCAAAGCCAAGATTGTCAAAACGGGAACTAATATGGTTGATGCTATCATTTCCCACAACTTTATTCTCCAAAAGGCAAAAGAAATCCAAGTGATGTTTTGTGATCATTTCCCACAACTTTATTCTCCAAAAGGCAAAAGAAAGTTTGGTGCATTTCTATCATTTGTTGAAGGTTTTTTCCCAATGACTTGCCAATCCTCTTGCTTCTTTTGCTTAGGTTTTGAAATCAATGGTTGATAATGAGAGTGTTGATCAGCCGGCTTCATGGGACATTTATCCACCATATGGCCCACCATTTTACAATGTGAGCATTTTGAAGGCTTCCAAGCATATTCAACCTCAACTTGGGCTCGGGAACCATCTCTAAGCTTAGGGAAAACAGCATCCGGGAGACTTTCTTCCAAATTTACCTCAATGCAAACTCTTACAAATTCAAGATTTCTTTTTGATTCAGTCAAGGCATCCATTTGAATAGGCTTACCAATGAAGGAAGCAACATAGTTTAATCCTCTCTTTGACCAAAGACTCATTGGAATATTCCATAACTTAACCCATAATGGGACTTTGTTACAATTCAGATTAATGTACTCAAGATTTGGCTTCCATTTCCTTAGAAGCAGAGGCCTATGGTTCACATGCCATAGTTGTTGCAAAACCTTTTGACAATGTTCTTCTTTATCAAATTTGAAGACATACAGCCCTTTCCCTTTATGATAGATGTCAACATTGCCAAACCTTCTCCAAGCAAAGTCAACCATGTTTTTGATAAGAAAGTAAGGTGGTGGGGCGCCAATAAATTGGCCAACTAAACAATGGGTCCAAAGTTGTCCCCTTCATCATATAATCATCCGGGGGGTCGACCACATCCCTAACTCCATTGATGATTTTAACTTCCATTTCATCATCAAATTGAAGATTTGTGCTAATAAATTCAGCAAAGTCCTTTCCCCAATCAAGAGATGGTGTCTTAGAAGTAGGTTCAAACCTGATTTTTGGTGGCTTTTTCCAAGCATTTTGTTGAACATTTTGATGTGAGGCTCTTTTATTTTCAAGTGCACTCTTCTCCTCCCAATCCTCATTTTTGAAATGCGCATATGTTGGCTGAGTGGTGCAAACACGAGCTGCTTCTTCATTTGGAGGGAGGGGCTGAGTTGGTGTGCTTGTTGAAGTGTCCTTATAAAATGACATGGCAGCCATGTCATCTCGGTTGTGGACCCCTTTTTCCTTCGCTGAAAGTGAGCTATTAAGTGGAGGGAAATTTCCCTCAAAAGAGCCGAAATCTTGTGAAAGACAAAATGCACCAACCTTTTGCTTTGGATCTTGGGAATGAGCTGTCAACTTTTGGGGAGTTTGGGCTGCAAAGTGGCTGTCAAAATCAGAAAAAGCATGCTCCTCTTTTCCCCAGGGTTAATATCCAAAGCATGTTTGTTCTGACCAGCGTGTAAAACCCCATCTTCAACCTCTTCTTCCTTCAAGCCCGAAGCTTCTAAGTTGCTTGCATGAGTGTTTTCAGAACCCTTTTGAAACTTTGAGAGGACCCTAGGGCTAGAGGATGCTTGAAACTTAGTTGGAGAATCGAGATGCTTTTGTGAATAATCCTTAACCTCAAGATTTTCTTTTGAAGAGGAAATGGAGCCCTTGCTAGGGGGAGATAATGATCGAGCTTTCCTTGAAAGAGATTTCACGAGCTCAAGCTTTTCTTTGTCTTTCTCCATTTGTAGAGCTTTGAAAGTTTTCCCCGACTCAAAAGCAACAAAGGCTTCACGGAGTTCCTTGCTTGAGGTTGATGAAGCTTCTTCATTCTCGTTCTCAAGAGGAGAAATAAAAGACGCTGAATCAACCTCCTCAAGAATGACTTTTGTGTTTTTTCCCGAAGATGAACATTCCTTAGCTTGAATCTTTGCTGAGATACGTGCACTATGCCTTGATGGAGATGATCCTTTCTTCTTCTTTGCCATGGAAATCGAGATGAAAAGGTGCTTAGTAAAGAAGTGAGTAAGAAAGAGGAAGGATGAGAGAGGTGGTGTATGTGGTTGAAGGAAGGCCGAGTGCAAAGTGTGTAGAGAGAAGGGAGAGCATTTCGGTTCAAGAGAGAGAAAACCGTGCTGAGTTATTCTCTCAAAATCAACCATGTTCTTGATTAGGAAGTAGGGTGCGGGCGCCTAAAAATTGTCTAACTAAGCAATGGCTCCAAAAATTGTCCCCATCATCATATAAATCCTCAAGAGGATCAACAACTTCTCTAATACCATCAACCACATTATAAACATGCTCTTCCTTAAATTTCAGATTTGTATGCATATGCTCCGCAAAAACCGCACCCCAATCAGAAGTAGGTTCATTTGTAGAAGGCACATACCTTAGTTTGAGAGGCTTTTTCCAAGCATTAGGTTGGCTGAAAGCATGGTGCAAGACTCGGCCTTGATCATAGCTTGCTTTAGTGTTGTGCTCTTGCTTTCCAAAGCTTGCATATGTTTCTGCCTTGGGGTCGTTTTTGAGAGGAGGATTTGATGACATGGCTGCCATGTCATTTAATGAAGTGGGCTGACTTGGCTTAAGTGGGTCAGCCAAGCTCTTGAGATTTGAGTTTCCAAGAGGAGGGAAAAGTCCCAATGGCTCACGTGTTTCAAGCATAGTGTCACATGGATCAGATTTTGAGTGAGTTTGACTTGAGTAAGTTGTCAAGTCTCGTTTGGAGTGGGCTGAAAAGGTGCTGCCAATCTCCTTTTCTCCATGCATTACCTCAGGAATAATGCTATTATGCGGAAATTGTTGACCAATGGGTAAAGTATGGGCATCCGAATCTTCTACTTCTTCGTTGAAGACACCATGGCCGAAACAAGGAGTTTGGGAATGAAAAAGGTACTGTGCAAGCTCTTTTTCCACTTTCTTTTTTTGTGGACTAACAAAAGTGTTAGATTTAGAAGAGGAAGAGTTTCTTGAGTGAGGAGTACAAGAGAGCTTATGAATCAAATCAACCTTAGCTTTGGATTGTGCATCAAGGTGTTCCTTATATGTGCAACCAGATTCAAGTGCTTTAAACACATCCTGAAATTCTTTACTAGAGATGGATGAAGCATCTTCTCTCTCAAGGGAAGAAGAAGAAAAGGCTAAAGCCACCTCATTGAAAGTATCTTTAGAAGAAGAAAAGGTTTTTGGATTATCTAACGTTTGCTTCTTTGCAAGAATTCTTGCACTTTGCCTAGAAGAAGTAGAAACTTTCTTCTTTTTCCCCAAGAACAAGCAATCGGGAAGCAAGAGGGGTGCAGAGAGGCGAAGTGTTTGAAGGTTTTTTTAATGGAAGATGGTGATATGGTGGTGGCGTGTGAAGGAGTGATGGTGGCTGATTGCAAAAGTTCTAGAGAGAAGGGGGAGGAATTTTATGGTAGAGAGAGAAAGTGTTTGACAAAGAGCATTTTGCTGCCATTCCATTTACTATCATTTTCCAATTTGTTGAGCATACATGTGAGAACTTCCATACATAATACAAAAGATAAGGAGAGAAGGGGTCACCTTGTCTAATACCATTTGCACCTTTGAAGAAACCTTGAAAACTACCATTGATAGCAACAGTAAAACTTGGAGAGGAAACACATGCCATAATCCAAGCAACAAATTTGCCAGGAAACCCAAATGCCAAGAGAGTGTTTTCAATAAAGCCCCAACTAAGTGAGTCAAAAGCCTTCATGATGTCAACCTTAAGAGCACATCTAGGAGAAATATGGTTTCTTGAATATCCACTAAGGACTTCATGAGCAACAAGAATATTTTCATTGATAAGTCTATCTTTGATAAAAGCAGATTGATTCCATGAAATAATCCTTGGAAGACAAGCCTTGAGTCTATTTACAAGCATCTTGGAAATACACTTGTAAATGGTGTTGCAACAAGAGATAGGCCTATAGTCTTTAACCATAGAAGGATTTGAGACTTTTGGCACTAAAGCAATGTAAGTGGCATTTACCTCATTTAGAAGCTTTGTGGAATCAAAGAAGGAACTAATGGCCTTCAAAACATCATCACCAACAATGCTCCAAGCAGCCATGTAAAAAAGAGATGTAAAATCATCCGGCCCTGGGCTTTTGTTTGGATTGAGAGAGAAAAGAGTGTTTTTGATTTCCTCATGGGTAAAAGGTGCCACCAACAAATTAATGCAATCCTCATCAATAGATTTTCCAACGATAGCTTTGATATTGTCAATATTTGCACAAGTCCGAAAGGGAGTGCCAAGTAGGCCTTTGAAGAATGAAATGAATTCCGCCTTAATGCCTTCACTTGATGAAACAAGGGTACCATTCAAATCTTGGATAGCATAAATAGTGTTTTTCCTTTTCCTTCCTTGAATAGTACTATGAAAAAACTGTGTTTGCGTCACCATTTTTAATCCAATTGAGTTGAGATTTCTGGTGTAGCATATGATTGTAGGTGGACTCAAGAGCTTCAATCTTAGCCAAAATATCTTTCTCCATATCAAGAATTTCATCATTGAGAAGGCCACTCATCAAATCAGATTGCACTTTACAAAGCATCTCCTTGAGTGCATGAATCTTTTGAGGAATGCAAGAGTAGTGCTCTTTATCAAACTCCCTTAAAGCAAGCTTTTTTTTTGCTGAGTAAGTAAGATTTCAGAAAAGAAACGTTCAAGTACAAGAATCAGAAAAAGGAATGGAGAAACCTAACCAAGTATCTCATCTAATTTCCACAATTTACATAAGGCAATATTCAGCGCATTTGAAGGAAATTTCCTACCAAAGATAATACGAGTTCTAACTTCATTGAAGATAGTACTTGTGATTTGATCCTCCGTTTTTGCTTCTTGCTTGAAAATACACTGGTTTCTTTCAACCCAAATGTGGTAAACGGATGCTCCAAGAAGATGCTTAAGGATAGTAGCTTTCAAGTTATTTTCAAGAGCAAAAGGTGTGAGATAGGCACAAATTTCATCCCAACAAATCAACTTCTCTGGAACAAGGGAGATTGCAAAACCATGTCTCCAAATTCTGCGTGTGAAGCTACATTCGAAAAAAAGGTGATCTCTTGTTTCACAACCCATGCGAAAAAAGATACAAAGTGGGTTTGCAATCAGTCCCCAACTTAATAATTTTTGAAGAGTTGAAAGCCGATCATGAAAAACAAGCCAGCAAATGAAACCATGTCTAGGGTTATGACCTTTGTGCCAAACCAAATTGTGCCAGTTAACTGTATGACCCTTCTTACGAATATGATCCCAAGTAAGCTTAAATGAAAAATTACCGTTCTTTGAAGGCAGCCAAAGAGAAGAATCATGGACATTTTCATCAAGATTGACAAGTGGAATCTGGACATGGAGAAGATTTAAAGGCCAAGTCCATTGACCATTAATATAGATGTCGCAAACCTTGGCAAGCAAAGGAGGTGAAGGGAAGGTTGAGCTCCAATGGTCGAGAAGAGGACCTTCTTGATGCCAATTGTCTAGCCAAAAAAAAGTATTTGTGCCATTGCCAAGTTTATGTTGGATGAAATTCCTTGCAACCCCACGGATTTGCCTTAGACTTTATGATCCAGCTTGCATCATGAGGAATTTGTACGGCCCAAATGGAGCTATTCTTGATATAATTTGCATGGATCCACTTGCTCCAAAGAGTGTCTTTGGTGGCATACATTCTCCAAAAGATTTTGAGTAAGTAAGTGATATTGATCTCACTCAATCTTCGAATTCCAAGACCCCCTTCAAGGTATGGTAAGCAAACATCTTTCCAAGCAATTTTTGGCCAGTACCTCTCCAAAGGAAGGATCTGAATTTTGATTCAATTGCTGCCATTGTACCTTTTGTGAGGAGGAAAGCACTTGCCCAAAAGGAACAAATTTGCATAAGAATGGATTTGATGAGAACAAGTCTTCCAGCAAAGGAGAGCCATTTGTTTGCCCAATTTTCAAGCTTTGCATTGATCTTTTCAAGGAGAGGCATGCAATCAGCTTTCCTTAGTTTTCTTGAGACAAGAGGAATACCAAGGTAGCGGATGGGAAGAATACCTTCTTTGAATTCCAATTGTTGAAGGATTGTTTGCTTTATGTCATCCGAACTCCCCCAAAGAAAATATTACTTTTAGCTTGATTGATGTTGAGCCCTGAATAAGTGGAGAAGAGGTCCAAAACTTCCTTGATGCTTGTAATAGATTGAAGATTTCCTTTGCAAAAAATGAAAAGATCATCCGCAAAGCAAAGGTGATTTAGCTTCAAAGATGAGCACTTTGGGTGGTAGTCAAAATACGGGCTGCTTTCAAGCTTATTTAGCATGCACGTGAGGACCTCCATACAAATGACAAAGATATAGGGTGATAAAGTATCACCTTGTCGAATTCCATTAGCTCCTTGAAAAAAGCCCTCCAGTCCACCATTAATAGCAATAGAGAAACTAGTGGTGGTGATGCAAGCCATAATCCAATTCACAAACTTTGTATGGAAGACAAAAGCAACAAGGGAGACTTCAATGAATTTCCAATTGAGAGAATCAAAAGCTTTCATGATGTCCACTTTGAGAGCACATCTAGAGGAGATGTGATTTCTTGCATAGCCTCTCATAAGTTCATGAGCAATGAGGATGTTTTCATTTATGAGTCTATTCTTGAGAAATGCTGATTGGTTCCAAGAGATGATTTGAGGCAAGCAAGTTTTTATTCTATTTGCAAGAATCTTGGAGATACATTTGTATATAGTATTGCAGCAAGAAATCGGCCTATAGTCTTTAACCATGTATAGATTTTGCATTTTAGGCACAAGAGTAATGATAGTTGTATTTACCTCCTTAAGAAGATTGCATGATTGAAAGAAGGAGGTAATAGCCTTCAAAACATCCTCACCAATAATTTCCCTTAAAGCAAGCTTAAGGCATTTTTGCTTTTGAAACAAAATGAACATTGGAGTGCCAAAGAGCCGTGCACTTCAATGATCTTCCACAATATGCAAGAGATGATCATGTGTTACCCAAGCATTATAGAATTTGAATGGCTTTGGAGAGGGAGGCTTGAGCTTCAAGTGTGAAGAATAAGCGGGCAATGATCAGAAATTCCCGGACTACCAACCAAAAGAAATGAATCCCCCATACAATCCATCCAACCAGGATTCATCAAAGCTCTATCGATCTTGCTTGCACGGAGGTTGCCATTTGAGTTCCTATTCGTCCAAGTAAAATGTGGTCCAATAGGGTTGAATTCTAGGAGACTTGCTTTACGAATACAATCCTTGAAATAAAGCACTGGAGGGGATAGACAAAGTGAAAGATTTATCTCCACTATGAAGAACTTCATTGAAGTCCCCAAGGATGCATAAAGGATCTTTTTTGCACCAAAAACTCCATTTAACAATTTGCTGCCAAAGTGATTTCCTTTTTTGGGGGGCATTTCGGCCATAAACAAAAACCACAAAAAAAGGATCATGAGGTGGGCAAGCAAAATGGCAAAGCATACCTTGATCAAAAGTATCAATAATGGTAGCCTTGAGATGATTTTTCCAAAAGAGCCAAAGACGGCCAGCAATGTTGTCATCAACATAGTTGTCAAAACCCAAGCTACAAAAATATGTGGCAATGCTATTTGCTTCTTGGCCGGTCTTTGTCTCCAAAACACAAAAACAATCAAGATTATGTTTGTCAATAAGCAATTTTATTTCCTTGTGTTTTTTAGGGGAATTAAAACCCCTAACATTCCAAGAGCCAAAAATCATGAGGGTGGAAGAGGAAAGAGATCCTCTTGATGTGTACTTTGAGCTATGATTTGGTTCAGCAACAAATTCTCCTTCCTCGGGTATTTTTGGAGGTGCTTTGTTCTCCTCACTATCATCTTCAAGAACTTGAAATTGATTTTGATGTTGGGACTTTTGGTTAGGCCTACTAGCATTGCTCATTTGTTTTGGAGAGCTTGGCCTAGTGGGATCAGCCATCTTGCTTGTAGAACTTATGTTGCTTGCTTTCTCAAAGTTTGGTGCATTTCTATCATTTGTTGAAAGTTTTTTCCCAATGACTTGCCAATCCTCTTGCTTCTTTTGCTTAGGCTTTGAAATCAATGGGTGACCATGAGTTTGTTGATCAGCCGGCTTCATGGGACATTTATCCACCATATGTCCCACCATTTTGCAATGTGAGCATTTTGAAGGCTTCCAAGCATATTCAACCTCAACTTGGGCTCGGGAGCCATCTCTAAGCTTTGGGAAAATAACATCCGGGAGACTTTCTTCCAAATTTACCTCAATACAAACTCTTGCAAATTCAAGATTTCTTTTTGATTCAGTCAAAGCATCCATTTGAATAGGCTTCCCAATGAAAGAAGCAACATAATTTAACCCTCTTTTTGACCAAAGACTCATTGGAACGTTCCATAGCTTAACCCACAATGGGACTTTATTACAATATAGATTTATGTACTCAAGATTTGGCTTCCATTTCCTTAGAAGCAAAGGTCTATGATTAACATGCCAAAGTTGTTGCAAGACTTTTTGACAATGTTCTTCTTTATCAAATTTGAAAACATACAGCCCTTTCCCTTTATGGAAGATATCCACATTGCCAAACCTTCTCCAAGCAAAGTCAACCATGTTTTTGATAAGAAAGTAAGGTGGTGGGGCGCCTATAAATTGGCCAACTAAACAATGAGTCCATAGTTTGTCCCCTTCATCATATAAATCATCCGGGGGGTCAACCACATCCCTAACTCCATTAATAATTTTAACTTCAATTTCATCATCAAATTGCAGATTTGTGCTAATAAATTCAGCAAAATCCTTTCCCCTAATCAAGAGATGGTGTTTTTGAAGTAGGTTCAAACCTGATTTTTGGTGGCTTTCTCCAAGCATTTTGTTGAGTATTTTGTTCGACATTTTGTTGTGAGGCTCTTTTGCTTTCAAGTGCACTCTTCTCCTCCTAATCTTCATTTTTGAAAAGCATTTTAGTGGGCTGAGTAGTGCAATCTCGAACTTCTTCTTCATTTGAAAGGGGGGGCTGATTTGGAATGTTTGCTGAAGTGCCTTTACTAAATGACATGGCAGCCATGTCATTTCGGTTGTGGTCCCCTTTTTCCTTTGCTGAAAATGAGCTTTTGAGTGGTGGGAAGTTTCCATCAAAAGAACCGGGCTCTTGAAGTTGAAAAAATGATTCAAACTTTTGCTTTGGGTCTTAAGTATGTGCTGTCGGCTTTTGGGGAGTTTGAGCTGCAAAGTGGCTGCCAAAATCAGAAAAAGAGTACCCATCTTTTCCCCCAAGGTTAATATCCAAAGCAAACTTGTTTTGATCAGCGTGTAAAAGCTTTTCTTCAACTTCTTCTTTCCTCAAGTCCGAAGACCCTAATTTATTGGTATGAGCATTTCCGGATTGATTATCATACTTTGAATAGATCCTTGGGCTAGCAGAAGCTTGAAACTTTGTTGGGGAGCCAAGATGCTTTAGTGAAGAATCCTCAACCTCTCAGTTCTCTTTTGAGAAGGAAATAGAACCCTTGCTAGGAGGTGATAAAGATCTATTTTTCCTTGAAAGGGATTTCACAAGCTCAAGCTTATCTTTGTCTTTCTCCTTTTGCAATGCTTTGAAAGTTTTTCCCGATTCAAATGCATAATAAGCTTCACGAAGTTCCTTGCTTGAGGTTGATGAAACTTCTTTATTCTCAAGAGGAGAAATAAAAGATGCTGAATCAACCTCATCCAGAATGACTTTTGTGTTTTTTACCAATGATGGACATTCCTTAGCTTGATTCTTTGCTGAGATACGTGCACTATGTCTTGATGGAGAGGACCCTTTCTTCTTCTTTGCCATGGAAAATCAAGTGTTGGGGTTGTGGAACGGGTGTGGAAAAAGTGTTTAGGTTTCAGAGGTTGGGGCTGCAAATTGAAAAATAAAAATGGAGATGGAAGATGGCTTTTAGGGGTGGCGTGTGGTGGTGGTGGAGGTGGAAAAATGGTGGCTGAAATCAAAGTTTGTAGAGAGAGGGTAGAGGATTTTCATGGTAGAGAGAGAAAGTTCAAGAGCGTGCAACATTGTAAGCAAAAATCTTGCTAAACACTCCTCTCCATCTTTCTGTGATGAAGACGAATCTAGATCTTCTATGGCTTTCTCTTAAGAACCTGGTCCATCTTTTTGCCATACTTCAAACGAGCTTAAACTCCAAGAAAGCTTGGACAACGCAAAGAAGGAGCTTGTACAAAGTCTTATTAGAAGAAGTCATGGTTATCAAGGCGCAAACCCTAAGAGTTCTCAAGAGATTCAAACTGAGGATGGAGATGAAGAAGGTTTGGACACTAACTTTTATATTTCTTCTCCATTTCGGGATAAAGCATTTGAACCCCAACAATATGGCACTCAAAATACTCTTCTTGCCTTGGAGAATCAATCTAATGCTTCAAAGAATAGGTTCCATGGAGATTTTTACCATGAAAATGCTTTTGAAAATCGGGTAGAAGTAGAAACAAGTACAGTCAAGTCCAAGCTTTTATCCACTGGTCCTTCGGCTAAAGAAATGTTGTGCAATAACCCGGCTGCCATTTCATCCTTTCAAGGTACTTTTTTGAGACAATGTGCACTCCTCAGCCTCTCGGCCGACAATACATCTCCATCCATTGGATAACTCCCCAAAACCAACAACTTACCTTTCCCCAATGGATAATTCCTCGGCTACTGGTCAATACCAAATAAATTCAAATGCTCTTAGTCCAAATGGATCCTACCCGCACTCAAAAAATTACTTCTCTCTCTACCATGAAAATCCTCCTCCTTCTCTCTAGATTTCTTGCAACCAGCCACCTTCAAACCACCTTTCGCCACCCTCAAATCTCCTCCATCTACCATTAACCCCAAACACTTTCCCTTTTCTTTTCACCTTTCACGTCCTCTTGCCACCACTTGATTCATGGGAAAGAAAAAGAGAAACTCTCCTCCTACTCGTACTAGCACTCGGCTCAAGGCAAAGGAGAAGAAGAAAGAAGTTGCTGCATACTCTCTTGCTTGCTCGGGTTCTTCCTCCAAAGCTAAGGTTGATTCGGCCTCTTCATCTCACTCAAATGAAGGTGCTCAATCAACCTCAAGTTTGCTTTTCAAAGAGGTCTATGATGCACTTGAAGATGGCCATCCATTTGAGGGTGAAGAAGTTGATGTCTTTAACAAAACTGAAGTCGAAATGGAGAGTTCTCATGCTGCCAACACAAAATCATACTTCCCTTTTTCTCCAAATGTTTCAGCCGCTGGAAATGGAGGAAAAAGAGTTGAGGAAGAAAGGTTATTGTCCAAAGGAAACGCTGAAATGCAAGGACCGGTTAGAACTTTTACTCATGGGTCCGACCACCTCTCTCCTAATCACTTCAGCACTATTTCAGACTTTTCTAAGGAAAACTTGACAACTCAAAAAGTGGGTCAGCTTTTAAAATCTGATTCCAACACTTTGTATGCTGGCCCACGTGATAATGCTGAGAATTTCCCTCCACTTGCTCATGTTTCAAACAGGAAAACCATGCCAAATCAGAAGACTAAAGAAAATGACGTGGCAGCCAACTTTGCAAGCAAGACGCCATGTCAGCCGGTTACAAATCTGAAGATTTCTACCTCACCAAAGCTTTGGTTTCAAGTTCATGCTCAAAGAAATAATGGGGATGTCGTCCAAGGCAGCACTTCATTCGATGATGCCTTGAAGAGACAGCATGAAGAAAACTTCCAAAAAGCTCAAGGAGTCAACATGCAAAACAAAGCTCAAGCACAAAATAAGCAAAATGCTTGGCGCAAACCACTTAAATTCAGGTATGTACCTTCCCCAAGTGATCCTTCACCCGATTGGGGAGGTGTTTTTGCTGAGCATATCAATACAAATCTTAAATTTGATGAAGAGCATGCTTATAATATTGTGGAAGGCAAGAGGGAAGTTGTTGATCCTCCGGATGATCTTTATGAAGAGGGTGATAAATTTTGGAGTCATTGCTTAGTTGGGCAGTTTTTAGGAGCTCCACCACCTTTTTTCTTAATCAAAAATATGGTGGAATTTGCTTGGAAGAAATTTGGTAAAGTGGACATACATACTAAAGGAAAAGGTCTTTTCCTTTTCAAATTTGAAAATGAAGAAATTTGCCAAAAAGTCCTTCAACAACTTCGGCATGTTAACCATAGACCGCTGTTGCTTAGAAAATGGGAACCCAACCTCGAGTTTGTGAACCTATCATGTAATAAAGTTCCAATTTGGATTAAGCTTTGGGATGTTCCATTGAGTCTATACTCCAAAAGAGGGCTTGGTTACATTGCCTCCTTCATTGGTAAGCCTATTCAAATGGATGCACTTACGGATTCTAGAAGGAACTTGGAGTTTGCTAGGGTTTGCATTGAAGTGGATCTTGAAGGAAACCTCCCGGATGTTGTGTTTCCAAAACTCAAGAATGGTACAAGAGCAAAAGTTGAGGTTGAATATGCTTGGAAGCCAAGCAAATGCATACATTGTAAAATGGTTGGGCATGTTGAGGATAATTGCCCCTTGAAGCCGAAAACACAACAAAATCCTCAAACTACTCATTTTGGGCAGCAAGCAAAAACTCGCCAAGAATGGCAAGTTGTGGGCAAAAAGCAAGCTCCATTGAAGAATCATGAGGGTTTGAGCAATGAAATTTCCACTCCAAATAAGGAAATGAAGTCTACCAGGCCAAATTCTCCTAAGGCTACAATTGACTCAACTTTAAATCGTCAAAATTGCTTTGAAGTCCTTGGCCAGGAGGATGAGCACAATGAAGAAACTTTGAATATTGAAGATGAAGTTGGGATGAAAGTTGAAAGGAAACTAGATTCCTTTCGACAAAAGAAAGAAGGGGAGATCCTCAAAAATGAAGAAGAAGATGATGATCCAATTGCGGAGCAAGATAATTCATGGAAAGATGATAGAGGGGGGCTGGTCACCACTCATACCCCAAATGATTTTGTGTGCATGGAACATTAGGGGTTTCAATTCCCCTAAAAAGCATAAAGAAATGAAGAATCTAATAAACAAGCATAGGCTTGATTGTTTTTGTGTTTTGGAGACCAAAGTGGACAATGATACTCTCATTGCTTCATATTTTAACACTTTGGGTATTTTTTTTTTGCGGGGCAAGTAAGATTGGATAGATTCCAAAGATCAAAAGTTTACATGTACAAAAGATGTGGAGAAGTGCATGAACCTAAACAACAACATCTTCTAATCTCCACAATCTACATAAAGTTTTGTTCAAAGGAGAAGACTGAAACTTTCTACCATTTGTAAGTTTAACTCTAACATCATTAAAGATAACATCGAAAATAAACTCCTCAGTTCTAGCTTGGTTTTTGAAGATACGTTGATTCCTTTCAATCCAAATGTTGTAAATGGCTGCCCTAAAGAGATGCTTGAAAATTGTGGCCTTCAAATGCTTTTCAAGAGCAAAAGGTGTGGAGTACTCAATAATATCATGCCAACAAATCAGATTTTCCGGAACGAGAGTGAGTTGCAAACCCCTTCTCCAAATCCTCCTGGTGAAACAACATTCAAAAAATAGATGCTCCCTAGTTTCACAACCCATGTAACAAAAAATACACGTTGGGTTTATATGGAGTCCCCAATGAAAGATCCTGAATTTTGTGCTAAGGCGATCATGAAAAGCAAGCCAAACAATGAAGCTATGTTTAGGATTATGCCTCTTGTGCCATATGTGATAATAACCTTCAAAATGAGTGCCCTTTCTTCTAATACTATCCCAAGTGTGGAAGAAAGAGAAGCCTCCACAAGGAGAGAGGTTCCATGAAATTTTATCTTCAGCTCCCTCTATAAGTTCAAAATCTGGAACATCAACTTGGGAGAGGTGGATAGGCCAATTCCAAACGCCATCAATGAAAATATCACTAACCTTTGAGTGAAGTGGGGGATACGGAATTGTGTTAGTCCAATGCTCAAGTAGGGGGCCGTCCTTGTGCCAATTATCAACCCAAAAGAAGGTGCTTGCTCCATTGCCAATCTTGTGTTGGATATATCTCTTTGCCAAAACACGGCAGCCAAGAAGAGTTTTGAAAACCCAACTAACATCCTTGGGAATTTGTAACATCCAAATTGAAGAGTCTTTGAAATAGTTGGCATGAACCCATTGACTCCAAAGTGAATCTTTTTTAGCATAACTCCTCCAAAAAGTTTTCAGCATGTATGTAAGATTAACCTCTTCAATGCTCCGAATACCAAGTCCACCCTCTTGAAATGGGAGACAAACATCCTTCCATGCCACTTTTGGACTAGTCCCTCTCCACAAAAAGGCTTTGAATTTTGATTCAATGGCTGCCATAACGCCTTTTGGTAAAAGAAAAGCATTTGCCCAATAAGCACAAATCTGAGAAAGGACGGATTTGATGAGCACTAGTCTTCCCGCAAAAGAAAGGCAATTATTGCACCATGAATCAAGCTTAGAGTTGATTTTATCGAAGAGTGGACAGCAATCATTCTTCCTAAGCTTTCTTGAAACAAGTGGGATGCCCAAGTAATGGATTGGAAGCTCACCCTCTTGAAACCCAATTCTATTCATAATTGCTCTTCTTTCTTCATTAGAAACCCCTCCAAGGAATAACACACTCTTTGTATTATTAACAACCAGCCCTGAGTAAGTTGAGAAAGTCTTCAATGTGTTCATGATGCAATCAATCGAATGCATATCCCCTCTACAAAAGATAAGAAGATCATCCGCAAAACAAAGATGATTGAGCTTAATGCTTCCACACTTTGGATGGAAGTGAAACCTCGGGTTATATGCCAAGTTGTTAAGCATGCATGTGAGCACTTCCATACAAAGAACAAAAATGTAAGGGGAGATGGGATCTCCTTGCCGAATGCCATTTGCTCCGAAGAAATATCCTTCCAACCCTCCATTTAAGGCAATGCTGAAACTAGGAGTTTTAATGCATGCCATAATCCAGCCCACGAACTTTTTGGGGAAGCCAAAAGCAAAAAGTGTGCATTCAATGAATCTCCAATTTAAGGAATCAAAAGCTTTCATGATGTCAACTTTAAAAGCACATCTTGGAGTGATGTCTCCTTTGATAACCTCTCAAAATGTCATGTGCAATAAGTACATTTTCATGGATGAGCCTACCCTTCATGAAGGCTGATTGGTTCCATGAAATAATGTGGGATAAGCAAGCTTTTATCCTATTTGCAATGATCTTTGAAATGCACTTGTAGATAGTATTACAGCAAGAAATTGGCCTATAATCCTTGACCATGGTAGGATTTGAGGATTTAGGCACAAGAGCAATAATAGTGGCATTTACCTCTTTAAGGAGCTTGCTTGAATCGAAAAAGGATTTGATTGCATTAAGAACATCGTTGCCAACAATCCCCCAAGCAGCCTTGTAGAAATGAGATGTGTAGCCATCCGTGCCCAGGCTTTTGTTAGGGTTGAGTGAGAAGAGCTCATCCTTGATTTCATCATTTGTAATAGGGGCTATAGCGGTGGCAGCAGCATCTTGATCAATATGCTTGTCAATCATGTTTCTCAAAAGACCAACATTGATGTTTGTGGGAGATTCGGCTCCAAGAAGTTTTTTGAAATAGCCAATAAATTCATCCTTAACTTCAGCTTCTTCAGTAAGAAAGAGACCCTCCTCATTCTTGATAGCATGGATAGTATTTTTGAGCCTCCGACCTTTAACAACATTGTGGAAAAATTTTGTATTTGCATCACCATCCTTGATCCAATTGAGTCTTGATTTTTGGCAGAGAATGGCTTTATGTTTTGCATCAAGTTCCTCCAATGTACTCAAAATGCATTTTTCTTTATCAATGAGGGAGCTATCTCGCTCACCATTAAGGAGTAAGTATTGGACTCCATCAAGCTCCTCCCGAAGATTTTTGATGGCAAAAGGAATAGCAGCGAAATGCTCCTTATCAAAAGATTTGAGAGCAATTTTTAAGGCTTTTTGCTTTTGATAAAGAATGTACATTGGTGTACCAAAACCCGTGTACACCAATGGTCTTCAACAAGTTTGAGGAAATCCAAATGAGAGGTCCAAACATTGTAAAATTTGAAGGGTTTTGGTGAAGATTTCCAAGACTTACATGTTTGCATGATAAGAGGGCAATGGTCGGAGACTCCGGGGCTAGCAACCAAAAGGAAAGAGTGTTGATAATTGTGCAGCCAATTTCCATTAATGAGAGCTCTATCCAGCTTGGAAGCCAAGTAACTTTGACCATGGCTTTTATTTGTCCAAGTAAAGCGTGGTCCATGAGTATTGATTTCTTGCAACTTTGCTTTTGCTACAAAGTTTTTGAATGCACCAGCACTTTTAGGAATAGATAAGGTGTTTGATTTGTCGCCACAATGTAAAACCTCATTGAAATCCCCCATGAGGCAAAGATCACAATCTTCACACCAAGCACACCAATTCTCGAGTTTCCTCCAGAGATCAACTCTTTTGATGCTTCGTTGTGGCCATAGATGAAGGCAACAAAAAAGGATTTATGAATATGATCATCAAAATTGAAGAGTAAGGCTTGGTCACATGAGTCAATCCAAGTAGCTTGAATACCTTTCTTCCACAAAAGCCAGATCCTTCCCTTGGTAAGATCATCCATATAGCTTGAAAAACCAAAATTTTCAAAACGAGAACAAATGAGTTTGATATTTTCAGCATTTACCACCTTGTTTTCCAAAAGGCAAAGAATGTCCAATTGGTGTTTATTGATCAGCAACTTTGCTTCCTTTTGCTTATTGGGGGAATTTAAGCCCCGAATATTCCATGAGCAAAATTTCATTGAGGGGGTATAGGAGGAGCATTAGGCTCAATATCATGGCTGCATTTTGCATTTGGCGTGCCATCATTTCTCAAGCCATCTCCCTTAAAATTCTGGTCAATTGGTCTTTGATTTCCATCTTCACCATCTTCCACAAATCCAAGAGCTTCAAAATGATTTGTGTGCATCATTTTGGAGCTTGAGAGGTCAAGAGGAACCCTAGTAATGGTATGCTTCGGAGATGATACCTTAGCTTTTGAAGGGGATCCATCACCTTGAGATTCAAATGGTGCATTGTTTGTCTTCAATGGGGCTTTTTTGCTCACGGGTTGCCACTCATAATGAGTTTTTAGGGGCTGTTTTGCAAGTTGCTTTTGAGGGTGAGCTTTGAGTTTAAGAGGGCAATGATCCTCCATATGGCCGACCACTTTGCATTGTGAACATTTTGTTGGCTTCCATGCATATTCCACCATGACTTTTGCCTTTGAACCGTTTCTAGGCTTTGGAAAAACAGCATCCGGAAGACTTTCTTCCAAATCAACTTCAATGCAAACTCTTGCAAACTTCAAGTTCCTTCTAGATTCAGTGAGAGCATCCATTTGGATTGGTTTCCCAATGAAGGAGGCTATATATCCAAGTCCTCTTTTGGAGTAGAGGCTCATTGGAACATCCCAAAGTTTAACCCAAATAGGCACTTTCTTGCAAGATAGGTTTATAAACTCCAGATTTGGTTCCCATTTTCTCAACAAAAGTGGTCTATGATTAACATGCCAAAGTTGTTGAAGTATTTTTTGGTAAAACTCTTCTTTTTCAAATCTGAAAATGTAGAGACCCTTTCCTTTCGTATGAATATCCACCCTACCAAATTTCTTCCAAACAAGTTCCACCATGTTTTGATAAGAAAGAAGGGTGGTGGAGCACCTAAAAATTGCCCAACAAGGCAATGATTCCAGAAATTATTCCCATCTTCATATATATCATCCGGGGGGTCAGCCACTTCTCTATTGCCATTTACCAAGTTGATAGCATGCTCCTCATCAAATTTAAGACTTGTATTCAAATGTTCAGCAAACACACCACCCCAATTTGAGGAAGGATCATTTGAACTAGGCTCAAATTTAAGCTTAAGTGGCTTTTTCCAAGCATTATAGTGGCTGGATGAAGGAGCTTGATTATGCCTAGTATTCTCTTGAGCGTTTGGGGGAGCATCAATGGACGAATTTGTGGGTTCAGAATTAGTCTTCATTTCTTCATCACAAAAATGAGGAGAAACAAGGTTACCTTGTGCATGGTGGATGCCTTTTGAAGAAGTTTTAGCGTGTTGCTCTTCCAAGTGTATAGTATTCTGATTTTCAGCATTTGAGTGCATGGCATTCCTTGCATATGTGGCGTCCACTTCATCATAAGTGAGGTGCTGAGTTGGCTTATTTTGACCAGCAATAGGACTTTTAAGAGGAGGGAAATCCTCTTTGAAAATTGGTGGGCCAGCATTAGGGTTTGTAAATTCTGATTGCATGCTGTCACGTCCATGTTGTGCTGTCAAGCAAAGATTAGTTTGACCTGAAAAGCTGCTAACAAAATCAGGAGGGAGGTGCTTTAACCCGAGGTTAATAGCATCATTCAAAATTTTCTTTTGTCCATCGGTTAAAACTCTTTCTTCTTCAACTCCTCCTCCTTCGGCTGAAGCTTCAGCGTGCAAGCAATCCAAGTTACCTTGCTGACCAATAAAATTTTCTTGCTGTCCATAAGTTTTCGGACTACAAGGGCTTGAGCAAGAAGAGCTTTGCATGGTGAATGAAAGAGAAGCTTCGAAAGCGCCATTTCTGATTCTTTGATGCAAGGTCCAACGTCCATTTGATCCTTTGGAGATGGAGGAGTTCGAGCTTTGGAATGACTTGCAAGGCTTCGAACTAAATCAGCTTTGGCTTTGTTTTGCTTATCAACATGCTCTTTATAGGAGGATCCAGCTTCAAGAGCTTCATAGACTTCTTTGAAAACTAAACTAGAGGTTGATTGAGCATCTCCACTAGCAAGAGGTGAAGAGGCCGAATCAACCTCATTTTGAGTAGAAGATGAACCAGCTTGTGCAAAGGTGACGGAATCCATAGCTTGTTTCCTTGCATTTAGCCTCGCACTAGTTCGCGTAGGTGAAGAGACCTTCTTCTTCCTTCCCATGAATGCAAGAATGGAGGAGAAAGGGGTGTGAAAAGGTTTGAGTGTTTGGTTTCAAAGGTGAAAGATGGTGGAAATGATGGAGGATGGGCTGATTTGGTGGTGGTGGCTGGTGGAGGTGAACGTTGGGTTAGAAAGAAGGAAGAGAGAGTTCATGGTAGAGAGAGAAGGGGGATCAATTGTACCCAAAGTTGCTTAACACTTTGGGTTTTGCAAACTACATCGATGATAATATGGCTGGCAGAATTTGGGTTTTTTGGAAGCAACACATCAAGGCTACAATAATTGACACTATGGATCAAGGAATCCTTTGCCATTTGGAGAGTCCATTCCAAGTTCCTATTTTTGTGGCTTTTGTGTATGGTAGGAATGATCCTTCAAGAAGACAGCACCTTTGGGCAAAAATTGAAAGTTGGAGTGTAAGGTGTTATAACGGGCCACTTTGTATTCTTGGAGACTTTAATGACGTTCTGAATTGTGGAGATAGATCTTCCTCTACCACCATTGCTCCAAGTGCTTTGGATTTCAAGAATTGCATTTCTCAAGCTAGACTCTCTGAGATTAAGACTATTGGGCCTCATTTCACTTGGACCAACCGGAGCTCCAAAGGCAATCTTATTGCAAGTAAGTTGGATAGAGCTCTTGTCAACACTTTTTTGGATGGACCACTTGGATCACTCTTCTCTCTTAGTGGATAGCCCAGGTATTTCGGACCATTGTCCTCTTGTGGTTCATACTTGCATCATCAAGCCTTCTTCACCAAAGCCTTTCAAGTTCTACAATGCTTGGACAACTCATCCTCTTTTCTTGCATGAGGTGGAAAAACATTGGAATGCACGGGTTTTTGGCACTCCAATGCTCATTCTTTTTCAAAAACAAAAAGCACTCAAAAGAGTGCTCAAGGATTCGACAAGAATTACTTCTCTTGCATCCCAAGTCAAGTTGAGGATCTTAAAAGAACCCTTTCGGATGTCCAACTTGCCATGCTGAATGGGTACCTTAATGAAGAGGCTCTTAACAAAGAAAAGGAGATTATGAGGAATATTGAAGAGCTTGAAGACACCTACAAAAAGATGCTCCACCAAAAGGCTCGCATTAATTGGATTAAAGACGGAGATGCTAATACAAAGTTCTTCCACAATAAGATTCGTGAAAGGAAAAACATAAACTCCATCTTTGCCATCAATGACAATGAGGGGAATCTCATCACTTCAAAGGAGGAGATAAAGGCTGAATTTATCTCCTATTTCAAAAATCTCTTTGGCACCCCCTCACATTCAACTGCTAGTGTGGAGACCATCAAAAGCATTTTAGGGAAAACCATTGAGGAAAGTTGCTTGGCAAAGCTTGCTGCTCCCATTACCTTTGAGGAAATCAAAACAACTCTTTTCTCCATTAATCCAAACAAGAGCCCGAGGCCGGATGGCTATACTTCACACTTCTACAAGATGGCTTGGGAGGTTGTCGGGGAAGATGTGCACAAAGCAATAAAGTCTTTCTTCCACTCCTCAAAGTTGCTCCAAGAGGTAAATGCTACTTATATTGCCCTTATTCCCAAAGTCCAAAACCCATCTTGGGTAAAAGATTTTAGGCCTATTTCTTGCTGCAACACCATTTATAAATGCATATCCAAGATTCTTGCAAATAGGCTCAAAGAGTGTTTACCTTCTATCATCTCTTGGAATCAATCGGATTTTATTAAAGGGAGGCTTATTAATGAGAATATACTTGTTGCACATGATATCCTTAGAGGCTATACAAGAACTCATATTTCTCCTCGATGTGCACTCAAAGTTGATATCATGAAGGCTTTTGATTCACTCAATTGGAATTTTATTGAATGTACTCTTCATGCGTTTGGCTTCCCAAGTTTCTTTGTGAAATGGATCATGTCTTGTATCATATCAACAAATTTCTCTGTGGCAATCAATGGAAGTTTAGAGGGGTATTTTAAAGGAGCAAATGGGATAAGGCAAGGGGATCCCCTCTCACCATACATTTTTGTTATTTGCATGGAAGTATTATCATGCATGCTCAACAAGTTGGAACAAGATCAAAAGTTTGGGTTTCATCCAAAATGTGCAAAGTTGAGATTGAACCATCTTTGTTTTGCTGATGACCTTTTATCTTTTGCAAAGGAAATATCAAATCAATTGAGTGCATTATGGATGTCTTGAGAACTTTTGCTCTCTCTCGGTCTTAAAGCAAACCCTTCCAAGAGTAATATTTTCTTTGGTGGTGTTTCTCATGAAACAAAGCTGGCCATTCTTTGCAAAATGAACTTCAAAGAAGGTAATCTTCCTATAAGATATTTGGGTGTTCCTCTTGTGTCAAGGAAGCTTCGTAAGGCTGATTGTTTACCTCTTTTGGAGAAAATCAATAGAAGGCTTGAAAGCTGGACCAATCATTGGCTTTCCTACATGGGTAGATTAACCCTTATCAAATCCACACTCTTGCAAATTTGTTCCTTTTGGGCTGGTGCATTTCTTCTTCCCAAAAGTATCATTCAAAAATTGAATCCAAATTTTGTGCTTTCCTTTGGAAGAATACTGGGGCTAAGATTGCATGGAAAGACATTTGTCTCCCTCTTGATGAAGGTGGACTTGGTATCCGGAAGATTGAAGACATCAACAGCACTTTTCTCCTTAAATCCTTTTGGAGAATGTATACTTGTAGGGATTCTCTTTGGAGCAATTGGATGCAAATTAACTACATCAAGGACAAATCGATTTGGACTCTCACCACTTCTAAGGATGATAGTTGGGTTCTCAAAAACCTCCTCAAAATTCGAAACTTTGCAAGAGCCCATATCTCTCATGTACTCGGCAATGGAAAGCACACGCACTTTTGGCATGACAAATGGCACACACATGGGGTACTTAGCAATTTTTGGAGCAGCACTCTCAACAATCCACCATACCATGCTAAGGTGTGTGACATTTTCGTTTTTGGTAATTGGATTTGGCCTATTCATCTCATGCATTTTGATCCACCTTGCACCAATCTTGTGGAAGAAAATCTTGATGCTTTTACTTGGAACCTTTCTCCAAATGGTGAATTCACTTTCTCGCACACTTGGGAGGAAATCAGAAGGAAGAAGAATAAAGTTGATTGGCACTATATTGTTTGGTTCAAAGGGCATACACCAAGACATGCATTTTTTACTTGGCTTGCTATTCATGATCGACTTTCCACAAAATTCAGATTGCTTTATTAGGGTAGGGAGCTGAATCCCACTTGCATTTTTTGCAACTTTGGGTGTGAAACTAGAGACCATCTTTTCTTTAACTGTTGTTTCACTAGAAGGATCTGGAGGAAAGGACTTTATCTTACTATGATCCAAGAAACATTGATCGATTGGGGAGACATTATTGCTTATATTTCACCTTATGCACTCGAAAATAATCTTAAAGCTACTATCTTGAAGCACTTTTTGGAGGCAGCAATCTATTTTATTTGGATTGAGAGGAATCATCGTGAATTTCACAAGAGCTTCAAGACGGAGGAGCAAATCTTTTCATCCATCTTTAATCATGTTAGACTTAAATGCATTGTTGGAAAACATTTCACTACTTCTAGTATGAATAGGAAAATTTGTAAATTGTGGGGGATGGAAGAAATCCTCCTTTGATCAGTTTGTACTTGTAATTTTGTTTCTTTCTTGAATGAAATTTCTTACTTTTCTCGCAAAAAAAAATGGATCCTACCCGCCAAAGAAAGGTATCAGGCCTCTTTTTACTACTCCAAATTCGGTGGATTTTCCCCCTTTGTCACGTGAGCTTTTAAGGAAAAATAACTTGGCAGCCAACTCATCTTCTCCTCATGATGTGGATGCCAAGTCATTTGAGAATTTAAAATCTTATGCCAAGTCAACGCGCACCACTCCAGCCCCTACTTCTCCCCAACGTACTTCACACTTTAAGGGGCATGGAATCAATTGTCAAGATGATCATGGAACTTCCAAAAATGAGGAACAAATTGCTACACAATCTAGCCACACTCCTCAAGCTCCAAACCAACATGCATGGAACCCTTGCAAAGATTGGCAAGGCACTTACTTGGGTAATCTCTCTAACCCTACTAAGCTTGATTTCCATGAACCTATCTTAATGGAAAATGGCATATTGGGGATAAACCACCTGAAGAAGTTTTTAGGGAAGGTGATGAACATTGGAAATATTGTTTGATTGGACAATTCCTCGATCAACCCCTTCCTTTTTCCTTATTAGAAGAATGGTGGATTTGCATTGGAAAAACTTTGGAAAAGTTGAAATTAAATCAGCTGAAAATGGTTTCTTTGTATTCAAGTTTGAAAATGATCATTATTGTGACCAAATTTTGGAACAAATGTGGCATGTAAATCATAGACCCCTTTTATTAAGAAGATGGGATCCTAATGCACAATTGTTGCACTTTAGTTGGGAGAAAGTTCCTTTGTGGGTCAAGCTAAGAAATGTGCCATGTTTTTTTTTTTTGCCGATCAAGTAAGAATTTATTAAACGCAAATTTGGTGTACAACCATCCAAAACCCCCAAGCCAAAGATACAACAATCTAAGCATAACTAGACTTGGGGATTAAGCAAGACAAAAAAAACGAAAAACAATGAAAGGACAAGAGAAAGCAAGGAAAACCGAAGGAAGAGCAACTCAAGTGCCTTGACCAATAGGAGTGGAAGATCTCCTAGCATGGTCAATCTCTTGCCTACTCTCCCTAGCTTCTCCAATCGCATAATCTACAATTCCACCATCCTTATGACAAGCCAAGCCTTTTGGAACATCAACATTTTCCTTCTCAAGATAGTTCTTTCCAACAACAAAATCAAAATCTTTTTGGGTGGGATCAGCAACATAATTTGGTTCTTTAAAAGCAATGCATGTCTCATTATTTTCCTTTCCAACGCGATCTTCATTTGATATGCTACCATGATTTGCGTCGGCATTTCCTTCATCAACCCCAAGAGCTTCAAAACGGTTAGGAGAAAGTTCTTGTGCATTGATAAACTTGGTGTCATTTTGCTGCCCCCTTTTATCCTTAATCACCTTCCACTCATTTTGATAGCGGGGTTTCCTAGCTTCATTTGCTTTCTTCCTCTCAAGTTGCTTTTGAATCCCCATTGAGTTTTTTGGGCACAAGTCAAGGTTGTGCCCAATCACTTTGCAACTATTGCATTTTAGAGGCTTCCATGCATATTCAATATCAATCTTTGCCCAAGTGCCATCTCTAAGCCGGACAAAGGTGAATTCCGGTAAATCTTTTTCAAGATTAACTTCAATACAAACACGAGCAAACCCAATAAAAGTACGTGATTGAGTGAGAGAATCATTTGGAGAGGAGTACCAATAGTGCTAGCAATATAACTAAGCCCCCTTCTAGTCATCAAGCTACATGGGATATTTCTCAATTTCACCCAAAGAGGGATTTTATTCCATTCAAAGTTAAAAATTTGAGCATCCAAGTTCCATTTTCGAAGCAACAAGGGTCTGAAATTAACGTGCCATAATTGCTCAAGGGCTTTGTCACAAGCTTCCTCATTTTCAAATTGAAAGATAAATAGACCATTCAAGCAAGTCTTAATCTCAACATGACCAAACGTTTTCCAGTGGTAATCAACAAATTTTCGTATCAAGAAGAATGGAGGGGGTCTTTCCAGAAATTGACCAAGTAGGCAATGCTTCCAACAATTATCACCTTCCTCAAAAACTTCTTCAGGTGGAACAGCACCCCAAGTATTTTCATCTGCAATAGGTTCAAAGTATTCAAGTTTAAGAGGGTTCTCAATCTTACCAAGGTAATTGATTCTCCAATTTATATTGTTGGCCCATGCATTAGGAGGAGCTTTAGAATCCTTGCTGCCTATCCCATTGAAAGTTCACCCATGCTCGTCAAATTCAGCTTTGCTATTCACGTGCGGTTTGGTGGAATCACCAAAGCTACTGCCCAAAGCATTTAAAGTTGAAAATTGTGGCTGACCATGCATAGCTTGTGCATCCAATTTCAGCCCATAATTTGCTGGGAAAGAGTGGGAAAATCTTCGAGATTTGCAAGATTTTTCCTGGAGTTGAAGTAAAAAACGCACCATTCTTTGCTTCTTGTTGCTGATTCATGTGTTTTGATGAGGTGGCATCCTTTGATGAGTTGGCATCCATGTCAAAAGAAGGTTGGCAGCCACATGGGGAGGAAATCTTTTCAGCCGATTGTGAGTTTGAAGGGGGGAAATCATCTTTATTTCCCACCGAAAATGCATTTTGGATGAATGGTTGTGATTCCTCTTTGGGATAAGAGTGGTGAGTTGTCAAAAAATGATTTGCTTGCCCAGAAAAGTTGGTCTTTTGACCAGAAAAAGGAGATGACAAATCTGATTGCACTTGTACTTTACTAGCCGAAGGACCTTTGGACAAAGACTGGAGTGAGTCACTTTCTTCTCCAAAGAAACCTGATTTGCTGGAGCTTGAAAAGGAGTCCATACCTTGCATTTTCGCTTGCTGAAAATCACATTGTGATACTTCCATGTTGCTCTTCACATTATTATGGTGAGAACAAGATCCATATAGCGTGGGAGAATCAAAGCCAACCCTAGCTGAAACTTTACCGAGCTCAACTTGTGCATTATCATAAGGAATGGACTTTGAGGAAGAAGCTCCTTTCTTGGTCAAGCTTTGCACGAGCTGCCTTTTGCTTCATCGAGATTATGCTCAAATTTATGCAAGCTAGTGGAGGGAGAACCAGCATCCGAGCTTGAAAGTTTGTTGTTAATGGAGTCACAAGCTTCCTTGAGTTCCATGAAATACTCTAAAGTGTAATCTTCTTCTTCTTCATAATTGCAAAGTTCAGCTTTTGCAGCAAGTCTAGCACTCCTCCTAGATTTGGATGCACTAGATCGTTTCTTTTTACCCATGAAAGTGGAAAAGAAAGGCTGATGGTGGTGGAAAAATGGTGGTCACAAGAGGTGGTCAATGGTGGTGGAAGATGGTCAAGTTAGAGAGATGTGAGAGCATTTGTTTCTAGAGAGAGAAACATTTGTAAAAATTGGAGAAAGGCCTTTTTTTAAGAAATGTGCCATGTTCTTTGATTACAAGGAGTGGTCTTAGCTATATTGCAAGCACACTTGGTTACCCAATACAAATGGATCGATTGACGGAATCTAGAACATTTGTTGGTTTACTACTTCAAAAAACTCCTCGGAACTCCGACTACCTCTCATACTTGTGTGGATTTTGTTAAAAGCATTATTGGGAAGGCTATTGATAATGAGCTTGCTGCCAATCTTTGTGCACCGTTACAAATCAAGAAATCAAGGAAGCTATCTTCTCTCTTCATCCTAACAAGAACCCGGGACCGGATGGCTATACCTCTCATTTTTATATGGTGGCTTGGGAGATTGTGAAGGAAGATGTGACAAATGCCATCAAATCTTTCTTTGAGTCAAACATGCTTCTCAAGGAGGTAAATGCAACAATTATTACCCTTGTACCTAAAATCCCAAACCCTTCTTTGGTTAAAGATTTTAGGCCGATTTCTTGTTGCAATACCATTTGCAAGTGCATTTCCAAAATCATTGCAAATAGGCTCAAAGGATGCTTGCCTCACATCATTTCTTGGAACCAATCAGCCCTTATCCATAATAGACATATTATTGAGAATATTCTCATTGCTCATGATCTTTTGAGGGGTTATTCTAGAAGACATATCTCATCTAGATGTGCTCTCAAGGTGGATATCATGAAAGCTTTTGATTCTTTGAATTGGAATTTTCTTGAATGCACTCTTCTTGCTTTTGGGTTTCCTCATGGCTTTGTGAAGTGGATTATGGCTTGTGTTACTACACCTAGTTTCTCTATTGCAATTAATGGTGGTTTGGAAGGTTATTTTTTTGGTGCTAATGGCATAAGGCAAGGGGATCCCATTTCACCTTACCTTTTGTCATTTGTATGGAGGTGCTCTCTTGTTTGATGAATAAGTTGGAAGACAACCCAAGATTTCATTTTCATCCTAAATGCACAAGATTAAAGCTTAATCATCTTTGTTTTGCAGATGATCTCTTCATTTGTTGCAAAGGTGATTTATCTTCCATTGATTGCATTATGGACACATTGAAGACCTTTGCTACTTTATCCGGCTGAACATTAATCCTTCCAAGAGTGACATTTTCTTTGGGGGAATTTCAAATGAAAACAAAGCTGCCATTATTAGAAAAGTGGGTTTCCAAGAGGGTGAACTTCCTACCCGGTATTTAGGCATTCCACTTGTCTCTAGGAAGCTTAGAAAGTTGGATTGCTACCCACTCTTGGAGAAGATTAATTCAAGACTTGATGCTTGGTGCAATAATTGGTTTTCCTAAAGGCAATCAGCGCATCTTCAAAGGCAAAGCTAAAACCGAGGAGTTCATCTTCCATGCTATTTTTAATGATGTTAGAGTTAAACTCTCAAATGGTAAAAAGTTTCCTTCCTCACCTTTGAACAAATCATTATGCAAAGATTGGAGATTAGAAAATATTTTTGTTTAGGTTCTTTTTGTACCTTCTCCATCTTGTACTTGTATATTTAACACACTTTTATGAAAATTCTCACTTATCCCGCAAAAAAAAAAAAATGGTTTTCCTTTGCGGGTAGACTTGTTCTTATCAAGTCCACTCTCGTTCAAATTTATGCATATTGGGCTAATGCTATCCTTCTTCCAAAAGGTCTCTTGGCAGCCATTGAATCAAAGTTTAAAGCTTTCCTTTGGAGAGGAACGGGCCCCAAAGTTGCATGGAAAGATCTTTGCTTGCCATTCAATGAAGGTGGTCTTGGCATTAGAAGAATTGAAGAAATCAACAAAGTCTTTATGCTCAAATTTTTCTGGAGGATGTATGCCATTAAAGAATCACTTTGGAGCCAATGGATTCATTGCAATTATATCAAGGATTCTTCCATTTGGATTATGCAAACATCTCAAGATATTAGTTGGATCTTCAAGGCTATCCTTGCGTGCTGTGGCTATGCAAGAAATATTATAAAGCACAACATTGGGAATGGTATGAATACACACTTTTGGATTGACAATTGGCATAATGATGGACCACTCATGGAGCATTGGAGCAATATCTTCCCTACCCCATCCATCTATGCAAAGGTTAGTGATATTTATCTCAATGGTTCTTGGAGTTGGCCTTTGCAACTTTCCTCTATTGAAGCACCAAGCTTTACACTTGATGAGAATTCACATGATTCTTTTGCTTGGACTCTTTCCCCTAATGGGGGGTTTTCTTTCAAACATACATGGGAGCATATTAGAATTAAAGGTAATCACTTCAATGGACATAACATCATTTGGCATAAAGGTCACAACCCAAGGCATGGTTTTATTGTTTGGCTTGCACATCATGATCGCCTTAGCACAAGATTCAGAATTTCACATTGGCGGCTTAACATCAACACCACATGCATCTTTTGCTATATGGGATGTGAGACTAGAGATCATCTCTTTTTTGAATGTAGTTTTATTAGGCATATTTGGAGATTTGGCTTATCTTTAACTCTTGTTCCGGAGAGCCTTATTTGTTGGCAAGAAATTTTCAACTACATCACTCCATTTGCCCATGAGAAGCATTTGAAAGCATCAATCCTCAAGCATCTCTTGGGCGCAACAGTTTATCACATCTAGATGGAAAGAAATAGAAGAATTTTCAAGAATGAAGCAAAGACAGAGGAGTTTGTTTGTAATACAATTTTCAATGATGTTAGAGTTAAAATCTCTTGTAGTAGGAAGTTTCCTTCAGCACATATGAACAAAACCCTTTGTAAATTGTGGAAACTTGATGATTTTCTTGTCTAGGTTTGGTGGTTACACCATCATTGTACTTGTACAAATCTGATTTGCTGCAATGAAAATTTCTTACTTGATCCGAAAAAAAAAAAAACACCTAGCTTCTCTATTGCTCTTAATGGTGGTTTGGAAGGCTTTTTCTTTGGTGCTAATGGTATAAGACAAGGTGACCCCATTTCTCCATATCTCTTTGTTCTTTGTATGGAGGTTCTTTCTTGTCTTCTTAATAGGTTAAATAGTAATTTGGGCTTTCACTTCCACCCAAAATGTGGGCGCTTAAAGCTTGATCACCTTTGTTTTGCGGATGACATCTTTTGCAAAGGGAATTTAAGTTCCATTGAATGCATTATGGGCACCTTGAAAACTTTCTCGAACTTCTCTGGGCTAAAAATCAACAATTCAAAGAGTGTGATCTTCCTTGGTGGAGTTAGTAATGATACAAAATCGGCTATCTTGGAGCGGGTTGGATTTTGAGAAGGTGAGCTCTCAATCCGTTATTTGGGGATCCCCCTTGTCTCAAGAAAACTTAGAAAGGCTGATTGCTTGCCCTTTTTTGAGAAAATTACAGCAAGAATTGATTCTTGGTGCAACAATTGGCTCTCTTTTGCAGGAAGACTTGTCTTGATCAAATCTACCCTCATTCAAATTTGTGCTTTTTGGGCAAGTGCCATCCTTCTCCCCAAAAGTGTGTTGTCTACCATTGAATTAAAATTCAAAGCATTCTTATGGAGAGGAACTGGTCCTAAAGTGGCTTGGAGGGATCTGTGTCTCCCGTTGCATGAAGGTGGACTTGGGGTTCGTAGTATTGAGGAGATCAATAAAGTCTACTTGCTTAAAATTTTTTGGAGGATGTACGCTGAAAAGAACATCCTCTGGAGCCAATGGATACACTCAAATTACATCAAGAATTCCTCCATTTGGATTATGCAAGCTCCCAAGGACGCTAGTTGGATCATTAAAGCACTCCTGAATTGCCGAGAAGATGCAAAGAACTTCATTCAACATAACATCGGCAATGGAGCCAATACTCTCTTTTGGATTGATAATTGGCACATAGAGGGCTCTCTTTTGGAACATTGGAGCAATACCTTCCCAAGCCCGCCTCTTCTTGCAAAGGTTAGTGAACTTCTCACCAATGCTAGATGGAATTGGCCAATTCGCTTCTCACATATTGAGAACCCAAACTTTGTTACTAATGAAACCACTTTGGGTAAGCTTGTGGAGGAACATTAGAGTACACGGGTCTTTGGTACCCCAATGTTCATTCTCTTTCAAAAGCAAAAAATTCTTAAACAAGCGCTCAAATCCTTTGATAGGAAGCATTTTGCTTGTATCCCAAATGCCATCAAAGATTTTTATAGGGAGCTTGATGCCACTCAATGTGCACTCCTTAATGGTGGAAATAGTGCTGCACTTCTTGATAAGGAAAAGGACATTTTGGCCAACTTGGATGGGCTTGAAACTACCTATAAAGCTATGCTTGTTCAAAAATCTAGATTATCTTGGATTAGTGAAGGGGATTCCAATACTAAATTCTTTCATAATGCTGTAAAAGGAAGGAAAATCAAAAATACTATTCATGTGATCAAGAATGAGAATAGGCATCTTCTCTTGGAGGATTTTGAGGTGAAAAATGAATTCATTGGCTACTACAAAAAGCTTCTTGGCTCAAAGACTATTACACATGTCAATGTGGACATCTTGAAAAGCATTCTTGGTAAAACAATTGAAGATGATTTTGCTGCCAACATTATTGCACCCATCTCAAGGCATGAAATCAAGGAAACGCTTTTTCTCTTAATCCCAACAAAAGCTCGAGACCGGATGGCTTCACATCTCATTTCTACAAGGTTGCTTGGGATATTGTTGGTGAGGATGTTACAAATGCAATCAGTTCCTTCTTTGAATCAAGCAAGCTTCTTAGGGAGGTCAATTCCACCATTATTGCACTTGTTCCTAAAATCCCAAACCCTTCTTTGGTTAAAGATTTTAGGCCAATTTCTTGTTGCTAATAGGCTCAAAGCATGCTTGCACCAACTTATCTCATGGAACCAATCAGCCTTTATTAAGGGCTGACTTATTCATGAGAACATCCTTCTTGCTCGTGACATTTTGAGAGGATATTCCAGAAGCCATATCTCTCCAAGATATGCCATCAAAGTTGATCTCATGAAGGCTTTTGACACTCTTAATTGGAGCTTTATTGAATGTACTCTTCTTGCATTTGGCTTTCCTCAAAAGTTTGTGGAATGGATTAAGGCATGTATTACAACACCTAGTTTCTCTATTGCCCTTAATGGGGGTTTGGAAGGTTACGTTCTTGGAGCAAATGGGATTCGACAAAGTGACCCTATCTCTCCTTATCTTTATGTTCTTAGTATCGAGGTGCTTTCTTGCATGCTTAACAAATTGGAGAATAGCACAAGCTTTCATTTCCATCCAAAATGTTCTCACTTGAAGTTGATTCATCTTTGTTTTGCTGATGACCTCTTCATCTTTTGCAAAGGGGAAATAAGCTTTATTGATTGTATTATGAGTACTTTGAAGACTTTTTCTTCATTTTCTGGGCTGAACATTAATAGAGCTAAAAGTGACATTTTCTTTGGTGGAGTTTCTTGTAAAGCTAGAATGACTATTATTGAAAGAGTTGGATTTAATAAAGGTGAACTTCCAATCCGTTACTTTGGCATACCACTTGTCACTAGAAAGCTTAGGAAGGCTGATTGCTATCCACTTTTGGAGAAAATTAATGCAAGAATTGACTCTTGGTGTAATAATTGGCTCTCATTTGCGGGAAAACTTGTGCTTATTAAATCCATTCTTATTCACCTCTTTGCATTTTGGGCAAATGCTTTTCTTATTCCTAAAGGTGTCTTGGCTGCCATTGAATCAAAGTTTAAGGCCTTTTTGTGGAGAGATACGGGACCCAAAGTTGCTTGGAAGAAAGTTTGCTTGCCCAAGCAAGAAGGAGGCCTTGGCATTAGAAAGATTGAGGAAGTCAATTTGGTTTGCATGCTTAGAATTTTTGGGAGAATGTATTCAGCAAAGGAAACACTTTGGAGTCAATGGGTTCATACAAACTACATCAAGGATTCTTCAATTGGGTGTTGCAATCTCTGAGGGATGCTAGTTGGATCTTGAAGATGCTTTTTGGATGTCGAGGACTTGCTAAGAACTACATTCAGCATAAGATTGGGAGTGGTACAAACACCTTCTTTTGGATTGATAATTGGCACAAAGATGGCTCACTTTTGGAGCATTGGTCAAGTACATTTCCAACCCCTCCTCTTCTTTCTAAGGTTAGTGACATCTTCATTAATGACACTTTTTTTTTTGCAGATAAAGTAAGATTTATTAATCACAAATGAGTACAAAAACATCATCATTCCCCTCAAGCTTAGATAAACAAATAAGCCAAGAATCGGCTTAAGGGGAAGAGTTAAAAAACAAAGAAATTACAAACAAAGTAATTTGGACTCTTTCTCCCAATGGAGATTTATCAATCAAGCACACTTGGGAGCACATGAGGGAGAAGGGCAGCCATTTCTTGGGTTTCAATCTTATTTGGCACAAAGGGCATTATCCAAAACATAGCTTTATTGTTTGGCTTGCATTTCTTGATCGATTAAGCACAAAGTTCAGAATTCTTCATTGGGGGCTCAACATCAACACATATTGCATTTTTTGCCACATGGGCTATGAAACGAGAGATCATCTCTTTTTTGAATGTTCTTTCACTAGACGCATTTGGAGAATGGGTCTCCTTCTCACTCCAATTCCGGAAAGCTTGATCTCTTGGGATGAAATTATATTCTACATCACCCCTTTTTCCATTGAGGCAACCATTGTCAAGCGTTTCTTTTGTGCAGCCGTTTATCACATTTGGATTGAACGAAATCATCGCATCTTCAAGGACCAAGCCAAAACCGAGGAAGCCATCTTCCATGATATCTTTAATGATGTTAGAGTAAAACTCTCAAATTGTAAAAAATTTCCTTCTTCTTTGAACAAATCTTTATGCAAGATGTGGAGATTAGAAAAATATCTTTGTATAGGTCTTTTTGTATCTTCTCCACTTTGTTCATGTACATGCATTTTGCTTTAATGAAATTCATACACTTATCCCGCCAAATAAAAAAGATTATTTGGATTCTCTCCCCTAATGGGGATTTCACCTTCAAGCACACTTGAGAACACATTAGAAGGAAGGGAAACAACTTTGAGGGTCACAACATTATTTGGCACAAGAGGCATAACCCAAGACATAGCTTCATTATTTGGCTTGCATATCTTGATCATCTAAGCACAAAATTCTGAAAAAGTGAAAGAGCATGGATTTTCAAACCAAAACTCACGTGATTGCATGGAGCACTTCCCCCCACTTAGCCATAATCAAGAATTTGATGTGCCATCTAGGACAAATAGTGATGAGTTGGCTGCCACGTCAAAAATTAAATCCACATCAACTCATGAAGGTCATAAACGTTCCTTTGATCGAGAGTCATCTTCCAGTAAGAAGGAAAAGCAAACCAACAACACTGGAATTAAATGGCACAAATCAGAATCTCACCTCTCCAAATGCAAATGAGCTTCGGTTAACTCCTTCTTGTACTAATGGAAGGTCCTCTCATCTTGAAGCTGGCTCGAGGAATCAAAACAATGAGAATGCTCGCAATGCTCACCATACTGCTCTTCAAAAAGCTCAAGGAAATGAGATGGAAAATTGTGCTCAAGCTACTAGCCAACATAATGCTTGGAAAAAGCCACCTAGTCTAAGGTATGATCCTCCTCCTGATTAGGGTGGTGTTTTTGCAGAGCATATGGAAACTAATTTGAAATTGGAAGAACATGAATACAAAATTGTTGATTGGAATAGAGATGTTATTAATCCTTCTAAAGACTTGTATGAAGATAGTGATAGCTTTTGGACCCATTGCTTAGTTGGGCAACTTCTTGATGCTCTCCCACCATTCTTTCTTATTAGAAATATGGTTGAATTTGCATGGAGGAAATTTGGCAAGGTTGACATATATACTAAGGGAAAAGGGCTCTTTGTTTTCAGATTTGAAAAGGAAGAATTTTGTCAAAAAGTTTTACAACAATTATGGCATGTTAATCATAGGCCACTCTTATTGAGAAAATGGGTGCCTAATCTTGAATTTGTGAAATTGTCATGCAAAAAAGTTCCCATTTAGGTTAAACTTTGGGATGTCCCAATGAGCTTTACTCTAAAAGAGGGCTTGGTTATGTTGCATCCTTCATTGGGAAACCAATCCAATTGGATGCCCTCACTGATTCAAGGAGAAACTTAGAGTTTGCTAGAGTTTGCATTGAAGTATGTTGTTGATCAATAAACATCATTTGGATATTTTTTATCTTTTGGAGAACAAAGTGCTAAGCAATGAAAGCATCAAACTCATTGGTACCCATTTTGATAAGCTAGGGTTTGCTATCATATGGATGATATGGTTAAGGGGCAGATTTGGTTTTTTTTTTTGGAGGAAAAATATTGAAGCAACTTTTGTTGATTCTTGTGACCAAGCCCTTCCTTTTAATTTTGATGATCATAGTCATAAATTTTTTCTTGTTTCCTTTATCTATGGCTGCAATGATGCTCCAAACAAAAGCAAACTTTGGAGCAAACTCAAAAATTGGGTCTCATGGTGTGAAGAAGTGACCATTGTATCTTGGGTGATTTCAATGAAGTCTCACATAATGGGGATAAGTCTAACTCATCTTCCATTCCAAAAAGTGCTTGGGATTTCAATAATTTTATTCCCAATGCAAACATGCAAGAAGCTAAAGCTCATGGACCTCACTTTACTTGGACCAACAAAGGGGAAGATGGTAATTTCTTGGCAACCAAACTTTATAGGGCCTTAACGAATGCAAATTGGATTCATAACTATCATCATTCTGTCCTAATGGTGGACAGCCCCAGCATTTCTGATCATTGCCCCCTTATTATGCATACTTGTAAGTCTTGGCAATCTTCTCCTAAACTTTTCAAATTCTGTAATGCTTGGACTACTCACTTGGATTTCTTGAAGCTTTGTGGAAGAACATTAGAGAACATGGGTTTTTGGTACTCCAATGTTCACTCTTTATCAAAAGCAAAATGCACTTAAATCTTCTGACAAGGAGCACTTTGCATGCATTCCCAATTCAATAAAAAACCTTAGGGAGGAGCTTGATGTTGCTCAACATGCCCTTCATGATGGTGAACACAATGCCGCACTCACTGACAAGAAGAGGAGTATCATGATCAAGTTGGAAGAGCTTGATACCACATACAAAGTGATGCTTTCTCAAAAATGAAGAATATCTTGGATCAAAGAAAGGGATTAAATACCAAATTCTTTCATAATGCCGTGAAGGAAAGGAAGCTAAAAAATACCATCAATGCAATGAAAAATGAGAGTAGCAACTTCTTGTGGAGGATTTTGAGGTAAAAAAAGAGTTCATTGGCTACTACAAAAAACTCTTTGGCACTAAATCATCATCCCATGTTAATGTGGCTACTTTGAGGAACATCATTGGTAAATCAATTAATCTTGAATTTCCTGCCAACATTATTGCTCCTATTTCTAAAGTTGAAACCAAGGAAGCTCTTTTCTATATTAACCCCAATAAAAGTCCAGGTCCAGATGGCTATACATCTCATTTCTATATGGTGGCTTAGGACATTATGGGGGAGGATGTTACAAATGCGATTAGCTCTTTTTTTGAATCAAGTAAGCTCCTTAAAGAGGTAAATGCTACCATTATTACTCTAGTGCCTAAAATCTCAGATCCCTCCATGGTCAAGGATTTTAGGCTAATCTCTTGTTGCAACACCATCTACAAGTGCATTTCTAAGATCATTGCAAATAGACTTAAAAAATGCCTCCCCCAAGTTATTTCATGGAATCAATCAACTTTTATCAAGAATATGCTCATCAATGAAAATATTCTTATTGCACATGACATTTTGAGAGGTTATTCTAGAAGTCATTTCTCTTCAAGATGTGCTCTCAAAGTTGACATTATGAAGGATTTTGATTCTTTGCATTGGAACTTTATTGAATGCACCCTTCTTGCTTTTGGTTTCCTTCAAAAGTTTGTTGACTGGATTATGGTTTGAGTTAAAACACCAAGTTTTTCCATTGCTCTTAATGGTGGTTTGGAAGGTTACTTCTTTAGTGCAAATGCCATTAGATAAGGAGACCCCATTTCTCCTTATCTTTTTGGCCCTTGTATGGAGGTGCTATCTTGTATGCTTAACAAATTGAAAGATAATCCAAACTTTCATTTCCACCCAAAATGCACTAGCTTGAAACTTAATCATCTTTGTTTTGTGGATAATCTCTTTATTTTTTGCAAAGGGGAGTTGAATTCCATTGATTCCATTGAAGACCTTTTCATCATATTCTAGGCTGAACATTAACAAAGAAAAAAATGATATCTTTTTTGGAGAGATCCCTAATGAGGAAAAAGTGGCAATCATTGAAAGAGTTGTTTACCATGAAGGTGAGCTTTCAATTCGTTATTTGGGCATTCCTCTTGTTTCAAGAAAGCTTTGAAAGGCTGATTGCTACCCTCTTTTGGACAAAATTAACACAAGGCTTGATTCATGGTGCAATAATTGGCTTTCTTTTGCTGGTAGAATTGTGCTTATCAAGTCTACTCTCATTCAAATTTGTGCATATTGGGCAAGTGATATTCTTCTTCCTAAATGTGTGTTGGCTGCCATTGAGTCTAAATTCAAGGTATTCTTGTGGAGAGGGACTGGTCCGAAGGTTGCATGGAAGGATATTTGTCTTCCCTATAATGAAGGGGGACTTGGTATTCGAAATATTAAAGACATCAATATGGTCTATATGCTTAAAATCTTTTGAAGGATGTATGCAACTAAAAACACACTTTGAAGCCAATGGATCCACTCTAATTATAGCAAAGACTTCTCTATTTGGGTGATGCAAACTCCTAGAGATACTAGTTGGATCTTCAAGGTGATCATGGGATGTCATAGTGTTGCAAAAAGATTCATTCAGCACAAATTGGTAATGGTTCAAACACTTTCCTTTGGATTGATAATTGGCATAAGGGAGGTTCCCTCTTGGAGCACTAGACAAACACCTTCCGAATCCTCCTCTCTTTATTAAGGTGTGTGACATTTTCACTAATGGTTTTTGGAATTGGCCAATACATCTTCTCCATATTGATATTCCAAATTTCACACATATCGAAGACACTTTGGATCAAATTACTTGGAATCTTTCTCCTAATGGTGAATTTAGCTTTAAGCAAACTTGGGATGGTATTAGAAAAAGGGGAAATCATCTTGAGGGGTGCAACATCATTTGGCACAAGGGGCATAATCCTAGGCATAGCTTCATTGTTTGGCTTGCATACTTTAATTGGCTTAGCACAAAATTCAGAATCTTACATTGGGGGCTTAACATCAATCCATCTTACATTTTTTGTCATCTGGGTTGTGAAACAAGAGAGCATCTCTTCTTTGAATGTAGTTTCACTCAAAGAATTTGGAGAAAAGGTCTTCACCTTGCCTTTGTCCCAAAGAATTTGATTTATTAGAAAGACATCATTGACTACATCACTCCTTTTGCACTTGAGAAGCACCTGAAGGCCACCTTTATCAAGCATCTTTTTGGAGCCATCATCTACAATATTTGGATTGAAAGAAATCAATGCATCTTCAAGAATCAAGCCAAAATTGAAGAGTTTATCTTTAATGTTATTTTCAATGATGTAAGTGTTAAACTCTTGAATGGTAGAAAATTTTCTCCCTCCTCTTTGAACAAAACTTAATGTAAATTGTGGAGATTAGGTGATATCATTGTGTAGGTTTCTCTTGTGCTTTCTCCACTTTTGTACTTGCACATATCTTTTTTGACTTCATGAACTACAAATATTCTTACTTGCCCCGCAAAAAAAAAAAAAAACCAACAACACTGGAGCAGGCTTTGTTGAAGAGAAACAAAAGGAAAATGCTTGGACACGCCCTTCAAGGCTCAGGTACACACCTTCAACTAATTATCCCTTCCCAAATTGGGGAAATGAATTCATTTCCCCAATTTTACAAATTAAAAAGGAATTTGAGATTAGGATTGATGATGGAAATAGAGTTGTTGAAGACCCTCCAGTCGAGATTTATGATGAGAGGGAGAAACTTTGGATGCATTGCCTTGTAGTTCAATTCTTAGGAGCACCACATCCTTATTATTATATTAGGAATATGGTGGAAATGGCATGATGGAAGTTTGGTAATGTGGAAATCATTAACAAAGGGAGAGGACTCTATATTTTTAAATTTGAAATGAAAGAACATTGCCAAAGAGTCCTTCAACAACTTTGGCATGTTAAAAATCGGCCACTTTTTTTTTTTTTTTTTTGCGGAGCAAGTAAGATTTTGTATTAAAACAAAAGATGTACAAAGTTAGTTACAAAAGAATTATGCTATCCCACTATGCTATCAAGTTTCCAAGATTTACATATGCTAATATTTGTGCTAGTGGGCACAAATTTTTTACAAAAAGAAGCTTTACATCTATATCATTAAAGATTGTAGTAAAAAGAGATTCTTCTATTCTTGCTCATTGCAAAAGATCCTTCAGTTTCTCTGAGCCCAAATATGATAAATTGATGCTCCAAGCAAATGTTTGAGAATGGTAGCCTTAAGATTCATTTCTAAGGCCCAAGGAGTTATGTAGGCAATGATATCATCCCAACCAATCAGATTTTCCGAAACATTTATGAGGCGAAGACCATTTCTCCAAATTCTTCTTGTGAAGCTACATGAGAAGAAAAGATGATCTCTTGTTTCACAATCAAAATGACAAAAGGTGCATAAGGGGCTGACTTGAATCCCCCAATGTAGAATCTTGTACTTGGTGTTGAGTTTATCCTTAAAAGCAAACCATACAATGAATCCATGCCTTGGGTTATGACCCTTAAACCAAATCAGGCTATTACCATTAAAAGGTTCACCTTTGCAGCATATTTGGTCCCATGTGTGTTTGAAAGAAAATTGACCATTAGGGGAAAGGGACCAAGTAATCTTATCCATGCTACCATTCTCAAGAACAATATTTGGGGGGCTGATGTTATCAAATTAATGGGCCAATTCCATGCACCATTTGAGAAGATAGTACTCACCTTTGCCATATAAAGAGGGGAAGGAAAAGTATTGCTCCAATGTTGAGTAAGGTATCCATCCTTATGCCAACAAGCATGCCAAAAGAAGGTATGGTTTCCATCACCAAGAGTATGTTTTAGGTGCTTTCTTGCTTCCATTTGAAATTGAAGAAGTGCTTTGAGAATCCAACTAGCATCATGAGGGCAAGGAATGCTCCAAATGAATTCTCCTTTAAGATATTTTGAGTCCATCCAACAGCTCCAAAGAGAGGCTTTGCATGAGTACATTCTCCAAAAAATCTTAGGCATGAAGATAGAGTTGACGTCCTCAAGTTTCTTAACACCAAGGCCCCCTTCTTTGTGTGGTAAACATATGTCCTTCCATGAAACGTTTGGTCCCATATTTCTCCATAGAAAAGCCTTGAATTTTGTTTCAATTGCTGCCATAACACCTTTAGGAATGAGCACAACACTTGCCCAGAAAGCAAAAGTTTACATGAGGGTGGATTTAAGGAGAAAAAGTGTCCCTGCATAAGAAAGCCGTGTGTTTGCCCAATGCTCAATTTTTCCTTTGATCTTCTCCATGAGGGAGTGAAAATCAGATTTCCTCAATTTTCTTGTGACAAGAGGAATCCCCAAATATCTAATTGGCAAGGCTCCTTCATTGAAGTCAATTTTATCCAAGATATTCGCCTTATCATCATTTGAGATCCCTCCAAAGAATATATCGCTTTTCATAGGATTAATCCTAAGCCCCGAGTAAGACGAGAAAGTGTGCAAAGTTTCCATAATGCAATTTATGGAATTGGTGTTACCATTGCAAAAAATGAAGAGATCATCCATAAAGCAAAGAAGATTAAGCTTGACTGATGCACATTTCGGATGAAAGCCAAAATCCAAATTAGATCCAAGATGATTGAGCATATAAGTGAGCGCTTCCATACAAATAACAAAAAGATAGGGGGAGAGGGGGTCTCTTTGTCTAATTCCATATGCTCCTTGGAAGAAACCTTCAGGACTACTATTAATAGAGATGGAGAAGCTTGGAGTAGACATACAAGCAATAATCCAATCCACAAACTTCTTGGGAAATCCAAAAGCAACAAGAGCAATCTCAATAAAGTTCCAATTGAGTGTATCAAATGCCTTCATACTGTTAATTTTGAGTGCACATCTAGGGGAATGTGCTTTCTAGAATAGCCTCTCAAAATATCATGAGCAATAAGAATGTTTTCATTGACGAGCCTATTCTTAATAAAAGCCGATTGGTTCCAAGAGATGACATGGTGCAAGCAATTCTTGATCCTATTTGCAATCAATTTGGAGATGCATTTGTAGATAGTATTGCAACATGACATTGGTCTAAGGTCTTTCACCACGGATAGATTAGCAACCTTAGGAATAAGAGCAATAGTAGTAGCATTTACCTCTTTGAGGAGCTTACAATCTTCAAAGAAAGAGATAATAGCTTTTGAGACATCTTCCCCTACAATATCCCAAGCGGCCATATAGAAGTAAGAAGTATAGCCATCAGGCCCCGGACTTTTGTTTGGGTTCAAAGAGAAAAGTACATCGTTGACTTCCTCTTTTGTGATTGAAGCAATAAGAGCATCAATGGAGTCATCATGGATGTGTTTTCCAATGATATTTTTGATCATTTCCACATTTTCCAATGATCTAGTATGTGTGCAAGAAGGTTTTTGAAATAGTCAATGAACTCTTTCTTAACATCATGTTTATTAACAAGAAGATCATCATTCTCAAAAGGAATCTCTTTGGATGCTTTTAATGAGTTTCTCTCTCTAGAAACAAAATGCTCTCACCACTCTCTAATTGACTACCATCTACCACCTTTGACCACCATACTGCACCATTGACTGCCATTTTCCACACCTTCTATGGGGAAGAAGAAAAGATCAAGTGCCTCCAAAACTAGAAAGAGTGCTAGAATAGCTTCAAAGTATGATGCTCAACTTTTTGAAGAGGAAGATGATTATACTTCGGACTCTATTATGGAGCTCAAATCATTTTGTGATGCTTTAAATTCTTGCTCAAACTCGACTAAAATTCCTTGCAAGCACGAACTTGAGCAAAACTTGGATCATGCTAAGAAGGAGCTCATGAAAAGTTTAGCTCAAAAAGGTGCTTTTTCCTCAAATTCTTTGGAGACTGATAGCTCTTCAAGCTCGGGTTTTATGGCTGCTAGTTTCGCAAATTCAAGCAAGGCACGAGAAAGTACCCAAAATGATGTGCAAAGCCTTACTAAAAGAAGTTCAAAGTCTTTTGGATTCTTGGAATGCAGGTCCTTTTATCTCAAGTCAAAGGTGCTCGGTAGAAGACTCTCCAAACTCTTCTTTGCTTAGGACGTTCGCTAAATCAAACCTCAGCCATGGAGAGTTTCATTTTTCTCCTACTTCATCCTCGAACATTCATGGTGAAAACACAAAAACTTCACGACTAGTCTGTCAAGAAAATATGGAGAATAAGCTTCTCGTTGTTAGCAATTCTATGGAAGCACCCAAGCTTAATGGTACTCCTTTGATTCCCCTTGCCATGGAGAGCACAATGGCTGGTAAAATTCTTGAAGATTCATCTCCATCTGAGCAGAAAAAGGTTCGAAAATAGCGAATGGAAAGAGAAGTTTGGCTTCTAGTGGACCGCTGGACAACAGGCTTTTACCCAGGATGCATTTGGCTATGCAAGTACAACCAGCTATGCATAATTCAGGCTATGGAAGTACTTTTGCTGACATGGTAGCTCACAACTCGACAACACATCAAGGCCCTTCTGGTCATGTCAGCCAAATGAAAGATATTCAAGCAAGGCAAATGGATTTTCCCCCCCAAACCCGTTTAGGAGCAGCAGATTTGGCCAACCCTAGTGTTCTTTTAACTTCGGTTCAACCAAGCTCTTTAAATGTGGGCCAGCAATCTTGTGGAGGTAATTTTACTCCCCTTTCCCATCCTTCTAATGATCAGTTAGCAAACAAACAAAATCTTTGTGAAATTATGGTGTCCAAATCAACAAACACGCCACATGTCATCCAAATAAAAATTTTCCCTCTTCTCCACTTGTTGCAAACGTCCCTCTTCACCAGCATGATTCTTTTTATTTGCATAATCTATGCAATGCCCCCCATGCTTATCAATTCATAATCTCACAAAGTCCCTTAGCACCTGACCTAAAACTACACAAATTTCCTAACTCTTCTTGAGGCCAACTCTATCCGTTCAAATGCTAATCCTCTTGTGAAGCAAAATATTGAACATAGGTCGAACATTGTGGAGGAAAATGCAAGTAGTGCCCAGCAACTTAATCAGCAAGCTAAGATGCAATAATCAGCCTAGAATATTGATGAAAAATGGAAGCATGTATGCTTAGGTACACTTCAAAACTCAAGAAAACTTGAATTTTATGATCCTTTTATGGAAAATGGAGTCATGGGAGCCGCCCCTCCTTGTGATGTCTTTGAGGAAGGAGATGATCCTTGGAGAAATTGTTTGATTGGCCAATTCATTGGTAACCCTCCTCCCTTCTTCCTTATTCATAGAATGGTTGAGATGCATTGGAAAACTTTTGGTAATGTTGGCATTAGAACGGCTGAAAATGGATTCTATGTTTTTAAGTTTGAGAATGATGAGTATTGCGATCTTGTTTTGGAACAAATGTGGCATGTAAATCACTGTCCTCTCTTGCTTAGAAGATGGGATACAAATGCACAATTGATAAATTTTAGCTGGGACAAAGTTCCTCTTTCGGTGAAGCTTAGAAACATTGCTTGCTCACTTATTACTAGAAGAGGATTAAGTTACGTCGCTAGCACTTTGGGCATGCCATTACAAATGGATAAACTTATGGAATCAAGAACTTTCGTGGGCTTTGCAAGAGTTTGTATTGAAATGGATATTTCAAAAGAATTGCTGAATCATACTTTTGTGAAACTTAGGAACGAATATTGGGCAAGAATTGAGGTTGAGTATCCTTGGAAGCCTCTTGTTTGATCAAAATGTAAAATTGTTGGTCACTCCCACTCTTTGTGTCCAAATATGCAAAATCAAAATGCACCTAAGGTTATTGCTCGAGGAGATAGGAAAAGATTTGATGAATGGAGAAGAGTGAAAACAAAGAAAATATGGAAAAAGACTCAAAATGTGGACCCAATGCCTTTTTCAAGTGTTGTGCTCACTCCAAGCACTAATCAAGTTTCAAAATCAGAATTTAGGCCATCGACCTCATCACAACATCATCCCTCCAAAAATAATTGCTTTGTTGCACTTAATCCACTTGAAGAGGAATCAAAAGAAGTTGGAAATTGTTCTATTATTGAGAAGAATGAGGAAGAATTGACAACTTGCAATGTTGAAGGAAAAAATAAAGATCATGCAGATGCCGAACACATTGAAGGAAGAAGAGATGAAGATCACCCGAAGGTTGTTTTTGAGGACCTACCTTCACTTACTCTTTGATTTCTTTCTTGTGTTTGTTTGTGTTCCATCATTGTTCTTGCTTTTTTCTTTTTTGAGTTTTTCTCTCTTTTGTTTTTAACATTCCCTCCAAATCTTGTCACTGTTTTTTTTTGCGGGTTAAGTAAGAATATATAAATCGCAAAATGAGTACAACAACTACAAATCCCCTCAAGCTAGAATACAAATAAAACAATCAAATTTTGCTTGAGGGGAAGAGTAAAAGAAAAACAAAGCATACATCAATGAGAAAGCAAGCAAATCAGCAAGCAACAAAACAAAGTAGTCTCAACAATCAATTTGGAGGGAAGGAAATCTCCGATTCATCATTGGCCCCGGTTCCTTCATGTACTCCTTCAAATTGAACCTTTTCTTGGAATTCTTGATTTTCTCCATCATTTCCAAGAATTGGTCCTTCATCCTTTTCGACAATAGAATCTTCAAGAACTTAAAATTGATTGTCAATCTTCATAATCGGGCAAGAAGCATTTTGAATGGGGGGAGACCTACTAGGAGAACGAGGCCGTGTATCTCTTTGAACTTGTGGGTTTGTTTCCAACATCTTTTTTGGAGAGCTTGCTGCATTTATCAAAGAACCATTTTGACCCCGAGAGACTTGTTTTTTGCTAACTTCAATCCAAACTTCCTTGGCATTAGGCTTGGGAGCATTTTGGGCAGCAAGAGGTTGCATTGGATGGGGTTTTGGTTTCAATGGGCAATGGTCTTCAACATGCCCCACCATCTTGCAATGATTACACTTGGAAGGTTTCAAGCATATTCAACTTCAACTCTAGCCCTAGAGCCATCCCTTAGTTTCACAAAGATTTCCTCCGTAGCTTTTCTTCCAAATTCACTTCAACACAAACTCTTGCAAATTCAAGATTTCTTCTTGATGCCGTTAATGCATCCATTTGAAGTGGATTTCCTATAAAAGATGCAACATAACCAAGGCCTCTTCTAGACCACAAGCTCAAGGGAACATCTCTCAATTTGACCCAAATTGGTATTTTGTTACATGTAAGATTAACAAATTCAAGATTTGGCTCCCATTTTCTCAAAAGAAGTGGTCTATGGTTAACATGCCACAATTGCTCCAATACTTTTTGGCAATTTTCCTCACTCTCAAATTTGAAAACAAATAACCCTTTCCCCCTTGAAAAGATTTCAATTCTGCCAAAACTTCTCCAAACATGTTCAACCATATTTCTAATCAAGAAGAAAGGAGGTGGAGCACGAAGAAATTGCCCAACAAGGCAATGTTGCCAAAAGTTTTCTCCATCTTCATAGATATCGATTGGAGGGTCATCAACCTCTCTAATACCATTGACAATTTTTGTAATATGTCCTTGAAGCTTAAAATCAGAAGTGCAATGTTGAGCAAAAGGCCACCCCAATCAGAATTTGGTGAAGTAGTAGTAGGTTCATACCTTGGTCTAAAAGGTTTTTTCCAAGCATTTAGGGGGTATTCTCTTCTTCCTTGAACAAATGCACGCCTTGCTTGCCCTCCATCTTGATTCTGATTGGTAGATTTTGGGTTTGCATCAAAGCTCCCAAAATTGCTATTGTAAAAATTATCTTGTGCAAATTTTCGTTGTTGAGCCTTGTGGAGGAAAGCTTGCTGATTTCCATTAAAAGATGAGGTGGCAAGATGAGGTGAGTTGGCTGCCATCTTAGGCCCAACATGGTAATCACGTGCAAGAAAATGGCTACTATTCGGCTGATTGCAACGTGGAGGGAAATCTCCAAAATTTTCAAAATCAATCGATTTTTGAGTGAATGGCTGAGATTTGTCCTTGTTATTTGAGAGATGAGCTGTCGAAAAAGTGTGAGGACTTGCTGAAATCTTGTCATTTTGACTAGCAAAAGCATCTGGAAAGTGCATTTCATTTTCTGAAAAGTTTTGTACTTTACCCAAGTGACCATTGGTTAAAGACCACCTTTCTCTTTCTTCCTCCTTCTCAATGCACGACCCATTCCCAAGCAAAATGCCACCATTTTCCATTGTATTTGGCTGCTGCAAATCAGCAAATTGTGATAAAAGATTGTTCTTCATGTTAGGGGGGTCAAAAAAAGACCCATATTGCTTGGGTGAAGATGAATTTCTTGAAGGTGAGTGTGAGATTACAGCCATTGTTAACTTTCTTCCAAGAAAATCCTCTCGGCCTTTATTCTCCAAGGTAGTTCCAAGCCTTGTTAGACCCTTGCATGTTGAGCTTTGCCCAAGAGGTATTTTGCCATCCTCATGGTTTTGTTCAATCCTTTGCAAGCTTGAGCTCGTTGGAGGGGTATCAGAATGATCCGTAAATGGTGAAGAATCAAGCTTGGAGTTCATTGACTTTGGAGAGGAAGATTTCAAGGGTGAGAAACCCATGTTACAGCAAGCATCATAAGCAAGTTTGAATTCAAGGCTTGAGTTTGTGACGGATTCATCTTCAACAATCAGCAAAGATGAGGATTTTTCACACAGAGGGAGGAACGATTTCACCATGCTTAAGATTTTCAAAATCATTTTGAGGGAGTTCAACATAGGACTCTTTGAGCTTTTCATTAATAGCTTTGATTCTTGCACTTTTCCTAGCTGAGATGTGATTTTTCTTTTTAGGCATGATGGGAAAAAAGGAAAAAAGAGGAGGAAGTAAGGTTCAAGATGATGAAATTTCTAGAGAGAAGGGAGAGCATTCTAGCTAGAGAGAGAAGTTCCTTCAAGTCCCATTGAAGTTTTCTCTGGGGGAGTCCAAAATGATATGATAATTGGAAGATTGCAAAGAATAATCTTGTCACTGTTTTCCTATGTTATATCTTTGACTTGGAGGGTTATGTATGGTCTTTTGTACTAAATTGAAATTGAAATAAAATTTCTCACTTACTCCACAAAAAACAAAAAAAGATCACCATTCTCCTTCTTGATAGCATGAATTGTTTTTTAATAAGTCTTCCCTTGATGGCATTATGAAAGAACCTTGTATTCGCATACCCATTTTTAAACCTTTCAGACACATACCTAAACACTTCTTCCAACCCGTCCCATAGCCCTTCCCCTTGGATTCATGGGAAAGAAAAAGAAGAGCTCATCTCCATCTTGACAAAGTGCAAGAATCCTTGCAAAAAAAACAAGTGCTGGATAGTTCTTCAAAAGCTCCTTCAGTCAAGAGTTTCAATGAGGAGGTGGATTTAGCCTCTTCTTCTTCTTCTTTTGAGAGAGAAGATGCCTCATCCACCTCTAGCAAGGAATTCAAAGAAGTTTTTGAAGCACTTGAATCAGGTCATTCTTATAAGGAACATCTTGAAATTCAAAATAGAACAAAGGCCGAGTTGGTTTGTAGTCTCACCCATAAGTCTCGATCACGCTCCCCTCCCACTCCTTGTTCAAGAAAAGGTTCAAGCCATTGCTCAACCGAAATGGACCTTGAAGCATCAGCCGAGCTGGAGATAATTGAGCAAGAAGGTCAACTCTATTGCACACGACATTATAGCCGAAAAGGAGCTTGGAGAGGATGAGCAGTCTTTACCCGATGGTCTTAGGGCAGTGCATCGACCGGTTAATAGGCTTGTGTCTGAAAATGCTGACCCTTTTACTGTGCATGGCAGCAATATTTCGGCCTCATCCAATCATATCTCGACAAAGACTTAGCAGCCCATGGAATTCAAAAGTTAACACTGCCCACCCTTGAAGATTTCCCTCCACTTTTGCCAAATCATTTTCAAAATGACGTGGCTGCCAACAAAGCTGAAAATGCCACACAAACAAGGAGTACAAGTCAGCAACTCTCACACCTCAACCCAAATCTTCCACGGTCAGAAGCTTCCCTTGCCAAGGACGACCACTTCTCCAACAACTCTCTATCTTTGGGTACTGATCTTGGCAAGCAAAATTATAGCAAAGCTAACGTACCTCAACAAAATGCTCAAGGAAACAATGCTCCTCCCAAAGCAAGGGCTCCCAGCCACCAAAATGCTTGGACAAAGTCACCTAAACTAAGGTATGAACCCTCCACAAATAGCCCTACTCTTGATTGGGGAGGTGTGTTTGCTGAACATATGGCTACCAATCTCAAATTTGATGAAATGCATGAGTTTAATATTATTGATGGAAAAAGAGAAGTTGCTGACCCCCCGGAGGATCTTTATGATGAAGGAGATTGTTTTTGGTCACATTGTCTTGTGGGACAATTCTTAGGTGCCCCCCCCCCCACCATTCTTCCTCATAAGAAACATGGTTGAGTTTGCATGGAAGAAATTTGGCAAAATTGATATCCACACCAAAGGAAAGGGCCTTTTTGTTTTCAAATTTGAGAAAGAGGAATTCTGTCAAAAAGTCCTCCAACAACTTTGGCATGTTAATCATAGACCACTTTTGTTGAGAAAATGGGAACCTAATCTTGAATTCATCAATTTGGCCAGCAATAAAGTTCCCATTTGGGTGAAGCTTTGGAATGTTCCAATGAGTCTTTACTCCAAAAGAGGACTTGGTTATGTTGCTTCATTCATTAGAAACCCAATTCAAATGGATGCCTCACCGACTCAAGAAGGAATTTAGAATTTGCTAGAATTTGTATTGAAGTTGACTTGGAAGGAAACCTTCCAAATGTTATTTTCCCAAAACTTCGAAATGGTTCAAGGGCAAGGGTGGATGTTGAATATGCATGGAAGCCAAGCAAATGCACCCATTGCAAATGGTTGGGCATGTTGAAGGGAATTGTCCCTTGAAGACTAAATTACATACTAGCGACCAGGCCCAAATGCATACCACAAGGCACAACCCTAAGATCCATAACGAATGGCAAGTTGTGGGCAAGAAGCAAAGTCCATTGAAGGATCCAAAACCAAGTAAAGAGTCTCTTGTGAATGATAATGTCACCAAAGCTATGGAAGACAGCATTCGGCCTTCAAGTCCCAAGGTTAATCTTGATCCCTCGTTCTCCCATAAAGTCAACTCAAATCCTTTTGGGATACTTAACCATGATGAGGAAAATGAAAATGAGGGTCAAAATCAGTTTAAGCATGAGGGGAATGGGGATAAGGTTAAGGGAAGAAGCCCTAATTTACATGTGAATCATGATCCGGGATTGATGATCCTCCCCTACTTCTCGATGAATTTTTGCTCTTGGAATATTAGGGGTCTTAATTCCCCTAATAAACAAAAAGAAGTTAAGTTGCTGATCACAAAACACCACTTGGATTTCTTTTGCCTTTTGGAGAATAAAGTCGTGGGAAATGATAGCATCAACCATATTAGTTCCAGTTTTGACAATCTTGGCTTTGGAAATTATTTGGATGATATGATCAAAGGAGAATTTGGCTGTTTTGGAGGAAGAACATCCAAGCTACTTTCATTGATTCTTGTGAACAAGGCATTCTCTTCAATTTTGATGACCATCTTCACAAGTCTATCTTTGTTGCCTTTGTCTATGGTAGTAATGAAGCCTCTAAAAGAAGCATTATTTGGAGCAAGCTTGAACTTTGGTGCTCTTGGTGTTTAAATAGTGACTTTTGCATTATGGGTGATTTCAATGAAGTCTTGCAAAGTGGAGACAAATCTAGCACATCAGCCATTCCAAGAAGTGCTAAAGACTTTATTAGATTGGTGGCTAAAGCAAACTTGCAAGAAGCTAAAACTCATGGCCCCCACTTCACTTGGACATATAAGGGTAATGAATTAAACTTCTTGGCAAGCAAAATTGATAGGGCATTGGTGAACGCAAATTGGATTCAAAACTATCAACATTCTCTCCTTTTGGTGGATAATCCGGGCATATCCAACCATTGCCCTCTTATCATGCAGTATTGTAAGTCTTGGGAATCTTCTCCTAAACCTTTTAAATTCTACAATGCATGGACTTCTCATTCGGATTTCTTGAAAATTGTGGATGAACATTGGAGTACACGGGTTTTTGGTACCCTAATGTTCAAGCTCTTTCAAAAGCAAAAACTTCTCAAGAAAGCTCTCAAATTGTTTGATAAAAGACATTTTGCTTGTATTCCGAACACCATCAAGGAGCTTCGGGAGGAGCTAAGTGCTGTCCAAAATGTCCTCTACAATGGTGAACACAACAACTATATTTTTGACAAGGAAAGAAGCATTTTGACCAAATTGGAAGATCTTGAAACCTCCTATAAATCCATGCTCATACAAAAGTCCAGACTTGATTGGATCAAAGAAGGTGATACAAACTCAAAATTTTTCCACAATATGGTTCGGCAACACAGGTACAAAAACTCCATCAAAGCACTCAAGAATGAGAATGGGCAACTTCTTTTAGAGGATTTTGAAGTGAAAGAGGAAGTCATTGGTTACTATAAAAATCTCCTCGGCACAAGATCCTCCTCTCATGTTCATGTGGATTTTCTTAAGGAGATCATTGGAAGACATATCGATGATGAATTCGCTGCCAGCACTATTGCACCTATCACAAGAGAGGAAATCAAATCCACACTCTTCTCCCTAAATCCAAACAAAAGCCCGGGTCCCGATGGCTACACTTCCCAATTCTATAAGGTTGCTTGGGAGATTGTTGGAGAAGATGTTATTAGTGCAATAAGTTCTTTCTTTGATTCTTGCAAGCTTCTCAAGGAGGTAAACTCTACCATCATTACTCTTGTGCCTAAAGTTTCCAACCCTTCCATGGTCAAAGATTTCAGACCCATCTCTTGCTGCAACACAATCTATAAATGCATATCCAAGATCATTGCAAATAGACTTAAACATTGCTTGCCACAAATCATTTCATGGAACCAATCAGCATTCATCAAAAATAGACTTATCCATGAAAACATTCTTATTGCTCATGATATTTTAAGAGGTTACTCAAGGAGGCATATTTCACCAAGGTGCTCCATCAAAGTTGATATCATGAAAGCTTTTGATTCCCTTAATTGGAACTTCATCGAGTCCACTCTCCTTGCTTTTGGCTTCCCAAGAAAATTTGTTGACTAGATTATGGTTTGCGTTACTACCCCAAGCTTCTCAGTTGCTATTAATGGTGGGTTGGAAGGCTTCTTCTTTGGTGGAAATGGTATTAGACAAGGTGACCCCATCTCTCCATATATTTTTGTTCTTTGCATGGAGGTTCTTTCTTGTCTTCTAAATGGGCTGGACAGCAAGCTTGGCTTTCATTTTCATCCAAAATGTGGGTGCCTAAAGCTTAATCATCTTTGTTTTGCTGATGATCTTTTTATCTTTTGCAAAGGGAACTTAAGATCCATTGAATGCATTATGGGTACATTGGAAACTTCTCAAGTCTTTCTGGGCTGAAAATCAATAACTCAAAAAGTGTGATCTTCTTTGGTGGGGTAAGCAATGATACTAAACTCGCTATCTTGGAGCGGGTTGGGTTTAAAGAAGGTGAGCTACCAACACGTTACTTGGGCATCCCCCTTGTCTCAAGAAAGCTTAGAAAAGCTGATTGCCTACCTCTTTTTGAGAAAATTTCAGCTAGAATTGATACTTGGTGCAATAATTGGCTCTCTTTTGCGGGAAGACTTGTCTTGATCAAATCCACTCTCATCCAAATTTGTGCTTTTTGGGCAAGTGCCACCCTCCTTCCCAAAAGTGTTGTGTCATCCATTGAATCAAAATTCAAGGCATTTTTATGGAGAGGAACTGGTCCTAAAGTAGCTTGGAGGGATCTTTGCCTCCCATTTCATGAAGGTGGACTTGGGATTCGTAAAATTGATGAAATCAACAAAGTTTGCTTGCTGAAATCTTTTTGGAGGATGTATGCTGAAAAGAGCACACTTTGGAGCCAATGGATTCACTCAAATTATATCAAAAACTCCTCAATTTGGACCATGCAAGCCCCCAAGGATGCTAGTTGGATTATTAAGGCACTCCTGAATTGCCGAGTTGAGGCAAAGAAATTCATTAAACATAACATTGGCAATGGAGCTAATACACTCTTTTGGATTGATAATTGGCATAAGGAGGGCTCCCTTTTGGAATTTTGGAGCAATACACTCCCAAACCCGCCCCTCCTTGCAAAGGTTAGTGATCTCTTCACAAATGGTAGATGGAATTGGCCAATTCACCTCTCTCATATTGACAGCCCTAGCTTTGTTATTAATGACACTAGCTTGGATAAGATAGGCTGGAATCTCTCACCTAATGAGGAGTTCACCTTCAAGCACACTTGGGAGCACATTAGAAGGAAGGGAGACAATTTTGAGGGCCATAACATTATTTGGCACAAAAAGCATAGTCCAAGACATAGTTTCATCGTTTGGCTTGCATTCCTTGATCGTCTCAATACAAAATTCAGATTGCTACATTGGGGATTTAACATCAATCCCACATGCATCTTCTGCTTTATGGGTTGTGAAACGAGAGACCATCTCTTCTTTGAATGTTGCTTTACTAGGAGAATTTGGAGAATTGTATTTGGCACAAAAAGCATAGTCCAAGACATAGTTTCATCATTTGGCTTGCATTCCTTGATCGTCTCAATACAAAATTCAGATTGCTACATTGGGGATTTAACATCAATCCCACATGCATCTTCTGCTTTATGGGTTGTGAAACGAGAGACCATCTCTTCTTTGAATGTTGCTTTACTAGGAGAATTTTGGAGAAAAGGCCTTTGCATCTCTCTTGTCCCGGAGAATCTGATTTCTTGGAACGAAATCATTACTTATATAAAAAAAGATAGACATATTAGCATAATGATTTAGAGGAGGTCTTTTGCGGTTGCCTCACGATTTTTTTCTCTCTCTACCATGATTTCTCTCTTCCTTCTCTCTAACTTTTCGTCCACCACCTTCTCTTGCTGCCACCACCAAAACAGCCCATCCTCCATTGTTTCCACCTTCAATATTCTCCATCTTTAAACCTAAACACTCTTCCTTTCTCTCCTCCATCTTTTCAAATCATGGGTAAGAAGAAGAAAGTCTCTTCACCTACACGTTCTAGTGCTAGGCTACATGCAAAAAAGCAAGCTAAGGAGTCCATCTCTAAAGCACAAGCTAGTTCATCTTCTTCTCAAAATGAGGTTGACTCGGCCTCTTCACCTCTTGCTAGTGGAGATGCTCAATCAACCTCAAGTTTGGTTTTCAAAGAAGTCTATGAAGCCCTTGAAGCTGGTTCATCTTTTAAAGAGCATGTTGATAAACAAAACAAAGCAAAGGTCGACTCAGTAAAAAGTCTTGCAAATCATTCAAAAGCACGATCTCCTCCCTCTCCAAAGGATAATATGGATGTTGGTCCATGCACAAAGCAATCTGAAATGGCGCTCTCAAAACTTCTCTTTCACTCACCATGTCAAAGCTCCTCTTGTTCTAGCCCTAGTAGCCCGATTGCATATGGTCATCAAAGTAACTTCCATGGGCAGCAAGAAACTTCAGCTCTTTTGCTTGAAAATGCTTCAGCCGAAGATGGGAGAAAAGTTGAAAATAGGGTTTTACCCGATGGACAAACACTGAATGATGCTATCATCCAGGGGTTAAAACACCTCCCCCCTGATCTTGTTAGTGACTTTTCAGGTCAAACAAAGCTCTTTTTGACAGCACAACATGGATGTGACACATTGCAAATAGATCCCACCATCCCAAATGCTGCCCCACGTGATTTGCAAGCTGATTTGCAAGCTGATTTCCCTCCACTTAAAAGTCAAAATACTGGTCAAAATATGCCAAATCAGCAACTTATTTTTGCTGAAGTGGACGCCACACAAGCCATGACTACAAAGCTTTCAAACGCTGAAAAACAAAGCTCCACATATTTGGAATAGCAAAGAGCAAAACCACCTTCAAGAGGCGCTGACCATGCACAAGGTAATTTCAACTTTCCAAATTCAAATGATGAAGAAAGGAAGATCTATGATGAAGGAAAAAGCCCGTCTTTTATTGCTAGGCATAATCAAGTTCATACATCCAGCCACTATAATGCTTGGAAAAAACCACTTAGACCAAGATTTGAGCCTAGTGCAAATAATCCTTCTTCTGATTGGGGTGGTGTGTTTGCTGAACATCTCAATACTAATCTTAAATTTGATGAAGAGCATGTTTTCAATTTGGTTAATGGAAATAGAGAAGTGGTCGACCCCCCGGAGGATATTTATGAAGAGGGGAATAAATTTTGGAATCATTGCCTTGTTGGACAATTCTTAGGTGCCCCCCCCCTCACCCTTCTTTCTCATCAAAAACATGGTGGAACTTGTTTGGAAGAAATTTGGCAAGGTTGATATTCATACAAAAGGAAAGGGTCTCTACATTTTCAGATTTGAAAAAGAAGAGTTTTGCCAAAAAATTCTTCAACAACTTTGGCATGTTAATCATAGGCCTCTTTTGTTAAGGAAATGGGAACCTAACCTTGAATTTGTTAACCTTTCTTCCAAAAGAGTGCCTTTATGGGTTAAACTTTGGGATGTTCCAATGAGCCTCTACTCAACAAGAGGACTCGGGTATATTGCCTCCTTCATTGGAAAACCAATCCAAATGGATGACTCACTGATTCAAGAAGAAATTTGGAGTTTGCAAGAGTTTGCATTGAAGTTGACTTGGAGGAAAGTCTTCCGGATGTTGTTTTCCCAAAGCTTATGAACGGATCAAAGGCAAAAGTCATGGTGGAATATGCATGGAAGCCAACAAAATGTTCTCAATGTAAAGTTGTTGGCCATGTGGAGGATCATTGCCCTTAAAACCTAAAGCACAATCTCAAAAGCAACCTCCAAAACAGCCATCAAAAACTCACTATGAATGGCAACCCGTGAGCAAAAAAGCTCCTCTTAAGATCTCTCAAGAAGATGGACCCTCTCCAAAAGCTAAGGAATCTTTTTCTAATCATTCTTTTGCTAGGGTTCCTCTTGACCCCTCAAGCTCGAAAACGAAGCACCCAAATAGTTTTGAAGTCCTCGGCCATGTGGGAGAAGCCGAAATTGGGAATCAAAATCACCTTGTTCAGAATTATTGTGTTGATGAATTGGGAAAAGATGGTTTGTCAAATGCAAATAGCAACCATGATTTTGAGCCTAGTGCTCCTCCTATACCCCCTCAATGAATTTTTGCTCATGGAATATTAGGGGATTTAACTCCCCCAATAAGTAAAAGGAAGCAAAGTTGCTGAACAATAAATACCACTTGGATATTCTTTGCCTTTTGGACAACAAGGTGGTTAGTGCTGAAAATATCAATCTCATTAGTGCTCATTTTGAAAAATTTGGTTTTTCAAACTACATGGATGATATTATCAAGGGGCGGATTTGGCTTTTTTGGAAGAAAGGGATTAAAGCAACTTGGATTGACTCATGTGACCAAGCTTTGCTCTTTAATTTTGATGATCATGTTCATAAATCCTTCTTTGTTGCCTTCATCTATGGCCACAATGAAGCTTCAAAAAGATATGAACTTTGGAGGAAGCTTGAGTATTGGTGTACTTGGTGTGATGAACATGACCTATGTCTCATGGGGGATTTCAATGAGGTCTTACATTGTGGAGAAAAATCAAACACTTTATCTATCCCAAAGAGTGCTGGTGCGTTCAAGAACTTTGTTGCTAAAGCAAAGTTACAAGAAGCAAATGCTCATGGTCCACGTTTTACTTGGTAAAATAAAAGCCATAATCAAAACTACTTGGCTAGCAAGCTCGATAGAGCTCTCATCAATGGAACTTGGCTGCACAATTACCAACACTCTTTTCTTTTGATTGCTAGCCCCGGAGTCTCTGATCATTGCCCCCTTATCATGCAAACATGTAAGTCTTGGAAATCCTCACCAAAGCCTTTCAAATTTTATAATGTTTGGACCTCTCATTTGGATTTCCTCAAACTTGTTGAAGAAAATTGGTGTACACGGGTCTTTGGTACACCAATGTACATCCTTTATCAAAAGCAAAAAGCTTTAAAAATAGCTCTCAAATCCTTTGATAAGGAGCACTTTGCTGCCATACCTTTTGCCATCAAAAAGCTTAAGGAAGAGCTGGATAGTGTGCAACTTTTTCTCCTTAATGGTGAGCGAGATTTTTCTCTCATTGATAAGGAAAAACGCATTTTGAGCACATTGGAGGAACTTGAAGCAAAACATAAATCCATCCTCTTTCAAAAATCGAGACTTAATTGGATCAAGGATGGAGACGCAAACACAAAGTTTTTCCATAATGTTGTTAAAGGTAGGAGGCTCAAAAATACTATCCATGCCATCAAGAATGAGGAGGGTCATATTCTTATTGAAGAAGCTAAAGTTAAGGATGAATTCATTGGCTATTTCAAAAGCTTCTTGGTGCTGATTCTTCCACAACCATCAATGTGGATCTTTTGAGAAATATCTTTGACAAGCAAATTGATCAAGATGTTGCTGCCACCACCATTGCACCTATCACAAATGAAGAAATCAAGGAGGCACTTTTTTCACTCAACCCAAACAAAAGCCCAGGTCCGGATGGATATACATCTCATTTCTACAAGGCTGCTTGGGAGATTGTGGGTAATGATGTCCTAAATGCAATCAAATCTTTCTTTGACTCTAGCAAGCTACTTAAAGAGGTAAATGCCACTATCATTGCTCTTGTGCCCAAAACCTCAAATCCTTCCATGGTCAAGGATTATAGGCCTATTTCTTGCTGTAATACTATCTACAAGTGCATTTCTAAGATCATTGCAAATAGGTTAAAATCTTGCTTATCACACATTATCTCATGGAATCAATCAGCCTTCATGAAGGGTAGACTCATCCATGAAAATATTCTTATGGCACATGACATTTTGAGAGGTTATCAAAGGAGACATATCACTTCAAGATGTGCTTTTAAAGTCGACATCATGAAAGCTTTTGATTCCTTAAATTGGAGATTCATTGAATGCACCCTTTTTGCTTTTGGCTTCCCCAAAAAGTTTGTGGGCTGGATTATGGAGTGCATTAAAACTCCTAGTTTTTGCATTGCCCTAAATGGAGGATTGGAAGGATATTTCTTTGGTACAAATGGCATTCGGCAAGGAGATCCCATCTCCTCTTACATTTTTGTTCTTTGTATGGAGGTGCTTACATGCATGCTAAACAACTTGGCTTCTAATCCGAGGTTTCACTTCCACCCAAAGTGTGGGAGCATCAAGTTTAATCATCTTTGTTTTGCAGATGATCTTTTTATCTTTTGTAGAGGGGATATGTATTCAACTGATTGTATCATGAGCACATTGAAGACTTTCTCAACTTATTCAGGGCTGGTTGTAAGTAATGCAAAGAGTGTGTTCTTCCTTGGAGGGGCCTCAAATGAAGAGAAAAGAGCAATTATGAATAGAATTGGGTTTCAAGAGGGTGAGCTTCCAATCCGTTACTTGGGCATTCCACTTGTTTCAAGAAAGCTTAGGAAGAATGATTGCTGTCCACTCTTGGAAAAAATCAACTCTAAGCTTGATTCATGGAGTAATAATTGGCTTTCTTTTGCTGGAAGACTAGTGCTCATCAAATCCGTCCTCCTCCAAATTTGTGCTTATTGGGCAAATGCTTTTCTCTTACCAAAAGGTGTTGTGGCAGCCATTGAGTCAAAATTTAAAGCTTTTTTGTGGAGAGGAACTGGTCCAAAGGTGGCGTGGAAGGAAGTTTGTCTCCCTTTTCAAGAGGGTGGACTTGGTATTCGGAGCATTGAAGAGGTGAATCTTACATACATGCTGAAAATTTTTTGGAGGAGTTATGCTATTAAAGATTCACTTTGGAGTCAATGGGTTCATGCCAACTATATCAAAGACTCTTCAATTTGGATGTTACATATTCCCAAGGATGTTAGTTGGGTTTTCAAAACTCTTCTTGGCTGCCGTGTTTTGGCAAGGAGATATATCCAACACAAGATTGGCAATGGAGCAAGCACCTTCTTTTGGATTGACAATTGGCACAAGGACGGCCTTCTTCTTGAGCATTGGACTAACACAATTCCATATCCCCCACTTCATTCAAAGGTTAGTGATATTTTCACAAATGGTGTTTGGAATTGGCCAATTCACCTCTCCCAAGTTGATGTTCCAGATTTTGAACCTTTTGAACGAGCCATGGATAAAATTTTATGGAACCTTTCTCCTAGTGGGAGCTTCTCTTTCTTCCACACTTGGGATTGTATTAGAAGGAAGGGCACTCATTTTGAAGGTTATCATTACATCTGGCACAAGAGGCATAATCCTAAACATAGCTTCATTGTTTGGCTTGCTTTCCGTGATCGCCTTAGCACAAAATTCAGAATCTTGCATTGGGGACTCCATATTAACCCAACGTGTATTTTTTGTTACATGGGTTGTGAAACTAGGGAGCATCTTTTCTTTGAATGTCGTTTCACCAGGAGGATTTGGAGAAAGGGTTTGCAACTCACTCTCATTCCGGAAAATCTGATTTGTTGGCATGATATTATCAAGTACTCCACACCTTTTTGCTCTTGAAAAGCATTTGAAGGCCACAATTTTCAAGCATCTCCTTGGGGCAGCCATTTACTACATTTGGATTGAAAGGAATCAACGTATCTTCAAAAACCAAGCTAGAACCGAGGAATTTATATTTGATACTATCTTTAATGATGTTAGAGTTAAACTTACAAATGGTAGAAAATTCCAGTCTTCTTCTTTGAACAAAACTTTATGTAAATTGTGGAGATTAGATGATGTTGTTGTTTAGGTTCTTGTACCTCTCCACATCCTTTGTTCATGTAATTTTTTGATTTTGGAATATATCCCATCTTACTTGCCCCGCAAAAAAAAAAAAAATCATTACTTATATCACTCCTTTTGCACATGAAAAGCACTTGAAGGCTACCATCATCAAGCACCTATTTGGAGCAACCATCTATCACATTTGGAAGGAAAGGAATCAGCGTCTCTTCCAAAATGAAGCCAAGACCGAGGAGTACATTTTTAATACTATTTTTAATGAAGTTAGAGTTAAACTTTCTTGCTGTAGAAAATTTACTTCCTCTCCCTTGAACATTTCGATTTGTAAATTGTGGAGGCTCAATGAGATTATTTCTTAGTGCCTCCTTCTTTCCCCCACTCTTTTTATGTACTTGTACATTCTTTTTGTTTTGTGAAATACAATTACTTTCTTGCTCCGCAAAAAAAAAAAAAAACCTTGTATTCGCATCACCTTCTTTAAGCCAAGAGATCCTAGATTTTTGGTGAAAGACACCTCTACGAATGGAGTCAAGCTTTTCAATGATCACAAAAGTTTCTTTTTCGTCTTCAATTAATTGATCCCCAAAGTTTCCATTTAGAATAGCTTGCTGAATATTCCCAAGTTTTTCCTTAAGATCCTTGATTGCATTTGGTATACTAGCAAATTGATCTCTATCAAACTCCTTGAACACTTTTTTGAGAAGGTTTTGCTTTTGGTAAAGAATATACATTGGAGCGCTAAAACTCGTGCACTCCTATTATCATGAACAATCTTCAAAAAGTGCTCATGGCTAGACCAAACATTAAAGAACTTCAAAGGCTTTGGAGAAGAGGACGAAGCCTTCTGAGTTTGCAAAATAAGTGGGCAATGATCTGAAATACTAGGGGCCTCCTCTAAAAGAAAAGAATCAACCAATGCTTGCATCCAATTATAATTGCCTAATGCTCTATCAAGCTTGCTAGCCATGAAGTTCTCATTCTTGCCTCGGTTGCTTCATGTGAAATTTGGCCCAACAGAGCGGTTTTCATGGAGATTGGAGTGAGCAATACAATTTTTGAAGCCCCATACACTTCTAGGGATTATTTGGGAGTTTGATTTTTCTTCACAATTAAGAATCTCATTGAAATCTCCCATTACACAAAAATAACCTTCCTTGCACCAATTACTCCAAGAAAGAAGTTTTTTCCAAAGGAGTTTTCTACTAGTAGCCTCGTTTCTCCCATACAAAAAAGCAACAAGAATAGCAAGTTGAACATCTTCAAAGTAGCAAAGCATACCTTGATCAAAAGTGCCAACAACCTTGAATTTGATGTTATGTTTCCAAAACAGCCAAAGTCTTCCTTTAATATGCTCATCAACAAAGTTTGCAAAGCCCATTTTTTCAAAGAAGGAACCACTTGTAAGAGTGCTATTATTATTGAACACTTTGGTTTCCAAAATGCAAATGATGTCCAAATGGTGCTTATTGATCAACAACTGGATATTTTTTTATTTGTTAGGGGAATTTAGACCCCTAATATTCCATGAGCTCAAAATCATGATGATGTGTGAGGGGGAAATCCCTTTAATTCGAGGGGTGGATCACCACCATTAACTTTCTTTGCTTCATCTTCTATTGCGCTTGGACCTCAATAACTTGGATTTCCCCTTTTTCCACTTCTATATTTTCATCAAGAGCATTGAAGTGATTTTTGTGAAAGAGAGAGGTACTTGCATCTTGGGTAGAAGGTGGAGGCCATAAAGAGGTTTCTTTGGGTGCAGAACAAGAATCCAAGTTAGGAGCGACCTCATTGACTTGCTTGCTTGGGGCATTCCTTCTTCCAACAACCTTCCATTCAAATTGATTACCCATTCGACGTCTTGGATTAACTCTTTGTTGTTGAGGTGGTAATGTTTGAGCTTGCATTTGAGATTTAGGCTTTCACGGGCAAGTCTTTTCCAAATGACCCACCATTTTGCAATGCAAACATTTCAAAGGCTTCCAAGCATACCCCACTACAACTTTAGCCTTTGAGCCATCTCTAAGTTTGGGGTAAATGACACTCAGGAGATTTTCCTCAAGATTAACTTCAATGCAAAGCCTAGCAAATTCCAAATTCCTTCAAGCTTCGGTTAAGGCATCCATTTGGATAGAAGTACCAATAAATGATGCAACGTAGCTGAGGCCACGCTTTGACCATAAACTTATAGGAACATCTCTTAACTTCACCCAAATTGGAACTTTGTTGCAAGTCAAGTTGATATATTCAAGATTAGGCTTCTATTTTCTAAGAAGCAAGGGTCTATTATTCACATGCCAAAGTTGTTAAAGCACTTTTTGACATGATTCTTCTTTTTCAAACTTAAATATGTAGAGCCGTTTCCCCTTGTTTATAATATCCACCCTACCAAATTTCCACCATGCCATTTCAAACATGTTTCTAATCATGTAATAGGGTGGGGAGAGCACCAAGAAATTGGCCAACAAGACATTGTGACCAAAGATTTTCCCCTTCATCATATATATCTTCCACGGGATCTTCCACTTCTCTAACTCCATTGCTAATTTTAGCTTCAAATTCTTTTTCAATGTGCAAGTTGGTACTAATATATTCTGCAAAATCATTTCCCCAATCAAGTGAAGGATTGCTAAGGGTAGGGACATACCTTAGTCTTTTTGCCCAAGTATTTGGTTGGCTAGCATTTCCTTCTTTATTTCCTTCACTTTTCTTAGCTTGCATGGCTGAGGCTTGTTCTTGAGGAAGAGAAGCTTTTTGATCCCTTTTATTGTAATATTGCCTTGTGAAGAAATTTTGATATAGCCCTCTTTTGTTGAATTGGCAATTTTTGATAAGGTGCTACCAATTCATCGTCCTTCCTAGGTGGCTTAAGATAAGCATTTCGGTCGAGTGGAGAGAAAGGTTCACTAGGCCAAATGTTTGAAGTTTGTGGGCCATCTTTATCTTCACCAACCTTGTGTGTTGTCAATTTAGGATTGGAGTGTGATGTCAAATTAGCTTCTATTAAGAGAAAGTACCTTGTACTTCATGGTAAATCTCATTACCTGGTCCGAAGCTCAATGATCCAGCGGGTAATAACCTATGATCTTCTTCCTTCTTGCTCATAGTACCCGAAGCTATATCCATGGTGAAAGCTTCTTCATTTCTCCTAGAATCATCAAGTAATGGAGCAGTGCTAATTGGTGATGTAAACAATGATTTTGCAATTTCCATTTCAGCAAACTTCTTTGGGGATGGAGGATCAGCCGAATATCGTTGAGGACGAGACTTCTTTGCTTTAGAGTTATGAAGGAGCGATTTTATCAAGCAAGCTTTTGAAGCATTTAGCTCTTCTTCATATTCCTTGTACATCTTGCCAAAGTCTAGTACATCAAAAATCTCCTTAAGCTCTTTTGAGGTTGAGGAGGCTTCTTCACTATCAAGAGAGTGTGAAGAGGTTGACTCAACCACATCGGCCAAAGGGAGCTTCTTTTTGAGTTTTGAGTTTGAAGAGGAATCCTTTGAGATTTTTTTAGCATTGAAACAAGCACTAGTACGAGTAGAGGAAGAACCATTCTTCTTCTTTTTTTTTTTTTTTGCAGAGCAAGCTGAGTATGTATTCATTCATAGAAACCAAAGAAGGAGCTTGTGAGTTGCAAAAAGAGTGAAAAGCTTGGGGGAAAAAAAATCGGCCACTTCTTCTAAGGAAAAGGAAGCCAAATCTTGAGTATGTTAATTTGAGTTGCAAAAAAGTGCCTATAATCTTAGAGATGTTCCAATGTCACTTTAGTCAAAAGAGGCCTTGATATGTTGCTTCTTTTATTGGAACTCCACTTCAAATGGATGCCATGACTAAAACTAGAAGGAACCTTGAATATGCAAGGATTTGCATTAAGGTTGATCTTGATGAGAAACTCCTGGATGTGATTTATCCCAAGTTAAGAGATGGCTCAAAAGCAAAGGTTGAGGTCGATTATGTGTGGAAGCCATTAAAATGCACCTTTAGCAAGATGGCTGGGCACATTGAGGACAATTGCCCTTTGATACCCAAGCCCCAATCACAAGACAAATCACATATCCAACAACCCAAGATGGCCTCAAAAAGTAATGCACAAAGCTCATACAAACCTAAGGCTTATCAAGAATGGAAGCAGGTCGGAAGGAAGAACTTTGCAAGAAGGAAAGAGGAAGTTGCTTCTACTTCTTTACCTTTAAGCACTCGGCCACCCTCTCTAAAGGATGGTAAGGTCTCAAATTCTCTTAAACCCATGGTACACAAACACTTTGGAATCCTTGATGGGAATATTGAATTAGAAAAAGGTGAAATGGCCACTATTGAAAAAGAAAATGCTCAAAACAATCAAGCTCTTTTGCAAAATCATCATGGCAATATGGATTTGGGTCTTTTGGCTCCAACACCCCATCCTTCTCAATGATATTTTATTCTTGGAACATCCGGGGATTCAATTCCCCAAACAAGCATAAAGAAGTTAAACTTTTGATAAATAAAAACCCTTGATAAAGAGATGACCATTGTTGGGGAAATTGATAATCTTGAGGCTACACGAAGGAAATTTCTTTGCCAAAAGGCTCGTTTTCAATGGATCAAGGAAGGGGATGCAAACACCAAGTTCTTCCATGATGTCATCAAAAGCAAGAGAAGTAAGAATGCTATTAATGCCATTTATGATGATGAAGGCAAACTTTTCACCAAGGAGGATGAGGTAAATGCTCAATTCCTCACATACTATAAAAACTTAATTGGCTCTCCTACATATTCAAGTGCAAATATTCAAGACATCAAATCAATTCTCGGCAAAGTTATTGACCATGATTGGGAGGCATTCCTTGTTGCTCCTTTCACTTGTGAAGAAATAAAAGAAACTCTCTTTTCTCTCAACCCCAACAAAAGTCCAAGGCCCGATGGTTACACTTCTAAATTCTATATAAAGGCTTGGGCTATTATTGGTGCTGATGTAGTGAATGCCATTAACTCCTTCTTCAACTCCAAGAAATTACTTAAAGAGGTGAATTCTACAATTATCACTTTGGTGCCTAAAGTACAAAATCGCACCTTGGTAAAAGATTTTCGGCCTATTTCTTGCTGCAACACCTTGTATAAATGTATATCTAAGTTGCTTGCAAATAGAATCAAGAAGTGTCTCCCTTGCATCATATAAAAAAATCAATTGGCCTTCATTGAAGATAGGATCATCTATGAAAATATCCTTATGGCGCATGAGCTTTTAAGGGGGTGTACTAAGAACAACATTTCTTCAAGATGTGCACTCAATATTGATATTATGAAAGCTTTTGACACTTTAAATTGGAATTTCCTTTTTTTTTTGCGGAGCAAGAAAGTAATTGTATTTCACTAATCAATAAAAATGTACAAGTACATACAAAAGAGTGGGGGAAAGTAGGAGGCACTAAGAAATGATCTCATCAAGCCTCCACAATTTACAAAGCAATTTGTTCAAGGGAGAGGGAGTAAATTTTCTACAGCAAGAAAGTTTTACTCTAACTTCATTAAAAATAGTATTAAAAATGTACTCCTCGGTCTTGGCTTCATTTTGGAAGAAACGCTGATTTCTTTCCTTCCAAATGTGATAGATGGTTGCTCCAAATAGGTGCTTGATGATGGTAGCCTTCAAGTGCTTTTCATGTGCAAAAGGAGTGATGTAAATAATGATTTCGTTCCAAGAAATCAGATTCTCCAGGACAAAAGAAATGCAAAGGCCTTTTCTCCAAATTCTCCTAGTAAAGCAACATTCAAAGAAGAGATGGTCTCTCATTCACAACCCATAAAGCAAAAGATGCATGTGGGATTGATGTTAAATCCCCAATGTAGCAATCTGAATTTTGTATTAAGACCATCAAGGAATGCAAGCCAAACGATGAAACTATGTCTTGGGCTATGCTTTTTGTGCCAAATAATGTAATGACCCTCAAAGTTGTCTCCCTTCCTTCTTATGTGCTCCCAAGTGTGCTTGAAGGTGAACTCCTCATTAGGTGAGAGAACCCAACCAATCTTATCCAAGGTAGTGTCATTAATAACAAAGCTAGGGCTTTCAATATGAGAAAGGTGAATTGGCTAACTCCATCTACCATTAGTAAAGAGTTCACTAACCTTTGCGAGGAGGGGCCGGTTTGGGAGTGTATTGCTCCAAAATTCCAAAAGGGAGCCCTCCTTATGCCAATTATCAATCCAAAAGAGAGTATTAGCTCCATTGCCAATGTTGTGTTTAATGAACTTTTTTTTGCGGGGTAAGTAAGATTTTTTATTACACGCAAATTTGTAAAAGTACATCTCAAAACCCCTCTAACCATTTAATACAACAATCCAATCCAAGACTAGGTTTGAGGGGTATGAATCAAAAGGAAAACAAAAACAACCAAAGCAAGTGAAAACATCAAGTGCATCAAAAAGACAACAAAAGCAAGGAAAATCAAAATCAAGTGCAAGGTGAGACATGAGATCTATCAAATCCATTTACGAGATTGTCAAGCTTAACCAGTTCCAACATGTTAACACCATCAACTTGTGTCTCCACATGGTCAACGCTGGTTATGTTCTTTTCCATCTCATCTCGATCTTCCTTTGAGGCCAAATCATCATTTTCTTCATCTCTAAGAGTGGCAAATCTATTGTAATCCAATGTTTTTTTGGTGATTTGGGCCGAAAGGCCATTGCTTTCATTTAGTGCATTCTCCTTCATGGCTTTGAGATTTACACTAGCAAAAGGAGTAGGATTCGCATTTGACACCTTCCTCCAAATTTTCTTTGGCTTTGCATTCCTTCAATCATCCACTTTTGTTTCTGTCCTAGTAGCTTGTTGAGGCACATTATCCTTAGAGGTGGAAGGACAAGTAGAAAGATTATGACCCACAATTTTGCATGTAGAGCAAACCAAGGGCTTCCAAGCATATTCAACATCGATCTTTGCCCATTCACCATTTCCAAGTTTCACAAAAGTATGATCCGTAGATTTTTGAGAGATCCATCTCAATACATACTCTAGCAAAGCCAACAAAAGTACGAGACTCCGTTAATTTGTCCATATAAAGTGGATTACCAAGAGTGCTTGCTATGTAGCTCAAACCTCGTTGAGTGATTAAAGAACATGGTACATTATGAAGCTTGACCCAAAGTGGAACTCTATCCCAACTAAAACGCATAATTTGTGCATTAGGATCCCAATGCCTAAGGAGCAACGGTCTATGATTTATGCGCCACATTTGCTCCAAAACTTTGTCACAAAATTCTTGATTTTCAAACTTGAAGACAAAAAAGCCATTCTCAGCGGATTTGATTTCAACCATCCCAAATTTCTTCCAATGATAGTCAACCATCCTTTTAATAAGGAAAAAGGGGGGAGGGTTACCCAAAAATTGACCAATGAGGCAATTTTGCCAATGACTATCTCCCTCTAAAAAGACCTCTTCGGGTGGAGTGGCACCAATAAAATCATTTTCAATAAAAGGCTCAATGAAATCAAGTTTAGAAGTTTGAGAAAGTTTACCCACATAAGTGCCATGCCAATCCTTATTGCCATTCCAAACTTGATGTGGAGCATTTTGCTGATTTTCTTGCTCAAGAGTTTTCTTTTGATTTGCATCACCATGGCTCATTCCCCATGCATTAGAGCTATCTTGTTCCAAATATATTTGCTGACCTTGATAAAAATTTGCTGGTGTTTTGTGTGCATAATTCGTTGAAGATAATAAGGGGAAATCCTCAACATTTCCCTGGTTAGAATCCAAGCTAATTGGAGGAGTTGGCCGAGAGGTGCAAATGGAGTATCTCTGGAAGCGAACGTTATTTCCAGCAATGAAGGGGGAATTTTGCTGATTTGGAGAGTGAGTTGGATGGGAATCCATGTTGGCAAGTGGGGTAGGGAATGGTCCACGTAGGCAGCCCTTTTTTGCACAATATTTGAATAACTTTGAGCTAATGGACTAGAGTTTTCTGCCCGAGAAAGAGACTTCACATGAACATGGCTATTATCTAGAGGGCAATGTTGTGTTGTCGAGTTTTCAATGCAAGGAGAGAGAGAGGGATGGCTGGCATGCATTTGTTCAAGAGAAGAGCTATTTTGACCAGCAATAAAATCAGCTTTTTCAGCATTTGGTGTGGATCCCCTAGGCAAAACAATTTGTCCATTGGTTAAAAGATTGTCTTGTACCTCTTGTACTTTTCCTTCTCCAACCACGGCAAAGAGAGAAATAGCATCTTCAGCATGATAATTTCTGGAATTTCCATCCAAAACAGGAGGATGAATCTGATTTGAAGCCAAAATATTTTTCTCCATGCTATGAGAGAGCAAGTACCGTATTGCATGGGAGAAACTTTACCGATATGAGCTGGAGTGACTTTTGCCAAGGAAGAAACATCAAGTTCTTGGCTATTTTTGCTTGAGAAAGAAGGAGAGCTTTCGGGTTTACCTATGCCATGCGAACCTTGAGCATTAACCCACTTTGAGATCGAGTCTTCATGGCTGGAAGCAGCAAGATCTTCATGAAGATGGCTAGGTACCATGGGAGAATCATAAGAAATCACCCTCGAAGAAGAAGCTCCATTTTTTGTCAAGCTTAGCACGAGCTGCCTCTTTGCCTCATCAAGATTTTTACCAAGCGTTTTCATGCAAGAAGAGGGGGAAGAACCAGCCGAGCTTGACATAGCATTATTGATGGAATCATAAGTCTTTTTGAGCTCCATGTACGAATCTTTTGTGTATTCCTCATCATCATCTTCAAAGTAGCCATGGTTGTATTTTGATGCAAGTCTTGCACTCTTCCTAGTTTTTGAAGCATTAGATCTTTTCTTTTTGCCCATGAAAGATGAGGAAGAGGAAGAAAGTGATGGTGATAATGGTGGTCAATGGTAGAAGGTTGGTGGTCAAAGTAGAGAGTGGTGAGAGCATTAAGTTTCTAGAGAGAGAAACTCTAATTTTTTACCTATGTTTAATGAACTTCTTTGCCTCAACTCGGCAGTTCAGAAGTGCCTTAATAATCCAACTAGCATCCTTGGGGGCTTGCATGATCCAAATTGAGGAGTTTTTGATATAATTTGAATGAATCCATTGGCTCCAAAGTGTGCTCTTTTCAGCATACATCCTCCAAAAAATTTTCAGCAAGTAGACTTTGTTGATTTCATCAATTTTACGAACCCCAAGTCCACCTTCATGCAATGGGAGGCAAAGATCCCTCCAAGCAACTTTAGGACCAGTTCCTCTCCATAAAAATGCTTTGAATTTTGATTCAATGGATGACACAACACTTTTGGGGAGAAGGATGGCACTTGCCAAAAAAGCACAAATTTGAATGAGAGTGGATTTGATCAAGACAAGTCTTCCCGCAAAAGAGAGCCAATTATTGCACCAAGTATCAATTCTCGCTGAAATTCTCTCAAAAAGAGGCAAGCAATCAGCTTTTCTAAGCTTTCTTGAGACAAGGGGGATGCCCAAGTAACGTATTGGAAGCTCACCTTCTTGAAACCCAACCCGCTCCAAAATAGAAAATTTAGTATCATTGCTCACCCCACCAAAGAAGATCACACTTTTTGAGTTGTTGATTTTCAGCCCAGAAAGATTTGAGAAAGTTTCCAATGTACCCATAATGCATTCAATGGATCTTAAGTTCCCTTTGCAAAAGATAAAAAGATCGTCCGCAAAACAAAGGTGATTAAGCTTTAGGCACCCACATTTTGGATGAAAATGGAAGCCTAAATTGCTGTCCAACCCATTAAGAAGACAAGAAAGAACCTCCATGCAAAGAACAAAAAGATATGGAGAGATGGGGTCACTTTGTCTAATACCATTTGCACCAAAGAAGAAGCCTTCCAACCCACCATTAATAGCAATAGAGAAGCTAGGGGTAGTAACACAAACCATAATCCAATCAACAAATTTCCTTGGGAAGCCAAATGCAAGGAGAGTGGACTCGATGAAATTCCAATTAAGTGAGTCAAATGCTTTCATGATATCAACTTTGATGGAGCACCTTGGTGAAATATGCCTCCTTGAGTAACCTCTCAAAATAACATGAGTAATAAGTATGTTTTCATGGATAAGTCTATTTTTGATGAATGCTGATTGGTTCCATGAAATGATTTGTGGCAAGCAATGTTTAAGTCTATTTGCAATGATCTTAGAGATGCATTTATAGATTGTATTGCAACAAGAGATGGGTCTAAAGTCTTTGACCATGGAAGGGTTGGAAACTTTAGGCACAAGAGTAATGATGGTAGAGTTTACCTCCTTGAGAAGTTTGCAAGAATCAAAGAAAGAGCTTATTGCACTAATAACATCTTCTCCAACAATCTCCCAAGCAACCTTATAGAATTGGGAAGTGTAGCCATCGGGTCCCGGGCTTTTATTGGGATTAAGGGAGAAGAGTGTGGATTTGATTTCCTCTCTAGAGATAGGTGCAATAGTGCTGGCAGCAAAGTCTTCATCAATATGTCTCCCAATGATCTCCTTTAAAAAATCCACATGCACATGAGAAGAAAAATTTGTGCCAAGGAGATTTTTATGGTATCCAATGAATTCCTCTTCCTTCAAAATCCTCCAAAAGAAGTTTCCCATTCTCATTCTTAATTGCTTTGATGGAGTTTTTGTACTTGCGTTGCCTTACCATATTGTGGAAAAATTTTGAGTTTGAATCACCTTCTTTGATCCAATCAAGTCTAGACTTTTGTATGAGCATGGATTTGTAGGTGATTTCAAGCTCTTCCAATTTGGTCAAAATGCTCCTTTCCTTGTCCAAAATATAGTTGTTATGCTCACCATTATAGAGGGCATTTTGGACAGCACTTAGCTCCTCCCGAAGCTCCTTGATGGTGTTCGGAATACAAGCAAAATGTCTTTTATCAAACAATTTGAGAGCTTTCTTGAGAAGTTTTTGCTTTTGAAAGAGTTTGAACATTTTGGCTTTTGGAATTTCCTTGAGTGCACCCTTTTGGCTTTTGTCTTGCCAACAAAGTTTGTGGAATGAGCCTTTACTCTAAAAGAGGACTTGGATATATTGCCTCTTTCATTGGAAAGCCAATCCAAATGGATGCCCTCACGGATTCAAGAAGAAATTTGGATTTTGCAAGAGTTTGTATTGAAGTTGATTTGGAAGAGAACCTTCCAGATGTGGTTTATCCAAAACTCAGCAATGGTTCAAAGGCTAAAGTTATGGTAGAATATGCTTGGAAACCATCTAAGTGCTCTCATTGCAAGATGGTTGGACATGTGGAGGAGCAATGCCCACTTAAGCCAAAAATTCAACCACTAAGGCCAATTGCAAATCAGGCCACTAAGACTCATTTTGAATGGCAAGCCGTGAGTAAGAAAGCCCCATTGAAGTCAAGTAATGCTCCAAACAACTTCCATGGTGAAGGTTCTTCTTCAAAGGAAAAGCGACTTCTCCAAGGCATTCTTTAGTTAGGGTTCCTCTTGACCCTCAAGCTCTAAAATTTCGCACTCCAATCACTTTGAGATACTTGGTCATGAGGAGAAATTGGAGATGAAGATACAAGACTTCTTGACCAGAATAGTAAGGAGGAAGAATTGGGTAATTTTGGCACTCCAAATGCAAAAAGCAACCAGGTATCCGAGCCAAGTGCTCCTCCTTTACCTCCTAAATGAATTTTTGCTCATGGAATATTAGGGGGTTAAACTCCCCAAAGAAACAAAAGGAAGCTGCATTTTTGATCAATAAACACCACTTGGACATCTTGTGTCTTTTGGAAAACAAAGTGGTTAGTGATAAAAATATCAAAGCTATTAGTACTCTTTTTGAGAAAGTTGGTTTTTTTGGCTACTTTGATGATCTTACCAAGGGGCGGATTTGGCTTTTTTGGAAGAAAGGCATTAAAGCTACTTGGATTGACTCTTGTGATCAAGCTTTGCTCTTTCATTTTGATGATCACATTCATACGCCTTTCTTTGTTGCCTTCATTTATGGACACAATGAAGCTTCAAAAGAATTGAACTTTGGAGAAAACTTGAGCTTTGGTGTACTTGGTGTGAAGAAAGTGTGCTTTGTCTCTTGGGGGATTTCAATGAGGTTTTGCAAAGTGGTGACAAATCAAATACTTATGCCACTCCAAAAAGTGCTAATGCCTTTCAAAACTTTGTGGCAAAAGCAAAGTTGCAAGAGGTTAATACACATGGACCATGCTTCACTTGGTCAAATAAGAGTAATGATGAAAATTACTTGGCTAGCAAGCTTGATAGAGCCTTTATCAACGAATATTGGATGCATCATTACCATCTCTCCTTTCTTTTGGTTGCTAGTCCCGGTGTTTCCGATCATTGCCCACTTATCATGCATACTTGTAAGTCTTGGAAATCCTCACCTAAACCCTTCAAGTTCTATAATGTGTGGACTTCTCATATGGATTTCCTTAAGCTTGTTGAAGAACATTGGTGTACACAGGTCTTTGGTACACCAATGTACATCCTCTACCAAAAGCAAAAAGCATTAAAACTTGCTCTTAAATCTTTTGATAAAGAGCATTTTACTGCCATTCCGTATGCCATCAAAAATCTTAGGGAAGAGCTTGAAATTGTTCAATACTCTATCCTTAATGGTCAGCAAAATTATTCTCTCATTGACATGGAGAAATCCATTTTGAGCAAATTGGAGGAGCTTGAAGGAAAGCAAAAAGCCATGCTTTTCCAGAAGTCAAGACTAAATTGGATCAAGGAAGGAGATGCCAAAAGGTTTCTCTCTCTACCATGAAAACACTCTCCCTTCTCTCTAGAATTTTTGCTTCCAGCCACCACCTCTCCTCCACACGCCACCACCAGCATATCTCCAGTTTCCATTAACAAAACACCTCTCTCTCAAATTTTTTCTTTTTTCTGATTCATGGGAAAGAAAAAGAGAAACTCTCCCCCAACTCGTACTAGCACTCGGCTCAAGGCAAAGGAGAAGAAGAATGATGTTGCTGCACACACTCTTGCTTGCTCGGGTTCTTCCTCCAAAGTTGAGGTTGATTCGGCCTCTTCATCTCACTCAAATGAAGATGCTCAATCAACCTCAAGCTTGCTTTTCAAAGAGGTCTATGATGCACTTGAAGATGGCCATCCGTATGAGAGCGAAGAAGTTGATGTCTTTAACAAAATCAAGTCGAAATGGCGAGTTCCTTTGCTCCAAACGTTTCAGCTGCTGGAAATGGAGGAAAAAGAGTTGAGGAAGAAAGGTTATTGTCCAAAGGAAATGCTGAAATGCAAGGACCGGTTAAAACTTTTACACATGGGTCCGACCACCTCTCTCCTAATCACTTCAAAGACTATTTCAGACTTTTCTAAGGAAAACTTGACAACTCAAAAAGTTGGTCAGCTTTTAAAATCTGATTCCAACACTTTGTATCTTTGGGCCACGTGATAATGCTGAGAATTTCCCTCCACTTGCTCATGTTTCAAACGGAAAACCATGCCAAATCAGAAGACTAAAGAAAATGACGTGGCTGCCAGATTGCAAGCAAGACACCACGTCACCGGTTACAAATCTGAAGCTTTCTTCCTCACCAAAGCTAGGGTTTCAAGTTCAAGCTCATACTAAAAATGGAGAAGTCGATCAAGCCAGCACTTCATTCAATGATGTCTTCAAGAGACAAAAAGAAGAAAACGCCCAAAGAGCTCAAGGAGTTAACATGCAAAACAAAGCTCAAACACAAAATAAGCAAAATGCTTGGCGCAAACCACTTAAACTCAGGTATGTTCCTTCCCAAGTGATCCTTCACCCGATTGGGGAGGTGTTTTTGCTGAGCATATCAATACAAATCTTAAATTTGATGAAGAGCATGCTTACAATATTGTGGAAGGCAAGAGGGAAGTTGTTGATCCTCCGGATGATCTTTATGAAGAGGGTGATAAATTTTGGAGTCATTGCTTAGTTGGGCAGTTTTTAGGAGCTCCACCACCTTTTTTCTTAATCAAAAATATGGTGGAATTTGCTTGGAAGAAATTTGGTAAAGTGGACATACATACTAAAGGAAAAGGTCTTTTCCTTTTCAAATTTGAAAATGAAGAAATTTGTCAAAAAGTCCTTCAACAACTTTGGCATGTTAACCATAGACCGTTGCTTAGAAAATGGGAACCCAACCTCGAGTTTGTGAACCTATCATGTAATAAAGTTCCAATTTGGATTAAGCTTTGGGATGTTCCATTGAGTCTATACTCTAAAAGAGGGCTTGGTTACATTGCCTCTTTCATTGGTAAGCCTATTCAAATGGATGCACTTACGGATTCTAGAAGGAACCTGGACTTTGCTAGGGTTTGCATTGAAGTGGATCTTGAAGGAAACCTCCCGGATGTTGTGTTTCCAAAACTCAAGAATGGTACAAGAGCAAAAGTTGAGGTTGAATATGCTTGGAAGCCAAGCAAATGCATACATTGTAAAATGGTTGGGCATGTTGAGGAGAATTGCCCTTGAAGCCGAAAACACAACAAAATCCTCAAACTACTCACTTTGGGCAGCAAGCAAAAACTCGCCAAGAATGGCAAGTTGTGGGCAAAAGCAAGCTCCATTGAAGAATCATGAGGGTTTGAGCAATGAAATTTCCACTCCCAATAAGGAAATGAAGTCTCTTAGGCCAAATTCTCCTAAGGTTACAATTGACTCCACTCTTAATCGTCAAAATTGCTTTGAAGTCCTTGGCGGGAGGATGAGCACAATGAAGATACTTTGAATATTGAAGATGAAGTTGGGATGAAAGTTGAAAGGAAACTTGATTCCTTTGGACACAAGGAAGAAGGGAGATCCTCAACCAAGCAAATGAAAAAGAAGATGATGATCCAATTGCGGAGCAAGATAATTCATGGAAAGATGATAGAGGGGGGCTGGTCACCACTCATACCTCTTAATGATTTTGTGTGCATGGAACATTAGGGGTTTCAATTCCCCTAAAAAGCATAAAGAAATGAAGAACCTAATAAACAAGCATAGGCTTGATTGTTTTTGTGTTTTGGAGACCAAAGTGGACAATGATACTCTCATTGCTTCATATTTTAACACTTTGGGTTTTGCAAACTACATCGATGATAATTTGGCTGGTAGAATTTGGGTTTTTTGGAAGCAACACATCAAGGCTACAATAATTGACACTATGGATCAAGGAATCCTTTGCCATTTGGAAATTCCATCCCAAGTTCCTATTTTTGTGGCTTTTGTGTATGGTAGGAATGATCCTTCAAGAAGACAGCACCTTTGGGAAAAAATTGAAAGTTGGAGTGTAAGGTGTTATAACGGGCCACTTTGTATTCTTGGAGACTTTAATGAGGTTCTGAATTGTGGAGATAGATCTTCCACCACCACCATTGCTCCAAGTGCGTTGGATTTCAAGAATTGCATTTCTCAAGCTAGACTCTCTGAGATTAAGACTATTGGGCCTCATTTCACTTGGACCAACCGAAGCTCCAAAGGCAATCTTATTGCAAGTAAGTTGGATAGAGCTCTTGTCAACACTTTTTGGATGGACCACTTGGATCACTCTTCTCTCTTAGTGGATAGCCCAGGTATTTCAGACCATTGTCCTCTTGTGGTTCATACTTGCATCATCAAGCCTTCTTCACCAAAGCCTTTCAAGTTCTACAATGCTTGGACAACTCATCCTCTTTTCTTGCATGAGGTGGAAAAACATTGGAATGCACGGGTTTTTGGCACTCCAATGTTCATTCTTTTCCAAAACAAAAGCACTCAAAAGAGTGCTCAAGGATTTTGACAAGAATTATTTCTCCTGCATCCCAAGTCAAGTTGAGGATCTTAAAAGAACCCTTTCGGATGTCCAACTTGCCATGCTGAATGGGTACCTTAATGAAGAGGCTCTTAACAAAGAAAAGGAGATTATGAGGAATATTGAAGAGCTTGAAGACACCTATAAAAGATGCTCCACCAAAAGGCTCGCATACATTGGATTAAAGATGGAGATGCTAATACAAAGTTCTTCCACAATAAGTTTCGTGAAAGGAAAAACATAAACTCCATCTTTGCCATTAACGACAATGAGGGGAATCTCATCACTTCAAAGGAGGAGATAAAGGCTGAATTCATCTCCTACTTCAAAAATCTCTTTGGCACTCCCTCACATTCAATTGCTAGTGTGGAGACCATCAAAAGCATTTTAGGGAAAACCATTGAAGAAAGTTGCTTGGCAAAGCTTGCTGCTCCCATTACCTTTGAGGAAATCAAAACAACTCTTTTCTCCATTAATCCAAACAAGAGCCCGGGCCGGATGGCTATACTTCACACTTCTACAAGATGGCTTGGGAGGTTGTTGGGGAAGATGTGCACAAAGCAATAAAGTCTTTTTTCCACTCCTCAAAGTTGCTCCAAGAGGTAAATGCTACTTATATTGCCCTTATTCCCAAAGTCCAAAACCCTTCTTGGGTAAAAGATTTTAGGCCTATTTCTTGCTGCAACACCATTTATAAATGCATATCCAAGATTCTTGCAAATAGGCTCAAAGAGTGTTTGCCTTCTATCATCTCTTGGAATCAATCGGCTTTTATTAAAGGGAGGCTTATTAATGAGAATATTCTTGTTGCACATGATATCCTTAGAGGCTATTCAAGAACTCATATTTCTCCTCGTTGTGCACTCAAAGTTGATATCATGAAGGCTTTTGATTCACTCAATTGGAATTTTATTGAATGTACTCTTCATGCGTTTGGCTTCCCAAGTTTCTTTGTGAAATGGATCATGTCTTGTATCACATCAACAAGTTTCTCTGTGGCAATCAATGGAAGTTTAGAGGGGTATTTTAAAGGAGCAAATGGGATAAGGCAAGGGGATCCCCTCTCACCATACATTTTTGTTATTTGCATGGAAGTATTATCATGCATGCTCAACAAGTTGGAACAAGATCAAAAGTTTGGGTTTCATCCAAAATGTGCAAAGTTGAGGTTGAACCATCTTTGTTTTGCTGATGACCTTTTATCTTTTGCAAAGGAAATATCAAATCAATTGAGTGCATTATGGATGTCTTGAGAACTTTTGCTCTCTCGGGTCTTAAAGCAAACCCTTCCAAGAGTAATATTTTCTTTGGTGGTGTTCCTCATGAAACAAAGCTGGCCATTCTCTGCAAAATGAACTTCAAAGAAGGTAATCTTCCTATAAGATATTTGGGTGTTCCTCTTGTGTCAAGGAAGCTCCGTAGGGCAGATTGTTTACCTCTTTTGGAGAAAATCAATAGAAGGCTTGAAAGCTGGACCAATCATTGGCTTTCCTACATGGGTAGATTAACCCTTATCAAATCCACACTCTTGCAAATTTGTTCCTTTTGGGCTGGTGCATTTCTTCTTCCCAAAAGTATCATTCAAAAAATTGAATCCAAATTTTGTGCTTTCCTTTGGAAGAATACTGGGGCTAAGATTGCATGGAAAGACATTTGTCTCCTCTTGATGAAGGTGGACTTGGTATCCGGAAGATTGAAGACATCAACAGCACTTTTCTCCTTAAATCCTTTTGGAGAATGTATACTTGTAGGGATTCTCTTTGGAGCAATTGGATGCAAATTAACTACATCAAGGACAAATCGATTTGGACTCTCACCACTTCTAAGGATGATAGTTGGGTTCTCAAAACCTCCTCAAAATTGAAACTTTGCAAGAGCCCATATCTCTCATGTACTCGGCAATGGAAAGCACACGCACTTTTGGCATGACAAATGGCACACACATGGGGTACTTAGCAATTTTTGGAGCAGCACTCTCAACAATCCACCATACTATGCTAAGGTGTGTGACATTTTCGTTTTTGGTAATTGGTTTTGGCCTATTCATCTCATGCATTTTGATCCACCTTGCACCAATCTTGTGGAAGAAAATCTTGATGCTTTTACTTGAAACTTTCTCCAAATGGTGAATTCACTTTCTCGCACACTTGGGAGGAAATCAGAAGGAAGAAGAATAAAGTTGATTGGCACTATATTGTTTGGTTCAAAGGACATACACCAAGACATGCATTTTTTACTTGGCTTGCTATTCATGATCGACTTTCCACAAAATTCAGATTGCTTTATTGGGGTAGAGAGCTGAATCCCACTTGCATTATAAGCAACTTTGGATGTGAAACTAGAGACAATCTTTTCTTTAATTGTTTTTTCACTAGAAGGATCTGGAGGAAAGGACTTCATCTTACCATGATCCAAGAAACTTTGATCGATTGGGGAGACATTATTGCTTTTTTTTCACCTTTTGCACTCGAAGATAATCTTAAAGCTACTATCTTGAAGCACTTTTTGGAGGCTGCAATCTACTTCATTTGGATTGAGAGGAATCATCGTGAATTTCACAAGAGTTTCAAGACAGAGGAGCAAATCTTTTCATCCATCTTTAATCATGTTAGACTTAAATGCATTGTTGGAAAATATTTCACTACTTCTAGTTTGAATAGGAAAATTTGTAAATTGTGGGGGATGGAAGAAATCCTCCTTTGATCAGTTTGTATTTGTAATTTTGTTTTCTTTCTTGAATGAAATTTCTTACTTTCCTCGCAAAAAGGAAGGAGATGCCAATACAAAATTCTTCCATAATGTGGTTAAAGGAAGGAAGCTTAAAAACACCATCCATGCTATCAAGAATGAGAATGGTCACATTCTCCTTGAAGAAGATGAAGTGAAAGAGGAATTCATTGGCTATTTTAAGAAGCTTCTTGGTGTTGAATCCCCCTCAAGCATTAATGTCGATCTTTCGAAAAATATTATTGACAAGCAAATTGATCATGAAGTTGCTGCCACAATCATTGCTCCTATCACCGATGATGAAATCAAGAATGCACTTTTCTCTCTCAACCCAAACAAAAGCCTGGGGCCGGATGGCTTCACATCCCATTTTTACAAGATTGCATGGGAGATTGTTGGGAAGGACGTCCTTGGAGCAATCAGATCCTTTTTTGATTCAAGCAAGCTTCTTAAAGAGGTAAATGCCACAATTATCACTCTTGTGCCTAAAAATCCAAATCCTTCTATGGTCAAGGACTATAGGCCAATTTCTTGCTGCAACACCATTTATAAATGCATCTCCAAGATCATTGCAAATAGGTTTAAGGGTTGCTTACCTCATATTATTTCTTGGAACCAATCAGCATTCTTGAAAGGTAGACTCATCCATGAGAATATCCTCATTGCACATGACATCATGAAAGGCTATCAAAGAAGACATATTTCCACAAGATGTGCATTTAAAATTGATATTATGAAAGCTTTTGACTCCTTGAACTGGTTGTCATTGAATGCACACTTTTTGCTTTTGGTTTCCCCAAAAAGTTTGTGGATTGGATCATGGCTTGTGTTAAAACTCCTAGCTTCACCATTGCCATTAATGGAGGTTTGGAAGGTTTCTTCTCGGGTGCAAATGGCATTAGGCAAGGAGATCCTATCTCCCCTTATCTCTTTGTCCTTTGTATGGAGGTTCTTACGTGCATGCTTAACAACTTGGCAAACAATCCGAGATTTCAATTCCACCCCAAATGCGGAAGCATCAAGCTTAATCATCTTTGCTTTGCAGATGACCTCCTTATCTTTTGTAAAGGGGACATAAATTCTATTGATTGCATCATGGATACTTTGAAGGCTTTTTCTACTTACTCCGGGCTGAATATTAGCAAGCCTAAGAGTGTTATCTTCCTTGGTGGAGTTCCAAATGAGGAGAAACGAGTGATCATGGATAGAATTGAGTTCCAAGAAGGTGAGCTACCAATCCGATATTTGGGCATCCCACTTGTTTCAAGAAAGCTAAGAAGGAGTGATTGCTGTACTCTCTTGGAAAAAATCAATCTAAAGCTTCACTCTTGGTGCAACAATTGGCTTTCCTTTGGTGGAAGACTTGTGCTTATCAAATCGGTCCTTACCCAAATTTGTGCTTATTGGGCAAACGCATTCCTTATGCCTAAAGGAGTTATGGCAGCCATTGAGACAAAATTCAAAGCCTTTTTATGGAGAGGAACTGGTCCTAAGGTGGCTTGGAAGGACATTTGTCTTCCCTTCAAGGAGGGAGGTCTTGGAGTCCGAAAAATTAAGGAGGTTATCTTAACCTACATGCTGAAAGTCTTTTGGAGGATGTATGCAATTAAAGAAACACTTTGGAGTCAATGGGTTCAAGCAAATTATATTAAAGACTCTTCTATTTGGAATGTACAAATTCCCAAGGATGCAAGTTGGATTTTCAAAGCACTACTTGGCTGCCGACCTTTTGCAAGTCGATTCCTCAAGCACAAAGTTGGAAATAGAGCAAACACTTTCTTTTGGAGTGATAATTGGCACAAGGATGGTTCTCTCTTGGAGCATTGGACCAATGCCATTCCACATCCACATCTTCATGCTAAGGCATGTGAGATCTTCATTGAAGGTTCTTGGAATTGGCCAATGCATCTTTCCCATGTTGATATTCCAGATTTTTGTCTTGATGAAAACGCTATGGATAGAATCTCATGGAATCTCTCCCCAAGTGGTTGCTTTTCTTTCAAACACACTTGGGAAAGTATTCGAAGAAAAGGTTCTTATTTTGAAGGGTCAAATCTCATTTGGCACAAGAAGCATAATCCAAAGCATAGCTTCATTGTTTGGCTTGCATTCCATGATCGTCTTAACACAAAATTCAGACTCTTGCATTGGGGGCTTCTCATTAATCCATCATGTATCTTTTGTAATTTGGGTTGTGAGACCAGAGAGCATCTCTTCTTTGAATGTTGTTTCACAAGGAGGATTTGGAGAAAGGGCCTGAAACTTACCCTTGTTCCGGAAAATCTGATTTGTTGGCAAGATATTACTGATTTTCTCACTCCTTTTCGCCCTTGAAAAGCATTTGAAGGCCACAATTCTCAATCATTTCTTGGGGCAGCCATCTACCACATTTGGATTGAAAGGAATCAACGCATCTTCAAAAATCAAGCAAGAACCGAGGAGTCCATCTTTGATACTCTCTTTAATGATGTTAGAGTAAAATTTTCAAGTGGTGGGGCAAAATTCAATCTTCTCCATTGAACAAAACATTGTGTAAAATGTGGAGACTTGAAGATATCATTGTTTAGGTTGTCTTTTTTTCCTTCATTATTTTTGTACATGTACATTTTTTCTTGAAGTAATCCAAATTCCTTACTTACTCCGCAAAAAAAAACAAAGTTTGTGGAATGGATCTTGGCTTGCATCACTTCACCAAGCTTCTCTCTATAGCCATCAATGGAGGTCTTGTGGGTTTCTTTAAAGGAGCTAATGGTATTAGACAAGGTGATCCACTTTCTCCCTACTTATTTATGGTTTGTATAGAAGTCTTTACTTGCATGCTCAACAAATTGGAGATGAATCAAAGCTTTCAGTACCATCCAAAATGTGCAAAAATGAAGCTCAACCACTTGTGCTTTGCAGATGATCTCTTTGTCTTTAGCAAAGGAAATGCTGATTCCATAATGTGCATCATGAATACTATTGATACTTTTCACTCCCTTTTGGGTTTGAAGATCAATAAAGGTAAAAGTGATGTGTTTTTTGAAGGTGTTCCATTGAGTGAAAAGACTACCATTCTTAGCTTAATTGGATTTAATGAAGGTAGCCTTCCTATCTATGATCTGGGCTTACCTCTTGTTACAAGGAAGCTTCGCAAAGCAGATTGTTGCCCCTTCTTGGAAAGAATCTCTAGCAAGCTTGAGAGTTGGACAACAAAATGGCTTTTCTTTGTGGGAAGATTGCTTCTTTTAAGGTCAACTCTTCTCCGAATTTGTGCTTATTGGGCAAATGCTTTGCTTCTTCCTAAACAGATTATTACTCTTATTGAAAGGAAATTCAAAGCTTTCCTTTGAAGAGATACAGGAGTAAAGATTGCATGGAAAGATGTTTGCTTACCATTTAAGGAAGGTGGGCTTGGTATTAGAAGGATTGAAGATATCAATAGCACTTACAACCCAAGTGTTCTTCTCTCAAGCTTAACTATCTTTGCTTTGCGGATGATCTTTTTATTTTTCGCAAAGGCAACATTAGCTCCATCAAATGTATCATGGAAATCTTGGAAACTTTCTCATCACTTTCCGGGTTGAGGATTAACAAAGCTAAGAGTGACATCTTCTTGGTGGTGTTAGCCACGAGGTGAAATAAGAAATTCTTGATGAAGTTGATTTCAATGAAGGTAAACTTCTAATCAAGTACTTGGGCATTCCTCTCATCTCTAGGAAGCTTTGAAAATCAGATTTCCTTCCTCTCTTGGAGAAGATAAATGGCAAAATTGACTACTGGACTAATAATTGGCTCTAATATGCAGGTATATTACTTCTTATTAAATCTACTCTTACACAAGTTTGTGCATTTTTTTTTAGATTTACTCTTACACAAGTGTGTGCATTTTGGGCACGTGCTCTTCTTATTCCAAAAAATATTGTGGCTTCCATTGAATCAAAATATAAATCATTTCTTTGGAGGGACACCAGGCCAAAAGTTGCATGGAAAGAGGTTTGCTTGCCTTTCAATGAAGGTGGATTGGGGGTTAGAAAACTTGAGGAAATCAACAACACTTACATGCTCAAGGCTTTTTGAAGAATGTATGCTCATAGATACACCCCTTAGAGCTGATGGATCCACGAGAACTACATCAAAGACAGCTCTATTTAGGTTATTCCTTATCCTCATGATGCTAGTTGGATTTTCAAATGTCTTTTGAAATTCAGAGATGAAGCTAGGAAGCACATCAATCACTCTTTGGGAAATGGATCCTTTACTTCTTTTTTGCATGATAAATGGCATCCAGAAGGCATACTTTTCAACCATTGGAGTAGTGCTCTTCCTTATCCTCCTCTCAATGCAAAGGTTAGTACTATTCTTATTAATGGTACTTGGGCTTGGCCATCTAGTCTTCCAAACATTTCTTCACCTTTGCATGTTGATCATAACTAGGATGATGGTTTCTCTTGGGGCCTCTCACCTAATGGTGATTTCTCTTTCAAATATACTTAAAATCACATTCGAAAGAAAGCAGAATCTTTTGTTAAGCACAACTTGATTGGTTGAAAGGACACTATCCTAGGCATAACGTCATTATGTGGCTTGCTTTCAAGGATAAACTTACCACCAAATATATGCTACTCCAATGGGGCATCAATGTTAATCCCCTTTGCAACTTTTGTCACTTGGGATGTGAAACAAGGGAGCATCTTTTTTTCACTTTTAGCTTTACAAGAAGAATTTGGAGGATGGGATTACACCTCACTTGTGGTCCTTCACATCTTATCAATTGGGAGGATATCATCACCTACATCACCCCTCTTTAATTTGAAAGGAACTTAAAGGTAACAATCATGAAGCTTCTTTTTGGAGCCACAATCTACCATCTTTGGGCGGAAAGAAATCAAAGACTTTTTTTTGCGGATCAAGTAGTAAATTTTATTGCTGCAAATCAGATTTGTACAAGTACAAAGATGGTGAAAAACCATCAAAACCTAAACAAGTAAATCATCAAGTTTCCACAATTTACAAAGGGATTTGTTCAAATGCGTTGAAGGAAACTTCCTATTACAAGAAATTTTGACTCTAACATCATTGAAAATTGTGTTACAAACAAATTCCTCTATCTTTGCTTCGTTCTTGAAGATTCTTCTATTTCTTTCCATCCAAATGTGATACACAGTAGCGCCCAAGAGATGCTTGAGGATTGATGCTTTCAAGTGTTTCTCATGAGCAAATGGAATGATATAGTTGAAGATGTCTCGCCAACAAATAAGGCTTTCCGGAACAAGAGTTAAAGACAAGCCAAATCTCCAAATACGTCTAGTAAAACAACATTCAAAAAAGAGATGATCTCTAGTTTCACATCCCATATAGCAAAAGATGCAAGTGGTGCTATTGTTAAGCCCCCAAAATGAAATTCTGAATCTTGTAGCAAAGACTTTTCAAGAATGAAGCTAGTACTGAAGAACATACTTTTGCATCTATATACAATGATGTTAGATGTAGACTCACTTTTTGTAAAAAGTTTCCCCCCACTAGAGCAAATATTGAAATGGGGAAAATTTGGAAGCTTGAAAATATTTTGACTTAGAGCTCCTTTGAAAATTTTGTAATGATTTGAGAAATGACATTACACACTTACTTGTTTCAGAAAAAAAAAAAAGATATCAATAATACATTCATGCTCAAAGTCTTTTGGCGGATGTATGCATTTAGAGACACTCTTTGGAGTGTTTGGCTTCATAATAATTATATAAAGGAAGGCTCTATTTAGACTTGTAAAGCCTCCCAAGACCATAGCTAGATTTGGAACAAATTACTCATTTGTTGGGATATCGCCAAGAATAATATCAAGCACATTGTGGGGAATGGAAAGAGCATGCATTTTTGCCTTGACACATGGCACTTGGAGGGCAATTTATGGCAGCATTGGAATAGCATTTTCATCCTCCCTCCTCTATATGCTGAGATATGTGATATCTATATCCATGGTGCTTGGGAGTGGCCCATTCAACTCATTCATCTTAGCACTCCATCTTTCACTATTGTGGATGATAACCCGGATACTTTTAGTTGGAGCTTATCTTTGAATGGTCACTTCAACTTTAAACACACTTGGGAACACATTAGAACCAAGGGGGAAAAAATCAATTGGCATAAAGTTGTTTGGTTCAAGGGACATTCTCCTCAGTATGCATTCATTTGTTGGCTCACATTCTTGGACAAATTGAACACTAAATACCGTATCCTACATTGGGGTATCAACATCAATCCAACATGTTGCTTTTGTAACTTGGGTTGTGAGACTAGAGAGCATTTTTTCTTTGAATGTAGTTTCACAAGAAGAATTTGGAAAAGAAGGCTAAAGCTTACACAAGTCAATGATTCTCTTATTGAATGGGGGAAGATTGTCAAGTTCATAACTACTTTAGCACTTGAAAATCATTTGAAGGCAACCATATTGAAGCATTTATTGGGTGCAGCAATTTACCATATTTGAATGGAAAGGAATTGTTGTATCTTCAAGCAAGAAGCAAAGACTAAAGAGCACATTTTCTCCACTATCTACAATGATGTTAAAATCAAATGTTTTTTTGGAAAAAGTTCACTTCCTCTAGTATTAACAAAGCTATATGTAAAGCATGGGGTCTTGAGGAAATTCTTGTATCGGGGTTAGTTCTTTTGTTTTCTTTTGTAAAGATGTTCCATGATCAATAATAGATTCCCACTTACTTCACAAAAAAATCATTTGGACATCTTTAGCCTTTTGGAAACAAAAGTGGTGAACTTGGATTGTACCATGGCCATAGGCTCTTTTTACAACAAAATGGGTTTTGAGAATTATGTGGATGATAACATAAGGGGTAGACTTTTGGAAGCACGAGCTTAATGTAAAAGTGATTGACTCTTTTGATCAAGGCACCCTTTGTTACTTCAAAAACTTTAATCACTCCTTCCTTGTGGCTTTCATCTATGGAAGGAATGATGCAAATCAAGGAAACAAGCTTTGAAAGAATATTTGTCTTTGGAGTACTTGGTATGACAATAGATATTTTTGCTTAATTGGGGACTTCAATGAGGTGCTTCATAAGGGGGATAGGTCAAACTCACCCTCACTCCCTAGTAGTGCTTGGAACTTCAAAAAATGCATTGCTAATTCAAATATGCATGAGATCAAAGCATTAAGGCCACAATATACTTGGACAAACCGAAGCTCTAGCTCTTTTTTCTTGACAAGTAAACTTGATAGAGCATTGGGGAATGATTGTTGGATGAATATTATGAAGGATGCTTTCTTATTGGTGGACACTCTGAGGATTTCCAACCATTGTCCACTTATCATGTTCTCAAATAAGGTATGGAACTCCTCTCCAAAACCTTTCAAATTTTACAATATTTGGTCCTCACACCATGAATTTTTGCCTTATGTCCAAAAACATTGAAGTGCACGGGTCTTTGGCACTTCAATGTATACTCTTTTTCAAAAGAAAAGAATCCTCAAGTAGGCACTTAAAGAGTATGACAAGAAGTTTTTTTTGGCAATATTCCACACAATATTGGTGAGCTTAGGAACAAACTTGAGGACATTCAAAATGCTATTCTCAATGGTGATCATGAAACAAGTTTGATTGAGAATGAAAAAACACTCATTCTACATATATACATATATATATATATATATATATATATATATATATATATTGGCAGAGCAAGTGAGAATATATTGAATCCAAAAAATGTACAAAGTACAAGAAGTAAAACCAAAAGAGTGGAAAGCCCTATACAATTGTATCTTCTATTTTCCACATCTTTCCAAGTTTATAATTTGTGCGAGTAAGAGGGAATTTTTTACAACAAGAGATCCTAGTTCATACATCATTATAGATTGTAAGAAAAATGTTTTCTCAGTTTAGGCTTGCAACTTGAAGATGCAATTGTTTCCTTTCAAGCAAAATATGATAGATAGAAACTCCAAGATAGTGCATTAATATGGTTGTCTTCATATTCTTTTCAAGTGCAAGTAGGTTGAGATACTCCAAAATGTCATCACAAACAATCAAATTTTTGGATGTCATAGTAATTTTTAATCCACTCCTCCATATCCTTCTTGTAAAGCTACATTAAGAGAAAAGATGATCCTAGGTTTCACATCTCAAATGACAAAAGTTGCAAAGAGGGCTAAGAGGGATGCCTCAAGTGAGCATTCTAAATTTTGTACTTGGCCTATCCTTGATAGCAAGCCAAACAAGAAAGCCTTGCCTTTTTTTTTTTTTTGCGAGTTAAGTAAGAAAGCCATGCCTTAGGTTACATCCTTTGTGTTGAGCAAGATTGTTCTAAGGAAAAGGAAATCCTTTGTTTCTAATATGCTCCCATGTGTTAACCAGAGGCCTTTGTATCTTCAAAGATAGGATTCAAATACCCAAATTATTGATTTTGGATGGGAAAAAGTTCCAATATGGCTGAAATTACAAAATGTCCCTTGTTCCCTTGTCACTAGAAGAGGCTTGAGTTACATTGCAAGTACTATTGGAGTGCCACTTCAAATGGATAGATTAACAGAAGCAAGGACATTTGTTGGGTTTGCTCGTGTTTGTGTGGAGATGAACTTATCCAAGGAGCTACCTGATTTTACATACATTAAAATGTTGAATGGTGAGTGGGTGAAAATTGACATTGAGTATGCTTGGCGGCCTCAAGTTTGTCTTCATTGCAAATTTGTTAAACATCTTCAAGCTAATTGTCCTAACATGCCAGGAAATGAGCATCAAAGGCAAAATAAGCCCCAAAGGGAAAAAGGGGGATACCAAAGGAGATACAATCCAGCTATAACAAAAAGAAAATTCATGATGAATGGCATGTTGTTGGTAGAAGACGATCAAGGAAACGCAATGAGGAAATTCAAGGTGCTGATTTCAATAGATTTTCAATACTTGAGACAAATGAGAAAGTTCTAAATAATTGTGAGAATACAAGGGATGAGAACAAGAACTTCCTAGCCATTCTGAAAATCAAGATCATGGAGTCACCGAACATGAAGCATATGAAGATAATGGCAAAGAGGATGAGATTATTGATGATGATCGAGTTTGGTTGCTTGTTGTTTCACTTGAAGGAAGCAAAAGAAATGAGGTTCAAAAGATAGGCAATGGGCATTTGAACGCCCTTTCTCATTATCCCACTGCCACGTAGTGTTGTTTTTCCTTTGCTTTGTTCCTTAGATCCCCTGGGGTGTTTGATCCTTTTTCTTTGTTTTTTTTTTGCACTACTTTCTTCTGGGTCTTCCCATCTTTCCTTGATTTATTGGACTTTGTTTAGTGGAAAAAGGGGTGAGAACCTTTCTTTGGGTCCTCCCAAATCTTCTTTCTTTTAGCCTCTCAAACCTTGAATTGTTGGATTATTGTTAGTGGATTAAGGGGCTTGAATTGGTTTTGTACTTTTTTTTGCGTTAATAAAATTCTTACTTACCTCACAAAAAATGTTCTTCCATGTATTTTTGAAAGAGAAATCCCCATTTGTGGATAAGGATCAAACAAAACCATCCTCCACATATTCATTAAGTTCAAAATTAGGAAGACTTGGTAGAGATGATTTGGCCATTGCCAATTGCTGTTATTGTAAATAAAGGCCACTTTTGCATTATATGGAGGTGAAGGAACGATTGAGCTTCAATGATGTGCTAGAATGCCCTCGGGATGCCACTTGTCATGTTAAAAAGAGGTATGTTCTCTGCTTCCAACAATGTGATGGATGTGTTGTCTAGCTAGGTCACGAATGGAAAAGAGAGTTTTCAAAACCCAACTAGCATCTTTTGGACAAAAAAGTGTGTTTTATTGTTTCTTCTTTGATGTATCTTACATGAATCCATTTACTTCAAAGTGAGTCTCGGATAGAGTACATTCTCGAAATGCTTCTCAAAAGGAAGGTTGTGTTGATTTTATTACGCTTCTAAACTCCAAGTCCCTCTTCTTCAAAGGGAAGACAAACTTCCTTCCATGCAACCTTTGGCCCTGTATCCCTCCAAAGGAAAGCTTTAAATTTTGCTTCAATGGCTGCCATAATTTCTTTGGGGAGGAGAATTGCATTCGCCCAAAAGGCATAAATTTGAATGAGTGTGGATTTGATAAGAAATAGTCTACCAGCAAAGGAAATTGATTTGTTGACCCATCTCTCAAGTTTGCTATTGATTTTCTCTAAAAGTGGCATGCAATCAGATTTTCTAAGCTTTCTTGTCACAAAAGGAATGCCCAAATAATCCAACTCACTCTCCAAATCAGCAAAATTCCCCCTTCATCAAAGCTGGCTTTCTCTCTCTACCATGATTTCTCTCTTCCTTCTCTCTAACCTTTCGTTCACCACCACCTCTTGCCACCACCACCAAATCAGCCCTTCCTCCATCGTTTCCATCCTTCATCTTTGAAGCCAAACACCATCACACACCCCCTTTTTCTGAAACCAAAACACTCAAACCCTAAACACTCTCACTAATCCCGTCTCCTCCTTTTGAGCAATCATGGGAAAGAAGAAGAAGACCTCTCCACCAACGAGAACTAGTGCTAGGCTAAATGCAAGAAAGCAAACCATGGATTCTGTCTCAAATGCACAAGCTGGTTCATCTTCAACTCAAAATGAGGTTGAATCAGCCTCTTCACCTCTTGCAAGTGAAGATGCTCACTCAACCTCAAGTTTGGTTCTCAAAGAAGTGTATGAAGCGCTTGAAGCTGGAACTTCCTATAAAGAGCATGTTGATAAGCATAGCAAAGCAAAAGCTGACTTAGTCCGAAGCTTAACAAATCATTCCAAAGATCGTTCTCCTCCATCTCCAAATGATAAAATGGATGTTGGTCCGTGCACAAAACAATCAGAAATGGCGCTTTCAAACCTTCTCTTTCTTTCTCCTTGCCATAGCTCTTCTTGCTCCAGCCCTAGTAGTCCGATAGCATGTGGACAGCAAGAAAATATGGCCCCTATGCTCGCTGGAGCTTCAGCCGAAGGTGGGGGAAATGAAGAAGAAAGGTCCTTGCCCATTGGACAAGAACTAAGGGATGCTATTGACCACGGGTTAAAGCACCTTCCTCCTGAACTTGTAAGTAGCTTTTCAGGTCAAACAAAGCATATTTTGATAGCACCAAATGGATGTGACAACTTGAAGTCGATTCTCCAATTCAAACGCTGGCCCACTAAATTATCAAGAGGATTTCCCTCCACTAAAAAGTCCAATTGCTGGTCAAAATAAGCCAAATCAGCTCCCCACTTATGATGAGGTGGACGCCACATATGCCAAGCATTCCATGCACTCCTATGCTGAAAATCAGAATATTACTCACTCGGGAGAACAGCGAGCAAAATCTACTTCAAAAGGCTTAGTCCATACTCAGGGTAACATGGTTTCGCCTCACTCATTTGATGAAGATAGGAAGCTTAATTTTGGAACCACTAACCTGCCTATACATGCTCACTCAAAAGCTCAAGAGAATAATAGGCAAAATCAAGCTCAAACAACCAGCAACTTTAATGCATGGAAGAAACCACTTAGGCTAAGATTTGAGCCTAGTTCTAATGATCCTTCTCCTGATTGGGCTGAAGTCTTCGCTGAAAATTTGGATTCAAATCTCAAATTTGATGAAGAGCATGTCTTTAAATTGGTTAATGGCAATAGAGAGGTGGCTGATCCCCCGAAGGACTTGTATGAAGATGGGAATAAATTTTGGAATCATTGTCTTGTTGGGCAATTCTTAGGTGCTCCCCCACCTTTCTTCCTTATCAAAAACATGGTGGAATTTGTTTGGAAGAAATTTGACAAGGTTGATATTCATTCTAAAGGAAAGGGTCTCTTCATTTTCAGATTTGAAAAAGAAGAGTATTGTCAAAAGGTTCTCCAACAACTATGGCATGTCAATCATAGGCCACTTTTGTTGAGGAAATGGGACCCAAATCTCGAGTTTGTCAACTTATCTTGCAAAAAAGTCCCTATTTGGGTTAAGCTTTGGGATGTTCCATTGAGCCTTTATTCTAAAAGAGGACTTGGTTATATTGCCTCTTTCATTGGGAAGCCAATCCAAATGGATGCCTCACCGATTCAAGAAAGAATTTGGATTTTGCTAGAGTTTGTATTGAAGTTGATTTGGAAGAAAACCTTCCGGATATGGTTTTTCCAAAACTTAGCAATGGTTCAAGGGCTAAGGTTATGGTGGAATATGCTTGGAAGCCAACAAAATGCTCTCATTGCAAGATGGTCGGCCATGTGGAGGATCAATGCCCACTTAAGCTGAAAGCTCAACCTCAAAAGCAAATAGCAAGCCAGGCCACAAAAACACGTTATGAGTGGCAAGCCGTGAGCAAGAAAGCTCCATTGAAGAGTAGTAATGCACCTAATGACTACCGAGGTGAAGGATCTTCTTCAAAGGCTAAGGAATCATCTCTAAAGCATCCCATAGCTAGGGTCCTCTTGACCCCTCTAGCTCTAAAATTATGCACTCAAATCACTTTGAGATTCTTGGTCATGTGGGGGAAGGTGAAAATGAAGATCAAAGGCACCTTGACCAGAATAGTAGGGAAGAAGAATTGGGTAATTTTGACCTTCCGAATGCAAATTGCCATCATGAAATAGAGCCGAGTGCTCCTCCATTACCTCCGCAATGAATTTTTGCTCATGGAATAATTGGGGGCTAAACTCCCCAAATAAACAAAAAGAAGCAACGTTGATGATCAATAAACACCACTTGGACATTCTTTGTCTTTTGGAGAACAAAGTGGTTAGTGATGAAAATATCAAAGCCATTAGTACTCGTTTTGAGAAAGTTGGTTTTTCAAACTACTTTGATGATTTCACCAAGGGGCGGATTTGGATTTTTTGGAAGAAAGGCATTAAAGCAACTTGGATGACTCTTGTGATCAAGCTTTACTCTTTAATTTTGATGATCACATTCATACGCCTTTCTTTGTTGCCTTCATCTATGGCCACAATGAAGCTTCAAAAGAATTGAACTTTGGAAAAACTTGAGCTTTGGTGTGCATGGTGTGAAGAAAGTGTGTTTTGTCTCTTGGGGATTTCAATGAGGTTTTGCAATGTGGTGACAAATCCAACACTTTTGCCATTCCAAAAGTGCTGGAGCTTTCCAAAACTTTGTGGCAAAGGCAAAGTTGCAAGAAGTTAATGCATATGGGCCACGCTTCACTTGGTCAAATAAGGGCCATGATGAAAACTACTTGGCTAGCAAGCTTGATAGAGCTTTCATCAATGGAAATTGGCTGCACAATTACCAACAATCTTTTCTTTTGGCTGCTATCCCCGGAGTCTCCGATCATTGCCCACTCATCATGCAAACATGTAAGTCTTGGAAATCCTCACCAAAACCCTTCAAATTTTACAATATTTGGACGTCTCATGTGGATTTCCTTAAGCTTGTTGAAGATTGTTGGTGTACACGGGTTTTTGGTACACCAATGTATATTCTTTACCAAAAGCAAAAGCATTGAAACTTGCTCTAAAATCCTTCGACAAAGAGCATTTTGCTGCCATTCCGTTAGTCATCAAAAATCTTAGGGAAGAGCTTGAAAGTGTTCAATTTTCTATCCTCAATGGTGAGCATAATTACTCTCTCATTGATAAGGAGAAAAGCATTTTGAGCAAATTGGAGGAGCTTGATGCAAAGCAAAAGGCCATGCTTTACCAAAAGTCAAGACTTTCTTGGATCAAAGAAGGAGATGCAAATACAAAATTCTTCCATAATGTGGTTAAAGGAAGGAAGCTCAATAACACTATCCATGCTATCAAGAATGAGAATGGTCATACTCTCCTTGAAGATGATGAAGTGAAAGAGGAATTCATTAGCTATTTCAAGAAGCTTCTTGGTGCTGAATCCTCCACAAGCATAAATGTTGATCTTTTGAAAAATATTATTGGCAAGCAAATCGATCATGAATTTGCTGTCACCACCATTGCTCCTCTACCTGATGATGAAATCAAGAATGCGCTTTTTTCTCTCAAACCAAACAAAAGCCCGGGTCCGGATGGCTACACTTCCCATTTTTACAAGGTTGCGTGGGAGATTGTGGGGAAGGATGTATTGAATGCAATCAGGTCTTTTTTTGAATCAAGCAATCTCCTCAAAGAGGTAAATGCCACAATTATTGCTCTTGTGCCAAAAACTTCAAATCCCTCCATGGTCAAGGATTATAGGCCAATATCATGTTGTAACACCATCTACAAGTGCATCTCAAAGATCATTGCAAATAGGATAAAGGTATGCTTACCCAACTTCATCTCTTGGAATCAATCAACATTCATTAAGGGTAGGCTCATCCATGAAAATATCCTTATTGCTCATGACATCATGAGAGGTTATCAAAGGAGACATATTTCCACAAGATGTGCATTTAAAGTTGATATTATGAAAGCTTTTGACTCCTTGAATTGGAGATTCATTGAATGCACTCTTTTTTTTTTGCGGATTAAGTAAGATTTTATTGATCGCAAAGTTTGGTATAAAAACCATCCAAACCCCTCAAACCATATGATACAACAATACAAAGCGAGGGTTTTGAGGGGTAAGTAAATCAAGACAAAAGGGATAATCCCACAAAAAAGACATCAAAAGAAAAATCCAATCAAAATCAAACACATCATATGGGATCAGAGAGCGATCTTCAAATCTGGTCTGAGAGCCTTCAAATGTGTTCCCTACGTTCCCTTTCCATTTATCTTGCTCAACACTCAAGTTTTCTTCATCCAACTGTGCTTCATTTTGGTTTGCATGTTGATGGATGCCTAAATCAGCAACATTTGCTTCATTTCCTCGGTTTGTGGCATTAACTTTAGTATTCTTTATAACCCCCTGGGTTGAGGCCTCAACAACTTGATCTTCTTCTTTATCACAACAATTAATCTTGTTTACTTCTTCCTTACCATCAATATTTGTGGTTGCCTCATTCTCATCAAGGGCAGCAAATCTATTGCATGTTGAAGAATAGGAAGGCAAATCAGCAAGGGGCTCTTTAGATGCCTTGGATTCAAGAACCACATTTGCAAATGGAGTGGGATTAATAGTGGGCACTTTTTTCCACACTTTCTTTGTCTTGTAATTTCTCCATTCCCCCTCTTTCTTTTCAATACTATGTACTTGATGAATGCTATTTGCATGAGGCATATTTGGGCATGTTCTTTGTGAGTGACCGACAATTTTGCAAGAAGGGCAAACAAGCGGTTTCCAAGTATATTCAACATCAATTTTGGCCCATTCACCGTTTCTCATCTTGACAAATGTATGATCAGGAAGCTCTTTAGAGAGATCCATCTCGATGCATACTCTAGCAAACCCAACAAAGGTTCTTGATTCCGTCAATCTATCCATTTGAATTGGAAAACCAAGGGTGCTAGCAACATAGCTAAGACCCCTTCTAGTGATCAAAGTCATTGAATGCACTTTTCTTGCTTTTGGATTTCCCAAAAAGTTTGTGGATTGGATTATGGCTTGTATTAAAACTCCTAGCTTCTCCATTGCCCTCAATGGAGGTTTGGAAGGTTACTTCTCGGGTGCAAATGGCATTAGGCAAGGAGATCCTATCTCTCCTTATCTCTTTGTCCTATGTATGGAGGTTCTTTCGTGCATGCTTAACAACTTGGCAAATAACCCGAAGTTTCATTTTCACCCAAAATGTGGAAGCATAAAGCTTAATCATCCTTGTTTTGCGGATGATCTTCTTATCTTTTGTAAAGGGGACATGAATTCTATTGATTGCATCATGGATACTTTGAGAACTTTTTCAACTTACTCAGGGCTGATTATCAATAATGCTAAGAGTGTTATCTTCTTTGGTGGAGTTCCAAATGAGGAGAAAAGGGCAATCACGGATAGAATTGAGTTCCAAGAAGGTGAGCTTCCAATCCGTTATTTGGGCATCCCACTTGTTTCAAGAAAGCTTAGAAAACTTGATTGCTGTCCTCTCTTGGAAAAAATCACTTCAAAGCTTGACTCATGGTGCAACAATTGGCTCTCCTTTGCTGGGAGACTTGTGCTTATCAAATCAGTTCTCCTTCAGATTTGTGCTTATTGGGTGAACGCTTTTCTTTTACCTAAAGGAGTTATGGCTGCCACTGAAACAAAATTCAAAGCTTTTTTATGGAGAGGGACTGGTCCTAAGGTGGCTTGGTATCTGAAGCATTGAGGAGGTAAACTTAACATACATGCTGAAAATTTTTTGAAGGATGTATGCAATTAAAGAAACACTTTGGAGTCAATGGGATCAAGCAAATTATATCAAAGACACTTCTATTTGGAATTCACAAGTTCCCAAGGAGGCAAGTTGGGTTTTTAAAACACTTCTTGGCTGCCGTCCCATTGCAAAAAGATTCCTTAAGCACAAGGTTGGAAATGGAGCAAACACCTTCTTTTGGAGCGATAATTGGCACAAAGATGGTTCTCTCTTTGAGCAATGGACAAATGCCATTCCACATCCCCCAATTCATGCAAAGGTATGTGAGATTTTCATTGATGGTTCTTGGAATTGGCCAATGCATCTCTCCCATGTTGATGTTCCAGAATTTAGTCTTAACGAAAACACAATGGATAGAATTTCATGGAATCTTTCGCCAAGTGGAAGCTTTACTTTCAATCACACTTGGGATAGTATTCGAAGAAAAGGCACTCAGTTTGAAGGTTTCAATCTCATTTGGCACAAGAGGCATTACCCAAAGCATAGCTTCATTGCTTGGCTTGCATTCCGTGACCGCCAGACACAAAATTCAGAATCTTACATTGGGGCTTAATATCAATCCTTCATGTATCTTTTGCAACATGGGTTGTGAGACTAGAGAGCATCTCTTCTTTGAATGTTGCTTCACAAGGAGGATTTGGAGAAAGGGTTTACAACTTACTCTTGTTCCGGAAAATCTGATTTGTTGGCATGATATTATTGATTTCCTCACTCCCTTTGCCCTTGAAAAACATTTGAAAGCCACAATTCTCAAGCATCTTCTTGGGGCAGCCATATATGACATTTGGGTTGAAAGGAATCAACGAATCTTCAAGAATCAAGCAAGAACCGAGGAATTTATTTTTGATACTATTTTTAATGATGTTAGAGTTAAACTCTCTTTTGGTAGAAAATTTCAGTCTTCATCTTTGAACAAAGCTCTATGTAAAATGTGGAGACTTGAAGATATCATTGTATAGGTCCCTCCACAACTTTGTACATGTACAGCTTTCATGAAGTAATTTAAATTTCTTACTTATCCCGCAAAAAAAAAGGAATGCCCAAATAACGGATAGAAAGTGCACCTTCTTTGAAACCCACCTTGTTAATGATTTCAACTCTTTCTTCATATGAGTGACCACCAAGGAAGACGTCACTTTTTGCTTTATTCATGGATAGCCCCAAAAAAAAGTGAATGTCTCAAGTGTTTTAAGGATGTAATCAATGGACTCTATATTGCCCTTGCAAAAAAAAAAAGAGATCATTTGCAAAGCATAAGTGGTTGAGTTAAAAATTTGCACAGTTTGGATGGTATTTAAATGCTGAGGAGTTTTCAAGATGATTTAACATGCAAGAGAACCTCTATACAAATGACAAAAATGTAAGTGGAAAGTGGATCCCCCTTGCCTTACACTACTAGCACCCTTGAAATAGCCTTCCAAGCCTCCATTGATGGCAATTGAGTTGCTAGGAGTCTTGATGCATGCCAAAATCCAATCAACAAAGTCTCTAGGGAAGCCAAAAGCAATCAAAGCAATCTCAATGAAGTCTTAACTCAAAGAATCAAAAGCCTTCATAATGTCCACTCTGAGGGCATACCTTGGTGAAATGTGATTTTTAGTATAGCCCTTCATAATATCATGAGCAATAAGGATATTCTCATTGATAACCTATCCATGATAAAAGCACATTGGTTCCAAGAAATGATTGTTGAAAGGCATGGTTTAAGCCTATTTGCAAGTAGCTTTGATATGCATTTATAAATAGTATTGCAACAAGAGATAGGCCTAAAGTCTTTTACCATGGAGGGACTATTAACTTTGGGGACAAGAGCAATGATTGTAGCATTTATCTCCTAGAGTAATTTGCAAGTGTTGAAAAAGGAACCAATGGAATTTGTAACTTTTTCACCAATAATCTCCCAAGCGGCCATATAAAAATGTGAGGTGAAATCATCTGGGCCCAGGCTTTTTATTAGGATTAAGAGAGAAGAGAGTATTCTTGATTTCTTCTTTGGTGATTGAAGCAAGAAAGGTTTCAACCATCTCTCCGATGATAGACTTTCGAATAATGTTCTTTATCTCATTGAGACTTGCACTAGTGCTTTTTGGGGTGCCAAGGAGTTGTTGAAAGAAGCCAACAAATTCTACTTTGACATCACCTTTAAAGGTAAGAAGAGATCCGAAGTTGCTTTTGATGGCATGAATAGAGTTCTTGTGCCTTCTTCCTTTGATGACATTGTTGAAAAATCTAGTGTTTACATCTCCCTCCTTTATCCATTAGAGTCTTGTCTTTTGGTGGGGAATGGATTTGTGTGTTGAATCAAGAGAATCAATTTGCATCATGAGGGATTTCTCTTTGCCAATTACATCTCATTGTGATCTCCGTTATAAATAGCTGCTTGGACCTCAAAAAGTGCAGCCCTATGTTCTTTCAATTTGTAAGGGATGCAAGAAAAGAATTCCTTATCAAACTCCTTGAGAGCATGCTTGAGTGCTTTTTGCTTTTGATAGAGAATAAACATTAGAGTGCCAAAAACCCAAGCACTCCAAGTTTGTTGAACAAGCTTCAAGAAATCATCATTAGTAGTCCAAGCATTATAAAATTTAAAGGGTTTTGGAGAAGCAGACCAAGACTTACAAGTATGTAAAATGAGTGGAAAATGATCGGAAATGTCAGGATTATCCATTATTAAAAGGGTCTCAAGTAAGTCTTCCATCTAAGTTGAGTTCACCAAGGCAGCTTACTTGCCATAAAGGAGTTTGAAGAACTTTTGTTGGTCAAAGTGAAATGAGGGTCAAGTCCATTGATTTCTTGAAGATTTGAAGAGGTGATGAAACTTTTGAACTCCTTTGCACTATTTGGAATAGTAATGGTAGAGGATCTATCTCCACAATTTAGGATTTCACTGAAGTCCCTAAGTATGTAAAGATACCTATCTTTACACCAATTGCACCATTTGCTATCTTTGTCCAAAGTTTCCTTCTCAAGGTATGATAATTTCGGCCATAAACAAAACCCACAAGAAAAGATTCCTTAGCATCTTCAAAATTATAAAGAATGCCTTGATCAAATGAGTCAATGAATGTTGCTTTGATGCTTCTTCTCCAAAAGAGCCAAAGTCTTTCGAAAACATGATCATCAAGATGGTTAGCAAAGTACCATTAAAATGAGTTTCTCTCTCTAGAAACTAAATGCTCTCACTTCTCACTAGCTTGTTTTCCACCTTCCATCATTTTCCACCATTATTTCCATCATTAACTTCCATCTTCATCTTTCATGGGCAAAAAGAAGAGAACTAGTGCATCCAAAACTAGAAACAGTGTAAGATTGGCTTTAAAGAATGTTCATGACTTCTATGAAGATGATGAAGATCACACGCTAGAATCTTATGTCAAGCTCGACTGAACATTCTCCTTCTTCTTGCATGAAACAATTCGAGCTCAAAATGCATGTGACACTTTCAAAAAACCCGCCATGGATGAAGAAGATTCTAGCTCGCCTAAGGCATTTGCTAAGGACAATGTTTCGTCTCCTTCTTCAACAACGAACTCGGTCTCTGGTTTGGTTAAGCTGGTACAAAAATATGATAACGTGAAGAAGGCCCTTGTTCAAAGCTTGAGCAAGAAAGGACACAATCAGCAAGGAGCTAAGTTGAATGTGTCTACTTCAAAATTGTCAACCATGGCCACAACTTTCTTGAATGTCGACCTTTTTTCCTCATCGAAAAAGATTGTTTCTCCTACCCATGATGGAGCTCGATCTACTCCTATTGTCACAGAGAACAATAATTTGGTCGTAAACCTTGGTAATCTGCAAGCTGGATCAACAATTTTTGCTCAAGATCTTGAGTGTGGGAACTTAATTTTGCAAGAAAGTCAAGCGTGGTCCTTGCACAATGGTCCATTGCATAACATGGAAACACCTTTTGACTTGGCAATCCTTTTTCCAGCAAATAAGAGTACTTTTTGCATCCCACTTAATCCTAGCTCGACAACTCGTAGTGGCAGATCTGATTTGGGCAGCAAAGATCATTTTAGACACTCATTTTCAAATGCAAAGTTGTCTTCTTGATCAGGAAAATATGTTGACCTTTTCAACCAACCTTGCAAATCAAACGAGATGGTCCATGCTCATCTAGTCCCTTGTCAACTTCAAGATGCTTATATGGAAAATGACCCTACCTATGTTGATTTGCAGCCAGGTCATACTCCAACTAAGCAAAATTATTTTTATCCGGCTACTTCTAGTAAGCAAGCAAAAAACTCATCGCAATCGTCTGAAAATTTTCTCCACTTTAGAATGTAAAAGGTGCTCTTTCCAGCCTAAATGTTGCTCAATACAATGATGAGTTTCCTTCATTATCCCAAGTAAATGCTAGACGAGATTCACACAACAGCCCTCTTCGCAAGTACAACATAAACAAGCTTGTTGTGAACAAAATCATTGCTATTCTCAAACTCAGTTGCAACAATCAGCCACTAATTCTGGCGAAAAATGGAAGCAAGCCTGCTTAAGTAAACTTCAAAACTCAAGAAAACTTGATTATTTTGATCATATTATGGAAAATGGAGTCATGGAAGCAGTCCCTCGTAGTGATGTTTTTGAGGAAAGAGATAATCATTAAAGAAATTGTTTGATCATCCAATTCATTGGTAAACCCCCACCCTTCTTCCTTTTTTGCGAGGTAAGTAAGATAACATTCAAATTTGTAAGAGTACATGCATAACCCCTCAAATCATTTGAAACAACAATCTAAAACCAAGTCTAGATTTGAGGGGCATGAATCAAAGTAAAGAAAGAGAACAACAACGATCACTTTTCAAACAAAAAAGTCAAAAATAAGCAAAAAAGCAAAAGCTAAGAAGGATGGGGGTGGGCAATCAAGACCAGCACCTTCCACTCTTTTCTTTTCTAAAAGATCTTCCCTCATAAAATCTTCATTTTTCTCTTTAAGATGACAAGCGGCTAAATCATCCATGGTTGTCTCATCAAGAGGACGAATTTCCTTTCTTATCTTCATCCCTAGGGATGAGTGCTCCAAAACAATTGATGGCCAACTTATTTTTTGGTGATGTGGCTGAGTGCTCATTTTCATCATTTGAAGCTTGAATGGTGCTAGGAGGCATAGCACTTGAAAAAGGCTTGGGATATACAATATGTACTCTTCTCCAAATTGTCTTTGTCTTAACACCTTTCTATTCTTCTTCTCTTTTCCTATCATCTTGAGGAAATTTTGGCATATTTTGGTTGATTGTATCAAGAAATAAAGAGAGCGAGTGACCCACCATTTTGCATTTTGAACAAACAAGGGGTTTCCAAGCATACTCAACTTCAATTCTAGCCCAACTCCTCTCCCTAAGCTTCACAAAGGTATGATCTAGTAATTCTTTAGAGAGATCCATTTCAATACAAACTCTTGCAAAGCCCACAAAAGTTCGTGATTTAGTGAGTTTATCCATTTGTGATGCATAACCTTTTTTTTTGCGGGGTAATTAGGTGAATTGTATTCCGCAAGTGAGAAAGTAAATGTACGTGTACAAAAGATCAAGTAGTAGAGTTGTGTCCCATACAATGATGTTCTCTAATCTCCACAATTTACAAAGGGATTTATTCAAAAGAAAGGATGTAAATTTTCTACCACTAGAAAGCTTGACTCTAACTTCATTGTAGATGTTGTTTTTTTTTTTTGCGAGAAAAGTAAGAAATTTCATTCAAGAAAGAAACAAAATTACAAGTACAAATTGATCAAAGGAGGATTTCTTCCATCCCCCACAATTTACAAATTTTCCTATTCATACTAGAAGTAGTGAAATGTTTTCCAACAATGCATTTAAGTCTAACATGATTAAAGATGGATGAAAAGATTTGCTCCTCCGTCTTGAAGCTCTTGTGAAATTCACGATGATTCCTCTCAATCCAAATAAAGTAGATTGCTGCCTCCAAAAAGTGCTTCAAGATAGTAGCTTTAAGATTATTTTCGAGTGCAAAAGGTGAAATAAAAGCAATAATGTCTCCCCAATCGATCAATGTTTCTTGGATCATAGTAAGATGAAGTCCTTTCCTCCAGATCCTTCTAGTGAAACAACAATTAAAGAAAAGATGGTCTCTAGTTTCACACCCAAAGTTGCAAAAATGCAAGTGGGATTCAGCTCCCTACCCCAATAAAGCAATCTGAATTTTGTGGAAAGTCAATCATGAATAGCAAGCCAAGTAAAAAATGCATGTCTTGGTGTATGCCCTTTGAACCAAACAATATAGTGCCAATCAACTTTATTCTTCTTCCTTCTGATTTCCTCCCAAGTGTGCGAGAAAGTGAATTCACCATTTGGAGAAACGTTCCAAGTAAAAGCATCAAGATTTTCTTCCACAAGATTGGTGCAAGGTGGATCAAAATGCATGACATGAATAGGCCAAATCCAATTACCAAAAACAAAAATGTCACACACCTTAGAGTAGTATGGTGGATTGTTGAGAGTGCTGCTCCAAAAATTGCTAAGTACCCCATGTGTGTGCCATTTGTCATGCCAAAAGTGCGTGTGCTTTCCATTGCCGAGTACATGAGAGATATGGGCTCTTGCAAAGTTTCGAATTTTGAGGAGGTTTTTGAGAACCCAACTATCATCCTTAGAAGTGGTGAGAGTCCAAATCGATTTGTCCTTGATGTAGTTAATTTGCATCCAATTGCTCCAAAGAGAATCCCTACAAGTATACATTCTCCAAAAGGATTTAAGAAGAAAAGTGCTGTTGATGTCTTCAATCTTTCGGATACCAAGTCCACCTTCATCAAGAGGGAGACAAATGTCTTTCCATGCAATCTTAGCCCCAGTATTCTTCCAAAGGAAAGCACAAAATTTGGATTCAATTTTTTGAATGATACTTTTGGGAAGAAAAAATGCACCAGCCCAAAAGGAACAAATTTGCAAGAGTGTGGATTTGATAAGGGTTAATCTACCCATGTAGGAAAGCCAATGATTGGTCCAGCTTTCAAGCCTTCTATTGATTTTCTCCAAAAGAGGTAAACAATCAGCCCTACGGAGCTTCCTTGACACAAGAGGAACACCCAAATATCTTATAGGAAGATTACCTTCTTTGAAGTTCATTTTGCAAAGAATGGCCAGCTTTGTTTCATGAGGAACACCACCAAAGAAAATATTACTCTTTGAAGGGTTTTCTTTAAGACTCAAGAGAGAGCAAAAGTTCTCCAAGACATCCATAATGCACTCAATTGATTTGATATTTCCTTTGCAAAAGATAAAAAGGTCATCAGCAAAACAAAGATGGTTCAACCTCAACTTTGCACATTTTGGATGAAACCCAAACTTTTGATCTTGTTCCAACTTGTTTTTTTTTTTTTTTTTTGCGAGGTAAGTAAGAGTTTTATAAAACGCAATTTGTACAAGGTACATATCATTGCCCCTTAATCCAAGTAAACAACAGTATAAAACAAAGCTAGCTTAAGGGGCAAGGACATCAAAAACTTACATCAATAAGAGTCAAGGAAAAAGCTAATACAAAAGTGACATAACAAGAAAGAACAACTCAAGTGCCTTTACCAATAGGAATGGGAGGTCTCCTTGCATGATCAACCTCTTGCCCACTCTCCCTAGCTTCTTCAACCGCATTATCTTCAATTCGACCATCCTTATGACTAGCCAAACCTTTTGGTTCATCAACCTTTTTCTTCTCATGATCATTCTTTCCAACGACATCCATATGTTCCACAACCTTATCAATTAAACCAAATTCTCTTCGGGTGGGATCAGCAACACAATTAGGCTCTTTAAAAGCAATGCATGTCTCATTATTTTCCTTGCCAACGCGATCTTCATTTGATTTGTTACCATGATTAGCATCAGTATTACCTTCATCAACCCTAAGAGCTTCAAATCGGTTAGAAGAATGTGCATGTGCATTGGTAGACTTGGTGACAAATTGCTGCCCCCTTTTATCCTCTATCACCTTCCACTCATTTTGATAACGGAGTTTCCTAGCTTCATTTGCTTTCTTCTTATCAAGTGGCTTTTGAATCCCCATTGAGTTTTTTGGGCAAGAGTCAAGGTTGTGCCCAATCACTTTGCAACTATTGCATTTTAGAGGCTTCCATGCGTATTCAATATCAATCTTTGCCCAAGTGCCATCTCTAAGTCGGACAAAGGTGTATTTCGGTAAATCCTTTTCAAGATTAACTTCAATACAAACTCGAGCAAACCCAACAAATGTACGCGATTGAGTGAGAGAATCCATTTGGAGAGGAGTACCAATAGTGCTAGCAATATAACTAAGCCCCCTTCTAGTCATCAAACTACATGGTACATTTCTCAATTTCACCCAAAGAGGGATTTTATCCCATTCAAAGTTAAAAATTTGAGCATCCAAGTTCCATTTTCGAAGCAACAAGGGTCTAAAATTTATGTGCCATAATTGCTCAAGTGCTTTGTCACAAGCTTCCTCATTTTCAAATTGAAAGATAAATAGACCATTCAAGCAAGTCTTAATCTCAACATGACCAAACACTTTCCAATGGTAATCAACAAATTTTCGAATCAAGAAGAATGGAGGGTCTTTCAAGAAATTGACCAAGTAAACAATGCTTCCAACAATTATCTCCTTCCTCAAACACATCTTCCGTGGAATAGCACCCCAAGTATTTTCATATGCAATAGGTTCAAAGTATTCAAGTTTAAGAGGGTTCTCAATCTTACCAAGGTAATTGATTCTCCAATTAATATTGTTGGCCCAAGCATTAGGAGGAGCTTTAGAATCCTTGCCGCCTATCCCATTGAAAGTTCGTCCATGCTCATTTAGTTCAACTTTGCTATTCACATGTGGTTGGGTAGAGGAAGAAAGCACATTTGTTTCCTTGCAATTTAAAAATGATGAGCTGGACGAGGAGTAAGCGGCCACTTCATTTGAGACATACTTAGGTGGCTGATTAGTTTGAGATGTATTTGACCGAGTGGGTAATGGAGGGAAACTTGAATTGCCTGCCATGTCATGCTCTTTTTGAGTTGTACCTGTATATCCTCTAGACAGAGGGGAATATCCAGCTACAACATCCGAAAATGAAGTTTTTTGACTGATAGTAAGATTCCCATGGAAAAGACTATTGCCCGATGGATAATGATGTGTTGTCGAGTCAACAAGGCATGGGAGGAGAGAGGGACGGCTGTCTTGTTTTTGTCCAAGATAGGAGCAACTTTGACCAGCAAAAGGATCAACTTTTTCAGCAATAGATGTGGAACTTTGCAAAACTCTTTGTCCAGCGGTTAATAGATTGTCTTCTTGGGCCTCCTGTACCTTTTCTTCATCAACCCCGGTAGAGAAAGCAAAGGCATTTTGAGCATGAAAATTCCTGGAGCTGCCATCCGATTCAAGGGGAAGACTTTGATTTGAAGCCAAAATGTTGTTTCCCTTACTATGAGGATAAGAACAAGTACTATATTGCAAGGGTGAAACAATGCCACGATGGGCTGGAGTAATTTCGCCCTTCGAAGCTTCTTCTTGAACAAGATCCTTTGAGCATGAAGAAGAAGGAGAAGAATGGAAATTACCAATGCCACCCATGGCTTGAGCACTAACCCGTTTTGATGTTGAGTCTCTATGACCGGAAGAAATGGGGTCTACGTGCATGTGGCTTGAACCCGAGGAAAAATCACAAGCAAACCCTTTGGAGGAAGAAGCACTATTCTTGGTCAAGCTTTGCATGAGCTTTCTCTTTGCTTCATCAAGATTATTTTCCAGCTTTTTAATGCAAGTAGAGGGGGAAGATTCAGTCGAGCTAGACAAAGCATTATTGATGGTATCACAAGTTTCCTTAAGCTCCATGTACGAATCCATTGTGTACTCATCATCATCATCTTCAAAATTTCCATGATCATATTTGGATGATAATCGAGCACTTTTCCTAGTTTTTGCAGCATTAGATCTTTTCTTTTTGCCCATTTAGGATGGAAAGGAAGGGGGAATGGTGGTGTAAAAGGTGGTCAAAGGTGGAAGGTGGTGGTCAAGTTAGAGAGTGGTGAGAGCATTTGTTTTTAGAGAGAGAAAAATGAGTTTGGCCTTGTTCCAACTTGTTGAGCATGCATGATAATACTTCCATGCAAATAACAAAAATGTATGGTGAGAGGGGATCCCCTTGCCTAATCCCATTTGCTCCTTTAAAATACCCCTCTAAACTTCCATTGATTGCCACAGAGAAACTTGTTGATGTGATACAAGACATGATCCATTTCACAAAGAAACTTGGGAAGCCAAATGCATGAAGAGTACATTCAATAAAATTCCAATTGAGTAAATCAAAAGCCTTCATGATATCAACTTTGAGTGCACATCGAGGAGAAATATGAGTTCTTGTATAGCCTCTAAGGATATCATGTGCAACAAGTATATTCTCATTGATAAGCCTCCCTTTAATAAAAACCGATTGATTCCAAGAGATGATAGAAGGTAAACACTCTTTGAGCCTATTTGCAAGAATCTTGGATATGCATTTATAAATGGTGTTGCAGCAAGAAATAGGCCTAAAATCTTTTACCCAAGAAAGGTTTTGGACTTTGGGAATAAGGGCAATATAAGTAGCATTTACCTCTTGGAGCAACTTTGAGGAGTGGAAAAAAGACTTTATTGCTTTGTGCACATCTTCCCCAACAACCTCCCAAGCCATCTTGTAGAAGTGTGAAGTATAGCCATCCGGCCCCGGGCTCTTGTTTGGATTAATGGAGAAAAGAGTTGTTTTGATTTCCTCAAAGGTAATGGGAACAGCAAGCTTTGCCAAGCAACTTTTCTCAATGGTTTTCCCTAAAATGCTTTTGATGGTCTCCACACTAGCAGTTGAATGTGAGGGAGTGCCAAAGAGATTTTTGAAGTAGGAGATAAATTCAGCCTTTATCTCCTCCTTTGAAGTGATGAGATTCCTCATTGTCGTTGATGGCAAAGATGGAGTTTATGTTTTTCCTTTCACGAATCTTATTGTGGAAGAACTTTGTATTAGCATCTCCATCTTTAATCCAATTTATGCGAGCCTTTTGGTGGAGCATCTTTTTATAGGTATCTTCAAGCTCTTCAATATTCCTCATAATCTCCTTTTCTTTGTTAAGAGCCTCTTCATTAAGGTACCCATTCAGCATGGCAAGTTGGACATCCAAAAGGGTTCTTTTAAGATCCTCAACTTGACTTGGGATGCAAGAGAAGTAATTCTTGTCGAAATCCTTGAGCACTCTTTTGAGTGCTTATTGTTTTTGAAAAAGAATGAACATTGGAGTGCCAAAAACCCGTGCATTCCAATGTTTTTCCACCTCATGCAAGAAAAGAGGATGAGTTGTCCAAGCATTGTAGAACTTGAAAGGCTTTGGTGAAGAATGCTTGATGATGCAAGTATGAACCACAAGAGGACAATGGTTCGAAATACCTGGGCTATCCACTAAGAGAGAAGAGTGATCCAAGTGGTCCATCCAAAAGCATTGTAGATGTTGTTGAAAATGCATTCCTCCGTTTTTGCTTCATTTTGAAAAATTTGTTGATTCCTTTCCTTCCAAATGTGATAAATTGTTGCTCCAAAAAGATGCTTAATGATGGTAGCCTTCAAGTGCTTTTCAAGTGCAAAAGGGGTAATGTAATCAATGATATCCTTCCAACAAATCAGGTTCTCCGGGATTAAGGCAAGATGTAGGCCTTTTCTCCAAATTCTTCTAGTGAATCCACATTCAAAAAAGAGATGGTCCCTTATTTTACAACCCATATAGCAAAAAATGCATGTAGGATTTGCATTGATTCCCCACCCTTCTTCCTTATTCGTAGAATGGTTGATATGCATTGGAAAACATTTGGTAATGTTTTTATTTTTTTTATTTTTTATAACGAAGGAAGCCAACTGAGCGGAGCCCGACCACCGGAAAACCGACGGAGCCCGACCACTAGTTGGAAAACCTTCGGGTACATGAACCACCCCACAAGACCCATGCACCGGGTAAGACTGGCAAAGCCAGGTGGGTGGCCCCAAGGAATGCTAGCAGCGAGAATCGAACCCGAGACCTCGCAAAGCTTATTCCCAGGTCCGCACCACTAGACCAACCCCTTGGGGTTGACATTTGGTAACGTTGACATTAGAATGACTAAAAATGGACCCTATGTTTTTAAGTTTGAGAATGATGAGTTTTGTGACCTTGTTATTGAACAAATATGGCATGTGAATCACTGTCCTCTTTTGCTTAGAAGATGGGATGCTAATGCACAATTGATTAATTTTAGATGGTACAAAGTTCCTCTTTGGGTAAAGCATAGGAATGTCCCTTACTCACTTATCACTTGAAGGGGTTTAAGTTACATTACTAACACTTTGGGCATGCCATTGCAAATGGATAAACTTACAGAATCAAGAACTTTTGTGGGCTTTGCAAGAGTTTGTATTTAAATGGATATTTCAAATGAGTTGCCAGATCATACTTTTGTGAAACTTAGGAATAGAGATTGGGTAAGAATTGAGGTTGAGTTTCCTTGGAAGCCTCTCATTTGTTCAAAATGTAAATTTGCTAGTCACTCTCTCTCTTTGTGTCCAAATGCACAAAATCAAAATGCTCCTAAGGTTGTCCCTTAAGGAGATAGGAAAAGATTGGATGAATGGCGAGGCGTCAAAACTAAGAAAATGTGGAAAAGGACACAAAATGTGGACCCAATGCCTTTCTCAAGTGTTGTGCTCGCTCCAAGCACCAATCAAGATTCAAAATCAGAAACTAGGCCATCAGCCTCACCACAACGTAGTCTCTTGGAAAATAATCATTTTGCCGCACTAAATCCACTTGAAGAGGAATTGAAAGAAGTTGGAAATTGTTCTCTTCTTGAGAAGAAAGAGGAAGAACTGACCACTTGGAACGTTGAAAGGAAAAATGAAGAACATACGAGTGTGGTACATTTTGAAGGAAAAAGAGATGGAGATCAAGTTATTGATGATCTACCCTTACTCACTCATTGATTTCTTTTCTTGTATTGTTGATTTCTCTTTCTCTTATTTTGTCTTTTTTGGAGTAAAATCTGCTGCCAAGTTAGGAGATGGGTATTGACCAGTGGATTTACCTAAGCATCTCAGATCATTGTCCTATCATTACCCACACTTGCTTGGTAAAACATTCATCTCCAAAACCATTTAAGTTCTACAATGCTTGGACTACACATGATCTTTTCTTGCAAATTGTTAATGAGGATTGGAATGCACGGGTCTTTGGCATTCCAATGTTCATTTTATGTTAAAAGTAAAAGATTCTCAAGAAAGCTCTTAAACACTTACATTAAAAAGCACACTCTCTCTTTACCATGAAAACACTCTCTCCTCTCTCTAAACCTCTTTCAACCAGCCATCTCTCCATCACCACACACCACCCCTAAACAACCATCTTCCATCATTTCAAATCATCTTCCAAACTTAAACACTCTTCCATACCCGTCCCTTTGCCCAACACTTGCTTTCATGGGTAAGAAGAAGAAGGGTTCTCCTCTAGTGAGATCTAGTGCTCGGCTCAACGCCAAGAAGCAAGCTTTGGATATATTTTCAGCTACAAAATTAGGTTCTTCATCCTCATGTAATGAGGTTGATTCAGCCTCTTCACCACTTGCTAGTGGAGATGCTCAATCAACCTCAAGCCATATCTTCAAAGAATTCTATGATGCATTGGAAATCGGTTCTTCTTATAAGAAGCATTTGGAAGTTCAAAGCAAAGCAAAAGCTGAATTGGTTAGGAGCTTAACTTATAAATCATGCTTTTGTTCACCGCCTTCTCCTTCCTCAAGATTGGATTCGGACTCTTGCAAAAAAATCTACAGAAATGGAACTTGCTACGTATCTCTTCCACTCTCCTACGCATAATGCATTTTTTTCGGGTCCTAACAGCCCTATTTTTCTTAATTCTTCTTGCAACAAAGCTTCTTTGTTTCCCATGGAGTCTTGATCGAAGAAGAAAAAGGAAAGGAAAATGGCCTTTTACCCGATGGACAACAAGCTTTGCTTGGCTTGGACAATGGTATTACCCTCAGGGTTTTGCATGGAGACCAACAACTTGGCAGCTCCTTTTCAACCCCACCCAACCGTATTTTGACAACACATTTATCACAAGTACACTCCAATTCTGATCCTATTGCTAATTCACTTGAAGCACGTGATTCTCTTGAAGAATTCCCACTACTTGAGGTTTTAAATTCAAAATGCTTTTCGGTTGGACCCTCCAAGCAAACTCCAGCCCCTTTACTTAATGATGTGGATGCCAACATGGATGTCAACATGGCAAGTAATGCCACACAAGCCCAAGCCTCTAAATAGAATTCCTATCGGACAGAACCATCTTACAGCTATGCTAAGCAAGGAAATAACTCTAGGCCATTCTTGGGGGCTAGTCCAAGAAGACAAGGAGAAAACAAGCAAATTCTTTTCATCAAAATAGACAAAATGGCCAGCCAAATGAAGTTCAAGCTTCAAACCCCCAAAATGCATGGAAAAAACCTCTAAGAGTAAGGTATCAACCTGCTCCTAATGATCCTTTTCCTGATTAGGGAGGTGTGTTTGCGGAATTTATGGAAACTAATCTAAAGTTTGAAGAAGAACATGTTATTAATATCATTAAGGGAGCAGGGAAGTCCAAGATCCCCCAGAGGACTTATATGAAGATGGGGATAGTTATTGGACCCATTGCTTAGTTGGGCAATTCCTTGGAGCTTCTCTTCCACTCTTCCTAATTAGAAACATGGTTAACTTTTCTTGGTGGAAGTTTGGCAAAGTTTCTTCACAAAAGGAAGGGGTCTCTTTATTTTCAAGTTTGAGAAAGAAGAGTTTTGTCAAAAAGTCTTACAACAATTATGGCATGTCAACCATAGGCCACTCTTATTGAGAAAATGGGAACCAAATCTTGAATTTGTGAATTTATCATGCAAGAAAGTTCCTATATGGGTCAAGGTATGGGATGTCCCAATGAGTCTCTACTCTAAAAGGGGATTAGGCTTTGTTGCCTCATTCATAGGAAAGCCAATTCAAATGGATGCCCTCACCGATTCAAGGAGAAATCTTGAATTTGCTAGAGTTTGCATTGAGGTTGATTTGGATGATGATATGCTATTTGAGCATAAGCCAAAATAGCCCACAAGTGCACAGGACATGTGTAGTATAGTGTGTGCAAGTGCGGGGTCGAATCCACTGAGAGGCTATCTTAGTTTAGTCTCTATGTGCTCGGGTGCCTTAAACTAGCTATGTGCGTGTGTGTACTTACTTTGGGATGGAAGGGATCTCGGAAAAGGAAAATAAAAACTAATCTATGGAGGAACTTAAAGGAGCCAAACTAAGGAAGGAAACACTAATAAAGAAAAAAGGGACCTAGGGTGATTGCATTGCAACAAGACTTGGGCTATGATAATAGATGAGGTCTATCTAAGGCTTGGGACTTCTATTGCCGTTGTGTTAATCGGGGGCTCTCTTAACCAATACTAGTGGTTCAACCCGTTAGCTGGATTTAAAGCTAAGGGCCAACCCTCCTAGCCTACGCAATCCGTGCTTAAAACTTATCCTCTTGGCTGGATTTAAAGCCAAGAACTAGCACCTAAACATTACGTGACATTAAGGCTCGATTAACCAACACTAATGTGGGTGAGGAATACTCAAGTCTAGGTTAACTTATCTGCTTGGCTGGATTTAAAGCCAAGGACTAGCACCTAAACTCGACTAAGCATAGCATGTAACCTATTAGCTGGATTTAAAGCTAAAGCCTACTCTACTAAGCAAAGCCATGAGATTAAGCATAATCACATCACCCATATAAGTAGATAAGAGCATTTGAAACACAAATAACACATGCATATTCACTTAGGCATTTTGACAAACGCATAGACATGTTTGATTTCCAATACATAGACATATTGAATCATGCCATAAATTTATGTAAATAAACATGTATTAAGAGCCAAAGATCTACACAAATCAATTATTCAAAGCCCTAATCTAATATACAACAACAATCAACCCTAAATCTAGCCTAATCTAGCAACATATTTACAAGAAATAGAGAAAGAACAAGAAGAACTTCCCTAAATTCTTGCTTCCAAATTCGTACAAATCCTTTAAATCTTTGTTTAATGTTTCAATCCTAGCTTGGTATGGGGTTTAGATGGTGGTTTAAGGTGATTGGTGAAGTGGGTACAGGGTTAGGACTTATTAGGATTTAAGAAATAAAAGTTCCTCTTTGAAAATGAGCTGAAACGAGCTTTTTATGAATTTCTTCAGCGCATAGCCGGTCGACCTAGCCGTTTGACTGGCTTCTCTTTCTTGCTCGACCGGCTTAAATCATGATGCTCTCTGGAATGGCCGGTCGACCGGCTTAAATTCTTTCTTCTCTAGAGCAGCTAGTCGACCTGGACGGTCGACCGGCTCTTCTTCTAAGTTACCGGCTGGATCAGAAAGATCTCTTCTTTATTCCTTTTCTTTTGGTCTTCATCCGTCAGCTCATTTCTTCCTCGCGTAAGCTTGAACCCTTCTAAAACACTCCTAAAACATGGAATATAACACTTAGTATAGTATTTATGCCTAAATACATTATGTAGAAATATTAACAAATATGCATAAACTTTATACTAAGTGCACTCGATTATGCTCTACACACCCTTAAATATGCATGCAAAAACTAGATGCAAACACGCACAAATGACACACATCAGATGACAAGCTCCCGGATGTCATTTTCCCTAAACTAAGAAATGGCACTAAAGCAAAAGTTGAGGTTGAATATGCATAGAGGCCTATCAAATGGCCTTATTGCAAGATGATTGGTCATGTTGAAGAAAAGTGCCCTAAAAAGCCTAAAGCTCCCCCTTCACAAAGGAACTTCCCTAAGCAAACTCCTAAGGTCCATAATGATGGCATGTTGTGGAGAGGAAACAAGCACCCTTGAAGATACAAGATTCACCCATGGCACCCCAAATGGATGTGCAATCTTCCAAGAAAAAGAATTGCACCTTTTGGCCACCCTCTCCCTCTAAGGTAATCCAAGACCCCTCTTGCTCTAAATCCATGAACATTAATCATTTTGAGGCTCTTGACACTATAAGGGACTTAGAAGAAGGGGAATTGCAAAATAACAAAAATCATGGTTCCAACACAGAATTGATTAGTAATAAAACTCCAAATACAAAGAGCAATTGCAACCCGGGGCCTAGAGCTCCTTCTTTATCTTCCAAATGAAATTTTGCTCTTGGACTACTAGGGGTTTCAATTCCCCTAGCAAACAAAAGGAAGTCAAAGTTTTGATCAATAAGCATTGCTTGGATATTTTTTGTCTCTTAGAGAACAAAGTGGTTTCTCAAGATAGCATAAATCACATTGGCTCCAACTTTTGGAATTTGGGTTTCAACAATCACATTGATGATTCGGTGAATGGGCGAATTTGGCTATTTTGGAGAAAAAAAATTCTTGCCACTTTTGTTGATTCTTGTGACCAAGCCCTTCTCTACAATTTTGATGATCATATGCACAAATCTCTCTTTGTGGCTTTTGTTTATGGTCATAATGATGCTTCTAAAAGAAACAAACTTTGGAGTAAACTTGAGGAATGGTACTCTTGGTGTGATGATAGTGATCTTTGTATCATGGGGAATTTTAATGAAGTTTTGCATTGTGGGGATAAATCTAACTCATCATCCATTCCAAAGAGTGCTTGGAATTTTCAAAGGATTATTGCCAATGCTAGCCTTCATGAAGCTAAAGCACATGGGCCGCACTTTACTTGGACAAACAAGGGTGATGAAGATAATTTCTTGGGCAGCAAAGTTGATAGGGCGTTGGTTAATGCAAATTGGATTCAAACATATCAAAAATCCTTTCTCTTGGTGGATCCTCCCAGAGTCTCCGATCATTGCCCTCTCATTATGCAAACTTGTAAGTCTTGGCTTTCTTCTCCTAAGCCTTTTAAATTTTATAATGCTTGGACTTCCCACCATGATTTCTTGAAGCTTGTTAATGAGTATTGGAGTACACGGGTCAATGGTACTCCAATGTTCATCCTTTATCAAAAGCAAAAATCTCCCAAGAAAGCTCTTAAATCTTTTGATGAGGAACACTTTGCTTGCATTCCTATTGCCATCAAGAAGCTACGAGAGGAACTTGGTCTTATGCAATGTGCCATTTATAATGGGAAGAAGAATCTTGCCTTTATTGTTAAGGAGAAGAGGCTATTGGTTAGGCTAGAAGAACTTGAATCTATTATTATGGAAAATGGCAAGTTAGGGGCTGACCCACCCGAAGAAGTTTTTAGGGAAGGTGATGGGCATTGGGAACATTGTCTTATTGGTCAATTCCTTGATCATCCACCACCTTTCTTTCTCATTAGAAGAATGGTTGATTTGCATTGGAAGAACTTTGGGAAAATTGAAATCAAATCAGCCGATAATGGAATGTTCGTGTTCAAGTTTGAAAATGAAAATTATTGTGCTCAAATCTTGGAACAAATGTGGCATGTAAACCATAGACCACTTTTGCTTAGACGATGGGATCCACAAGCACAATTGATGCATTTTAGTTGGGAGAAAGTTCCTTTGTGGGTCAAGCTTAGGAATGTGCCATGCTCTTTGATCACTAGAAGGGGTCTCAGCTTTGTTGCTAGCACCCTTGGTTTTCCAATTCAAATGGATAGATTGACGGAATCTAGAACCTTTGTTGGGTTTGCTAGAGTATGCATCGAGATGGATCTCTCTAAAGAGCTTCTCGATCATACATTTGTCAAGATGAGAAACGAGGAATGGGCCAAAATTGATGTTGAATATACTTGGAAACCATTGTTTGCCCTTCTTGCAAAATTGTCGGTCACTCACAAAGAACATGCCCAAATATGCCTCATGCAAATAGCATTCATCAAGTACATAGTATTGAAAAGAAAGAGGGGGAATGGAGAAATTACAAGACAAAGAAAGTGTGGAAAAAAGTGCCCACTATTAATCCCACTCCATTTGCAAATGTGGTTCTTGAATCCAAGGCATCTAAAGAGCCCCTTGCTGATTTGCCTTCCTATTCTTCAACATGCAATAGATTTGCTGCCCTTGATGAGAATGAGGCAACTACAAATGTTGATGGTAAGGAAGAAGTAAACAAGATTAATTGTTGTGATAAAGAAGAAGATCAAGTTGTTGAGGCCTCAACCCAGGGGGTTATAAAGAATACTGAAGTTAATGCCACGAACCGAGGAAATGAAGCAAATGTTGCTGATTTAGGCATCCATCAACATGCAAATCAAAATGAAGCGCAGTTGGATGAAGAAAACTTGAGTGTTGAGCAAGATAAATGGAAAGGGAACGTAGGGAACACACTTGAAGGCTCTTGGACCAGATTTGAAGATCGCTCTTCCGATCCCATATGATGTGTTTGATTTTGATTGGATTTTTCTTTTGATGTCTTTTTTGTCGGATTATCCCTTTTGTCTTGATTTACTTGCCCCTCAAAACCCTTGCTTTGTATTGTTGTATCATATGGTTTGAGGGGTTTGAATGGTTTCTATACCAAATTTTGGGATCAATAAAATCTTACTTAATCCGCAAAAAAAATCAAGACTTTCTTGGATTAAAGAAGGTGACACAAACTTAACTTTCTTCTTCAAGGCTGTGAATGGGAGAAGACTCAAAAACACTATTCATGCTATCAAAAATGATAATGGCCAACTTCTTTTGGAAGATTTTGAGGTAAAAAATGAGTTCATCAATTACTACGAAAAGCTTCTTGGAACTCCAACTACTTCTCTTGCTAGTGTGGATGTTGTTAGAAGCATCATTAGGAAGTCTATTGACAATGAGCTTGCTTCCTTTCTTATTGCCCCCATTACAAATGTTGTGATTAAGGAAGCCATTTTCTCTCTTAATCCTAATAAGAGTCTGGGGCCAGATGGCTATACCTCTCACTTTTACATGATGGCTTGGGAGATTGTGGAAGAAGATGTGACAAATGCCATAAGGTCTTTCTTTGATACAAGTATTCTTCTCAAAGAGGTAAATGTAACTATTATTACCCTTGTGCCTAAAACCCCAAACCCGGCTTTGGTTAAAGATTTTAGGCCAATTTCTTGTTTCAACACCATTTATAAGTGCATTTCCAAAATCATTGCAAATAGGCTCAAAGTTTGATTGCCTCATATCATCTCTTGGAATCAATTAGCCATTATCCAAAATCGGCACATTATTGAGAATATCCTCATTGCTCATGATCTTTTGAGCGGTTACTCTAGAAGGCATATCTCCCATAGATGTGCATTCAAAGTGGACATCATGAAAACTTTTAATTCTTTGAATTGGAATTTTCTTGAACGCACCCTACTTGCCTTTGGTTTTCCTCACACCTTTGTGAAGTGGATTATGGCTTGTGTTACTGCACCTAGATTCTCTATTGCACTCAATGGCGGTCTGGAAGGATATTTTTATGGAGCTAATGGCATAAGGCAAGGAGATCCCATTTCTCCTTATCTTTTTGTCATCTGCATGAAGGTGCTTTCTTGTATGATGAATAAGTTGGGAGACAACCCAGGTTTTCATTTTCATCCTAAATGCACTCACTTTCTTTTCTTTTTTTTTTTGCGAGTTAAAGTGAGAATTTTTATTCAATCGCAATTTGGTACAATCCATCCATTACCCCTAAATCAAAGATACGACATAACAATCGATGACTAGATAGGGGGTAAGTAAAACAACAAAACAAAAAAGAGAGAATTCCAAATAACAAAGAATAAGAGAAAATCAATGTAAACCAAGGATCAACAAAAACATGAAAGAGCTAGATTGGAGTAGCCATGTGTAAAGGGGGAGTGATAATTTTTCCTTCTATTCCATAATCGATAAAAGCTTCAACATGAACTTCTTAGGATTGCACATTCCTTCCAAGATCTTCTCCTCCGATCTTTTCATTCACGGGCTCATTTTCGACTTCATTGGGGGGATCAATACTCTTGGTCGCCTCATTATCATTTCCTTTCCCAATTGCATTTACATTTTCTTCACTATCCTTTGCATCTTCAATATCGAGGTTGGCAAACCGATTTGAGCAAAAAGACATATTTTCTGATTTTGTTGTATTGTTTGCGCTAGGAGAGAGTGCAACACTTGAGAATGGTTTTGGATCCACAAAATGAGTTCTTTTCCACACTTTCTTAGTCTTTTGACCATTCCATCCATTATTTGCACTCACTTAAAGCTTAATCATCTTTGTTTTGCGGATGACCTTTTTATCTTTTGCAAAGGTGACCTGTCTTCCATTGATTACATCATGGACACCTTGAAGACTTTTGCTTCCTTATCCAGGATGAACATTAATCACGCAAAGAGTGACATCTTCTTTGGGGGAATTTCAAATGAGGATAAATTTGTTATTATTGATAAAGTGGGCTTTCACGAGGGAGAGCTTCCTATTCGTTATTTGGGCATCCCACTTGTCTCAAGAAAGCTTAGAAAGTCAGATTGCTACCCTCTTATGGAGAAGATAAATGCAAGACTTGACTCTTGGTGCAATAATTGGCTCTCTTTTGTGGGTAGACTCATACTTATCAAATCCACTCTCATTCAAATTTGTGCATATTGGGCTAATGCTATTCTTCTTCCAAAAGGACTCTTGGCAGCCATTGAATCAAAATTTAAAGCTTTTCTTTGGAGAAAGACGGGACCCAAAGTTGCTTGGAAGGACCTATGCTTCCCTTGAAGGAATTTTGCAAAACTTTTTCACAAATTCTTCCAAGATCAGGCTCATGTAAATTAAAAATTTCACAAAAAACATGATTAGTACCTGGATATTCGTGACACAAATATGTGTTTTGACGAGTAGCCTTGTAGAAGCTTGATCTTCCTTCTCTTCGTACACAGCTAAGAAATAATGATGGAGGCTAGGGTTTTTTTAAGGGAGGAGGAATATTTTTCTCTGTAGGAAAAACTGGTAACCCTATTTCAAAATACGTACAATACCTCTCCTTTCGTAGAGCAAAAAGAGTTGGGCCTTCACAAGTCCTAGGCTCACTTCCTCCAACCCAATTGGGCCCAAACCTTTTAACCCAATTAGGAATTAAATCTCTATTTAATTCTTAACCCATTTAGCTCAAGATTTAATTCATGTCACATTTTCTGTGATAGCAGAAAATAGATGAAATTAAATCCGTGACCTTCTTAATAATTAATATTAAATATTTAATTTCTAATTAAATATTCAAATACATTGATTATTAATTCCTTTATTTAATTCACAATTAAATAATGGAATATTTAATTCTCAATTAAATATATTAGATCAAACCATCAATAAAATTCTCAATCTTTTGCGTGACTTCGTAGGTTCAAACGTAAACACGTAATACAAGGACAATCTTTGTACTAATTAGAGATACCGTCTAGCAACGGTTCCTGACGTCCGGATAAGCTGAAAAATTGCAAGACAACTATCAATAAACCTGGGCACTATGGCATATCCCCTATGATCCTCGATATTCTGAAACAACCCTAGGAGCATGGTCAATTATCAAACCCCTAATTAGTTATTCTGTATTAAGTCCTAATCTTGTCATGACTTATCACGACATGTCTCCGTGACACATCACGCAGAAAGCTTTGGCCAAAGACTTAACGAGTTAGGACTAGGTGGAATATCATTCTCCCAATACCTGGAGCGAGTCAATCCCATCTTGTCCTGCACATTGGTTTCACAACACTTGCTCCACCCAGTAACCCTTCATCACCAAATTGGAAATTCGGGTAGTCTGGCACCAAAGTACGAGGAGTAATTCGCAAGCATCTATGGCAGTCTTAGGTTGAAGGGAATACTACAACCATGTGCACCACAAGTAATCCTTTAACAGTAGGGTAAGTACCATAGGATGCTTGTAAGCGAGTCATGTTCAGTAAGCATGTCTCCATACCCAACCTGTGTGTCACACTGGTGTCTCAACACCCATTGGTCATGAAGAAGACCAACCCATGTGACAAACAATAACCTCTACTCGAAGGAATTGACGTCCTAGTACCAATTCCATCATTAGGTTACGAATAGATTTTAAGAACAATCAGACCATGCCTCATTCACATGATCCCACACAATTGTTCTAAGGAACTACATCATGATCAAAATAAGAGAAGATGGTGCGAGATGATATAATGGCCAAATATTATTAAGATAACTTGTATGTAAACTATTCGAGAAATACAATAGATGACTGACTTTAGGACATTATTCCTAACAATCTCCCACTTGGACTAAAGCCAGTCGAATCTATATCCTATATCCATCTTCTCTCGATGTGAATCAAACTCCTTGGCCCCGAGGGCCTTAGTAAATGGGTCAGCCAAATTCTCTTTACTGTTGATCTTCTGCAGAATGACGTCACCTCTAGCTATGATCTCTCATATCAGGTGGTAACGTCTCAGCACATGTTTGGCTTTCTGGTGGGATCGAGGTTCCTTCGCTGAGCAATGGCACCAGTACTATCGTTGAAGATTATGACTGGACCAGCTAAGTCAGGAACAACCCTAAGTTCAGTGATGAATTTCTTGAGCCAAACTGCTTCCTTTGCCGCATCAGACACTGCTACGTATTCTACCTCACAGACAGAATCAGCCACGGTATGTTGCTTGGAACTCTTCTAGCAAATAGCTCCACCATTTAAGGTAAACATGAAACCGGACACGTTTTTACTGTCATCCCTATCTGACTAGAAACTAGAATCAGTGTAACCTACCAGTTTCATGTCAGCACCCCCATAGACGAGCCATAAGTCTTTAGTATTTCTTAAATACTTAAGGATGCTCTTTGCCACTTGCTAATGTCTCTCAGCGGGATCAGATTGATATCTACTGACCACTCCTAAGGAGTAAGCCACATCAGACCTCGTACATGTTATAGCGTACATGATAGATCCTATTACTGAAGCATAAGGGACTCCATTGATACACTCTCTTTCTTGAGAAGTTGAGGGACAATCCCTTTTGGAATTTTCCATGTTGAACCTTTTCAACACGGTGTCAATATACATGGATTGGGACAATCCCAACAACCTTTTAGATCTATCTCTATAGATTTTGATCCCAAGGATATAGGAAGCTTATCCTAAATCCTTCATGGAGAATTGTGACGAAAGCCACAACTTCACATTCTGTAATGCGGGGATATCATTTCCTATAAGGAGAATGTCATCTACATACAATACTAAGAATGTGACCACATGTTTGTTAGCCCATTTATAAATGCAAGGCTCTTTTTCATTCTTAACGAAACCATACGTTTTGACAAACCATACTTTGTCAAAACGTATGTTCCAACTCCGAGAAGCTTGCTTAAGTCCATAGATGGACTTCTGAAGCTTACACATTCTAGACTCATCTGTAGATGTGAACCCTTCAGGTTGTGTCATATACACTTCCTCTTATAGCTCACCATTAAGGAAAGCTGTTTTAACATCCATTTGCCAGATCTCATAATCTAAGTGCACAGCTATAGCAAGCATAATGCAAATTGACTTGAGCATTGCTACAGGGAAAAATGTTTTATCATAGTCAATACCATGACATTGCTGATATCCCTTAGCAACCAAACGGGCTTTGTAGGTCTCCACCTTGTCATCTGCTCCTCGCTTTCGTTTGAAAACCCATTTACATCTAATAGGTTTAACCCTTTCAGGTGGATCAACTAATGTCCACACATTATTGATTTTCATGGATTCCATTGCAGATTCCATGGCCTTAGCCATTCTTTGGAGTCGTGCCTTTGCATGGCATCCATATAGGTGATCAGATCCTTATCATTCTTATCTAGCTCGATGGGATCATCGTCTTGAACCAGGAATCCATACCTAGTTGGTTTACGAGGTACTCTACTAGATCTCCTATGTGATACCTCTATAGTAGCTTCAGGATCTGGTTCCCTAACCTCATCCTGTCCTATATGTTCAAATGAAGGTGTCTGTACTTCACCAAGGTCAATAGTAGATGTAGTTCTCTCTTGTTCGAGAAACTCTTTCTCTAGGAAGACTGCTCTAGCAGCAACAAACACCTTTTGTTCTTTATCATGATAGAAGTAGTATCCTCTAGACTCTCTAGGGTATCCTACAAATCTACATTTGTCAGATTTTGGTTCTAGCTTATCAGTCTGAAGACACTTGACGTATGCCGAACACCCCTAAAACTTGAGGTAAGAGAGTGCTGGTCTACGACCATGCCACATCTCATATGGTGTCTTTTCTACTGACTTGCTAAGTACTTTATTCAGCACATGTGCGGCTGTCTCAAGAGCATATCCCTAAAAGGATATGGGCAGATCCGTGCGTCCCATCATGGATCAAACCATGTCTAACAGTGCTCGATTTCTCCTTTCAGACACACCATTATGTTGTGGTATACCTGGAGGAGTCTATTGCGAGAGAATCCCATTCTCTTCTAGGTAATTCAAAAACTCATTAGAAAGATATTATCCTCCTCGATCAGATCGTAGGATCTTAATACTCTTTCCAGTTTATTTTTCTACCTCACTCTTGTATCTCTTGAACATTTCAAAAGACTCTGATTTATGTATCATCAAATAGACATATCCACATCTAGATAGGTCATCAGTGAATATAATGAAGTAAGAATACCCACCTCTAGCACGAGTGCTCATGGGCCCACATACATCGGTATGTATAATACCCAAGAGTTCTATAGCTTTATCACCTTTTCCAGCAAAAGGGAATTTGGTCATTTTTCCAAATAGACAAGACTCACAAGTCTGTAGTGATTCAGGATCACTAATGTCAAGAAACCCTTCCTTGACCAACTTGTTAACCCTATCTTTATTAATATGACCAAGTCTATAGTGCCAAAGATATATATCTGAAGTAGTTCCTATTTTGGGATGTTTATTGCTAACATGCAAGATGTGCACAGGCTGTGTCAAAATATAAATCCCAGGTTCCAATCGTCCAAAAAAAGCACAAACATTATTCAAAATAATGTCAATTCCATTACTGGAAATTATAAAGGAATATCCATCTTGGGCTAACAGCCCAATTGAAATAATGTTCAAAACAAAATCTGGACAAATGAAAACATCAGAAAGACTTAAGTTCATAGAATTGATAGCCAGAGATAAACACCCTAACGCTAGTACTGGAACAGGATTTCCATTGCCAACGCTCAGATATCCCTGTCTGTCTTTGAACTTCTTACTGACCTGTAGCCCCTACAATTAATTGCAAATATGATAAGGACTACCTGTATCTAATACATAGGTAGTAGAGTCTGTGACACTAAAGTTGCAAGGAGTAATCATATACGTACCTTGCTGAGCAACCTGTTGCTTTCTTCTAGGCCTGTTTGGATCTAAAGACGCCAAATACTGAGGACAATTCCTCTTCCAGTGTCCAAGCTGCTTGTAGAAGAAACACTCTGCTTGGCTCTTCTCAACCTTTTGATTGCGGGCTTGGTTTTGCTACTGTGTAGGTTTCTTAATCCCACCTCGAGCTTTGGATGCATTTTTGTTCTTCTTTTTGCCTTTCTTAAAACCTTTGCATCTCAAGGATGAGACACCTCCCACTATATTAATAGGCTTTTTCAAGAGCAGGTTATCTTTCTCAAAGGTTTGTAATAGTCCTAGTAGCCTGTGGTAATTAACAACAAGCTTATTCATCTTGAATTGATTCAAGAAAGGGAGGAAAGATGGAGGCAACGAGTTAAGAATGGCATCTTTGCCAAGCTGTTCTTGAATGGAAAGCCTATCTTAGCCAACTTCTCAATGTTTTCTGTCATGTAAAATACATGGTCAGTAACTGATGTGCCTCCTTCATCTTAGCGCCAAAAATAGCACATGAGGTTCTATGTCTTTCAGCATCATCCGATGTGCCAAACAATTCATTCAATGCTTGAATGATAGCCTCAGGCTGCGAATCCTCAAACTTGTGACAAAACTCATCATTTATCGCCGCCCTCATAATGTAGCGAACTGTGACTCTATCATCAAGCCATTTTTTATAGCGTCTACGATCCGCTGCAAGTGCATTAGCAGCAAGCTCCGCAAGTGCTGGATTAGTAAGAACATGCAAGATACGTTGATGTTCAAGCACAATGCGTAACCTTCGATACCAACTATCGAAGTTGGGCCCAGTGAGCTTCTCACTATCTAATAGTGATCTTAAAGACAACATGTTAGCCATTAAATCTGCAAATAATTGACATAAAAAGAATAAATAATCTATAATAAATATGAGTTATTAATTTTTCCAAAAGATATAGGCCAATATCTAATGGATCCTCCCACTATTTTGTTCAGACTGTTAGCCCTTACCTACAACCCCAAAAGGATTTCTGAAAAATAAACCCCTTTAATGAGTACCAAGATCCAAAACAATGTACATAGGCTCGACTGAGGTCGGCCAACCTATGGACACCACTTGGTAGGTTTATAACCAATTACTTCCCCAAGTAACTCCCAATATTTTGTTCTGCCCCAAGCATCTCTTTAGGAGGTCCTCCACTGAAAAGCTTGGTCAACCATTAACATGAACTCCCAAGGTTTTCCTTCGACCCCAATGAGTAGACCCGACTGAGGTTGGCCCACCTACTCATTAGTCTGAAGGGATTCCAAGGGTCTCATTTAGTAAATAATAATCCCAATATTCCAATAAAAGTTAGGCCTAAGGGCCTCCAACGTTTATTAGAGTAATGGGCCCATTATCATTTACTTTAATGGGAGGCAATGATTTGGACATCCCTATGTCTAAGTCACTTTAAGGACCTAATAAATTTTAGGGGATTTGTTTGATTAAAAGGGTGTGCTTGTTTAATAGCCAAACCTTTAATCATTCAGTTTAATTAATTGATTGGCATACAAAACAACATATATAAGCACATGCATATGGTTATGGGCCTTCCTAATGTGGCCCACTAGAGCCATCATAGGCTACTCTATCATGCAAAACTAAATTATTACATTTTAATTTTGGGAAACTTGGACAGGCCGAGGCCTTCAGCTTCTTAGTCTTCAGGTCCTCGTCTCGATAGTGCTAAAACCTACTAATTACATCATATAAAGAAGAACTCCTTCGAAAGGAGGGGATACATCACTTAGGAGAGGGATTTTACAACCAGATTAAAAAGAAGGCTGGGCTCGCAGGCCCAATTTAAAAACCCATAAATTAATTACAATAATTAATAAATAAAATGCAATAATAAACATGATATGCAAGCCCATAACCTCCTCATAATATGTCATACATCAAAATAAAAGAGCATAAACATTTTCATGATTTTATCGCACAATAATTAGATCAATTTACTCAAATTATATTGACCTTACCAAATAATTAAAACTCCTTTTTAATTATTTGGGGTCAAAATCCCAATTTTGACAAATTAGAGACTACCCCAATTAAATAAACTAATTTTGAGACTATTAGGGTGAAAAAACAAAATTTTCAAAAATTTTAGGCCTACCCAATTAATTAAAAAATAATTTTAAAAACTAATTGGGTGTCAAAACATATTTTTGACAAATAATGGATTTTAAAATAAATATCAAATATTTGTTAGAAAAAAAAGGACATATCAATTTTATCACATAAAATAATTTGTAGGCATTTAATAAACTATTTAATAAATATATAATTTAATTAACATTTACTTTAATTAAATTATACACTATGCCAGTAGCAGTAGTATGTAAATTAAAGAATAAACATTCAAACCCAAAGAGGCATGCAGCATAGATGGTAAAGATGTTGAGATGTTATTCAATAATGTCTTGAGTTTGAAACTAGGCAATAACATAAAACGTGCTTCTTTTTTTTTTTAATTAATTGAGTGACTAGCATATAAAAGGACATGAATCACATTCATGGATTAGGGCTTACCAGTGGTTGGGCTGGTAAGAGCGAGCAAATCTTAGGCAATGCACGCAAGTTCGAAACTCAGCAGCAGCATAAACCTGTTTTTTGTTTTAATACAATTGAGATACCAGATTTGGATATAAAAAATGAATGCGAACTGTAGCACAAGCTTGGGCATAGCCTAATGGTAGTAATGCTAGGCGTGGCTCTTAGAGGTTGGGGGTTCTAAACTCACTAATTTTTTTTTTTCAAAATTGAACACAGATACAACATAAAAAGAGAAACAATTTTCTCTGTCTAATAGAGATGTTTGAGTAGTCTAGTGGTAAAGCTCTATCTTTGGTTGCTCTGTGTTCAAGGGTTCAACACTAGTCAATAACGCAAAAATTTTTTCTTTAATTTTTATAATACCAAAATCTGCACTTTATATAAGATAGAATAGCATTCTTCATAATAACAAGAGTTTGGCCAGACTGGTCAATCATCTCATGATCCAACCAGGTTTCTCAAGTTCAAAACTTTGGAGCAGCATTAATAATTTTTTTTATTTCATTATTTCACAAACGTAGAAATAAATGCTGTCATCATGGTTTCAAAAAACACTTAATTAAATGCTATCTATAATGGCTATTAGAATAGAATAAATAGCTCGTAATTGGATTATAAACAATGAATAGGCAAAGTCAAACACAACTAAATTCTGATTTAATATTCAATATTTATATCATATATACATGTATAATTGCGCGATTTAATCATGAAAACATCAATAAAAGAGCCTTGGCTCTGATACCAATTGAAGGAATTTTGCAAAACTTTTTCACAAATTCTTCCAGGATCAGGCTCTTCTAAATTAAAATTTCACAAAGAACATGATTAGTACCTAGATATTCGTGACACGAATATGTGTTTTGACTAGTAGCCTTGTGGAAGCTTGATCTTCCTCCTCTTCGTACGCAGCCAAGAAATAATGATGGAGGCTAGGGTTTTTTTAAGAGAGGAGGAATATTTTTCTCTGTAGAAAAAACTGGTAACCCTATTTCAAAATACGTACAATACCTCTCCTTTTATAGAGCAAAAAAAGTTGGGCCTTCACAAGTCCTAGGCTCACTTCCTCCAACCCAATTGGGCCCAACCCTTTTAACCCAATTAGGAATTAAATCTCTATTTAATTCTTAACCCATTTAGCTCAAGATTTAATTCATGCCACATTTTCTGTGCTAGTAGAAAATAGATGAAATTAAATTCATGACCTTCTTAATAATTAATATTAAATATTTAATTTTTAATTAAATATTCAAATACATTAATTATTAATTCCTTTATTTAATTCATAATTAAATAATGGAATATTTAATTATCAATTAAATATATTAGATCAAACCATTAATAAAATTCTCGACCTTTTGCATGACTCCATAGGTTCAAACTTAAGCCGGTAATACAAAGACAATCTTTATACTAATCGAAGATACCGTCTAGCAACAGTTTCCGACATCCGGATAAGCTGTAAAATTGCAAGACAACTATCAATGAACCTGGGCACTATGGCATGGCCCCTATGACCCTCGATATTCTGAAACAACCCTAGGAGCGTGGTCAACTGTCGAACCCTTAAGTAGTTATTCCATATTCAGTCCTAATCTTGTCATGACTTATCACGACATGTCTCTGTGAAACATCACGCATAAAGCTTTGGCCAAAGACTTAACGAGTTAGGACTAGGTGGAATATCATTCTCCCAATAACCGAAGCAGGTCAATCCTATCTTGTCTAGCACATCGGATTCACGACACTTGCTCGCACCCAGTAACCCTTCGTCACCAAATTGGAAATTTGGATAGTCCAACACCAAAGTACGAGGAGTAATTCGCAAGCATCTATGGCAGTCTTAGGTTGAAGGGAATACTACAACCATGTGTACCACAAGCAATCCTTTGACAATAGGGTAACTACCATAGGATGCTTGTAAGCGAATCATGTTCAGTAAGCGTGTCTCCACACCATACCAGTGTGTCACACTGGTGTCTCAACACTCATTGGTCATGAAGAAGACCAACCCATGTGACAAAAAATTACCTCTACTCGAAGGAATTGACGTCCTAGTACCAATTCCATCATTAGGTTACGAACAGATTTTAAGAACAATCAGACCATGCCTCATTCACATGATCTCACACAATTGTTCTAAGGAACTACATCATGATCAAAATAAGAGAAGATGGTGCGATATGATGTAATGGCCAAATATTATTAAGATAACTCGTATGTAAACAATTCTAGAAATACAATAGATAACTGACTTTAGGACACTATTCCTAACATCCCACTCAATGAAGGTGGTCTTGGCATTAGAAGAATTGAAGAAATCAACAAAGTTTTTATGCTTAAAATTTTTTGGAGGATGTATGCCATAAAAGAATCACTTTGGAGCCAATGGATTCATAGCAACTATATCAAGGACTCTTCCATTTGATACAAACATCTCAAGACTTTAGTTGGATCTTCAAAGCTCTTTTAGCTTGCCATGGTAATGCAAGAAGTGTCATCAAGTGCAACATTGGAAATGGTATGAACACCTACTTTTTGATTGATAATTGGGATAGGGATGGTCCACTCTTGGAGCATTGGAGCAATATCTTCCCTACTCCCTCCCTCTATGCCAAGGTTAGTGATGTTTGTCTTAATGGTTCTTGGAGTTGGCATTGATGTTCCAAGCTTTACTCTTGAGGAGAATTCTCATGATACCATTGTTTGGACTATTTCCCCTAATGGTGGTTTTCTTTTAAGCATACTTGGGAGCATATTAGAATTAAAGGAAACCACTTTGAAGGTCATAACATCATTTGGCATAAAGGGCATAACCTAAAGCATGGATTCATTGTTTGGCTTGCATATCTTGATCGCCTTAGTACAAGGTTCAGAATCTCACATTAGGGACTCAACATCAATACTTCACGCATTTTTTGTTATATGGGATATGAGACTAGAGATCATCTCTTCTTTGAATGTAGTTTTACTAGAAGAGTTTGGAGATTTGGTTTATCTCTTTCCCTTGTCCCAGAAAATCTCATTTGCTGGAAAGATATAATTGATTACATTACTCCATTTGCCCATGAGAAGCATTTGAAAGCCTCAATCCTCAAGCACCTCTTTGGAGCTGCTATTTATCACATTTGGATGGAAAGAAATAGAAGAATATTCAAGAATGAAGCAAAAACAGAGGAGTACATTTGTAATGCTATTTTCAATGATGTTAAAGTTAAAATTTCTTGTAGTAGGAAGTTTCCTTCTACATGTCTGAACAAAACTCTAAGTAAATTGTAGAGACTTGATGATATCCTTGTATAGGTTTTGTGTTTCTCCACTTTTGTACTTGTACATATTTTTTGACTTTGCGGAATAAAATTTCTCTTACTTGCCCCGCAAAAAAAAAGCTCTTAAACACTTTGTCAAAATGCACAATTCTTGCCTCTCAAAGCAAATTGAAGATCTCAAAGGCTTTTGATACCCTCAATTGGAACTTCATTGAGATTACTCTTGTTGCTTTTGGATTCCTCAAGAAATTTTTGGATTAGATTATTGCTTGCATTTCTACACCAAGCTTCTCCATCTCTATTAATGGTAGTCTTGAAGGTTTCTTCCAAGGAGCAAATGGTATTTGACAAGGAGACCCCTTCTCTCCCTATATTGTTGTTATTTGCATGGAAGTGCTTACTTGTATGCTCAATAATCATGAATCTAATTTGGATTTTGGCTTTTATTCAAAATGTTCATCACTCAAGCTCAATCATCTTTGCTTTGCGAATGACCTCTTCATTTTTTGCAAAGGTAACACCAATTCCATTAATTGCATTATGGAAACTTTGCATACTTTTTCCTTCTACTTGGGGCTTAGGATTAATCCTTTGAAAAGTGATATCTTCTCTGGTGGGATTTCAAATGATGATTAGGCAGATATCTTGGATAAAATTGACTTCAATGAATGATCCTTACCAATTAGATATTTGGGGATTCCTCTTGTCACTAGAAAATTAAGGAAATCTAATTTTCACCCCCTCATGGAGAAGATCAAAGGAAAAATTGAGCATTGGGCAAATACATGGCTTTCTCATGCAAGGAGACTTCTTCTCATCAAATCTGCCTTCATGCAAATTTTTGCTTTTTGGGAAAGTTTTGTGCTCATTTCTAAAAGTATTTTGGTCCATTGAAACTAAATTCAAGGCTTTCCTTTGGAGAAATATGGGGCCAAAAGTTGCACGAAAGGACATTTGTTTACCACTCAAAGAAAGGGGTCTTGGTGTTAGGAAACTTTAGGACATCAACTATTAGGATTAGTATGCCCTAAAGCTCACTTGTATATAACATTTTGGATATTAAACAATGTACAATCATTTTTTTAAATGGCATTATGAGTTCCTTACATATTATCTCTGGCATGTTTTATTGGTGTATGTATAAAGGTCCCTCGACTTGAACTAATGACTTGGGTGCACAGTGAGGCTAAACGCATAGTAGGTCCAAGTCTAGATTTAGTCACGTCATAAATTGAGTCTGTAACAGAATGGTTGTGTTGGGCACTCTACCGGGATAAGGTTATATTGAGCAAGTCTCCTCGTTAAGGGTGATCTACCTAGGTCATTAGAGGACTTTTCGAATTTGTCTGAATAGTACGTGTGTGACGTATTTGACAGGACCATTGTGAGCATGTTTTCTAGAGACGTACTATCAAAGAAAGAAAACAAGATACTCACTGCTACTAAATGATCATTGCTCTTAATCTTGAGCATATGTGGATGAACTAATGAAGTTAGGGTTTGGTACTTTGATTCACTATAGGTGAGATCTTACTTTATTAGGATCAACAGTCTTATGTATTGAGTGCTAAGTTCTAATTAATTGGAACATGCATATGCAATATGGAATCTATGTGCCCTCTTTGGGATTATCCATATTTATCATCCGAATCTAGATATAGTGATACTACCTTTAAGGGTGTATCGGTCATATGGCTTGAGGGTCGTTCCCGAGATCAAGAGATTCAATGACCAAGGATGGTTGGCAATAGGACAAGGAATCCAACGGAAAAAGATACAACTAAAGAGGTGATAATACACAGGCCAAAGGACCAGTCTTAGCTATGGGTATACATAGGGGGCATACATAGAGGGGCATTATGGTCGGTTATTTAGTAGGTCAAAGACAAAGTTCACATTCTTTTGTGACAAGCTTTTAGGTAATAGTAATTATTCTTGGATACAACTTTGATCTTATGGTGGAATAGATTAGAGTTAAAAATAATTATTATTATGCCCCCTAGGTTGGGCAAGGACATTTTTTATTATTTTTGGAAGCCAAGGTTAAATGTGTCTTCTTGGTCCCTTCCTTAGTTGAAATGACTTTGAGAGAGTAATCTTGAAAGAGCAAATTCCATATTGTGGTAGTAGCCTTATTGGGCCAAAGTTTGGAATTGGGTTTGGGCTTTCTTTAGAGTCCAAGATAACCTAATTGGGCTTGGATGGTTTCTTATTGGGCTTGGGCCCCCACATGGATTATGGACTATGTGTTGGGCTTGGATTGTGAGCTTAGCCCAATCTTCCAAGACGTGCTAGAAAGTTACTACAAGAAAAATTCAAATTATACAAGTAACTTCCATGACATGTGGCAAACATTTACTATTAGGAAAAAGTTTCCCACATGGAAAGTTACAAGGTTTAGGTGCCAAAATTTTTCTATAAGTAGGCAAGACCTTAAACCATTTCTAGTATCCAAAAAATTTTGTAGTTGATCTCTTTCATTTTGGCAAGAGAATAACACATAGTACACACTTATTGTGTATTTTTTTACTCTAGATTTTCAAGAGCATATTACTTTGCTTCTTCCCACACAAGACGCTATTCTCTCGAGAAAAGTCTCTTTAACCGTAGGGCAAAAGCCTAGGGAGTTGCATATTACAACACCCTTATAGTAAATTTTTTTCGGTGGCTTTGTTCGTGAGCGGGAACAAAGCTCGTGAAGGTTTTAGCTTCATCAAAAAGGCCCTATGCTTCAAGAGGTTAGCTTTACATATTTTGCAAATATTAGTTATGTCCTATATGTTCTTAAGCATGTTCTTGTGTGTGTTATGTGGTTATTTTATTTTCCTAGCATGTTTTCTTGGCAGTATTTTTGAAAATATGGACTAAGATAGACCACATGTAATATTATCGATCCCACATCAACTTTATCTTCATGCTAAAGACCTTTTAGAGAATGTACTTATGCAAAGTTTCTCTTTGGAGCCATCGGGTGCACTCAAATTATCTCAAAGGAGAATCCATTTGGGGCATTTCTTGCCATCATGACGCTAATTGGACTCTTAAAGCACTTCTTCAATTTTGAATGAAAGCAAGAAAGCACATAAAGCATATTCTTGGTGATGGAAACAATACCTTCTTTTAGCATGATTGTTGGCATGTGGATGGATACCTCACTTAACATTGGAGCAACTTTTTTCCTTCCCTTCCTGATTTGGCAAAGGTGAGTTCCATCTTATCTAATGGTGCATGGAATTGGCCCATTATTTTGATTCACATCAGCCCCCCAAATATTGTTCTTGAGAATGGTAGCACAGATAAGATTACTTGGTCTCTTTCCCCCAATGGTCAATTTTCCTTTAAACACACATGGGACCACATCCATTGCAAAGGAGAACCCTTTAATGGTAATAACCTGATTTGGTTCAAGTGTCATAACCTGAGGCATGGATTCATTGCTTGGCTTGCTTTTGAGGACAAACTTAACATCAAGTATAGATCCTACATTGGGGTATTCAAATCAGCCCTTTATTCATTTTGTCACTTGGTTTGTGAAATAAGAGATCACCTTGTCTGCTTATGTAGCTTCACAAGAAGGATTTGGAGGAATGGTCTTCGCCTCATGAATGTTCCAAAAAACCTGATTGGTTGGGAAGATATCATTGCCTACCTAACTCCTTGGGCTTTGGAAAGGAATCTCAAGGCTACCATTCTCAAACACTTGCTTGAAGCGTCAGTTTATCATATTTGGGCTGAGAGGAATTGAAGGATCTTTTGCAATGAAGCAAGAATGGAAGAATTTCTTTTTACTATAATTTTTAATGATGTAAGATGTAAAGTTTCTTTTTGTAAAAAATTTGCGCCCACTAGCACAAATATTGGCATTTGTAGATCATGGAAACTCGATTGTATAGTGGGATAGCACATTCTTTTGTAATTACCCTTGTACATTTTTGAAGTTAATACATCAATCTTACTTGCTCTATGAAAAAAAAAATGAAGATCTTAAAGGCACTCTTGAAGTTGTCCAACACAACATGCTCAGTGGCTTTCTCAAAGAAAATGCTCTCAACAAAGAAAAAGAACTCATGGTGTAAATCAAAAATCTTGAAGCAACTTACAAGAACATGCTTTACCAAAAAGCTAGAGTTAATTGGATCAAGGATGGCAATGCAAATACTAGCTTTTTCCATCACTTGATTCGGGGAAGGAAGAACAAGAATACCATCTATGCAATAAATGATGCAGAAGGAAATCTTATCACTACAAAGGAGGGAATTAAGGTTGAATTCCTCAATTTCTTCAAGAATCTTATTGGCACACCATCTCATTCCAATGCAAGTGTGGAAGTTATCAAGGATTTTTTTTTGCAAGAAAAGTAAGTTTGTATTAATAATCAAAGAGAGTGATGTAGAAAAGAGAGCACATATAAGAAATAGGGTAAGTATATTTTCTATTCCCCATGATTTACATAAAGCACGATTAATACAAGAGGAAGCAAAAGCTTTACAATGCTACACTTTAATCTAACATGATTGTAAATGGATGAGAAAATTTGTTCTTCAATACGGTAGCTCTTTTTGAATTCTCAAGCATTTCTTTCTTCCCAAATGAAGTAGATAGCAGCCTCCAAAAAGTGTTTTAAGATTGTAGCTTTTAAGTTCTTCTCAAGTGCATTGGTAAAACTAATGGCACACCATCAAGGAGTTCACTGGAAAAACTATTGATGATGGTTGCTTGAATAAGCTTGCTACTGCCCCTATTACTCTAAAGGAGATTAAGCATACTCTCTTCTCCATTAACCCCAACAAAAGTCCGAGCTTGGATGGTTACACTTCTCAAAAAAAAAAGGAAGCATGGAATATCGTTGGAGATGATGTTCTTAAAGCAATTGGCTCCTTCTTCAATTCCACAAAACTTTTTTTTTTTGCAGGGCAAGTAAGTGTGTATTCATTTCCAAAATGATATGTTTTTGCGAATTAAGAGAAAAATTTATTCAACGCAAATTTGGTACATCCAATCCATACCCCTCAAACCTAATTGAAACAATCAATACAAAGCAAAGTTCAAAGCTTAAGGGGTACAGTAAACAAAAACAAGGGTTACAAACCAATTACAAATGAGAAATTCCAAGCCTCCAAAAAGAAATAAGGAAACCAAGTAGAGGAAGATCCTCAAGTGTTTGGCATGAGAAGTGGTAGATCCTTTACACCTAAGAGGCCAACATCCTTAGGGCCTTCAAAGAAGCCTAAGTCCTCACTGCACGTCTAACATACTCAACATGATCACCCAAATCAGCAGCTCCATCTTCAATCTTCTTAAATTGTGTGGCATTCACACAACTTCAATATTTCCTTCATGTTCGGTATCATTTTTAGCATCATTACTTGTGATGCCATCTATTTCCTTCAATGGAGTTTTTTCCCTCACCATGAACGGCATCAACATTTGGAGAGAGGGCAACAAAGCAATTTTCAACCATAGGAGTCATGTTTGAAGTTTCATTTTCCTTTACTTTGTTATCTTCAAAGGGGGTAGCATTAAACACTTTCTTCCAAACTTTCATAGACCGAGTAATTTTCCACCCTTCCCAATTCCTTTTATCTCTTTCATCCCTTTTCTTAGGAGGTTGAAAAGTTGCATTAAGAGAAAACAAGTGGTTTCCATGCATATTCAACTTCAATCTTTAATTATAAAGGCTAATTGCTTGCCCCTTATTGAGAAAATTACAGCAAGAATTGATTCTTGGTGTAACAATTGACTCTCTTTTGTGGGAACACTTGTCTTGATCAAATCCACCCTTATTCAAATTTGTGCTTTTTCGACAAGTGCCATCCTCCTCCCTAAAAGTGTGTTGTCTGCCTTTGAATCAAAATTCAAAGCATTCTTATGGAGAGGAACTGGTCCTAAAGTGGCTTGGAGGGATCTGTCTCCCATTGCATGAAGGTGGACTTAGGGTTTGTAGTATTGAGGAGATCAATAAAGTCTACTTGCTTAAAATTTTTTGAAGGATGTACACTGAAAAGAACACCCTCTAGAGCCAATGGATACACTCAAATTACATCAAGAATTCCTCCATTTGGATCATGCAAGCTCCCAAGGATGCTAGTTGGATCATTAAAGCACTCTTGAATTGCCGAGAAGATGCAAAGAACTTCATTCGACATAACATCAGTAATGGAGCCAATACTCTCTTTTGGATTGGTATATCGAGGGCTCTCTTTTGGAACATTGGAGCAATACCTTCCCAAGCCCGCCTCTTCTTGCAAAGGTTAGTGAACTTCTCACCAATGGTAGATGGAATTGGGCAATTCACCTCTCACATATTGAGAACCCAAACTTTGTTACTAATGAAACCACTTTGGATAAGATTATTTGGATTCTCTCCCCTAATGAGGATTTCATCTTCAAGCACACTTGGGAACACATTAGAAGGAAGGGAAACAACTTTGAGGGTCACAACATTATTTGGCACAAAAGGCATAACCCAAGATGTAGCTTCATTGTTTGGCTTGCATATCTTGATCGTCTAAACACAAAATTCAGAATCTTACATTGGGGGTTCAACATCAATCCTACTTGCACCTTTTGCTTTATGGGTTGTGAAACAAGAGATCATCTCTTCTTTGAATGTAGCTTTACTAGAAGGATTTAGAGAAAAGGTCTTCACCTTTCTTTTGCCCCGGAGAATCTGATTTGTTGGACAAAAATCATTAATTACATCACTCCTTTTGCACATGAAAAGCACTTGAAGGCCACCATCATCAAGCATCTTTTTGGTGCTGCCATTTACCATATTTGGAATGACAGAAATCAGCGTATCTTCCAAAATGAAGCAAAAATCGAGGAGTTCATTTTCAATGTTATTTTCAATGATGTTAAAGTTAAACTCTCTTGCTGTAGAAAATTTACTCCTTCTCCCTTGAACAAATTGCTTTGTAAATTGTGGAGGCTTGATGATATCATTGTATAGGGCTTTCCACTACATTTTCCACTCTTTTGTATTTGTACTTGTACATATTTTTGACACGTGAAATGCAATCACTTTCTTGCCCCGCAAAAAAAAAACTTCAATCTTTGCTCACTCTACATTTCTAAGTTTGACATTTGTGAAGTCAGGTAAGTCTTTTGAGAGATCCATCTCAATACAAATACGAACAAAACCCACAAACATGCCAGATTCTGTAAGCTTATCCATTTAGAGTGAAACCCCAAGAGTGCTCCCAATGTAACTCAGACCCCTCCGGGTGATAAGCGAGCATGACACATTATGAAGTTTAACCCATAAAGGAACTTTATCCCAAGAAAATTTGTGAATTTGAGCATTAGAATCCCATTTTCTAAGCAAAAGAGGTCTATGGTTCACATGCCGTAATTGTTCCATAACTTTATTGCAAATCTCATCATTCACAAATTTGAAAACAAAAAAACCATTCTTGAAAGATTTAATTTCAACATGCCCAAATTTCTTCCAATGAACATCCACCGTTTTCCAAATAAGGAAGAAGGGAGGGGGATTACTAACAAATTGTCCAATTAAGTAACAATTCCAATGACTATCTCCTTCGACAAAAACATCATCAAGAGGTATAGCACCCACAAAATCATTTTCAACAAAAGGAACAAAGAAATCAAGCTTTGTGGAATTTTCAAGATTACCTAAATAAGTGCGTTGCCAATCAACATTTGATCTCCAAGCAGAAATATGTCCACCAAAATTTTCTTGAATATTTTCTGGAATTGATAAGTTGGCAACCAAACTTACATTTTGTTGGATGTTGCATGCAGAAGAATTAAGAGGATTCTGGTCACCTTTTGGAGATATGGATCTGCTTGCACTAAAATCATACGTGGTAGCCATATCACCAAAACGAGCTAACTTGGAATAAGATGTTGGAAATGTATTAGTTAATTTAGCATTCAAGGGAGGAAAATTAGTGTCAAAATCTTTGGCACGTGAAGTATGGTCCACATCTTGTGCATTGGAAGCCGAATTTCATTGTTGATCATTTTTTGAAGATGTTACCCGAAGTGGAATTATGTGCCACCACATGAGCTTGGGATGTGGTTGGGGTAAAGACCAATGTTTGCTGAGTTGTTAGCTTAGAGAGAGTTTGACCTGAAAAGCACTCATCCTTGTCAGCCATAGTATATTCACGTGAAGCATAATGTAAGAGACTGGGGGACAAATCGCAATATCCAGCAGGTAAAGACCAAGAGCAGGATCTTTCTCTTTCCATTTCAACTGAAGTAGATCTCGCCATCTGATCATCTTACTCGACTGATTTTCCATTCAAAACACGAGGAGGAGGATGATTTCAGCTTACCACATTGTTCTCCACGTCAAGGGGATGCGAACGAGACCCAATATGCATATGGGAAGATTGGCCGACCATAGGATTTGCGACATGAGCTTCAGGAGATTTATCTTCCATATTCTCCACAGAATTCAAAGAGTGAGTAACCATGGCACTTGAAGAAGAAAGTCTTCTTGCCGAGCTTTTACATAAGCTTTGGACGAGTGTTGCTTGGAGATATTGTATCTTTCTTCAAGATAGGCTTATAAACCCATTATAGAAGGGCATTCCTTTCTTGCCATTTCGATTTTGGCATCAATTTCTTCCATAGAGTTGAAGTGTGTTGCTAAAGAATGTGAGGAAGATGGTGATGTCACTATGGAGGAATAGTCGTGTGAAGTGTGTTGCTTGAGCACTATGTTGCTAATGGAATCATATGCCATTTTGAGTTCAATGTTTGTGTTGGTTGAGGAATCATCTTCCTCCATGAAAGTAGATGAAGCATAATTGGCCATGAAGGAGGAACATTCTGAATTTCTTCATTTTCAGCATATTTTCCTTCATAAGTAGCAGCACTATTCGAGATTTCTTCATAAGAGTCCTTAACCTTTTCTTTTATGGCCTTGCTTCTAGCACTCTTACAAGAAGAGGTGTGATGCTTCTTCTTGGGCACGATTGATTTATGAAGAAAAATATTGGTAGGTGAGTGAAGTAAATCTAAAGAGAAGAGATAGCATAATTTCTAGAGAGAGAATGGATTCTTTATTCCAAAATGATATGTACAACAACAATGTAAAGGATTTACAAAAGAGAAAGTCTAAGGAATGATATTTTCCATCTTCCATGACTTTCTATCAATATTGAGATGTGAATTTTTAAACTTTTTACCAAAAGAAATTTTTGTTCTCACATCATTGTAAATGGAAGAGAAGATGCATTCTTCAATCTTAGCTTCATTCTTCAAAAGTCTCCTATTTCTATTAAGCCAGATGTGGTAGACAGATACCCCAAGGAGATGCTTCAAAATGGTAGCTTTCAAGTTTCCTTAAGCGCAAATGGAGTTAAATATGTGATGATACTATCCCAGTCAATGATAGACACTGGAACTTTAGTGATTTACAATCCATGCCTCCAAATTCTCCTCGTAAAGCTACATTCAAAGAACAAATGGTTTCTTGTGTCACATCCCATATGACAAAAGATGCAAAGTGGGTTGATTTACATCCCTCAAAAGAGTAGATGGTATAGTGTGCTCAATTTATCTTTAAATGCAAGCCAACAAAAAACCCACATCTTAGGTTGTGACCCTTAAACCAAATCAGATTGTGCATATCAAAAGGGGTACCTTTTATCCTTATGTGTTCCCAAGTATGATTGAAGGAGAAATCACCATTAGGGGAGATATTCCAATCAACTTCATCTTCGGTGTTTGCATCAAGTATGGTGTTAGGAACATTAATATGGATAAGTTGAATTGGCCAAATCCAATGCCCATTTGAATAGATAGAAATCACCGTTGCATGGAGTAGAGGGAAAGATATAATGTTGCTCCAATGTCTAAGAAGACAAGCACTTTCGTGCCAATTATCAAGCCAAAAGAAAGTGTTAACACCATTACCAACTTTATGTTTGATGAATCCTTTGGAAATGTCATGGGAGGAGAGAAGATTTTTGAACACCCAACTAGCATTCTTTAGACAATCAATTGTCCAAATTGAGCCATCTTTAATGTAGTTAAGATGAATTCATTGGCTCCTAGTGATTCACAGAATGCATACATTCGCTAAAAGACTTTGAGCATGAAAATTTTGTTGATTTCCCCAAGCTTCCTAATACCAAGTCCACCTTCATCCAATGGTAGCTCACATCTTTCCAAGCAACTTTAGGTCCCATATTTCTCCAAAGGAAGGCTTTGAATTTATATTCAATGGTGGAAAGAGTACCTTTTGGAATGAGAATAGCACCAACCCAAAATACAAAGATTTGGGTAAGAGAAGCCTTAATGAGGAGTAATCATCCTGCAAAAGAGAGCCAATTGTTCGTCCATGCTCTAAGCTTTTGATCAATTTTTTCTAAAAGTGGGAGACGATCATTTTTTTAGAGCTTCCTTGTGACCAACGAAATGCCAAGGTATCAAATGGGAAGTGATCCTTCTTTGAATCCCACTTTATTAATGATGTCAAACTTGTATTCACTGGGAATTCCTCCAAAGAATATATTACTTTTTGCCTTGTTAATCACCAAACCTAAGTAAGTAGCAAAAGTATTGAGAGTCTCCATGATATTGAAAATAACTTGGATGTCCCCTTCGCAAAAAATGAAAAGATCATCAGCAAATCATAGGTGATTGAGCTTCAAAGGCGCGCATTTTGGATGATATTCGAAATTGGTGCTTGAGGCCAAACTGTTGAGCATACAAGAAAGAACCTCCATGCAAATGACAAACAAGTAAGGTGAGAGAGGATCACCTTGTCTAATTCCATTTGTCCCTTTGAAAAACTCTTTCAAACTTCCATTGATGGAAATAGAGTAACTCGGAGCAAAAATAAATGGTGTCAAGATGGGCTCTCTCTAGAAATGCTCTCTTCTCGCTCTAGAACCCTACAATCAGCCACCAACCCACCACCACCCACCTTAAACACTTAGCCTAAACACACTTACCACTCATGGGAAAGAAAAAGAGGAATAACTCTCCCACTCGTACAAGTGCTCGGTTAAATGCCCAAAAAATTGCAAAACATAATTCCTCCATTGTTGCTTCAGATGAGGTTGATATTGCATCTTTACCTTGTGTTAGTGGAGATAAATCATCAACCTCAAGAGAACTTAAAGAGGTTTTTGATGCAGTTGAAACGGGGAAAACTTTTAAGGAATACGAAGATGAAACAAACCAAACAAAGGCTACCCCCATTCAAAAGTTCATTAGTAGCTCAACAGTAAATACCTACTCTCCCTCAAAATCTTGGAGTCCACCGTTATCTCCAAAGAAAATGACGGAGATGGAGATTGCTCAAAAGCTCTTTACTCCCTCTCTTAAGGATACCATTCCACTCCTTAATCATTCATGTCTACAAAACCTTGCAAAAGCTCATAGCGAGGAAGTCTTGGATAGCCATGGAGGAAATCTGAATAGTACCGAAGAAGTGAAAAAGCAAGAAGATTCAAACCTTTTGTCCAATCGAGCAAAGACCTCTTGTCATATCCTAAGTGTACTTCCCTTAACAAAAGCCCGACAACACATCTCTTAGCTGGTGAGCAAGTACAAGGTCCATCTCTCTTAAGAGAAGAATCTCACACTCAACTCATTGAAAATTCAGACTTCCTTCCACTCGACCAAAGTACTCGTGGCCCGCTCTTTGGTGACTTGGCTGCCAAATCACATAACAATGCCAACTCAACTCTTGACTCAGTCAGCAATAAAAAAGAAAATCCTATAGACGAGGAAGGAAGCTTTCTCGAAGTCCAACCAAGAAAAAAAAGGATAAATGCATGGCGAAAATCACCAAACCTAAGGTACATCCCTTCAAGTAATGATCCTACCTCGGATTGGGGAAATGATTTCTCTAAGCACATGAGTACTAGTCTACATACTGAAAAGGAATTTGAAGTGAAAATTGAAAATGGGATTAGGGACATGGCTAATCCTCCAACTGATATCTATGATGAAGGTGAAAACCTTTGGCTTCATTGCCTTGTTGGCCAATTCATAGGTGCAACCCCACCCTTCCATCTTATAAAATACATGGTTGATGCGGCATTACTGAAATTTGGAAGAGTGAAAATCATAAACAAGGGGAGAGGACTTTACATCTTCAAATTTGAAAAAGAAGAATATTGTCTAAAGGTTTTACAACAATTATGGCATGTAAACAATATACCTCTTCTCCTTAGAAAGTGGCAATCTTATCTTGAATATATCAATCTTTGTTGCAATAAAGTCCCGATTTGGATAGAGTTGAGGGATGTCCCAATGAGTCTTTGGTCTAAAAGAGGCCTCGGATATGTTGCTTCTTTTGTTGGCACTTCCATCCAATTAGATGCTCTCACCAAAACTAGAAGGAATTTGGAATATGCAGGGCTATGTGTTGAAGTCAATCTTGATGATCACCTCCCCGATATTATCTATCTGAAATTAAGAGTTGACAGTAAAGCAAAAGTGGAAGCTGAATATTCATAGAAGCCAATGAAGTGCTCCTCTGGTAAAATGGTTTGACACTTAGAGGAAAATTGTCCCTTGAAAACTAAGCAAGCACCTCAAGGGAACCAAGCAAAACCCTTTAGTAGGCAGCATAGCACACAAGCTCCAAAGCCTAAACTTACTCAAGAATGGAAATTGGTCGAGAGGAGAAACAATCCTAAAGGAAAAGAGGGAGAAGAAAGGAAAAATGATGCAAACACATCAAGTGCATCAAAAGCAAATGAAAACATTCCAACACTATCTAAAATAACCAATGTTCACCCCGTGGCACAAAAGAACAAGTCTGATATTCTTGATAGAGTGGAAGAAGAAGTAGTTGTTACTGCTGAAATTCAAGAAGGAAAAGTGCAACCTCTACACCCATCCAAGAACGGTAATTGTAGCCATGCTTTGTAGTATGAGACCCCAATCCCAACCACTTCTTAATGATTACCACATTGTCGAATATTAGAGGTTTCAATTCCCCTAACAAGCAAAAAGAAGTGAAACTTCTTGTAAATAAGCATCATTTGGACATCTTTTGACAAGTTGGGTTATGAAAGTTATGTCGATGACAACATCAAAGAAAGGCTTTGGGTCTTTCGGAAACATGGCATCAAGGGAAATTGGATTGATTCCTTTGACCAAGGGATTCTTTATCACTTTGAAAATAACCATCAATCCTTTTTTATGGCTTTTGTTTATGGAAGAAATGCAAGCTCTAGAAGATCTTCTCTTTGGAGAAAACTTGAACTTTGGAGCAAATGGTGTAAAGATGATAATTACTGTGTGATGGCAGACTTCAATGAGATTCTTCATGGAGGAGATAGATTCGATTCCCATTACATCCCTAGAAGTGCTCGGCATTTCAATAATTGCATCTCAAAATCCAATCTCCATGAGATTAATACCATCGACCCACACTTCACTTGGACAAACAAGAGCTCTAGCCCACATTTTTTTGGCAAGCAAACTTGATAGAGGTTTGGTTAATAAGAATTGGCCTCAAGCTATGAATGAATCCTACTTTTTGGGGGAAGCCCCAAGGATATCTGATCATTGTCCACTCATTTTGCACATATGCAAGGTTTGGCTTTCCACTCCAAAACCCTTCAAGTTTGCAATATTTGGACTAATCATGATGATTTTTTGTCTCTTGTTGCAAAACATTGTAGTGCATGGGTTTTTAGCACTCCAATGTTTATTCTCATCCAAAAGCAAAAAATTACTCAAAAAGGCGCTCAAGGAGTTTGATAAAGAGAAATTTAAGATCATCCCAAACTCCATCCGTGATCTTAGATGCAATCTTGAGGACATGCAACACTTCATCCTCAATAGGGATCATGAAGCCAAAACTCTTGAAATGGATAAAAATCTTCATCTTCCAATTGAAGGACTTGAAAGCACTTATAAAGCCATGCTACATCAAAAATCTAAACTCAATTGGCTCAAAGAAGGGAATTCCAATACCAAGTTCTTTAATAATACTATAAAAGGTAGAAGAATCAAGAATACAATCAATGCCATCATGAATTGTAATGGAAATCTTCTTACCAAGGACAATGAAGTAAATGAGGAATTCATCAACTACTTCCAATCATTACTTGGCACTCCAACCGAAATGCATGCAAGTGTTGACATCATTAAGAACATTCTAGGCAAAATAAACGAGGAGTTGGTAGATAGGTTAAAAGCTCCTATTACTAGAGAGGAAATCAGAAGCACCATGTTCTCTCTCAACCTAAACAAGAGCCCAGGCCCAGATGGACACACCTCCCAATTCTATATGGCATCTTAGGACCTTGTTAGAGAAGATGTCACCAAAGCCATCATGTCTTTCTTTGACTCTTGCAAAATGCTCAAAGAGGTAAATGCCACCTACATTGCTTTCATTCCTAAAGTACATAACCCCTATATGGTTAAAGACTTTAGGCCTATTTCTTGCTGCAACACTATTTACAAATACATATCCAAGATTTTTGCAAATAGATTGAAGCATTGTTTGGAGCATAAAATCTCTTGAAACCAATCCGCTTTTGTGAAGGGCAAACTTATCAATGAAAACATCCATATTGCCTATGATCTCTTAAGGGGATACTCAAGAAGCCACATCTATCCTAGATATGCCCTCAAAGTTGATATCATGAAAGCTTTTGACACCCTTAATTGAAATTTCATTAAGATGGCACTTATTGCTTTTGGATTTCCATCAAAGTTTGTTGATTGGTTTGTAGCATGCATCTCCTCTCTTAGCTTCTCGATCTCCACTAATGGTGGATTGGAAGGACACTTCATTGGTGCAAATGGCATTAGACAAGGGGATCCTCTCTCACCTTACATCTTTGTTATTGCCATGGAATTTTTTACTTGTATGCTTAATCACCTTGAAAGCAATTCAAATTTTGGATTTCACCCCAATTGCACAAAACTCAAACTCAATCACTTTTGCTTTGCGGATGATCTTTTTATCTTTTGCAAATGTAACCTCACATCCATCAAAAGCATCATGAGATCTCTTGAGACCTCTACATACTCGGGGCTAAAAATAAACAAAAGCAAGAGTGATATTTTCTTTGGTGGAGTCTCCCAGGATGAAAAGCATGCAATTTTGAATGAAGTGGATTTTAGTGAAGGGGAACTTCCTATTAGATACTTGGGTATCCCACTTGTCTCTAGGAAGTCAAGAAAGATGGATTTTTTACCACACTTGGAGAAGATCAACAACAAGATAGAGCATTGGACTAATCATTGGCTTTCGTATTCGGGAAGACTTCTTCTTATCAAGTCTACCCTTACACAAATTTGTGCACATTGGGCAAGTACCATTCTTATTCCAAAGAACATTGTGAAGAGTATTGAATCTAAGTTCAAATCTTTTCTTTGAAGGGGCACAGGGCCAAAAATTGCTTGGAAAGATATATGCTTACCATATAAAGAAGGCGGATTGGGTGTTAGAAAGCTTGATGAGATCAACAAAACATTCATTCTCAAAACATTTTGGAGAATATATGCATCAAGAAACACTCTTTGGAGCCGTTGGATTCATGAGAACTACATCAAAGATAACTCCATTTGGATGATCCCGTACCCACATGATGCTGGTTTTAAATGTCGCTTGAACTTTCGAGATGAAGCAAGGAGACACATCAAACATACCTTGGGGAATGGTAACTCCACATTCTTTTGGCATGATAGGTGGCACCCTAAAGGCATTCTTGTTGAACATTCATGTGAAGCAATACCTTTTCCTTACCAAAATGCAAAGGTTAGCTCTTTTTTTCTTAATGGATCTTGGACTTGGCCAGTTAGTTTGCTCAATATTCCTCCACCCACATTTGATCTCACTCGTGGTTGTGATGATAGCTATTTCTGGTCACTTTCGTCTAATGGCTCCCTCTCCTTCAAGAGCACATAAGAACATATTAGAAAGAAAGGTGAAACTTTTACGGGGCACAATTTGATTTGGTTCAAAGACCATCACCTACGGCATAGTTTCATCACTTGGTTGGCTTTCAAAGACAAGCTTAACACCAAATTCAAACTTCTTCATTAGGGCTTCAACATTAAGCCACTTTGCACCTTTTGTCATTTGGGTTGTGAAACTAGAGCGCATCTTTTCTTGTCATGTTACTTCACTAGGAGAATTTGGAGAAAAGGACTCACTCTTGCCAACAGCCCTTTGCACCTTATTGAATGGGATGACATTCCCGATTACTTCACTCCGCATGCTTTAGAGAGCAACTTGAAAGCTACAGTTCTCAAGCTTCTGTTTGGTGCAACAATTTATCACCTGTGGATGGAAAGAAATAGAAGACTTTTCAATAAAGAAGCACAAACTGAAGAAAATTTTTTGTAACTATCTACAATGAAGTACGATGTAAAATCTCTTTTTGTAAAAAATTTCCTTCAAATAGAGCAAATCTTAATATAGGAAATGTGTGGAAGTTCGACAATATCTTTACTTGAGCTCCTTTTGTAAGTTTTGCAAAGTTCAACATCAATGAAATACCACACTTACTTGGTCCGTAAAAAGAGTAACTCGGAGTAGAGATACATGCCATAATCCAATCAACAAATCTCTTAGGACACTCAAAGGCAATCAAGGAGTAGCCAATAAAATCCCAACTAAGCGAATCAAAGGCCTTCATAATTTCAACTTTCATGGCACATCTTGGGGAAATAAGATTTCTAGAACACCCCCTCATAAGATCATGAGCAATGAGAATATTTTCATTAATAAGCCTACGTTTGATGAAGGCAAATTGGTTCCAATAGATTATATGAGGTAAGCAATGCTTAAGTCTATTTGCAAGAATCTCATAAATGCATTTATAAATTGTGTTACAACAAGAGATAAGCCTAAAGTCCTTAACACTAGAAGGGTTATTTACTTTAGGGATAAAAGTAATAATAGTTGCATTAATCTCTTTGAGGAGCTTGCAAGAGTTGAAGAAAGAGCAAATAGCCTGAGTTACCTCATCACCAATAATCTCCCATGCAGCCCTACAGAAATGAGAGATATAACCATCCAGACCCGGGCTTTTGTTGGGGTTGAGTGGGGAAAGAACCTCTTTGATTTCCTCCTTAGTGATTAGTGCACTGAGCTTCTCCAAGGAATCCTCCTTAATTGTTTTGCCAATAATGCTTTTGATCAAATCAACATGAGTATTTTTGAGGAAGCCAAGAAGCTTAGTGAAATAGTGAATGAATTCCTCCTTAACTTCTTGCTTTTTAAGAAGCAATCGGCCTTCAGCATTTAAGATAGCATGAATGGTGTTTCTCAATCTCCTTCCTTTGATGGTGTTATGAAAGAATTTTGAATTCAAATCTCCCTTTTTAATCCATTGGAGTCTAGCTTTTTTGATGGAGAATGGCCTTGTGAGATGATTTGAGGTCTTCAATTTTCACCAACATATCTTTCTCCACTTTAACTATTAGGATTAGTATGTCCTAAAGCTCACTTGTACATGACATTTTGGATATGAAACAATGTATAATCATATTTTTGTTAAATGGCATTATGAGTTTCTTACATATTATCTCTGTTATGTTTTATCGATGCATGTATGAAGGTCCTTTGACTTGAACTAATGACTTGGGTGCGCAGTGAGGCTAGACGCACAGTAGGTCCAAGTCTAGATTTAGTCACATCATAAATTGAATCCATAACTAAATAGTAGTGTTGGGCACTCTACTGGGATAAGGTTATATTGAGCAAGTCTCCTCTTTGAGGGTGATCTACTTAGGTCATTGGAGGACTTTCTAGATTTGTCTCAATAATACGTATGTCACGTATTGGCTAGGACCATTGTGAGTATGTTTTCTAGAGATGTACTATCCAAGAAAGAAAACAAGACACTCACTGCTATTAAATGATCATTGCTCTTAATCTTGAGTATATGTGGATGAACTAATGAAGTTAGGGTTTGGTACTTTGATTCACTATAGGTGAGATCTTACTTTATTAGGATCAACAGCCTTGTGCATTGAGTGCTAATTTCTAATTAATTGGAACATGCATATGCAAAATGGAATCTATGTGCCCCCTTTGGGATTGTCCAAATTTATCATCCGAATCTAGATCTAGTGATACTACCTTTATAAGTTTGTCGGTCATATGGCTTGAGAGTCGCTCCCGAGATCAAGAGATTCCATGACCAAGGATGGTTGGCAATAGGACAAGAAACGCAACGGAAAAAGATACAGCTAAGTAGGTGATAGTACACAGGCCAAAGGACCGGTCTTAGCTGTGGGTATACATAGAGGGGCATTATGGTCAGTTATTTAGTAGGTCAAAGACAAAGTTCACATTCTTTTGTGATAAGCTTTTGGATAATAGTAATTATTCTTGGAGTGCAACTTCGATCTTATTGTGGAATAGATCGGAGTTAAAAATAATTATTATGTCGCCTAAATCGGGTAAGGACATTTTTAATTATTTTTGGAAGCCAAGGTTAATTGTGTCTTCTTAGTCCCTTCCCTAGTTGAAATGACTTTGAGAGAGTAATCTTGAAAGAGAAAATTCCATATTGTGGTAGTAGCCTTATTGGGCCAAAGCTTGGAATTGGGTTTGGGCTTTCTTTAGAGTCCAAGATAACCTAATTAAGCTAGGATGGTTTCCTATTGGGCTTGGGCCTCCACATGGGCTATGGACTATGTGTTGGGCTTGGATTGTAGGCTTGGCCCAATCATCCATGGCATGTGGCAAACTTTTACTACTAGGAAAAAGTTTCCCACATGGAAAGTTTACAAGCTTTAGGTGCCAAACTTTTTCTATAAATAGGCAAGACCTTAAACCATTTCATGTATCAAAAATTTTGTAGTTGATTTCTTCCTTTTTGGCAAGAAAATACTACAACACATAGTTCACACTTATTGTGTGATTTTTGCTCTAGTTTTTCAAGAGCATATTATTTTGCTTCTTCCCACACAAGAGGCTATTCTCTCAAGATAAGTCTCTTTAATCATAGGGAAGAAGACTAGGGAGTTGCTTATTGTGACACCCTTATAGTAAATTTTGGTGGCCTTGTTCATGAACGGGAACAAAGCTCGTGACCGGTTTTAGCTTCATCAAAGGCCCCACGCTTCAAGAGGTTAGCTTTATATATTTTGCAAGTACTAGTTATGTTCTATATGTTCTTACGCATGTTCTTGTGTGTGTAATGTGGTTATTTTATTTTGCTAGCATGTTTTCTTAGTTATAATTTAGAAAATATGGACTAGGATACATCAGACTTAATAATATCGATCCTACATTAACAAGCTTGGTGTTCAACTTCCCTTCAAGGATCTCCAATTGAATAGCTCCAAGTTCGTCCCATAGGGCCTTGATTGCATTGGGAAGGTTGGAGAAATGTGCCTTGTCAAGAGCCTTGAATGCTTGCTTGAGTATCTTTTGCTTTTGGACAAGAATATACATTGGAGTGCCAAAAACCTGTGCACTCGAACTATCTTTGACAAGCTTCAAGAAATCTGCATGAGTAGTCCAAATATAAAGAATTTAAAGGGATTTTGATGAGAGGACCATACCTTAGTAGTATATACATTGAGTGGGCAATGATCTAAAAGGCCAAGGTTCTCCACAATAAGAAAGGAATCAGCCATGTTTTCCATCCAATTGTTATTCACCAAGACTCTATCAAGCTTGCTTGCATAGAAAGAGGGTCCCAAGCTTTTATTTGTCTAAGTGAATTTAGCCCCTACACCTTCAAGCTCATGGATTTGTGAGTTATATAAAGAATTCTTGAAGACAAGGGCACTATATGGGATAGAAGAAGAATTGAGCCTAATGTAAACAAGTACAAAAGAAAGTCATAATTCACCAAAAATTTTCTTTCTCTAGAAAATATGCTCTCCTTTCTCTCTAGCGCATCCGCCCATTGACCACCACCATCCACCACCATTGACCACCACCTACTTCCACCATAATCCATCATCTTCCACTCTTTATGGGGAAAAAGAAGAGGTCCAGTGCCTCAAAAACTAGAAAGAGTGCTAGGCTTGCATCCAAGCATGACCAATGTTACTTTGAAGATGAAGATGACTACACTTTGGAGTCTTACACGGAACTCAAGAAAGCTTGTGATATTATCAACAAACCCCCCTCAAGCTCCGGAGAGAAATCTTCCTCTTGTGTTCTTAAGCTCAAGCAAAACCTGGACAATGCTAAGAGTGAACTTGTGAAAAGTTTGGATAGAAGGCATCTAGTTTTGGGTGATTCTCCTTCTAGCTCGGATATTAAATTCTCTCATCATAGGTCCATAGCTACCAGCTCTCTAAACACTTGCTTTCTTCGAGCTAAAGACTAAAATCTACTTGGTTTTGAGGATCTCCAAGTCACACCTTCTTCCTCGAGCCCCATGTCAAGGAACTTGAAGAGAGAAGAAGTTATGAGCTTGCCAAAGAGAATAGCTTCCAGCGGGAAAGCACTCTTGGGCCTAGGAAAAATCATGAAACACTTAATGTTTATGCTACTCATTCTACTTCTCAAGGCCAGGAGAACATTTCTCCATGTTCAAATCTTGATTTTCATGTAAAAAATCCTTCAAAATATGCTTCTGGTTTGGGCAAGAAAGCTAAGGTTTTGGTTGAAGAGCAAGACCAGTTAATAACCAAGGGTCTTTTGCATGCACATGCTGTACAACCTAACGCGCCAGCTAGCTTTTCCGAACTTGGCAGCCCCCTTTTAAGTCATAAGCCTCATTGCATGACAACTCAGCTTTTGGATACAAATACTTTGGATTTCCAACTTGCAGAAGGTACATGCGGGTCTTTGTCCAAAAGTCCTTAAGCAAATTTGATACATTTGCAACCGAGTAATCCTCCTTTGTTTGGACAAAAAAGCAATTTTTTTGCATCTTGTCACCAAAATGCAACAACTCACCTTACTTACTCCAATGAGAAATCTTGGCCATGCATTCAAAATGCTCCTAACCTTGTAAGCAACGAGGATTTTCCCCTTTCAAATGCCCAGCCGGTTGCACATAACTCCCTCCCACGTGGCTGCCAACACTCTGTTGACTTGTCATCCAACTCACTAAATGAAGCCATCTCACTCAAGCACACTTGGCAGCAACATTAAGTCTAGAATGATACTTACCTTGCAAAAACTCTCGGCCAGAATTATGCTTCAAATTTGAGAGCTTCCAAACCAAATTCACAATCCATTTTTGGGTACAAAATGCTAATAATCCTCCTCCACAAGTATGGAACACCCCAAAGGATTGGCAAGGCACCTTCGTAGGTAATCTCTCCCACTCTACAAAGCTTAATTTCATTGCTTCTTTTGTAGAGAATGGGTTTATTGGGGCTATCTCTCCCAAGAAAGTTTATCTTGAAGGAGATGTTTACTATAAGCATTGTCTTGTTGGCAAATTTCTTGATAAAGCTCCCCCCTTCTTTCTCATTAGAAAAATGGTGGATGTTCATTGGCGTATGTTTGGAAAATTTGAAATTGAATCTGCCAAAAACAGGCTCTTTGTTTTCAAGTTTCAAAATGAAGCTTATTGTGAGCAAGTTCTTGAATAAATGTGGCATGTCCACCACCGCCCAGTTTTGCTTAGGAGATGGGACGCAAATGCTCAACTTTTGCATTTTAGTTGGAATAAAGTTCCACTTTGGGTTAAGCTCCATAATGTCCCATGCTCTTTGATCACCACAAGGGGACTTAGCTATGTGGCAAGCACTCTTGGAAATCCTATTCAAATGGATAAATTGATAAATTGATATGGAATCTCGCACCTTTGTTGGCTTTGCCCGTGTTTGTGTGGAAATGGATCTTTCAAGGGTTCTCCCGAACTTCACTTTTGTGAAGCTTAGAAATGGAGATTGGGCAAAAATTGACGTTGAATACGCTTGGAAGCCCGTAGTGTGTTCATCATGCAAAATTGTTGGACACGACATTGCCTCATACCCAAATGCCCCAAAAGTAAATGCGTCTTGACAATCTCTTATCTTTGAAAAAAAAAGGAGGGTGAAAAAGAATAAGGGTGAATGGAAGAATTCAAAACCAAAGAAAGTTTGGAGAAGAACAAATGTTGTGAACCCTACACCATTTACTAGTATTGCTATGAAACAAAAGGATGATCAAGTCTCAAATACGAGCAATGACCTTTTCGCCTCAACAATCAAAAGTCCTATGGAGGGTAATAAATTTTCTATTCTTGATGAGAATGAAGAAGTCCCAAGTGGGGCACTTGATGCAAAGAAGGATGAAATGGTGAAAGATGCAAATGAGGAAGCGGTACAAAATGATCATCATGAAAATATTGAAGTTGAGGAGCACATGATTGCTAAGGAAGGAATTGTAGATGGTGGTTTTGTTGGTAATACTTTCGATGTGCCATCTATCTCTCCATTTTCCCATGGCACATGATTCTCTCTCTTTTGTGATCTTTTTCGACTTTCTTTTGTTTGAAATTGTTGTTGTTGTCTATTTTCTTTTTTTTTTTTTTTAATTCATGCCCCTCAAATCTAGACTTGGATTTTCATTACTATATCAAATGATTTGAGGGGTTTTGTATGTACTTTTAAAAATTTGCAATGAAATAAATCTTACTTACCTCACAACAAGAAAAAAAAAAAGAATTGAGCCTATCTCCACATTTAAGAATTTCACTATAATCTCCAAGAATACAAAGATTTTCTTCTTTACACCATCTACTTCATTCTTCAAGCTTAGCCCAAAGATGAACCCTTTAGGAAGGATCATTGCGTCCATAAACAAAACCCACAAAAATAGAGTGTCTAGCATCATCCAGGTGAAAAAGAATAGCTCGGTCACAAGAGTCAATGCATGTGGCGGTTATGTTTTTCCTCCAAAAGATCCAAAGCCCACCATTAGTATAATCATCCACATAGTTGTCAAAACCAAGCTTTCCAAGAAACAATCCAATAGTAATAACACTATCTTTATTTACCACTTTGGTTTCCAATATGCAAAAAACATCCAAGTTGTGATTTTTTATCAAAAGAGAGACTTCTTTTTGTTTTTTTACCAGAAAACCTAATTTTTTGGAAAGACATCATTGATTACATCACACCTTTTACACTTGAGAAATGCTTGAAGGCCACCATCATTAAGCATCTTTTTGGAGCAATTGTCTACCACATTTGGATTGAAAGGAACCAATGCATTTTCAAGCATCAAGCCAAAATCGAGGAGTCCATCTTTAACGCTATTTTCAATGATGTTAGAGTTAAACTCTCTAATAGTAGAAAATTTGTTTCCTTTTTTTTGAACAAATCTTTATGTAAATTGTGGAGATTAAAAGATATCACTGTATAGGTTTCTCTTCTATACTCTCCACTTTTGTACTTGTACATACTCTTTGACTTTACGGAATAGAAACATACTTGCTTGCCCCTCAAAAAGAAAAAAAAAGACCCTTAATGTTCCAAGAGCACAAAATCATGTTGGTGGTGGGGAAGGTGTAATGGAACCCATATGAATGACCTCCAACTTGTGTATATTTCCTAGATTGTTGCTCAAAGCGTGATCCTCAAGCTTCACCATTTGTCCCTCTTTAATGTCCACCATTTCCTCAAGAGCACCAAAGGGATTTTTGGATCAGAAAGGGTCTCTGGGAGAGGTGGAAATTCAGTGAGGTTGATATCATTAACAAAGGAAAAGGGCTTTACATCTTTAAGTTTGAAAAGGGGAATCATGTCACAAAGTGCTTCGACAACTATGGCATGTTAATAAAAACCCTTGCTTCTTAGAAAGTGGAAACCAAACCTAAAGTACTTCAACTTGAATTGCAACAAAGTTCCAATTTGGGTGAAACTAAGAGATGTTCCTATGAGCTTATGGTCAAAACGAGGTTTAGGTTATGTTGCATCTTTCATTGGCACACCAATCCAAATGGATGCCTTAACCGAAACAAGAAGGAATTTGGAATTTGCTAGACTTTGCATTGAAGTTAACCTTGAAGAAAATCTTCCAGAGGTCATTTATCCCAAGAGTAGAGGTGGTTCAAAGGCTCGAGCTGAAGTGGAATATGCATGGAAGCCTAAAAAATGTTTGCATTGCAAAATGGAGGGCCACTTAGAGGAGAATTGCCCTTTAAAACCAAAGCCTTATATTCATGGTCACTCTTAACAACAACAAAGAGTCTATCCAAAACCAAACCGACGAATGGGGCAACAAAGTGAATGGAAGGTGGTTGGAAAAAAGAACGTTCCTAGCAAAAACAGCATAGGAGATATAGTGGCCACTAACTTCTTAGACAATGAAGCACCATCTCGGCCTCTTTCCCAAAAAAAAAAAAAACACTTGCACTTCTTTGGTTCATACAAACAACTTTAAAGTTCTTGAAGCAAATTTAGAATTGGAAGAAGGGGAACTTAAAGCAATAGAAGTTCAAAACCCAATTGAGAATGAGGATAAAGTTGATGTCAATGATGATCCGTCCTTTGGAAAGAAGGGTTCTTGTCCTTACATATCATCATGATCTTAAGCTCTTGGAACATTAGGGGCCTTAATTCCCCTAGCAAACAAAAACATGTCCAACTCTTGATCAATAAGCACTACTTGGACATCATTTGCATTTTGGAAACCAAGGTGGTAAATAAAGATAGCACTCTTGCTATTGGCTCCTCCTTTAGTCATATGGGATTTGCAAATTTTGTTAATGAGAACCCCCGTGGAAGATTTTTGCCTTTTTGGAAGAATAACATCAAGTTCAAGAAAATTGATACTGTTGATCAAGGTATGTTTTGCTACTTTGAAGATGTTCATTTTGCAATTCTTGTTGCTTTTATGTATGGAAAAAATAAGGCTTCTAAGAGGAAAATTCTTTGGAACAAACTTTTCACTTGGAGCAATTGGTGCAAGGATGGTTTCTTTTGTGTTTTGGGGGACTTTAACGAGATTCTTAATTGTGGAGATAGATCAAACTCCTACTCCATTCCTAGGAGTGCTTGGGTTTTCAAAAATTGCATTAATAATTCAAATCTTCATGAAATCCACACTATTAGGCCAAGCTTCACTTGGAGCAATCGAAGTAAAAGAGAGCATTTCATGGCCAGCAAACTTGATAGAGCTTTGGGAAATCAAAATTGGATGCGATTTATGGAAGACTCTTTTCTTTTGGTGGATACCCCAGGCATTTCGGATCATAAGTCCACTTATTTTGCATACTTGCAAGGTTTGGTCTTCTTCTCCAAAACCTTTCAAGTTCTTTAACATTTGGTCTAACTATGAACTTATCTTGCAAATTGTTTGCAATAATTGGAGTACATAGGTTTTTGGCACTTCAATGTTTATTCTCTATCAAAGCAAAAGTTTCTCAAAAAAGCACTCAAGGAGTTCAATAAAGATCATTTTGTCCAAATTCCAAATGCCATCAAGAATCTCAAAGAGAAGCTTGAGAATATTTAACATGTTATACTTAATGGGGATTTTAGGGAGTTCTTGATTGAAGAGGAAAAAGAAACTCTTGTCCACTTGGAGAAACTTGAAGCTACTCACAAGGCAATCCTTCACCCAAAATCTAGGATGTCTTCGCTAAGGGAGGGTGATGCGAATACTAAGTTCTTTCATAATGCCATCAAAGAAAGACTCGCCAAAAACATTATCCATGCTATCAAAAAGGAGAATGGTGAACTTCTTGCCAAAGAAGGTGATGTCAAGAATGAGATTATTAACTTTTTCAAAAACCTTCTTGGCACTCAAAGATGTAACTCGGCCAATATGGATTTAATAAAGCATATTGTTGGCAAGCACATTCTTGATGATTCTATTGATGCTCCTATTGCTCCTATCACAAATAAGGAAGTTGAGAACAATCTTTTCTCCTTAAATCCCAACAAGAGTCCAAGGCCCGATGGGTATACTTCACATTTCTACATGGCCGCGTAGAATATTGTGGGGGATGATGTTACCAATGCTATTACCTCCTTCTTCAATGATTGAAAACTTCTCAACTAGGTAAATACCACTACCATTGCTCTTGTTCCTAAAGTTGCAAAACCCCTCATGGTTAAGGAGTATAGGCTGATTTCTTGCTACAACACTATTTACAAATGCATCTCTAAATTGCTTGCTAATAGGCTCAAGATTTGCATTTATCATATTATCTCATGGAATCAATAGGCTTTTATGGGAGATAGACTCATTAATAAAACATTCTCATTGCTCATGACATTTTGAGGGCTATACTAGAAGACACATCTCTTCTAGATGTGCACTTAAGATTGACATAATGAAGGCATTTGACACCCTTAATTGGAACTTCATTAAGATTGCTCTCATTGCTTTTGGCTTCCCAACGAAATTTGTGAATTGGATCATGGCTTGCATTACCACTCCGAGCTTCTCCATCTCTATTAATGGTAGGCTTGAAGGATATTTTCAAGGTGAAAAGGGCATTAGACAAAGAGACCCTCTTTCTCCTCATCTCTTTGTCATTTACATGGAAGTGCTTACATGTACACTCAACAATCTTGACTCAATTGTGGACTTTAGCTTCCATCCGAAATGTGCATCACTCAAGCTCAACAATCTCTATTTTGTGGATGATCTTTTCATTTTTTGCTAAGGCAACATCAATTCCATTATTTGTATTATGGATACCTTGCAAACTTTCTCTTCTTTCTCTGGGCTTAATATCAACCCTTTGAAAAGTGATATTTTCTTTGGTGGAATTTCAAATAATGAGAAGGTTGCTTTCTTGGATAAGATTGATTTCAATGAAAGAGCCTTGCCAATATGATATTTGGGAATTCCTCTTGTTACTAGGAAATTGAGGAAATTTGATTTTCAGCCTCTCTTGGATAAAATCAAAGGTAAAATTGATCATTGGGCAAATACTTGGCTTTCTTATGTGGGTAGGCTTCTTCTCATTAAATCTACCCTCATGCAAATCTTTGCCTTTTGGGCAAGTGTTGTGCCCATTCCTAGAAGTATTTTGGTAGCCATTGAGTCTAAATTCAAGGCTTTTATATGGAGAAATACAAGGCCAAAAGTTGCTTGGAAGGACATTTGCTTACCTCTCAAAGAAGGAGTTCTCGGACATAGGAAACTTGTTGATATTAACACCGTTTTCATGCTCAAGATCTTCTGGAGAATGTATGCATGTACGGATTCTCTATGGAGCTATTGGCTGCATTCAAACTATCTCAAGGGAGAATCCATCTGGAGTATTTCATGCTCTAGTGATGCAAGTTGGATTTTCAAAACCCTCCTTTCAACTCAGATGGAAGCTAGAAAACACATCAAACATTTTCAATACCCTACTTATTTGGGCATGATTGTTGGCATATGGATGGGTATCTTTCACAACATTGGAGCAATATATTTCCCAACCCTTCTTACTCGGCAAAGGTTAGTTCCATGTTCTCTAATGATACTTGGAATTGGCCCTTACTTGTCTCACATTAGCCCCCCAAATTTTGGCCTTGAAAATGGGAGCGTGGATAAGGTCATTTGGTCTCTCTCACCATATGGTAATTTCTCCTTCAAGCATACTTGGGAACACATCCAAAGCAAAGGTGATATCTTCCATGGTAATCACTTGATTTGCTTCAAGGGATCCGAGGCATAAGTTTATTGCTTGGCTTGCTTTCAAGGATAAACTCAACACTATATATAGAATGCTTCATTTGGGTATTCTAATAAGCCCCCTTTGCACATTTTGTCACTTGGATTGTGAAACAAGAGATCATCTTTTTCTCTTTTGTAGCTTCACAAGAAGAATTTGGAGAAATGGTCTCTGCCTTACAAAAGTTCTGGAGCACTTAATTGAATGGGAAGATATCATCGCCTATCTTACTCTTTGGGCATTAGAGAAGAATCTAAAAGCAAATATCCTTAAACACCTATTTGGAGCATCAATCTACCATATTTGGGCCGAAAGAAATCGAAGGATCTTTTGCAACTAGGCAAGACCGGAGGAAACTCTTTTTGCTACAATTTTTAATGACGTGAGATGTAAAATATCTCTTTGTAAAAAGATTGAACCTACTAGCATTAACATTGGCATTTGTAGATCATGGAAGCTTGATTGTTTGATGGGCTAGTTCACCCCTCTTATATCTTTTGTACATTTTTCGATTAATACAAATACATCTTACTTGCTCCTCAAAAAAGGGTCTTTGGGAGGATGAGCCTTAGGGGGAAGAGATGCGAGGTGGCTCAATGGTTGCAATATGTTCGGATTTCTCCTCTTGAATCAAGGTAGGGTAAGAGGTACTCATGGGAGGACTATGTTTCCTTCCAACAATTCTCCATTCACTTTAACCTTTTGGTTTAGGCAAGCTAGGCTTTGAGGGGACTTTAGCTTGTTGTGATTGAGGAAGGGATTTAACCTTTAAAGGGCTTACTTCATCATGACCAACCATCTTACAAAAAGTACATTTGGTAGGTCTCCAAGCATATTCAACTTCAACTCGAGCTCTAAACCCATCCCTTAGGGTAAATGATTTCTGGAAAGTTCTCTTCAAGATTAACCTCAATACATAATCTAGCAAATTCAAGATTCCTTCTTGATTTGGGTAGAGCATCCATTTGCAAGGGTTTCCCAATGAAAGATGCAACATAGCCGAGACCTCTTTTGGACCATAAACTCATTAGAACATCCCATAATTTAACCCAAATGGGAACTTTGTTTCAATTTAGATTAACATACTCAAGATTGGGCTTTCATTTTTTTAGAATTAAAGGCCTATTATTAACATGCGAAAGTTGTTGTAAGATTTTTTGACAATGTTCCTCCTTTTCAAACTTAAAGATGTAGAGGCCTTTTCCTCTATAATGGGTGTCAACCTTCCCAAATCTCCACCAAGCATATTCAACCATGTTTCTTATCAAATAGAAAGGAGGTGGAGCCCCTATGAATTGTCTAACCAAGCAATGAGTCCATAAGTGTTCCCCCTCATTATACAAGTCAGCCGAGGGGTCAACAACCTCTCTATTACCATCCACATATTTTATCTCATGCTCTTCATCAAATTGTAAGTTGGTACTCATAAATTCAGCAAACTCATCACCCTAATTAGAAGATGGAGTATTGGAAAAGTACACGCACCTAAGGTTAGGAGATCTTTGCCAAGTACTAGGAGGATTTTGCTTCAAGGTGTGCAGATTATTTGCAAGATTTGTCTTCGAATTTGCCAAAGGAGAAGAGCCTTGCAACGTTCCTAGTGCTTGCTTTTCCTGGATAATAGAGTTTGCTTCCACGTAAGGTGATGTGGCATTTTTAAATGAGATGGCTACCACTTTGGATTTGGGTGTACACATGGTATTATCGGGGCCTTCGGAACCAAGAAGAGGGAATCAAGTTCAAAAGTGTCCAAATCAGATTTTGAAATGTTGTGACCATGTTTAAGCAATAAATGAAGGGGTGAGTTGTCAGGCTATTAGAGATTCCATCCGAAAAAGGACAACTATTCTGCATCACTTCATGTGCATTAACCGGGGCAAGAGTCCTTTGTCCAGCGAATAAAACTTTATCTTCTTCTTTCTTGCTAGGAGAACCCAAATCAGCCAAAGGGAAAAGAGGAGCTTTAGAGCAAGGTAAGAAGCCCATAGAAGAGAAGAGATAATATCTTTTTCCACGAGCTCTCTTTTGCAAGGTGAAGAATTATCAAAGTTTGGAGACAAAGATCTTGACCTTACTTTCAAGTGGCGGCTAAGACTCTTAATAAGCTCTTGTTTTGCAATGCTTTGAGTTCTTAGGGATCTTTATAAGACATACCTGATTCAAAAGCATCAAACACCTCTTTGAGATCCATACTAGAGGTTGATGAAGCATCTTCCTGTTTAAGAGGCGAAATGGAGGAGGCCGTATCAACCTCAAGCTCACCATTAGAAGAAGAAAAAACAGCCATGGATAAGCAATTATGCAAGTTTTTCTTGGCCGAAATCCTAGCACTTTGATAAGTAAGAGAAGAAGACTTCTTCTTCCTAGCCATGAAATTCAAAAAGCTTGGGGCTGCTAGACGGGTTTGGTAGTAGTGTTTAGGTTAAGTGTTTAAAGTTTTTAATGGATGATGGTTGTTTGGAGATGGTGTGTGGTGGTGGGGTGGTGGCTGATTTCAAAGTGCTTAGAGAGAAAAGAGAGAAATTTCATGTTTAGGGAGAGAAGGGATAAGTTAAGCTTGACCGAGGTATGTTTTGCCAATTCCAATTCCATAAAACTTCTCAAAGAGGTAAATGCAACTTATATTGCACTTGTCCGTAAAGTTCAAAATCCTTCTTGGGTAAAGGACTTTAGGCCCATCTCTTGTTACAGTACCATCTACAAATACATCTCAAAATTGCTTGCAAATAGACTCAAGGATTGTTTGCCATCTATTATTTCTTGGAGCCAATCGACTTTTATTAAAGAAAGGCTTGTCAATGAAAACATTCTCATTGCTCATGATCTCTTCCGGGGCTACACTAGATCTCACATCTCTCCTCGATATGCACTAAAAGTTGATATCATGAAAGCTTTTGACTCACTCAATTGGGGATTTATTGAATGCACTCTTATTGCTTTTGGATTTCCTAAATTCTTTGTGGATGATTATGGCATGCATCACTTCACCTAGCTTCTCAATTGCTCTAAATGTTAGCCTTGAGGGGTACTTCTTCAGAGCAAATGGTCTTAGATAAGGAGATCCTCTTTCTCCTTATCGCTTTATATATGTATAGAAGTCCTCTCTTGTATGCTTAATGGCTTGGCTCACAACACAAGATTTGGAGTCAACCCAAAATGTTCCAAGTTGAAGTTGAATCATCTTTGCTTTGCCAATGACCTTTTCATTTTTTGCAAAGGAAATGTGGATTCTATTGAATGCATTATGGATATCTTGAATGTTTTTCATGCCTTTTTGGGTTTAAAAGTGAACAATGCCAAAAGTGACATCTTCTTTGGAGGCATCTCTCTTGAGGATAAACATTTTTTTTTTCGGATTAAGTAAGATTTTATTAATCGCAATCTGTACGAATACATCTCACATTCCTCAAGCCAATTATACAAAAATACAAATCAAGTCAAAGCTTGAGAGGCAGGAATAAAACATACAAGGAAATAAAGGAAATAATCAAAAGTAAGTACATAAAAGAGAAAAAACAACAACGAGAAGACAAAGATCATCCTCGCGGGTGGTTGGGCGAAGCCAAACCAGCACGTTCCGAGGCAATCTCTCCAACATCACCAACTTCATTCTCACATGGTTGCTCAATGTCATCTCCGCCAATACTTTCAAGATCTTTAATAGTTTCCTCATTTTTTTACTATTGGTCAAGTTGGCCACTTAGTTTTTCAATTTAACTTCAATATTTTCATTATCAAGTTCATTCACAACATCAAGGGGAGCAAAACTACTTCCCGCAAGAGTAATCCTCGGTGCATTATTTGAATCTTTCATCAAATCATTTGAGGTTTTAAAAGTAATAGGGAAATGAACAACCGTTCCTTGGAAAGGTGTGGTATTTGGGATAGGCTTCCAATTTTTTTTTGTCCTAATATTCTTCCAATCATTCCTTTCTCTTTCATTCTTCACATCTTGTCGGGGAGCATTCATTTTTTTAGCCATTTGAGGGCAAGGATTTGTGAAATGGCCAACAATCTTACAAGGAGAGTAAACAAGTGGTTCCATGCATATTCAATGTCAATCTTTGCCTATTCTTCGTTTCTAAGTTTGGCATGTGTGAAGTCGGGTAAATCTTTCAAAAGATCCATCTCAACACATATCCGGCGAAACCCACAAATGTATGAGATTCCGTAAGCTTGTCCATTTGTAATGGAACCCCAATCGTGCTCCCAATGTAGCTCAAACCTTTCCGAGTGATAAGTGAGCATGGAATATTATGAAGCTTAACCCATAAAGGAACTTTATCCCAAGAAAATTTGTGAATTTGAATCCTATTTTATAAGCAAAAGTGGTCTATGATTCACATGCCACAATTGCTCCATAACCCTATTGCAAATTTCATCATTCTCAAATTTGAAACAAAGAAACCATTCTCAGAAGATTTGATTTCAATGAACGTCCACCATTTTTCAGATGAGAAGAAAAGGAAGGGGATTTCCAATAAATTGTCAAATTGAACAATATTTCCAATGATAATCACCCTCAATGAAAACTTCTTCCAGAGGAATAGCACCCACAAAATCATTTTCAATGAAAGGAGTAAAGAAATCAAGTTTAATGACATTTTCAAGGTTACCTATATAGGTGTGTTGCCAATCAACATCATTTTGCCAAGCTGCCCAAGGTGCATCATGAGAAGATTGTCTGTGAAAGGGCTGACTGAATTTTGCACATGGAGAGGCTTCATTTGATTGAGAAACATGCTGGAAAGATGGAGATTTTGCTGCATTGAAAGAAGGTGAGATGTCTGCCAAGTTGTTATGTATTTGGTGACTTGGCATTTGACGTGGCTTACTAGAATTTGCATACAAGTTTGATCAAGAAAGTGGTGGGAAATCAGAATTTGTTGTAATAAGCTCACATGGATTTTCAATTGAGGAGAGCTATGTAAATGCAAAGGTGCATGGCCCACATTGAAATTTGATTTTGAATGAATTGAAAAGTTTGCACCCAAGTTTTGGTTCAAGAAATTTCCTTCGATTCCAGCAGCCATAGTTCAAATATGGGAGGGAAAATCAACTGAAAATGAATTAATTTGAGGATTGGAAATGACCTAGTCAGAATTGGTTTGATGAGTTATCGAGGAATGATAGGCTTTGGCAGTAAAAGCATTATTTGAATCTAAAAAAGCTTCTACCGAGTGTCCTTTTTCCAGTGATTTGCATGTTGGATAAAAGCGAATTCTCCATAGGTTCTTCACTAGCAAGGACCAGACCTCCATATCTAGATTTTTAAGCAATTTCAAGTGAATAAGAAGGTTGATTTCCAAAAAACAAAGCTATAGCATTGTTCTTCATGCCGAGAGGAATAGAATGACTACAATTATGCCTAGGAGAAATCACATTTTCCTAGAGACTTGAATCTTTGTTTATCTCGTACCATTGTTGCTTTCCATTAAAGGATGTTGGATTGTTGTTGCTCAAAATAGGAGTGAAAGATGGAGTTCCACTTTGCTTAGGAGAAGCAAGGTTATGTCGAGATGAAGCACTATCACGAACTTGATCCAAGGAGGTTGCAAAGTGAAGAGCAACATCAACAAGCTAAGCATTCTTTTTGCTCGATCTGCCAAGGCTATGCATGAGTTGTTTCTTTTTAAGATGTAATAGTTTTCTTCAAGAAAATTCCCCAAGCCAACTGAAGGTGGAAACAATTTCTTGGCTTCTTCAATTTTTTGATCAATTTCCATCAAACTCAAAGATTGCAAAGGAGGAGAGGAAATTGTATTTTCATGAAATTTTGCATTTTTCCCAAATGAGAAGGGATTGAGAGACCCATATTTCTAGCCGAATCAAAAGCCATTTTCATTTCAATGCTTGTATTGGTTGAGAGTTCATCTTCTTCTATAAAAGAGAAAGAGGAATGTTCAACAGGATGAGAGAGGAGACTTCAACAAATCCCGATTTTCCTGCATCATTTTGATTGATTTCTTCGTAGGCATGATTCTAGCACTTCGTAGGCATTTATAGCTTTAATTCTAGCACTCTTTCTTGATGAAGCATGATTCTTCTTCTTAGGCATGACAAAAGATTGAAATAAAGATGAAGATGAAAAGTAGGTCAGTGGCTTGAATGTAGAGAGAAGAGAGAGCTCATTCAATTGAGAGTTTCTCTCTCTAGACAATATACTCTCTCTTCTCTCCTGAAACTCCACCACCTTGCTTTGACCACCACTCTCTATTATTGACCTCCACCACTCTCAACCATCTTCCAGCATGGGAAAGAAGAAGAGAACTTCATCCTCAAAAACTATAACAAGTGCTAGATTGGCAACCAAGAATTTCAAAGAAATTGTGGAATTTTCTTCATTTGAAAATGAATCCTTCTTGGATATTCCTCTTGAACCTGGAAATTCTAAGTTACTTGATGATTCTAATGGTGATTCCACCATTTCAAACAAAGAGCTAAAAATGTTATATGGCATTTCCAAATGCCACTCCATGACTGAAGCATCTTCTCCTCCATCTATCTCTCACAGGCTTAAACTTGAGAAAACCTATGAGAATGCCAAAAAGAATCTTGTACAAAGTTTGACTTGTAAAGGTCTAGCAATGAAAGAGAGTTCTTTGGTGAAAAAAATCCTTGAAGGTGACCATGATGGTGAGCAACAAGATCCGAACATAGTTTCAACAATGGTTGCATGCTCAAACTTGTCTCTGCAAAACCTCTCTTCCCCCAAGCAATATGCATCTTATCATGATCCTTTCCATGTGAAGAACACTCCAACATCATTTTTGGACTTGCAGCAGCCAAATTTGATGGAAAATGATGCTAATAAGCTTGGAGAAAAGTCAGGTAGAGAAAATGAAGAAGCCAAAGCTTTGAGGTCTTTGCCCGTTGGGTACTCAGTTGAGAAAGTACTTAACCCTTCAGGAAATTCAGGTACGTTTTCTGGTCATTATAACATCTTTTCAGCAAGATCCCACTCACACTCGACACCTCACCACTCAAATTTCAAGGGAAAAGCACAACCACACATTCAAAGTCCATTTTCTATTGAAAACACTATGGATTTCCCTCCTATTTGCAATCAGCTGAAAGGGTTTGTTTCCCATGCACATGATTGCCAACAAAGACATGAGGTGGCAGCCAACTCAACACTCCATGACAACTCATCCTTGTAAGAAAATCAGCATATACCACTCTAGAATGCCCACCAACGAAACTCTTGTTTAGAAAATCATACAAATGCAACTTCGGGTCCTTTTGATGCAAACCATGATTTTGAAAAATTAAATCAACCTGAAGGGAAAGCATTGCGAGCCACTTCCCATGGAAGAAGAGACTTTACTCAAAATGCTTAGAGAAGGCCTCTTTGGCCAAGGTATGAACCCACTACATCTAATCCTAATTTAGATTGGGGAAGGTACATTTGCTCAACATTGCTCTTCTGTTGCAAGAATCAAAAAATGAGATGTTTCTCTCACTAGAAAATTTGCTCTCTCTTCTCACTAGAATTACTCTTCTCAGTAAAAATTTTTCTTCTTAATCTCATCTTTTCAACAATGCCAAAGAAGAAAAATCTTACTTCTTCTCGTCAAATAGCTAGGATCAATGCTATCAAGAATAAGCTTAAGGAGTGCTATGAAGAAATATCTCAAGATACTTCTGAAATAGATGAACTTGCAACCGATTATCTTGCTAGTTGTTCTGCTATGGTTGAGCATGAAGCTTGTTTGGAAATGAAGAAGGTAGAGGAGAAAGATAGCTCGCTGGACGAGTTAGATAGGAAAGGCAAGGAAGCTTTGCCCACCTTCGATTGGGTTAGGCAACTACCTTGAAGAGAAATATGATATCTCCAAAGCTCAACTCGTGAAAAGCTTATGCAGGCACAACCATAACAAAAGTTCTTTTAATGATTGTTCTTCAATGGCTACAAGTAAACAGGACGAACCAAAACTTGCTTGGGGAGGTTCGTGCTCAAATTTTCCTGCTTTGGCTACACCCACTCAATCCCCATGTTCTAATATGGAAAATGGATCTTGTTCTCATCCTCTTGCAATGGAGAATTCCGATCTTACTCCAAAAAGTGCTTTGCAAATCAGCAAACAATACGAAATGGAATCAAAATCTGTTTCGGGCAAGAAACTATAGCTGATTGAAGAAGATGCTACTATTACCCGGTCCATGGCTTTGTCCAATGTGTAGTTTCAAGAAGCGATTGACAAGTTGGGCCCTACTACTCCTTTTGTTGGTCAAAAGAGCTCATTTTATGATCATGCTAATCCTTGGATGATAGCACAACAAATGGGACACCCCTCTCCAGCGAGTTTTCAAGAGAATGGGACAACACTTTCTTACCCGATGGATAATGGCCTTCGTCTAGTTAACAACTCTTCTTCCCACGTTGGACAGGTGGATTTGAGAACCAAAATTATTTCTTCCCCTTCCTATGACCTGGCAGGTATCGTGAAATCTCAGTCCCCACATGCTTTGGTGGACCATCTCCGAGAAACCAAACACTACATGCAAACATTTGCTGTGAGTAAAGCTCCTCTCCAGAATACTCCTAAGGCTCACTCAACTTTTCTTTCTGGAATTACACAAAGTGGCATTATTGCAACAACCCAAGACATGGGCCAAGGATTCTCTAATCAAACAAATTATAAAGATTTCCCCCCTCTTTCTCATGCTTTTTCGGGCAACGTTTCAACTTTTTCACATCACTTCGGGCTTTCAAACCAATTGCAAGGATTTCCCGAGTAGAAAATTGGAAGCTCTTCCCAACAACATTATGCTATTCAAAATGCATGGAACACAAATAAGGATTAGCAAGGTACATTTGTAGGTAATCTTTATAATTCCACCAAGCTTGATTTCCATGAACCTATCATTATTGAAAATGGTAAATTAGGGGCTGTCCCACCCGAAGAAGTCTATAAGGAAGGAAATAAGCATTGGGAACATTTCATTATAGGTCAATTTCTCAATCAACCTCCTCTCTTCTTCTTTATTAGAAGAATGGTTGATATGCATTGGAAAAACTATGGGAAAGTTGAAATCAATTCAGCCAAAAATGGATTGTTTGTTTTCAAATTGAAAAGGAAACTTTATGTGATCAAGTATTGGAACTAATGTGGCATGTTAACCATAGACCACTTTTACTTAGAAGATAGGATCCAAATGCTCCACTTTTGCATTTTACTTGGGATAAAGTACCCTTATGGGTTAAGCTAAGGAATGCACCTTGTTCTTTGATTACTAGAAGAGGCCTTAGCTATATTGCTAGCACCCTTGGGTATCCAATACAAATGGATAGACTAATGGAATCGAGGACGTTTGTTGGATTTGCTAGAGTGTGTATTGAGATGGACCTCTCTAAAGAGCTTCCTGATCACACCTTTGTAAAATTGGTGAATGGGCCAAAATTAATGTTGAATACACTTGGAAGCCGCTTGTTTGCCCTACATGCAAGATTGTTGGCCATTCTTCTAGAACACGCCCTAACTTAGCCCCTTGGCAAGAGCCAAGTGTGAATAAGAGATAGGGAGACTGGAGGAAATACAAAACCAAGAAAGAATGGAAGAAAGTGCCTAGTGTTAATCCAACCTGTTTGCAAATGTGATCCTTGAATCAAAAGCCAATGGTGAGCCTTTGGCCAATACACCAACAAAGTCCTCAACATGCAATCGCTTTACTATCCTTGATGACAATGTGGAGACCAAAAATTCATTAGAAATTGCAAATGAGAACAAAATGGAACAACGAAGTCAAGGGGGAAATCAAGAAGATGGAGATACAGCCTGTAAGGATCTTGTTGAGAATTTGGAAGATGTCTTACACCCCCCATAGGTGTATTCAACGTGAAATTGCCTCAGACCCAAGTTCACTTAGCAAGGATATTGTTGATGGGCCTTCCCCAAGAAACTCGGGCACGTGAGCTTTGTTTTGTGCTTCCCTTTCCATTTCTTTCTGTTTGCTTTTTGTTTTGTTTTTTCAGTTGTATTAAGTTTTCTCTCTTGTGGTCTTGTCATACCCCTAGGGCTTGTCCTTTTTTTAGTAAAGTTGTATCTTAGACTTGGGAGGTCATGGATGGTATGTACCAAATTTGTGAATGGAATAAAAATCTCACTTACCTTGCAAACAAAAATAAAATTGCTCTTCTGAATTTAAGAGTAAAGGTCATAATGCAATTGTTATCAATGGATTGAGAGAGGTTGAAGACCCTCCAAATGATATCTACGATGATGGGGAAAGCTTTTGGCAACATTGCCTTGTTAGACAATTCCTCGGTGCCCCAACTCCATTCTTCCTTATTCGAAACATGGTTGAGCATGTTTGGAGAAGCTTTGGTAAAATTGATAACTTTTCAAGAAGGAAAAGTTTGTTTGTGTTCAAGTTTGAAAATAAAGAAAATTGTCAAAAAGTTTTAGAATAGTTGTGGCATGTAAATCATAGGCCACTTCTCTTAAGAAAATGGGAGCCAAACCTTGAATTTGTTAACCTTACCTGTGATAGGATACCAATTTGGATCAAATTGAGATATGTCTCTTTGAGCTTATGGTCTAGAAGAGGCCTTGGTTATGTTGCATCCTTCATTGGCAATCCTCTTTAAATGGACGCTTTAACGGCATCAAGAAGAAACCTTGAATTTGCAAAAGTTTGTGTTGAGCTGAATTTAGAAGAAAAGCTCCCAGAGGAGATCTTTGTGAAACTTAAAGATAGCTCTAGGGCTAGAGTTGAAGTTGAATATGCTTGGAAGCCTTCCAAGTGTGATTATTGTAAGATGGTTGGCCATGTCGAATACTTTTGTCCCATGGAATCGAAGCCCCAACCATTGCAACCCCAAGTTGATTGTGATGCTCATAAGCCCAAGCTATATGAAGAGTGGATTGTTATTGGAAATAAGCGTGCTTCCCATGTAAAGCAAATGTTGAATCATCCTCACAAGTTAAATTAACTTCCTGGTCCCATCACCAAAGAAGGCAACTCAATCAAGGGTCTCTAGCCCTAAAGTGCAACAAAGCAATCCCTTTGAAGTTTTAAACAATGATGCCTCGGATGAAAATAGAATGCAATCTCAATTAGCACCGGCTGAATTTGTTGGAAAGAAAAAGGAGGATGTTAAAGATCGAGACCGAGACTTCTCGGGACTACTCACTTCATTGTTTGGGTAAAAGTTCTTCCACTTTGTTTCGAATGTGTGTGGGCTATTTTGTTCTCTTGTTTCCTTATTGTTTGTTTTTTTTGTTTGATGACAGTTGGTTGATTTTCTTATTTTGGGTTTTCCCATCTTGTTGTTTTTTGTCCCCTCAATCTTTGTTATGTATGCCCTATTGTAAGTAGATTGAGGGGTTTGAATTGGACTTGTACTTTTTGTGAATGAAAATAAAAACTCACTTACCTCACAAAAAAAAAAAAAAGGAAGAGTGAGAGAGGTCAACCCTTTCATTGTTAACAATTGGATAGTGTTGTTGCTTTCCCTACCTTTCTTTACCTAAAGAAGAAGGACGCCCTCTTGAGGATAAACTTTCTCTCCTTAGTAAAGTGGATTTCAAGGAAGGTGCCCTTCCTTAGATACTTGAGAGCTCCCCTTCTAACTCGAAAGCTTAGAAAGGCCGATTGTCTCCCTCTCTTGGAGAAGATAAATAACAAGCTTGATCATTGGACCAACCATTGGCTTTCATCTGTGGGTAGACTCCTTCTAAAAAAGTCTACACTTTCGTAAATTTGTGCTTTTTGGGCAAGCTCACTTCTCCTCCTAAAGGGTGTGTTGAAGACTATTGATTCCAAATTTTAGGCTTTTCTTTGGATAGATACAGGAGCTAAAATTGCTTGGCTTGACATTTGCATCCCCTTTGATAAAGGAGATTTTGGCATCTACAAGCTTGAAGACATAAACAACACTTTCCTTCTTAAAACCTTTTAGAGAATGTATGCTTATAGAGGTACTCTTTGGAGCAAACGGGTGCATGTGAATTACATAAAAGATGGATCTATTTGGACCAATACTACTCCAAATGATGCAATTTGGATTTTCAAATGCCTTATCAGCACTAGTAGTGCTAGACATCTCATTACACACACTCTCAACAATGGGAGACATACTTACTTTTGGCTCAACAATTGGCATTGCGCGGGCATTCTTGATGCCCATAGAGGTAACATCTTCAATCACCCCCTCATCATGCAGAGGTTAGTGACATCTTTTCTCATGGTTCTTGGTCATAGCCGATCCACCTTTCTCACATTGATGCTCCAAATATTATGCTTATGGATGATGTTGATAGGAAAGGACATTTCCTTGTCGACTGGTTGCTTGGTATTGTTCGGTCCTTGCAAATTTTGCGAATACTTACAATCCTGGCGGACCTAACCATCCTAACTTTTTTAGTATGTCTCGACCTCCTAGTTGTCAACTAGGGTCAAGGTATGCTCCTCCTCCACCTCCTCCTTCTATGCCTACTAGTCAATTTAGTTATAGTTTTGAGGATAAAGTTTTAAAGGCTTTGCAAATATTGGATGATCACACTCAATTGTTGCACTCACACTCACACTCACAATCCATAGCTAAACTGGAGCAACAAATGAGTCAATTTTTAATACTACACAGTTTGTAACAAAGTTGGACTCACAAATGGGTCAAATTGCAAGTGCGTTAATAAGACTTAAGGATATATTACCAGTACAAATCATAGAGAATCCTAAGAGACATGAACAGGCAAATGCAATCATGGTGCTTAAGGATGGAAAGGAAGTGGATAACAGGGTGAATCTAGATGCACCACATAGGCAAGTGAGCATAAAGGACAAAGAGAAAATAGATCATGCATATGTAAATAACTCTAGAGAATTCAATGACACTACTATTCCTTCATCGAAAACACAATATGCCCTTAGAGCACCGCTTCTTCAAGCCTTAGGTAGGGATAAAGAAAAAGAATCTAAGAAGAATACAATTTTTGAGACTTTTAAGCATGTGAATATTAATTTGCCTCTTTCAAAAGTGATTAAACAGATTCCTGCATATGCTAAGTTCTTGAAGGATTTATGCACTCAAAAGCGTAGGATCCAAGCACATGTTCCTAAGAAGGTAAGGCTAGCTGAGGCGGTTAGTAGCATTCTCACTTCTCCAACTCCACCTAAATGTAAAGATCCAGGGCTTTCACTATTCCATTCTTTCTAGGTGAGCATCGCATTGATAGAGCACTCCTTAACTTAGGTGCTAGTGTTAATATTTTACCTTTTGCGATCTATGAGAAACTAGCTTTGAAGGGGATGAAGCAAACCCCCATTACACTTCAATTGGCAGATAGATCCATTAGGGTACCTAAAGGAGTAGTGGAAAATGTGCTTGCTGAGGTTGATAAATTCTTATTTCCTGTGGACTTTATTGTTTTGGATATTGAGCATTTTGATCTTAAACAGAGTTATTCACCTATGATCTTAGGTCGACCATTCTTAGCCACAGCCAATGCGAAGATAGACAGTAGAAGTGGCCTAATAAAGGTGTCTTTTGGCAACAGAAAGGCTAAAATTTTGGTTAATAGTTTGGGGAACAGTTTAGAGAGATTAGAGACTTATGAGGATAATGAAAGTCTTAAGGATAATTGTATCCCTGTAAAAGTTGGTTCACATAGTGGTTCACATATAGGAGGACATAACACTTAAAGGGATAGTAGTTTAGAAGTCTCTAGGGATCCTGGTTAACAAGATTTGGCTATGTGTCGTCTAGCTAAGGACGTTAAAATTAGCGCTTTCTAGGAGACAACCTAGAATATTTGAGTAGATTGTTTATTTATTTTATTTTTTTGTTTGTGTTTTTTTTAACTTTATTTTATTATGATATTCTTTTTTTTCTTATTGTTTTTGTGAGTCGGCTTAAGTGCCTCCCAGGGTTCGGAGCCTTTGTATGGGGATGTAAATAGGGTTGGCTGGAAAAATTTGAAAAAAATGAAAAAGAACCAAAAAAAAATCTTTTGTTTGTTTTAAGAAAGCTCATCGAATATTCTTATATTTGTCTCTAGTGTTTTAACTGAATGCTCTCACTTGTGAGGAAGGAATGTGTTTTGTAGGATTATCAAGTGAGCGCAAAAAGCTGTCATCTAAGTTGAGCGTATCGTCTTATTGGCATTACCCATCAGGTTGTCTCATTCTAACCCTTTCCTTTTTATTGTTTAATGTTTCTTGCAATAGGGACATTGCAAGACTTGGCTTTAGGGGTGAGGGTGAGAATGAACAACAATGTGTTTTTATGATTACGCGTCAATAAGGTGAAAAAATGGGGTAAATTTGAAATTTTTGTTGCACATATGAGCTTGAACTGCATAGGCGACTTTGACTTGATAGTGAGACTTGCATGATTGGTGAGTGAATTTGTTGGCACAATTGTTCTGTCTTTGCTATAAATCTCTCATTGCTAGCTTTGGTTATATCATTTTCTGTAAGCATCATAAGGGTGATTAATGGGGAGAAAAAAGCGATTTTGTTAGCCTACGTTAGACCTAGTTAAAGTTTGTTGAAGTACTACTTTGATGTGTTGAACTGTGATAATATCATTTTCTTTCATATGTTTCCCCATTCAGAAAAAGAAAGAGAGAGAAAAAGAGAGAGTGTGTGAGCCAAAAAGACAAAAACATGAAAAGTGGAAAAAGTCAAAGGAAAAAATGTGTGTCAAAATGACACAATTGTTATTCATGTGTTTGCAATTGTTATTTTGTTGTATTATGCAAAGTGAAAAGTGTGAAAAGTAAGAAAAAAGAAAAAAAAAAGTTGAAAAAAATGAAAAAAAAATGAGTGGAAAAAATTGTGGGGACAACACTTTGCTCTGGTTGTGTGAGGTAGAATGACTTTGGGTCTAACAAAATTTTATGATGCCAATTTCCTCTTCTTGTTAATTACCTGATATGCTTAAACTAGCTGAAAAAGGTGACATGATTGAAGTTGAGTAATTGAGGGGTACAAGCCTAGTAAGTGTTGTGCTGTGTGCAAGCTTGACTATGTGATTTTTGTTTCACTATTGATTCATTGTTATTTGTGTAGTTCTTCTCACTGTGCTTAACATAACATATTGTTCTTGAGTTTAATGTTTTCCTTTTACTTGAGGACAAGCAAAGAGTTTTTAGGGGGGTGATGTATCGTCATATTTTTTTAATAAATTCCACTATTTTGCATGCAATTACATAGACCAAAGTGATTAAATGATTCATTTTGTAAATTATTTGATCCAGTCTCGTTCAAGAGAAGAAAAAGATTTTTTGGAGGCCTACAAGAGCAATTTATAGAAGATTCTAGACAATTGAAGTTGAAAATGGGTCATAATTTGAGTTGGGCTAATTTAATAGAGAAGTATTGGACTCAAATATATGGATCAATGAACAATTTCTCATAGTAAACAAAGAACTTGATCTTTCTTGCAACTAAAGTCGTTGGTAAATGAGTATGGCAAGTGACCTTGGTATTAATTTTTGGAAAGTTTTTGCTGTCAGACCATTTTTGATATTTTGCTCATAACTCCAACTCTAGAAGTCAAAATCACATGATTCTTGACCCATTAGATTCCTAAGAGGCAGAGCTAGAATTCTTATCCGGACCACCAAATTCAAGCGGAATCAAGGTGAAAAATCAGTCACAACATGTTTGAAAATTTTTCATGACCTACTGGACACATTTTGATATTTTGGGCATAACTCGGGCTACAGAGGTCCAAATAAGGTGGTTCTTGAGGTTGTAGAAAGTTAATTCATATGGCTACAACTTTCCAATTTTGAGCTCAGCCCAGATCTGCCTTTAAGATGGTCAAAAACGTTGGTCAAAGGAAAGCATAAAAACTAGCAATGATTTCCTAATCCAAGTGGGATTTGAAAAGGAATTTGATACCATTATAAATACCCACAATACACAACAAAAAAAAGGGGGACTTCAACCTGAGAATTTGCAAAAGATTAAATTGAAGAAAAAGTTAGGGAGCAGCTCTTGAAGAGAATTGGAGACAAAGAATTTCATCAACTTATTTGTCTAGGAATAATATGATGAGCTTCTCTGTTCTCAATTTCTTTTCAATTTTTGCTTTGAACTTAATTATGAACTAAATCACCATTATTCAGGGTGATAGTTAATTATCACTTTTATTCATGTTTCGGATTCTCTTGAATTTATTTGATTATTCGTATTTTTGCTTATTGCTTATTAAATTCTTGGTTAATCATTGTTATGCTTGTATCTAATTTTCGTTAGTCAAGAATTTATTACTTTTGCCATATAGGAATCTTGTAGATTCTTGTAGGCACGACGATAAATCAATTAACAGAACTAGATTTAATTAGTTGTTTCAAGATTGAGATAGGTTATGCCATTGAGATAGCCTATGCCTTTGTAGTCTCAATTAATTTTTTAGGATCTGTGAGATTAATTAATTAAAGAAAAGTGAGAGATAATTTATGCCATTGAGATAGATTATGCCTCAATAGCTTTAGTTAATTAATCTAAGTGAATTAGAGCTTTTAATATAATCCCTTGTGCTTAATTGGAAATCCTGGAGTTGAGTTCCGTGATTTTCTTTTAATTATTTTATTTTATTAATTTTCTCTTCGATTTAGTTTAATTTAAAATTTGTCACTCTTATAGTGTTTAGTTTAGTCATTTTAAATTCTTAGTTTTTAGTTTTAGGTTTTTAGTTTTTTTTTCCTTTTCAATTCCTGATAGCAATCCTAATTCCCGTGGCTCGACCCTCTAGTCGTGTTAGCGTGATAAAGAGGAAATTTTCATATTTGTCGTTGACTATTTTAATTGATTTTATTTGATCATAAAATGACGTGATCACCTATCTGGACTCCTATTAGCTGAATTTAAAGCTAAAGAAGACTTGATCTAAACTAGTCCTAACTTGAGTACCATCGTTCTAGGCACACTATACCGGATTGATGTCTAAAAGCGCAACTCTACATGTTCTAAAGTAAGATGTTGTGAATATGTCGGCTTATTCACTATCCAAAGATCAACAAGTTTGATTTGCACCATTGAAAACAATTGGGAATTAGCATGTAGTAAGATTAGAGCTATATTCACCATAAAGCATGCTTATATACTTACATAGACATGAACACAGCAAACCCACTTCATGCAATCAATAAACACAAACATAGACATGCATATTAGATGGATTAGAAGTGTTCTATAGCAAATATACTCCAATTTATATACATACTACTTATCTAGGCATTAAATCAAACACGTGGACATGAATTGAAATAAAGCCATTTACACTAAGAACAAAGTATGTATACATATAAGCCAATAGAATCCCATAATAAAGAATATGAAAATCAACCCATTACGCAAGTTTAGTCACCCTAATCTATCTACTCAAGCATAAAATAAAAGAGAATAAAAGAGGGTTGAGAAAATTCCCCTTCCATCTTTGCTTGTTTCTCTACAATCTTGAGAAAATCCTCACCAAATGATGTTATAATCCTCCAAAATCAACTTAGATCTAGGTGGGTGTGTGTGTTAATGTGTGTATTGGGTGGGTGAAGGTAAGGTTTAGTATTTGAGAAGTGGGTGTGTGAATGAGGTGAAAAGGGGTTCCAAGATACTTAAAATAGGCTAAAAAAGAGCTTAAACAGTGGAACATTCGCAACCTTGGTCAGTTGACCGGCCTAGCACCTAGGTTAACCGGACTAAGGGCCTCACATACTATTTTGGCCATTCAACCAAGCCGGTCGACTGGCCCTGGAAGGGGGTTGAGTGGCCAAGTCAGAGACTTGGCCAATTTTACTAGCGTTGCTTCCATTTAGCCCTGGTTGCACTTTTCTTCGTCCGGTTGCCTCTAAAAACCTCTTTTATGCTTCTTCCACATCCTCAACACCTCAAGCTTGACTCCAACATCAAATCCTCATCAATTCAAGTCCCAAGCTTTGACCTAACTTTCCCAAACACAGGAAATAAGCATGCATTAGTGTACAATTAAACCCATCTCTAACATATGTACTATACTACTGCATCTCTTAAAGCTCAAAACACTTTTTTTTTTACGGAGCAAGAAAGTAATTGTATTTCACAAATCAAAAAGAATGTACAAGTACATACAAAAGAGTGGGGGAAAGGAGGAGGCACTAAGAAATAATCTCATCGAGCCTCCACAATTTACAAAGCAAAATGTTCAAGGGAGAGGGAGTAAATTTTCTACAGCAAGAAAGTTTAACTCTAACTTCATTAAAAATAGTATTAAAAATGTACTCCTCGATCTTGGCTTCATTTTGGAAGAGATGCTGATTCCTTTCCTTCCAAATGTGATAGATGGTTGCTCCAAATAGGTGCTTGATGATGGTAGCCTTCAAGTGCTTTTCATGTGCAAAAGGAGTGATATAAGATCAAAACACTTCTTAAACATAAAAAAATAATAATGCAAGCATACACAAAAACACAACACATCACCCAAATTAGTGGAAAGACAAAAACATATACACAAATTCAATTTGATTTTTGCAATATGTGAAGATCAACATATTATGAACAAACACAATTTACGTAAGACTATTTATTCAATTCAATTCAATTTTCGTAGATGTTGATTCCTCTATTTTTTTTGTTTTAATTGATTTGTTTGTAGCAATTGTTACAACAGATTTATAGTGATTTGAAGAATCGCTATTTTTTTTTTTGCATGAAAAGTGAATGCAATATATTAATTACAAAAGATGTACATGAGAATCAAAAGAAGGGGAAGCTCATTCTAGTATAGCCTCGATTCCCCAATTCTTACAAATGATTTTATTGATACAAGAAGAAGTGAAAAGCTTTCCAATTGAACATTTAATTCGAACATGGTTGAAGATGGATGAAAAGATTTGCTCTTCCGTTTTTGCTCCGTTGCTGAATTGTCTATTGTTCCTTTCCAGCCAAATGAAATAAATTGTTGCTCCAAAGAAATGCTTGATGAGTGTAGCTTTGAGATTGCCTTCAAGAACGTATGGAGTAAAGAAAGTGAGGATTTTATTCCATGATGTTGGTGGATCTTTTATGCATGTTAACTCCAGCCCTCTTTGCCAAATTCTTCTTGTAAAGCTACAATGGAAGAAAAGATGGTCCCTTGTTTCGCAAGCAAAGTTGCAAAATATGCAATTGGAGTTGATTTCAATACCCCAAGTGAGCATTTTGAATTTTGTTGTGAGCCTATCATGCATTGAAGAATCGCTATTGCTTTTTGAAAAACTGAAGAATGATTGTAACATAAGGCGAAGGAAATTGTTGCAAAAAATTTGTAACTTAAGTTTTATTTGAGTCGTAAAACAGAGGAGAGAGGTGAGAAATTTTGATTTAAAAAAAAAAATTTATATAGTGCATAGTTTTCATAGCCACAAGTGCCCAGGCGGATTCACAATATAAGTTTCCTCAAACAGCCTCCAAATTCTTGCCAATTTAATTAATATGCACTGCGATATTTGAACAAACATCCCCGTTCGCAAAGAATTAATTACCAAAAATAGCTCAAGGATGGCTAAGAAGCCACAAAGAAATTTCCAAACCAACGAACATCGACATCTACCAGTGTCATCTGTGGTAACAGAATTGACGAACCCCAACTTTGTGCAGGATCATAAACAATATCTGACCATGAAAACTTAGAATCTTCAAATGCCTCATTTTCCAAGTCCCCTCTACCTACTATAATACCACAACAACACCATTAGGAAACTCCCAGAAAAAAATAGGATTAAAAAATCACAAGAAACTATACATCTGGTCAAGATAGTGGAGTTGCAAATCAACCCATCACGGTGAGAAGTTTTTCCATTGAATTTAAATCTGTATCCGCATGAACCAAAATAGAGGGTTGTGAGATTAAAACTGCTAAACTGGAATGACATCAATCTTTGAGGTGTCCTCACATCTTAAAACAATCCCTTCAAGACTGGCAGGAAGAATGCACTTAGCCCACTGGCATCCGGTAGAGAATGGCTCATGTGGAGGAACAATCATCAGCACATTTTCATTTCGTTGAACAACTCCCATTACACTTACGGTGCTACCTTCTTTGATATACCTATTAAATATTGCCAAAGGCAATAAAAGGAAACGTTATATAAATCATCAGATATTCACAACCCTAAAACATGCATCAAGGACTGGAATTACTCAAGTTTTGTCGTGACATAATATCAGAACACATAATCAAGTCATTTTCATAATTGCGCTCCAAGTCAAGAGTATCTCAAAGCCCTCACATCTCTGTCAAACACTTACAAATAGGTTGAGAAAAGAGCGGTTCTAGCACAAATTGATTTTGTTCTTACCCTTCTTTCAGCCGCATAATACGATCATCGCTGGAAAGGTTTCTCTCTCCCAACCACCTGAGGAAATCTGGAGACATGTCCTTATTTGTTGGATTGATGTCAACAACTACAGATTCATCAACGTAAGGGGTCACCCTAGCACCATAACCAGCCTTAACCAAAGCCCTTAACCCAGACTGGAAGTCAGAAATGTAGAAATCGACCACATGTCTCTGCATTAAAAATAGAAATTCATATCTATTACAATGCACTGAAATTATGTCGGTCAATCACATGTATTGTAGATGAGCTTGTTTAACTTCCAACAAACTACTATAAGAGAAACCACATATATACATGACAAAATATAAGGTAAAATAAGAACCAAAACAGAAGTATTCAAGCAGAAACTATAAATTTCAGCATGCTGAAAGTAAAGAACGCAAAATCACCACATAAAGCCACAGGATCCAAACAAATTTTGCATGTTTATGAGTGTGCTTAAGACAGAAAGTGAGATACTGATATATTTATATACTGTAATTTAATACATAGCTGCAGCAATTTCTTTTGAATTAAGTTCAAAGCTACCTGGGTCACAGATACTGTCTAATAAATTCATGATTTTCCGATGTACAGTCTATTGGAAATATATCTTCTTTGTTTCAAGGGAACAGATAGCCACAGTAAGTCATTACTTCCATTGCCCTGGTCAGGACAAGCATCTGGGGTGCAAAATGGGAAAGAATGCCCACAGAAATAAACTATTATTATGAATATTATTTATAACTAGTGAAACAAAAGGGGAAAAAGAGAAGGGCATTAAAGAGGAGAGAATAAAGAATGCCCACAGAAATAAACAATTATTATGAATATTATTTATAACTAGTGAAACGAAAAGGGAAAAAAGAGAAGGGCATTAAAGAGGAGAGAATGACTCATACAGAGACACTTCTATTTAGTAGATGAGAAATTCAACTTCTGCAGATGACCAATATATGTCATATGTGTCTTGTGCAGGAAAAAAGAGTAGCTTGCTGGAGCAATTTTCTCAGAGTAAGTTGGCCAATGGATAGCTAGAGCACAGAGAATAATCAAGATAATAGTGGCTTATTGTTATTAGATTTGGAAAAACAAACACGTTTGTTCCTCACTATTTCTCTATCATTAAGCAACATTAGAGTAGAGCCCAAATTTTGTCGCTCATGCATACCATCTTGTACATGACATTGGTGCATAAGAGAGGAAGAAAAATAATGGCAGTAGTACAAGTAACACCCCAAAGTGCAAACTCATTCATTTTGAATATGTTCGTAACCTCTTTCTTACAATAAGTTTGCAAGAAAAACATAGTGAGAAAATCTCCTTTCTCACCTCTAATGATCGCAGACCCCAGGTAAACCGACGATGCGTAGAGTTGGCAGCTTTTGTATCCCATCCTCGGTATTCATACAAACTTGTCGAAGTATAGACGCATCTGGGAACTTTTTGGAATGAAGATTCAAGAGGAACATTTCCACAAGTAACCACCTTCAGGAGATCAGCAAACTCTTCTATTAGCACCAAAAGATGTCATAAAATTTCAAGAATTGGGAGATGGGGTGTATATTTTCAAACCTCAAAACAGAAGAGAGAGAAAAGAGGAAATGGATGTACTCCAAAATCTGATGGATGCAAATCTGATAACACATAACATGGCTACACAAGTCAACTAAAACTCAAAATACTATGACTATGACCACAAAGAGCAAAAGACTTTTTTAACTCAAAGCAATTATGACAACAACTCTAGCCATTGCAAATACACGCATAAACACTCATAAATTCTCTAAACACTATGGGCCCGTTTGGATTGGTTTTTTTTCAGGAAAAAACACTTTTTTTCTGAAAAAGTCACATTAAATTTGCAATAATTATTTGATTTGGCTTCCAAAAAAGCTAAAACTCTGAAAAAAACTCAAATACAGCATTTTTTAGAAATCAGAATTTTCAGCTTCTAAAAAAAAAACTATTTTTCAAAAGTTGTTAAAAAAGCGCTTTTGAAAAAAGTTAATTCAAACAAGCCCTTTATAACATCCACTCTAGAATGCACACAAGGTTCAGCTGGACCTGACATCCAAACATGGAAAAAATTATTGGTATTCCCATTCTTCGAAGATAGCTTCTAATAAATAATAATCCAGGTGCATGAACATCAAACTGTGTGCCTTTACTGAATTTTAGTTTTTGAACATTTCGCAATCGGCTTCCCCTTTCTCTTCTCTTTCTCTTATTTTAAATGCCCAAGACAAGTTCAGAAGTCAGACATTTGCTTGAACTAATTCTACTATTGGAATGAGGATTCCAATCCTTATTATTCTAGCACTTCTTGCAACTTAAACAGATACCTTCTTTCAATACTACCCTAAAACTGCTGAACTTCAGGGCAAAGATGACACACAAATATAGTAGCTTTACTGGAACATACAATCCTAGGGATGCCAAAGATATAAGCAATCAAGAATCAGAGGATTTATCAACGAAATCTCAGTATGCATGAGTAAAAATTATAGCTTGAGCATTTTGAATATGGTACATACCCCAGTAACCTTGACAAATTGCCCATCCTTTGCAGCTCTTAGCTCTGCATCTGGATAGCGTGCAATGAAACCAGTTATAGCTCTTCTTCCCCAACAAGTATTCCAGGTAAATACTGCAGCAACAGCAGCAAAAAGAATGACAACAACAACAAGGAGAATGGGATTGTGAACAGCCCCAAGAATGAAACCACCAGCAATAAACCCCATTATGAAGAGAAGAATTATGGACCAAAGGATTGGCTTGGGGAAGCTCTTAGAGAAGGAATATTCATCATCCTGACTAAGGTGAGTAACAGCTTGGTTATTCAATATAGAGTAGTTGTGTAGCTTAACAAATGCTGTAGAATCCAATGGACCAGAAACCTTCCGTGGAGCACCCGATGAATTCAGCGGACCCGAGGAAATAGGCCCAGATGTTATAAGACCTGTAGCAGGAAGAACAGGAGGAATAGGGCCTGAGTTTTGGCGCGAAGTAGCGGTTGCCCCTCCACCTTGGGGACCTGACGATTTCTTTATTGGTTCCCCATGTTTATTCAGTGGCCCAGAATTGGTCTTCTTCAAAGAAGCAGACCCAGGAACTCCAGATGAACCCATCCTGTTCATGGAATTTAGTTGGCCTGAGTGAGTAGCAGCAACACCAAAGGACCCTGTCCTCGAAGGAGCATTGTTTATGGGCCCAGATTTTCTTGACCTGGAACCATCTACAGGGATGTCAAACATTTTTCCTAGTTCTCCAGACTTCTTGATATCACCACCAGTGTAAGGCATGGCAACTGAGCTCATTGTGGGAGTTTTTTCTTTTGGCTGCTCAGGACGGCCAGATACGTAAAGGCCATTGCTCAACTGATGGGATGGAAATCGCGAACCCATGGGGACAACCTAGTCCTACAAGCAATAAGAAGGGGCGTGGCCAGCAATTACAGCAGAAGCCAATATATCTCCACAGTAAAAGTTAACAGATTCCAGACAACAGATCTAGCACAGCCACTTCCACACTGTAGCTACACCTAATAAACAGCAAGAAAGAAGCATGTAGATAAGATTTACAGAGATCCATATAAATTAAAGAGTAAAGCAAAAAACAGACTGTCAAATGCTATATGCATTTACAGCGCATTCAGACCATCACTCGTGCTAAAAAACACAAGAGAACAAAACTGAAAACAGACAAGCAATTCTTATCCGAATTTTACTGCATACCCAGATCATCATTTTCTGTTTAAATTCATAATTCCGACCCACATTTCAAACCGTAATTATGACAAAAATAGCATGAGCAATAAGTACCAAACTATATCATAACAGAACAACACAGCACACCGTAGATCTGAAAATAAGTGAACCAATCTTACACATAAATTTAAAGTTAGACAACATTATATCAGAAAGCCAACTTCTTTTTCCCTTTTCCTTCACTTTTTTTTCTTGAGTCTTGGTGGCTTTGAATTTACAAACCCAGAAAATGTTGAAAAGGTAAAATGGTAAACACAATAAGCAAGCAGGTGTAGGAAGCTCCAGCTGTTTGCAGGCGCTAAAAAGAGTGGAACCACATGGGATCTATTATAAGCAGTTAAGAACAACAAAGATTCAAAGATATAAGAATAAATGAGAACTTGACAGATCCAGAAAGGACAAACAGAGAAAAGAAAATATACCCAATAATCCAAATACATTTTGAAAAGGCAAAATGTGAGAGATCAGACAGCAAAATGACACTTCAATAAACTGAAAAGAAAAAATGCAATTTTCGGACACATAACACACAAGATTACGATCCGCGCCAATTCACAAATTGAGAAACTCGAACCCTGAAAAAACTGAAACCCGCTTGGCGAAATAGGAAAGTAAAAATACCCCCATTTATTATCTTTTAGATAAGTGCTCAAAATGAGAGAGATCACAAACCCAAAAGAGAACTTATTAGTGCAAAAAAAAAAAAAAGAAAAAACAAGAAGAAAAGATATACAGAGAGAGAGAGAGGGGGAGGAGCATACCTGAAGAAGGAAGTGAGGTGGGAATGGAAAGAAGTGGAGACATGGTGGCGTGAAACAATGGTGTTTTAGTGTTGTCTTTGTGTGTCTCTGCGTGTGGTTTGTTGGTTATGTTGTTGGGTTGGAAATGGGTTGTGTGTGTAGTAAGTGATTAAGGTAGAAGAGCAGCTGGGGGATAAAACCGTACTGAGATATGACTGACTGACTGACATAATGGGGGAGAAAAGTTGTGAAATTAGAAAACACATTCTCTCTCTTTCTCTCCTCTTTTGCTGCTATGGCATTCAATGACTATATTACCCCTTGCGTCTTACATAAACTTCATCACATGCCCCTGATTCTTAAGATCCTAGGCTTTTTTCCCCTGAGATCAAGCATAAAATCCTAGTTAATCCACGTCAGCTTAGATATGTCATAAGTTTAGATCTTGTTCTTTGTAGTTTATTTAGTTAAAGAAAAAAAAAATTTATTCCTTATTTTCTGGTGTAATTAAATTAAAGTTCTTTTTGACCTATTTGTAAAATATAAAGTGTTATTTTTTAAAAAAAGCTTTTGTTTTAATCCCTCATTCCGAGGTCAAATTCTCACTCTTAATTGGGTTTGAGACCAAATTATCACTCAAAGACTTAACTCACAAAGAAGATTTTTTAATAATTAAAAGTTAGGCAAACAAAGCGTTAACTAATTGTCTAATTATAAAAACCGGATGAAAAATGAATAAAATGCAATGCATAATTTATTTTGATATTTTTCGGATGAATATTAAACTAAGATGAAACTCGCAACAAATGACAATTGACAGAGCAATGACATTTTAATAATGATGCAAAAATAATGTCTATTCGCATTTATTGTCGTCCTATAAAATGTTAGGCTATATAGAATAGATTGGTTTGCCTGCAATATCATGGATGTTCTCACCTGCTTGCATCTGTAGGAGATTTCGTCGTCATAACCTTATTTTCTGATCTAGTGACCTTTCTAAATGATTTGAATTGTTAACTCATAAATAATTATTATTACGAAGGTTGTCAAATTTCAAATCTAACATACAGTCTGGAAGCACTTACAGTACGAAGTTCATCAAATAAATTTCATGAGTAATTTTTAATTGAATTCTTTTGTTTAGATTTAATAAAATAATTTTAATTCAATTCTGTCATTTACAATTTCAAATTGTATTTGAAACACATTGGAATTGGAATAAATAAATATATATATATTTCTTAAATAACCTTTTGGTATAATATTTTTTGCTATTATAATAGTTATGGATTATAATAATTTTATAAAAAGACTAACAATCAAAGAAGATCTTTCAATGAGTAATAGTTGAGTTTACAATACCATGACAAACAATAAAGATTGTAGCTTAAACATAGTAAAATAATATTATATAAATAATTAAAGAAATATTTTTGTCTTTATAAAAATTTGGATTTACAAATGAATTTTACAAAATTTTGTGGAATTCATTTGCTCCAAACACACTGTACAATACCAATTCTCATGCTTTCTCCTACTTTAATCGGTTTTCATAAGTATGCTTATGCACAAGTACTGGTTTATGTCACTGCTTCACCCTCATTCATAAGTTAATGATTTGTCTATTGAATGAATATATATATATATATATATATATATATTTTTTTTAATATATACACACACATATATATCACAAAAAATTTTACTTTATATGTAAGGGTGATACAATAACAGGGTGATATATTAAAATATTACTTTTGTAATTTGCTATAGTTTTTGTCCCTAATCAATTTGTTATGAACTTAGTAATGTTGAAAATATTTTGTTTACGTTTTATTTTAATATATGCAAGACATTCTTAATGCAACAAAATAATTATTGCACATTATGTCTCTAATATAGTAGTAAAATAAACATTGGAATATATATCTGAATCCCTCATAATTTCAAATCATGATCCAATATTCCTCCCTTCCCCTGAATAAATATCTATCATTTGACCCTTTTCGAACTTTTATCATTTTTGACATTTGAAAAGTTACCTTGTAATTGAATTTAAATGTAATTGCAAGTAATTACATAATTAAATGTATTTGGTTAATCAAGTAATTACTTGGGTAGAAGGGAATTTGAACCTCTTCAATTACGCTCTCCAATTCTCATAGAAGAGGTGTGAATTGGTGTAATTATACAAAACAATTACTTTCGAACAACTTTTTGTACTCTTCTATTCTTTTTATATTTAGCATGTTTCACAATAAAATAAATATAAATAAGAAATAAATAAATTTAAATAAAATTAATAATTAATAATATAATAAAATATATAAATATGAAATAAATGAAAATAAATATTTTTAAAAATATAAAATTTATTTAATTTTGATAGTGTGGTTAAATATTATTATATTTTTGATAAATAATATCTAAATTTAAAAATATTAGTATTATATATTTTTTTAGTTTCATATATTTATATTTATAATTCATATATGTTTAATAAGCCATATTTATTTTTATTAATAAAAAATGTTTTATTTTAAATATTTTTAACAAATAAAATTTTTAAATATTTGTTTGATTAATATATATTTTAAAAATAAATATTTTTTTAAAATTAAATTATATAACTGTATAATTACTATCTGTGCTACCATAATATCATAGGAATTAAGGTATAATTTTGCTGTGGTAACCAAAAACATCTTGTGACTTAAATTACTAAATAAGTACTAAACAGTGTAATTATTGAGTAACTACCCTAACAATTATACTATTTAATAACTACACTATGGTGTCCATATATAAGTTTTACGCAAGGTACGTACTAACAGAATTATTTTCTGATGCACATCATTTTGTTTCCGAGAAGAAATATTGAAAACTAAAGTTCTTTTATAGGTCTTATGATGATTTTCATTATCCTCAAACATTATGAAATACTTTTCCACATAACAAAAATAAATGTACTCATTGCTCGGTATAGAATATGTTGCCAAGATAGCAATCTTTTCATATTGATCAACTAGAAAATGTTCTTACATTGCCCAGCCAAAAAAGAAAAAATGTTCAAAAACGAAACTTTGAGGACCATTATTAGAGAAAATCAATTACTAGTAGGGTATTCATTAATTAATAAAAGAAAATTTTACCAAAATCTAAAGAGCAACGTAATAATCTGGGGCTTCATTGTCCTCCAAGTTTTCTTCTTTAAGCATCTCTCATTGTTATTTAAGCCTTAGTTCGAAAGCAATCGTGATTAATTGGTCCTATCAACTATAGTTAATGATCATAATATCATATTTAACACTTGATAACATTACAAGAGAAAGTCCGTAGTGATCTATACCATATATAAAAGTTTTACTTTTTTTAACATTGTTAAAGTGCCATGTAAGTGTCATTGTAAGAGTACTATATTAATGCTTATATGGCATGGTTATTTTTTATTTATCATTTTACTTTCTATTATTTCTTATCTTTAGAATATCCATTATTAGCTTTAATTAAGATATTAAATAGTCAATCAATTAATGCTATAAATTAAATTTATTTGTGAACTTTAATACATTTATTTCATATATATTATGTATATACATTATTAGTATTAGACATTTAATTTTAAATCAATTAATTTTTTAAAATAATATTCATTTGTGAGATTCAAAAGATTAAATCCGAATAAATTTAACACTATTATCAAAAAAATACTTTTTGAGTATTATGAGGGTGTCATATCAGTGATTATGTAGCAATAGTTATTTTATTATTAACTTATACAATAAATTTTTATTTATTTTATGTTTATTATTTTTTATCCTTATGGATATAATTAAATTATTAATTTTAGGTAACAAATTAAATAATCAATTAATTCATGCTTAAAATATAATTTCTTTCTAAATCTCAAAAGATTCTCTTATTACCTATTATGGATATATATTGTTAGTTTTAATTTTAAAATTTAATGAAAAATTAAATTTAAAAATAATATTCATTTGTGAATTTCAAAAGATTAATTTCTTATTCATTATGGATATATATATATACATATATATTATATATTATTAGATTTAATTGAGAATTTTAATTACTAATTAATTAATGCTTAAAAACCTTAAAGTATTTTTCATTCTGAATTTCAAAGATTAAATCTAAATAAATTTAATATTTATTATTTAAACACACCCATGCAGGACATAAAACATTCAGGACTAAATTCATTATCTGCTACTAAAAATGAATAAATTTAATTTAATTTAACATTTATTACTAAAAAATAAATATGTGCAAATTACGTATAAAAGTGCACTAGCGGCATAATAATAATAATAATAATAATAATAATAATAATAATAATAATAATACCTCATATTTTTTAATGTCTTAGAGCTTGCTCCATTCATGTTTTAAGAGGTGCCACATGTTATGTTTCTATGTTCCATTTTTGTTAATATATCTACGAAATAATTACTACTTAATACCAAAGAATAAAAAAAAATTGCCGCAATTTGCACTATTTTCTTCTTTCTTTATTCTCAAGTTAATTCTCATTGTTCCAAAATATCTAAATCAATTTCAACTATTTTAAAAAATATTCAATTTAATTTTTATTATTAAAATTTTAATAATATATGATTTAAATGATGGAGCCTAATTATCTTCTCTAATTTTAAATATTTATTAAATAAAATATGCGAAGATTCTTAAGTTATCATAAGAAAATAATTCACACATCAAATCAAATTTAAAGAATTTTTATAAAATGGTATAGAATATACAAAAAGTTTTAATAAATCCATGCACTTTGGAGATCTAATGATTTTAATATTGTATGACCTCATCATATAGTTTGGATAAAGTGATATTATATTTTCAATAGTTGTAGTAAATCTACTTGTAAAATGTTGACAGATATTTACCGTTAAAGTATAAACAGCATCTGGTTTTGATTGACCATCTTCCTATTTACTGCATTCAAAATGGTGGCTTTTCCTACTTCATTTAAATAATTTTTCCACCATCCTTTTAATTGACCTGTAAATCCAGCAATTAACAAAAGAGCAATGGTTTTAACATTGTTACCATTTTGTTTACAAATTGTGGAATCTTGGATTATTATTTGGGAGTTTTACAACTCTTGGAATTCATCTATTAATGTGATATTGAATGCTCAAATCTCTTCTAACACCTATATATAGTGGTCTTTTAGCAAGATGCACAATACACCAAGAAGCATGTAATATTATGTCTCTCTTCCTATGTTTTGTTTCTACTAATCATTTTTATTATTGTAAACAAATATGAATGGTCTTATGCCACGTTTGTATCTAAATGATAAAATTGTCATATGTTAGAAAATGAATTCCAAATAACTCTTCATTGTAGTATTATAGATGTAGTAACTACAACCCATCTTCAACTACATGTAGTGTTTGAGATAATTACTCAATGTCTAATTGGGAATCAGGTTTCACTTTGAATTCCTTCGAGTTGTGTGTTGATGTGCCTAGAAGGTGAAAGCTCTGAAAGGTCCACAAGCATACAAATCGTGCAATATAGTGAGTACTAATGCAGGGTGTCGAACCATAGGGAGACGTGACATGTGGAAGAATCTTATGCTAGTGTGTTCTAGAAGAAGCATAAAAAGAAACCTAAGCTAAGCATTTTTTTGTACTCTTGGATTTGAGGGAGCCAAGGGGGAAATAAAAGGACTACACTACTAAAATAGGAAGAAAAAGTGGGAACTAAGCTAACTCTAGGGGATTAAAACAATGGGAAAGTGATAGAGTGACCTACACTTGCGAATGGGTGACTTTCTACTTCTATGCTATGGGATCCGGGGATTGGCTAACTAAACGAGGCTTCCAATACTAAGCAACTAGGTAGTATCCTAATTACATCCTAGGACTCGGTGCGAGTCCGTCCCTAAACTGTTAGGATTAGTATGCCCTAAAGCTCACTTGTACATGACATTTTGGATATGAAACAATGTATAATCATATTTTTGTTAAATGGCATTATGAGTTTCTTACATATAATTTCTGTTATGTTTTATCGATGCATGTATGAAGGTCCTTTGACTTGCACTAATGACTTGGGTGCGCAGTGAGGCTGGACGCACAGTAGGTCCAAGTCTAGATTTAGTCACGTCATAAATTGAATCCATAACCAAATAGTAGTGTTGGACACTCTACTGGGATAAGGTTATATTGAGCAAGTCTTCTCTTTGAGGGTGATCTACTTAGGTCATTGGAGGACTTTCTGGATTTGTCTCAATAGTACGTGTGTCACGTATTGGATAGGACCATTGTGAGTATGTTTTCTAGCGACGTACTATCAAAGAAAGAAAACAAGACACTCACTGCTACTAAATGATCATTGCTCTTAATCTTGAGTATATGTGGATGAACTAATGAAGTTAGGGTTTAGTACTTTGATTCACGTAGGTGAGATCTTATTTTATTAGGATCAACGACCTTGTGCATTGAGTGCTAAGTTCTAATTAATTAGAACATGCATATGCAAAATGGAATCTATGTGCCCCCTTTGGGAATGTCCAAATTTATCATCCGAATCTAGATCTAGTGATACTACCTTTATAGGTGTGTCGGTCATATGGCTTGAGGGTCGCTCCCGAGATCAAGAGATTCCATGACCAAGGATGGTTGGCAATAGGACAAGAAACCCAACGGAAAAAGATACAGCTAAGGAGGTGATAGTACACAGGCCAAAGGACCAATCTTAGCTATGGGTATACATAGAGGGGCATTATGGTCAATTATCTAGTAGGTCAAAGACAAAGTTCACATTCTTTTGTGATAAGCTTTTGGGTAATGACAATTATTCTTGGAGTGCAACTTTGATCTTATGGTGGAATAGATCGGAGTTAAAAATAATTATTATGTCGCCTAGATCGGGCAAGGATATTTTTAATTATTTTTAGAAGCCAATGATAATTGTGTCTTCTTGGTCCCTTCCCTAGTTGAAATGACTTTGAGAGAGTAATCTTGAAAGAGCAAATTCCATATTGTGGTAGTAGCCTTATTGGGCCAAAGCTTGAAATTGGGTTTGGGCTTTCTTTAGAGTCCAAGATAACCTAATTGGGCTAGAATGGTTTCCTATTGGGCTTGGGCCTCCACATGGATTATGGACTATGTGTTGGACTTGGATAATGGGCTTGGCCTAAGTCTTCCAAGACAAGTGGACAACTTGCAAAATACTACAAAAACAAGTGGACAACTTGCACAAGTCTTCCAAGACAAGATTGACAAGTTTCAAAAAGGAAATACTACATGGAAATTTTCTCCCACATTGAAAGTTTAGCAACTTTAGATGCCAAGGTTCTCTCTATAAATAGACAAGACCTTACACCTTTTATGTATTCCACTTTGTAGTTGATTTCTTCCTTTTTGGCAAGAAAATACTACAACACATAGTACACACTTATTGTGTGATTTTTGCTCTAGTTTTTCAAGAGCATATTACTTTGCTTCTTCCCACACAAGAGGCTATTCTCTCAAGATAAGTCTCTTTAATCATAGGGAAGAAGACTAGGGAGTTGCTTATTGTGACACCCTTATAGCAAATTTTGGTGGCCTTGTTCGTGAACAGGAATAAAGCTCGTGACCGGTTTTAGCTTCATCAAAGGCCCCACGCTTCAAGAGGTTAGCTTTATATATTTTGCAAGTACTAGTCATATTCTATATGTTCTTAAGCATGTTCTTGTGTGTGTAATGTGGATATTTTATTTTCCTAGCATGTTTTCTTAGTTATAATTTAGAAAATATGGACTAGGATACCCTACACTTAATAATATCGATCCTACATAAACATGCACACTTAGCAGTGTGGCATGGTCCTTATGTACCTAAGGCCATATGAGGGACTAGAAAGCTACTTAAGTGTCCTAGAACGATCGTACTCTAGCTCTTAAACTATTGGTTGGATTTAAAACCAAAGCCTAGGGTGACTATGGCCGACCAAACCTCACTTGGACACCCATTAGTTGGATTTAAAAATAAAGGATCTCAAACTAGGCCAGTCTAGACTTAGGCTCCATCAATCTAAGGACACAAAAGTGGATTAGAACCTTAATTGTGCAATCTACATGTTCTAAGGTAAGGCGTTGTGAACATGTCGACCTATCTACTATTCAAACACAAACAAGTTTGATATACACCATTAGGAACAATTGGGAATCAACATGTAGTAAGATTGGAACTTTATTCACCATAAAGCATGCTTATACTCACATAGACATGAACATAGCAAACCCACTTTATGCAATCCATAAACATGCACATATACATACATATTAGATGGATTAAAGGTGTCCTATAGCAAATACAGTCCAATTTATATACATATTACTCATTCAAGCATTATATCAAACATATAAAAATGAATTGATAAAAAGCTATTTGTATTAAGAACAAAGTATGTATATATATAAGCCAATGGAATCCCATAACAAAGAGTATGACAATCAACCCATCACACAAGTTTAGTCACCCTAATCTATTTACTCAAGCATAAAATAAAAGAAAATGAAAGAGGGTTGAGAAAGATCCCCTTGCATCCTTGCTTGTTTCTTTATAATCTTAAGCAAATCCTCATCAAATAATGTTGTAATCCTCCAAAATCAACTTAGATCTAGGTGGGTATGTGTGTTAATGTGTATTAGAGGTGGCTAAAGGTTGGGTGTATGAATGGGAGGTGAAAAAGGGTTGCAAAAAGGGCTGAAAAAGGGCTTAAATAGTGCAGCTTTCATGTCTAGCCAAGGTCCTTGGCCGGTCGATCGACTTAGTCCTTTGGTCGACCGGCCTAAGGGCCTTAGCTACTAATCTGGTCGGTCACCTAGGTCGATCGACTGGCCCAAGAAAGGGGTTGGCCGGCCAAGTCGGAACCTTAGCTAGTTTTCCTCGCATTATGTCCATTTTGCCTCGGTAGCTCTTTTTTCGCCCGATTGCCTCCAAAAGCTTCTTGTATGTTTTTCCCATGTCCCAAACACCTTGAGATTGACTCTGTCATCAACTCACCATCAATTCAAGTCTCGAGCTTTGACCTAACTTCACCAAACATGAGAAATAAGCCTGCATTAGTGTAGCATTTGTCTTTAAATGCAACTATGCACATTTGCATATGCTTAAGCCTATCTCTAGCATATGTACTATACTGATACATCTCTTAAAGCTAAAAACACCTCTTAAACATAGATAAATAGATAAATGACGATGCAAATACACACAAAAACACAAAACATCATATGTTTATATATTCTAATTGTTTATCTTATCATATAGAGTAACTACTTATATAGATTCAAGTAGGCACCCCCACAAACAATCCCTGGGTCTTAGCAGAATTCTCAATATAATGAGTTTCTTTGGAGTGGTTCATTTCCAATTCCAAGGAATTTGGAGACATTTGTTGTGATATTGTAAAATTTTCTATTGAAATCATTTTAAATTTTGTTATGTAGTAAGACAACTCATGAACTTGATAATTATGCACTTTTCTCATAATAAAAAATAAAATTAAGACATAAATATTTGCCAAACATTTTGAGAATTATGCTCTTTCTTAGAGTCAAGAAATAAAATTAAGATATTGATTTGTGCAAAACATGGGTATCGAAATAACTAGTGCTATATAAATAATTCACTATCATTAAACTTCTTTCAAGGTCGAAATCCGGGTTATGGTATTGTATGCTTTTTCCTAAGATCTTTAAGGAAGGAGATCTATGCAGCTATCAATGGCTTAAATTGAATTTAAAGCAGTTGTAATTAAATTTCTTCATTTTCCTCTTCTGGACGTGCATAAAGGCATGCAATTTCATCCCATCTACTTGTAACTAACAATGTTGAATGCTCTTAAAAGCACTCCTACCCCATAAGTTTAAGGACATGTTTGAATTGGCTTTTTCTAAGAAAAAGTATTTTTTTTAAAAGACATATTTTTTTTATAATAATTATTTGGCTTGGTTTTCGTAAAAGTTGAAACTATAAAAAAAGTTTAAATATAACTTTTTTTTCATAAGCCAAAATTTTAACTTTTCACAAAAAAGAAATACTTCTATTGAGAGTTGATAAGAAAATAAAAAAAAAGAGTTCAAACAAGCCTAACAAATATAGAGAAATAAATATCCATTAATGACCTAGCTCACCTAGTATAGGTGTTGATTATTGCACTACCACCAACACAAATTTGCTTGAAACGTAGACTGGTTTCAAAGAATTTGATACTTTTTTCGTATAACGTAAGTTATCATGAGTAGAATTGTATTATATTTGTCATATTACAGATGATATATAATCTATTCATACGCTCTAAAATGTGCTAAAATGTTGTAGAAGTTATAATTTGAGTTGCTTATAAATTATAACAAATCATTATTTATAGTTTGGCTTTTTTTCTTTTAAGTTGCTTACAAACAATTTTTGATGCTCATAAGCAAATAACAAATAAGTAGAGAAATATTTATATAAAATATGCTTATAAATTATGACATATTTGGTAAATATATATACTTATAAGCATTAGTAGAGAACTCTTCCATCAATTATAATGATGTCAGTTTACCTGAAAAAAGTTATAGTTTTCAAATAGAAATTCACAGGTCAAGAACAAAAATTCGTAGGTGAAGACAAAAAATTTGTATGTCAAGAACAAATAACTTTTATCTATGAATTTTTGTTATTGACCTATGAATTTTTATTCAAAAACTACAAAAATTCATAAGTAAAAATTTTTATTCTTAACCTACGAATTTTTGGTTTTCACGTTCAAATTTTTGTTCTTGACCTATGAATTTTGTTCGAAAATTACAAAATTTTAAAGTGTATGAAATGTAATGTTTTTTTGGCAACTTTTACGGCCTATAAGCATCTAAAAAAGTTAAAGGACTGTGTCTTTTTCGTTAATTAATAAGTCATAACTTTGCTTGCTGATAAGCACAACTGGTTAAATAGATAAATTTTATTTTTACGCTAATAAGTAAGTTTAATCAATTTATAAGCACTTCCAAACACCCTCTGAATCACTTTATCCAATGTTAACGACAAAGAATATTGTACTTTAATTGTTAACACTCATGTGAATATTATGCCTTTTCTAGCCCTAAAACGAATTATGCTTTTCTAAATCTATGTAGTGGTGATTACATGGACCCAGACCTATTAGCATTAAGCAGAGCAAGTAGTAGTAAAGCCTGACCTTAAAAATAAAGCACAAGTTACAATCCTTTATCTTTTAAGCCAACCAAAATCATTGGCAACACTTTATACTTAGACAAGTAAGCATACCATCGTAAGTTTGTAATTTGATGCAATCACGAGTCAATCCCAAACAAATATTCTTACAGTAGCTAATTATTATTTAAAGGGGAAAAAATAGATTCCAATTCTTTGTCATCTGAGTCAATGGGATGTATCCATGCATATTTTGAAGATCTGAAACAAAGTTCATAAAATTGACAAATTAAAGATGAAAATGAAGGCTTCTTGGATGGTTCGTAAGCTGTGGGTTTCACTATTATAAAGTTGTATTTCGTCAAAAAAAAAAAGAAGAAGAATTGCCAAGATGTACTTCTACTATGATCTATTGTGGCCTATCTCATTTTTCTTTGTCAAGACGAGTCAGCAAATGATATCAAAGTCTAAAAGATGCATGTTTGCATATTCATATGGTGCCTGGTTGTCAAATTAAACCCGATCATCTAGGAGGTGCACATGGTTAGTAGGAACAAGTTCTTACTCATATGCTGTGTTTGGTTGAGGTTTTCTTTTAATTTTACAATTATTATTTTTTCTAAAAGAGCGAGAGGTGAATTTGTAAGTATCTAGAGATAAGAGATATATTTCGATATAGCATTACAAAAAATTAATGATTTAAATAATTATATAATTTTCACGGAATATTTCATATCCCTTTATCATAATTATATATTATGTATATCAGCTCTCAGTTAATTATCTATTTATTGAAATTATGTATAAAATTACGAAAATTATTAAAAACAAGGCCTAAAAGAATATAGTCCTAACAGAATGTGGTGTAGCTTGCAGTTCTTGGTCAAACCACTAATTGTTAAAAGCAAAAAGTCCTTTTCTCCATGTGTGCTTTAGCTAAGCATCCTACCCACCGAGCGTGGGTGGGCTATACAAAGGTGTTCGCCATGTTAATAATTTGAATAGTTTCTTTTCTTCATCGTTATAACATTTGTCAACTAATTATTTTTATTTTTAAGGCTGACACTTTAGTCTTTTATCTAATATATTATTATTTTTTTCTTTTTGTGCAGTAAGCAGGTAATCATTTTATTTCTCATTTCTTAACAATCCATTTACAAAAGATTCACAATGGAATTATCGCTTGAAACTTAACCAAGTAAGGAATTAATGTTCCAAATAGGCCAAAACTCTCTGTTGCTAAACCCTAATATGTTGTTATTACTATGCATATTAGTCCTTAATGATGAAGTTTATTTATAAACCGATGAAAATGTCATTTTTGCCAAATTTCCTTTTTCTTTTTCCAAGACTAATTGTCCCAAATTACAAACATGATCGGTCATTTCGGATTAATTTAATTTTAAGGATTAATGTAAATAATTATTAATATTATTAATTCATCATAGAAAATATAATAAAAGTTGATGTCGTGGGAATGTCAAATATTTCTAGTAGACAAGTTGTATATGTCAACTATTTTTGTTGGTTGTTTGCCCCTTTTATGTATACATTGTTTGTTCATTAATCTAGATATTTTTCTCCGGCTATAAATTCTAATAATAATATTAACTAAGTTATCACATCAACTACTTAAGAAAATCATTTGACAGTTTATGTTTTATAGTCTTGATTTTATCACATGTCTCAAAGGAATGTCAAAATTCTACATGTTTTTTGTTCGGTAAGTAAGTCAGTTTCATTACACAAAAACAACTTTACAAAAAGTATGAAATAGTATTGAACTATCAAATACATAGTAAAAAAATTTTCAAAAAACAAAAGGTAAAAAATAATCGAAGTCTATCATATTAGAGTTATCAGCTTATTTAAAAGCTTAAACTTGTATAGAGGATATTGGTTTATTTATTTATTGTATTTAACACACCCCATCATGTGTAGCATGATTTGTTTAGAGCATGCATGTGGACAATTTAATATTTTTAAATGGGTGACAGTTTGGATCAAACCAACTATTTAATTTCTAGACTCTAATACCATATTGGAATTACCATCTTATCTAAAAGTTTGAACTTCTGGAGAAAATATTGGTTTATTTATTTATTTTACTTAATATATCACATTGATAATGAACATAAAATGGATTTAACACAAAAATAATTAACTTATGTATTTTTTAATTATCAGCTAACAAAACTCTAAATCCATCTCGATGACATCTTGGCCGCCTCTATGATGTGTAAAAGCAAACCAAGAAATGCATAATTAACTGCAACTCAGAGGAATATAAGTTAAGTGGGTAAAATGTTAACAAGAATGCTTCAGAGGTAAGTCAGCGGACAATACATTTGAAGTAATCTTTGGCGGTTGTAATGTTGCTATCGCTTGTTAGGAAGGCATCTATTTCATTAACCAAATTCAGCATATATTTTTGCTGAGTCATTTTCGAACATGGTTGAGATGTCCCAGTTTCCTGACTGAATCACCCTTTTAAGTTGGGGCCTTTGATAGTAAATATCTCCAAGACTAGTTGCACTGATTGTATTTTTTCTTTCATTCTACTCTTATAATTTCTTTCCCTTTGGTGCTCCCTTTATTATAACTAAGACTGAGCGTCGTTTGATTTAGTTCAGAAATTCAAAAATCTTTAAAATCGTATTAAACTTTTCAAATGTAAAAGTTTTTAGAGTTAAAATCGTACTACAAGAAAAAATCTTTAGTATTCTAAAATTTTGGAACGACTTTATATAGAGGGTCCTTTCTTGTTTAGTCATTTGCAGAATAATGAAAACATCCTAATTAAATCAACTTTTTTTTAAAAAAAATAGATGACAAGATAACTAACAAAAATGATCACATAAAATCATAGAGAAATGACAAGAATAAAATAATAAAGTTTAGTTACATATAAAATGTATAAAGCCTTAAATTAAGTTTATGATAGGTTATCCAGTGCTAATATGGCTTCAAATGCACATTTCCCATGTTTTTTTCTCTCTCTCCCACACATTCATCCATGTGCACATACCACATGCTCTATTCACATGACACATATTACACGTACCATATGCGCTATTTACATTGCACAAACTACACATAGTACACAAATTACACCTGTTACGCAAACTATAGAAATTACACACATTACACACATACATACTACATGTACTATACATACTACACACATTAGATAGATTGCAAAAATACATATTACACACATAACATAGATTACGGACACTGCACATTACAAACACTACATATAACACATACGACACACATTACGCATACTGCACACACTAACTATATATACTAAACACGTTACACATACTACACAAATTACCAATAATTAGACACACTTAACATACTATACATATTACATACACTATACATATTACACATATTAAATATACTATTTAGCTATACAAGTTACAGACATTACACACACTTCACAGTACATATATTCCACATACTACACACATTACAAGAAATTAGATATTTTATAATAAACAAATTAGAAAATATTGAGAAACATTGGAAGTTGTGAATACCATCCTCAAGTATTTATGAAATACTAAAGACCAATGGCTTGTTTGTGGCAATACTAACATAAAATTGATAAGTTATATTGATTCTAGTTTCCAATTAGATAGGGATGATAATAAAAGCATATTTGGGTTGTGATCATGTTAAATAGTAGAGTGATTTATTGGAAACATTCCAAGCAACAGACTGTGGCTGAGACTCTCCATGAGGTGGAATACATAGCATCATCTAAAGTGGCCAAAGAAGTAATTTGGCTTAGGAAATTCATCTTCGAGTGTGGGGTCATTCTTGACTTAGCCGGTCCAGTCACAATCTTCTACGAGAGCACTGGTGCCTTTGCTCAAGGGAAGAAACCTTGATCCCACTAGAAAGACAAACATGTGCTGAGATGTTATCACCTTATTTGAGAGATTGCGTAGCTAGAGGTGGTGTCACTCTACAAAGATTGACAGTAAGGAGAATTGGCTAATCCGTTCACCAAGGCCCTTGGGATCAAGGAGCTCGATTTGCATCAAGAGAAGATAAGTATAGAGTGCAGATTCGATTGACTTTAGTTCAAGTGGAAGATTGTTAGGAATTGTGTCCTAAAGTTAGTTGTCGATTGTAATTCTGGTTTGGCACACATACAAATTGTTATGTAGTTTAATAATATTTGGCCATTACATCACATAGCGCCATCTTACCTTCTTTTGATCATGATGTAGTTCCTTAGAACAACCATATGGGATTATATGAGTGAGGCTTGATTCTGGTTGTTCTTAAATTATGTTCATAACCAAATCATAGAATTGATAATAGAATCAAGTCCTTCGAGTAGAGGTTATTGTCTATCACATTAGTTGGTTAGAATCATGATTGATGAATATTAGGACATCGGAGTGACACAGCAATGGAGTGTGGAGACACACTCATTAAACATGGCTCATTTACAAGTATCTTGTAGTATATACCCTGCTATTAAATAACTACTTATGGTGCACGTGGTCGTAGTATTCCCTCCAACTTGAGGCTACCATGTGGTGGCTATAAGGGTTATTCTTTCAAGGTTCTCACTCCTCACAACTTTGAAGGGCATCCCCTCCAAGACTTAGTTTTCAAACCACTCTATTAATTTCCCCACAATGCATCTCATTATCATAAATCAATAGAGTCAATCACAATAGCCAACACAATGATCAACAAAGAAATAAATGATTCTTCATGCATCAAAATTGAAAAATTTTCACCATTTTTAAGCGCATAATGCAATCTACCCTAAGCAAGATATATAACAAGAAAACCAAACTCCCACACCTCCAAACCTAAACTTTGCTTGTCTTCAAGCAAATAGATCAAAACACAAAAACAAGCAATTGTTACAAAACAAGTAAGGGTGGTAGGGATAGGGTATAAACATGGGGAACAAGTGGAGAAAGGATAGATACAACCTTGCATTGTCTTCAAAGCTTTCCATGCCAATGATAAATCATCACACTATTAATCCTGTGACTCACAATTCATAAACACTTACCAAAAAAATAAGATTAGTAGCATTGCCTATGCATGCTTGCATTGGCATGTGCAATAATGAGCAATGGTGTATCTTATGGGACAAAGGATCGGGATTCAACACTTTGGTTTGGGTGCACGAAAGATAAAAGAAAGAAAATAAAAAGAAAAGAAAGTGAAACAAATGCAAGACTGCAAAATTGAACCTAGGTTGCCTCCTAGTAGCGCTAACCACCATGCTTTCAACCGGGCAAACACCAACTTATCTTCAACTTCCATAGATAAGGTCTTGAAGCATTAAAGCCTCAACACGAGCCATGCTCGAATCATATGCGTGCTTCAGGTGTTGCCCATTCACCGTCAAATCTCGGCCATCCTTCAAGTCTTTAATCTTGACTGCTCCGGAAGGATAGACAACCATCACCTCATATGGACCATCCCATCTTGTCTTAAGCTTACCTGGAAAGAGTTTCAATCGTGAGTTAAACAACCAAACTTTATTGCAAGGAGAGAATGATTTCTTAATAATGTGTTTATTATAAATTCTCTTCATCCTATCCTTATAAAGTTTAGTGTTCTCATACACCTTGAATCTAAGCTATTCCAATTCTGCTAGGTCTGGCTTTCTTTTCTCACCCGCTCTTGCCAAGTCAAAATTTAGGGCTTTGATTGCCCAATAAGCTCTATGCTCTAGTTCTACCGGCAAGTGACAAGCTTTACCATAAACCAATCTATACAGAGACATACCAATGCGAGTCTTAAAGGCGGTACGGTAGGCCCATAAAGCATCATTTAGCCTAATAGACCAATCTCTCCTATCGGGCTTAACTATTTCCTCTAAAATGTGCTTGATTTCCTTATTGGACACCTCTACTTGTCCACTAGTTTGTGGGTGATAAGGAGTGGCTACCTTATGGGTGACTGAATATCTTCTCAACAAGGCCTTAAAAGTCCTATGGTGAAAATGCAAACCCCCATCACTAATTAAAACCCTAGGGATTCCAAATCTAGAGAAAATGTTCTCCCTAATGAACTTAACCACTACTCTATGGTCATTAGTGCGTGTAGGAATTGCTTCAACCCATTTGGATAAATAATCAACAGCTACTAAAATGTATTGGTACCCAAAGGAAGGTGGAAATGGACCCATAAAATCTATACCCCAAACATCAAACAACTAGCAAGGAAGAATAGGGGATAAAGGCATCATGTTTCTCTTAGAGATGGACCCGGATTGTTGACATCTAAAGCACTTCTTACAATACTCTTCGGTATCCCTAAAGAGAGTGGGCCAAAATAATCCACATTGTAAGACTTTTGCGGCGGTCTTCTTCCCACTAAAATGACCCCCACACCCCTTATCATGACACATGCTCAAAACATTCTCAAACTCATCCTTCGACACACACCGGCGAATCATTTGATCTGCACACACTTTGAAGAGATAGGTGATATCGCTAATTCAGCACAAGCCTAAATAGCCCGCAAGCGCACGGGTCGTGTGTAGTACGGTGTGTGCGAGTGCGGGGTCGAATCCATGGGGAGGCCTAATGTGTATGGTGTTCTAAGCTAAGTGCGTCCTAAAGAGCTACTTGTTGGGGTCCTAACTACAATGTTTTTGGTGTTTTTGGTTTGAGGGGAGCTCGGGAAAAGTAAACCTAATCTAAGAACAAGGAAATAAAAAGGTAGCGCGTATGTGTGTGATGGGGGAATCAAGTGATCTAAGGGGATTCAAACGTCAGAAATGGGAGACTAAGGTGATTACATCTTGTTTATGGTGATTACTACGTCTTTCTAGGGTTACTTGATGGATTATACTAAGTGCTCTAATCTAGACCTATAATTAGCCTCCTAATTGGTACCTTAAGCCTCAGTGCGGGTCCGTCCCTAGGTGGCGATGCCTAGTAGTACGGCGTGGTCTTTATGACTTAGGAATTAGGGCTAGCCAATAAGATTCTAGGTGAGTGTAGATCGATCTAACCTTAGCACTTAGTCCTCTAATTAGTTCCCCAATCTGGCCCTAGGACTCGGTGCGAGTCCGTCCCTAAGCTTCGCCTCACTCAGAGCTACGGCGTGGTCCTTATGAACCTAGGGTGTTAGGGTGGACTAACTAGCCTTCCTAAGTGAACTAAGGTCAACTAAACCTATTTGGACTCCTATTGGCTGGATTTAAAGCCAAAGGGGACTCGACCTAGGCTAGATACTAGTTGTGCACCATCAATCGCATCAAAATTAGCAGAAATTGACGTTAAAGTGCATGGAAAACACATCTAGGGCATGGCATTTGAGAATACACCGGTATATTCTACTACTAAACACATAGACATGTTTAGATTACACCAATTTAAGCAATAGCACCCGACATGCATGCAATAGAAGCTAGTTATGCTATTAAGTATGCTAACACACACATAGACATGTATGTAGTCATACCCACTTCATGTAGTCACCATACAAACATATAGACATGCTAGCATAATGATTTAGAAATGGTTACTAGCACAATAGACTTCAATATATATATGCTACATCATTGAGGCATTTCAACAAACACATAGACATGTATGTAAAATAGCCTTTGAAGCCATAAGCATAAGGCATTTATACATAAATCCATCAAGTTTCCATTAGTATAAAGTAGTAATCAATCCATAAATACAAGATATAATCACCCTACATAGCTCTAATTAAACATAATTAGACTTAGGATAAAAGAGAGATACCCTTCTATCCATAGCCAAGCTTTACAAACCATGAGCTATGCCCCAAATCCTAGTGTTTGATCCTCTTAAATCCTTGATTCCAAGTGTTAAATGTGTTTAGAAGTGAGTGTGTGAGGTGATTTTTGGTGGATTTTAGGTTTAGGGAAAATGGGTGATTTGGGTGTTGTTCTCTATCAAAAAGGGCTGAAAAGTGGCTTAAATGAAGCTGTTAACGCGTCCAGCCGGGGGCCCAGCCGGTCGACCGGCTTTGGGCCTAAGTCGTCCGGCAAAATTGGCCCAGGTTCTGATCCGGCCGGTCGACCTAGCCAGTCGACCGTATTGGTCGTCCGGCCTCGACAGAGGCAAACCAGTCTTAATGGTAAAATGGTCATATCTTGCTCGTTTTAGCTCCGATTCGCGCACCATTTTTTTCTATGGCTTCGTATCGTCGTGGGAGATCTCCCAAGCCATCTTTTGCAACCTAAAACATATCCAAAATTTTTCCATATCCTTTTTAGGTTGCAAGATCCGAATTTGGCTCACGTTGCGCTCGGTTTCGCCTCGGTCGCTCCTTCTTTCGTCCGACCACTTCCAAAAGCATTCTTCTTCATTCCTTTGCGTCCAAAACACCCTTGGATTTGCTCCACACTTTAAGCACCCTCAATTAAGCTCCAATTATCTCTCCAAATCACACCTAAAACAAGCAATAAACGCACATTAGTGTAACATTTAAGTCTTTACTTCAACTATGAACATTTAAACCTTAATATGCACAATTATGACCTAAATGCTATACTAATACATTAAATGAAGCTCAAAACACCTCAAAACAAGTATATACATGCAATAGATAAACACACAAAACAAACACATCAACACCCCCAAACCTTCTCCTTGCTTGTCCCCAAGTAAGCCCAAACCTAAGTTTACCTCTAAAGTCAATACAAAGGGTTGCCTAAGGAATTGACTTGCTATCACGGTTAGCTTAAGAAGCATGAAAGGGGCTTTCCTATTATGAAGAGATCGTCAAGTCTCTTCGGATCCTCCCTCTACTCATAAAGGGCCTCGAACCTTGTGGGAACTTCCCGAGTAGCCGAACCACCACAAGCCTAAGATTCTAATGCACACACTCGGGATGTTGAGATTTCATGCTCCCTCAACTGACGTAGTCTCTCTAACATGCACAAAGCCTCAAAGACAAGAAGAGAGAGAATATACATGCAAAATGGCTTATAAAAAGCCTTATTTACATATCTACACAGAGGATAGTTCGTGCTAAGTTGACATTGTGTCACTTATGCACTTATTCACAACAACTTTTTGGTGCCTTTGGCTTTTTCTCTTTTTCACTTTTTTTTTATGTTTTTGCACCTTTTTTCTTTTTTTGTCAATTTTTTTTTTTGGATTTTTCATGCTTTGCATTGCATTCACACAAAAAGAAAAGAAAAAGAAAGGCTTTAGCATATCAAAAAGAACCAATCAAGGAAAGACACTCATATTAACAACCCTTTTTCAACACTCTTTCCTACCAAGCTATGGGGTGGCTGCAAAGGTTATTCTTAAAGGTCCTCACCACAACTTTCAAGGGCATCCCCTCCAAGACCTGATTTTCAATCCACTCCATTCACTTCCCCACAATGCAACTCATATTCACCAATCAATTAAATCAATCACAAAAGCTAACACTCCAATCAACCAAGAGACAAACGACTTTACATGCATCAAAATCGAAAAATCTTCACCATTTTAAGCACATAATGCACATCTACCCAAAGCATACAACAAGAAAACCAAACTCCCACACCCCCAAACCTAAACTTTGCTTGTCCTCAAGCAAATAGAACAATACTACTCAACAAGCAAAATGGCAAAACAAAGCAAGTAAGGGTAGTGGGGATGGGGTAGATAAATAGGGAACAAATGGAGAAAGGATAGATACAACCTTTTGTTCTTTTTGAAGCTCTTTCGATGCCAATGATCAATAATTTGTCTACTAACCCTGTTTCTCAACAAATGACAAACACTCACAAAACACAAGATTAGTAGCATTTGCCATGCGAGCTTGCATTGGCATCATCAAATGATAAACAAGGTGTATGAAGAATGGGAAATGATAGAAGTGAGGATCAACACTTGGGAGGGTGAAAAGAAAAACATAAAGCAATTGAAAATGAAAGAAAGATAATACTAAATGCAAATAAAAAAAAGGAAAAGCAAGGAAAGAAAATGAAATATAAACATGTCTAGGGTGCCTCCTAGCAGCGCTGGATTTAACGCCTCCAGCCGGGCGCTAGTGTTAGACCAATACATGTTTAAAATTGCAAGGCACAAATTGCTGAATGTTCAACCAAGCACAGATAGTAGAAGGAAAAGGGTCATGCAATAAATGATGGGGCCATAGATGTTCAATGCATCCCTTTTCTGGATCCCACCCCAAAACATCAAATGAGAATGTGTCTGCAAGTGTCGAAGGTGTCATGCATAAATGTGAAAGATCATGCCCCACTTGCTCTCTAACTAACCACCCCATGGCCTTCTTTTCATAATCAAGAGCTAGGAACACACCCTTCCCATGGGTCAAAAATAGGTCTAATGCATGCAACATGAGAGAAGTGCTTTCTAAACCCTAGATGAAAGTGTTCTAAACTAGAAGGCACAAACATGAGCTCCAAAGATGGAGACTCATCGGAATAGGAAAGGCAGGTTGGAACAACTCTCGAAGAAGGAAGGGCAAGGGTAAGGGATGATGAAGTACTACATTCTTCCTCTCCACAAGATACAACATGTTTAAGCCTAGGCCGCTCTAACTTCTCTTGAGAGGTGGATTCGATCTTTATGGGCTCTATTTCCATCAATGAATCATCAAACATCGAAAAAGACCCACAGATCATTTTTCCAAGCACACCAATTTCGTTTTTATGTGTCTTCTTAGAGTTGCTATTCTCTTCAACATCATGATTCTCAACTCCAAGAGACTTATCATCTAAAACCTCCAAAATTGATGCCTTGTTTTCCCCAATGGATGACTTTAAACCTTCACTAGCTAAAGTCCCTTTAAATTTGACAACACATTCATCACTAGTGGGTGTCATCTCACCATCATGCTCTTTATACGGGGTAGACACACATGGAGGGGACAATGAGGACTCAATGGATTTCGGGTCATGGATGCGTGAATGCTCAAGGGAGGTGTGTACCCTAGACTCCCAAAATGTGGACTCAAAATGCAAATGAGTGCTATGATCATGAGACTCAACCTCCAAGTGTGTAGAATATGTGGGATGAGGAGACAGAAAAGGCTTATGTGACTCAATGGAAGACATTGAAAGCTTAGGAGGATAGGGTACTACTTCCTCTAAAACATATTCATAAGAGTCACCAAGAACCAAATTATCATTAAACTCATCCTCATCCTCACTACAAGATGTGATCTCTCCATCAACCTCTTTTTCTAATTGTCTCTCCAAGACATCATCTTTTTCACCACTATTTCTCTCATCTTTAGGTCTCTCTCCTATCTCTTCAACTTGTTCTAAAGGTATTTCAACGTTCTCGCTCATAAGTTGCACACTCTCAACCATGCTCTTCAAACGCTCACCTAGAGATTTGGGTCTCGCTTCAAACTCTCTAGTTCCTCTTGATTGGATTGGAGGAGAGATAGGAGATAGTCAAGTGTTTCCTCTTGTGAAGAAGTCCTAAAAGAAGAGGGCTCAACCGAGTGAAAATAGTAGACATCTTGATTAGGATTACTATAAGCACAACCATTGTATGACTCGAAGGATAGGTGGGCTGGAAAAGATGATGGAAAGGATAAACTCTCAGTGCAAGGAGGTGTACCGAATGAAGAGTCATCTTGACCCCAATATGAAAATGCATGATATTGCTCCTTAGAATCATAATAATTGGATGAAGATGCATGCATGGGCATATGATTGCTAGGGGCATAGGGTATAGCATGTAATCGGGGATAAGGGTGGAAGGTAGGGCAAGTATTGGAATCATGAGCTCGGCTTCCATATAGATTGCAACAACAATAATATGCATCATTATAGTCATGATTACTAAATGAAGATGCATGAGGTGATACATGACTATAGGGGTCGTAATTAGCAATTACCCTAGGTTGGGAATTGTCATGGGGACAAAAGAAAGTTTGATGCTCATAACTTCCACACACGCGACATGCAATGGGAACATCCTCGGGTAATGGAGAAGAGGATACAAGTGACCACCATGATGCATTAGGATCATTCATGATTAATTGACAGTAGTAAACCTCTTCATAATGCTCAACAAATTTTTTATTGAATTTTTATTTTATTAATCAAAATAAAGAAAACGTGCAAAGAAAAAGATAAAATAACACGTAACAAGCTAAGACACACAAAAACTAAGAAACCAAACAACCGTTGCCTCCCCGGTAACGGCGCCAAGAACTTGATATCGCTAATTCAGCACAAGCCTAAATAGCCCGCAAGTGCACGGGTCGTGTGTAGTACGGTGTGTGCGAGTGCGGGGTCGAATCCACGGGGAGGCCTAATGTGTATGGTGTTCTAAGCTAAGTGCGTCCTAAAGAGCTACTTGTTGGGGTCCTAACTACAATGTTTTTGGTGTTTTTGGTTTGAGGGGAGCTCGGGAAAAGTAAACCTAATCTAAGAACAAGGAAATAAAAAGGTAGCGCGTATGTGTGTGATGGGGGAATCAAGTGATCTAAGGGGATTCAAACGTCAGAAATGGGAGACTAAGGTGATTACATCTTGTTTATGGTGATTACTACGTCTTTCTAGGGTCACTTGATGGATTATACTAAGTGCTCTAATCTAGACCTATAATTAGCCTCCTAATTGATACCCTAAGCCTCAGTGCGGGTCCGTCCCTAGGTGGCGATGCCTAGTAGTACGGCGTGGTCTTTATGACTTAGGAATTAGGGCTAGCCAATAAGATTCTAGGTGAGTGTAGATTGATCTAACCTTAGCACTTAGTCCTCTAATTAGTTCCCCAATCTGGCCCTAGGACTCGGTGCGAGATCTGAATTTGGCTCACGTTGCGCTCGGTTTCGCCTCGGTCGCTCCTTCTTTCGTCCGACCACTTCCAAAAGCATTCTTCTTCATTCCTTTGCGTCCAAAACACCCTTGGATTTGCTCCACACTTTAAGCACCCTCAATTAAACTCCAATTATCTCTCCAAATCACACTTAAAACAAGCAATAAACGCACATTAGTGTAACATTTAAGTCTTTACTTCAACTATGAACATTTAAACCTTAATATGCACAATTATGACCTAAATGCTATACTAATACATTAAATGAAGCTCAAAACACCTCAAAACAAGTATATACATGCAATAGATAAACACACAAAACAAACACATTAATAGGGATCCTCCCAAAAGAAATGCCTAACTTGTGCTAGGAACCTATCTTTGTCTCTCCTCTCCCAATGGGAAAGAAAGCACCCTGTGGCAAGATAATTGACAATATGAGCAAACCAAGGTGTGTGATGAGAGATGGCAAACAATTGCTGATCAGGGAATGAATCATGAAAAGGAGAGGGATCACTAGAAGACTCACTAACAAGACGGGAAAAATGATCTGCAACTAAATTTTCTTTACCCTTCTTGTCCCGGATTTGAATGTCAAACTCTTGAAGGAGGAGCAACCACCTAATCAAGTGGGGTTTGGACTCTTTCTCAGACAACAAATACTTCAATGCCGCATGATCGGTGTAGACAATCATCTTAGATCCTAGGATGTATGACCTAAATTTGTCAAGGGAGAAGACTATTGATAGAAGCTCTTTTTCCGTGGTGGTATAGTTCTTTTGTGCTTCATCAAGAGTCTTGCTAGCGTAGTACACAACATGGGGCAACTTATCCTTCCTTTGACCTAAAACAGCTCCTATCGCATAATCGGATGCATCACACATAACCTCAAATGGGAGACTATAGTTAGGTGGTTGGATAATTGCGGATGTAGACAATAAGGATTTAAGCCTATTGAAAGCTCTAACACATTCATCATCAAACTCAAAAAGGACATCTTGTGCTAGGAGCTTAGACAAGGGACGTGCAATGTGACTAAAATCCTTAATGAACCTACGGTAAAATCTTGCATGCCCTAGAAAAGATCTAACATCCTTGATACACTTAGGGACAGGTAACTTTTCAATCAATTCTACCTTAGCCGGTCAACTTGAATTCCACTAGATAAAACAACATGACCCAACAGTATCCCTCGTTGCACCATGAAGTGGGATTTCTCCCAACTCAACAGTAGATTATTCTTCGCACATCGGTCTAAAACTAAAAAGAGATGACTCATCATTCATCAAAGCTATCTCCAAAGACTAAGAAATCATCCATGAAAATCTCTAAATACCTTTCAATCATGTCACTAAAGATGGCCATCATATACCTCTGAAAAGTCGTTAGGGCATTACAAAGATCGAAGGGCATTCTTCTACAGGCAAAAGTGCCATAGGGACAAGTAAAGGTAGTCTTTTCTTGGTCCTCAAGAAGCACGGGGATCTGGTTATAACCCGAATAGCCATCTAGAAAACAATAGTAGTTATGCCAAGCTACTCTATCTAAGATCTAGTCTAGAAAAGGCAATGGGAAATGATCCTTCCTAGTTTTGGAGTTGAGCTTCCTATAATCAATACAAACTCTCCACCCTGTGGGAGCACGTGTAGGGATAAGCTCTCCTCTCTCATTCTCAACAACCGTGATCCCGGACTTCTTAGGGACAACTTGGATCGGGTTAACCCACTCACTATAGGAGATCGGATAAATAATGCCTGCATCTAAAAGCTTAATGATCTCTTTCTTAACTACTTTGCTCATGTGTGGGTTTAGCCTCCTTTGCATCTCCCTAGAAGGAATGGCTCCATCCTCAAGGTGAATACGATGCATGCAAACCAAAAGGTGTATATCTCTCAAATCATCAATTTTCCACCCTATAGCCTTCCTATGCTTCCTAAGGACCTCTAAGAGACACTTCTCACGCTCACTAGAATGTTTGAAAGCTATGATGACTGGAAGGGTCTCACTAGGGCCTAGGAATGCATACTTCAAATGATCGGGAAGGGGTTTGATCTCTAAAGAAGGGCTAGGCTTAATCAAGGGGGACTTAATGTCAACATCATCAACGGGGACATCATTAGAAATGAGACTAGAAGGATTAACCTCAAGTGACTTATTAGTCAAATGGCTCTCAATCAAGGAAGTGGAAGCTACACATTTCTGCTCTAAGGTCTCCAAATCAAACTAGACATCAATTCCTCAAATTTCCTCAATTCTTCTCCATCGGTCATAGTCTTTTCTATAATATCCTTTATATAAGAATCAATCACAGCCACACTAAAGCACTCTTCTCCATCCTCTCCTCCTATACTAGCCTTATTCACCACCTCCGCAACCTTCATAGTGGATCTGAAATTCCCAAATTTCATCTCCAATAACCTCGACCTATAATGGATAATGGCATCTGCGGTGGCAAGGAAGGGGCGACCTAGAAGAATGGGTGTAAAATGTTTAGAGTCATGTCCCGAATCCATATCTAACACTATAAAGTCAACATGGTACACAAACTCACCTACCTAGACCATAACATCTTCTATCACACCCCTAGGTCTACGCTCGGACCTACCAACTAGCTGAAGAGTAACATGTGTAGGGGATAACTCACTTAAACCTAACTGCTGATAGACGGAGTAGGGAATAAGATTCACACTAGATCCTAAATCTAGCAAGGCGTGATCAATCTGGGTCTTACGGATCCTACAAGGAATAGTGAAGGCTCCAGGGTCACTCATCTTGGGCGGAAGGCCCGAAGTACAAATACTACTCACCTTCTCCATCAGCCTCACCTTCTTAGGAATGTTCGACGACCTACGTTTTCTTGTACAAAGATCCTTAAAGAACTTAGAATAAGAGGGGATGGAAAGGATTGCATCTATCAAAGGAAGATTGACTTTAAGGTCCTTAAGATGCTCTAAAACCTTGAAGAACCTAGAATCCTCACTAGGTGTAGGCCTCTCTAAGGCAGATGGAAAGGGAACTCTAGGCTCAACACCTCTAGACACATGGGAATCATCAATAGGCTCCTTTCCCTCCCGATATGGGCGGGAAATACTACTCTCTCCATGGTCTCTAATGGGCTCATCTCTCTCAACAGGACCTTTTCTAGGATTTCCCTCAATAGGGCTACCATGTGGTGCTCTAGACTCGGAAGGACCACTAGGTGTAGGCACTACAAAGTCAACTCCTACCCTATTATCCACTACCCGACCGCTCCTAAGAGTGGTGACGGCCTTAGCCTGGGCCTGAGGGGGATAAGTAGTATCGGTGGAGGAACAGGACTGGACTCTAGGGTTCACCTCCGGCTGAGAAGGCAATTTCCCGGGGTCTCTAGCGCTCAACTGACTAGCAATCTGTCCTACCTGTGTCTCAAACCTAGTCATCTGCTGCCTATAGCTAGCCTTTTCTTGCCTATTATTAGCTAACTCCTGCTGCTTACTAGCTAATTCCTGTTGCTAATTCTGAATAAACTGCATTAACTTCATCACATCATTACTAGGAGTTTGGCTACTAAAGGGAGCAGGCAAAGCTTGAGGTTGAGAAGCACTAGTGAGACGGGGCGGATTAACATGATAGAAACCTAGGGGATTTTGAGGACAGGGTCACTGCTATGGTGAAACCTGAGGATGTGAACTAGACTTATACTGGCCTTGTCTCCAAGAAAATTTCAGGTTGTCCCTCTAACCCGGATTGTATGTGTTCGAGTATGGGTTGTGCTCATGAGAATAACCTTGTGTGGCACACACTTGTTCTTTCATGAATTCAGGAAATTGGAATGTTAAAGGGCAAGTTATAGTCTCATGAGATGACTCAGAACACAATGCACAAACTTCAACAACTAAAGGGGCGGAGGAAAAACCTATAGAACTAGTCCTATGACCTTGGGATGAAATAGACAAAGAAATGAATTGATCTAGCTTATTCGTCAAAGCCTCAACCTTAGTGGGTAAATCTAAAGAAACTCCAACTTAGATTGAAGCTCAGCCCGTGTAGTAATGCAACCGTTAGGTAAGAAACGCAACTAAGTCCTAGCCTTGTCCTTAAGAGAGAAAGGAAACAATCTTAGACATATGACCTCTTGGGAGACATTGGGGACATGGAGAGTAGAACTCATCTCAACAAAATCAATGATATGATCTAGAGGACTCTCATTTCTTCTCCCGTAGAAGGAAGGAAGCATAGCCAACATATTAGGCTTAATCTCGAAGTTCGTCTCCCCCAAACCCGAAATTTGAATAGCCAAATTAGGCTCAAAGGCTTCGGGTAGAAAGAATTGCCTAAGAGTGGGTTCCTTATCTATGGGTGGATCCAGTCTACGGGGTTCTCATCTAATATGATCTTGGGCTTGATGCCTAAGGTGTTCATGAGATGGAATGGGATTCATTAGGGGATTGGGAGGATTAGGAGGATGATTGGGATCGGCCATCTCCTCAAGAAGATCTCTTAAATTCCTGAAATGTCTAGCAATTCTATCAGGTTCGGGATTAAGAGGAACTAGGGGATTTCTAAGGGATCTCCTACCAAGCATGCACAATCTATCCTAACTCCGGCCACTTCAACCCCCGAAAACTTCAATATTCCTAAAACTACAACAAATCAACCACAATCCTAAAAAGTCTACTAAAAATAAAGACAAAAGCTAAAATAGATAAGCAAGGATCAAAGCAAGGTAATATAAACAATAAACAAGATAAGCGAAAACTAAACAAACAATAAAAGAAGAGCAAGAAAGTAAGAAAAGTAACTACCAAAACACACAAACAAAGAATGCAAACCACCGTGCCTTCTTGGCAACGGTGCCAAGAACTGGCTGTACTTCTTTGAGTGTAAGCTCTAAAGACCCGCAAGTGCACGGATCGATGCAGTGTAGTGTGTGCGAGAACGGGTGTCGAACCACAGGGAGGCTATGTCGTGAGATGGATTCTTCATGTGTGTTCTAGAATGTGCCTAAAAAAAGAAATCTAAACTATCTATTTTTAGGATTTTGGATTTTTGAATGGTCGAGAGCTCTAACTAAAACAAATTAAACTAAACTATGGAATTTGGAAAAGTGAGGGATAAGCCAATCTAGAGGAACTAACAAATGGAAAGGTTTTAAGGTGACTTCAACTTATGAATGGGTGATTCTATACTCAAATGCTATGGGATTGAAGAATGATGGCTTACTTTAGTGATTGCTCTTAACTAAGTTGCTAAATTAGTGTCTTAATTTTCCCCTAGGACTTGGTGCGAGTCGTCCCTAGGCGGCGCCTCCTAGAGCTATGCCGTGGTCCTTATGACCTGGGGCGTTAAGAGTGACTAACTAGCTTCTTAGGTGACTTAGAATGAACCTACCCTAGTACCTAAATCATTGGCTAGATTTAAAGCCAAGACCTAGTGTCGCTAAGGTCGACTAAACCTATCCTGAAACCTATTGGCTAGATTTAAAGCCAAAGGAGACTCGGCCTAGGCTAGCCCTAAAATATGCTTCATCATTCTAAGGTCACAATAGCGAGATTTGACCTATTAACACATTCATACATGTTCTAAGCCAAGGTGTTCGCGAATAAAGGGACCTATTCGACTACCAAACATCGTCATGCTCGGATTACACCATTAGAAGTAATTAACAACTGACATGTATGCATTATTGAAGTCATATTCACTATTAGGCATGCAAATATACACATAGACATGAATATAAGCATTACCCACTTCGTAGCATCCACATATAAACACATAGACATGATTATAGCATAGAATAGATGTGTTTAGTAATAAATAGACTTCAATTTATACACATGTTACTCATTTAGGCATTTAATCAAACACTTAGACATGAATGAGAAAATAACCATTTGAACAAGAAAATCAAACATGTATATATGTTTAGCCATTTAATCTCATATCATAAGAGTGTATAGCTAACCCATTACACAAGTTAAATCACACTACACAAATCTACTCAATCATAATAAGAAATAGAATGAAAGAGAGTTTATGAAGCTTCCCTTTCATCCTAGCTAATCTTGTACAAAGCTCTTGAGCAACTTGAATCCAAGTGTTGAAACCCTCTAAATTCTCTTGCTCCAAAGTGATGAAATGTGTGAGAGAGTGTGTGTGTTGTGGGTGAAGACTAGGGTTAAGTGTGTGTGCTTGTGTGTGATGGGTGTAAAGATCCTCTTCTAAAAAATTGTCAAAAAAAAGCTTCCCCTAAAAAATCCCCCCTTTTAGCCTGAAAAACGGGCTTTTATATTGGCTTTTCACGAACTGCTAGTCAACCGGCTTTTTGGTGATGCTCTTTGGACTGGCCAGCCGACCGGCTTTGGAGGGGTGGTCGTCTGGCTATTTTTGGCACCTCTCTGGAGTGGCCGGTCGACGTAGCCGGTCGATCGGCTCCTTCTTCTTGGTCGTCTGGCTAACTTCTTTCCTTTATTCTTTGTCTTTTCGGCCTCTGATCTTCTTCTTTTGACTCGTACATCTCCCATCTTTATCACCTATCATTGCCCAATCTCGATCTTAACCCAAAGTTTACCTAAATCATTGAAAACAAGCAATTAGTGTAGCAATTTGTCTCTTAAACTTAATATGTACATTTGTTTACGCTTAAGCCTATTCTTATCAAAAGTACCACACCAATGCATCTTTTTGAGCACTTAATACTTCTTAAAAATAGGTAAATTACAATACAAATACACAACAAAACACAACACATCACCTAAAACTAGCTACGAGTATATATGTGCTTGCTTTAGGATGAAAGGGAGCTCAAGAAAAGTAAAATAAACCTAAACTATAGAGGAACTATAGATGCCAAGCCAAGAAAGGAAACCTAACAAGGAAGAAGCGGACCTAGGGCGATTGCATTACGACTAGGCTTGGGCTATGATAACGGATTAGGGCTAGCTATGGCTTAGGACTTCTATTGTCGCTGTGTTGTTGGGGTCTCTTAACCAATACTAGTTCTTCAACCTATTAGCTAGGTTTAAATCTAAGGGCCAATCCATCCTAACTTATGCAATCCGTGCTTAAAAGTTATCCTCTTGCTTGGGTTTAAAGGTAAGGACTAGCACCTAAATACTACATGACATTAAGGCTCAATTAACTAACACTAACGTGGGTGAAGGATACACTAGTCTAGGTTAACTTATCCGCTTAGCTGGGTTTAAAGCCAAGGACTATTAGCTAAACTCGACTAAGCAAAAATGTAACCTATTAGATAGATTTAAAGATAAAGCCTACTTTACTAAGAAAAGCCATGAATTAAGCACAATCACATCACCCATATAAGTAAATAAAAGCATTTGAGCACAAATAACACATGCAAATTCTCTTAGGCATTTTAACAAACACATAGACTTGTTTGATTTCCAATATATAGACATATTGAACTGATGTGTGTCATTTGTGCGTGTTTTGTACATTGCTTTTTCATGCACATTTGAGGGTGTTCTACAGCATAATTGAGTAAATTTAGTATAGAGTTTATGCATATTTGTTAATATTTGTAAATAATGTATTTAGCTGCATAAATACTATACTAAGTGTTACATCTTATGTCTTAGGTGAGTTTTGGGATGGGTCAACCTTAAACGAGACAGAAACGAGCTAAATATTGAAAGCCAAGAGGACAAATATTGAAGATTGAAGATCAAATGAAGCTACTGGTTGGGCTAAAGAAAGTATTAGCTAGCCGGTAAGGTTAGCTGATAAAACTAGGGAACAAAAGTTTGTACTAGTTGAGCACATAAGTAGGAAACGGTCGACCCCCTTATTACCGGTTAGTCGTAGAATCCCCCGGTACTAGTGTGGAAAAGTCTATAAATAGCCTGTTTCAAGTCATTTTTAAGAGAGGAGCTTTTTAGTCTAAAACCCTAATAAACCCTAACCGTCTACCTACTTCACCAAACACCCAAAACCACCATCCTACACCAAACGAAGCTAGGACTGAAGCTTATAATAAGAGATTGAAGGGTTTTGCTTTGGATTTGAGCAAGAGTTCAAAGGAGAGTTTCTTTATTCCTTTTCTTATTCTTGTAAATATGCTCTGTAATTGCGTTAGATCTAAGGTTGATTGATGTTGTATATTAGATTAGGTAATTGAATAAAGGATTTATGTGTATCTTTGGCTCTTAATACATGTTTGTTTACCTTAATCTATGGCATGATTCAATATATCTATATATTGAAAATCAAGCATGTCTATGTGTTTGTTAAAATGCCTAAATGAACTTACATGTGTTATTTATGCTTTAAATGCTTTTATCTACTTATATGGGTGATGTGATTGTGCTTAATTCATTTCTTTGCTTAGTAGAGTAGGCTTTACTTTAAATCCAACTGATAGGTTACATGCTTTGCTTAGTCGAGTTTAGGTGCTAGTCCTTGGCTTTAAATCCAGCCAATTGAATTGTGAAGAGGTTTTACTTGTGATTCATTGAATATGACTGATTCTAATACTTCTTGGTGGTCACTAATATCCTTTGCCCCACCACCCGAACATGTTCCCAAGGCATGTTGCTAGTGTGGAAGTTATGAGCATCCAACCGTCTTTTATCCCCATGAAATTCCCCAATCTAGGGCTAGTACTAATTATGACCCCTATAGTCATGCATCATTTCACGCATCTTCACTTAGAAATCATGATCATAGGGATGAATATTTCTTATCATTGCAATCCATGTGGAAGCCGTGATCATGATTCCAATTTTTGTCCTATCTTTTACCCTTATCCCTGATAGCATACAACACCCAATGCCCCTATGAATTATATGCCTATGCATGCATCAACATCTTATCATCATGAATATAGGGAGTAACATCATGCATTTTCACCATGCGGTCAAGATGATTCTTCATTCCATTTACTCTTTAGTTTCAATTGTCTGTTTCGAACACCTTCTTTTCCCACCTATTCCTCCCCCGAGTTTTTTTATGGTTATGCGCAAAATGATTTTCAATTTGATTACCATTTCCACTTGATTGAACCCTATTCCATTAGGCATATATCTTGGGACCAATTAGACCAAATGCCTGAGCAAAACCAAATAACAATTCCTTCTTTTCATCCAAGAAATGCGTTCCGATTGTGAGAGGCTACATAGGATTTTGAAAAAGATATCCCAATCAGCCGAGTGCTTAAATAAACAAGTTGAGAATGAGTAACCCATTGAGAGTATTGAGATACCTTTAAACTGAGTTGCAGGGATAGGGGAGAGACCTATAGAAGAGTAGACTAGGGATGAAAAAGATGATGAATTAGAGAGACAATTAGAAAAAGAGGTTGATGGACAATTCACATCTTGTAATGAGGATAAGAGTAAGCATGATAGTAATTTGGTTCTTGATGACTCCTTTGGCCATGTTTTAGAGGAAGTGGTACCTTATCCTCTCGTGTTTTCACCGCCACTTATTGAGTTATATGAACCTAATCTTCCTTTCTTTCTCACACTTCCCACACACATGGATGTTAAGTCTCATGTTCATAGTACTCAATTGCATTCTGAGTTGGCATTTAGGGAGTTTAGTGTGTATTTTTCCCTTAAGAATTCATGCATACATGATGAGGAATCCCTTAAGTCCCCTTTAGCCCCTCCATTTGTGCTACCCCTTGTGAAAAGCGTGATAGGAGATGACGACCCCTAGTGTTGAATTTATGGAAACATTTGAAAAGACTTTAGCTATTGACGATTTGGAGTCATCTGTTTGGGAGAACAAGACATCAATTTCACAGGTTTTAACTAATAAGTCTTGTAAAGGTAAGAATCATTACATTAAGGAGAAGAGCAACTCTAAGAAGACACATAAGAAAGAAATTGGTATGTTTGGAAGAACGATCTATAGGTCTTTTTGGATGTTTGATGAATCTTTATTGGAGAAAGAACCTATTAAGATCAAATCCACCCCTACTGAGAAGTTAGAGTGACTTAGGCTTGATCATGTGGTATCTTGTGGAGAAGAAGAGTGTAATAAGTCCACTACCCTTATCATTGCTCCTCCTTTTCAAAATGTCATTCTTACTCCCCATTTCCATTTTGTTGAGTCTCTCTTTGGAGCTCACTGATATGTTGGTTTTGTGTGTCCTTGTGCATTGCATGTATATAATTGTTTTGTACTTCATTTGGTGTATTAGTATAGCGTTTAGGTCTTACTTGTGCATATTAGGGTTTACATGTTCATAGTTGAACTTAGGACTTAAACACTATGCTAATGCGTGCTTGTTGCTTGTTTTAGGTGAGATTGGGGAAGATAATTGGAGCTTCATTGAGGGTGCTTGGAGTGTGGAATAAATCCAAGGGTGTTTTAGACATAAAAGAATGAAGAAAAGTGCATTTGGAAGTGGCCGGGTGAAGATAGAAGCGACTGAGGCAAAACCGAGCGCAACGGGAGCCAAGTTTAGAGCTTGCAACCAAAAAAGGAGATGGACAAATTTTGGACATGTTTTAGGGTTCAAAAGATGGCTTAGAGATCCCCAAAAGTGGTATGAAGCCATAGAGAACATGGTGCGCAAATTGGAGAAAAAACGAGCAAGATGTGAACATTTTGCTATCATGACCGGTCGATCGATCAAAATTTGGGCCAATTTAGGTCAGTTGACTTAGCCCCAAAGCCGACCGACCGGCTAGGTCCCCGGTCCTGCACGTTGACAGCTTCATTTAAGCCACTTTTCAGCCAATTTTTTAGAGGGAACACTAACCAATTCACACACCCATTTCCTTAAATAAAAAATCGACATAAAACCACCTCACATTCTCACCTCCAATCACATTTAACACTTGGAATCAAGGATCCAAGAGGATCAAACACTAAGATTTGGGCATAGCTAATGGATTGTGAAGCTTGGGGCTATGGATTGAAGGGTAACTCTCTTTTATCCTAAGTCTAATTATGTTTTATTAAAGCTATGTAGGGTGAGTATTCTTGTATTTATGGATTGATTACTACTCTTTTGCAATGGGTACTTGATGGATTTATGTATATATGTTTTATGCTTAGGGTTTTAAAGGCCATTTTACATATATGTCTATGTGTTTGTTGAAATACCTCAATGAAGTTACATACATACATATATATATGTGTATATATATGTACATACATACATATATATATATATGTGTATATATATATACATACATACATACATATATATATATGTGTATATATATATACATACATATATATATATGTGTATATATATATATACATACATACATATATATGTATATATATATATATATATATATTGAAGTCTATTATGATATTAACCATCTCTAAATTATTATACTAGCATGTCTATGTGTGTGTTAGCATATTCAATAGCATAAGTAGCTTCTATTGCTTACATTTTGGGTGCTATTGCTTAAATTGGTGTAGTCTAAGTATATCTATGTGCTTAGTAGTAGAATACTCCGAAATATTCTCGAACGCCATGCCTTAGATGTGTTTGCTTTGCACGTTAATACCCATTATTGCGATGATGATCAGTGGTGCATAACTAATGGCTCGCCTAGGTTGAGTCTTTCTTAGCTTTAAATCCAGCTAATGCGTTTCATGGTTGGTTAGTTGACCTTAGACGAACTAGGTCTTGACTTTAAATCCAGCCAATGATTTAGACGCTAGGGTTAGATCAATCTAAGTCACATTGAGTCCTAATTAGCTAGCCTTATGGCCCTAAGTCATAAAGACCACGCCGTAGCTCTAGGTTAGTTGACGCCTAAGGATGAACTAGCACAGGTTAGTTGACGCCTAAGGACGAACTAGTACTGAGTCTTGGGGTGTAATTAGAAGTCTAGATGAGAGCTACCAAGTGTAATCCATCAAACAACCCTAACAAGAAGTAGTAATCACCTATTTGCAAGTCGTAATCACCCTATTCCCTATTTTTGTGTGTTAGAATCCCTTTCACACACACACCGCCTTTTTATTTTCTTGTCCTTAGCTTAGATTTATCTTTTCCAAGCTTCCCTCAAACCAAAAACCAAAAAATATAATAGTTGAGGGACCTAACACGTAGCTTTTTAGAATACGCATAGCTTAGGACACCTTACATGTTAGGCCTTCCCGTGGATTCGACCCCGTACTCGCACACACAGTACTACACATGACTCGTGTACTTGCTGGCTATTTAGGCTTGTGCTCCAAAATAGCATATCAAGCTCTTGGTGTCGTTGCCGAGGAGGCAACAATTGTTTGGTTTCTTAGTTTTGTGTGTCTTAGCTCGTGACGTCTTGTTTTATCTTTTCTTTTCATGTGTTCTTTATTTTGATTAATAAAAGAAAAAAATTAAAATAAAATTGTTGAGCATTGTGATTAGGAATACTCGTGCTTTATTGAGAATGAGTGATCCAAATGCTTGTTGGTAGTTCTCAGTATCCTCATCCCCCCCACCCGAATGTGTTCCTTATGCATGTCACTTGTGTGGAAGTCTTATGCATCCCCATGAAAATTCCCCATCTAGGGCTAGTGCAACTTATGACCCCCTATAGTAATACATCATCTCATCCATCTTTATTTAGAAATCATGACTATAGGGATGCATATTCTTATTGTTGTAATCATTGTGGAAGTTGTGATCATTTTTCTAGTGCTTGCCCACTTTCCATGCTTATCCTTTATTGCATGTTACGCCCTATGCCCTTAGCAATAATATGCCCATGCATGCATCCTCATCTTATCATCATGATTCTAGGGTGCAATATCATGCTTTTTCATATTGGGGTCAAGGTGACTCTTCATCTAGTCTATCTCCTTGCTTTGAAAGTTCACCTCGCGCACTGTCTTTTCCCACCCACCCTTCCTCCGAGTCCTACAATAATTGTGCTTATAGTGCTCCCTATCAAGACATTTACCATTCTCACTCGGTTGAGCCCTCTTCTTCTACATCGTCCTTAAGTTATGATGAAAATATTGCCTATCTATAATCACCCTCCAATTTGATCGAGAGACGCTAGATAGCATGATGCAACAAATTGACTATTTAGGTGAGTACTTGAAGAGAGAGATTGAGAGTGAATAACCCATGGTTTGAAGTCTTGAGATACCTTTAGACTGGGTTAAGGAGATAGGAGAGAGACCTAGAGATGAGAGCAATAGGGGTGAAAATGATGGTGTTTTGGAGAGGAATTTAGAAAAAGAGATCGATGGAGAGTTAACAACTTGTAGTGAGGACGAGAATAAGAATGATGATAGTTTGGTTCTCGATGACTCTTATGGTTATGTTTTAGAAGAAATAGTATCCTATCCTCCTAAGCTTTCAACGTCTTCCATTGAGTCGCGTGAGCCTTTTCTTTCTCCTCATCCCACATATTCCATACACTTGGAGGTTGAATCTCATGATCATAGCACTCCTTTGTATTTTGAGTGTACATTTGGGGAGTCTGGGTACACATCTCCCCCGAGCATTCATGTATACATGACCCGAAATCCATTAAGTACTCATTGTCCCTTTCATTTATGCTTATCCCTTATAAAGAGCATGATAGAGAGATGATACCTACTAGTGACGAATTTGTGAAAGCATTTGATGAGATCTTAGCTAGTGAATGTTTGGAGTCATCCATTAGGGAGAATAAGATATCAATTTTGGAGTTTTTAAATTATAAGTTTTTTGGAGTTAAGGATTATTGTGTTGAGGAGAATAGTCACTTCAAGAAGACACTTAAGGAAGAAATTGATGAACTTGAAATTGCAATCTGTGGGTCTTAGGGTGTGTTTGATGAATCATTGTTGATACGTTCTTCTACCCTATCTACTAGGGAATTGAAGGTTAAGTGCTTTTTAGATGAACATGAACCTTCCCTTAGTATAAACGAGCACATTAAGACCAAATCCATTCCCTAGTGAGGAGTTAGAGTGACCTAGGCTTGATAATGCAATACCTTGTGGAGAAAAGGAGTGCAATATGTCCAATTCCCCTATTGTTGCTCCTCCTTCTACCAATGTCGTTCCTATTTTCCTTTCCCATTTCGTTGAGCCTTCCTTTTTAGAGCTCACGTTTGTGCCTTCATTCATAGAACATTTTCATCTAAGGTTAGAAAGCACATTTCCCATGTCGCATGCAATTTGACTTATCTTTAACCCATGAGGATGGTGTATTTTTAACCCTTGATTATGAGACAAAGCCCATGGGATGGCTAGTTAGAGAGCACATGGGGCATGACCTTTCATGCATATGCATGACACCTTCCACACTTGTGCGCACTTTCTCATTTAATAGTTTGGGGTCGAATATTGAAAAGGGGTGTATTGTGCAAACATTGCCCCATTATTTGTTGCATGACTCTCTTCCTTCTACTATCTATGCATGGTTGAATATCCAGCAATTTATGCCTCTTAATTTTAAACACGGTTCGCTCTAACGTTCATGCTCGACTAGAGGCGTTAAATGCAGTGCTGCTAGGAGACACCCAATACATGTTTATATTCCATTTACTTTCCTTATTTTCCTTTACTTTTATTTTCTTTTAATAGTTTGGTTCTCTTGATTTTCATTTTCTTTTCCCTTGTTTTCTTTTTCACCCTCCCAAGTGTTGATCCTCACTTTTATCATTTCCCATTCTTCATACACCTTGTTTATTCATCTAATGATACCAAAGCAAGCTCACATGGCAATGCTACTAATCATGTTCTTTGAGTGTTTGTAATTTGTTAAGAAATAGAGATTGGTAGTTGAAACATTATCCATTGGCATCGGAGAGCTCCAAAATATGTAAGGTTGTATTTATCCTTTCTCCACTTATCCCTTTGTATCTTCCCCGTCCCCACTACCCTTACTTGCTTTGTGTTGCTTATTTGCTTGTTATGTAATCTTGTTCTATTTGCTTGAGGACAAGCAATGTTTAGGTTTAGGGGTATGGGAGTTTTGTTTTATTGTTATATGCTTTCTACTAGGGTAGATGTGCATTATGTGCTTGAAATGGTGAAATTTTTTCAATTTTTATGCATATAGAGTCATTTATCTCTTGTTGATTGAAGTGTTGGCTCTTGTGATTGATTTAATTGATTAGTGGAGATAGGGTTATATTGTGGGAAGTGAATAGAGTGGAGGGAGAACCGTGACCTGGAGGAGATGCCCTTGAAAGTTGTAGAGAGTGAGTGCCTTTAAGAATGCATCTTGCAGCTACTCTATGGCTTGGTTGAAAGAGGAGTTTGGAAAAGGGGTATCGATATGAGTGCCCCTTCCTTGATTGGTTTTTTTTCATGTGCCTTAGCGTTTCTTTTTCTTTTCCTTTTGTTATGTAATGTAATACAAAAAGTGTGAAAAATGCAAAAAAAAAAAAGGAAAAAACTTGAAAAAGCCAAAAAAAAAAAAAGAAATGAAAAAATGAGAAAAAGCCAAAAGGAAACAAAAATATGAAAAAGTGAAGGGGCATTGAATAGGTGCTTAAGTGACACAATGTTGACTTAGCACAAGTTATCATTTTGTTCTTTTGATATTATATGAATAAGGCTCTTGCATCCTTTATAGCCACCATGATTGTACATTCTTTCTCTTCTTATCTTGGAGGCTATGTGTATGTTGGAGAGGCCATGTTAGTTGAGGGGCCATGAAGTATCAACAACCTAAGTGTGTGTGTTAGAATCCTAGGCTTGTGGAGGTATAGCTACTTGGGAGCTTCTCGGAGGTGCGAGAACCCTTGTGAGTAAAAGGTGGATCCGAAAAGGCTTGGAGATCTCTCTACGAAAGGAATAACCCCTTCATTCTCTTTAAATGCACCATGATAGCAAATCAATCCCTTAAGTGACCTTCTTTACCAACTTAGAGATAGACTTAGGTTTTGGCTTGCTTGGGGACAAGCAAGGAGAAGGTTTGGGGATGTTAATGTGTTGGTTTTTTGTGTGCTTGTGTATTGTGATGTCTTCTTTCGAGTACAAGCTCTAAAGACCTACAAGCACACGAGTTGATACAATGTAGTGTAGGAGAATGGGTGTCAAACCACAGGGAGCCTATGTTATGGTATGGATTCTACGTGTTGGTGTGTCCTAGAGAATGCCTAAAAGGAAACCTAAACTAACTACTTTTGGTGTTTTTGGATGGTTGGGAGCTCTATCTAAAGAAAATAGAACTACACTATGGAAATGAAAGTACAAAGACAAACTATCAAGAGAGAACAAACAAATGGAAGCGATTAAGGTGACATCTACTTGCTAATGGGTGATCATATACTCAAATGCTATGGGATTTACATAGAATGGATTAATGACCGATTGCTCTTTTAACTAGGTTGCTTAATTAGTGTCCTAATTTCTCCTTAGGACTCGGTCCGGGTCCGTCCCTAGGCGGCACCTCCGAGAGCTACAGCGTGGTCCTTATGACTTAGGGCCTTAAAAGTGACCAATTAGCTCCCTAGGTGATCTAGAACGAACCTACCATAATACCTAAACAATTGGGTAGATTTAAAGCCAAGACCTAGTGTCACTAGAGTTGACTGAATCTATCTGAAACTTATTGACTGGATTTAAAGCCAAAGGAGACTCGATTTAGACTAGCCTTAAATTATGCCTCGTCATTCTAGGGTCATTATAGTGGGATTTGACCTATTAGCACAATCATACATGTTCTAGGCCAAAACGGTCGGGAATAAAAGGGCTTATTTGACTATCAAACAGAGTCATGCTCGAATTACACCACTAAAAGCACTTTTGAGCCAACATGTATGCAATATTGAGGTCATATTTACTACTAGGCATGCAAATATAGACATAGACATGAATATAAGCATTACCCATTTCACAAGATCCACACATAAACATAGACATAATTATAGAATGGATTAAAGGTGTTTAGTAGCAAATAGACTTCAATTTATACATCTGCAACTCTCTTAGGCATATTATCAAACATCTAGACATGTATCGAATAATAGCCATTGAAACCAGAAAAACATAGCATATGTATATGCATTAAGCCATTAAATCCCATAATGTAGAAGCATAGAATCAACTCATTACACAAGTATCATTACCCTAAACAAATCTACTCAAACATTATATAAAAAAGGATGAAAGAAAGAATGGAAGACTCCCTTTCCACTCTAGCAATTCTTATACAAAATCTTTGAGTACCTTCAATCCAAGTGTTTGAATCTAGGTGAGAAATGTGTGATTGTATGTGTGTTAGAGGTGGTGTAGCTAGGGTTTTGTGTGTGTGTGTTGGGTCTAAAGATAATCTCCTTTAAAAGCTGAAAATCGTGCTTTTATATCATCTGTTGTGCATTTTCGGTTGACCGGCTCTTTTTCTTAGCTCGATCGGCTTTCATAGTTATGCTCTCTAGACTGGCCAATCGACCAGGCTCTTTAGGGGATTTAACAAGCTAAAAATAGGATACTCTCTAGAGTAGCTGGTCGACTTGGCCAGTCGACTTAGCCGGTTGACCGACAATTTTTTTCTAGGTCGACTGTTGCCTCTAGTTGACCTTGAATTTCCTTTTGCTTTCTTTTGGCCTTCATCGCGTGACCCGTACCTCTTCTATCTTCATTGTTCATCCTTATTTAAGCTCCGTTTGAGCCCTATAGCTCACTTAAGGCACAAAATTAAGCATTTAGTATAGCATTTGACTTAGAAACTCAATTATGTATATCTGTTTACGCTTAAGCCTAACTCTAGTATATGTACTATGCTAATGCATCTTTTAAAGCTCAAGATACCTCTAAAACATAGGCAATTAATAATGCAGACACACACAAAAACACAACACATTACATTGCATGTATATACTTGTTTTGAGGTGTTTTGTACTTCATTTGGTGTATTAATGTAGCATTTAGGTCCTACTTGTGCATATTAGGGTTTACATGTTCATAGTTGAACTCAGGACTTAAACGCTACACTAATGCGTGTTTATTGCTTGTTTTATGTGAGATTGGGGAGGATAATTGGAGCTTTATTGAGGGTGCTTGTAGTTTGGAATAAATCCAAGGGTGTTTTGGACATAAAGGAAAGAAGAAAAGTACATTTGGAAGTGCCCAGGCAAAGGAAGAAGCGACCGAGGTGAAACTGAGCGCGACCGGAGCCAAATTCAGAGCTTGCAACCAAAAATGGCCATGGACAAATTTTGGACATGTTTTAGGGTGCAAATATGGCTTGGGAGATCCCTGAAAGGGGTACGAAGCTATAGAAAAAAGTTGTGCACGAATCGAAGCCAAAACGAGCAAGATATGAACATTCTACTGTAAAAAACTGGTCGACTTCCTGCCAAGGCCAGTCGACTGGCTAGGTCGATCGGATGGATCAAAATTTGGGCCAATTTAGGCCAGTTGACTTAGCCCCAAAGCCAATCAACTGGCTAGGCCCTCAGCCCTGCACGTTGACGGCTCTATTTAAGCCACTTTTCAGCCGTTTTTAAGAGGGAACACCAACTAATTCACACACCCATTTTCCTAAATCCAAAATCCACCTAAAATCTCCTCACACACTCACTTCTAAACACATTTAAACTTGGAGTCAAGGATCAAAAAGGATCAAACACTAGGATTTGGGTATAGCTTATGAATTGTAGAGCTTGACTATGGACAGAAGGGTCTCTCTCTTTTATCCTAAGTCTAATTATGCTTGATTAGAGCTATGTAAGGTGATTCTTCTTGTATTTATGGATTGATTACTACTCTTTTGTAATGGGCACTTCATGGATTTATGTATATATGCTTTATGCTTAGGGTTTCAAAGGCCATTTTACATACAATGCCTCACTGAAGTTGTACATATATATATATATATATATATATATATTGAAGTTTATCATGCTATTAACCATTTCTAAATCATTATGCTAGTATGTCTGTGTGTTCGTTTGGTGATTACATGAAGTGGGTATGACTATATGCATGTCTATGTGTGTGCTAGCATACTTAATAGCATAAATAGCTTCTATTGCTTACATGTTGGGTGTTATTGCTTAAATTGGTGTAATCTAAGTATGTCTATGTACTTAGTAGTAGAATACTTCCGAATATTCTCGAACGCCAAGCCCTAGATGTGTTTACTTTGCGCTTAAACATTAATACCCGCTATTGTGATAACGATCGGTGATGTATAACTAATGGCTAGCCTAGGTCGAGTCTCCCTTAGCTTTGAGTTCAGCAAATGGGTTTCAAGATAGGTTAGTCAACCTTAGATGAACTAGGTCTTGGATTTCAATCCAGCCAACGGTTTAGACGCTAGGGTTAGATTGATCTTAGTCACTTAGAATCCTAACTATCTAGCCCTATGGCTTTAAGTCATAAAGATCACGTCGTAGCTCTAGGTTAGTTGATGCCTAGGGACGGACCATCACTGAGGCTTGAGATGTAATTAGGAGGTTAATTAGGAGTCGAGACAAGAGCTACCAAGTTTAATCCATCGAGTAACCCTGACAAGAAGTAGTAATCACCATTTACAAGTCGTGATCACCCTATTCCCCATTGACACGTATTCGAATCTAATGTGTTATGTTTTGTGTGTGTTTGCATTGTTATTTGTCTATATTTTGAAGGTGGATTGAGCTTAAATAGTTGCATTAGTGTAGTACTTATGCTAGATATAGGTTTAAGCATATACAACTGTACATAGTTGAGTTTAAGAGATAAATGCTACACTAATTACTTGTTTTGGATATTATAGGTGAGATTGAGGCTTGTTTGGAGATCAACAAAGATGGAGATGGTTTGGGCAAGTATTGGAAGCATAATTGAAGATGAAAAGTGGAAGAAATTAAGTTTGGAGGAATTCAGACAAAGGTCAAGACAACTGGAAGCAAAATGGAGGAAGCCAAAAGAGAGCAAATAGGCAATACCGAAACATTCCTTTAGAGTACCAATGCACTGCCTTTCTATTCTGCCAAAAATAGAAAGCAAGCTTCTACTACCAGAATAAAGGTCCCTTGGTACCAATGCACCAGTTAAGTGTTCTGGTAATCGCAAAAAATTTGCTATATATGCCCGCTTTTGGCCATTTTATAGAACAATAGGTCTTATTCTTTCACACCCATCTCCCAAACCCTAATTCCTCTCTCACTAACCTCCAACACACATGTACACACTCACACATAGTTCACCTAGATTCAAGCTAATTTGGAGGGTTTTAAACACTTGGATTGAAGTCTACTCAAAGATTTTGTACAAGAATTGCTAGGATGGAAAGGAAGTTTTCTATTCTCTCTTTCATCCTCTTTTATATTATGTTTAAGTAGATTTGTTTAGGGTGATGACACTTGTGTAATGGGTTGGCTCTATGCTTTTATATTATGGGATTCAATGGCTTAATGTATATACATATGCTATGTTTTTTTTTTCTTATTTCAATGGCAATTGTTCAATACATGTCTAGGTGCTTGATAATATGCCTATAAGAATTGCATATGTATAAATTTAAGTCTATTTGCTACTAAATACCTCTTATCCATTCTATAATCATCTCTATGTGTTTATGTGTGGATCTTATGAAGTGTGTAATGCTTATATTCATGTCCATGTGTATGTTTGCATGCGTAGTAGTAAATATAACCTCAATATTGCATACATGTGGGTTCAAAAGTGCTTTTAATGGTGTAATTCGAGCATGACAAGGTTTGGTAGTCGAATAGGTCCTTTTATTCACGAGCACCTTAGCAGAATATGTATGAATACGATAATAAGTGAAATCCCGTTATAGTGACCCTAAAATGACGAGGTTTAAATTAAGGCTAGTCTAGATCGAGTCTCCTTTGGCTTTAAATCTAGCCAATAGGTTTTCGGGTACATTTAGTCGACTCTAGTGACACTAGGTCTTGGCTTTAAATCCAACCAACAGTTTAGGCACTAGGGTAGGTTAATTCTAGGTCACCTAGGAAGCTAATTAGTCACTCTTAAGGCCCTAGGTCATAAGGACCATGCCATAGCTCTAGGAGGCGCCGTCTAGAGACAGACCTGCACAAAGTCCTAAGGAGAAATTAGGACACCAATTAAGCAACCTAGTTGAGGAGCATTCGGTAATTAAGCCACATAATCCCATAGTATTAGAGTCTAAGATCACCCATTAGCAAGTAGATGCCACCCTAATCCATTCGATTTGTTAGTTTTTTCTAGACAGCTTGTCTTTATACTTTCCATTCCCATAGTGTAGTTTTATTTTCTTCAGTTAGAGCTCTCGACCATCCAAAAAACACCAAAAATAGGTAGTTAAATTTCTTTTTTGGCATTCTCTAGGACACACACACATATAGCCTCCCTGTGGTTCGACACTCATTCTCGCACACACTACACTGTATCGATTCGTGCGCTTACAAGTCTTTGGAGCTTGCACTCGAGAGACGACATCAAAATCGCTTTAGATTGCTTGATTCCCTCATCACACTCACATACCGTCTTTTTATTTTCTTGTCCTTAGCTTAGATTTATCTTTCCTTAGCTTTGATTTATCTTTTCGAGCTCTCCTCAAACCAAAAACCCAAAAATATCATAATTTAGAGACCCAACATGTAGCTTTTTAAGACGCACATAGCTTAAGACACCTTACGTGCTAGGCCTCCCAGTGAATTCGACCCACACTCGCATATACCGTAATAGACATGACCCATACGCTTGTGGGCTATTTAGGCTTGTGCTCCAAAATTGCATATCACTCACGTTCATGCCTTCTTGCATAGAACACTTTCATCTAGGGTTAGAAAACAACTCTCCCACTCTGCATGCATTAGATATATCTATGACCCATAGGGAGGGTGTGCTTTTAGCCGTTGACTATGAGCAAAAAGCCATGGGGTGGCTACTTAGAGAGCGAGCGGGACATGATTCTTCATGTTTGAGAATGCTTTATTCCACAATTGCGCACACATATTCATTTGATATTTCAGGGTGGCATCTTGAAAAGGATGCACCGTGAATTCATTGCCCCAACACTTAGTGCATGACCCTTTTCCCTTTACCTTCTGTGCTTTAATGATTATCTGGCAATTTGTGCCACGCAATTGTAAACATGTTTTACTCTAATATTGGCGTCTAGTTTGGGGCATTAAATCCAGTGCTATTAGGAGGCATCCTAGGCTTGTTTATATTTTTCTTATTCTTCTTGTATTTTACTTGCCTTTGCTTTTGTATAGAGTAGATTAGTTTTGTTTCATTTATTCTTACTTTGCATATAGTAGATTGGATTGCTTTTGTTTGCTTTTATTTTCTTTGTCTTTAGTACTTTAAGTTATACTTTGTTTGTATTCTTAGTAGGTTGGATTTTTGCTCCCTTACATGTTCTTGCTCTATTCCATCATTTTTTCATCAATCCTATACCCCTTGCATACATCGTTGTTTATCTTTTTGAAATGTCAATGTGGACTTGCACTTTATTAACTACTAATCTCTTCTTTGTTTTTTAAGTATTAGTGCTTTCTACTAAGTAGTACAGAAGTAAATCATTAGATTAAGTAGATCATTAAATTATCTTTGGCATTTGCAGATTACATGCAAACAAGGTTGTATCTGTCCATCTTTTACTTGTCTCTTACTATCGCCTCTACATTCCCCATATGCGTTTGATGTGCTTGCTTGTTATGCTTGGATGCTATTTGCTTGAGGACAAACAAAGTTTAGGTTTGGGGGTATGGTTGTTTCTTTATTATTTGCTCAAAATTTGTTCAATTTTTTCAATTTTTTGCATGTTTTGAGTTGGTTTATCATCATGTTGGTTGGAGAGTTGACCTTTGCTATTGACTTAATTGATTGAAGAAGATGATAGTGTATTGTGGGGAGTGAATGGAGTGTGGGATATGACCTAGACTTTGAAGAGAATCCTTTTAAAAACTGTGGGGAGGGAGTATTTCTAAAAATGCACCTTGTAGTTATCGCACAAGTTGTTTGGAAAAAGTTTTTTTAAAGGGTTGTTGATATGGAATGCCTCTTCCTTGATTGGTTCTTTTAGTGTGTCTTCGCCTTTTCTTCTTCTTTTCTTTTTTGTTCTATATTATGTATTGAAAAAAAAATTGCAAAAAAAAAGGAAAAAAATGCAAAAATAAAAAAATGGAAAATAAGAAAAAGAGAAAAAGTCAAAAAGGCAACAAAAAGATTGAAAGTGAAGTATGTTGAATAAGTGTCAAGTGACACAATGTCAATTTGACACAAGCATTTTCTCTTGTTATTTCATTGTATTGTGAATAAGACTGTTACATCAATTGTGAGCCATTGTGATGTATTCTTCTTCCTTGTATCTTTAGGGTTACATTAATTGTGTGCCATTGTGATGTATTCTTCTCTTCCTTGTATCTTTAGGGCTAATTGCACGTTGAGAGGCCATGTTAGTTGATAAGGCATGAAGTATTAACATCCCGGGTCCATGAGTTGGAATCTTAAGTTTGTGGTGGTTTAAGCTACTTGGTAAGTTCCCAAGAGGTGCGAGATCCCTTGTGATTGAGAGGAGGACCCAAAAAAGGCTAGGGTAACCCTTACACAAAAAGAATGACATGTTATACCCCTTGGAAGTGAAAAGATTGTAAGTCAATACAACCAGCAACACTTTGAAAAGCATGAGGATAGACTTGGTTTAGACTTGCTTGGGGACAAGCAAAGGGAAGGTTTAGGGGTGTTGATGTATGTCATTTGTGTGTGTTTTTAACATAGTTTTTGCATGCACATTTGAGAGTGTTTTAGAGCATAATTGAGTGCACTTAGTATAGAGTTTATGCATATTTGTTAATATTTGTAAATAATGTATTTAGCTGCATAAATACTATACTAAGTGTTATATCTTGAGTTTTAGATGAGTTTTGGGACAGGTCGAGCTTAAATGAGATAGAAACGAGCTAGATATTGAAGGCCAGGAGGACAAATATTGAAGATTAAAGATCAAATGAAGCTAACGACTAGACTGAAGAAAGTATCGACTAGCCAGTAGGGTCAGCTGGCAAAACCAGGGAACAAAAGTCTGTATCGGTCGAGCATCGGTCAGCCGATTGATCCAGAAAGCATGAGCAGGAACCGATCGACACTTCTTGTTACCAACTAACTGGTAGAATCCCCTGATACTCGGTTGAAAGGTCTATAAATATCCCGTTTCAAGTTATTTTTTAGAGAGGAACTTTTTAGTCTAAAACCCTAATAAACCTTAACCCTTGACCCATTTCACCAAACACCTAAAATCACCATCCCACACCAAACCAAGATAGGACTAAAGCTTATAATAAGAGATTGAAGGGTTTTGCTTTGAATTTGAGCAAGAATTTGAAGAGGAGTTTCTTTATTCCTTTTCTTATTTTTGTAAATATGGTTTGTAATTGAGTTAGATCTAAGATCGATTGATGTTGTATATTAGATTAGGGCTTTGAATAAAAGATTTATGTATATCTTTGGCTCTTAATACATATTTGTTTACCTTAATCTATGGCATGATTCAATATGTCTATGTATTGAAAATTAAGCATGTCTATGTGTTTGTTAAATACTTGAGTGAACTTGCATGTGTTATTTGTGCTTCAAATATTTTTATCTACTTATATGGGTAATGTGATTGTACTTAATTCATGGCTTTGCTTAGTAAGGTAGGCTTTAGCGTTAAATCCAGCTAATAGATTACATGCTTTGCTTAGTTGACTTTAGGTGCTAGTCGTTGGCTTTAAATCAAGCCAAGTAGATAAGTTAACCTAGACTAGAGTATCCATCACCTACGTTAGTGTTGGTTAATCGATCCTTAATGTCACGTAGTGTTTAGGTGCTAGTCTTTGGCTTTAAATCCAACTAAAAGGATAAGTTCTAAGCACAGATTGCATAGGCTAGAAGGGATTGACCCTTAGTTTTAAATCGAACTAACAGGTTGAACCATTAGTATTGGTTAAGAGACCCCCAATTAACACAATGGCAATAGAAGTCCCGAGCCATAGATAGACCTCATTCGTTATCATAGCCTGAGTCTAGTTGCAATGCAATCGCCGTAGATCCCTTTCTTCTTTGTTAGGTTTCCTTCCTTAGCTTGGCACCCTTTTAGGTCCTTCGTACTTTAGGTTTATTTTCCTTTCTTTGAGATCCCTTCTATACTAAAGGAAGCACACATACGCACATAGCTAGTTTTAGGCACCCAAGCATGTAAAGACCAGACTAAGGTAGCCTCCTTGTGAAGACGATACCCGTACTTAAATCCGCTATATCACGAATAATCCGTACGCTTGCGGGTGTAAAACTCAACATGATCATGAACCATGCCATAGATTTATGTAAACAAGCATGGATTAAGAGCCAAAGATACACACAAATCCTTTATTCAAAGCTCTAATCTAATAAACAACATCAATCACCCCTAGATTTAACTCGCTTACAAAGCATATTTATAAGAATAAGAAAAGGGATAAGGAACTCCTTTTCAAACCATTGCCCAAGAGCAAAATCCTTCAAACTCTTGTTACAAGTTTCAATCCTATCTTGGTTTGGTATAGGATGGTGATTTTGGGTGTTTTATGAAGTAGGTAGAGGGTTAAGGTTTATTAGGGTTTAAGAAAATTAAGCTTCTCCCTTGTAAATGAGCTAAATTGAGCTATTTATAGCTGTCATCGAGCTCCACTGGTTGCCTAGCCGGGCGACCAGCTCCTTGATGAAAACGACAAGCTGAATTGGATAGCTTTCTAGTCCTACTGGTCGACCGGCTCTGGAGTGCATCTTGACCAGCAAAATTTTTCTGTTCTTTGCGATGGCCGGTCGACCTAGCCGGTGGACCGACTCTTTTTCAAGGTTGACCTGTTGGATCAGAATACTCCATTACTTATTCCTTTTCTTCTGGTATTCATCCGTTAGCTCATTTCTTTCTTATGTAAGCTCGAACCCATCCAGAAACTTACCTAAAACACAAAATAGAAAACTTAGCGTAGCATTTTTGCATCCAAGTACATTATGTACAAATATTAACAGTTATGCATAAACTCTATACTCAGTGCACTCAATTAAGCTCTAAACACCCTAAAACGTGCATGCAAGAACTAGATGCAAACACTCACAAATGGCACATATCATTAAGTGCTCTCGTCTAGACTTCTAAGTAGCCTCCTAATTGGTACCCTAAGCCTCAGTACGGATCCGTCCTTGGGTGACGACTCCTAGAGCTACGGCGTGGTCTTTATGATTTAGGAATTAGGGCTAGCCAATAGGGTTCTAGGTGACTTAGATTGATCTAATCTTTGCACTTAGTCCACTAATTAGTTCCCTAATCTATCCCTAGGACTCAGTGTGAGTCTGTCCTTAAGCATCATCTACTTAGAGCTACGGCACAATCCTTATGAGCCTAGGGCATTATGGTAGACTAACTAGTCTTCCTAAGTGAACTAAGGTCAATTAATCCCTCCTGAACACCTGTTGGCTGGATTTAAAGCCAAAGGGACTTGACCTAGGCTAGTTACTAGTTGTGCACCATTGATTGCATTACAATAGTGGGAATTGACATTCAAGAATACTCATCTAAGGCTTGGCATTCAAGAATACTCTGGAATATTTTACTACTAAACACATATACATGCTTGATTATACCAATTTAAGTAATAGCACCTGACATGTATGTAATAGAAGCTATTTATGCTATTAAGTACGCAAACACACACGTAGACTTGTATATAAGCATATCCACTTCATGTAATCACCACACAAACACTTAGACATGTTAACATAATGATTTAGATATGGTTGATAGCATAACAGACGTCACTATACATATGCGGCTTCATCAAGGCATTTCAACAAACATATAGAGATGTATGTGAAATGGCCTTTGAAACCCTAAGCATAAAACATATATATTCAAATCCATCAAGTACCCATAACAATAATGTAATAATCAATCCATACTACAAGAGTAAATCACCTTGCATAGCTGTAATCATAGATAAATTGACTTGGAATAAAAGAGATACCCTTCTATCCAAATCCTTGCTTTACAATTCAAAAGTTATACCCAATCCTTGTGTTTGATCCTCTTAGAGGCTTGATTCCTAGTGTTAAATGTGTTTAGAAGTATGTGTGCGAGGTGGGATTAGGTGGATTTAGGGTTTAAAGGAAATGGATGTGTGAAAATAGTAGGTGTTTTCTCTCAAAAATTGTTGAAAAGATGCTTAAATAAAGCTAAAATCACACAGGGCCAGGGGACCAGCCGGTCGACCGGCTTCAGAGGAAGGTTGACCGGCCTAATTGGCTTGTTCTTTGACTTGGTTAGTCTACTTGGCTGGTCAACTGGCCTAGAATGGAGGTCAACCGGCTAGGTTAGTTTGTGCTCTAATTTTGCGCTTCGCAATCTCTTTTCACCTCGATTGCTCCTTACTTCGCCGCTGCTTCCAAATGCACTTTTCTTCATTCCTTTCGTCCGAAACACCCTTGGCTTTGTTCCACATCCCAAACACCATCAATCAAAGTTCAATCATCTCTCCGAATCTCACCTAAAACAAGCAATAAACACGCATTAGTGTAGCATTTAAGTCCTAAGCTCAACTATGAACATGTAAACCCTAGTACGCACAAATATGACCTAAATTCTATCCTAATACACCAAATGAAGCACAAAACACCTCAAAACAAGAATAAACATGCAATGAATAATCACACACAAAATCAACACTTCAAGAATGATATTTTGCTTGGCCCTAATTCATTAAGTCTCAGGCCAAAGCTTTTCGCATCATGTGTCATGGGGGTTGTGTTGCAATGAGTCATGATAAGATTGAGACTAGATATGGAGTAGCTAATTAGTGGTTTGACAGTTAACCATCCCCTAGGGTTATTTTGGAATATCAGGGTCATAGAGTATTTGCCATAGTGCTTTGGTTCGTTGATAGTTGCCTTGCAACTATTCGCCTTATCTGAATGTCAGGAACCATTACTGGATGACATCTTCAATTAATATGAAGGTTATCCTTGTATTACTAACAAAAGTTTAAACCTTCAGAGTCATGGAAAAGGTCAAGTATTTTGTTAAAGGATTGATCTATTATATCTAATTAAGAATTAAATGTGTCATTATTTAACTACGAATTAAATAAAGGAATTAGTAACTAATGTATCTTAGTATTTAATTGAGAATAAAATATTTAACATTAATTATTAACTATTAATTATTAATTTATTGGTCATAGATTTAATTTCATCTATTTTTGACTAGCATCAAACATAGGGTATGAATTAAATCATGAGCTAAATGAGTTAAAAATCGAGTAAAGAGTTTAATTCTAAATTAAATCTTGCACTTAAGAAATCCAAAGCCCTAAGTCCAAATAGTTTAATCCTAGTGAGTTGGAATAAAAGATCTTAAGAAATCCAAAGCCCTAAGTCCAAATAGTTTAATCCTAGTGAGTTGGAATAAAAGATCTTAAGTCATAAGAAAGCCCAACTCATCTCGTTATTTGTTTATTTATTTATTTATTTATTTATGCAAAACTTCACAGCACGTTCTATATCATTTTTCCCCAGTTCTTTATAGAGAACAAACCTCCAGCCCAAAAAATAAAACCCTAGTCTCCGTCTTTGACAGCCTGTGAACATGTAGTTCTTTTTTATTCTTTGTCGGAATGTATAGTTCAAAACTTGTAAATATACACTTCAAAAGTTGTAAGATAACATTTGTGGACATATAACGTAAGAGTTATGAATACAATTTGAAACTGTGTATATACAATATAGAACTTGTAAATATAGAAAAGGAATGCACAAATATATAATAGAAGAATTTTTAAAGATCTAGAACTTGCAAAGAAAAAATGTAGTAAGCATTCACTTGTAAACAAAGAATATAAGATTTACAGATACAAAATACAAAACTTACAAAAACAAAGCATAAATTTTGCGAAGAATCCGACTAGTTTTAAATATTTTCTAGCAAAGGAAAAGCATAACAATGAAGAGAGACAATAGGAGTGCATGACATAACTGCCCAACGTAGTAGTTTAATTCTTAACATCGCTATCACCACAGTCACCGGTAAATCGATAAAATGGGCTTTCAATTTATGAGGAACAACATTTTCATCTCGCTCTCGGGAATGGGTAGAACGTTAGAATATCAAAGCTTGGAAAAAAACTCCCAGTTACACTAATAAGCATCAGATACACATTAAAAAGGAGCTAAAATACTTGCTATCGCCCTCCCCCATCCACTGACGCTCGAGTGTTTCTCTCTTTTCAACATTAGTTAGCATATCACATCAGGCTACCAAAGCATAAAACCATCATCTTTGGGAACTCTACAATGTATATTCTTAATTAATAGATGGAAAACCTCAGAGCAATGAAGAAATCCATTCACAGCCTGAAGCTACTATAACCTCCTATACCAGATGATCCGTACCCTCCATAGGATTGTCCAGTAAACGAAGATGACGAGTAGGAGCTACTGCCTAGCTGAGAATATGAAGGCCTCAATCCTGAGTCCAGCTTGCCATAGCTGCTGGAAAAGGAATCTTTATGGCCACTTATGAAGTCCTGCATACGAGATGATAATTAGAAGCCAAACACGCATCATTCTATGACCCTCTGCTATTTCATTGACACATGAACATAAGTGAAACCAGTTCTGCTATTTCATTGACACATGAACATAAGTGAAACCAGTTTGATTTTCTTGTTCTCTTTTCGGCTACAGAATGTTCTAGCAAGGGGCTGCCAGTGATGCTGCTGCACGTAACACCATCTGATGAAAGGAAAAAAAAAAAGGCAATTACCTGAATCAGTTCTTGAGCTGTTTGAACTTGTGAAGACGTCCCTTTGATCTCCACAGTAATTTCATCTCGTAGGCCTCCACTCTCTTGCACAGTGAGTATGGCACCGCTAGTCCGTCGAATATATGCAATATTTGTCCCTCCAGCCCCAATAATATCCTCCGCATAGGTAAGTGGTATTTGCATTGTTTGTGAAACCTGATTAAAGGAAGGAAGTGAGAGATTAAAGGTTTGATAAATCCATACACATTTGTGATTAAAGGAAGTGAGAGATTAAAGGTTGATAAATCCATACATATTTGCATATAGACACCAAGATGTACATATATCTTTCTATATTCTAGTAATTACATTTCTTGGCATTCTTCAAACATAAAAGCAATATAGTAATGGATTCTGCCAGGAGGTGCCATAGATCATTCTGATAAAGGTTGAAAACTTTTTCAACATGTAGAGAATTGTTTTAGAAAGGATGGTCTTCGATATAAATAGAATGTCCCAAATACGGATCCGATAAATAGAGGACTGTTTAGAACATAAGGATGGTCTTTGATATAAAACAGGATGTTCTCAATATGGACCCAATAACTAGGAGACAGATCAAAGCAGACTAATCTTACAGGCCTAAACCTTGAACTGCAAACAGTTGAGGAAAATTAAAAGCAATTTCTTCCGTGGATTATTATAACTACAAAGAGATACGACTGTTAAATCATATGCTCCAGAAAAGGAGCTGAGATTACCAAATGAAAATCTGTAAGAGTATTATGGTTATTATTTTGTCACTACACAAGCAAATGTGAAGATGGTTACCCATTACTAAGTGAAAGGTTCATGATGAAAGAGGGTTGAACAAAAAGTTGAAAGCTGTTCAAAGCAATCCATTTGAAAACAGAACCAATCTAGGCTAATTGCAGATGAGACTTCTCCCTCTCTCCCTCTCCCCCTCCTTCCCCTCCCCCCCCCCTCTCTCTCTCTCTCTCTCTCAGATTATCTGAACCTGAGAGAAGCCATCTTCTCTACAATCAAAATTGTTTCTCATTAAAATCCCTTTCCTGGAGCTGTTTTTGCATTGCCAAAAATTTAAACATGGATTAAGGCTATCTAATACTGCAAGGAGCCATTACAATGAATCAGTAACCCCACTTGACTAACCCAACATACCTGGGTTACAATAGGCCCACCAGCACGTCCAAGACCTGAAGACCGAAAACCAGAAAGTCCTGGATCTTGCCCATACAAAGAAATTCCTGAATAGGGTTTTGGTTCTAACTGGCTTTCACGGTCCAAATATAAAGCGTCTCTTTTCAGTGAAAGGGGATATTCAGTAGCAAGTCCACCCGGTTGAGTAGTGTTCAACAATGTCTTGTCAGACCAAGGCTCCACTGGGCGCTCCTGCGTGACTGGTGTGTTGTACTGGAGAAGAAAAGGTCAAGACAATATTACTAAGAGCATAACAATCATTAACCCCCAAAAGAAAGGGGAAATGGAACTTACGCTCCTCTCAAAAAGAGGAAGAACACTGTGATCCACCAGGAACTTTCTCAGATGCCCTACCACTGCTTCCAGAGCCTTGGAAACCTTAAAAGCTTCCCCCTGCAACTCCACAATCCTCTCATCTGAATTGGCATAGATAGGCATTTCATCTGAAAGAAACACAGTAGATATCATAAATTCAGAGCTTAGACCATAAAAGTAAATCTAGTTTCAAAAAATTCCACAATGGAGGTGTAAATGATCAAATAAAACCTGCAGCAAAACAGATGATAAGCAAGAAAAGAAAAGTTAGATAATTCTAATCATAGCACTCTATTTGGCCAAAGCAAATGGAAGTTATATTTGACAAAGCATATCTGAAATAAAGGAAAATGCAGCTCAAGAAACAACCAATCCATTGCTTAGCACCTTACCAGAATACTCTCTATTAGTATACAAATTAACAGTTATGCAGTAACCAACTAAAATCTATGTACATGTGTAAGACTATCGTAATACTTCTCATCTCAACCCAAAAAAATATTTTGAAGAACTATTAATGCACTAATAGTTCTTTATAAATAAAGTACGGAGTTTTTGGGTACAGAAATAAATACATAACAAAGAACTGAGAGTTTGGATTAATTATTGTGTGAAAATTGTCATATCCTCAAAAATATTCTAACTTCTACATGATACTTTAAACCGCCAAATCCGACATGCCAAATGGATCATTCCAAATTCCAATGACAATTCACCAAGGGAGATAGCAATTTGTAGTAACCATATATGGATGGTTTATATGGAATAAACAAAACTTAGATGACAGCCATCAAAGAATTGCATTGAACTGCTGTATAGCTTCTGTAATGTGAGTTCTTCTCCTGATAGGATATGCTGTCTAGCTTTAGACATCTATATTGTCTTCAGCAGTTGTAGACATCTCATCAGTGCATTCCCTGAATTACATCTATTTACTTTTGTGTCACTTTTTTCTTGCATATAACTATCAAGGATGCAATAACTAGTCAGCTTCTAGCTTAATGATCCACAGCAAATAATAATTTTGATTAAGTTACTTTTTCAGTTCTGAACTAAGCCACCACATCTATCAATGGAACTTGGTAAGATCAACCAAGTTCCCACAACCCCACTACTTTTGGTTTCTTTCTTGGATGATAGACTCCAACCACTCCTAAGAATTGGGATCAGAAATGACATGCTACTCTAGGCACATGGAAAATCTCAGGTTAAATGCAACTTATGAAACCATACCATTTGAAAGTACACGTACAGCAGCACAAGTACTCTCCTGGATAGATTTAATTAAAGAGCCTTGCTTTCCTATTAAATTTATGGCTTGTGTTGATGCCACCAGTAACCTGATTGAACAGTGAGCAACTGTGGCAGCTCCAGATGCTTTACTATCATCTTCACCCTCAGGTAATCCAGTGACACGTTTGAAAACTCTTATTGCAGCATCCATTGCAGGGGATAATGGTGCATCTGGTTCTTCTTTTCCAGTAATAAGCACCTGCAGCATCAAAATGATAGATAATTTTTTGGTGGTGATTGAAATTAAATGGACGATTGGAGGGAAAGAAAAAAGCAAAAGGACAAATGATGGATGCAAGGACAAGATCACCATAATCTGAAACAGACAACCAGAGAGAAAGATGAAAGCCAATACTCTTTCATGGTATGGTGAATTAAGCCATAACACTAAACAAAAGGTAGAGTTTGCTCATGATAAAACCTCAAGTTCTGAATAGAAGGGTTGAGTAACAATCAAAGCGAGGGAAAAGGGATGTCTACGTCGACTGCACTCACCATGCAAGTTGACTTCTAGAATTAATACTCTCTGAAACTAGTTATAAGAGGAATAGTGGTTTTAATCTTCACAAAAAAGGAGGGAAAAGAGAGAAAGAGAGAGTACTAACAGTACCCATACCTAATCTATAATACGGACATAGATACATATACATATCCAGATAACTTCATGCACATTTTGCCTTTTAAAATAAAGGAGGAGAGGTGGTGATCTTCAAGAACAATAAAAAGTCAAAATATCCAGAAAACTCAACAGCACTACTGAATATCTTCACCACATCCAAATACAAAGAGAGAGATAGGGAGAGATGAAACTGCATCATTGCTTTCTTTCAAAAGTAAGTAGCTATACTTAATACAGCAATTGGTCCAGTGAAATTATCAGCCAATTATAATTCAACAATTGAATGTGACGAAATGAACCTCAAAGGCAACCTAGAGATCTTGATAATACTAAAAGTATTCAATTTCAACATTAAAAGAAATAAGTTGAAAAGAAAATATCCCTTAATGAACCTAGGGAGGGAAATAGTTACTCAGAAGTGAACATGGGTGGTTATTAAATGACAAGCAGTAAGAGCAAAATTGCATTATATATTTGAAATTATGAGTAACACATATGACTAGTGAATAACATCTCTCAGTAGAGTTTCTTAGGCATGGGGAAACCACAAGACAGTATAAAAATCTCGTAGGTCAATAATGCTAGCACAAGCAACAACCCACACTCTCAGTTATGAGAGCATTCAGCATCTCATGAAATGCACTAGCAACTGCCATCTTGTGATAGATCAACAGTTAGTCTCCAGTTACATGAATCCTAGGCATATAAATCTTGAGAAGAGGAGCAATTTTAAATCTATCTTCCCACAAATATTCCCTCTGAATGATACAAAAGATTGTCTCAAGCACATTTTTTGGAGAATTATTAACACTACGGAAAGCATTGGCACACGTCCATGAACTAACAAGTGACTGTCAATATCAGCTCCTATTTGCCCCAATTTCCTAAAGCTAGCCTAACCGATCAAAAACCAACCAATGCAATGAAAATAGGTAAGTACCAGATATCTTTTCTCCATACGAATACCTTATGATGGTGACATTTACTTAATATCATATGAGGAAATGAAGTCTATATTGGTTGTGCTCAAAAAGTTATAAATTGATTTACAAGTCCAATCCCAATGTCTTGATTTCAAGTGCCAATGGGAGCAAGAATTTCCAGGGACATTTGGAACATTTTGTTTCTGAGCAGAAAAGCATTATTTATCAGGCTACCAAAAGACACCCACCAATGACATGGTAGGACCAATTTCTTCAATTCCTCTTAAGGATATTTATGTGCTGAATGACTATGGGCTTCAATTAAGCATGTCACTCTGGCACACATGAGACATGGAGCAATTATCCTTATAATCAGGCCTTAGCTGTGATCTCTCTTGCTTCCACTTTATGCTGAGATATAATGCATATTGTTTAATTTAAGATGTAATAACCCAATATTTTCTTATGCCCTGTAACAGTCCTACTTTGATGGCAAAATTTAAATACATAAGTTCACTACACTACTAAACAGACATTAGAAGAAAGATTTCAAGTTACCTCTGATGTTTCTGTGATGTTTCGGTATTGCTAACCTTCAAACACTATTCTTCTCAAATTGATCACGAAACATAGCACATTGAATTATAAGTTCATTATGGTCTGTTATGTGCACAAGAAGCAGCTTAGGTATAAAGAATACAGGAGATAGACCAACAGGTGTTTCAGAACTGTCCAAGTAAATTGTTCTGATTTCTGAGGATTTTCCTTTTCGGAGGACATACCAAATTGTCTTCATCTCTTGTTTAAAGCATATAGATTCTATTCTATTTGTCTTTGTTCCTGTCTTTTGATAGCATGATAACTTCAACTGATTTCCTGAATTGCTCCCAATAACTCCAAAACTAGATCTCTTACCCATGCCAAAGGAAAACTAAACCTATGATAGTTTCACCAGCTACACAGACTCTCAAGCCTCAACACTGCCCATTATTTGAAAAGAATTCTCAAACTACGTCCATTAGCATCTAATCTGGAGCTTCAAAATGGCAACTAGCCAAAATGTAATCAAGATTTAGCAAGATTTTCGGCTACAAATGCCAAGGCTCCAGATTATGTGCTGCCAAACGTAAAGTAATTACTTAATCCTCAGCATAATAATAAGATACCTTGTACCATAAACTTTCCACATTTTCCCATATATCAGCCTAGCATCCCTCCACCACAAAGCCCCTGCAGCTCCTAACTTTCAGAAAACTCAACCCCTAGTGCAAATCATACTTTTCATCCTTATTACCAAATCACACGCACCACATGCAGTGTATAGATATCCGAGTCCTATCCTGAGAGTATAAATATGTGGTTAACAAGGAGGAACCCACATTTCCTATAAGGATTTTCTGAAGACTATCTCTAAAGCTCTTAGTCACTGAACTTACGGATAAACCTAAATGGCACTCCTAGGATTATTCAAATTTGATAGAAAAATATTAACTAAACAAGTACCATATAACCTCCACAATAATGATACTAATAACGAGAGCACATTCATTATCAAATTTCCATACATGTGGCAGAGAGCAAATTATAAATAAAACATAAGCTTACAAGAAATTGTCATTGTCATTAGATTAGTTATTTAAATACAACCCATCAAGAAAAAGAAAAAAATCCAAGCACAATTCTCAAATTCAATAATTCAAAACAAAAGAAACCCTAGAAGTTCAGCAACACTATAAACATAATACATGCTCCATATATACATATATACACATATATATACACACACACACACACACATATATAAGCTGTGAATAAAAACATTGAGAAGATGAAGAAGCCTTACAATGCGATCAGGAGAGCTGATAGGGCCATCAAGGACGCGAATTCTAGCACGCGTTTCCTCGCACATCTTCTTAATGAGCTCTCCTTTACGCCCTATAATACTCCCAACTTTCAAAACAGGCACCACTAGCCTGAACACACAGTGTCCTGGCCATCCCGGCCACTTCACCTTCGGTTCATTCGCCGCAGGCCGAGATGTCTCGGTGGGCCCTGCTGCCACGTCCGCTGCACCGGTCGTTTCAGTATCCTTCTCTGCTGCCTCCGTCTCCGTTTCTGTTTCTGGCTGCACCTCCGCCTCCGACTTCACAGGTGTATTATCAGTTTCCGTGGCGGTGGCGGTGGCCGTGGCTGTGGCAACATCAGTTTGTGTGTTCGGTTCGGTTGATTTTGTGGAGCCGTTCTCCGTTGGCTCGGTTGAGGCCATTACTGTGATTCTGAGTGAGTGAGTGCGTGCGTCTGTGTGCGTGCTTTTTAGGGTAAGGGTTGTGGTTTTAAGTTGAGAAAGTGGAGAAGAAGGGAGCTGCTGATTCAACCGGAAAAAATAAACAAATAAGGGATCTTTCGGTGATTAATATATATATGTGTGATGTGCGAGCAAATGTGTGCTAGCACGTGACTTGCACCTGTACCAAACAAAAAAGAAAATATCAAACAAAAAGGAAAAGAGAAGGAATCTGTGTTTTTAGACGAGCATCTCTACTACTTTTTATTTGGTCCTAACTTTTTAATTTAAAATTTTAATTATGTGCTTTATATATCAACAAATTTTAATCATTAATTTAAATAAAGAATGCTGCGAAGATAAGAGTATAAAAATTATTTTTGGTAGAGTAAGATATTTAAATTAATGGTCAAGATTTGTTGAGATATAAAATATATGGTTGAGATTTTAAGTTAGAAAATTGGGATCAAGTAGAGGTCAGGAGAGGATTCTCGTCTATTTTTTTATAGTGAGAAACAAAAAAAGGACGGAAAAGAGGTATTTCACTTGACAATTTTTTTTTTTTTTGTGTTTTAGAGTAAGAATTTGGGCATAATTATATTTGATTTGTAGCTCTAAAAGTAATGAAATATGTTGTGTAAAGGGCAATTCAATATATACTCCAAGTTAAATAAATGACCAACTTATATGACGAGGGGCATAAATATACTAATTTTATGGGACAAATAATTTTAAGAGGGGAGTGACTTAAGATTATGCTGCTATTGTGAAAAATAAAACAATTCAATGCAACTTCAAAAATAAGACAATAAACGTACTTCACATAGGCAATTTATCAAACAAGTTATAAGCAATATAGAAGTAATTTAAGTAGAAGAGAAAGAGATACAATAAACCACAATTTTTAGGTGGTTCGGCTAAGCCCACATCCATTGCCTAAGAATTATTCTTTTAAGACTTCATAACACCTCCAATAGATGAAAATGCTTCTTCAAATATTGGTGAAGCACAAATCAACTCTTTTACGACTCTTCGAAGCCAACTTCTTCAATGAACCTAAATGAAAACACCTCGCTAAGGTTTTCCATACTTTTCTATAGCTAAGAATTCATTCACCAATCTATCCTAGTTACGAAATGTAACTCTAATTGATAATGATGTGAGAAAATACAAATCTTGCTCAAAATATCACCAATAGATATGAAAATGAATAGCTCTTTGTATACCTCAAGAATAGACAATCTAAAGCTCAAAGATGATTTGTAGTGCTCAATTGTATGTTGAAAAGCTTTAGTATAGTGTTTGTATAGAGTTGGCAATAGCCAAGGAAAAGCCAAGAATGAGGGATTTTTTATTTAGGTAAGAGATATAAGAAAATCCTTCCAAAATTAGCTTCTAACGGATATATTTTTAAATAGCTGTGCAAAGCCCAGTCGAGTGGGTCGGGAGTCCAGCCTTTCTATGAGTTTCTGGTTACCCCTGGTCGCTTGGGTCGGTTGCCCAGCTTGAGAGTCTAGTGAGGTCCAAAAAGCTACAGTTTAAAAGCTGTCAAAATTGCTTAAGTCGAGAGCTTGGCTAAGGGGTCCAACCTTTATTAGAAAATTATAGTTTTGGCCATTTTTTTGAGATTCCTTTGAGATTATAAAAGATTAGTCATTCAAAGTATAACTTTAGGGATTCAAATCAATAATTTAAAGGATTTGATATCACTTTGAAATCTCAAAGAACTTTAGAGATAAAAAGAGAAACAAGATTTTCAAAAATATTTCCAAACTAGATATGTAACGGCTAGTGATACGCTATTTGTGCACAAGCCTAAATAGTCCACAAGCACACGGGTCATGTGTAGCATAATGTGTGCGAGTACAGGGTTGAACCCATAGGGAGGCCTAACGTGTGTGGTGTCCTAAGCTTAGTACGTCCTAAAGACCTATGTGTTGGGGTCCTAACTACAATCTTTTTGATGCTTTTGGTTTGAGGGAAGCTCAAGAAAGATAAATCTAAGCTACAAGCAAGAAAAAAAAAAGGCGGTGTGTGTGTGTGTGATGGGAGAATCAAGTGATCTAAGGGGATGCTAACGCGTGAAAATTGAGAAAAGGGTGATTATAGCTTGCAAATAGGTGATTACTACTTCTTATTAGGGTTGCTTGATGGATTAAACTTGGTTGCTCTCGTCTAGTCTCCTAATTATACCCTAAGCCTCGGTGCGAATCCATCCCTAGGTATCAACCCTTAAAGCCACGACATATGATCTAACCCTAGCGTCTAAACCGTTGGCTAGATTTAAAGCCAAGACCGAGTCCGTCTAAGGTCGACTAACCTGCCTTGAAACCCATTAGCTGGATTTAAAGCTAAGGAAGACTCGACCTAGGCTAGCCATTAGTTATACACCATTGATCATCATCATAATAGCGGGTATTAACATTTAAGTGCAAAGAAAACACATCTAGGGCATGGCATTCGAGAATATTCTAGAGTATTCTACTACTATGCATATAAACATGCTTATATTACAACATTTTAAGCAATAGAATCCAATATGTAAGCAATAGAAGCTATTTATGCAATTAAGTATGCTAACACACTCATAGACATGTATATGGTCATACCCATTTCATGTGATCACCAAACAAACACATAGACATGCTAGTATAATGACTTAGAGATGGTTAATAGTATGATAGACTTCAATATATATATATATATATATATATATATATGCAATTTTATTAAGGCATTTCAACAAGCACATAGACATGTATGTAAAATGGCCTTTGAAACCCTATGCACAAAGTAGATATATATAAATCCATCAAGTACCCATTATGAAAAAGTAGTAATCAATCCATAAATACAAGAATAATCACTCTACATAGCTCTAATAAAGCATAATTAGACTTAGGGCCCGTTTGTATTGGCTTTTTTCAGAAGTGCTTTTTCAATAGCTTTTGAAAAATAGCTTTTTTTTAGAAGCTGAAAATTCTGGCTTTTGAAAAAAGCTATTTTCAGAGTTTCAGTTTTTTTGGAAGTCAAATTAAATAGTTATTACAAATTTAATGTAAAAGTGTTTTTTCCTGAAAAACCAAAAAAAGCCAATCCAAACAGGCCCTTAGGATAAAAGAGAGGTACCCTTGATTTTCCTGAAAAACCAAAAAAAGCCAATCCAAACAGGCCCTTAGGATAAAATAGAGATACCCTTGATTCCAAGTGTTAAATGTGTTTAGAAGTGAAGGTGTGACGTGGTTTTAGGTGGATTTTAGGTTTAGGGAAATAGGCGTGTGAATTGTTTGGTGTTTCCTCTCAAATGTTGCTAAAAAATAGCTTAAATAGAATTGTTAATGCGTAGGGCTGGGGGACCAACCGATTGACTGGCTTTAGGGCGAAGTCAACTGGCCTAAATTGGCCAAATTCTGATCTGGCTAGTCGACCGGCCTTGACAAGAGGTGGACCGATCTTAACAATAAAATGTTCATATCTTGCTCGTTTTGGCTCTGATTCGCACACCATTTTTTTTTCTATGGCATCATACTGCTTTGGGGGATCTCTCAAGCATTGTTTGCACCCTAAAATATGTCCAAACATTGTCCATGTCCTTCTTTGGTTGCAAGCTCTGAATTCGCCTCTCGTTGCGCTTGGTTTCGCCTCGGTCACTCCTTTCGCCTCGGTCACTCCTTTCCCCTAACCACTTCCAAATGCATCTTTTAAGCCTTATTTAAGTTCAAAACAGTTTTGGATTTAATCCACATCCCGAATACCACCAATCAAAGTCCAATCATCTATCCGAATCTCACCTAAAATAAGCAACAAATGCGCATTAGTGTAGCATTTAAATTCTAATTGCAACTATGAATATATAAACCCTAATATGTACAAGTATGACCTAAATGCTATACTAATACACCAAATGAAGTACAAAACACCTCAAGACAAGTATATACATACAATGCGTAATCATACAAAAACTAAGCACATCAACACCCCCAAACCTCCTTCTTGCTTGTCCCCATGCAAGCCCAAACTTAAGTCTATCTCAAAGTTGGTAAAGAGGGTTGCCTAAAGGATTGATTTGCTATCAAGGAGAGTCTAAGGAGTATGAAAAGGTTGTTCCTTTCGTAGAGGGGTCCCCAAGCCTGTTCGGATTCTCTCCTTACTCACAAGAGGTCTTATACCTCCGAGAAGTTCGCTAGTAGCTATACACCACAAGCCTGGGAGTCTTATGCACGCATATGGAATGTTGATACTTCGTGCCCCCTCAACTAACATGGCCTCCCCAATATACACATAGCCTTAAAGATAAGGAAAGAAAGAATATACAAACACAATGACTCACAAAGTGACGTAAAGAGCCTTATTCGAAACACATGATAAAATGAAAAGATAAACTTGTGCCAAGTCGATATTATGTCACTTAAGCACTTATTCAATGGACTTCACTTTTTGTCATATTTTTGTTGCACTTATTCAATGGACTTTACTTTTTTCATATTTTTATTGCCTTTTGGCTTTTTTGCATCTTTTTCATTTTATTGAGCTTTTTCAAGCTTTTTGCCTTTTTTTGATTTTTAAAAATTTTTCACACTTTTTGTGTTACATCACCTAACAAAAAGAAAAGAAAAAGAAAGGCTAAAAAACATGAAAAAGAACCAATCAAGAAAGAGGCACTTATATCAAAACCCCTTTTTCAACACTTCTTCCAACCAAGCCATGGGGTAGCTACAAGGTGTATTCTTGGAGGCACTCATTTCCCACAACTTTTAAGGGCATCTCTTTCATGTCTCGGCTCTCCCTCCACTCCATTCACTCCCCACAATACAACCCTATCTCCACCAACCAATTAAACCAATCATAAGAGCCGACACTCTTATCAACAAGAGATAAATGACTAAATGCACCAAAATAAAAAATTTTCACCAATTTAAGCACATAATGCACATCTACCTTAGTCAAAGCATATAATAATAAGACCAAACTCCCACACCCCTAAACCTAAACTTTGCTTATCCTCAAGCAAATAGAACAAGACTACTCAACAAGCAAATAAGCAACACAAAACAAGTAAGGGAGGTAAGGACAAGGTAGATACATGGGGACAAGTGGAGAAAGGATATATACAACCTTGTGTTCTTTTTGAAGCTCTCGCTTCCAATGGATAATGATTCAATTACTAATCCCTGTCTCTTAACAAATCATAAACACTCAAAGCACACGATTAGTAGCATTGCCATGCGAGCTCGCATTGGCATAATCAAATGAATAAACAAGGCGTACGGAAAAAGGGAAAACAATAGAGTTGTGGATCAACACTTGGGAGGGTAAAAGAGAAAACGACTTAAAAGAAAATGAAAAGTAAAGAGCGGGAATAACTAAAAAGTAAAAGCAAGTAAAAGAAAAGGACAATAAGGAAAGCAAATGGAATATAAACGTGTCTAGGGTGCCTCATAGTAATGTTGGATTTAATGCCTCCATCTGGGCACTAATGTTAGAGCCATACATGGTTAAAATTGAGAGGCATAAATTGCCGGATATTCAACCACGTATAGATAGTAGAAGAAAAAGGTTATTCAACAAATGATGGAGCAATGATTGTTCAATGTACCCCTTTTCAAGATCCCACCCTGAACTATCAAAAGAGAATATGTGTACAAGTATGGAAGGTGTCGTGTGCAAACGTGAAAGAATATGCCCCACTTGCTCTTTAACTAACCACCCGATGGCCTTCTTTTCGTAGTTAAGGGCTAGGAACATACCCTACCTATGGGTCAAAGATAGGCCAAGCGTGCAATATCGGAGAAGTGCTTTCTAACCTTATATGAAAGTGTTCTAAACTAGAAGGCACAAACGTGAGCTCCAAAGAAGCAAGCTCAACGGAATGGGAAAGGGAAAGGGAAGTAGGATCGGCACTTAGAGAAGGAAGGTCAAAGGTGAAGGACATGGAAGCACTACACCCTTCCTCTTTACAAGATAGATCATGATTAAGTCTAGGCTGCTTTAACTCTTCACGAGAGGTGGATTCGATCCTAATGGGTTCTTTCTCCAATAAAGAATCATCAAACATCCAAAGAGATCCATAGATCATTCTTCTAAGTGCACCAATTTCCTTTTTAGTTGTCTTCTTAGAGTTGCTAGTTGCCTCAACAAAATGATTCTTAACTCTAAGAAACTTATCATCTAAAACCTCTGTAATTGATGTCTTATTTTCCCCAATGAATGACTCTAAACCTTCACTACCTAAAGTCTTTTCAGATTTATCCATACATTCATCGTTGGTAGGTGTCTTCTCATCATCATGCTTTTCATATGGGGTAAGCACACATGGAGGAGACAATGGGGACTCAAAGGATTTCGGGTCATGGATGCATAAATACTCAAGGGAGGTGTGTATGCTAGACTCCTTAAATGAGGACTCAAAATGCAAATAAGCATTATGCTTATGAGATTCAACCTCCAAGTGTGTGCAATATGTGGGATGAGAAGAAAGGATAGGCTCAAGTAACTCAATGGAAGGCATCGAAAGCTTAGGAGGATAGGGTACTATTTTCTCTAAAACATATCCATGAGAGTCATCAAGAACTACATTGTCATCAAGCTTATTCTCATCATCACTACATGATGTTATCTCTCCATCGACCTCTCTTTCTAGTTGTCTCTCCAAAACATCATTATTCTCACCACTATGTCCCTTATGTCTAGGTCTCTCTCCTATTTCTTGAACTCACTCTAAAGGTATCTCAACTTCTCACTCATAAGTTGCACACTCTTAATCACTCTTTCCAAGCACTCACCCAGAGATTTGGTGTCTAGCTTCAAACTCTCTAGTTGCTTTTGGTTAGATTGGGTGAGGGATAGGAGATAGTCAAACTTTTTCCTTTTTTGAAGAAGGCCTAAAGAAGAGGGCTCAATCGAGCGGAAATGGTGGACCTTTTGATTGGTAACATTATAGGCACAACCATTATAATACTCAGACGAAGGGTGGGTGGGAAAAGATGGTGTAAAGGATAGACTCTCAAAGCATGGATATGAACCAAATAAAGAGTCATCTTGACCGCAATATGAAAATGCATGATGTTGCTCCCTAGAATCATGATAATAGGATGAAGATGCATGCATGGGCAAATGATTGCTAGAGGCATTGAGCGTTACATGCAATCAAAAATAAAGGTGGAAAATAGGGCAAATATTGGAATCATGAGCACGGTTTCCACATAGATTGCAATAACAAGAATATGCATCCTTGTAGTCATAATTACTAAATGGAGATGTATGAGATGATGCATGACTATAAAGGTCATTGTTGGTACTATCCCTAGGTTGGGGATTGTCATAAGGGCAAAAGAAAGTTTGATGCATACAACTTCCATAATGCGACAAGAATTGGGAACATGTTTGGGTTATGGGAAAGAGGATACAAGTGACCACCATGATGCATTAGAATCATTCATGATTAATTGACACAAGTAAACCTCTTCATAATGCCTAACAATATTTTTTTTTGAAATTTTCTTTTATTAATCAAAATAAAAAAAATGAAAAGAAAAGATAAAACAATATGCAACAAGCTAAGACACACAAAAACAGAGAAACCAAACAACTGTTGCCTCCCTGGCAACAGTGCCAAAAACTTGATACGCTATTTGTGCATGAGCCTCAATAGCCCGCAAAGTGCACGGGTTGCATGAAGCACAGTGTGTGCGAGTGCGGGGTTGAATCCATGGGAAAGCCTAACATGTGTGGTGTCTTAAGCTAATTGCGTTCTAAAGAGCTACGTGTTGGGGTCCTAACTACAATCTTTTTGGTATTTTTGGTTTGAAGGAAGCTTAGGAAAGATAAATCTATGCTACAGGCAAGAAAAGAAAAAGAGTGTGTGTGTGTGTGTGTGTGTGATAGGGAATCAAGTGATCGGGATGCTAACATGTGGAAATGGGGAACATGGTGATTACGACTTGCAAATGGGTGATTACTACTTCTTGTTAGGGTTGCTTGATAGATTAAACTTGGTTGCTTTAGACTAGTCTCCTAATTAACCTACTAATTACACCCTAAGCCTCAGTGCATATCCGTTCCTAGGCGTCGATCCCTAGAGCAACGACATATGGTTATGATTTAGGGCCATAGGGCTAGCTAATTAGGGTTCTAGGTGAGTTAGATCGATCTAACATCAGCGTCTAAACCATTGGCCAGATTTAAAGCCAAGACCTAGTCCGTCTAAGGTTGACTAACTTACCCTAAAACCCATTAGCTGGATTTAAAGCTAAGGGAGACTCGACCTAGGCTAGCCATTAGTCTTGCACCACCGATCATCATCACAATAGAAGGTATTAACATTTAAGCGCAAAGCAAACACATCTAGGGTATGGCGTTCAAGAATATTTTGGAGTATTCTACTACTAAGCACATAGACATAGATTACACCAATTTAAGCAATAGCACCTAACATGTAAGCAATAGAAGCTATTTACGCTATTAAGTATGCTAACACACACGTAGACATGTATATAGTCATACTCACTTCATGTAATCACCACACAAACACATAGACATGCTAGCATAATGATTTAAAGATGTTTAGTAGCATAATAGACCTCAATATATGTATGCAACGTCATTAATGCATTTCAACAAACACATAGACATGTATGTAAAATGGCCTTTGATACCATAAGCACAAAGCAGATTTATATAAATCTATCAAGTACCCATTACAAAAGAGTAGTAATCAATCCATAAATACAAGAATAATCACCCTACGTAGCTCTAACCAAACATAGTTAGACTTAGGATAAAAGAGAGATACCCTTCTATCCATAGCCAAGCTTTACAATCCATGAGTTATGCCCAAATCCTAGTGTTTGATCCTCTTGGATCCTTGTTTTTAAGTGTTAAATGTGTTTAGAAGTGAGGGTGTGAGGTGGTTTTAGCTAGATTTTGGGTTTATGGAAATGGACGTGTGAATTGGTTAGTGTTTCCTCTCAAAAGTTGCTAAAAAATAGTTTAAATAGAACTATTAATGCGCCGGGCTAGGGGACGAACTGATCGATCGGCTTTGGGGCTAAGCCAACCGACCTAAATTGGCCCAGATTCTGATTTGGCTAGTCAACTGGCCTTGAAAGGAGATCGACCGGTCTTAACAATAAAATGTTTATATGTTGCTCATTTTGGCTCCGATTTGCGCACCATTTTATCTATGGCTTCATACTGCTTTGAGGGATCTCTCAAGCCATTGTTTGTACCCTAAAACATGTCTAAACATTGTCCATGTCCTTCTTTGGTTGCAAGCTCTGAATTTCCTCTTGTTGCGCTCAGTTTCGCTTCGGTACCTCTTTCTTTCGCCTGACCACTTCTAAATGCATCTTTCAAGCCTTGTTTAAGTTCCAAATAGTTTTGGATTTAATCCACATCCCAAATACCACCAATCAAAGTCCAATCATCTCTTCAAATCTCACCTAAAATAAGCAACAAATGCGCATTAGTGTAGCATTTAAGTTTTAACCACAACTATGAATATATAAACCCTAATATGCACAAGTATGACCTAAATGCTATACTAATACACCAAATGAAGAACAAAACACCTCAAAACAAGTATATACATGCAATGTGTAATCACACACAAAACTAGCACATCAACTAGTTTTTTAAATAGGCTTTGCAATCTTAGAAAACTATATCTAAGGGGACTAAAATTGTCCTGAAGATTCTATGAATGAGATTAAAATAGGTTTAAGATGAAAAATTAAAATGAAAAATAAGAAGAGGAAAAGTCAAGATAAGAAATTAGAAAATCAAGATAAAAATCAAGATGAAAAATTAAGGTAAATGATCAAGACAAAAGATCATGATTAGGAAACGTTTGAGCTCTAGAAAGCAGCTTCAAGGATATACAAAAATAAGAGCGAAAGAACAAACTGAACCGGTATCCCTCATGACTCTGCATCTCCAGCCTTATGTCTTCTTTTGCTCTTGTCTTTGTAAAGCTATCTTGATCTTCATCTTCTGGATTCATCCTCTCTTAAGATCACAAGAATCTAATACAATCTTTCTATGAGCTTTCATAAGATAAATACTTTACAAAAGCATAGCTTATCACATCAAATATCCAATCAATAATCCATTCAATTCAATTATTATGAATCATAGAATATTACTTATTTTCATCATCAAAACATCAAAAATGATTATATCAAACCATATAATGCTAACAACTTAACAAATTACTTTTATCCTATGTTTGAATTTATGACAAAAAGGAAGAGAAGGAGATTTGTATGTGTTTGGAATAAATGAATTCTTTAAAGTTTTGTGGAATTCATTTAGAAAATCAGTTAGTTATGTACAAAAGTGTTATTTTAAAATGTGGAATTCAATTAGAATTTCAAGTGTTTATACTAAAATTTTGCAAACTCTTGGCGAGACAAGACCGAAGCGTGGACGAGAGGAAGGGTAATTTGATTCAAAGAGATCTTATAGACATGGTGTAATCAGAGCTATTGATGAAATTTGAAATTAAAATACTAACAGAATGAAAAGAGCAGAGAGCTTATAATTTGGCCAAATTAGAACAAATATGTAGATCAACAAAATACCAACAACTAAGGGAGGAGTTGAGATCTTCTAGTAGGGGGATAATTCGAGCGAAACTAAACCAAATTGAACTAGAACCGAAATAATCACAAATAGAAATTTCAAAATTTTAATAATCAAAATTGAACCGAATAAGATAGATAACTAAAACTATGGAACCGATTTTCTTGGTTCAATTCCAATTATTAACCAATTTAGTAAAAACAAATGATAAGGGATCGAGCAATGTCCTTTCTCCAACCTAATCCGAACCGACCAAGGCAATAATTGTGCAAGCACGTGCAACACCCCGACAAGCGGAGCTTGATGTACTCTCAGTATGAACCCAGTACAATGCACATATTCTAACAAGCCACGTGTCCTAGGGAATGTTTTATAAATAGTCCATTAGCATACAAAACAAGATAAGTCTCATTTTACTCTAATTAGCAACCTATCCATTCTAAATATTCCCTCATTGAAACCCAACAGACTTAAGCATTGGAGAGCTTTTAGGTAGCACCATACCGGTGTGTAGCTCTATTTGTTTTACAAGAATTTTGTTGGGGAAGAAGACCTTCATCTTTGTCCAATATCTTGTTAGGTTAGATTGGCGCCATGTATGGGAACTAAGGTTTGAAGCCATTGAGTAAACATGGCACGAACGACAACCAGGTGGCCAGAGATCCTTCCCCGATGAATAATGAAGTAAAAGGCTGAGAAGAAGTTGGTCCTAAGCAAAATGCCTTAACTAGTCAACCACGTAAGCCTTCACATGAATCATTCACTTTCATTCTGACTTCTTCAAAGCAAATAACTCACCAATCTGCATATTAGTATGCTCACAACCTCAACTAACCACTTTGACAAACATGCTTGCTAACATCTAAAACATGGTTAACCAATCTTTAATACACATGGACAACTACCTCCAAACCTATCCAACTTCACCTTCCAAAATTAAACACAATATCCAAATCTAAAGATACCCATAAATACCTGGCACTAAAGGCACAACCAAAATGGTGAAAACCATGAGAAGTCGTTCTGTAAAGGAGATACTAAAGCCAAAGGTCTCATAACGGCCATAGTCGACACCTAGATCATCCCAAGACTAAACCCCTTACAAGTTATCAACGTTGAAGAGTTCATCAACAATCCATTGTCCAAAGAGATCATCAAAGAACGAGTCCCGAGGGACTTTATCATACCGAAACTATCATACTATGATGGAACAAGAGATCCAACCAACCATATTTTGATTTTGAATCACAAAATACTTTTCCACAATGTAACAGATGCTAGCTGATGCAAAGCCTTCCCTACTACACTGATAGGAACAGCACAATCCTGGTATGACAAGTTACCTAAACATTCCATTACTTCATTTAAATAGTTTGCCACTAGTTTCTTGAATACATTTGCTAGTGGGAAGATAACTTTCCGATCGTTGGCCATGTTGATCGAGATGCAACAGAGGAAGGACAAAACATTGTGTGATTTCATTTGGAGATCCAATAACGCAGCCCTAAAAGTCCTCGATTTGGCAAATTCCATAACCATGGAAGCTTTCATACATGGCATGCAAAATGATTAACTTTTCAGCTCATTGACAAGGAAAAAGCCAACTTCTTTGATTGACCTAATGGCCAGGATAGAAAAGTATATCTTGGATGAAGATTTGATTTTGGCAAAAAGGGAATGAGAAAAAGAGCTCGAGATGGAACACGTTATAGCCAAGCAAAAGCAAAAACAGCGAAAAGACCATTTGGGTCGAACAGATGCAAAGCACAAAAAAGAGAATACAGAACGTTTCGAGAGACAATTTGATATGCATACCCTACTTAATACCTTTTGAATAGAAATCTTGGCTGCATTAAAGAAAGAAAGAGATGTTAAGTGGCCTGAGAAGTTGAGTAGCAATCCCGACAAGAGAGACAAAAGCAAATAATGCCAGTTCCATAGAGATCATAGCCATGTTACAAAAGAATGTTAGAATTTGAAAGATGAGATTGAAGCCTTGGTAAGAAATGGGAGACTTGCCCAATTTGTAATTAAACAATAGAAGAATAAGGAAAATAAAAGCCATCATGGCCCGAGGAGATATAGAAAGGTATTAGGGACTATTGACATGATATTAGGAGGCCTCGCAGTGGGGAAGTAATTGTTGTAGAAAGGAAATTGCCTGTCCGATCACTTTAAGAAGCCTCGACAAACAAGATGCCCTTCACTAGTAGGGACCTTGTTCGAATACTGGTGAACCATGATGACTTACGGATAATCAGTGTCATTTTAGTAAACAATATGATGAGGAGGATGTTAGTCAACCCAGGGAGCACAATTGATGTACTATACTACGAAGCATTCAAGAAATTGAATCTCGATAAATCGAAGATTGTACCTTTGAAGAATAAATTGATGGTTTCCTGGTGACAATGTATGGGCCAAAGGTTCAATAAGCCCACCTCTCAGCATCGGGCATGGGAGTAGGTATGTGATCTCATAGCAGACTTTACAGTGGGTGATTGCCCGACGACTCTTATTGGGATCATCGGTCACGTAACACTAAATAAGCTTGGGCCAATAGTATTGACATACCATCAGATGATAAAGTCTCCAACAAAGGATGAAATGATCATTGTATAGGGAAACTAGCACGTGCAAGGGCATGCTATGTAGCTTCTTTAAAACCTAAGAATAGAAAGCAGAAGATCAAGAATATGATTATGGAAGTTTCAAGAAGAAAAGATGACTTAACAATGGGTAGCCCAGTAGAGGATCTAATTATGATGGAACTTGAGGCCCTGGAGTATAAAGCCCTTATCGGTTCAAAACTTGTTGACGATCTTTGCAAAGTTATTATTGATTTTTGATTCAAAAGTACAAATATCTTTTCTTGGAGTCCGATTAGCATGATAAGAATAGACCTAGTCACCATTTATCACTTGAACATTGATCCAAAATATAGCTCATAAGGCAAAATGCCGATCATTTGGAGCCAAAAGAATAAGGCTATTCATGAAGAAGTGGAAAAACTACTAAAATCAAGCCATATTAAAGAAATAAAATACCCAATATGGGTGTCTTACGCAGTGTTGGTAAAAAAATCAAACAGGACATGGAGGCTATGCCTAAACTTTAACGACCTAAACAAAGCATGTCTAAAGGAGAGCTTTCTGCTATCATGAATTGACTAACTAGTAGACTTCAAGATGTTCTCTTTTATGGATGCTTTTTCAGGTAATAACCAGATCAAGATGGCTCTTGTTGATCAAAAGCATACTTTTCTCATCACAGATCAAGAACTTTACTATTATAGGGTTACGCCTTTCGGACTCAAGAATGAAAGAACGACATATCAGCGAATGGTAAACATGGCTTTCAAGGACTAGATAAGCATAACATGGAGTATATATTGATGATATGCTCGTAAAGAGCAAAAAAACAAAGCACTATGTGCCTAACCTAGATGAAGCTTTACAAGTAATGAGAAAGTTTGGAATAAAGCCAGATTCAAAAAAATATGCCTTTAGTGTACACACTACGATAAGTTTCTAGGCTTCATGGTGTCCTATAGGGGCATTGTGGTGAATCTATTAAAAGATCAAGGCCATACTTGATATGGAGCCTTTAAAAACGATAAGAGAAGTACAGTCACTGATTGGAAAAGTTGTAGCCCTAAGCAAATTCTTGTCACAATCCGCTGACTGATATGCTCTGTTCTTCAAAATCTTGTGAAATCCAAAAGATTTCAAATGGACATCAGAATGCCAAGAAGCCTTCGATGAACTGAAACAATATCATTTTGAATCACATGTGCTTAGCTGACTAGAGAATAGAGAAACTCTCTTACTCTACTTGTTAAGTTCTAAAGTATTGGTGCAATTGTACAAAAAGATGAAGGAATTAGAGGCTAGTGTATTATGTGAGCAGAATCTTGAAGGGTGTAGAGCTGAGATACAACAATCTGGAACAAATAGCTTTGGCTCTAATCATAGCAGCCAGGAAATTAAAACCATACTTTTAGTCACACTCGATCAAAGTGATGACTAAGCAACCATTAAGATAAGTCCTACATGAATCAAAAGTATCAGGATGATTATTGAAATGGCAATTGAGTTAAGGCAATATGAGATCGCTTATCACCCCTAAACAATGATCAAAGCACAAGCTTTAGTAGATTTTGTGATCGAGTATACACAAGCAAGAGAGGAAACATCAAAACAATGGTAATCCATGTTGACAATGCATTAAGTAAGGTAGGATCGGGTACAGGAGTTGTTATCAAGAGTCCCGATGGATGTAAATGGCGATATGCCATCAAGTTTGAATTTTATATAGCAAAGAATAAAGTAGAACATGAAGCACTGTTTACAGGACTAAAGTTGCTGAGAAACATAGGGGCATCATCAATTAAGGCACTGACAAACTCCCAGTTAGTGAAAAGGCAAGTTATCGGGACTATGAAGCGAAGAGAGAAAAAATGAAAGCATCTATGAAACGAGTAAAAGAAGTCATAACCAGCTTCAATTCATTTGTCATTGATTAGATACCAAGGAGTGAAAATGAGAAAGTTGATGCATTGTTAAAGTTAGCTGCTACCATCAGAGAAAGAGAAGTTATCAGCATCAATCGGGTACAAGAACCTCAGTTCATATATCGATTATCAACATAACTAACAAGAAAGATTGGCAATAGTCTCTCGTATAGTGTTTTTAGAATGGTAGTCTACTTGAAGACCCTCGAAAGGCTTAAAGGGTCATTTCCTGATCCATAAAGCTAGTTATATAGGCAAACTATTGGGTGGCCATTTACTCAAATGCGTGAGTCAGAAGGAAATTACATAATTAGAGAAATGCACGAGGGAATGCGTAACCATGTAAGAATAAGATCAATGGTTCAGAGAGCCATACACTAGGATACTACTAGCTAACAATCCTTAAAGAAACAAAAGAGGTTGTAACCTAGTCTAATAGATGCCAATAGAATGCGAACATCTAACACCAGCTGACAACTCTTTTGGCATACATAACAAAACCTTGGCCAAAGTTCACTCAGTAGGGACTCAGCATCATAGGTTCAATGCCTATAGGGAAAGGACATAAATTTTGCTTTTGTGGTAGTAGATTATTTTACTAAACGGGTGGAGGCAAAAGCCATCCCGATGATAAGTACTTTGATGAAGAAGAGAACAATGATGTGATGAGGATCGAGATGGAGTTATTGGATGAAATAAAAGAGGACGCCAGGATCAAATCTGAAGCAACGAAGGAAGCATTATGCTTAACAAATAGAGTTGAGCCAAAGAAAATTGGCCTAGGAGACTTAGTCCTATGGAAGCATCAATTTTCCAAAGGAAACTTTTTAAAGGTTGATGGAAATTAGGAAGGCCTTATCGGGTAATCAAGGTCATTAGACCCGAAACTTTCAAGTTGGTAAGAGCCGATTGAAAAGAGGTCTTAAATGCTTGGAATGAAGAGCATTAGAGGAAGTATGTATGGTAAAGGACAATCCAAGGGTTGTACCTTGCAAATACTACAAATTATCAATGAAAAGTGACTGTTAAGACAATATGTGATATTACACTTTTCTGTTGGCAATTAATTATTTTCGTTGTACTAGTATCTCGCTTTTAATACCACAACGATCAAACATACTATGAATTGATATCTTAAAATTTTGAAAATCATTACTAAGGATTGCCTTCTTAATATGACGTGCATGACAACTATCAGCTAAAGGATTGAAACTTCCCGATGAAACATTCACTTTAAGGGACTAGGATCTCCCGACAAAAAGAAGGGCTAAAATGCTCAATGGGCAAACCCTAAAAACAAAATTAAGTCGTGGGAATAAGACTTCAAGAAACTGTTCACACAGCAGAATCTCAACTCAACCATCTACCTTGACAGCGATTTTCCTGACAAAGAAACAGAGAGCTTAAAAACACGAATACAAACAAATTAAGTGTAATGAAATTGAGAGAATCCCCATTCTCTCTCTTTGCAAGAATCGCTTACTCTCAGGCAAAACAAAAGAGCTCTAAAATAAATAAAAGGTTATACCTCTGTATTACGCATTTATGAATTTTCTATAAGTCGTGCTTATGCAGTGAAAACTTTAGTTCCTCCCTGTATGCACGTTCATAGGAAGATGGAGAAGGATTTTTTTCTATGGTGTGTGATTTTGCTTTTCTTTTTATTTGAAAGAAAGAAAAACTAGCTTTTTTTCTATATATAAAGAGAATAATAAAGACATAATATGTAAGTACATTTTTGTCTTCAAGATATCTAATATCTTCAAAAAGAGAGAAAAAGGAAGATCTAATACCTTCTATCTTTCTTTTATTATAGTGAATGGCAAACAAGCTCTAAAGGGCGGTGAATAGAGCTTGAAAAATTAAAATGAATTGCAACCTTAAAGATAATCGATTGTTGAGTAGATACGGAAACGTATTTCAGGAATTGAAAAGTGCGACAAAATAAAAATCAAAGCACACAATGATTTATAATTGTTCGGCCACCAAGCCTACATCCACTACTTAAGGCTTCCCACCTTAGGATTTCCAAATAACTCCACTATAAACTTGAGCTTTTCACAAGTTGGCTAAGCTCAAAAACCAACCCTTACCACTTTGATTTCAACCCAAAATCAAGAGATCCACAGGCAATTATTTTTGAATTTCAAACCCATAAGGTTAATCTACTAAGAACCAATTTATACAAGATATAGATAATAAAAATTGCAAAGCACAAATTGGATTTGGTGTCCAATACAAGACCTATAGATGCCTTGAAAAATGTGAAAGCTCTTCTTGTATTGCTCTCTCTTTTTCTTTTTGCTTTTTCAAACTTTGCAGCTCTCTAATGTGTTTGCTTTGTATGTGTTTATATATTGTAGGTATATACTTGTTTTGAGGTGTTTTAAGTTTCATTTGATGTATTAGTATAGCATTTAGGTCATAATTGTGAATATTAGGGTTTACATATTCATAGTTGCGGTTAGAACTTAAATGCTACATTAATGCGTGTTTATTGCTTGTTTTAGGTTAGATTGAGAGAGACGATTCGGGCTTGATTGAAGGTATTTGGGATGTGGATTAAAGCCAAAGGTGTTTTGGATAGAAACAAGTATTTGGGAGATGCATTTGAAAGTGGTTGAGCGAAGGAAGGAGTGACTAAGGCAAAACCAGCACAATGGGAGCCAAATTTGGAGCTTGCAACCAAAGAGGACATGGACAAAGTTTGGACATGTTTATAGGATGCAAAAGATGAAGAAAAACCACTTAAGGGATCTTTGGAAACGGTACAAAGCCACAAAAAAAGTGCGATCGGAGCCAAAATGACCAAGATATGAATATTTTACTATTAAGGCCGGTCGACCGGCTAGATTAGTATGTTAAGCATTATGCCGATCAAACTATGTACTAAGCCAGTCGACTGGCCTGGTCCCCAGGTGCTGCACGATTTGAGCTCTTTTTAAGCATTCTCTTAGCAATTTTTAAAGAGAACACCCACTATTTCACAAACCCATTTCTTTAAACCCTAAATCCATCTAAACCCACCTCACAAATGTGCACACATTTCTAAACATATTTAACACTAGGAATCAAGCCTCTAAGAGGATTAAACACATGGATCGGGTATAGCTCTTAGATTGTAAAGCATGGCTTTGGATAGGAGGATATCTCTCTCTTTTATCCCAAGTTAATTTACGTATGATTAGAGCTATGTAGGGTGATTTACTATTGTATTATGGATTGATTATTACATTATTATTATGGGTACTTGATGGGTTTGAATATATATGCTTTGTGCTTAGGGTTTCAAAGGCCAATTTACATGCATGCCTACGTGTTTGTAGAAATGCCTTAATGATGTTACATTTGTGTATTGAAGTCTGTTATGCTAATAACCATCTCTAAATCATTATGCTAGCATGTCTATGTGTTTGTGTGGTGATTACATGGAGTAGGTATGCCTATATACATGTCTATGTGTGTGTTTGCATACTTAATAGCATAAATAGCTTCTATTACATACATGTCAGGTGTTATTATTTAAATTAGTGTAATCTAAGTATGTCTATGTGCTTCGTAGTAGAATACTCTAGAATATTATCGAATGCCATGCCCTAGATTTGTATGCCTTATGCATAAATGTCAACCCCTACTATTGTGATGTGATTAATGGAGCACAATTAGTAACGAGTCTAGGTTGAGTCCCCTTTGGCTTTAAATTCAGCCAATAGGAATCTGGATAGGTTTAGTTAACTTTAGTTCACTTAGGAAAACTAGTTAGTCCACCCTAATGCCTTAGGTTCATGAGGACCACACCATAGCTTTAAGTAAGGTAAAGCTTAGGGATGGACTTGCACCAAGTCCTAGGGTTAGATTGGGGAACTAATTAGTGGACTAAGTGCTAGGGTTAGATCAATCTAGATCACCTAGAATCCTATTAGCTAGCCTTAATTCCTAAATCATGAAGACCATACTGTACTTTTAGGGATCGCCACCTAGGGACAGACTCTCACCGAGGGTTTGGGTACCAATTAGGAGACTAATTAGAGGTCTAGATTAGAGCACTTAGTATAATCCATCAACCAACCTTAGAAAGAAGTAGTAATCACCTGTTTACAAGACGTAATCACCCTAGTCTCCATTTCCACATGTTTGGCACATATATACACCACCTTTTATTTTCTTGTTTTAGCTTACATTTATCTTTTCTGAGCTCCCCTCAACTTAAAAAGCCCAAAACATTGTAGGTCAGGTCACAACATGTAGCTCTTTAAGACATGCTTAACTTGAAACACCACTTAGTTTGGCCTTCCCGTGGATTCGACACCGTACTTGCACATATTGTACTACACGAGACCTATGCGCTTGTGGGCTATTTAGGCCTTTACGACGAGATAGTGATGACTCTCAAATCTTGAGTTCTTGTCAGAAGATAAAGGATAGGTGATGTTTATATGCCTCTTTTGAAAAATAGCAGTTAGACACAAAGATTATTCACCAAAATAAGAGTTTTTGACCATTGTAGAAAGATAAGGTAAAAATTCGTATGTCCCACAGCTAGTTAAAATTTCTAAAAAGTAAAGCTTCTAGCTAGACTTTCCTTCGTGCTGGTACACCTGCAAGGTGCCCCCAACAAGCTCCAATTGAGATATATCATGTTTGGTACCCCGACAACAGTAAAAAATGGATACTTTGAAAACTTACTATCACGTAAGGAAAAAAATACTCATCCAGTCCCTCGCCAAGGTAAGCCCGATAGTACTCAAGATTTTGTTTTATAAGAAAACCATGGTCTATCACCTAAAAAACAAGTCTAAAACATGTTTATCATGAAAACGCTATGAAAAACACTAAGGCATTTTAGAAAAACAAGCTTAGGCATATAATATATCAATTTTAAGCATAAGAGAGAGAGAGACAGAGAGGAATTAGACGACAAAGACCAAAGCATCTTTGTAATAAAATTAACATGACCGCTCCTCTTCTGTCTTCCATCTCCATCCTTATGTCACCACGCCACTTGATATCAGCAAACTTTCAATGTTCGAGATGGCGGATGATTATCTCCAAGGTATTGGCGTAGCATAATTGCACAAGTACTCAAACAAATCATTAGAATCAATAGAAACACACTTGAGTTCTTAAAGTAATCAGTTATCTTAGTCAACATATGCATTCATCCATAATTCGAAGTCCAACATCATAATCATTAATCATAAGCATAAACTCATAATCATATATTCAACAAGTAGTCCAATTTTATCATTAGTTTTCATTATCAAAACATAACCATTATTATATTCATAATGTCAACAATCTCCCCTTTTTTGATGATGACAAACATATATGTGATTATCATAATGAATGAGGCAAAACATACATATTTAAGAATCAATGCTCCCCTTGAGAATATGCCAAGTCTCAAGTTTATGGAAAGCTATCAAAGCTCCCCCTTAACATATGCATAAATAATTCCATGTATAATTATCAACCACAAATATTAACCAAGAATAAGCTATTGACCAAGAATAAGCAAAAGAATAAGCCATTAACCAAGAATAAGCACAAGAATGAATATGTATAAATAATTCCATGTATAATTATCAAACACAAACATTAACCAAGAATAAGCACAAGAATAAGCTATTAACCAAGAATAAGCCATTAAGTAAGAATAAGCATAAGAATAAGCATATGTCATAATTTCTCCCCCTTTTGGTATTATCAAAACATACGATAAAGGGAGTACCAAAAGATTAAAATAAGCATTAAATTAATCATAACAGCCTTAATAACCATCAATCCATGACAAAGTATTTAAACAAAATATCCAATAAACTTAAAAGTACCTAAAAGCAAGTCATAAAAATATTAAAGTAGCCACGCACATGCAATTTGCTAAAGAAAAGATTAGTTAGGATAGGTTCAAGGACATGGTTTAGAATGATAGATGGCATCACTAGGCTTCAATATCTTTATCTTTCTCCTTCTATACTTCTTTTTCTTTCTTCACTTTTACCTCCTTCTTGATCTTCTTTCCTTGATTGGGTTTGGCTTCAATGATCACATTATTATTAAGCACAATGATACCAAGAACTTTAGTTTTGCCTTTGAACATCTCTCGTATGGCTCTTTCTGCTTGTAGTTTTGCATCCCTCAGTCCACCATATCTCCTTGTAGTCTTCATGATCTTGATTTGAGGGTTAAAGGAGGTTGAAAGTTGTGATTTTGTGAAGATAATGGTGTATGGTGTAGGAGTTTGAAGAATAGGATGATTTTTGTATAAGAATTTTAGGTTAAAAGTAGTTTAGATAGTGATAATAGATATTTCACTGACATCGCACCCAGTAACCCGACACGGGACAAAGTGACCTCAGCATATAAAACTGATCCTGACAGAGAGTTTTCGAAAAACTTCTTCTAAGAAGGGATTCTGGTAGCCTGAACCAAAGAAGGGGTTCACCCGGTAGTAATAAAAACTAGTTCTTCAAGGGTTTTCATGAATGCAAATGTAATACACATGCAAATTCATTCCAACTCACATTTTTCACATAAAAATGCAGAAACTCCCAATCAAAATCACATTTAATCTCATCTAAACATGCTTCAAACATCAATAAGTAATATCAATCATGCCCAAATTTCTTCTAATCATACAAAATCTATCTTCATGCAATGGTTCAGTAAAAATATCAGCTAATAGACGTCTCTCAAGTACAAGCTCTAAAGGCCTGCAAGCGCATGGATCAATGTAGTATAGTATGTGCAAGTACGGATTCAATCCACAGGGAGGCTATACTATGGAATGGATTCTATGTGTGTGTGTCCTAGAGAATGCCTAAAAAGAAAACTAAACTAATTATTTTTGGTATTTTTGGATGGTCGAGAGCTCTAACTAAAGAAAATAAAACTACACTGTGGGAATGGAAAGTATAGAAACAAGCTATCTAAAGAGAACTAACAAATGGAAGGGATTAGGGTGGCATCTACTTGTTAATGGGTGATCCTAGACTCAAATACTATGGGATTACATAGGATGGCTTAATCAGCAATTGCTCTTTAACTAGGTTGCTTAGTTAGCATCCTAATTTCTCCTTAGGACTCGTTGCAGGTTCGTCCCTAGGCGGTGCCTTCTAGAGCTACTGCTTGGTCCTTATGACCTAGGGCCTTAAAAGTGACTAACTAGCTTATTAGGTGACCTAGAATAAACCTACCTTAGTACCTAAACCATTGGCTAGATTTAAAGCCAAGACCTAGTGTTGCTAAGGTCGACTAAATTTAACCAAAAACCTATTAGCTGGATTTAAAGCCAAAGGAGACTTGATTTAGACTACCCTTAAATTATGCCTCGTCATTCTAGGGTCACTACAACGGGATGAAAGAGATAAGGAAATGAATTGATCTAACTTATTTGTCAAGGCCTCTACCTTAGTAGTAAATCTAAAGAGACTCTTACCTCACTAACACTTCTCTTGTTACCTTCCCAACTAGACCTTTCCATAGCAAAGTTTTGAAAAGCATTTTCGCCATCAACTCCATTTTCTTCCATGCCTTAGTTAGTTTCAAAAGATAGAAGCCACCACCGGAGACGGCGTTGACCATCATCCTATTTTGTTCATTTAAGCCTTGAAATAAATATTGCAATAGGTCATGATTACCATACTCGTGGTGTGGACATTGTGTAAGAAGGTCTTTGAACCTCTCCCAAGCCTCATAAAAGGATTCTAGATCATACTAGGAGAAAGTCATAATGGCGGTCCTAAGGTTAGCCGTCTTGGTCATGGGATAGAATTTTTGAAAGAACTTAGATTGAAGCTAGGCCCATGTAGTAATGCAACCATTAGGTGAGGAATGCAACCATTAGGTAAGGAATGCAACTAAGCCTTAGCCTTGTCCTTAAGAGAAAAAAAGAACAACCTTGGATGTATGACCTCTTGGGAGACATTAGGGACATGGAGGGTGCAACTCATCTCAACAAAGTCAATAAGATGCTCTAGAGGACTCTTATTGCTTCTTCCATAGAAGGAAGGAAGCATGGCTAACATATTAGGCTTAATCTCAAAGTTCGTCTCCCCCAAATCTAGTATTTGAATAGCCAAATTAGGCTCAAAGGCTTTCAGGAGGAAGAATTGCTTAAGAGTGGGTTTCTCATCTATGGGTGGGTCTGGTTTAAGGGGCTCTTATCTAAAATGATCTTGGGCTTGATGCCCATGGTGATCATGAGGTGGAATGGGATTCATTGGGGGAATAAGAGGATTAGGAGGATGATTGAGATCGGTTATTTCCTCAAGAAGATCCCCAAAATTCCCAAGATGTCTAGCAATCCTATCGGGTTCGGAATTAAAGGGAACTACGGGATCTGAGGGATCTCCTACCAACAAACTATCCTAACTCTGACTACTTCAACCCCTAAAACTTTAACAATCCCAAGACTACAATAAATAAGCCACAATCCTAGGAAGTCTGCTAAAATCAAAAACAAAAATAACTATTAAAGCTAAACAAGCAAGCAAGCTAAGTACGAAAAATAAACTCAATAACTAAAAAGAAGACAAAAACAAGGATAAATAAGCAAGTAGAAAAATAAGATAATATAACAAGAAGTAGGATGATCAAAACCAAACAAACTATGAATAAAAAGCAAATAAAATAAACAGAGCAACTGCTAAAACACACAAGCAAAGAATGCAAATGATCGTGCCTCCTTAACAATGGCGCCAAGAACTTGATAGACGTCTCTCGAGTGTAAGCTCTAAAGACCCGTAAGTGCACGGATCAATGCAGTACAATATGTGCAAGTATGGGATTGAATCCACAGGGAGGCTATATTGTGGAATGGATTCTCTATGTGTGTGTCCTAGAGAATGCCTAAAAAGAAACCTGAACTAACTCTCTATGTGTGTGTCCTAGAGAATGCCTAAAAAGAAACCTGAACTAATTATTTTTCATATTTTTGAATGGTTGGGAGCTTTAACTAAAGAAAATAAAATTACACTATGGGAATAAAAAGTATAGAAACAAACTATCTGAAGAGAGCTAACAAATGGAAGGGATTAGAATGAGCTAATGGGTGATCTTAGACTTAAATACCATAGGATTACATAGGATGGCTTAATCAGCAATTGCTCTTTGACTAGGTTGTTTAGTTAGTGTCCTAATTTCTCCCTAGGACCCGGTGCAGATTCATCCCAAGGCGGCGCCTCTTAGAGCTACGGCGTGGTCCTTATGACTTAAGGCCTTAAGAGTGATGAACTAGCTTCCTATGTGGCCTAGAATGAACCTACCCTAGTACCTTAACCCTAGGCTAGATTTAAAGCCAAGACTTAGTGTTGCTAGGATTGACTAAATCTACTCGAAAATCGATTGCTTGGATTTAAAGTCAAAGGAGACTCGATTTAGACTAGCCTTAAATTATGCCTTGTCATTCTAGGGTCACTATAGCGGGATTTGACCAATTAGCGCATCCAAACATGTTCTAGGCCAAGGAATTCATGAATAAAGATGAGGGCCTATTCAACTACCAAACATCGTCATACTTGGATTACACCATTAAAACAACATTTAAGCCAACATGTATGCAATATTGAGGTCATATTTACTACTAGGTATGCAAACATACACAAAGACAAGAATATAAGCATTACCCACTTCACAAGATCCACACATAAACACATAGACGTGATTATAGAATGGATTAAAGGTGTTTAGTAGCAAATAGACTTCAAGTTATACATATGCAACTCTATTAGGCATATTATCAAACACCTAGGCATGTATTGAACAATAACCATTGAAACAAGAAGAACATAACATATGTATATATATTAATCCATTAAATCCCATAATATAGAAGCATAGAATCAACCTATTACGCAAGTACCATCACCTTAAACAAATCTACTCAAACATAATATTAAAGAGGATGAAAGATAGGATAGAAGACTCCCCTTCCATCCTAGTAATTCTTGTACAAGATCTTTGAGTAGCTTTGAATCCAAGTGTTTGAATCCTCTAAGTTTGCTTGAATCTAGGTAAAGAATGTGTGATTTTGTGTGTGTTAGAGGTGGTGTAACTAGGGTTTTGTGTGTGTGTGTGTTGGGTCTAAAGATAATATCCAGATTCTCCCTCTTGAAGGCTGAAAATCGAGCTTTTGTATCAGCTATTGTGCACTACAGGTCGATCGGCTACTTAGCTCGACTGCTTTCAAAGTGATGCTCTTTGGACTGGCCGATCGACCTAGCCGATCAACTGGCTATATTTTCTAGATCGACCGACTAAGTCGACCTTTTATTTTCTCTTTCTTGCTTTTGGTCTTCATCGCTTGACCCGTACCTCTTCTATGTTCATCGTCCATCCTCGTTCAAACTCCATTTTAGCCCTATAGCTCGCCTAAGGCACAAAATTAAGAATTTAGTATAGCATTTGACTAATAAACTTAACTATGTACATTTGCTTATACTTAAGCCTAATTTTAGTGTATGTACTATACTGATACATCTCTTAAGGCTCAAAATACCTCTTAAACATGGGCAAATGACAGTGCAAACACACACAAAAACATAACACATCAACATTCCCAAACCCTTTCCTTGCTTGTGCCTAAGCAAGCCCAATCTTAAGTTTATTTTTAAAGTTGATGCAAAGGGTTACCTAAGGGATTGGCTCCTTATCAAAGTTAGTCTAAGAAGTATAAAGGGGGCATTCCTATTGTGTAGAGATTCCCAAGTCTCTTTGGATCTTTCCTCTACTCATAAGGGGCCTTATTCTTCATCAGAATTTCCCAAGTAGCCAATCCATCACAAGCCCAGGATTCTAACTCACACACTCGAGATGTTGATATTTTGTGCCCCTTCAACTAACATGGCCTCCCCAACATGCACAAAGCCTCAAGGACAAGATGAGAAAATATACAAATGTAATGGCTTATAAAAGCCTTATTCACATATCTACAAAGATGATAGCATGTGCTAAGTTGACATTGTGTCACTCATGCACTTATTAACATAACTTTTTGGTGCCTTGGGCTTTTCTTTTTTTTTTAATAATTTTTTTTACATTTTTGCACCTTTTGCCTCTTTTTAAATTTTTTTTTGGATTTGTCATACTTTTCATTTTGTTCACACAAAAAGAAAAGAAAAAGAAAGGCTTTGGGACATCAAAAAAACCAATCAAGGAAGAGGCACTCACATCAACAACCCTTTTTCAACACTCTTTCTTACCAAGCTATGGGTGGCCACAAGGGGCATTTTTAAAAGTCTTCACTCCCCACAACTTTTAAGGGCATCCCCTCCAAGACCCGATTTTCAATCCACTCTTTTCACTCCCCACAATGCTATTTATATTCACTAATCAATAGAGTCAATCATAATAGAAAACACAATGATCAACCAAGAAATAAACAACTTTACATACATCAAAATCAAAAACTTTTCACCATTTTAAGCACATAATGCACATCTACCTTACATAAAGCATACAACAAGAAAACCAAACTCCTACACACCCTTAAACCTAAAATTTGCTTGTCCTCAAGCAAATAAAACAAAGCACATAAACAAGCAAATTAGCATCACGAAGCAAGTAAAGGTGGTGGGGATGGAGTAAAAGCATGGGAACAAGTGGGAAAAGGATTGATACAACCTTGAATTGTCTTTAAAGCTTTCCATGCCAATGATAATTCACCATACTACTAACTCTGTGATTCATAATTCACAAACACTCACAAAGAAAACAAGGTTAGTAGCATTGCCTATGTATGCTTGCATTAGCATGTGTAATAAATAGCAACGATGTATCTTAATGGACAAAGGATTGGGATTCAATACTTTGGTGTAAGTGTAAGAAAAAGAAAGAAAATAAAAGAAAGGAAAATGAAATAAGTCAAAAATTTCAAAATTGAACCTAGGTTGTTGTAGGATCGATAATATTACATGTGGTCTATCCTAGTCTATATTTTCAAAAATACTACCAAGAAAACAAGCTAGGAAAATAAAATAACCACATAACACACCCAAGAACATGGTTAATAACATATAGAACATAACTAGCATTTGCAAAATATGTAAAGCTAACCTTTTGAAGCATGGGGCCTTTGATGAAACTAAAACCGTCACGAGCTTAGTTCCCGCTCACGAACAAGGCCACCAAAAAAATTTTACTATAAGGGTGTCGCAATATACAACTCCCTAGTCTTCTTCCCTATGGTTAAAGAGACTTTTCTTGAGAGAATAACCTCTTGTGTGGGAAGAAGCAAAGTAATATGCTCTTAAAAATCTAAAGCAAAAAAAACCACACAATAAGTGTGTACTATGTGTTGTAGTATTCTCTTGCCAAAATGGAAGAGATCAACTACAACATTTTTGGATGCTAGAAATGGTTTAAGGTTTTGCCTATTTATAGAAAAAGTTTGGCACCTAAACCTTGTAAACTTTCCATGTGGGAAACTTTTTCCCAATAGTAAATGTTTGCCACATCTCATGGAAGTTACTTGTACAATTTGAATTTTTCTTGTAGTAACTTTCTAGCACATGTCTTGGAGGATTGGGCCAAGCCTACAATCCAAGCCTGACACATAGTCCATAATCCATGTGGAGGCCCAAGCCCAATAAGAAACCATCCAATCCCAATTAGGTTATCTTGGACTCTAAAGAAAGCCCAAACCCAATTCCAAGCTTTGGCCTAATAAGGCTATTACCACAATATGGAATTTGCTCTTTCAAGATTACTCTCTCAAAGTCATTTCAACTAGGGAAGGGACCAAGAAGGCACAATTAACCTTGGCTTCCAAAAATAATAAAAAATGTCTTTGCCCAATCTAGGCGACATAATAATAGTTATTTTTAACTCCGATCTATTCCACCATAAGATCAAAGTTTCACTCTAAGAATAATTGCTATTACCCAAAAGCTTGTTACAAAAGAATGTGAACTTTGTCTTTGACCTACTAAGTAACCGACCATAATGCCCTTCTATGTATACCCATAGCTAAGACCGGTCCTTTGGCCTGTGTGCTATCACCTCCTCAGCTGTATCTTTTTCCATTGGGTTTCTTGTCCTATTGCCAACCATCCTTGGTCATGGAATCTCTTGATCTCGGGTGCGACCCTCAAGCCATATGACCGATATAAAGGTAGTATCACTAGATCTAGATTCGGATGATAAATATGGACAATTCCTAAGAGGGCATATAGATTCCATATTGCATATGCATGTTCCAATTAATTAAAACTTAGCACTCAATGCACAAGGCTGTTGATGCTAATAAAGTAAGATCTCACCCACAGTAAATCAAAGTACCAAACCCTAACTTCATTAGTTCATCCACATATGCTCAAGATTAAGAGCAATGATCATTTAGTAGCAGTGAGTATCTTGTTTTCTTTCTTTGATAGAACGTCTCTAGAAAAACTACTCACAATGGTCCTGTCAAATACATGACACACGTACCATTGAGACAAATCCTAAACGTCCTCCAATGACCTAGGTAGATCACCCTCAATAAGAAGACTTGCTCAATAAAACCTTGTCCTAGTAGAGTGCCCAACACTACCATTCGGTTACCGACTCAATTTATGATGTGACTAAATCTAGACTTGGACCTAATGTGCGTCCAGCCTCACTACCACCCAAGTCATTAGTTCAAGTCAAGGGACCTTTATACATACATCAATAAAACATACCAGAGATAATATGTCAGGAACTCACAATGCCATTTAACAAAATGATTATACATTGTTTAACATCCAAAATGTTATATACAAGTGAGCTTTAGGGCATACTAATCCTAACAGTTGTCTTTTAGTAGCACTAACAGCCATGTCGTCAGCCAGGCGAACACCAACTCATCTTCAACCTTTATAGATGGGGTCCTAAAGCATTGAAACCTTTACACGAGCCATGCTCAATCATGTGCATGCTTCAGGGGCTGCCTGTTCACTGTCATCTCTTGGCCATCCTTCAAGTCCTTGATCTTGACTGCTTCGAAAGGGTAGGCAACAACACCTCGCACAGGCCATCCCATCTTGACTAGAGCCTGGAAAGAGCTTCAATCATGAGTTAAATAATAAAAATTTATCGAAGGAACAGAATGATTTCTTAAGAATTTGTTTATCATGAATTCTCTTCATCATATCCTTATAAAGCTTGGCATTCTTATACGTCTCAAACCTAAGCTTTTCGAATTTCGCTAGGTCAAGCTTTTTTTTCTCACCTACTCTTGCCAAATCAAAGTTTAAGGCCTTGATAGCCTAATAAGCCTTATGCTCAAGTTCTACCAGCAAGTGACAAGCTTTCCCAAAAACCAATTGAAACAGAGACATACCATAGGAGTTTTAAAAGTGGTACGATAGGCCCATAAAGCATCATTCAATCTAATAGACCAATCCCTCTTATCAGCCCTAACCGTTTTTTCTAAAATATGCTTAATCTCCCTATTGGATACCTCTACTGGTCCACTAGTTTGTGCGTGATAAGGGATAGTAACCTTATGGGTAACCGAATATCTCCTCAATAAGGCATCCAAAGTTCTATGGTGAAAATGCAATCCCCCATCGTTAATCAAGACCCTTGGGACTCCAAATCTAGAGAAAATGTTCCCCTTAAGGAATTTCACCGTTACCATATGGTCATTAGTGTGTGTGGGAATAGCCTCAACCCATTTGGACACATAGTTTATGGCCACTAAAATGTATTGGTACCCAAAGAAAGGTGGAAATGGTCCCATGAAATCTATACCCCAAACATCAAATAACTCACATGGAAGAATAGGGGATAAAGGCATCATGTTTCTCCTAGAGATAGACCTAAATTGTTGACATTTAAAACATTTTTTCCAATACTCTTCGGCATCCCTAAAGAGAGTGGGCCAAAGTAATCCACATTGCAAGACCTTCGCGGCGGTCTTCTTTCCACTAAAATGACCTCTACACCCCTTATCGTGACGTATATTCAACACGTTCTCATATTCGTCTTTGGGCACACATCGGTAAATCACTTGATTCATATACACTTTAAAAAGATACGGATTCTCCCAAAAGAAATGTCTCACTTGTGCTAGGAAACTATCTCTTTCTCTCTCTTCTCCCAATGGGAAGGAAAACATCCTGTGGCAAGATAATTGACAATATGAGCAAACCATGGTGTGTGATAAGAGACAAAAAACAATTGCACTTCAGGAAATGAATCACAAAAAGGAGATGGATCCTTATAAGACTCACTAACAAGACCGAAAAGGTGATCCGCGACTAAGTTTTCATTAACCTTCTTATCCCAGATTTCAACATCAATTTTTTGAAGAAGGAGCAACCACCTAATCAAGTGGGGCTTAGATTCTTTCTTAGCTAACAAATACCTTAATGTTGTATGATCGGTGTAAACAATCACTTTAGACCCTAAGATGTATGACCTAAACTTGTTAAGGAAGAAGACAACTACTAGAAGCTCTTTTTTTGTAGTGGTATATTTCTTTTGGGCTTCATTAAGAGTCTTACTAGCATAATACACTACATGGGGCAACTTACCCTTCCTTTGACCTAAAACAGCTTCTATCGCATAATCAGATGCATCACACATAACCTCCAATGGGAGACTATAGTTATGTGGTTGAATGATTGGGGATATAGATAATAACGATTTAAGCCTATTAAAAGCTCTAACACACTTATCATCAAATTCAAATGAGACATCTTATGCTAAGAGCTTAGACAAGGGATGCGTTATATGGCTAAAATCCTTGATGAATCAACAGTATAAACCTCTATGCCCTAGAAAAGATCTAGCATCCTTAACACACTTAGAGACAGGCAACTTTTCAATCAATTCTACCTTGTTAGGTCAACTTGAATACTACTAGATGAGACAACATGACCCAACACTATCCCTCGTTGCACCATAAAGTGGGATTTCTCCCAACTCAACACTAAGTTCTTTTTCACACATCGGTTTAAGACTAAAGAGAGATGACTCAAGTACTCATCAAAACTATCACCAAAGACTGAGAAATCATCCATGAATATCTCTAAATGTCTCTCAATCATATCACTAAGAATGGCCATCATACACATTTGAAAAGTCCCTGGGGCATTACATAGACTGAAGGGCATTTTCCTATAGGCAAAAGTGCCATAGAGACAAGTAAATGTGGTCTTTTCTTGGTCCTCGGGAAACATAGGGATCTGATTATACCCAAAATATCCATCTAGAAAGCAATAGTAGCTATGCCCAGCTATTCTATCTAAGATCTAGTCTAAAAAAGGCAATTGGAAATGATCCTTGCTAGTTTTGGAGTTGAGCTTCCTATAGTCAATACAAACTCTCCAACCTGTGGGAGTACACGTAGGGATAAGCATTCCTCTCCCATTTTCTACAACCGTGATCCCAAATTTCTTAGGGACAACTTGGACCGGGCTAATCCATTTACTATCGGAGATCAGATAAATAATGCCTACATCTAAAAGCTTAATGATCTCTTTCTTAACTACTTCGCTCATATGTAGGTTTAGCCTCCTTTGCATCTCCCTAGAAGGAATGGCTCTATCCTTAAGGTGAATATGATACATGCAAACTGAAGGGACAGTTCCTCTCAATTCATCAATTTTCCACCTTATAGCCTTTCTATGTTTCCTAAAAACCTGTAAAAGACATTCCTCATGCTCTCTAGAAAGATCGGAAGCTATGATAACCGGAAGGGTCTCATTATGGCCTAGGAAAGCATAATTTAAATGATTAGGAAGGGGTTTGAGCTCTAGAGAAGGGCTAGTCTCAACCAAGGGGGACTCAACCTCAACATCATCAACGGGGTTATCACTTGAATCAAGACTGGAAGAAACAACCTCAAGTGACTTATCAATCACAGAATCTTCTACTATAGAGGTAGAAGCTACACTCTTCCGCTCTAAGGTCTCTAAATCAAAGTTAGACAACATCTCTTCAAATTTCCTCAATTCTTCTCCATTGGTCATAGTGCTCTCTACAAAGTCTTCGACACAAGAATCAGTCATATCTACTCTAAAGCACTCTTCTTCATCTTTTTCTCCTCCTATACTAGCCCTATTGATTGCCTTGGCAACCTTCATGGTGGATCTCAAATTCCCAAATTTCATCTCTAATAACCTTGACCTGTAATGAATAATAGCATTTGTCGTGGCAAAGAAGGGGCGACTTAATAGAACGGGAGTCAAATGTCTAGGGCTATCTCCCGAATCCATATCTAACACTACAAAGTCAATAGGGTACACGAACTCACCTATCTAGACCATAACATACTCTACCACATCCCTAGGTCTATACTCGGACCTATCAGCTTGCTGAAGAGTAACATGTGTAGAGGATAACTTACCTAGACCTAGCTGCTGATAAATGGAGTAGGGAATGAGATTGACACTGGACTATAAATCTAACAAGGCGTGATCAATCTGGGTCTCTTTAATCCTACAAGGAATAGTGAAGGCTCTAGGGTAACTCATCTTGGGTTGGAGGCGCGAAGTACAAATACTATTCAATTTCTTTGTAAGCCTCATCTTTTTAGGAATGTTCAATGATCTATGATTCCTTATACAAAGGTCCTTAAAGAACTTAGAATAAGAGGGAATGGAGAGGATCACATTTATCAAAGGAAGATTAATCTAAACGTCCTTAAGATGCTCTAAGATCTTGAAAAATCTAGAATCCTCACTAGGTGTAGGCCTTTCTAAAGTGGATGGGAAGGGAAATCTCGGTGCAATACCTCTAAACACATGGGAATCATCAATGGGCTCTTTTCCCTCCCGATGGAGGCGGGAAGTACTACTCTCTTCATGGTCTCTAATAGGCTTAAATCTCTTAACATGACCCTTTCTAGAATCTCTCTTATCAGGGCTACTATATGGCTCTCTAGACTCGGAAGGACCACTAGATGTAGGCACTGCAAAGTCAACTCCTACCCTAATATCCACTATCCTACCGCTCCTAAGAGTGGTGATGGCCTTAGTTTGGGCTTGAGGGGGATAAGTGGTATTAGTGAAGAAATAGGATTAGAATTAAAGGTTCACCTCCGATTGAGAAGGCAATCTCCTGGGGTCTCTAGTGCTCAACTGCATGGCAATATGCCCTAATTGTGCCTTAAACCTAGCCATATGTTGCCTATAGCTAGCCATCTCTTACCTGTTATCAACTAGCTCTCGCTGCTGACAAGCTAATGCCTATAGCTGATTCTAAATAAATTGCATTAACTTTATAACATCATTGCTAAGAGACTGGCTACTAGAGAGAGTAGGGAGTGCTAGTGGTTGAGGAGCACTAGGAAGCCTAGACTGATTGACATGGTAAAACCCTGGAGGATTAGCAAGACGGGTTCGCAGTTGAAGTGGGACTTGGGGTTGGGAAGAAAGAGATTCACGCTGACCTTACCTTCAAGAAAATTTTGGGTTGTCCTTTTAACCCAGATTGTATGTGTTTGAGTACGGATTGTACTCACGACAATAACCTTGAGTAGCACACACTTGCTCCTTGATAAACTTAGGAAACTGGGATGCTAAAGGGCAAGTGATGTGTTTGTTTTGTGAGTTTATCTATTGCATGTATATCTTACTTTGAGGTGTTTTGAGATTAATTTAATGTATTAGTATAGCATTAGGTCATAATTGTGCATATTAAGGTTAATATGTTCATAGTTGAAGTTAAGACTCAAATGCTACACTAATGCACGTTTATTGCTTATTTTAGGTGTGATTTAGGAAGATAATTGGAGCTTAATTGAGGGTGCTTGGAGTGTGGAACAAATTCAAGGGTGTTTTGGATGTAAAGGAATGAAGAAAAGTGCATTTGGAAGTGCCCTAGTAAAGGAAGGAGCGATCGAGGCGAAATCAAGAGCAATGTGAGCCAAATTCAGAGCTTGTAGCGTAAAAAGGACATGGAAAAACTTTGGTAATATTTTAGGGTGCAAAAGATAGCTTGGGAGATCCCCCATAGTGATACGAAGCCATAGAAAAAATGGTGCACGAATTAGAGCCGAAACGAGCAATATATGGACATTTTACTGTGAAGACCAGTCGACCTTCTATTAAGGCCGGTCGACCAGCTGAGCTTGACCGGCTGGATCAGAATCTGGGCCAAATTTGGCTGGATGACTTAGCCCCAAAGCTGGTCAACCGGCTGGACCCCCGGCTGGATGCGTTAACAGCTCTATTTAAGCCACTTTTCAGCCATTTTTTTAAAGAGAACAACATCCAAATCAAACACCCATTTCCCTAAACCCAAAATCCACCAAAAATACCTAACACACTCACTTTCACACACATTTTAACACTTCGAATCAAGGATCCAAGCGGATCAAACACTAGAATTTAGGGCATAGCTCATGGATTGTAAAGCTTGGCTATGGATAGAAGGGTATCTCTTTTTTATCCTAAGTCTAATTATGTATGATTAGAGATATGTAGGGTGATTATATCTTGTATTTATGGATTGATTACTACTTTTTATTAATGGAAACTTGATGGATTTACGTATATATGCTTTATGCTTAGGGCTTTAAAGGCTATTTTACATACATGTCTATATGTTTGTTGAAATGCCTCAATGATGTAGCATATGTATATTGAAGTCTATTATGCTATTAACTATTTCTAAATCATTATGCTAGCATGTCTATGTGTTTGTGTGGTGATTACATGAAGTGGGTATGACTATATACATGTCTATGTGTGTGTTAGCATACTTAATAGCATAAATAGCTTCTATTGCATACATGTCAGGTGCCATTAATTAAATTGGTGTAATCTAAGTATGTCTATGTGCTTAATAGTAGAATACCTTGGAATATTTTCGAATGCCATACCCTAGATGTGTTTGCTTTAAATCTAGCTAATGGGTCTCAGGGTAGGTTAGTCGACCTTAGATGGACTAGGTCTTGGCTTTAAATCTAGCCAACGGTTTAGACGCTAAGGTTAGATCGATCTAAGTCACCTAGAATCCTAACTAACTAGCCCTATGGCCCTAAGTCATAAAGACTATATGCCATGGCTTTAGGGGTTGACACTTAGGGATGGATTCACACTGAGTCTTCGGGTGTAATTAGGAGGTTAATCAGGGGACTACACGAGAAAAACTGAGTTTAATCCATCAAGCAACCCTAACAAGAAGTAGTAATCACCTGTTTGCAAGTCGTAATCACCCTATTCCTTATTTCCACGTGTTAGCATCCCCTTAGATTGCTTGATTCCCCCATCACACTCACACATATTGCCTTTTTATTTCCTTATTCTTAGATTAGGTTTACTTTTCCCAAGCTCCCTTTAAACCAAAAACCCCAAAAACATTATAGTTAGGACTTTAACACGTAGCTTTTAGGACGCACTTAACTTAAGACACCATACACATTAGGCTTCCTTGTGGATTCGACCCCACACCCACACATACTGTACTACACATGTCCCGTGCATTTACAGGCTATTTAGGCTTGTGCTGTAAGATAGCAATCAGCAAGCTACGGACTCATAAGACAATTTAGAACATAATGCACAAACCTCAATAGCCAAAGAGATGGAGGAGGAACTTATGGAACTAGTCCTATGACCATGGGATGAAAGAGATAAGAAAATGAATTGATCTAACTTATTTGTCAAGCCCTCTACCTTAGCGAGTAAATCTAAAGAGACTCCAACCTCATTAACACTTCTCTTGTTACCTCTTTGACTATACCTTTCCATAGCTAAGTTTTGAAAAGAATTTTCGGCCATCAACTCCATTTTCTCTCATGCCTCAGTCGGTTCAAAAAGATAGAAGCCACCACTGGAGGCAGCATTGACCATCATCCTATGTTGTTCATTTAAGCCTCAAAAGAAGTATTGCAATAAGGCTTGATTACCATACCCGTGGTATGGACATTGTCTAAGAAGGTCTTTGAACCTTTCCGATGCCTCATGAAAGGATTCTAGATCATGCCCGGAGAAAGTCATAATGACGGTCCTAAAGTCTGCTGTCTTGGCCATGGGATAGAATTTTTGAAAAAACTTAGATTGAAGTTCAGCCCATGTAGTAATACAACTATTAGGTGAGGAATGCAACCAAGCCCTAGTCTTGTCTTTAAGAGAAAAAAGGAAAAATCTTAGACGTATGATCTCTTAGGAGACATTGGGGACATGGAGGGTGGAACTCATCTCAACAAAGTCAGTAATATGCTCTAGAGGACTCTCATTGCTTCTCGCATAGAAGGAAGGAAGCATGGTTAACATATTAGGCTTAATCTCAAAGTTTGTCTCCCCTAAACCCAAAATTTGAATAGCCAAATTAGGCTTAAAGGCTTTGGGAAGGACGAATTGCCTAAGAGTAGGTTCCTCATCTATGGGTGGGTCCGGTCTAAGGGGCTCTTGTCTAAAATGATCTTGGGCTTGATGCCCATGGTGATCATGAGGTGGAATGGGATTCATTGGGAGAATAGGAGAATTAGGAGGATGATTAGGATCGGCCATTTCCTTAAGAAGATCTCCTAAATTCTTAAGACGTCTTACAATCTTATCGGGTTCGAAATTAAAAAGAACTAGGGGATTTCTAAGAGATCTCCTACCAAGCATGCACAAACTCTCTTAACTCCAACCCTCAAAACTTCAATAATCCTAAGACTACAGCAAATAAGCCACAATCCTAGAAAGTCTACTAAAATCAAAAACAAAAATAACTACTAAAGCTAAACAAGCAAGCAAGCTAAGTACAAAAAATAAACTCAGTAACTAAAAAGGAGACAAAAACAAAGATAAATAAGCAAGTAGCAAAATAATATAATATAAACAAGAAGTAGGATAATCAAAAACCAAACAAAGCAAAATAAGATAATATAAACAAGAAGTAGGATAATCAAAAACAAACAAACTATAAAGAAAAAGCAAATAAAATAAACAAAGCAACTACTAAAACACACAAGCAAATAAACTAACTATTTTTGGTATTTTTGGATGGTCGGGAGCTCTAACTAAAGAAAATATAACAACATTCTGGGAATGGAAAGTATAGAAACAAACTATCTGAAGGGAACTAACAAATGAAAGGGATTAGGGTGACATCTACTAGCGAATGGGTGATCCTAGGCTCAGATACTATGGGATTACATAGGATGGCTTCATTAGCAATTGCTCTTTAACTAGGTTGCTCAGTCAGCGTCCTAATTTCTCCCTAGGACTCAGTGCAGGTCTATCTTTAAGTGGCACCTCCTAGAGGTATGGTATCGTCCTTATGACCTAGGGCCTTAAGAGTGACTAATTAGCTTCCTATGTGACTTAGAATGAACCTATGCTAGTACCTAAACCATTGGATAGATTTAACGCCAAGACCTAGTGTTGCAAGGGTCGACTAAATCTACTCGAAAACCTATTGGCTGGATTTAAAGCCAAAGGAGACTCGATTTAGACAAGCCTTAAATTATGCCTCGTCATTCTAAGGTCACAACAGTGGGATTTGAGCTGTTAGTACATCCATACATGTTCTAGGCCAAGGTGTTCTCGAATAAAGGGGCTTATTCGACTACCAAACATTGTCAAGCTTGGATTACACCATTAAAAGCACATTTGAGCCAACATGTATGTAGTATTGAGGTCATATTTACTACTAGGTATGCAAACATACACATAGACATGAATATAAGCATTACCAACTTCACAAGATCCACACATAAATACATAGACATGATTATAGAATAGATTAGAGATGTTTAGTTGCAAATAGACTTCAAGTTATGCATATGCAACTCTTTTAGGCATATTATCAAACACCTAGACATATATTGAACAATAGCCATTGAAACAAGAAGAACATAACAAATGTATATATATTAAGCCATTAAATCCCATAATATAGACGTATAGAATCAACCCATTACACAAGTACCATCACCCTAAACAAATCTACCCAAACATAATATTAAAGAGAATGAAAGAGAGAATAGAAGACTTCCCTTCCATCCTAGTAATTCTTACAAGATCTTTGAGTAGCTTTGAATCCAAGTGCTTGAATCCTCTAACTAGTCTTGAATCTAGGTGAAGAGTGTATGATTGTGTGTGTGTTGGAGGTGGTGTAGCTAGGGTTTTGTGTGTGTGTTGGGTCTAAAGATAATCTCCAGATTCTCCCTCTCGAAGGTTGAAAATCGAGCTTTTATATATGCTACTGTGCATTGCTAGTCGACCAGCTCTTCTCCTTAGCTTGACTGGCTTTCAAAGTGATGCTCTCTGGACTGGCTCGTCTACCTAGCTGGTCCACCAGCCTTTTGGGGACCTTGACTGGAAATTTTGGGCTCCTCTTTAAAGTGGTTGGTCAACCGAAAATATTCCAGTCAAGCTTCTAGTTTCTCTTTCTTGCTCTCGATCTTCATCGCACAACTCGTATCTCTTCTGTCTTCATCATTCATTCTCGTTCAAGCTTCATTTTTGCCTTATAGCTCACTGAAGGCACAAAATTAAGCATTTAGTATTGCATTTGACTTAGAAACTCAACTATGTACATTTGCTTGCGCTTAAGCCTAACTCTAGTATATGTACTATACTAATGCATCTTTTAAGACTCAAAATACCTCTTAAACATGGGCAAATGACAGCGCAAACACACATAAAAACACAACACATCATCAGCTAATTGATTATCCGTGCTAACAAATTCAAGTTTAATATCTCCTTTTAACACATGATCACGAATAAAATGATATCTATTCTCAACGTGCTTTATTCGTAAGTGTTGAATAGGATTTTTAGTCAAGTTAATGGCACTAGTGTTATCACAATAAATAGGAGTATGCTCAAAGTTAAGTTTATAATCATGCAAATTTTGTTTTATCTAAAGTATTTTGGCAACACAATTACCTGTGACAATGTATTCGGCTTCGATTGTGGATGCTGCAACGCTGTTTTGTTTCCGGCTTGACCATGAAACTAGAGATTGACAACTTTCACTTGTACTTGTTTAATCAAATTTGCATCCAGCAAAGTCTGCATCTGGATTCCCTATAAACTCAATTAATGTATCCTTTGAATACCACAAGCCAAGATTAGTAGTACCTTTAAGATATTGAAATATACTTTTCAGGGCACTTAGATGGGATTCTTTGGGAGAGGATTGAAATCAAGCACATAAGTAAACGACAAACATAATGTCCAATCTAGAGATGGTATAACAAACTTCTAATCATACCTCTATATTTCTTTCCATCAACCGGTTTACCTTTCTCATCTTTGTCAAGCTTTGTAGATAGGCTCATTAGTGTCCAATTTCCTTCATATCTTCTAAACCAAACTTTTTGAGTAGTTCTTTGATGTATTTGGTTTGATTTATGAAGATTCCATCCTTCATTTGCTTGATTTGTAGTCCAAGGAAGAAATTTAATTCTCTTATCATACTCATGTCGAATTCTTGGTACATGTATTCAGCAAAATTCTTGCACAAAGCCATATTAGTAGAACCAAATATAACATCATCAATATATATTTGCACAAGTAGTAAATCATTCCCATCATGTTTGATAAATAAAGTAGAATCCAATTTTCCTCTTTAAAAACATTTTTGCATAAGAAATCCACTTAAATGTTCATACTATGTATATGGGCCTTGTTTCAAACCAAATAAAGTTTTTTCCAATTTGTAGATATGGTTTGGAAATTTTGAATCCTCAAATCCTAGAGGTTGTTCAACAAAAACTTCTTCTTTGATATAGCCATTCAAAAATGCACTTTTAACATCCATTGGATATAATTCAAAATTCATATATCGTGCAAAAGTAAGTAATATACGAATAGATTTAAGTCATGCCATGGATACATATGTTTCACCATTACCAGTGCCCTTCTCTTGATTATATCCTTGGGCAATCAATCTAGCTTTATTTCGAACAATATTACTAATGTGTTGGTTTCGTGTATTATTTTGCATTGTATTTCTATACCTATTTTGAGGTATTTCGTGCTCTATAAGGTGTATTAGTATAGCATTTATATCATACTTGAGCATATTAAGCTTTAGGTTTCTATATTTGAGCTTAAAGCATAAATGCTACACTAAAGTACACTTATCTTGTGTTTTAGGTGAGTTTGAGGAATGTCTTGAGCTGAACAAAGATGGAGATGGCTTGGGCAAGAATTGAAGAAGATTTTAAGGATGAAAAGTGAAATAAAAGCAAGATTGGAGGCTTCCGCACAAATACTAAAGCAATTGGAAGCAAAACGGAGCTAAAACGAAGCCAAAAGAGAGCAAATAGGCACTACCGGAGCACTAGCTTCAGAGTACCGGTGCATCGACTGACTATTCCGCCAAAAATAGAGAGCAAGCTTCTACTACTGGAATAGGGGCCCCTTGGTACCGGTGCTCCAGTTAAGTGTTCTGGTAGTCGCAGAGATTGGCTATATGAGCCCGCTTTTGGCCATTTTATGTAATAACAAGTCATCTTCTTTCACACCCGTCTCCTAAAACCCTAATTCTCTCATCTCCCACCTCTCACACACTCTTCCATACACAAAAGCACTTTAGAATCAAGCCTCTAAGAGGATCAAATACAAGGATTTAGGCATAGCTCTTAGATTGTAAAGATATGGCTTTGGATAAAATGGTAGATTCTTTGTCTCTCTTTTATCCTAAGTTAATGCATGTTTGATTAAAGCTATGTAGGGTGATTTACTCTTGTATTATGGATGATTATTACATTATTTTTATGGGTATTTGATGGACTTATATATATGCTTGTCCTTAGGGTTTTGATTGGCAAATTTATATTCATCTCTATGTGTTTGTAGAAATGCCTCAGTGATGTAGTATATGTATATTGAAGTCTATTTTGCTATTAACCATTTCTAAATTAGTATGCTAGCATGTCTATGTTTTTGTGTGGTGATTACATGAAGTGGGTATGTTTATATACATGTCTATATGTGTGTTTGCATAATTAATAGCATAAATAGCTTCGATTGCATACATGTCGAGTGCTTTTGCTTAAATTGGTATAATCTAAGTATGTCTATGTGTTTAGTAGTAGAATATGTAGGTGTATTCTCAAATGCCATCCCCTAGATGTGTTTGCTTTGTGCTTCAATGTCAATTTTCGCTATTGTGATGCGATTGATGGTGCATACTTAGTAACTAGCCTAGGTCGAGTCCCCTTTGGCTTTAAATCCAACCAGTAGGTGTCCGGTTAGGTTTAGTTGACCTTAGTTCACTTAGGAAGATTAATTAGTCCACCTTAATGCCCTAGGTTCATAAGAACCATGCCGTATTGCTACATATACGACACTTAAGAACGGACTTACACCGAGTCCTAGGGTTAGATGAGGGAACTAATTAGAAGACTAAGTACAAGGGTTAGATCAATATAAATCACCTAGAATTCTATTAGCTTGCCCTAATTCCTAAGTCATAAAGACCACGCCATGCTTCTAGGAGTCATCACCTAGGGACGGACCCGCAATGATTCTTAGGGAACAATTAGGAGCCTAATTAGAGGTCTAGACTAGAGCAACCCAAGTATAATCCATCAAGTAACCCTAACAAGAAATAGTAATCACCCTTTTGCAAGACAAAATCACCTTAGTCCCCATTTTTTATGTTTGACTCCCTTAGATTGCTTGATTCCCCTATCACACACACACCTTTTATTTTCTTGTTTTAGCTTAGATTTTCCTTTCCTAAACTCCCCTCAAACCAAAAAACTAAAAAATATTGTAGATAGGTGATGTGTTGTGTTTTTGTGTGTGTTTGCATTGTTATTTGTCTATATTTTGGAGGTGTATTGAGCTTAAATAGTTGCATTAGTGTATTACATGTGCTAGATATAAACTTAAGTGTATACAATAGTATATAGTGAGTTTAAAAGGTAAATGCTACATTAATTGCTTGTTTTGGATATTATAGGTGGGATTAAGGATTGTTTGGAGATCAACGAAGATGGAGATGGTTTGGGCAAGGAGTGGAAGTATAACTGAAGATGAAAGTGGAAGAAAATCAAGTTTGAAGGCTTCCGGACAAATACTAAAGCAATCGAAAGCAAAACGGAGCCAAAAGAGAGCAAATAGGCACTATCGGAGCACTGGCTTCAAAGTACCCGTGCACCGACTGACTATTGTGCCAAAAACAGAGAGTAAGATTCTACTACCGGAATACAGGCCTCTTGGTACCGGTGCTCCGGTTAAATGTTCCGGTAGTCGTAGAAATTGGCTATATAAGCCCGCTTTTGGCCATTTTATGTAACAACAAGACGTATCCTTTCACACCTATCTCCCAAACCTTAATTCCACTCTTACCAACCTCTAACACACATATATTCACACACTTTTCACCTAGATTCAAGCTTGTAATTAGGGTTTAACACTTGTAATTGCAAGATCAAGACAAGGATTTCAAGATCAAAGCTAAGCATGAAAGGGAGGTTTATTTTTTTCCTTTCATACTTAGTTTTCTCTATTCTAGAATAGATCTTTTATGGGTGATTGAAGCTTGTATTATGAGTTGATTGAGTACTACTTTGCTTTGAGATTTTGATGGTTTAATATATATGTTTGCCTTTAGTGCTTCAATGGCTACTTACATACCTGTCTATGTGTTTGTTGATATGCCTAGGTGAAAGAACATATGTACTGAGAGGCTTGATTGCTTTTTAACACTTTTAAATCATTGTTTGAGCATGTCTAGGTGTTTATGTAGTGATTCCATAAAGTGGGTCTTGTAGCTATGCATGTCTATGTGTGTTTTTACATACCTTAATATCAATTTTAGCTTCTATGACATACATGTTGGATTCTAATGCGTAAGTTGGTATGACCTAAATATGTCTAAGCATTTAAGAATAGAATATGCTTATATTCATTCATACCATACTCGAGAACATGTATGATGTGCTTTGTTGTCAAATCTTGCTTGTGTGATGCTATGATTGGTGGCTCTTCACCAGTAATTAGGCCTACTTTAGTCTCCTTTGGCTTTAAACCCAGCCAATAGATGTCGGGCTAGCTTAATTGACCTTAGGAAGCCTAGTTTTTGGCTTTAAACCTAGTTAATGAGTTAGAACCTAGGGTAAGACCAATTATCATCACCTAGGACCATAATTAGCTAATTTGTGCTCTAGTTTATAAGGACCACGTTGTACTTCTAGGTAGCTAGCACCTAGGGATAGACCTGTACTAAGTCTAGGGATTGTAGGAGAGGTTGATTAGATTCCTAGCTTAGAGCACCCTTATTCGAGAAAACCATCAAAGTTAGTCCCGTAGCAAAGTTAATACCCAAATCATCCATAGTTAAACATATTTCACCCATTGCTCTATTTCTTGTGTTAATTCCCTTTTTACTTGCTTGTTCTCTCTTACCTTTATTTTATTTAGTTTGTTTAGAATAGCTTAATTTACTTTGAGCTCCCTTCACATCTAAAATAACTATAAAGAATTATTAGTTTAGCTTGTTTTCTTTCTAGCTTTCTAGGACACACACTTAGCTTTCATTTTGCATTTCCTGCCTCCCTGAGGGATCGACTCTACTTTTGCACATTATACTGCATGACTTATGCATTTGTAGGTTTTTAGTTAAGGCTTAGTGCTTAATTAGCGAAGAGAAGCATCAGTAGGAACCCAACACATAGCTTCTTAGGACACACATAGCTTAGGACACCTTACATGTTAGGCCTCCTCGTGGATTCAACCGCGCACTCGTACACACTGTGCTACACGCAACCTGAGCACTTGCAGGTTATTCAGGCTTGTGCTCACGCATAGCGATCAAGTTCTTGGCACCGAGTTTCTTTATTTTTGTATGTCTTAGGTTTTCACATGTTGTTTTTACATGTTGTTTTATCTTTTCTTTTCATGTTTTCTTTATTTTAAATAATAAAAGAAAAATTCAATTTTTTTGGTTGAGCATTGTGAAGAGGTTTACTAGTGTCAATTAATCATGAATGATCCTAATGCATCATGGTGGTCACTTGTATCCTTTTCCCTATTACCCGAATGTGTTCCCATTGCATGTCACGTGTGTGGAAGTTATGAGCATAAAACTTTCTTTTGTCCCTATGACAATCCCCAACCTAGGGCAAGTGCCAACTATGACCCCTATAGTCATGCATCATCTCATGCATCTTCACTTAGTAATCACGACTATAGGGATGCATATTCTTTTTATTGCAATATATGTGGAAGCCATGCTCATGATTCCAATACTTGCCCTACCTTCTACCCTTATCCCTGATTGCATGCTACGCCTTATGCCCCTAGCAGTCATATGCCCATGCATGCATCTTCATCCTATTATCATGATTCTAGGGAGCAACATCATGCATCTTCATATTGGAATCAAGATGACTCTTCATATTTTCCACCTCATTTCTTTGAAAGTCTATCTCCTGCATCGTCATTTCCTTCCCAAACTTCTTCCAAGTTTTATAATGGTTGTACTTATAGTGCTCCCTGTCAAGATGTTTACCATTCTCACTCGGTTGAGCCCTTTTCTTCTAGGTCATCGTTAAGTTATGATGAAAAGATTGCCTATCTACAATCACTCCTCCAATCTGATCAAGAAAGGATAGATAGCATGATGTAACAAGTTGACTATCTAGGTGAGTGCTTGAAGAGAGAGATTGAGAGTGAACAACCCATGGTTGAAAGTTTTGAGATACCTTTAGACTAGGTTGAGAAGATACGAGAGGAACCTAGAAATGAGAGCAATAAGGGTAAAAATGATGCTGTTTTGGAAAGGAATTTTGAAAAAGAGGTCAATGGAGAGATAACATCATGTAGTGAGGATGAGGATGAGTTTGATGATAGTTTGGTTCTTGATGATTCTTGTGGATATGTTTTAGAGGAAATAGTGCCCTCTCCTTCTAAGCTTTCAACACCTTCCATTGAGTTGCATGAGCCCTTTCTTTCTTCTTATCCCACGCATTCCACACACAAGGTTGAGCCTTATGATCATAGCACTCATTTGCATTTCGAGTCTACATTTAAGGAGTCTAGGGTACACATCTCCCTGGAGTATTCATGCATACATGACTCGAAATCCATTGAGTCCCCGTTGTCCCCTTCATTTGTGCCTACCCCTTATGAGGAGTGTGATACTGAGATAACGCCTACTAGCTATGAATTTATGGAAGCATTTGATGAAATCTTAGCTTGTGAACATTTGGAGTCATCCATTGGGGAGAATAAACATCAATTTTAGAGTTTTTAGATGATAAGTCTCTTGGAGTTAAGGATAGCCACTCGAAGAAGACATTTAAGGAAGAAATTGATGAACTTGAAATTGGGATCTATGGGTCTTTTGGTTTGTTTGATGAATCGTTGTTGATGTCGTCTTCTACCTTCTCCACTAGGGAATTGATAGAAAAGGTTAAGCATTTTCTAGATGAACACGAATCTTCTCTTCGTGTGAATAATCCCATTAAGATCGAATCCACCCCTTATGAGGAGTTAGAGCGACCTAGGATTGATAATGCTATATCTTATAGAGAAGAAGAGTGTAGTATGTCCAATTCCCCTATCGTTGCTCCTCCTTCTCCTAACGTCGTTCCTACTCTCCTTTCCCATTTCGTTAAGCTTCTCTCTTTAGAGTTCACATTTGTGCCCTCATGCATGGAACATTTTCATCTAGGGTTAGAAAGCATATCTCCCATGTTACATGCATTTGACCTATCTTTGACCCATGGGGATGGTGTATTTTTAGCCCTTGATTATGAGAAGAAGGCAATGGGGTGGTTAATTAGAGAGCAAAGAGGGCCTGATCTTCCACGTTTATGAATGACACCTTCTATACCCGCGTACACATTTTCATTTGATGATTTGGGGTGGGATATTGAAAAGGGGTGCATTGTGCATTCATTACCCCATCATATAGTGCATGGCCCTTTTCAATCTGTTGTTTGTGTTTGGTTAAATATCCGACAATTTATGCCTCTCAATTTTAAACATGTATTGCTCTAACACTAGCGCCCGGCTGGTGACGTTAAATCCAGCACTACTAGGAGGCACCCTAGACATGTGTATACTTTTCTTGTTTTCCTTGTCTTTTACTTATTTTCATTTTTCTAGTTTTTACTTATTATAGTTGCTTTCTTGTTTACTTTCCTTGATTTCCATTTTTCTTTTTGTTTGTTTTCTTTTTCACCTTCCTAAGTATTGATCCTCAACTCTATTGTTTTCCCTTTTCTATACACCTTGTTTATTCATTTGATGATACCAACGCTAGCTCGTATGGCAATGCTACTAATCATGTCCTTTGAGTGTTTATGGCTGTTGAAAAATAGGGTTAGTAGTGAATTCATACATCTTGGCATCAGAGAGCTTTAAAAGGAACACAAGGTTGTATCTATCCTTTCTCCACTTGTTCTCTCTTATATCTACCCCGTCCCCACCACCCTTGCTTGCTTTGTGTCGCCTATTTGCTTGTTGAGTAGTATTGTTCTATTTGCTTGAGGACAAGCAAAGTTTAGGTTTGGGGTGTAGGAGTTTGGTTTATTGTTATATGCCTTGACTAAGGTAGATATGCATTATGTGCTTTAAAATGATGAAAATTTTATTTTGATGCATTTAGAGTTGTTTATTTCTTGGTTGATCATTGTGTTGGCTATTGTGGTTGACTCAATTGATTAGTGAATATGAGTAGCATCGTGGGGAAGTGAATGGAGTGGAGAGAGAACCGAGACTTGGAGGAGATGCCCTTAAAAGTTGTGGGGAGTAAGGACCTTTAAGAATGATCCTTGTAGCCACCCCATAGCTTGGTAGGAAAGAGAGAAGAAAAAAGAAAGTTGTTGATGTGAGTACCTTTCCCTTGATTGGTCCTTTTTCTTATGCCTAGGACTTTCTTTTTCTTTTCTTTTTGTGTGAATACAATACAAAGCATGAAAAATCCAAAAAATTAAAAAAGGAAAAATGGTGCAAAAATATCAAAAAGATGAAAAAGAAATTTGAAAAAGAGAAAAAGCCAAAAGCACCAAAAAGTTTTGTGAATAAGTCCATAAGTGACACAATGTCAACTTAGCCCAAGCTATCCTTTATGTAGATATGTGAATAAGGCTTTTTGTAAGCCATTGTGTATGTATATTCTCTCTCTTCTTGTTTTTGAGGCTTTGTGCATATTGGGGAGCCCATGTTAGTTAGGGGGCACAAAATATCAACATCCTGGGTGCATACGTTAGAATCCTAGGCTTGTGGTGGTTTGGCTACTAGGGAACATCCCATGAAGTTCGAGGCCCTTTACGAGTAGAGGGAGGATCCGAAGAGACTTGAGGATCTCTCTACAACAAAAATGTCCCCTTCATGCTTCTTAGGCTAACTGTGATAGTGAGTCAATTCCTTAGGCAACCCTTTGTATCGACTTTAGAGATAAACTTAGATTTGGGCTTGCTTGGCAAGGAAAAGGTTTGGAGGTGTTGATGTGCTGGTTTCGTGTGTGATTTTGCATTGTATTTCTATATCTATTTTGAGGTGTTTTGTGCTCTATAAGGTGTATTAGTATATCATTTATATCATACTTGAGCATATTAAACTTTAGGTGCCTATAGTTGAGCTTAAAGCATAAATGCTACACTAAAGTACACTTATCTTGTGTTTTAGGTGAGTTTGAGGAATGTCTTGAGCTGAACAAAGATGGAGATGGCTTGGGCAAGAATTGAAGAAGATTTTAAGGATGAAAAGTGGAAGAAAAGCAAGATTGGAGGCTTCCGCACAAATACTAAAGCAACTAGAAGCAAAACGGAGCGAAAACGAAGTCGAAAGAGAGCAAATAGGCATTACTGGAGCGCTAGCTTTAGAGTACCAATGCACTGGCTGGCTATTCTACCAAAAATAGAGAGTAAGCTTCTACTACCAGAATAAAGGCCCCTCGGTGCCGGTGCTCCAGTTACTTGTCCCGGTAGTCGTAGAGATTGGCTATAAAAGCCCGCTTTTGGCCATTTTATGGAATAACAAGTCATATTCTTTCACACCCATTACCCAAAACCCTAATCCTCTCATCTCCCACCTCTCATACACTCTTCCATACACAAAAGCACTTTGGAATCAAGCCTCTAAGAGGATCAAATACAAGGATTTGAGCATAGCTCTTAGATTGTAAAGATATGGCTTTGGATAAAAGGGTAGATTTTTTGTCTCTCTTTTATCCTAAGTTAATGTATGTTTGATTAAAGCTATGTCGAGTGATTTACTCTTGTATTATGGATGATTATTACATTATTTTTATGGGTATTTGATGGACTTATATATATGCTTATCCTTAGGGTTTTGATTGGCAAATTTACATTCATGTCTATGTGTTTGTAGAAATGCCTCAGTGATGTAGCATATGTATATTGAAGTCTATTTTGCTATTAACCATTTCTAAATCATTATTCTCGATTGTCATGCCCTAGATGTGTTTGCTTTGCACTTTAATGTCAATTTTCGCTATTATGATGCAATCGATGGTGCACACTTAGTAACTAGCCTAGTTTGAGTCCCCTTTGGCTTTAAATCCGGCCAATAGGAGTCCGGTTAGGTTTAGTTGACCTCAGTTTACTTAGGAAGATTAATTAGTCTACCTTAACGCCCTAGGTTCATAAGGACCACACTGTACTACTATGTAGACGACACTTAGGGACGGACTCGTACCAAGTCGTAGGGTTAGATTGGGGAACTAATTCGAAGACTAAGTGCTAGGGTTAGATCGATCTAAATCACTTGGAATCCTATTAGCTAGCCCTGATTCCTAAGTCATAAAGACCATGCCGTACTTCTAGGAGTTGTCACTTAGGGACGGACATGCACAAAGGCTTAGGGAGCAATTAGGAGGCTAATTAGAGGTCTAGACTAGAGTAATACAAGTATAATCCATCAAGTAACCCTAACAAGAAATAGTAATAACTTATTTGCAAGACAAAATCACCCTAGTCCCATTTTCGATGTTTGGCTCCCTTAAATTGCTTGATTTTCCTATTGCACACATATACAACTTTTATTTTCCTGTTTTAGCTTAGATTTTCCTTTCCCAAGCTCCCCTCAAACTAAAAAACCCAAAAATATTGTAGGTAGGAGCCCAACACATAGCTTCTTAGGACACACATAGCTCAGGACACCTTACACGTTAAGCCTCCCTATGGATTCGACCCAGTACTCACACAAACTGTGCTGCACGCAACCTGTGCGCATATGGGCTATTTAGGCTTGTGCTCACAAATAACAATCAATTACCACTTTCATCAAGTTTATTTCTAAACACCTATTTAGTACCAATGACGGATTAATTAGTTGGTCTTTTAACAAGTTTCTATACTTTGTTTCTTTCAAATTGGTTCAACTCTTCTTTCTTAGCAACAATACAATCATTGTCATGTAAAGCATCATCAACACACTTGGATTCAATATGAGATAAGAATGCATTATGTTCACAAAATTTGTTAACATTACCTCTTGTTCTTACCCTTTTGCTAGAATCACTGATAATTTGTTCAATAGGATGATTCTTCGTGAACTTCCAAGCTTTTGACAATTCCTTACTTTCCAAGTTGGGTGGTTAATCTTTTTCATTTTGATCATTTTCATTGATAGGTTCGTGAAAAGATGTACCTTTCTCGTCTTTTTGAGATTTTCATTCTCTTGTAGTTGGATGATTTTCTTTCATGAGTTCTAATTCATCCACAACATCATCATTGTCTTTTTTTCAATTGAAAAGGGTTTTTTTCATCAAACTTCATTTGCATAGATTCTTTAATAGTATGCTCTTGTTTAACGAAAACTCTAATGCTTTACTTCTAGTAAAGTATCCTACAAAGATACCTTCACAAGATTTTGAATCAAACTTAACAAGTTGGTCTTTTGTATTGAGAATATAACACTTACTCGAAGACCTTAAAGTAGGCAATATTTGCCTTTCTTCCATTCCAAAGGTCATATGGCATTTTTTTCAAAAATGGTCTAATCGACACATGGTTAAGAACATAACAACAAGTATTGACTGCTTTGGCCCATAGATATATAGGCAACCCGTGTTCATTCAACATTGTTCTTGTCATTTCTTGAATAGATCAGTTTTTTCTTTCAACAACCCCATTTTGTTGAGGCATGCTAGGAGCCAAAAAAGTATGTTAATGCTATATAAGCCACATAGCTCATCAAAAGATGCATTCACAAATTCTTTACCATTATCACTACAATTTCTCTTTATGAAGTATTCCCTCTCATTTTGCACTCTCTTGCAAAATTTTGCAAATTAATTAAAGGTTTCACTTTTTGATGCAAAAAAAATGACCCAAGTGTATCTAGTATAATCATCAACAATCAGAAACACATAGGGTGCACCGGAAGACTACTAACACTCATAGGTCCAAATAAATCCATATGAACAAGTTCCAACCCTTTAGTGGTAACAACTCTATTAATTGGTTTAAAACTAGCTTTATGTTGTTTACCCAATTCATAAGCAAAACATCTTTCACATATTTCACATTGGGCAATCCATTAACAAGATTTCTTTTATTCAATTTCATAAGCAAATCCATACTAGCATGTCCTAAATGTCTATGCCAAAGCCATATATTATCATTGATATGTTAGTTTTAACCAACAAGTATACGGATTGTTCGTGGTATAGTAGATTTGAGTGTGGGTATCATCTCCACAGGGAGGCTACCTTAATTTGGCCTTTGGGTGCTCGTGTGCAAAGGATAGCTACATGCGTATGTGTGTGCTTTCTTTAGGATTAAAGGGAGCTTGGGAAAATGAAAATAAAACCTAAACTATGGAGTAACTATGATGCCAAACTAAGATAGAAACCTAACAAGGAAGAAAGGGACCTAGGCTAATTGAGTTGCAATTAGGTTTGGGCTATGATAACGATATGGCTTATCTGTGGCTTGATTTCCCTCTTGGAGACCTTAGATAACTAACCTTATTATCCACTAGGATTTAGTGCAGATTTATTCCTGGGTTGATCTCCCTAGAATATAGCGTAGTCCTTATGACTTAGGGTTTCAGGGCGTAGTTAACTAAGTTCTCTTTGGTGTTGATTAATGTCCTACTCGAGAGAATAACCTATTAGCATTGTTTTTTTTTATTAGAGATTGGACTCCTAGATCATTAACAAGTTTTAGTGGATACCCTTTTAGTGTTGTTTCAGACCAAAGGTATACTCTTACAACACTAAGTCATCTATTAAGCATATTAATCAACCCACCATAGTTGCAAATAGGGCATATGCCATTGGCATTGATTAAGGCGAAGGTGAGACCACGAACGATAGCATTTAAGCATAAAAGAACTCATGCAACTTCACCAGGGCATTTTAACAAAACGTAGAGCTGTTTGATTATAAGTGTATAGATATATTGATTTATGCCATTAATCAATGTAAAGAAGCATGTATTAAAAGCCAAAGATACAAACAAATCCTTTATTCAAAGCCCTAATCTAATATACAATATCAATCAACCCTAGATCTAGCCTATTCTAGCAATATATTTATAAGATCTAAAGAAAGAATAAGAAGAACTCCCCTAAATCTTGCTTCCAAATACATACAAGCCCTTTAAATCCTTGTTGATTTCTTTAATCCTTGGCTTTTTAAGGTGTTTAGAGGGTGTGTGGAGGTGTTTATTGACTAAGATTAGGGTTAAGGTGAAGTGGGTTTAAAGAAAAATAAAGTTCCTCCCTAAAAATTATTCAAAATTGCTATTTGTAAACTGCTTCAACGCACAGCCAATCAACTAGAAGAGGGACGGCCGGCTCAAAATGGATGGGGGGTGACGGGCCTTGCATCTTTCTTGCCCAAACTTTACTTGATTTGCTCCTGGTCTTCTCTGCTTGCTTCGTGTTTCTTTCGGGAGCTTTCAAATGGCTTTTTCTTCATTTCTTCTCCTCCAAATCACCTAGCTTTGCTCCTTGATCTAAGCATCATCATTTTAAGCTTAAGTATTTCTCCTGAAATGTGCCTAAAATATGCAATAAGGCACTTAGTATAGCATTTATGTGTTTTGACACCTATATGCGTAAATATGACTAATCGTGCACAAATGCAACTCTAAATACACTCGATTAAGCTCAAAACACCTTAAAAAGTGTATGCAAACAATCTTAAAACACCCTAAAAAGTGTATGCAAACAATATTTATAAACATACACAAGTCACACACATCAACACCCCCAAACCTTTGCCTTGTTTGTCCCCAAATAAGTCTAAACCAAGTCTATCCACATGCTTTTCAAAGAGTTGCCAATTGTATTGACTTGCTATCTTTTCGCCTCTAAAGGACTATAAGGGGTTATTCCTTTCATATAAGAGCTTCCCTAGCCTTTTTAAGATTCGCCTCTCAATTACAAAAGGTCTCGTACCTCTTGGGAAGTTACCAAGTAGCTAGAATCATCACAAACTTAGGATTCCAACTCACGCACCTTAAATGTTGATACTTCATGCCCTATCAACTAACATGGCCTTTCAACATGCACTTAGCCCCAAAGATACAAGAAAGAGTAGACACAATAACAATGACTCATAATTGATGTAAGAGCCTTATTCATAATACAATAAAATAACAAAATAAAACACTTGTGTCAAATTGACATTGTGTCACTAGACAATTATTTAACATACTTCAATTTTTCATCTTTCGATTGCCCTTTTGGCTTGTCCATTTTTGACATTTTTGCATTGTTTTTACTTTTTTGTTTTTCATTTTTTTATTTTTTATTTTTTGCATTTTTTTTCTAAATGCATAATAGAGAACAAAAAGAAAAGGAAAAAAGGGACTAAGGTACACAAAAAGAACCAATCAAGGAAGGGGTACTCTTTCAGCAATGCTTTAGAAACACTTTTTCCAACTAAGTCATAGAGTAACTACAAGGTGCATTCTTAGAAGTGCTCATTCCCCATAGTTTTCAAAAGAATTCTCTTCGAAGTCTAGGTTGTACCTCACGCTCTATTCACCTCTCACAATATACCCTCATCTTCTCCAATCAATCAATCAACAACAAAAGCCAACTCTTCAACCAACACGGGATAAACCAACTCAAAACATGCAAAAATTGAAAAAAATTGAACACTTTTTGAGCAAAAATAAGGCATGTTATGCAAATCTACCCCAAACATGATATAAACAATAGAGGAACAACCATGCCCCCAAACCTAAACTTTGCTTGTCCTAAAGTAAATAGCATTTAAACACACGGCAAGCAAATTGATGGTCTTTAATTACACAAGCCCTAAAGAACCGCAAGGGCATAGATTGATGCAGTGTAGTGTGTGCAAGAATGGGTGTCAAATCACGAGGAGGTGAATAATGGAATGGATTCTAAGTGTGTGTCCTAGAAAGTGCCTAAAAGAAGCCATAGACTAACCATCTTTTTAGGGTTTTTGGATATAGTGGAGATCAAATGAAAGGAAATAAAACCACACTATGGGAAAATGGGAATGGAAGATGAAGGAAACAAACTCATCTAGAGGGAACAAACAAATGAAAGGGCTAGGGTGACTTGTGCTTGCCTATGGCTGATTCTACACTCAAATCCTATGGGATTTTGGGGCGATGGCTTAGCTAAATATGTTCCTCTATACTAAGATTTTAACTACCTTCCTAGTTTATCCCTAGGACTCAGTGTGGATCCATCCCTAGGTTGATCGCCCCTACAATCATGGCGTGGTCCTTATGACCTAAGGCCTTAAGGTTGACTAATTAGATTCCTAAGTGTCCTCGAATGAACCTACCTTAGTACCTAAACTGTTGGTTGGTTTAAAGCCAAGACCTAGTGTTGCTAAGGTCTATTAAACTTATTTGGAAAGCTGTTGACTAGGTTTAAAGCCAAAGGAGACTCGATATAGGATAACCCTAAATTACATGTTGTCATTTTAGGGTCACTATTGCGGGATTTGCTCAATTAGCATAATCATACATGTTATATACTATGGCATTCGTGAATATCAAAACATACTCGACTACCAAACATCGTCATGCTCAGCTTACACCAATAAAAGCATTAGAAGCCAACATGTATGCATTATTAAGGTCATATTCCCTACCAGGTATGCAAACATACACATAGACATGAACATAAGTATTACCCACTTCATACAATCTATATACAAACACATAGTCATGATTTTAGAATTGATTAGAAGTGTTTAGTAACAAATAGACATCAATTTATACATATGCTGCTCACATAGGCATATTATCAAACACCTAGATATGTATTGAATAATAGCCATTGAACAAGAAAAATAAAGCATATGTATATTAAGCCATCAAATCCCATAACATAAGAGTAGATAATCAACCCATAATACTAGTTAAATCACCCTAAATAATCTACTCAAACTTAATATAAAATAGGAGAAAAGGGAAATATTGAAACTCCCCTTTCATTTTTGAAGTGGCTTTACAATCCTTTGAGTAAATCTTGAAGCCCAAGTGTTAAATCCCTCCAAATAAACTTGAATCCAAGTAGGAAGTATGTGAGAGAGTGTGCGTGTGTGGTGGATGAGCTAAGGTTTAGTTTGTGTAGAAATTGGTTGTTAAGTGTGTGTGAGTTGGTTCTCAAATTACTGCAAAATTGGGCCCTAAGGTTGACCGACTCCTTGGGGTAGTCAACAGGTTGAAAAGGGCTACTCTCTGGACCTGCTGGTCGACAAGCAATTACTTTATGTCTATTGGTTTTGTCCTTCGGCCTTCAATCTTCTTCCTTTCCACTTTTAACCTTCATCCCACGACTCGTACACCTGGGTTCTTCATCTGCCATCATCATGCAAGCTCCATTATCAACCTAAGGCTCACCTAAATCATCAAAATAAACAATTAGTGTAGCATTTATCAATGAAGCTCAACTATGTACAATTATCTTCGCTTCAGTATAACTCTACCAGAAGTACTACACTAATGCCATTGCATAAGCACATAAGACCTCAAAACCATATAGAAAATGCAATGCAAACACACACAAAATCAAGACACATCACAAACACATGAAACACATATGGGGAATGTGGAAGGGATAGAAAGAGACAAGTAAAGAATGGAGAGAAACAACCTCATTTCCATGTAGTCCACAAATGCCAAAGACAATTCAACGTCTACTAGCCTCCATCCTTTGTGGAAAGCACTAATGCTCAAAAAAACAAAGAAGAGGTTAAAAGATAATTCTATGCAAGCTCACATTAACATTTGAAAAGATAAACAAGGATACATGTAAGAGGTATAAGATTGATGCACCAATGATGGGAAGGAGCAAGAAATAATCTACTAAGAATAAAAATAAATCAAAGAAAACCTAAACTATCAAAAGGCAAGAAAAACAAAAGCAATCTAATCTACTATATATAGAGCAAGAATAAGTAAAAGAAAACTAATCTACTATATACAAGACCAAAAAAAAGTAAATACAAGAAGAACAAGAAAAATATAAACAAGCCTAGGGTGCTTCCTAGTAGCGTTGGATTTAATGCACCTAGTTGGTTACTAATGTTAGAGTAAAACATGTTTAAAGTTACGTGGTACAAATTTTTAGATAATCATTAAAGCACAAAATGTAGACGAAAAAGGGTCATGCAATATATGATAGGGCAATGAATGCACAATGCATCCCTTTTCTAGGTAATCCTACCTTGACATGGTAAATAAAGATATGTGTTTAAATATGGTGGGGACGATGCAACAATGCAAAGAATCATGGCCCACTCACTCACTAATTAACCCTCCTTCCCCCACATGGTCTTCTTCTTATTATCTAGGGCTAAAAATACACTCTCCCTATAAGTCAAAGATAAGTCCAATGCATGCAAATTGGGTGGAGTGTTTCCTAATCCTAGGCAAAAATGTTCCATGTAAGAAGGCACAAATGTGAGCTCCAAAGCAATAGGAGGCTTAACGGATTAGGAATGGAGAGTTTGGGTGACATTTGAAGAAGGAATGTAAATTAAAGGAGACATGGAAGCACTAGACTCTTCCTCTTTATAAGATATGGCCTCATCAAACAAAGGTCACTTTAACTCCTCACAAGGGGTGGACATGCCTAATGGTGATAAAGTGGACTCAAATGACTCATCATGTAAACAAATAGGTGCAATGGGATATGCACACTTATCTCCTTCCAAAAGGCATTAGAATTGAGTTGACCAATAATAACATCAAGTTTGTTCTCCAAACATGTTTGAGACGTAGAAAGATAGAGAAGGGTAGGCTCAAGAGACTCTGTGGAAGAAGGTAAAAGCATGGAAGGATAGGGTACCACTTCCTCTAAAACATAACCTAAGTCATCTCGAAGCAAAATATAATCATGCTCATCTCATCCTTACTACAAGAATTAAACTCTCCATCAGCCTCTCTCTTTATCTCTTTCTCCCAAACATCATCATTTTCATCGTTAGTCTCCTCATCCTTAGGTCTCACTCCTATCCTTTCAACCCAGTCTAAAGGTATCTCAACTCTCTCAGTCACGGGTTATTCATTCTCAACTTTTCTACTTAAGCACTTGACTATTTAGATAATTGTTCAGTTATCTCCTTGAGTCTTTCATGGTTGGAATGAATTAGGAATTTGAGATATTGTAACTTTTCATCTTCTCGTGAGGGAGACCTAAGAGAAGAGGGTTCATCTGAATGGAAATGGTAATCATTTTGAACATAACTATCAAAAAACTCTAGAAAGGAATAGATGGGAAAAAATGGTGTGGAAGATGGACTCTCAAAACAAGGAGGTGGATAGAATGAAGAGTTATTTTGACACCATGGTGAATATGCATGATATGGCTCCGTATGGTCATAACAACTAGATGTAGATGCATGAATGGGCACATGACTATAAGGGGCACCATTCGAATGAGCACTAGATAGGGAATTTCCATATGTAAGAAGACAACATGCAGTATGATGCATACAACTATCACATAAAACGTAAGCATTAGGAGTAAAAATAAAAGGTGGGGAAGAGGATACAAGTTACCACCAAGAAGCATTAGATCTATCCACACTCAAGTAACACAAGTATACCTCTTCTCAATTCAAAAGGTTTTTTTTTTATTTTTTTTCAAACTTTTGATTTTTTTTTGGATTTTTGAAAATTTTCAAATTTTTTGTCATTTTTCAAATAAAGGAAAGTAAGTGAAAATAGAATAACACACAAGAATCAAAAACACAAGATCACACAAAGAACCAATACCGAGCCTCCTGGGCAGTAACCCGCAATCGTACGGATCATTCATGGTGTAGTGAATTCAAGTGCGGATATTGTCTCCACAGGGAGGCTACCTTAATTTGGCTGCTATGTGTTCGCGTGCTAAGGAAAGCTACGTGCATGTATGTGTGCTTTCTTTAGGATTAAAAGGAGCTTGGGAAAAGGAAAATGAAACCTAAACTATGGAAAAACTATGGTGCCAAGCTAAGGATGGAAACCTAATAAGGAAGAAGGGGACCTAGGGTGATTGAGTTGCAATTAGGCTCAAGCGATGACAACAATATGGTCTATCTATGTCTTGATTTCTCTCTTGGATACTTTAGCTAACTAACCTTATTATCCACTAGGACTCGGTGCTAGTTTACTTTAGGTAGATCTCCTTAGAGTATAGCATGGTCCTTATGACCTAGGGTTTTAGGGCATAGTTAACTAAGTTCCCTTTGGTGTTGATTAACGTTCTACTTGAGAGACTAACTTATTAGTATTGTTTTAGACTAAAGATTAGACTCCTAGAGCACTAACTAGTACTTATGGGTAACTTTTTAGTATTGTTTCAGACTAGAGGTATACTTCTACAACACTAAGTCATCTATTAAGCATATTAATCAACACATATAGTTGCAAATAGGGCTTATGCTATTAGCATGGATTAAGTCTAAGGTGAGACCACTATCGATAGCATTTAAGCACAAAAGAACATATGCAACTTCACTTGGGCATTTTAACAAACAAATAGACATGTTTGATTATCCACACAAAGACATTGATTCATGCCATTAATCAATGTAAAGAAGCATGTATTAAAAGCCAAAGATACACACAAATCCTTTATTCAAAGCCCTAATCTAATATACAACATCAATTAACCCTAGATCTAGCCTATTCTAGCAACATATTTACATGATATAGAGAAAGAACAAGAAGAACTCCCCTAAATCTTGCTTTCAAATTTGGACAAGCCCTTCAAATCCTTGTTGATTACTTTAATCCTTGGCTTGGTAGGGTGCTTAGAGGGTGTATAGAGGTGTTTACTGAATAGGATTAGGGTTAGGGTAAAATGGGTTTAAAGAAAAATGAAGTTCCTCCCTAAAAATCGCTCAAAATTGCGTATTTATAGACTGTTTCAGCTCACAGCCGGTCGACTGGTAGAGGGGAGCTAGCTTAACATTGATGCTTACTAATTTGGCCGGTGTACGTAGTCAATTGACCAGCCTAGCTCGGGGGTCACCGGCCTTATAGCTTTCATGCCTAAACTTTACTCATTTTGTTCCCGAACTTCTCCGATTGTTTCGTGCTTCTTCCAGGAGATTCCAAATGACTTTTTCTTCATTTCTTTGCCTTCTAATCAACCCTATCTTTGCTTTTTGATTTATGCATCATCATTTTGAGCTCAAGTCCTTCTCCCATAATGTGCCTAAAACATGAAATAAGGCATTTTGTGTAGCATTTATGAGTTTTGACACCTATATGCGTAAGTATGACTAATAGTGCACAAATACAACTCTAAATGAAGTCAATTCAGCTCAAAACACCCTAAAAAGTGTATGCAAACAATATATACAAACACACACAGATCACACCCATCAATCATTAGCAACTAACAAGCATTTAACATTTTGATATACAATATCTTAGAAATCACACATATACACATTGTTTACATAATTAGCTATAAACACATCAATGCCATCTTTCTTTAGACGACAAGCATTAGACTTGAAAATCACAACAAAGTCATTATCACATAATTGACCAACAGAAAGAAAATTAAATTTCAAACCTTCTACATAAAGCACATCCTTGATGGTGATTAATCCTTTAATTCCAATGCTTCTTTTTCCAAGTAAGCTTCCTTTTGAAGCATCTCTAAATGTTACTTCATTACTTTTTTCTTTCTTTAAATCATGAACAATGAAGCATTTCCTGTCATATGCTTGGAACACCCACTATCCAATATCCATTGAGTGCCAAGCTTATTTTTCTACAAACAAAGCAATAATTTGGCTTTAGGTACCCATTTTTGTTGGGTCCTTGGGGGTTAGATCTTTTGATAGCCCATTTAGGCCTTCTCTATTTCAGCATAAATGTTGCCAATTCACATGCTTTTCACCTTGCATCTACTGGAGGTATGACCTCTCTTTTCACAATAAGAACACATCTCTTTTCACAATAAGTAAACATGACATGTGAAAGACTTTTGCTCATAAATTTCAAATCATGTCTTACATGTAGATGTATTGCTACTTGAAGAACTTTTGATATAAGTGCTTTTGTGAAAAATTTTGGATGTAGATAGGTCAAAACCAATGCTTTCTTTTCCAAAAGCCTTTTGAGAACCAAGCAAAACATCAAGTGTTTCTTTGCCTTCTGTAAATTTTTCAACAATCTTTTTCAAATCCTCATTTTCTTTTCTCAAATATGAAACTTCATCTTTCAAAAGCAAATCATTTCCAAAGGCATCAACAAAAACTTCAACTTCATTTTTCAAATTTTCATTTTCAAGTTTCAAAAAATGATTTTCATTTTGAAGATCCTTAATTTTCTTTTTGAACTCTTTGTTTTTCTCAAACATTTTAGAAAGATTGTCACAAAGTTCAAGTGCAGTATGATGCCATTCATCTTCAATTATTTCATCTTCACAAGGAATTAAAGGAGACTAGATCAACTAGGAGAATCAATGCCACCTCACTTTCAGCCATGAAGCACACATAATTTGCTAATTGCTCTTGATATCCATCGCTTTTAGTCTCATCACTTGAATTTGCTTCATCCCATATTGCTTGCATTGCTTTCTTTCCTTTCTTCACAAGCTTGGGGCATTTGGCTTTACAATGTACCAGCTTCTTGCAATTGAAACAAATCACTTCTTCATCAACCTTTTCCTTTCCTTTGTTCTTCCAAGAATCTCCTTTCTTCATCTTTCTCATCTTCATGAACTTTCTTAAGTTTCTAGCTATCATAGCCATATCATCATCACGTTCCCCATCATTCTCTTGATCATCTTCTTCAATAGCCTTGAATGCAAGAGACTTCTTAATTTTATTTCCTTCCTTATCTATAAGCCTTTCTTGATTAAGTGTAAGCTCCTCCATTTCCAAGTTGCAAATCAACTCATGAGCAATCATAGAAGACAAGTTCTTAGACTCTCTAATGGAAGTCAGTTTAAGCTTGTACTCTTTAGGCAAAGCAAGTAGTATCTTTCTATTCAACTCATCATTTGGGTACTTTTTACATAAAGACCTTAAGTTGTTGATAATTTTAGCAAACTGTTGGTGTATCTACTTAAGTGTTTCATCAGGCTTCATCCTAAACATCTCATACTCATAAGTGTACAACCTAATCTTAGTATCTTTAACTTGGGTTGTACCTTGATATGACATCTCAAGCTTATCCCAAACTTCCTTAGTCGACTCACAATTACAAACCCGACTATATTCAATTTTATTTAAAGCACAATGAATAATGTCAAGTACCTTTGAGTTCTTTGAGAGTTTGGCACTATCTTCATTAGTCAACTCGTTCTTCTTCTTTGGCATGGTGGTCCCATCATCATTGACTTTTGTGGGCATGTGTGAACCATCTTCAACCAATGTCCAAAGCTCATAGTCAGTCGATTGAATATAGATTTCCATTTGACAACGCCCATAGGAATAGTTAATTCCGTCGAACCTCGATGGCTTGAATGGTGAAAATTCTCCATCAAATGTAGAAGACCCGGTTGCATTGATCGGACCTCTTACAAGATGATTAGTTTATCTCATAAGACCAAGCTCTGATACCACTTGTGAGTGGCAAACTAGCTCTAAAGGGGGGTGAATAGAGCTTGAAAAATTAAAATGAATTGCAACGTTCGAGATAATCGATTGTTAAGCAGATAGAGTAAACGTATTTCAAGAATTGAAAAGTGTAACAAAATAAAATCAAAGCACACGACAATTTATAGTGGTTCGGGCACCAAGCTTACATCCACTATCTAAGGCTTCCTACCCTAGGATATCCAAACAACTCTACTACAAACTTAAGCTTTTCACAAGTTGGCTAAACTCAAAAACCAACCTTTACAACTTTGATTTCAATCCAAATCAAAAAACCTACTTGTAATTGTTTTTTACTTTCAAACTGACAAGGCTAATCTACCAAAAACCCCAATTTTTATGAGATATAGATAATGAAAATTGTGAAGCATAAACTAGATTTGGTGTACAATACAAGACCTATAGATGTCTTGAAAAATGTGAAAGCTCTTCTTGTATTGCTCTCTCTTTTTCTTTTTGCTTTTTCAAACTTTGAAGCTCTCAAATCTTGGGTTCTTGTCAAAAGACAAAGAATATGTGATATTTATATGCCTCCTTTGAAAAATAGCTATTAGACACAAAGATTATTGACGAAAATAAGAGTTTTTGACTGTTGTAGAAAGATAAGGTAAAACTTTGTATGTCCAACAGCGAATTAAAATTTTTGGAAACTAAAGCTTCCAGGTGGTCCTTCCTTTGTACCAATACATCGGGGGTAAGGCGCTCCTGATAAGCTACGGCTGAGGTAGGTCATGTCTGGTACTCTGACAAGAGTAAAGCATGGATACTTTGAAAACTCACTATCGGGTGAGGTAAAAATACCTATCTGGTACCCTGGCAAGGCAAGCTTGGCAATAATCAAGATTTCGTTTTATAAGAAAACCATGATATATCACTTCAAAGACAAGTCAAAAACATGTTTATCATGAAAGCACTATGAAAAAACACAAAGGCATTTTAGAAAACAAGCTTAGGCTTATAATATATCATTTTAAGTGTAAGAGAGAGAGAATTTAGAAGACAAAGATCAAGGAAACTTTTACAATAAAATTAACTAAGACCGCTCCCCTTATGTCTTCCATCTCTATCCTTATGTCACCACGCCACTTGATGCTAGCAAACTTTCAACATTCAAGGTGGCGGACGATCATCTCCAAGGCATAGGTTTAGCATAATTGCTCAAAAACTCAAACAAATCATTAGAATCAATGGAAAAATACTTAAGTTCTTAAAGCAGTAAATTATCTTAGTCAACACATGCCATTCCTTCATAACTCAAAGTCTAACATTATAATCATTCATTACAAGCATAAACTCATAATCACATATTCAACAAGTAGTTTGATTTTATCAGTTTTCATCATAGAAACAAATGTCAACAATTAATTTAAATTATTATTATTATCTATTACAAAATAATACATAATTCAAATAGTGATAAATATAAATATTGTTATCAATAGAACTCCTATCATCTTTATCTTATAGATAATATTACTATGCTTACAAGCCCAATTTATAAATTCACTGTACAAGCCTAAAATCTTATAAACAGTTTTATAAGATAAATTAATTATGACATGGGCCTTTTGTAAAGCCCATTCATAATTAAATGTCCAAATCACTATATTTAATTCTTAAGTTTGAACTAAACTCACAATTAAAATTCACCAATTAACCAGGAATTAATTTTTCACTAGTCCCTAGTGCTAGCTAGGTATAGTCAAATTAATTCCATATGACAATTATTTAATCCTTAATTGTCAAATCTCCAAAAATGCAATTGAACTATGTGTAAGACTCTGAAGGTTCGAACCTAAGTCAGTAGCATAAGAACATTTCTTTCACTAAGAAGTTACTATTTAGCAGTGGGTCCCGACATCTAAAAAGGCTCGAATACATGTCAGACACTATTCCAAGAACCTTTGGTGCTGATGAATCACTTCCTTTTAGCCCTAGATGTTTGAAGATAACTAAAGAGGTATGAATAACGAGCAAGCCTCTAATTAGTTATCCTAACTCCAATTCCATAATTTATCATGACTGATCATGACTGATGCTGGATCGGGTTGTACCCACAACCTCGGTTGGAGAAAACAAGCATTGTGATATGAACTTAGGTTGCCTCCGTGGTGTTATTAAAGGCCACCAATAAGGTGCCCTTAGATCGAGATTGACTGACTATCCGAAAGGCTACTCGACCAGGATTGTGATACTCAACAATCTCTAATATGATAGGACAAGAATGACATGTGTCCAACCCTTTTAAACTATAAATAGGATCTCATAGTTCCAAATAAGGTTACTCACTTATCCCTACTCATCCTCTTCCAAAAGTTTTCCTTCTTAAGAAATATTCTTACTTAGGAATCGGAGGTTCTTTGGCCAGTACCACATCGGTGCCTAGATTTTTTTATTTTATAGATTGATTCAACTAGAGATTTCGTCAAGAAATATCATCTTATTCTTCATAGGATTAGATTGGCGCCATCTATGGGAACCCTCGACTTGATATTCCTATTGACTCCATATGGCGATTACATGAAGCCAAGCTGCTAGTGAGTTAGACGTTGGAGAAGAACACGAGAACAATGAGTCGTAACAAACTCAGCGATCACAACAACCTAGGCCATGGTTGCAAGCACTAAAAAACCACCTTCAGCCACTAAATCCGCAACCAAAGCCAACCAATGAGCCTATCAACTTCAATCCATCTTCCTTAATCCTAGCACAGCTAGCGAATCTTTCTTCCACAAACATAACCTTTTACTTAATTTTCCCAGTCCAATACACCAAATGCTAGTGCTTTTAGTCACATGTCATGATCTACCTACCAGGCTCCCTTAGATATACAAGAAGAATCATTATGCGAGGGTGAGACATCTACAAAACCCCTTGTGATAGCCTCAGCCTTCACATAGACTGTACTAAACCCGTGGGTTATCCAAACTATAAATGTTATAGAGTTCGAGACAGTCCCTTATTAGGGGAAATCATTAGAGAGCCAATGCCAAGGGACTTCGCAATTCCAAAGTTGTCATACTTCGATGGGTCAGGTGATCCCATCGACCATGTGCTAGTGATTAGCCATAAAATGCTATTCCATAATGCTAATGATGCTGCCCGATGCAAGGCATTTCCCACCACCCTAGTGGGATCGGCCTGCACGTGGTATGATGAGTAACAACCATACTCCACCCACTCCTTCAAATAGCTACCCACTACCTTCATGAATAGATTTGCTAGCAGGAAGGAAGCTACTAAATCATCCAGCTCAGTTATAGAAATAAGGCAAAGAAATGATGAAACTTTGTGAGCGTTCACCAAAAGATTCAACAAAGCAACACTGCGAGTGCCTAACCTAGCCTACCCAGTGGCTATGAAAACCTTCATTCACTGTGTCAGAGATGACAAGTTGTCCAATTCCTTGAAAAGAAAAGAACTAGTTTCTATTACCGATCTCATGGCTTGAGTAGAGAAGTACATTTTAATTAAAGATGTCCTTTTGTCAAAAAGAGAACAGGAGAAAGAGTATGAGACCAAGAAGAGCAAAGGGAAACAGATATAGTAAGAGCCACACCAGGATCGAAATGATCCCAAGAAGAGGAGAGAAAATCCAAAGGTGTTCAAGAGCCGTTACGATACTTACAAACCCTAGAATGCGCCCAGGTCAGATATCTTTATGGTAATAAAGCGAGAGTGGAATGTGAAGTGGCCTGAGAAGATGAAAAGAAATCCTGCTAAAAGGGATAACAACGAGTATTTCCATTTTCATGAGGATCATGGCTATACTATCAATGAATGCCAAATCTGAAAGACAAAATTAAGTCTTTGATAAAGAAACGGAAGTTGACATAGTTCATAAGGCAATAGGGAGGGACTCTAGAAGAACGTCCTCATAGTCCAAAGAAAGAAAAGAATGTCCTCGGCATGGTGGATATGATATGGGGAGGACTAGTTGCTGGAGGAGATTCTACTACTGAAAGAAAGATATATGTCCGATCCTTGCAACCTACCCCGACAAACAAAATGAGAATGATAGAAGATGTAACCTTTACTAGCAGGGATTTGGTTGGACTACTAGTAAATTATGACGACTTTCTTGCCATTATGGTTATCTTAGCTAACTATGAAGTGCACAAGATGCTAGCATATACTGGAAGTGTAGCTGATGTGTTGTCTTATGAGGAATTCAAACGGCTAAAACTAGATCGGTCTGTTCTGACCCTGTTGAAACCCAAGTTGATAGAATTTTTTGGCAATGAGGTATGGCTGAGGGGGTATCCAACCTACCTCTCAGTATAGGAGATGGAATTCGATATGTTGATCTCCAAGCTGACTTTATGGTGGTAAACTGCCTGAGCGCTATCAATGGGATTATTGGGTGGGTTACATTAAATCGATTGGGAGTCATCATGTCCATCTACATTATATGATGAAATTCCCAATTAGAGACGTAGTAATCAAAGTCAAGGGGAATTAAAATGATGCTAGAACGTGTTATGCAGTAGCATTAAAACCAAAAGAGGACTAGACGAAGCGTGAGAACATGATGATAGAGTTGTTAAAGGACAATCCCAAAAGGGGTAACCCAATAAGAAAACTTATGTTGGATCCAAACAAATAGAGGAAACCGACAAGGTATCGTTCAATTCTTGACTTTAAATTCTAGTATATTTGCTTGGGATCCATCAAATATGCCAGGAATAGCTTCAAACGTCATCAAGCATTGGTTGAACATCGATCTTGCCTTTAGGCCTGTCTAAAAAAATGACAATCCTTCAATGTAGAGCAAAATCATGCAATCCACGAGCAAGCGGAGAAACAACTAAAAGCAGGCCACATTCAGGAGATAAAATACCTGAAATGGGTCTCCAATATGGTAATGGTAAAAAAGGCCAATGGAAGGTGGAGTCTCTGTGTAGACATAACTGGCCTAAATAAAGCATGTCCAAAGGACAACTTCCCTCTATCAAGAATTGATTAGCTGGTTGACTTGATTACAAGGTTCGAGATATTATCATTCATGGATGTCCTTTCAAGCTACAACCAGATAAATATGGCACCTGCCAATCAACTGCACGTCATTTTTATTATTAATCGTGGACTCTATTGCTATAAGGTCATGCCTTTTAGATTGAAAAATGCCAAGGCAACCATGAAAGCGTGGCGAATATGGCTTTCAAAGACAAAATAAGCCCAAATATGGATGTCTACATTGATGACATGCTTGTCATGAGCAAGAGGGTATCGGACCATATGTCTACGCTCGGTGAAGCCTTCCAAACAATGAGAAGGCTCGGCATCAAGCTCAATCCAGAGAAGTCCACCTTCGCAGTCAAAACGGGAAAGTTCCTAAGATTTATGGTAACGTACCAAGGAATTAAGGCCAACCATGAGAAGATGAGGCCATACTCAATCTCAAACCCTCGAAGATAGTGCCTGACGTTCAATCACTATCCAAGAAAATCGTCGCATTGAGTAGACTTATGTCAAAGTCGACAGATCGGTGTGCACCATTCTTCATGATTCTTCGAAATCCAAAGGATTTCAAATGGACTCCTGAATACCAAGATGCATTTGGAGGGATCAATTCCTATTTGACACAATCTCTGATCATTGTCAGGCCCGAAGAAGGGGAAACGTTATTCTTGTACTTAATGTAACCCACCTGATAATCTGAGACACTGAAGAAGGCCAAAGGCTAGTGTATTATGTTAGCAATACATTAAAAGGAGTGGAGCTATGGTACATCGGCTTGGAGAAACTGGCACTCACATTAGTGATGTCGGCCCAGAAACTAAAGCCCTACTTCGAAGCACATTCGATAACAGTGATAACTAATCAGCCTCTGCAGCAGGTATTACATAAGGCAGAATTGTCAGAATGGTTATTGAAATGGTCGATCGAGCTGAGTTAATACCACATCACTTATTAAATGATAATCGCGATTGAGGCACAAGCCCTTGCTAATTTTGTAGTTAAATACACTCAACCAGTAGAGCAGGTGGTCGGAGAATAGAGATGCATGTCGATAGCTCAGTATGTAAGGTAGGATCGGGGGGTAGGCATTGAGATCGGAAAGCCCAATGGAACAGAATTAAAGTATATAGTGAAGTTTGAATTTAAGACCTCTAACAATGAGGCTGAATATAAAACGTTGTTGTCTAGGATGAGATTACTTAAAGAATGGGGGAAAATAACAGTTAAAGCATATACCGACTCCCAATTGATAGAGGGGCAAATTAAAGGAATCTTTTGAAGAGTTCATAATTTAAACAAATACCAAGGGAGAGAAATGTCCACACCGATGCTTTATCTAAGATAGGATTCATCTTTTAGGAAAGTGAAGTGATTTGCATTAAGAGACTCATAGGTCCTACAGCGACCAATAATGCAGCTGACTAGATATGACCGATGGTGTAGTATCTACAACATGGTGTGCTACCAGAAGATGATTGAGAGGCCTTAATGGTGATGAACCGATCATCTCGGTTCCTCATTTTCGACGACAAAGTTTACAAACATATTACTGGGGGACCTTTGATGAAATGTGTAAGTAGTCTTAAAGGAGATGCCATTATCAGCTGAATGAGATGTCATCATTAGAGAAATGCATGAAGGGATGTGTGAAAATCATTTTGGAGCCAGGACTTTGGCATAAAAAGCCATTCGATAAGGACACCATTAGCTTAGCATCATGAAGACTACTAAAGAGATTGTTGAGAAGTGTGATCGGTGCCAAAAAGGCCAACATTTAGCATATGACGCATACCATCCCGAATTTGATAACAAGCCCTTGGCCATTTTCAATGTGGGGGCTTAACATTATTAGCCCTATGCCCATCAGGAAAGCTCAAAGGAAATTTGTGTTCATAGTAGTTGATTATTTTACCAAGTTGGTAGAAGCTAAAGCTGTGGCAACTATAACAAACAAAGTGGCCTGGGATTTTGTTTATAGAAGCATCATATGTAGGTTTTGGGGTTCCAAAGAGTATTATTACTGATCATGAGAGATAGTTTGACTCTAAACATTTTCGAGAGTGCACTGTTGAATTGAAAATTGACTTGTACTTCTCTCTAGTGGCACACCCTCAGGGAAATAGGTAGGTAGGGGTCACAAACCAAACCATCATCAAAGGTTTAAAGACAAAGTTTGAGAGTGCCAAAGGGTTATGGCTAGAAGTGCTACTAGAGGTTCTATGGGCCTTTCAGACAATCATACATTGCAGTACTGGAGAGACTCCATTTTAAATGGTTTATGGGTCAGAAGTAATGGCACCGATAGTGATCTTATCCCCAACATTGCGAGTGAGGCATTTCAACGAAGTCTGAGAAGATGCTCGCCCAAAGAATGAAGCAACAAAGAAAGCTCTAAAATGTCAGCTAGTAGGAAAAATCCAACCAAAACACACCAAACTTGGAGATTTAGTGCTATGAAAACACCACTTCGCCAAGGGAAATCTCAATAAAATTGATGAAAACTAAGAAGGCCCTTATTGGGTAGTGAAGAAAATCTGGCCAGGAACCTTTAAGGTGGCAAGAGCCAATGGGACACCACTCTCGAACTCGTGGAACTCTGAAGATCATGAAAATATTACATTTGCTTTGTTGTATATACTTGTACTTCATCAATGAATGACAAATCAAGGTTTCACGCTCAATTGCGCAAAGCTATATTCCGAAAGATTTTCAATCAAATTAATTAAGTTTTCTATCCTAATCTATGGCTAAGTATAGTAATTCATCAAAAGGTAAGCATAGTCAAGATAAGGTATCCAACAAAATAACAAGAAGTCAACACATGAAATTAAACTTGATCAAGAAAATTGCTTCAATTCATTAATAATAAAACCACAAACTATTCTGGATCATAAAAGAGAAAATAATATAAATTGTTTATGCATCATCTTAATAAAAAAGAAGCAACATAGTAGAATGGACAACAATTAGGCCATTAGAGCTACCTCATGATCAATGATCACCAACTATGTAAGCTGGTGACCACCAGCAGCTGATGCCGCTTCACCATTACTATCACCAGCTCCAGCGTTGGCCTCGGCCTTCACCACTTCCACTTCTTATTCCACTATATAGGGGGTAGCATGTGGGATTTCTTCTTTATGGGCTCTCGCCTTCACCAAAGCAAGTTCAAATGCTATCATTAAAGGATCGAAGTTGACATTTTCTACTATCAGTAGGTGGGATAGGAGCAGGAACCACCGCAATCTCTTCAGGAGGCACAAGTAACAGGGAGTAGAGGCTACCTACCCCCGGGCATATGTTTGGGGGCAACATCTTTAGGAGACGGGGGAATTATCTCATCGAGAACAGCCTTGACCAAGGACTCAAGCGAATAAGCAATCTCTCTTTGTAGCAACTCCACAGCCTTCTAAGCACCAGCTTTAATGTTGCTTTAGTACTAAACAATGGGTTCCCCAAATGGCTTAGAAGTGTATTCCACAGAGGCCTTGTACTCTGCTATTGCGGAGTCGCGAGCGCCCTAGAGTTTATTCTACAATTAGATGACTCGGTGAAGGGCAGCATCTCCCTCTCAAAGGGTAGCCTCCCTCTATTGGTCCAGTTGAGTGATACATTAGGCATCCTCCTTCTTGTCCTTCTTAAGCCCCTCTGCCTTCTCGAAAAGCTGCTAGAGGACCACCCATTGTTTAAAGATGATCACCCCAAGAACGACGACCTAGTAATCTCTCTTCTTGATTTCTCCCTCCCTGGCCTTTAACACTTCATAGTATTTGTCCCTTAAGGCTTGTTGCTTTCCTTGATGATGCATCTAAGAGTTCTTCTTGGACATCCTAAGCCATTGGATCTCTCTCTTCAACCTTTCGACCTCACGAGCTTTAGTAGTGTCCACGGTGTTGGGATCAAGATTGCTACACCATAGTTTATAGATCATCATTGTTTTAGAAAATATCAAAGAACATATCTAATATGGTGGCAGAACAAGCAATAAAAAGCTATTTGTACACATAAGCACAACATGATTAAACATACAAGCATCTTTATATCTTGTTGATAGCAAAGAAACATCCTTGTTATTGGGCGCCAAAACCTTCTGGAAAAGCATTGAAAAAAAAATTTTTCAAATTCAAATTTTGAATAGAAGTTTGTAAAAAAGGATCTCTAAAATGCGCAAATCAACAACATAGGGTTAAAAATCAATGTTTGTGATCTATATTTGTGAAAGATTAACAGGTAATTAGAGAAAAGATATGGGCCCTAATTTGAAAGAAAGCACCGAAAAATACTGTGTTCTAGAAGAATGGAAAAGAAATGTTGTCTGTACTGAGAAGAAGAAAAGGTTAAGCCAAAAAAAAATATACATTGAAAATATTGAATACGATGAACCTTTAAAAATATTAGAATAGTTGGCCCACAACCGGACGTTTATAGAAATAAGTAAAAATGGCTTATAGTGAAAAGATTGAAAACTATAAACTGATCGTGTTCTTGGTGATATGTGGAAATGAAACGCAAATACAACCAAGTTTTACACCCACAAGCATACAGATCATGTCTGATATAGTGTGTGCATATGGTATCGTTTCCACAGGAAGGCTACTTTAATTTGGTCTCTACGTGCTTGGTGCCTAAAACTAGGTATATATGTGTGTATATGTGTGCTTTCTTTAGGATCAAAAGGATCTCGGGGAAAGGAAAATAAACCTAAGCTAACCTACTCTAATGGAGGAACCTAGAGTGCCAAGCTAGGGAAAGAAAGCTCTACAAGATGGAATGGGATCTTAGGCGATTGTGTCATAACTAGACTCGGGCTATAATAATTATTCAATCTATCTATAGCTTGATTATGTCTCTTTGGTATTGATTAGCATTCCACTCAAGAGACTAACCTATTATATTAGTATTGTTTCAGACTAGAGATTAGACTCCTAGAGCATTAACTAGTGCTAGTAGGTATCCTTTTAGTATTGTTTCAAACTAGAGGTATACTCCTACCACACTAAGTCATTAATTAAGTATATTAATCAACACACTTAGTTGCAAATAGGGTTCAACCATTAGCATTGATTAAGGCTAAGGTGAGACCACTACCGATAGTATTTAAGCATGAAAGAACACAAGAAACTTCACTTAGGCCTTTTAACAAACACATAGACATTTGTTTGATTATCACATAAAAATATTGATTCATGCCATCAATCAATGCAAAGAAGCATGTATTAAGAGCCAAAGATATACATAAATCTTCCATTCATAACCTTAATCTAATATACAACAACAAATACCCAAAAATCTACCCTAATCTAGCAGCATATTTACAAGAAATAGAAAGAGAACAAAAGAACTCCCTTAGATCTTACTTCCAAATATGCACAAATCCTTCAAATCCTTGTTAGATACTTTAATCCTAGCTTGGTATGGGGTTTAGATGGTGGTTTAGGGTGTTTTGTGAAATGGGAAAGGGTTAGGGTTCTATTAGGGTTTTGAAATTAAAGTTTCTCCCTAATAAATGAGTTGAAAAGAATGTTTTATAGTTGTCATCGGGCTCTGCCAGTTAACCGGTTCCTTGAGGTGCACCAGTCGATCGGCTTTTGGAGGAAGTCGACTGGTTGACATCTTTGGTCTCTGAACTGGTTGACCAGCTCTGATCCTAGGTCAACCATCTCTGCTCCTAGGTTGACTGATAGGTTTCTTTTGCCTCTATTATTCATTCTTTTTCTTTTGATCTTCATCTTTTAACTCATTTCTTCTCATGTAAGCTTGAACCCTTCTAAAACTCTCTTAAAACATGAAATGTGACACTTTGTGTAGCACTTATGCACCCAAATAAATTATGTACAACTATCAATAGTTAAGCATAAACTCTATAGTAAGTGTACTCAACTAAGCTCTAATCGCTCTCAAGTGTGCATGCAAAAACTAAATGCAAACATGCACAAATTACACACATTAACACCCCTAAACCTTCCCCTTGCTTGTCCTCAAGCAAGCCTAAACCAAAGTCTATCCTCATGCTTTTCAAAGAGTTGCCGATTGCATTGACTTGCTATCTTTTCACCTTCAAGGGGTATAAAGGGTCATTCATTTCATGTAAAGGCTTCCTTAGGCTTTTTCAGATCCTTCCTTCAATCACAAGGGGCCTCGCACCCCTTGGGAAGTTACCAAGTAGCTAGAAACACCACAAACTTAGGATTCCAACTCACGCACACGCGATGTTGACATTTCATGCCCTATCAACTAACATGGCCTCCTTATATGCTCCTAGCCTAAAAAAATATGAAGAAGAGAAGATACATAACAACGGCTCACAATTGATGCAGGAACCTTATTATTCTCAACACTTGAAAGACAAAAGAGATACTTGTGTCAAATTGACATTGTGTCACTTGACACTTGTTCAACGTACTTCACTTTTCAATCTTTTTGTTGCCTTTTTGGCTTTTTTTTTCATTTTCTCTTTTCATTCACTTTTTTTTTTTCTCATTTTTGCATTTTTCTATTTTTTTGAATTTTTTTCCTTAATACATAGCATAAACAAAAAGAAAAGAAAAAAAGAGGTTAAGGCATACTAAAAGAACCAATCAAGGAAGGGGCACTCGTATCAACAACCCTCTGAAAACACTTTTTTCCCATGAAGTTAAAGGGCAACTACAAGGTGCATTCTTAAAAGTACTCATTTCCCACAGTTTTCAAAAGGATTCTCTTCAAAGTCTAGGTTATATCCTACACTTCATTCACTCCCCACAATGCATCCTCATCTTCTCTAATCAATTAAGTTAACAACAAAAGCCAACTCTCTAACCAACATGGATATAAACCTACTTAAAGCGTGCAAAAAAACAAAATTGAACACATTTTGAGCAAAAAATGTGGAGTACACTTATTATAGAGTTTATGCTTAACTATTCAAGAAAATAGCATTCAAGCATAACAAGAAAGCCCATGAAACACATTTGGGTAATGTGGAGAGGGATAGATAGGGACAAGTAAAGAATAGAGAGACACAACCATGTTTCCATGTAGTTTGCAAATGCCAAAGACAATCCATTTATCTTCCAGCTTCTATCCTTCATGAAAAGTGCAAATGCTCAAAAAAACAAAGAAAAGATTACAAGATAACACCATGCAAGCTTAAATTGACATTTGAAATGATAAATAAAGATGTATGCAAAGGGTGTAGGATTGATGTATCAATGATATAGAGGAGTAAGGACATGTAAGAGAGTCAAAGATCTAACCTACTAAGAGGGTGTTTGGCTTTGCTTATAAGCTAGTCAAACCAGCTTATAAGGCAAAAAATGAAAATTGACATGTTTGGCAAATCTACTTATAACTAATTTAACTGTCAAAAGAAAAGTAGGTGGGGAGCAATCTTTTCTTTTTAGGTGCTTATAAGCACTTGGTCAAAGTAAATGAAAAGACTTGTTTGCCCTTAAAAATGATAAGCAAATTACAATAACATGAATTTTTTAGTCATTTTAACTACTATTGCTACTAATAGCCACTTATTTACCAAACATGTCAATAGCTTATAAGCATATATTATCTAAACACATCTCTGCTTATTTATCACTAGCTTAAAGCAGCTTTTTGCTTATAAGTAGTACTTACTTATAAGCACTTAAAAATAAGCAAAGCCAAAACAAATAGGCTCTAAGAATACAAACAAAACAAAAGAATGCCTAAATTATCAAAAGGTAAAAAAAACAAAAGTAGTCTAACCTATTATATACAATGCAAGAATAAATGAAAGAAAACTAATCTACTATATACAAAAGCAAAGGCAAGTAAATACAAGAAGAACAAGAAAAATATAAACAAGCCTAGGATGCCTCCTAGTAGTGCTAGATTTAATGCTCTCGGTCGGGTGCTAATGTTAGAGTAAAACATGTTTAAAATTGTGTAGCACAAATTGCTAGATAATTAATGAAGCACAGAAAGTAGAGGGAAAGGGATTATGTAAGAAATGATAAGACAAAGAATGAACAATGCAAGCTCTTTCCAAAATGTCTCAACCCATAGTATAAAAATGGATGTATGATCAAATATGGTAGGGACCATGCAACAATGCAAATGATCATGTCCCACGTGCTTATTAACTAACCACCCTATGGCCTTCTTATCATGAGCTAGGGCTAAAAACACACCTTTCCCATGGATCAATGAAAAGTCCAATGCATAAAGAATGGGAGGAATATGTACATGCCCTACATGGGCATGCTTAAAATAGGAAGACATAAAAACGTGTTCTCTAAGAGGAGACATAATAGGAGCAGAGAAAGAAGAATTAGGTGGGGTGATATGAATTGCAGGAGTTGAAGGAATGGATTTGGTGGAAGAAGAATTAGGATCAAGAATGATACGCTCAAAAGGGGAATAAGAGTCATCCAAAAGTCTATCAAATTCCTCCATTTTATCCTCAAATGTTAACTTGGGGGAAAAACTTTGCTCTCTCCAACAGATGGCTCTAAAACAACACTTGCTAAGAGCTTATCAAACTTCTTCAATTTTTCAATTTTTTTTGTGTTCAAATAAAGGAAAAGGTAAGACAACATGCAAGCGACCAATTAAAAACACAAGAACACACAAAGAACCAATACTGCACCTCCATAGTGTTCTCGATGGTATCTGGAAATAAAGCACAAATACAACCAAGTTTTACACCCACAAGTGTAAGGATCATGTCTAGTATAGTGCATGCAAAGGGGTATTTTCTTTAGAGGGAGGCTGCCTTAGTTTGGTCTCTACGTGCTCGGTGCCTAAAACTAGTTATGTACATGCGTGTGTGCGTGCTTTCTTTAGGATCGAATGAAGCTTGGGGAAAGGAAAATAAAAATAAGCTAACCTAATCTAATGAAGGAACTAAGGTGCCAAGCTAGGGAAAGAAAGCTCTATGAGATAGAAGGGGATGTCGAACGATTTTGTCGTAACTAGACTCGGGTAATAATAATGATTTAGTCTGTCTATGGGTCGATTGCTCTCTTTGGTGTTGATTAATGTTCTACTCAAGAGGCTAACCTATTGGTATTGTTTTAGGCTAGAGATTAGACTCTTAAAGCATTAACTAGTACTAGTAGGTATCTTTTTAGTATTGTTTCAAACTAGAGGTATACTCCTATCACATTAAATCATTAATTAAGCATATTAATCACCACACTTAGTTGCAAATAGGGCTCATGTCGTTATCATCGATTAAGGCTAAGTGAGACCACTACTGATAGCATTTAAGCATAGAAGAATACAAACAACTTCACTCAGGTATTTTAACAAACACATAGATATGTTTGATTATCAACACATAGACATATTGATTTATGCCATTAATCAATGTAAAGAAGCATGTATTAAGAGCCAAAGATAAACACAAATCCATTATTTATAACCCTAATCTATTATACAAAAACAAACACCCAAAGATCTTTCCAAATCTAGCAACATATTTACAAGAAATAGAAAAAGAAGAACTCCCATAAATCTTGCTTTCAAATTTATACAAATCCTTCAAAGCCTTGTTAAATGCTTTAATCCTAGCTTGGTGTAGGGTTTAGATGGTAGTTTAAGGTGTTTTGTGAAATGGGAAAGGGTTAGGGTTTAATTAGGCTTTTGAAAGTAAAGCTCCTCCCCTGTAAATAAGCTGAAAAGAATATTTTATAGCTGTCATTAGGCTCTACCAGTCTACCTAGCCAATCGACCAGCTCCTTAGAGTGCTCAACTGGTAATCAACATAGAGTCATCGATTGACCCATTTCTGGAAGAAGTCGAGCAACTAACATCTTTGCGTTCTAATCCTACCGGTCCACCTAGCTGGTCAACCGACTCTACTTCTAGGTGGACTGGTAGGTTTCTTTTGCCTCCATTCTTCATTCTTTTTCTTTCACTCTTTATCCTTTAGCTCATTTTTCCTTATGTAAGCTAGATCTCTTCCAAAACTCTCCTAAAACATGAATATAATACTTATTATGGCATTTATGCATCCAAAGACAATATGTACAACTATTAATAGTTAAGCATAAATTCTATACTAAGTGTACTCAATTAAGCTCTAAACACCGTCAAATATGCATGCTAAAATTAAATACAAACACAAAATATGACACACATCAATACCCCCAAACCTTTCCCTTGCTTGTCCCCAAGCAAGCCTAAACTAAAGTCTATCCTCATGTTTTTCTAAGAGTTGTCGATTGCATTGACTTGCTATCTTTTCACCTTCTAAGGGTATAAGGGGCCATTCTTTTCGTGTAAGGGCTTCCCTAGCCTTTTTTAGATCCTCCCCCCAATCACAAAGGGTCTCGTACTATTGGGATTGTATGCCCTAAAGACCAATTGTACACGAATATTAAACTAGATATTTGATCATTTATTTTATTTATGAGCACTTCTTACATATATTATCCTTGGTATATATGCGTGATACATTGTGTAAAGGTCCAATGGTATAGTCCAATAACTTTGGTGCGCAGTGAGTTTGGATGCACAGTAGGTCCAAATTTAGTTTATCCATAGCCGGATGGTAGTATTGGACACTTTACCAGGATAAGACTATAGACAGCAAGTCTCCTGATAGGGATGATCCACCTAGGTCATTGGAAGGTCTTTCTAGCTTGACTTCTAGTATGTGTGTCACGTATTGGACAGAACCACCATAACTATATCTTCTCGAACTATGCCATGATTTATAGAGGACAAGATACATATTGCTTCTAAGGGACTGATGCTCTTAATCTTGAGCATGTGTTGATGAATTAGTGAAGTTAGGAAGCAGCACTTTGATGTGCCATGAGGAAAGGTCATGAGTGATAAGATTGTATGCCTCGTATGTTGGGTGTTGTGTTATAATCAATTAGGACATGCATACGCAACAAGAGAGTCTATTCCCTCTTGGATTTGTCTTATTGGTAATCATAAATCTAGATCTAGTGATATTACGCTTCAGGGGTATATCGGTCATTGGGCTTGTGGGTCGCTCCCTAGATCAAGATATCTATGACCAAGAGGTGATCACTCATTAGACAAGAAATTCCAAGGTTCTAGATGTAGTCTTAGAGGTAATGGTGCCATTTGACTAACCTTGACTATGGGTATACATAGAGGGGTTTTTTAGTTATTTTGCTCGGTTGGTCAAGGACACAGGTTACTACACCTAACAAGCTCCTGCTTAGCTAGTAATTATTCTTGAAGTATGGCTTTTGGTCTTTTGGTAGAGTAGACTAGAGTTAAAGTGGCCACGATGTCACCAAAGTGGTGGCGAGGGCATTTTGGTCATTTTGGGAGCCAAGGGAAATTATGTCTATTGGTTCCTCCATTGGCCACTTCTCTATTGGATATACAATTGAGGAATTTACTATGTGGGTTGTTTAATTAAGGTTTGAGTTTGGTAGTTAAGAAGGAATTTAATTATTCGGGTTTTCTTAATATAACTCATAGATATCTTAATTAGATGTACGGGGACCACATAGGAGATATTTAGTGTGTGGCATGGAATATTTGGGTGTCCTTTTATCCCAAAGGAATAGTCCTTATCTAGAAAGTTTAGTGAGGGGTATTCAGGGAATTTTTACATACCCTGGATCTTATTCTTTTAAGGTAAGCTTCGTATTATAAATAGAACAAGATAAGCATGACCTAAGCTTAGCCTCTTTGATAATTTCTTTCTCGGTGTGTGTGCAATATTTTTTACACACTAGCACTGAGAACACATACTAGTATCATCTTTCTCATTTTAGCCTTTATTTTCGCTCACCCACTACATAGCTAAGTATCCTAGTTCTAGAACAGTGATCATAGTGGAGAAAACCACAAGGTGGTTACTTCGAGGAAGATTTGATGCAAAAAGGCCATTGATCTTCAATTACGCATCGTGCATAACAAAAGCTACACCCATTCTTGTTTTTATTTACGTATTTAGTGTTGATTCCTATGTGTATAACATGCAGTTATACTATTTTCCACTACCATGTTCAGATTATGGATTAAAATTAAAATTCAGTACCTAATCTTCAATATGGTAATAGCATATTAGATCTAACACGCACGCCTTGGGAGCTTGCCAAGTAGCTAGAACCACCACAAATTTAGGATTCCAACTCATGCAACTAGGATGTTGATACTTCATGCCCTATCAACTAACATGGCCACCTAATATGCTCCTAGCCCTCAAAAGTACAGAGAAGAGAATATATATCACAATAGCTTACAATTGACACAAGAGCCTTATTCCCAACACATGAAAGAACAAAGGAGATAATTGTGTCAATTGACATTGTGTCACCTGACACTTATTCAAAATACTTCACTTTTCAATCTTTTTGTCGCCTTTTTGATCATTTTCTTATTTTTTTCACATTTTTTCTCATTTTTGCACTTTTCTATTTGTTTGCTTTTTTTCTCAATACATAACATAAACAACAAGAAAAGAAAAAGAAGGGGCTAAGGCATAATAAAAGAACCAATCAAGAAAGAGGCACTCGTATTAACAACCATCTAAAAGTACTTTTTCCAACCAGTTGAGGGACAACTACAAGGCGCATTCTTAGAAGTGTTTTCTCTATAGAGATTTCAAATGGATTCTCTTCAAAATCAAGGTCATACACCACATTTCATTTACTACCCATAATATACCCTCATCTTCTCTAATCAATTACATTAGTAACCAAAGTCAACTCTCCAACCAAAATGGAGATAAACCAACTCAAACATGGAAAAAAAATGAACATATTTTGGGAAAAAAAACAAGGCATGCAAGAAAATCTACCCCACAAATGATATAAACAATAAAGGAACAACCATACCCCCAAGCCTAAACTTTGCTTGTCCGCAAGCAAATAGCATTCAAGCACAATAAGCAGTAGGATTGATAATATTGCATGTGATCTATCCAAGTCCATATTTTCAAAAAATTCTACTGAGAAAACATGCTAAGAAAATAAAATAACCATATAACATACACAAGAACATGCTTAAAAACATATAGAACATAACTAGTATTAGCACAATTTATAAAACTAACCTCTTGAAGCATGAGGCCTTTGATAAAGCTATAATCATCACGAGCTTTATTCTCGCTCGTGAACTAGGCCACAAAAAATTTTACTATAAGGGTGTCACAATATGCAACTCCCAAGTCTTCTTCCCTATAATTGAAGAGACTTATCTTAAGAGAATAGCCTCTTGTGTGGGAAGAAGCAAAGTAATATGCTCTTGAAATCTAGAGCTAAAACCATACAATAAGTGTGTATTACGTGTTGTAGTATTCTCTTGCCAAAACAGAAGAGATCAACTACAAAATTTTTGGATGCTAGAAATGGTTTAGGGTCTTGCCTATTTATTGGAAAAGTTTGGCACCTAAACTTTGTAAACGTTCCATGTGGGAAACTTTTCCCTTGTAGTAAATGTTTGCCACATGTCATTGAAGTTACTTTGAAGTTACTTGTACGATTTGAATTCTTCTTGTAGTAACTTTTTAGCACATGTCTTGGAAGATTGGGCAAGGCCACAATCCAAGCCCAACACATAGTCCATAATCCATTTGGAGGCCCAAGCCTAAAAGAAAATAGACCTAGCCTAATTAGGTTATCTTGGACTCTAAAGAAAGCCCAAACCCAGTTCCAAGTTTTGGTCCAATAAGGCTACTACTACAATATGGAATTTTCTCTTTTAAGATTACTCTCTCAAAGTCATTTCAACTAAGGAAGGGACGAAGAAGACACAATTAACGTTGGGTTCTAAAAATAATAAAAATGTCCTTGCCTGATCTAAGTGACATAATAATTTTTTTTAAATCTGATCTATTCCACCATAAGATCAAAGTTGCACTCTAAGAATAATTGTTGCTACCCACAAGCTTATCATGTGAACTTTGTCTTTGACCTACTAAATAATCAATCATAATGCCCCTCTTTGTACCCATAGCTATTGTTAGTCCTTTGGCCTGTATACTATCACCTCCTTAGCTACATCTTTTCTTTTGGGTTTCTTGTCTTATCGATAATCATCCTTGGTCATGGAACCTCTTGATCTCAGAAGTGACCCTTAAGCCCTTAACATGACCAATACCCATAAAAGTAGTATTACTAGATCTAGATTCAGATGATAAATTTGGACAATCCCAAAGGAAGCACAAAGATTCCATATTACATATGCATGTCCCAATTAATTAGAACTTGACACTTAATGCATGAGGCTATTGATCCTAATAAGATCTCACCCACAGTGAATCAAAGTACCAAACCCTAATTTCATTGGTTCATTCACATATGCTCAAGATTAAGAGTAATGATCATTTAGTAGAAGTGAGTATCTTTTTTTCTTTCTTTGATAGTATGTCTCTAGAAAACAGGCTCATAATGGTCTTGTAAAATACGTAACACGCATACTATTGAGACAAAATCTAGGAAGTCCTCTAATTACTTAGCTAGATCACCCTTAAAGAGGAGACTTGCTTAATATAACCTTATCTCAGTAGAATGCCTAGCACTACCATTCAATTATGGACTCGATTTGTGACATGACTAAACCTAGACTTGGACCAGCATCAATGCGCACCCAAGTCATTAGTTCAAGTTAAGGGACTTTTATACAGACATCAATAAAACATACCAGAGATAATACGTAAGAAACTCATATTGGCATTTAACAAAATGATTATACATTTTTTAACATCCAAAATGTTTTATACAAGTGAACTTTAGGGCATACTAATCCTAACAATCTCCCACTGCACTAAAGATCACTTCTGCACAACCTAACACCCCTAGACTCCAAATGTATGGCAGACATTTTCTATGAAAGAGTCTTTATAAATAGGTCTGCTAGGTTTTCCACTGAAGCTATCTCTTCAATTTCTACATCTCTTCTCTCGATAAACTCATAGATTAAATGATATTCCCGTTCAATGAGTTTATCTTTTTTGTGATTCCTGGGCTCTTTGTACTGTGAAATAGCACCGTTGTTGTCGAATATAATGTTATCGGTCTGTGAGCAACTGGTATAACCTCTAGGTTTGACAAGGACTTTCTTAGCCATATTGGCTCTTTTGCAGCCTCAGACGCTATTACATACTCGACCTTTGCAGTACGGTCAGTAATACAATTTTGTTTCATACTTGTCCACGAAATAGCTCCTCTTGACAGAGTGAAAACATATCTAGAAGTAGACTTCTTGGAATTCTGTTAGACTGGAAATCTAAGTTTGTATAGGCTAATGGTGTTAGATCATCTGTATAGTATTCTAGCACCTAATCCTTAGTCCCTTGTAGGAAATTGAATATATGCTTAACTGCAACCTAATGTACCGGTCTAGGGTTTGACAAATATCTGCTAACCATGCCAATAGCAAAACAAATATCTGGTCTAGTATATAACATTGCATACATGAGACTTCTAACCGCCGAAGCATAAGGAACTCACTTCATGCTCTCTATCTCCTCAGATGGTTTAGAACATTGATCCTGAGATAGATAAACTCTATGTCTAGAAGATAATGAGGCCTTCTTAGAGTTTTGAATGTTAAACCTGACCAATATCTTCTCTATAAATGAAGCTTGAGATAGGGCTAGCCTTCTGTTCTTACAATTTCACATAAGCTTGATCCCTAGAACATAACTAGCTTATCCTAAATCCTTCATTTGAAATTGAGAGAAAAGACAAACCTTGATGGATGATAACATCCCCATATCATTTCCAATTAGTAGGATATCATCTACATACAAAACCAAGAAAGCTGCAGTATTTCCATTATGCCTCTTATAAACACAAGGTTCATCAATGTTTTGATCAAAACCATAAGATTTAATTGCCCAATCAAATTTGATGTTCCATGCTCTAGATGCTTGCTTTAGTCCATAAATGGACTTTTTTAACTTACATACCATATGTTACTGGCCTTTAGCAATATATCTATCTAGTTGTGTCATGTAAATGGTCTCGTCAAGCTCTCTATTAAGAAAAGCTATCTTGACATCTATTTGCCATATCTCATAGTCATAATGACAGGATATGGCAAGAAGTATCCGATGGATTTAAGCATGGCTACCAGTGAGAAAGTTTCCTCATAATCGATCCCTTCTTTTTGAGTATAACCCTTAGCCACCAACCTTGCTTTAAAGGTTTCAACTTTTCATTAATTCCTCTTTTTCTCTTGTAGATCCATTTGTACCCTATAGGTTTTACATCTTCTGGTGCAACTACCAGATCCCAGACTTTGTTAGAATACATAGATTCTAACTTTGAATCCATTGCCTTATGCCATTGGTCAGCACCTATGTCAGAAACGACTTCACCAGAACTTTGGGATCCATCATCTAATCCTCTAAAGAAGTCATAAATGATTCTCTATAGTATCTATCAGGAGGTTTGGATATCGTCCCACTACGATCAGGCTCCGGTATATTAGGTGTAATGTGCTGTTCTTTTTAATTCACAGTTACCATGGTGTTACTGAAGATTCTTATGAAATCTCTTCTAGAACAACTTTAGAATTTTGTGTTTTCTGGATCATTTCATCATTCTATAAGTATCTAGCACGGATTCTTATAAACAACTTCTACTCCTTAGGATTATTCCTTTAGGATACCCAATAAAATAGCACAACTCGGATATTGGTTCCAACTTTTAAGCATTGCTATTAAGTACATAAGCTAGACAACCCCAAATGTGGAGATTATTTAAACTAGGCTTACATCGGTCCATATTTCTTGTGATGTCCTACGTACTGATATCGATGGTACCAAGTTCAAGATGTATGTTGATGTCTCAAGGGCACACCCCCAAAAAGATAAAGGTAATAATGCATTACTCATCATTGACCTGACCATATCTAATAGGGTATGGTGATGTGTGTCATTTGTGCATGTTTGCATCTAGTTTTTGCATGCATATCTAAGGGTGTTCAGAGCATAATTGAGTGCGCTTAGTATAAAGTTTAGGCATATTTGTTAATATTCGTACTTAATGTATTTAGGTGCATAAATACTATACTAAGTGTTATATTCTATGTTTTAGGAGTGTTTTGGAAGGGTTCAAGCATATACGAGGAAGAAATGAGCTAACGGATGAACACCGGAAGAAAAGAAATAAAGAAGAGAGCATTCTGATCCAGCCGGTCGGCTTAGATGAAGAGCCGGTCGACCGTCTAGGTCTACCGGCCGCTCCAGAGAATAAAAGATTTAGAGCCGGTCGAGTTCCTCAAGAAGCCGGTCGACCTAGCCGGTCGACCGGCCAGTCCAGAGAGCATCAAGATTGAAGCCGGTCGAGCAAGAAAGAGGAGCCGGTCGACCGGCTGTGCGCAGAAGAAATCTATAAAAGCTCGTTTCAGCCCAATTTCGAAGAGAGGAACTGTTATTTCTTAAACCCTAATAAACCCTAACCTCGACCCACTACACAAACCACCCTAAACCACCATCTAAACCCCACACCAAGCAAGGATTGAAGCAGCAAACAAAGAATTGAAGGATTTGTACGGATTTGGAAGCAAGAATTTAGGGAAGTTCTTCTTGTTCTTTCTCTATTTCTTGTAAATATGTTGCTAGATTAGGCTAGATTTAGGGTTGATTGTTATTGTATATTAGATTAGGGCGTTGAATAATGGATTTGTGTAGATATTTGGCTCTTAATACATATTTATTTACATAAATTTATGGCATGATTCAATATGTCTATGTATTGGGAATCAAGCATGTCTATGTGTTTGTTAAAATGCCTAAGTGAATATGCATGTGTTATTTGTGCTTCAAATGCTCTTATCTACTTATTTGGGTGATGTGATTGTGCGTAATCTCATGGCTTTGCTTAGTAGAGTAGGCTTTAGCTTTAAATCCAACTAATAGGTTACATGCTTTGCTTAGTCGAGTTTAGGTGCTAGTCCTTGGCTTTAAATCTAGCCAAGCGGTTAAGTTAACCTAGACTAGAGTATCCCTCATCCACGTTAGTGTTGGTTAATTGAGCCTTAATGTCACGTAGTGTTTAGATGCTAGTCCTTGGCTTTAAACCCAGCCAAGAGGATAAGTTCTACACACGAATTGCGTAGGCTAGGAGGGATTGGCCCTTAGCTTTAAATCCAGCTAATGGGTTAAACCACTAGTATTGGTTAGGAGAACCCCCGATCAACACAACGGCAATAGATGTCTCGAGCCTTAGATAGACCTCATCCGTTCTCATAGCCCAAGTCTAGTTGCAATGCAATCGCCCTAGGTCCCCCTTCTTCTTTATTAGTGTCTCCTTCCTTAGTTTGGCTCCCTTAAGTTCCTCCATAGATTAGTTTATTTTCTTTTTTTTCCGAGTTCCCTTCCATCTCAAAGTAAGTACACACACGCACGTAGCTAGTTTAAGGCACCCCAAAGACACGTAAACTAAACTAAGGTAGCCTCCCTGTGGATTCGACCCCGCACTTGCACACACTGTACTGCACACGTCCCGTGCACTTGCGGGCTATTAAGGCTTGTGCTCAAATAGCGATATCAAGTTTTTGGCGCCGTTGCCGAGGAGGCACAGTATTGGTTTTTTTTTTGTGTGCTTTTGTGTTTGCAATTGGTTGCTTGCGTGTGGCTTATTTTTACTTGTTTTCCATTTTTTTGAAAACTTAAAAAAAATTAAAAAAATTAATTAAAAAAAAATTTGTTTGTGAAGAGGTTTTACTTGTGATTCAGTGAATATGACCGATCCTAATACTTCTTGGTGGTCACTTGTATCGTCTTCCCCACCACCTAAACGTGTCCCTTATGCATGTCGCTTGTGTGGAAGTTTCATGCATCCTACCGTCATTCCCCACGAGAATTCCCCACCTAGGGCTAGTGCTACTAATGACCCCTATAGTCATGCAACATCTCATGCATCTTCATTTAGTAATCAAGACTATAGGGATACATATTCTTGTTATTGCAATCATTGTGGAAACCGTGCTCATTTATCTAGTGCTTGTCCCACCTTCCACTCTTATTCCCAATTGCATGCCATGCCCTATGCCCCTAGCAATCATATGCCCATGCATGCGTCTACATCTAGTTATCATGATTCTAGGGAGCAACATCATGCATTTTAACAAATTGTTCAAGATGACTCTTAATTCCATTCACCTTCTAGTTTCAATTGCCCACCTCCAACACTTTCTTTTTCCACCCATTCCTCTCCCGAGTTTTTTTATGGTTATGTGCAGAATGATTTTCAACATGACTACCCTTTTCACTTGGTTGAGCCCTCTTCTTTTAGGTTTTCTTCTCAAGAGGAAACACTTGACTATCTCTTATCCCTCATCCAATCTAACCAAGAACAACTTGATAGTTTGAAGCGAGACACCAAATCTTTTGATATGTCCTTGGAGAGAGTGGTTGAGAGTATGCAACTCATGAGTGAGAATGTTGATATATCTTTAGAACGAGTTGAAGGGATAGAGATGAGACCTAATGATGAGGTGACTAGGGGTGGAAATGATGGTGCATGGGAGAGACAACTAGAAAGAGAGATTGATAGAGAGATAACATCTTGTAGTGAGGATGAAGATGAGCCTAATGATAACCTGGTTCTTGATGACTCTTGTGATTATGTTTTAGAGGAAGTAGTACCCTATCCTCTTAAGCTTTCAACGTCTCCCATTGAGTCACATGAGCTTTTTCTTTCTCCTTATCCCACACACTCCGTACACATGGAGGTTGAGTCTTGTGTCGATAGTACTCAATTGCATTCTGAGTCGGCATTTAGGGAGTTTAGCGCGCATTCTCCCCTTGAGCATTCATGCATACGTGATGAGGAATCTATTGAGTCACTATTGCCCCCTCCATTAGTGTCTACCCTGTATGAAAAGCATGATGGCGAGATGACACCCACTAGTGATGAATGTATTGATGAATTTAAAGAGACTGTAGCTAGTGAAGGTTTAAAGTCATCCACTGGGGAAAGCAAGACATCAATTTCAGAGATTTTAGAGGATAAGTTTCTTAGAGTTAAGAATTATGATGTTGAAGAGAATAGCAACTCTAAGAAGACACATAAGAAAGGAATTGATGTGCTTAAAAGAATGATCTATGGGTCTCTTTGGATGTTTGATGATTCATTGATGGAAATAGAGTCCATTAAGATCGAATCCACCCTTTGTGAGGAGTTAGAACGACCTAGGCTTGATCATGTTATATCTTATGGAGAAGAAGAGTGTAGTACATCCACCTCCTATATCACTGCTCCTTCTTCTCCAAATGTCGTTCCAACCCCAATTTGCCATTCCATTGAGTCTTCCTTTTTGGAGCTCACGTTTGTGCCTTCATGCATAGAACATTTTTATCTAGGGTTAGAAAGCACGTTTCCCATGTTGCATGCATTAGACCTATCTTTGACCTATGGGGAAAGTGTGTTCCTAGCTCTCGATTATGAGAAGAAGGCATTGGGGTGGTTAATTAAATAGCAAGCGGGACATGATTCTTCACGTTTGAGCATGCTTCATTCCACACTTGCGCATTCATTTGATATTTTAGGGTGGGATCTTGAAAAGGGGTGCATCATGCATTCACTGCCCCAGCCTTTAGTACACGACCTTTTTCCTTCTATATTCTGTGCTTTGATGATTATCTAGCAATTTGTGCCACGCAATTTTAAACATGTTTTACTCTAACATTGGCGCCCCGCTGGAGGCGTTAAATCCAGCTCTACTAGGAGGCACCCTAGGCTTGTTCATATTTTTCTTGTTTTCTTGCATTTATTTGCTTTTATACATAATAGATTAGATTGCTTTTGTTTATCTTATTTTTTTTATATTTTAGGATTTCTTTTGTTTATTTCCATTCTTATAGGTTAGATTTTTACTCCCTTACTTGTTCTTGCTCCTTTTCTTCATTTGTGCATCAATCCTTTACCCCGTGTTTACATCCTTGTTTACTATTTCAAATGTCAATGTGAGCTTGCATAGCATATCTTCTAATCTCTTCTTTTTTTTTTGAGCATTAGTGCTTTCCACAAAAGACAGAGGCTAGTAGATCATTGGATTGTCTTTGGCATTTGCGGACTACATGGAAACAAGGTTGTATCTATCCATCTTTTACTTGTCCTTATCTATCCCTCTCCGCATTCCCCATATGTGTTTCATGTTGATTGCTTGTCGTGTGGTCTTATGATTTTTGCTTGAGGACAAGCAAAGTTTAGGTTTGGGGGTGTGGTTGCTCATTTATTGTTTATATCATATATGGGATAGATTAGCTTGTCATATCTTATTTTTTTTGCTTAAAATGTGTTCAAATTTTTTAATTTTTTGCGTATTTTGAGTTAGTTTATCTCCACGTTGGTTGGAGAGTTGGCTTTTGTTATTGACTTAATTGATTGGAGAAGATAAGGGTGTCTTGTAGGAGTAAATGGAGTGTAGGGTATAACCTAGACTTTGAAGAGAATCCTTTTGAAAGTCTGTGGGAGTGAGTATTTCTAAGAATGCACCTTGTAGTTTCCCCACAACTTGGTTGGAAAAAGTGTTTAAAGGGTTGTTGATATGAGTGCCCATTCCTTGATTGGTTCTTTTAGTTTGCCTTAGCCTCTTCTTTTTCCTTTCTTTTTGTTCTATTTATGCATTGAAAAAAAAATGAGAAAAAGAGAAAAGCCAAAAGGCAACAAAAAGATTGAAAAGTGAAGTATGTTGAATAAGTGTCAAGTGACAAAATGTCAATTTGACACAAGTATCTCTTCTGTTTATTTTTATGTGTTATGAATAAGGCTCTTACGTCAATGTGAGCCATTGTGATGTATCTTCTCTTTCTTGTATCTTTGGGGCTAACTGCATATTGGGAGGCCATGTTAGTTGATAGAGCACGAAGTATCAACATCTCGAGTGCGTGAGTTCGAATCCTAAGTTTGTGGTGGTTCTAGCTACTAGGTGACATTCCCAAGAGATGTGAGACCCCTTGTGATAAAAGGGGGGATCCGAAAAAGACTAGGGAAGCCCTTACATGAAAAGAATGACCCCTTGTACCCCTTGGATGCGAAAAGATAGCAAGTCAATGCAATTGGCAACTCTTTGAAAAGCATAAGGATAGACTTCATTTAGGCTTGCTTGAGGACAAGCAAGGGGAAGGTTTGGGGGTGTTGATGTGTGTCATTTGTGCATGTTTGCATCTAGTTTTTGCATGCATATCTAAGGGTGTTCAGAGCATAATTGAGTGCGCTTAATATAAAGTTTAGGCATATTTGTTAATATTCGTACTTAATGTATTTGGGTGCATAAATACTATACTAAGTGTTATATTCTATGTTTTAGGAGTGTTTTGGAAGGGTTCAAGCGTATACGAGGAAGAAATGAGCTAACAGATGAAGACCGGAAGAAAAGAAATAAAGAAGAGAGCATTCTGATCCAGCCGGTCGGCTTAGATGAAGAGCCGGTCGACCGTCTAGGTCTACCGGCCGCTCCAGAGAATAAAAGATTTAGAGCCGGTCGAGTTCCTCAAGAAGCCGGTCGACCTAGCCGGTCGACCGGCCACCAGAGCATCAAGATTGAAGCGGTCGAGCAAGAAAGAGGAGCTCGGCCACATGCAGAAGAAATCTATAAAAGCTCGTTTCAGCCCAATTTCAAGAGAGGAATCATATTTCTTAAACCCTAATAAACCCTAACCTCGACTCCACTACACAAACCACCCTAAACCACCATCTAAACCCCACACCAAGCAAGGATTGAAGCAGCAAACAAAGAATTGAAGGATTTGTACGGATTTGGAAGCAAGAATTTAGGGAAGTTCTTCTTGTTCTTTCTCTATTTCTTGTAAATATGTTGCTAGATTAGGCTAGATTTAGGGTTGATTGTTATTGTATATTAGATTAGGGCGTTGAATAATGGATTTGTGTAGATATTTGGCTCTTAATACATATTTATTTACATAAATTTATGGCATGATTCAATATGTCTATGTATTGGGAATCAAGCATGTTTATGTGTTTGTTAAAATGCCTAAGTGAATATGCATGTGTTATTTGTGCTTCAAATGCTCTTATCTACTTATTTGGGTGATGTGATTGTGCGTAATCTCATGGCTTTGCTTAGTAGAGTAGGCTTTAGCTTTAAATCCAGCTAATAGGTTACATGCTTTGCTTAGTCGAGTTTAGGTGCTAGTCCTTGGCTTTAAATCCAGCCAAGCGGATAAGTTAACCTAGACTAGAGTATCCCTCATCCACGTTAGTGTCGGTTAATTGAGCCTTAATGTCACGTGGTGTTTAGATGCTAGTCCTTGGCTTTAAACCCAGCCAAGAGGATAAGTTCTACACACGAATTGCGTAGGCTAGGAGAGATTGGCCCTTAGCTTTAAATCCAGCTAATGGGTTAAACCACTAGTATTGGTTAGGAGAACCCCCGATCAACACAACGGCAATAGAAGTCTCGAGCCTTAGATAGACCTCATCCGTTCTCATAGCCCAAGTCTAGTTGCAATGCAATCGCCCTAGGTCCCCCTTCTTCTTTATTAGTGTCTCCTTCCTTAGTTTGGCTCCCTTAAGTTCCTCCATAGATTAGTTTATTTTCTTTTTTTTCCGAGTTCCCTTCCATCTCAAAGTAAGTACACACACGCACGTAGCTAGTTTAAGGCACCCCAGTACACAGAAACTAAACTAAGGTAGCCTCCCTGTGGATTCGACCCCGCACTTGCACACACTGTACTGCACACGTCCTGTGCACTTGCGGGCTATTAAGGCTTGTGCTCAAATAGCGATATCATATGGCTTCTTCTTTTTCTACACCATTTTGCTAGGGAGACCCGGTCCAGTTAGCTAAGACACAATCCCTTCTTGTGTAAGGTAATCGTTGAACTCACCTGAGAGGTATTTGCCACCTCCATCAGACCGAAGGGCTTTGATTTGTTTTTCTAATTTCCACCCTACCTCAGCCATGAACTCTTTGAATTTCTCAATGGATTCAGACTTGCGTCGTATCAGATATACATATCCATATCTAAAGTAATCATCAATAAAAGTAATGAAATACTCATAACTTCTTCATGTTGGTTTGCTTATAGAACCACGTACATCAGTGTGAACCAATTCCAATACTTCTTTTGCCTTTTTTCCTTTAGAAGAAAATGACTGATTGGTCATCTTTCCTTTGAGGGAAGATTTACATGGAGGTAGATCTTCGAGATCTAATTAGCTAAGATGCCCATCCTTGACTAATCTCCGAATTTGCTTTAGACTAATAAGTGTTAAGCGTTGATGCTAAATATGAGTATCATTGGTTGAAGAAACCTTTCTTTTCTGGGAATTAGATTGATCTATATTATGCAGTGAGTTTGTAATAAGTTTCATATAGAACAAGTTATCATGCATGCTACCAAAACAGATAATATTTCCATCTCTACTGATATCAACACCAGAATAGAAATTAATGCAAAAAAACCATTTAATATTAATTGTGAAACAAAAATAAGGTTTTTACGTATGTCAGGAACATAATAAACATTGCTCAAAATAACTTCCTATTATATGGAAAATTTGAGCACAATTCACCCAATGAAACGGCCTATACTTTTTGCTCCGTTATCCATCCTTAGAGCAAATTCCCCTTTAGCTAGTTCCTTCATTTCTTGAAACCAATGTAGAATTGCAAATATGATTAGTGGCTCCATAGTCTACAATCCAAGAATCAATAGAATCAACCACTAAATAGGTTTTAATGTAGAACAAAAGAGGTGTATCTATCTAGCCTTGTGCCAGGTACTTTGGGCAATCTTTTTTCTAGTGCCCTTTTAGGCCACACAAAGCATTTGCCCTTGAGCTTTTCACCTTTAACTATTTGGGTTGTTCACCATTTCTCTTTTTTTTTTCTCTCGACCACATTTTTGTTTCCCCTTTTATTTCAACTTTCTCATTTTTGAGTTAAGTCAAAAAGTGGATGCTTCGACTATGTTTACTTGGCCCTTATTTTTTATTATGGATTTTGTAGCTAGTGTAGGATTGATAATATTATATGCGGTCTATCCTAGTCCATATTTTCAAAAATACTACTAAGATAACATTTTAGGAAAATAAAATAACCACATAACACACACAAGAACATGCTTAAGAACATATAGAACATAACTAGTATTTGCAAAATATGTAAAGCTAACCTCTTGAAGTGTAGGGCCTTTGATGAAGCTAAAATCGTCACAAGCTTTGTTCCCACTCACGAACAAGGCCACAAAAAAAAATTACTATTAGGGTGTCGTAATATGCAACTCCCTGGTCTTCTTCCCTATAGTTAAAGAGATTTTTCTTGAGAGAATATCCTCTTGCATGGGAAGAAGCAAAGTGATATGCTCTTGAAAATCTAGAGTAAAAAAACCACACAATAAGTGTGTACTATGTGTTGTCGTATTCTCTTGCCAAAATGGAAGAGATCAACTACAAAATTTTTGGATGCTAGAAATGGTTTAAGGTCTTGCCTATTTATAGAAAAAGTGAGGCACCTAAACCTTGTAAACTTTCCATGTGGAAAACTTTTTCCTAGTAGTAAATGTTTGCCACATGTCATGGAAGTTACTTGTACAATTTGAATTCTTCTTGTAGTAAATTTCTAGCACATGTCTTGGAAGATTGGGCCAAGCCTACAATCCAAGCCCAACACATAGTCCATAATCTATGTGGAGGCCCAAGCCTAATAAGAAACCATCCATGCCCAATTTGGTTATCTTGGACTCGAAAGAAAGCCCAAACCCAATTCCAAGCTTTGGCTCAACAAGGCTATTACCATAATATGGAATTTTCCCTTTCTAGATTAGTCTCTCAAAGTCATTTCAACTAGGGGAGGGACCAAGATGACACAATTAACCTTGGCTTCCAAAAATAATAAAAAATGTCCTTGTCTGATCTAGGCGACATAATAATTATTTTTAACTCCGATCTATTCCACTATAAGATCAAAGTTGCACTCCAAGAATAATTTCTATTATCCAAAAGCTTATCACAAAAGAATGTGAACTTTGTCTTTGACCTACTAAATAACCGATCATAATGCTCCTCTATATATACCCACAACTAAGGTCGGTTCTTTGGCCTGTGTACTATCACCTCCTTAGTTGAAAGTTTTCTTTTGGGTCTGTTGTCCTATTGCCAACCATCTTTGGTCATGGAATCTCTTGATCTCGGGAGCGGCCCTCAAGCCATATGACTGATACAACCATAAATGTAATATCACTATATCTAGGTTCGGATGAAAAATATGAATAATCCCAAAAGGGGCATATAGATTCCATATTGCATATACATGTTCCAATTAATTAGAACTTAGCACTCAATGCACAAGGCTGTTGGTCCTAATAAAGTAAGATCTCACCCATAGTGAATCAAAGTACCAGACTCTAACTTCATTAGTTTATCCACATATGCTTAAGATTAAGAGCAATGATCATTTAGTAGTAGTGAATATCTTGTTTTCTTTCTTTGATAGTACGTCTCTCGAAAATATACTCGCAATGGTCCTGTCAAATACATGACACACGTACTATTGAGGCAAATTCGGAAAGTCCTCTAATGACCTAGGTAGATCACTGTTAACAAGGAGACTTGCTCAATATAACCTTATCCCGGTAGAGTGCCCAACACTAGCATTTGGTTACGGACTCAATTTATGATGTGACTAAATCTAGACTTGGACCTACTGTGCGTCCAGCCTCACTGCGCACCCAAATCATTAGTTCAAGTCAAGGGACCTTTATACATACATCAATAAAACATAACAGAGATAATATGTAAGGAACTCATAATGCCATTTAACTAAATGATTATACATTGTTTAACATTCAAAATGTTATGTACAAGTGAGCTTTAGGGCATACTAACCCTAACAATCTCCCACTTGCATTAAAGATCACTTCTGCACAACCTAATACCCATAGACTCCAAATGTGTGGTAAACATTTTCTCTGGAAAAGTCTTTGTAAATGGGCCTGTTAGGTTTTCCACTGAAGCTATCTTTTCAATTACAACATCTCCTCTTTGGATAAACTCACGAATCAAACGATATTTTCGTTTAATGTGTTTACCCTTTTTGTGATTCCTGGGCTCCTTACACTGTGAAATAGCATCGTTATTATCGCAATACAACGTTATCGATCTGTGAACTGCCGACACAACCTCTAGGTCTAAAAGGAACTTACTGCCTCTTTTGCATCCTCAGATGCTGCTATATACTTGGCCTCCATGGTAGAGTCAGCAATACAATTTTGCTTCACATTTCTCCATGAAATAGCTCCTCCTGATAGAGTGAAAGCATATCCAGAAGTAGAGTTCCTGGAATCTCTGTTGGACTGGAAATCCGAGTCTGTATAGGTTAATGGCGTTAGATCATCTGCACGGTATTCTAGCACATAATCCTTAGTCCCTTACAGGAACTTGAATGTATGCTTAATCGCAACTTAATGTGCCAGTCCAAGGTTTGACTGATATCTACTAACCACGCCAACAGCAAAGCAGATATCTGGCCTAGTACATAACATGGCATACATGAGGCTTCCAACCGCCGAGGCATAAGAACTCATTTCATGCTCTCTATCTCCTCAGGTGTTTTAGGACATTAATCTCAAGATAGATAAACTCCATGTCAAGCAGGTAATGAGGCCTTCTTAGAGTTCTGCATGTTAAACCTGACCAATATCTTCTCAATAAATGAAGCTTAGGGCTAGCCTTCTGTTCTTACGATCTCGCATAAGCTTGATGCCTAAAACATAACTAGCTTCTCCTAAATCCTTCATTTGAAATTGAGTAGAAAGTAAAACCTTGATGGATGATAACATCCCCACATCATTTTCAATAAGTAGGATATCATCCATATACAAAACCAAAAAAGCTACAACATTTCCATTACACCTCTTATACACACAAGGTTCATCAATATTTTGATCAAAATCATAAGATTTAATTGCATGATCAAATTTGATGTTCTGTGCTCTAGATGCCTGCTTTAATCCATAAATGGACTTTTTTAACTTACAAACCATATGTTCGTAGCCTTTGGCAACATATCCATCTGGTTGTTTCATGTACATGGTGTCGTCAAGCTCTCCATTCAAAAAAGCTGTCTTGACGTCCATTTGCCATATCTCGTGGTCATAATGAAATGAGATGGCAAAAAGTATCCTGATGGATTTAAGCATGGCTATTGGTGAGAAAGTTTCCTCATATTTGATCCCTTCTTTCTGAGTATAACCTTTCATCACCAACCTAGCTTTAAAGGTTTCAACTTTTTCGTCAACTCTTCTTTTTGTCTTGTAGACCCATTTGCACCCTATAGGTTTTACCCCTTCAGGTGCAATTACTAGATTCCAGACTTTGTTAGAATACATAGATTCTAACTCTGAATCCATTGCCTTATGCCATTGGTCGGTATCTATGTCGAAAACTATTTTATCATAACTTATGGGATCCACCACCTGATTCTCTGAAAAGGTCTGAAAGGACTCTCCATAGTATTTATCAGGAGGCCTGGATATCCTCCCACTACGAGGAGGCTTCGATGTATTAGGTGAATATGCTGTTCCTTTTCATTTACAATTACCACAGGTGTTACTGGAGATTCTTGTGAAATCTCATCTAGAACAACTTCAGAATCTAGTGTCTTGTGGATCATTTCACCATTCTCTAACTATCTAGCATGGATGCTTATAAACATCTTTTGCTCCTTAGGATTATAAAAGATCCCACCTCTAGTTCCCTTAGGATACCCAATAAAATAGCACAACTTGGATCTTGGTTCCAACTTTGAAGCATTACTATTAAGTACATAAGCTGGACAACCCTATATGTGGAGCTGATATAAATTAGGCTTACGCCCGATCCACATTTCTTATGGTGTCCTAGGTACTGATTTAGATGGTACCAAGTTCAAGATGTATGTCGTTGTCTCAAAGGCATACCCCTAAAAAGATAAAGGTAATGATGCATGACTCATCATTGACCTAACCATGTGTAATAGGATGCAATTTCTTCTCTCTATTACACCAATTTGCTGGGGAGTCCCTGGTGCAGTCAATTGAGACACAATCCCTTCTTGTGTAAGATAGTCTCTGAACTCACCCAAGAGGTATTCGCCACCTCGATCAGACAGAAGGGATTTGATACGTTTATCTAATTTTCGCTCCGCTTCAGCCTTGAACTCTTTGAATTTCTTAAAGGATTCAGACTTACATCACATCATATATACATATCCATACCTAGAGTAATCATCAGTAAAGGTAATGAAATACTCATAACCTTCTCGTACTGGTTTACATATAGGACCACACACATCGGTATGAACCAATTCTAATACTTCTTTGGCCCTTTCTCTGATAGAAGAAAATGACCGTTTGGTCATCTTTCCTTTGAGGCAAGATTCACATGGAGGTGGATCTTCAAGATCTAATGAGCTAAGATGCCCATCCTCGACTAATCTCTGAATTCTCTTTAGACTATTATGTCCTAAGTGTAGATGCAAAGATAAGTATCATTAGTCGAAGAAACCTTTCTTTTTCGGGAAATAGTTCATTCAATATTATGCAGTGAATTTATAATAGGTTTCATACAAAACAAGTTATCATGGATGCTACTGCAACAGATAATATTTCCATCTCTACTGATATCAACACCAGATTGGAAAGTAATGCAAAAATTGTCTAATATTAATTGCGAAATAGAGATAAGGTTTTTACGTACATCCGAAACATAATAAACATTGTTCAAAAATAACTTTCTATTGCATGGAAAATTTAAGCACATTTCTCCCACTGCAACAGCCTATACTTTTGCTTCGTTGCCCATATTATAATTAAGCTTGTACTGGGTGTAAGACGGTGGTAGAGTCTTCAAAATCATGTCTACCTATGACTGTTCATCTATGTTTACCCTAGGATCTTGGTAGTATTGAAGTAGTTCATCATTTTGAGCATATGCTCTCTGATAGATGCTCCTTCTGCCATCCTTTGATTCATAATTTCTCTAAGAGCCCCTTGCCTTGCGGGCCTACTCTTATCGGCAAACATACGAGACAGTGAGGTCATGATTTCTTTTGCAGTTTCTATATGATGATGCTTGATCTGCAAAATATCTGACATAGAAGCCATCATATAGCACTTGGCCATACTATTGGCCTTCTGCCATTTTGCCTCAGCATCTTTTTGGCCTTCAAAAGAGTTTGCCCTCACAATAGGACAAGAAGTTATTAGGACATACTTATACTCTTTTACGGTGAGTACTATGTCCAGGTTTCGTTCCCAGTCCACAAAATGCGGTGCAATGAGCTTGTGCTCTTTGAGAATTGTAGCTAGTGGACTGAATGAAGACATTTTTCTGGATATACAACAATATAATCATAATTATTTTATTAGTATGAAATTGATGCATGTATAATATGTATGCTATCTTTGGAAATAAAACATACAAGTACTTTTACATATTTGCCTTTGAGTAGATTAACTCTTAAACTACTCGATGTAACAGTGTCTCAACGTCCTCACAAGAACTCCACCGATAGGATGGCCGAACTTATGTACGTTAAGTTAAGCACCACCGCTTATTTGAATTGACAATTATCTAGATATGATCCAATTGAATAATTCAATCACTGTTTTGTTTGGCTTTTTAAATATGGTATTGAACTCTATCGATGGGATAGCCGAACCTACCATTAAGTTAAGTGTATACCCATTCCTTAGGTTCATTTGCCATAACATTCTTGATTTAACCCTTCGATAGGTAGTGACTTCAATCAATGTTGTGTGAGGCGATCTTTAGTGAAGAATTCGACCGACAGGATGCCCAAACTCACTAACACCCTTTTTGAATAAACAATTTAAATTCACCTTGCTAAATCTTGATAAAGTGTCACCCTCCGATGGGGAAGTTAATTACATTTACCATTAGCATGAATCGGATATGGAAAGTCGTGGGGTATTTCCAGTCCCCTTTTCTACTCAATATTTTAACATAAGAGTTTTCTCTATTTTTGGTATTCTTGCCTTTTGTTTTAGATCTAAACACACTTTGGATTTGCGAAACACTTTGGTTTTTGCGAATCCTCTTTGTATTACTAAAACATTGCAATACCATAATAGATTGTTTACCTAAATATGGGTGTAAGGACCCTTAGGTTGTCATATTTCATTTTTGTCATGAGATTGCATGGCATCTTTAGACATAATTATCTTGTCTAAGCCAATCTCATTTAAATGAACTTAACTATCTCTGAGAAATTAACACATAGGATTGGCCAATTTTAAAAACCTAATGAGTATGTTAGGATTAGTATGCCCTAAAGCTCACTTGTACATGACATTTTGGATATGAAACAATGTATAATCATATTTTTGTTAAATGGCATTATGAGTTTCTTATATATAATCTCTGTTATGTTTTATCGATGCATGTATGAAGGTCCTTTGACTTGCACTAATGACTTGGGTGCGCAGTGAGGCTTGACGCACAGTAGGTCCAAGTCTAGATTTAGTCACATCATAAATTGAATCCATAACCAAATAAGTAGTGTTGGGCACTCTACTGGGATAAGGTTATATTGAGCAAGTCTCCTCTTTGAGGGTGATCTACCTAGGTCATTGGAGGACTTTCTGGATTTGTCTCAATAGTACGTGTGTCACGTATTGGATAGGACCATTGTGAGTATGTTTTCTAGCGACGTACTATCAAAGAAAGAAAACAAGACACTCACTGCTACTAAATGATCATTGCTCTTAATCTTGGGTATATGTGGATGAACTAATGAAGTTAGGGTTTAGTACTTTGATTCACTGTGGGTGAGATCTTATTTTATTAGGATCAACAGCCTTGTGCATTGAGTGCTAAGTTATAATTAATTAGAACATGCATATGCAAAATGGAATCTATGTGCCCCCTTTGGGATTGTCCAAATTTATCATCCGAATCTAGATCTAGTGATACTACCTTTATAGGTGTGTCGGTCATATGGCTTGAGGGTCGCTCCCGAGATCAAGAGATTCCATGACCAAGGATGGTTGGCAATAGGACAAGAAACCTAACAGAAAAAGATACAGCTAAGGAGGTGATAGTACACAAGCCAAAGGACCGATCTTAGCTGTGGGTATACATAGAGGGGCATTATGGTCAGTTAAGACAAAGTTCACATTCTTTTGTGATAAGCTTTTGGGTAATGACAATTATTCTTGGAGTGCAACTTTGATCTTATGGTGGAATAGATCGAAGTTAAAAATAATTATTATGTCGCCTAGATCGGGCAAGGATAATTTTAATTATTTTTGGAAGCCAATGATAATTGTGTCTTCTTGGTCCCTTCCTAGTTGAAATGACTTTGAGAGAGTAATCTTGAAAGAGCAAATTCCATATTGTGGTAGTAGCCTTATTGGGCCAAAGCTTGAAATTGGGTTTGGGCTTTCTTTAGAGTCCAAGATAACCTAATTGGGCTAGGATGGTTTCCTATTGGGCTTGGGCCTCCACATGGATTATGGACTATGTGTTGGACTTGGATAATGGGCTTGGCCTAAGTCTTCCAAGACAAGTGGACAACTTGCAAAATACTACAAAACAAGTGGACAACTTGCACAAGTCTTCCAAGACAAGATTGACAAGTTTCAAAAGGAAATACTACATGGAAATTTTCTCCCACATTGAAAGTTTAGCAACTTTAGATGCCAAGGTTCTCTCTATAAATAGACAAGACCCTACACCTTTTATGTATTCCACTTTGTAGTTGATTTCTTCCTTTTGGCAAGAAAATACTACAACACATAGTACACACTTATTGTGTGATTTTTGCTCTAGTTTTTCAAGAGCATATTACTTTGCTTCTTCCCACACAAGAGGCTATTCTCTCAAGATAAGTCTCTTTAATCATAGGGAAGAAGACTAGGGAGTTGCTTATTGTGACACCCTTATAGCAAATTTTGGTGGCCTTGTTCGTGAACGGGAATAAAGCTCGTGACCGGTTTTAGCTTCATCAAAGGCCCCACGCTTCAAGAGGTTAGCTTTATATATTTTGCAAGTACTAGTTATATTAGATATATATGTTCTTAAGCATGTTCTTGTGTGTGTAATGTGGATATTTTATTTTCCTAGCATGTTTTCTTAGTTATAATTTAGAAAATATGGACTAGGATACCCCACACTTAATAATATCGATCCTACAATTGGTATCAGAGCTTAGGCTCACACACAACATGCTTAGACTATGCAAGAATATTGTATTTGCATAAATATATATTAGTCATCTTGTGAGTGGCAAGATTAGGAAATCTTGTGTTGCATATACTTGTGGTTTTATGCTTGTATGTGCAGGTAATATAAAATCCCCTTGATGGTTCGTATGTATGCATGATAGATTTTCGTGTACGGTCAACAAAGCTTGGCCATAGGCGATTTCATGTATAAAATATTTCTGGTTATTGCTTTTAGTTTCATTTAAATGAAGCATAGGATGTTTTGATATCCTTGTAATGTTTCTTTATGAAGCTTGTATTAGCAATAGCAAAGTGTATTATTGTAATCTTTGAAGACCAAGAAGAAAAACAAGAAAACAACATATAGGAATACTCTACCTGGTAAGCAAGTCGGACGACCGGGTGGACTTAACCGGTCGACCGGCTAGGTTGACCGGCTACTCCAGAGAGCAAAAAATTCATGAAGCAATTGGAGCCGGTCGACCGGCTCTTATTGACGACCGGCCGAGGCGTAAAAGCGACTATGTGTGCTGTTTTTGTTGAAGATTACAAGGAGCCATCAAAGAGGGATTCTAACATATTTTTGGTGGAAGTTTATAATGCATTGATATATGTTTTAACATATTTGCATTAGCATGATTGCCACCTAGAAATATGTCCACTCATTAGGGTTTATAAAAATTAGTCATACATATGAGTTGATTCTCAAAGATAGTTAAGTTTATGAGAATGGCTTAGACAAGAGAATTATAAGTGGCTATGTCTAAAGATGCCATGAGATCTCATGACAACATTAAAAGAACTTAACTTGAGATTTACATGTATATATATCAACCTAAGGGTCTATGCACCCAGATTTAGGTAAGAGATCTATTGTGATATTGCAATGTTTTAGTAACACAAAGGGGATTTACATATATCCAAAATGTGTTTAGATCTAAAACAAAGCAAGAATATCAAAGGAAACCCTTAAGTTAAAATATTGAGTGGGAGAGGGGACTGGAAATACCCCACGGCTTTCCATATCCGATTCACGTTAATGATAAATGTCATTAACTTCCCAACGGAAGGTGACATTTTGTCTAGATTTAACAAGGTGAAACATAAAATGTTTATTCAAAAGGGTGTTAGTAAGTTCGGCCATCCCATCGATGGAGTTCTTCACTAAAGATCGCCTTACGTAACATTGATTAAAGTCACTACCCTATCGGAGGGCTTAAATCAAGAATGTTTTGGGGAATAAACAATAGGAATAGGTGTACACTCAACTTAAATGGTAGGTTCGGCTATCCTATCGATAGACAAAACAGTGATTGAATTATTCAATTGGATCATATCCAGACAATTGTTAATTCAAATAAGTGGTGGCACTTAACTTAACATTCATAAGTTCGACCATCCCATCGGTGGAGTTCTTATGAGAATGTTGAGACACTGTTACATCGACTAGTTTAAAGGGTTGATCTGCTCAAAGGCAAATGATGTAAAAAGTACTCGTATGTTTTATTTCCAAAGATAGCATACATATTATACATGCATCAATTTTGTACTCATAAATTAATTATGATTATATTGTTGTATCCAGAAAAATGTCTTCGTTCAGTCCATTAGCTACAATTCTCAAAGAGCACAAGCTCACTGGATTGAATTTTGTGGACTGGGAACGAAACTTAGACATAGTACTCACTGCAGAAGAGTACAAGTATGTCCTAACAACTCCTTGTCCTATTGTGAGGGCTAACTCTTCTGAAACCCAGAAAGATGCTGAGGCAAAATAGCAGAAACCCAATAGTATGGCCAAGTGCTATATGATGGCTTCTATGTCAGATATTTTGCAGAGCAAGCATCATCATATGGAAACTGCAAAAAGAAATCATGACCTCACTGTCTCGTATGTTTGCTGATAAGAGCAGGCCCGCAAGGCAAGGTGCTCTTAGAGAAATTATGAATCAAAGGATGGTAGAAGGAGCATCTGTCAGGGAGCATATGCTCAAAATGATAGATTGCTTCAATACTGCTGAGATCCTAAGAGCAAACATAGATGAACAATCAAAGGTAGACATGATTTTGGAGACTCTACCGTCATCTTATACTCAGTTCAAGCTTAATTATAATATGAGTAAGATGAACATGGATATGACGGAATTAATGAAAGAGCTCCTAGCTGCAGAAGCCATAATGAAAAATAAAGGCCACATAAATATGGTTCAAGCATCCACTTCTGGACTTAACCCGAAAGGAAGAAAGTTCAAGGAAAAGGGGAACCAAAAACGTGGTCAAGGGAAAAAGAAGAAAAGTGGTGAACAGCCCAGCAAGCATCAGTGAAAAGCCCAAGGGCAAATGCTTTAAATGTGGCCTAAAAGGACACTGGAAAAAGGATTACCCAAAGTACTTGGCTCGAGGCCAGAAAGGTACACCTCTTTTGTTCTACATTGAAACCTGCTTAGTGGTTGATTCTACTGATTCTTAGATTGTAGGCTCTGGAGCCACTAACCATATTTGCAATTCTTTGTATTGGTTTCAGGAAATGAAGGAACTAGCTAAAGGGGAGTTTGCTCTGAGGTTGGGTAATGGAGCAAAAGTATGGGTCAGTGGGAGGAATGTGCTTAAATTTTCCCTGTAATAGGAAGATATTTTTGAACAATGTTTATTATGTTCCGGATGTACGTAAAAACCTTATCTCTATTTCGCAATTAATATTAGAGGGTTTTTGCATTAATTTCCATTCTGGTGTTGATATCAGTAGAGATGGAAATATTATTTGTTCCGGTAGCATGCATGATAATTTGTTCTATATAAAACCTATTACAAACTCACTGCATAATATAGAACAAACTAATTCCCAGAAAAGGAAGGTTTCTTCGACCAATGATACATATCTTTGGCACCTACGCTTAGGATATATCAGTCTAAAGCGAATTTGGAGATTAGTCGAGGATGGGCATCTTAGCTCATTAGATCTCGAAGATCTACCTCCATGTGAATCTTGTCTCAAAGGGAAGATGACTAAACAGTCATTTTCTTCTAAAGGAGAAAGGGCCAAAGAAGTATTGGAATTGGTTCACACTGATGTGTGTGGTCCTATGAGCAAACCACCACGAGGAGGTTATGAGTATTTCATTACTTTTACTGATGATTACTCTAGGTATGGATACGTATATCTAATGCGACGCAAGTCTGAATCCTTTGAGAAATTCAAAGAGTTCAAAGCTGAGGCAGAGCGGAAATTAGATAAACATATCAAAGCCCTTCGGTCTGATCGAGGTGGCGAATACCTCTCAGGTGAGTTCAGAGACTATCTTACACAAGAAGGGATAGTGTCTCAATTGACTGCACCAGGGACTCCTTAGCAAAATGGTGTAGCAGAGAGAAGAAATCGTACCCTATTGGATATGGTTAGGTCAATGATGAGTCATGCATCATTACCTTTATCTTTTTGGAGTTATGCCATTGAAACAGCGGCATACATCTTGAACTTGGTACCATCCAAATCAGTACCTAGGACACCTCAAGAAATGTGGACTGGGCGTAAGCCTAGTCTAAATCATCTCCACATTTGGGGCTGTCCAGCTTATGTACTTAATAGTAATGCTTCAAAATTGGAACCAAGATCCGAGTTATGCTATTTCATTGGATATCCTAAGGGAACCAGAGGTGGGATCTTTTATAATCCTAAGGAGCAAAAGGTGTTTACAAGCACCCATGCTAGATACTTAGAGAATGATGAAATGGTCCAGAAAACACCAGATTCAAGTTGTTCTAGATGAGATTTCACAAGAATCTCCAAGAACACCGTGGTAATCGTGGAATGAAAAAGAACAGCATATTACACCTAATATATCGAAGCATCGTCGTAGTGGGAGAATATCCAAGCCTCCTGATAGATACTATGGAGAGTCCTTTCAGACTTCTTCAGAGAATCAGGTGGTGGATCCCGTAAGTTATGATGAAGCAGTTTTTGACATAGATGCCGACAAATGGCATAAGGCAATGGATTCAGAGTTAGAATCTATGTATTCTAACAAAGTCTGGGATCTTGTAGTTGCACCTAAAAGGGTAAAACCTATAGGGTGCAAATGGGTCTACAAGAGAAAAAGAGGAGTTGATGGAAAAGTTGAAACCTTTAAAGCAAGGTTGGTGGCGAAAGGTTATACTCAGAAAGAAGGGATCGATTATGAGGAAACTTTCTCACCAAAGAGCCATGCTTAAATCCATCAGATACTTCTTGCCATCGCTTGTCATTATGACTACGAGATATGGCAAATGGACGCCAAGACACCTTTCTTAATGGGGAACTTGATGAGACCATTTACATGACACAACCAGATGGATACATTGCTAAAGGCCAAGAACATATGGTTTGTAAATTAAAGAAGTCCATTTATGGATTAAAACAGGCATCTAGAGCATGGAACATCAAATTTGATCAGGTAATTAAATCTTATGGTTTTGATCAAAATATTGATGAACCTTGCGTGTATAAAAGGTGTAATGGAAATGCTATAGCTTTTTTGGTTCTATATGTGGATGATATCCTACTAATTGGAAATGATGTGGGGATGCTATCATCCATAAAGGTTTGGCTTTCTACTCAATTTCAAATGAAGGATTTAGGAGAAGCTAGTTATGTTCTAGGCATCAAGCTTATGCGAGATCGTAAGAACAAAAGGCTAGCCCTATCTCAAGCTTCATTTATTGAGAGGATATTAGTCAGGTTTAACATGCAAAACTCTAAGAAGGCCTTGTTACCTTCTAGACATGGAGTTTATCTATCTTGGGATCAATGTCCTAAAACACCTGAGGAGATAGAGAGCATGAAGCGAGTTTCTTATGCTTCAGCAGTTGGAAGTCTCATGTATGCCAGGTTATGTACTAGACCAGATATCTGCTTTGCTATTGGCATGGTTAGTAGATATCACCAAACCTCGGATCAGCACATTGGGTCGCGGTTAAGCATATATTCAAATTCTGCAAGGAACAAAGGATTATGTACTAGAATACCATGCAGATGATCTAACACCATTAGCCTATACAGACTGATTTCCACCGACAGAGATTCCAGAAGTCTACTGGATATGTTTTCACTCAGAGGAGCTATTTCATGGAGAAGTGTGAAGTAAAATTGTATTGCTGACTCTACCATGGAGGCCGAGTATGTAGCAGATCCGAGGTGCGAAAGAGGCGATGGCTAAGAAAGTTCTGTTAGACCTAGAGATTATCTTTGGCAGCTCACGGACCAATAACATTGTATTGCGACAACAACGGTCTTTGTTTCACGGCAAAGAGCCCAGAATCACAAAAGGGTAAACACATTGAACGGAAATATCATTTGATTCGTGAGTTTATCCAAAGAGGAGATGTAGTAGTTGACAAGATAGCTTCAGCAGAAAACTGCACTCCATTTACTAAGACTCTTTCAGAGAAAGTGTTTGCCACACATTTAGAGTCTTTGGGTATTAGGCTTTGCAGAAGTAATCTTTAGTGCAAGTGGGAGATTGTTAGGATTAGTATGCCCTAAAGCTCACTTGTACATGACATTTTGGATATGAAACAATGTATAATCATATTTTTGTTAAATGGCATTATGAGTTTCTTACATATAATCTCTGTTATGTTTTATCGATGCATGTATGAAGGTCCTTTGACTTGCACTAATGACTTGGGTGCGCAGTGAGGCTGGACGTACAGTAGGTCCAAGTCTAGATTTAGTCACATCATAAATTGAATCCATAACCAAATAAGTAGTGTTGGGCACTCATCGATAAGGTTATATTGAGCAAGTCTCCTCTTTGAGGGTGATCTACCTAGGTCATTGGAGGACTTTCTGGATTTGTCTCAATAGTACGTGTGTCACGTATTGGATAGGACCATTGTGAGTATGTTTTCTAGCGACGTACTATCAAAGAAAGAAAACAAGACACTCACTGCTACTAAATGATCATTGCTCTTAATCTTGGGTATATGTGGATGAACTAATGAAGTTAGGGTTTAGTACTTTGATTCACTGTGGGTGAGATCTTATTTTATTAGGATCAACAGCCTTATGCATTGAGTGCTAAGTTCTAATTAATTAGAACATGCATATGCAAAATGGAATCTATGTGCCCCCTTTGGGATTGTCCAAATTTATCATCCGAATCTAGATCTAGTGATACTACCTTTATAGGTGTGTCGGTCATATGGCTTGAGGTTTGCTCCAGAGATCAAGAGATTCCATGACCAAGGATGGTTGGCAATAGGACAAGAAACCCAACGGAAAAAGATACAGCTAAGGAGGTGATAGTACACAGGCCAAAGGACCGATCTTAGCTGTGGGTATACATAAAGGGGCATTATGGTCAGTTATTTAGTAGATCAAAGACAAAGTTCACATTCTTTTGTGATAAGCTTTTGGGTAATGACAATTATTCTTGGAGTGCAACTTTGATCTTATGGTGGAATAGATCGAAGTTAAAAATAATTATTATGTCGCCTAGATCGGGCAAAGATAATTTTAATTATTTTTGGAAGCCAATGATAATTGTGTCTTCTTGGTCCCTTCCTAGTTGAAATGACTTTGAGAGAGTAATCTTGAAAGAGCAAATTCCATATTGTGGTAGTAGCCTTATTGGGCCAAAGCTTGAAATTGGGTTTGGGCTTTCTTTAGAGTCCAAGATAACCTAATTGGGCTAGGATGGTTTCCTATTGGGCTTGGGCCTCCACATGGATTATGGACTATGTGTTGGACTTGGATAATGGGCTTGGCCTAAGTCTTCCAAGACAAGTGGACAACTTGCAAAATACTACAAAACAAGTGGACAACTTGCACAAGTCTTCCAAGACAAGATTGACAAGTTTCAAAAAGGAAATACTACATGGAAATTTTCTCCCACATTGAAAGTTTAGCAACTTTAGATGCCAAGGTTCTCTCTATAAATAGACAAGACCCTACACCTTTTATGTATTCCACTTTGTAGTTGATTTCTTCCTTTTTGGCAAGAAAATACTACAACACATAGTACACACTTATTGTGTGATTTTTGCTCTAGTTTTTCAAGAGCATATTACTTTGCTTCTTCCCACACAATAGGCTATTCTCTCAAGATAAGTCTCTTTAATCATAGGGAAGAAGACTAGGGAGTTGCTTATTGTGACACCCTTATAGCAAATTTTGGTGGCCTTGTTCGTGAACGGGAATAAAGCTCGTGACCGGTTTTAGCTTCATCAAAGGCCCCATGCTTCAAGAGGTTAGCTTTATATATTTTGCATGTACTAGTTGTATTAGATATATATGTTCTTAAGCATGTTCTTGTGTGTGTAATGTGGATATTTTATTTTCCTAGCATGTTTTCTTAGTTATAATTTAGTAAATATGGACTAGGATACCCCACACTTAATAATATCGATCCTACAGAGTAGATATATTTCTAGGTGGTAATCATGTTTATGCTTATGCAAATATGTTAAAACATATATCAATGCATTATAAACATCCACCAAAAAATGTTAGAATCCCTCTTTGATGGGGCTCCCTGCAATCTTCAATTCAAAAAGCATAAAATAGCAATCTTTGTTGTAATTTTTGCTAGAGTCGGTCAACCACAAAGGAGGAGTCGATCGACCGACTGAGACATATTTGCTTCCGTATGCTATTTTTCCTTGCTTATCTCCTTGGTCTCTTGAAGATTACAGTAATAATGTATTATGCTATTGCTAATACAAGCTTACAATCATAAAAGAAACATTACAAGAATATCAAAACATCCTATGCTTCTTTTAAATGAAGCTACAAGCAATAACCATAAAGATCTATACATGAAATCGCATATGGCCAAGCTTTGTTGACCAAACACGAAACTTTATCATGCACACATACGAACCATCAAAGGGATTTTATATCAACTACGCATATAAGCATAAAACCACAAGTATATGCAACACAACATTTCCTAATCTTGCCACTCACAAGATGACTAACATATTTATGCAAATACAATATTCTAGCATAGTCTAAGCATGTTGTGTGTGAGCCTAAGCTCTGATACCAATTGTAAGATCGATAATATTATATGTGGTCTATCCTAGTCCATATTTTCAAAAATACTACCAAGAAAACATGTTAGGAAAATAAAATAACCACATAACACACACTAGAACATGCTTAAGAACATATAGAATATAACTAGTATTTGCAAAATATGTAAAGCTAACCTTTTGAAGCGTGGGACCTTTGATGAAGCTAAAACCATCACGAGCTTTGTTCCCGCTCACAAACAAGGCCACCAAAAAAAAATTTATTAGAAGGGTGTCCCAATGTGCAACTCCCTAGTCTTCTTCCCTATAGTTAAAGAGACTTTTCTTGAGAGAATAGCCTCTTGTGTGGGAAGAAGCAAAGTAATATGCTCTTGAAAATCTAGAGCAAAAAAATCACAAAATAAGTGTGTACTATGTGTTGTAGTATTTTGTTGCCAAAAAGGAAGAGATCAACTACAAAATATTTGGATGCTAGAAATGGTTTAAGGTCTTGCCTATTTATAGAAAAAGTTTGCCACTTAAACCTTGTAAACCTTCCATGTGGAAAACTTTCCTAGTAGTTAATGTTTGCCACATGTCATGGAAGTTACTTGTACAATTTGAATTCTTCTTGTAGTAACTTTCTAGCACATGTCTTGGAAGATAGAGCCAAGCCCACAATCCAAGCCTAACACATATCCAAAATCCATGAGGAGGCCCAAGACCAATAAGAAACCATCCATGTCCAATTAAGTTTTCTTAGACTCTAAAGAAAGCCCAAACCCAATTCCAAGCTTTGGCCCAATAAGGCTATTACCATAATATGGAATTTGCTCTTTCTAGATTACTCTTTCAAAGTCATTTCAACTAGGGGAGGGACCAAGAAGACACAATTAACCTTGGCTTCCAAAAATAATAAAAAAATGTCCTTGCCTGATCTAGGCAACATAATAATTATTTTTAACTCCGATCTATTCCACCATAAGATCAAAGTTGCACTCCAAGAATAATTGCTATTACCCAAAAGCTTATCACAAAAGAATGTAAACTTTGTCCTTGACCTACTAAATAACCGATCATAATGCCCCTCTATGTATACCGATAACTACGGCCAGTCCTTTGGCCTGTGTACTATCACCTCCTTAGTTGGACCTTTTCTTTTGGGTCTTTTGTCCTATTACCAACCATCTTCGGTCATGAAATCTCTTGATCTTGGGAGTCACCGTCAAGCCATATGATCGATACACCTATAAAGGTAGTATCACTAGATCTAGATTCGGTTGATAAATATGAACAATCCCAAAGGAGGCATATAGATTTCATATTGCATATGCATGTTCCAATTATTTAGAACTTAGCACTCAATGTACAAGGCTATTGATCCTAATAAAGTAAGATCTCACCCACAGTGAATCAAAGCACCAAACCTTAACTTCATTAGTTTATCCACATATGCTCAAGATTAAGAGCAATGATTATTTAGTAGCAATGAGTATCTTGTTTTCTTTCTTTGATAGTACGTCTCTAGAAAACATACTCACAATGGTCCTGTCAAATACGTGACACGTGTACTATTGAGACAAATTCGGAAAGTCCTCCAATGACCTAGGTAGATCACCGTCAACGAGGAGACTTGCTCAATATAAACTTATCCCGGTAGAGTGCCCAACACTACCATTCAGTTACAGACTTAATTTATGACGTGACTAAATCAAGACTTGAACCTACTGTACGTCCAGCCTCACTGTACACCCAAGTCATTAGGTCAAGTTAAGGGACCTTTATACATACATCAATAAAACATACCAGAGATAATATGTAAGGAACTCATAATGCCATTTAACAAAATGATTATACATTGCTTAACATTCAAATTGTTATATACAAGTGAGCTTACCCATATTATATTTAAGCTTGAAATGGGTGTGAGACCGTGGTAGAGTCTTTGAAATCATATCTACCTTGGACTGTTCATCTATGTTTACTCCTAGGATCTTGGCAGTATTAATGTAATCCATCATTTTGAGCATATGCTCTCTAACAGATGCTCCCTCTGCCATCCTTTGGAGCATAATTTCTCTAAGAGCACCTTGCCTTGTGGGCCTGCTTTTATTGCCAAACAGAAGAGATAGTAAGATCATGATTTCTTTTGCAGTTTCCATATAATAATGCTTGCTCTACAAAATATTTGACATAGAAGCCATCATATAGCACTTGACAATACTATTGGCCTTTTGCCATTTTGCCTCAGCATCTTTCTAGGTTTCAAAAGAGTTTGCCCTCACAACAGGACAAGGAGTTATTAGGACATACTTGTACTCTTCTATGGTGAGTACTATGTCCAAGTTTGATTCCTATACCACAAAATTCGGTCCAGTGAGCTTATGCTATTTGAGAATTGTAGCCAGTGGGCTAAATGAAGACATTTTCTAGATATACAACAATATAATCATAATTAATTTATGAGTATAGAATCGATGCATGTATAATATGTATGCTATCTTTGGAATTAAAACATACAAATACTTTTACATCATTTGCCTTTGAGTAAATTAACCCTTAAACTACTCGATGTAACATTGTCTCAATGTCCTCACAAGAACTCTATCGATGGGATGACCAAACTTATGAAAGTTAAGTTAAGCACGATTGCTTATTTGAATCGACAATTATCTGGATATGATCCAATTGAATAATTCAATCATTGTTCTATTTGGCTTCTTAAATTCGGTAGCAAACTCTATTGATGGGATAGCCAAACCTACCATTTAAGTTGAGTGTATACATATTCCTTATGTTCATTCCTTGTAACATTCTTGATTTAAGCCCTCCGATGGGGTAGTGATTTTAATCAATGTTACATGAGAAGATCTTTAGTGAAGAACTCCACCGTTGGGATGGCAGAACTCACTAACACCCTTTTGAATAAACATTTTCAATTCACCTTGCTAAATCTAGGTAAAGTATCACCCTCCAATGGGGAATTAAATGACATTTACTATTAGAGTGAATCAGATATGGAAACTTGTGGGGTATTAACAATCCCCTCTTGCACTCAATATTTAACTTAAGGGGTTTCTTTATTTTTGGTATTGTTGCTTTGTTTTAGACCTAAACATTCTTTGGATTTGCGAAACACTTTGGTTTTTGCAAATCCCTTTTGTGTTACTAAAACATTGCAATACCATAATAGATTATTTACCTGAATCTAGGTATATTGACTCTTAGGTTGTCATACTGTAAATCTCAAGTTAAGTTCTTCATTTTTTTTCATGAGGTTGTATGTCACCTTTAGACATAATAGCATACAAATATTTTGTCTAAGCCAATCTCATTTAAATTAAGTTAACTATCTTGAGAATTTACAAATAGGGTTGGCCAATTTTAAACCCTAATGAGTGGACATGTTTCTAGGTGGTAATCATGTTTATGTTCATGCAAATATGATCAAAACATATATCACTGCAATATAAATATCCACCAAAACATGTTATAACCCCTCTTTGATGGTTTCCTGCAATCCTCAGTGCAAAAGCACAAAACAATAGCATTTCCTGGATATTTTGCCTCTGTCTTCTCTTGCACTTTTCATTTTGTTGGGGAATTGCACAAGAAAATACTTTGCTAATGCTAATATAGACTTACAACCATAAAAGAAACATTACAAGGATATCAAAGACATCCTATGCTTTTTTAAATGAAGCTACAAGTAATAACCCTAAAGATCTATACATGAAATCACCTATGGCCAAACTCTATTGACCGTACACAATGTTCTAGCATACATACCTATGAACCATCAAAGGGGTTTTCTATATCACTGGCACATACAAGCATAAAACCACAAGTATATGCAACATGAAATTTCCTAATCTTGCCACTTACAAGATGGCAGACATACTCATGCAAATACAATATTCTTGCATAGTCTAAGAATGTTATGAGTGAACCTATGCTCTGATACCAATCGTAGCATCGATAATATTGCATTTGGTCTACCCTAGTCCATATTTTCAAAGGATTCTACTAAGAAAACATGCTAGGAAAATAAAATAACCACATAACACACACAAGAACATGCTTAAGAACATATAGAAAATAACTAGTATTAGCATAATATGTAAAACTAACCTCTTGAAGCGTAAGGCTATTGATGAAGCTATAACTATCACGAGCTTTATTCCCACTTACGAACAAGGCTACCAAAAATTTAACCATAAGGCTGTCATAATATGCAACTCCCTAGTCTTCTTCCCAATGATTGAAAAGATTTATCTTGAGAGAATAGTCTCTTGCATGGGAAGAAGTAAAGTAATATGTTCTTGAAAATCTAGAGAAAGGACCAGACAATAAAGGTGTACTATGTGTTTTTGCATTCTCTTGCCAAAATGGAAGAGTTCAACGATAGAATTTTTGGATGCTAGAAATGGTTTAGGGTCTTGCTTATTTATAGGAAAAGTTTGGCACCTAAACATTCCATGTGGGAAACTTTTTTCCTTGTAGTAAATGTTTGCCACATGTGATGGAAGTTACATGTACAATTTGAATTCTTCTTATAGTAACTTTCTAAGACATGTCTTGGAAGACTGGGCCAAGCCCATAATCCAAGTCCAACATAGTTTATAATCCATTTAGAGGCCTAAGCATAATAGGAAACCTACCTAGCCCAATTAGGTTATCTTGGACTTTAAAGAAAGCCCAAACCCAATTCCAAGCTTTGGCTCAATAAAGCGACTACAACATATGGAATTTACTCTTTCAAGATTACTCTCTCAAAGTCATTTCAACCAAAGAAGGGACCTTGAAGACATAATTAACCTTGGCTTGCAAAAATAATCAAGAATGTCCTCGCCCGATCCAGGCAACATAATAATTATTTTTAACTCCGATCTATTGCACCATAAGATCAAAGTTGCTTTCCAAGAATAATTGCTGTTACCTAGAAGCTTATCACAAAAGAATGTGAACTTTGTCTTTTTCGTACTAAATAACTGATCATAATGCCTCTCTATGTATACCCATAGCTAAGGCTAGTCGTTTGGCCTGTGTGCTATCACCTCCTTAGCTGCATCTTTTCTTTTAGGTCTCTTGTCCTATGGCCAACCATTCTTGGTCATGGAATCTATTGATTTTGGGAGTAACCCTCAAGCCATATGACAAATACATATATAAAGGTAATATCACTATATCTAGATTCAAATGATAAATTTGGCCAATCCCAAAGGGAGCACATAGATTCCATATTGCATATGCATGTCCCAATTAATTAGAACTTGGCACTCAATGTGCAAGGCTATTGATCCTAATATAGTAAGATCTCACCCACAATAAATCAAAGTACCAAACTGTAATTTTATTAGTTCATCAACACATGCTCAAGATTAAGAGCAATGATCATTTAATAGCAGTAAATATCTTGTTTTCTTTTTTTGATAGTACATCTCTAGAAAACATAATCACAATTATCCTGTCAAATACATGACACACGTACTATCGGGACAAATCTGGAAAGTCCTCCAATGGCCTATGTAGATCATGTCAAAGACGAGACTTGCTCAATATAACCTTGTCCAAGTAGAGTGCCCAACACTACCATTTGATTATGAACTCAATTTATGACGTAAATAAATCTAGACTTGGACCTACTGTGCATTCAACCTTACTGCACCCCGCAAGTCATTAGTTCAAGTCAAGAGACCTTTATACATACATCAATAAAACATATAGAGATAACACGTAAGAAACTCATGATGCCATTTAACAAAATGATTATACATTGTTTAACATCCAAAATGTCATATACAAGTAAGCTTTAGGGTATACTAATCCTAACCCAAGTAAGCCCATGAAACACATTTAGGTAATATGAAGGGGGATAGATAGGGACAAGTAAAGAATAGAGAGACACAACCTTGTTTCCTTGTAGTCTGCAAATGCCAAAGACAATCTATTTATCTTCTAGCCTTCATCCTTCGTGGAAAGCACAAATGCTCTAAAAAAATAAAGAAGAGACTCTAAGATAACACCATGCAAGCTCAAATTGACATTTGAAATGATAAACTAGGATATATGCAAGAGGCATAGGATTGATGCACCAATGATGGATAGAAGCAAGGACAAGTAAAGGAGTTAAAAATCTAACCTTCTAAGAATACAAACAAACAAAAGAAGGCCTAACTATCAAAAGGAAATAAAAATAAAAGCAATCTAACCTATTATATACAAAGCAAGAATAAATGAAAGAAAACTATTCTACTATGTATAAAAGAAAGGCAAGAAAATACAAGAAGAATAACAAAATTATAAACAAGCCTAGGGTGTCTCTTGGTAGCACTGGATTTAACGCCTCCAGATAGGTGCTAATATTAGAGTAAGACATGTTTAAAATTACGTGGTACAAATTGCCAGATAATCAATGAAGCACAAAAGTTAGAGCAAAAGGGATCCTGTAATAAATGATAGGGCAAAGAATGAATAATGCAAGCCTTTTCCAAAATGTCCCACCCCGAAGTATGAAAAATCTATGCGTGCTTAAATGTGGTAGTGACCATGCAACAATGCAAATGATCATGCCCCACTGGTTTACTAACTAACCACCCATGGGCTTCTTCTTATGTTCTAGGTCTAAAAGACACACCTTTCTAATGAATTAATGAAAAGTCTGATGCATAAAAAATGGAAGGAGTATGCATATACCCTACATAGACATACTCAAAATAAAAGGCACAAAAATGTGCTCTCTAGAAGGAGACATAATAGGAGGAGAGGAGGAATAATTAGGAAGAATGATATGAACTAGAGGAGTTCAAGGAATTGATTTGGAGGAAGAGGAATTAGGATCAAGAATGGTGTACTCAAATAGGGAATAAGTGTCATCCAAAAGTCTCTCAAATTCCTCCATTTCATCCTCAAATGTTATACCTGAAGGAAAAGTTGTGCTTTCTATTGGGATTGTATACCTTCAAGGCTACTTGTACACGAATATTGAACTAGATATTTGATCATTATTTATATTTATGAGCACTTCTTACATATATCTTTGGTATATATGCGTGATACATTGTTTAAAGGTCCAATAATATAGTCCAAACACTTGGGTACGCAGTGAGGCTAGATGCATATTAAGTCCAAGTTTTGTTTTGGATGTATCATAAAGATGTCCATAGTTGGATGGTAGTGTTAGATACTCTACTGGGATAAGGATATAGTAGGCAAGTCTCTCGATAGAGTTGATCTACCTAGGTCATTAGAGGGTTTTTCTAAACTTAACTCCTAGTAAGTGTGTCATGTATTGGACAGAACTACTATGAGTATGTCTTCTGGAACCTTGCCATTATTTATAGAGGACAAGATACATATTGCTTTTGAGGGATCAATGCTCTTAATCATGAGCATGTGTGGATGAACTAGTAAAGTTACGGTGCAGAACTTTGATGTACCATAAGGAGAGATCCTGAGTGATAAGATTATATGAATTGTACGTTGGGTGTTATGTTATAATCAATCAGGACATGCATATGAAATAGTAGAATCTATGGCCCCATTAGATTTGTCTTCTTGGTTATCATAAATGTAAATCTAGTGATAGTACCCTTCAAAGGTATATTGGTCATTTGGCTTATGGGTTGCTCCTTAGATCAAGAGACCCATGATCAAGTGGTTATCAGTCATTAGACAAGAAATTCCAAGGTTCCAGATGTAGTCCTGGAGGTGATGGTTCCCCTTGACCGACCTTGACTACAGGTATACATAGAGGGGTGTTTTGGTCTTTTTGCTTAGTTGGTTGAAGACAAAGGTGACTACATGTAACAATCTTCTGCTTAGCCAGTAAGTATTCTTGGAGTGTAGCTTTTAGTCTTTTGGTAGAGTTGACCGGATCAAAGTGGCCACGATATCGCTAAAGTGGTGGCGAGGGCATTTTAGTCATTTTGGGAGAAAGGGTAATTATGCATTTTCGTTCTTTCATTAGCCACTTCTCTATTTGATAAATAATTGAGGAATTATTACGTAGATTGCTTAATTAAGATTTGAATTTAGAAGTTAAGAAAGGATTTAATTATCTGGATCTTCTTAATATAATTCATGGATATCTTAATTAGATGAGTGAGGACCAAATAAGAGATATTTAGTATGTGACATGAAATATTTGGGTGTCCTTTTATCCCAAAGGAATGTTCCTTATCTGGAAAGTTTAATGAAGGGTATTGAGGAAATTTCTATATTCCCTAGATCTTATCATTTTAGGGTAAGCTTAGTACCATAAATAGTACAATATAAGTATGACCCAAGATGAGGTTCTTTGATAATGTCTTTCTTGGTGTATGTGCATTATTTTTCACACACTAGCATCGAGAACACATACTAGTATCATCTTTCTCATTTTAGCCTTTATTTTTGCTCGCCCACTACATAGCTAAGTATCCTAGTTCTAGAATAGTGATCATAGTGGAGAAAACCACAAGGTGGTTACTTCGAGGAAGATTCGATGCAAAGAGGCCATTAATCTTCAAATTACGCGTCAAGCATAACAAAAACTACACATATTCTTGTTTTTATTTATTCTTGTTTTTATTTACGTATTTAGTGTTGATTCCTATGTGTATAACATGCGATGATACTATTTTCCACTACCATGATTAGATTATGGATTAAAATTAAAATTCGGTACCTAATCTTGAATATAGTCATAGCATATTAGATCCAATACACCCATGGGAACTTACCAAGTAGCTAGAACCACCACAAACTTAGGATTCCAACTCACGCACCCGGGATGCTGATTCTTCGTGCCCTATCAACTAACATGGCCTTTTAATATGCTCATAGCCCTAAAAAATACAAAGAAGAGAAGATATAGCACAATGACTCACAATCAACGCAAGAGCCTTATACACAACACATGAAAGAACAAAAGAGATACTTATGTCAAATGGACATTGTGTCACTTGACACTTATTCAACATACTTCACTTTTTAATCTTTTTGTTGCCATTTCGGCTTTTTTTTCATTTTCTAATTTTTTCACTTTTTTTTCCTCATTTTCACATTTTTCTTTTTTTTTGCATTTATTTCTCAATAAATAACATAAACAACAGGAAAAGAAAAAGAAGGGGCTAAGGTACACTAAAAGAACCAATCAAGGAAGGGACACTCGTATCAACAACTATCTAAAAATACTTTTTCCAACCAAGTTGAGGGGAAACTATAAGATGCATTTTTAGAAGTGCTCTCTTCCTACAGTTTTCAAAAGGATTCTCTTCAAAGTCTAGGTCATGCCCCAAACTTTATTCACTTACCACAATACACCCTCAACTTCTCTAATCAATTAAGTTAATAACAAAAGCCAATTCTCCAACCAACTCAAAACATGAAAAAAATCAAAACAATTAAACATATTTTGAGCAAAAACAAGGCATGCAAGAAAATCTACCCCATAAATGATACAAATAATAAAGGAACAACCACACCCCTAAACCTAAACTTTGTTTATCCTTAAGCAAATAGCATTCAAGCATAACAATCAAGCCTATGAAACACATTTGGGTAATGACAAGTAAAGAATGGAGAGACACAACCACGTTTCTATGTAGTTTGCAAATGCCAAAGACAAGCCATTTGTCTTCTATCCTTTATCCTTTGTGGAAAGTGCAAATGCTAAAAAATAAATAAAGAAGAGCTTTTGAGATAACACCATGCAAGCTCAAATTGACATTTGAAATGATAAACAAGGATATATGCAAGGGACATAGGATTGATGCACCAATGGTGGAGAGGAGCAAGGACAAGGGACTCAAACGTCTAACCTACTAAGAATACAAACAAACAAAAGAAAGCCTAAACTATCAAAATGTGAGGAAAACAAAAGCAATCTGACCTATTATATACAAAGCAAGAATAAATGAAAGAAGACTAATCTACCATATACAAAAAGCAAAGGCAAGTAAATACAAGAAGAACAAGAAAAATATTAATAAGCCTAGTGTGCTTCCTAATAGTGTTGGATTTAACGTCCTCAGTCAGGCGCCATTGTGAGAGTAAAACATGTTTAAAATTATGTGGCACAAATTGCCAGATAATCAATGAAGTTCAAAAGGTAGAGGGAATTGGAGCATGCAATAAATGATAGGGCAAAGAATGAACAATGCAGGCCCTTTCAAAAATGTGTAATCCCAAAGTATGATAAATAGATGTATGCTCAAATTTGGTAAGGACCATGCAACAATGAAAATGATCATACCCCACTTGCTCACTGACTAACCACTCTATGGCTTTCTTCTCATGATCCAGAACTAAAAACACACCCTTCCCGTGAATTAATGAAATGTTCGATGCATAAAGAATGGGAAAAGTGTACACATACCCTACATGGACTTGCTCAAAATTCGAAGGCATAAAAATGTGTTTGCTATGAGGAGACATAGTGGAAGAGGAAGAGAAATAATTAGGTGGAGTGATATGAACTAGAGGAGTTGAAGGAATGCATTTAAAGAAAAAGGACTTAGGATTAGGAATGGTGTGCTTAAAAGGGGATAAAAGTCATCCAAAAGACTATCAAATTCCTCCATTTCATCCTCAAATGTTACACTTGGGGGAAAAACTATGCTTTTTATTAGTATTGTATGCCTTAAAGACCACTTGTACACAAATATTGAACTAGATATTTGATCATTTATTATATTTATGAGCACTTGTTATATATATTATCTTTGGTATATATGTGTGATACATTGTGTAAAGGTCTAGTGATATAGTCTAATGACTAGGATGCATAGTGAGGCTGGATACACAGTAAATACACAGTAAATCCAATTTTATTTTTGGATGTGCCAAAAAGATGTCCATAGCTGGATGGTAGTGATAGACACTCTACCGGGATAAGGCTATATGGGTAAGTCTCTCGATAAGAGTGATCTAATAGGTCATTGAGGGTCTTTCCAGACTTCACTTCTAATATGTGTGTCACATATAGGACATAACCGTTGTGAGTATGTCTTCTAGAATCGTGCCATCATTCATACAGGATAAGATACTCACTGATTTCGAGTGATCGATGCTCTTAAACTTGAGCACGTATGGATGAATTAGTGAAGTTAGGGTGTAACACTTTGATGTACCATGAAAAAAGGTCTTGAGTGATAAGATTATCGGCCTTGTATGTTGGGTGTTGTGTTTTAATCAATCAGGACATGGATATGCGATGGAAAAGTCTATGTGCCCCCTTGGATTTGTCTTATTTGTCTTCATAAATCTTGATCTAGTGATATTACCCTTCAAGGGTGCATCGATCATTTGGCTTGTGGGGTCGCTCCTTAGATCAAGAGATCCATGACCAAGTGGTGATTAATCATTAGACAAAAAGGTTCCAGATGTAGTCTTGGAGGTGATGATTCCCTTTAACTGACCTTGACTACAGGTACATATAAAGGGTTATTTTGGTCATTTCTCTCGGTTGGTCAAAGACAGAGGTTACTACATTCAACAATCTCCTACTTAGCTAGTAATTATTCTTAGAGTGTGGCTTTTAGTCTTTTGGTGGAGTTGACCAGAGTTAAAGTGGCCACGATGTTGCCAAAGTGGTGGCAAGGGCATTTTGGGCATTTTGGTCATTTTGGGAGCCAAGAGTAGTTATGTCTTTTGGTTCCTCACTAGCCACTTCTCTATTAGATACATAATTGAGGAATTTATTATATAGATTGCTTAATTAAGATTTGAGTTTAGAAGCTAAGAAGGGATTTAATTATTTGGGTCTTCTATTTTTTTTTTTGCTGGACAAGTAAGCATTTCATTTCATAAAGAACATTACAAAACAAGCATCAGACAATTGCTTGCAGCTTATATCAAATTCAGTCTCCAATCAAAATACAGGAGGCAACTTTTAAAACTATCCTTGAATGCACATTCTATCCCTAATATTCACAAAAATGGTTCGAAAGATTTGTTCCTCTGTTGAGCAACCAGTGCCAAAAATCCTAGTATCCCTCTCCTTCCAAATATGATAAACCATAGCGTCAAAGCTTAGCAGTAGTACGTCCTTCTTTAACCCCTCTTTTTGGTAGTACTTTCTATCAACTCTTCTCATGGTACAAGTCTTGATCCTTAACTTCTTGTAGCATTCTTTGCAGATCCTTGCATTATATGGAAAGCCAAAAAACAAATGATCTCTAGTTTCTATAGCATTACAATAGAAGACACAAGAGGCATTTGACATAACTCTATAGGAAAGTAGCTTAAATCGTTGGCATTTCATATAACTCCACTGGAAAGAAGCTTAAATCAAAGGGTAGTCTATCCAAGAAAGTCATCTAGAGAATAACACAATTCTTGGGAATAATTGTTCTATGCGAAATCAATTCATGCCAAAAGACATCCGCTCTTTTATCTCTGATTTCATTCTAGGTAAATTTTGAACTAAAAACTCCCTCCTTGCTCAGACCCCACTTGATAACATCATCACCTTTAGAGTAGGCTGGAGCAAACTCATATAAAAACTATATTTCAATAGACCAACGCCACTGATCTTCCCAAATAAAATCATCAACCCTGCTATATAACTCATGAATATCTTAATTAGATGAGCAGGGACCACATAGGCGATATTTTGTATGTGACATGGAATATTTGGGTGTCCTTTTATCCTAAGGGAATATTCCTTATCTAGATAGTTTAATGAAAGGTATCGAGGGATTTTCCATATTCCCTAGATCTTCTCCTGTTAGGGTAAGCTTAGTATTATAAGTAGTACAAGATAAGTATGACCCAAGATAAGCCTCTTTGATAATTTATTTCTTGGTGTGTGATGTGCTTTGATGTGGTGTGTGTTTGTATTACATTTTCTACATATTTTAGAGGTGTTATATGCATATATAGTGGCATTAGCGTTATACATTTGCTAGAGATAGGCTCAAATGAAAATAATTGTACATACTTCAGTTTTAAATACAAATGCTACAATGATGACCCATTTTTGATGAATTAGCGGACTTTTGGGTCAATGCTGAAGCTTGCAAGATGATGGGTAATGAAGAAAAAAGGCGTACAGGTCTTAGGAAAGAGGCTGGAGGCAAAGAAGATGAAGATTGAAGCAAAAAGGAGGAATAGGTTGACCCCCAAAGGCTACCAGCTAGCTGATAGGGTTAATTGACAAATCCAGAGAACAGAAGAGCTTACTGGCTGATGGTAAGGTCAGCTAGTAATTCCAGAAGGCCACTTAGAGCTGGTCGACCCTTCCATTACCGGCTAGCCAATAGGTTTGACCGGTAACGTTACTGCTGCCTATAATAGGACCTAATTTTCAGCATTTATTATCATCAGTTCATACACACTTCACACCTTCTTTTCATACACACCAATCCCTAACTCACCCACTTTACACATATTTTTTCACATACTTCCCACTTGGATTCAAGCTTGTTTGAACGGATTTAACAACTTTGGACTGAGGATTTGCTCAAATTTCATACAAGGATAACTCGGATGGAAGGGAAGTTTCATATTCTCTTTTTCATCCTATTTTATATTATGCTTGAGTAGACTTAATTAGGGTGATTTAGCTTGTGTAATGGGTTGATTTAACACTCTGATGTTATGGGATATGATGGCTTAATATATATGCATACTTTGTTTTTCTTGTTCAATGGCTTTTATTCAACACATGTATAAATGTTTGATAAAATGCTTATGTGAGTAGTATGTATAAAAATTAGAGTTTATTTGCTACTAAACACCTCCAATCCATTTTATAATCATGTCCATGTGTTTATGTGTGGATTTAATGAAGTGGGCATTGCTTTTATTCATGTCTATATGTATGATAACATGAATAATAATGAATATAACTTCAATAATGCCTATATGTTGGTACCCAATTCTTATTGATGGTGTAATCTGAGCATGACGATGTTTGGTAGTCGAAAATAGGTCCATATGTTTGCAGACACCATAGGTTAGAACTTGTAAGATTGTGCACATAGGTCAAATTACGCTTTGGTGACCCTAGAATGATGGTGCACAATTTAGGACTAGCCTAGATCGAGCCCTTTTTAGCTTTAAATCCAGCTAATAGGAGCTTAGGTAGGTTTAGTCAACCTTAGTAACTCTAGATCTTGACTTTAAATCCAGTCAATGGTTTAGGAACTAGGGTAGGTTTGTTATACGTCACCTAAGAAGCTATTTAGTCCATCATATGGCCCTAGGTCACAAAGACCATGCCGTAGCTTTAGGAGTACATGCCTAGGAATGGACTCGCACTGAGTTCTAAGGATAAATTAGGACACTAGTTAGTGACCTAGTTAAAGAGCTTCCCATAGTTAAGCCATTTCCCATAATCCCATAGACTAACCCATTAGCGAGCATAAGTCTCCTTAATCCATTCCAATTGTCAATTTCCCTCTAGATTAGTTTTTTTTTTCCCATCTTTCATTCCCATTTCCTATATAGCAGTTCCATTGTTCTTCCTTTGTGCTCCCATATATCTAAAATACACAAAAATATGGTTAGTTTGGGTTTTCTTTCTAGGCACTTTCTAGGACAGACACGCATATAATCCTTTCCACAATATAACCTCCTATGGTTTGACACCCATTCTCGCACACACTACACTGCACTTATCCATGCACTTGCGGGCCTTTAGGGCTTGCACCTCTAGAGAGACATTAAGTTCTTGTGCCGTTGCCTGGAAGGCATGAAGGTTTATGTTCTTTGCTTATGTGTTACAGATAGTTTCTTGCTTTATTTGTTTGTTTTGCTTTATTTGTCTTTCTTGCTTTATCTTATTAGTTTAATTTCATATTTTCTTGTCTTGCTTCTTGTTTTGCTAATTTGTTATCTTGTGCTTACTTTTCTTTCTTAGTATAGCTTGCTTGTTTCTTTTGTTTATCTTTAGTTTTTTTTGCTTTCTATTTTTAGTAGACCTCACAGATTTGTGGCTTTATTACTGTAGATTTAGAAAAATTGTTAAAGTTTAGGTGGTTGAAGTGGCCGGAGTTAGGATAGTGTTTCATGCTTGATAGACGATCACTTAGGAATCCCTTAATTTCATTTAATCCTGAACCCAATAGAATTACATGTCAGTTTAGGAATTTAGGTGAGCTTTTAAGAGAGACGGCCGATCTAAATAATCCTCCTATTGCTCCTTTGGTTTCTCCCATGAATCCCATTCCATCACATGATCACTATAGGCATCCATAAGCCCAAGATCATTTTAGGCAAGAGCCCCTTAGGCCAGATCCACCCATAGATAATGAGCCCACGTTTAGGCAATTCTTACTCCTCAATGCCTTCGAGCCTAATTTGACTAAAGGAATTTTAAGATTAAGCCTAGTATGTTGGCTATGCTCCCTTCCTTTTGTGGGAGGTGCAATGAGAATCCCTTGGACCATAACACTAATTTCATAGAGATGAGTTCTACCCTTCACTTTCTCAGCATGTTTCAAGAGGTCATCCACCTCAAGTGATTCCCATTCTCCCTTAAAGATAAGGCTAGGTCTTGGTATCACTCTTTATCTAGTGGTTGCATCACATTATGGGATAAGCTTTAATCTAGGTTTTACCAAAAATCTTTCGCATGGCCAAGACAATCGACCTTAAGGCTTCTATTATGACTTTCTCCCAACACGATTTAGTGTCCTCTCATGAAGCTTGGAAGAGATTCAATAGACTTCTTCAATAGTATCCACACCGTGGGTATGGTGTTCATGACCTTCTGTAGTATTATTTTCGAGGTTTAAATGAACAAAATAGGATGATGGTCAATGCCACCTCTAGTGGTGGATTCTATAATTTGAGATCGGGTTAAGCTTAGGATAAAATGGATTTGTTGCTCAAGAACTCTTTTCAAAACACCACTATAGATAGGTCTAGTAGAGGAGTTAATAGAAGAGGTGTCTATGAGGTAAGAGTTTCTTATGATTTTTCCACCGAGGTTAGAGCGCGTATGATCAAGGTAGATCAATTCATCTTTTTGACCTTTTCCTCACAAGGTTGTAGAACTAGTTTCATAGGTTCGTCTTCTACCCTTTTGGTAGTTGAAGTGTATATTTTATGTTCTGAGTCATCTCAAAAGATTGTAACTTGTCCCTACACACCTCAGTTTCTAATTTCATACAGGAGCAAGTGTATGCTACCTAAGGCTATTCTTATAAGTATAACCCATATTCTAACTCGTACAACCCAGGTTAGAGGGACAACCCTAAATTCTCTTAGAGAGAAGGTCAGCATGAGTCATATTCCCATCCCTAAGCCCCACTCTAGCAATGACCCTATCCTATAAATCCCTTAGGGTTCTACAATGTCCATCAATCTTAGCTCATTGGTGTTCCTTAGCCTCAAACACTGCTTGCTTTTTCTAGTAGCCAGTCTTCTAGCTATGATAGAGTGAAGAAGATATTTTAGTTGATGTAGCAGGAGCTTGCTAGTAATAGCCAGCACATGGCTAAGTTAAAGACATAGTTAGGGTAGTTAGCTAGTCAGGTAAACACTAGAGACCCCGAGAAGTTTTCTTCTTAGCTAGAGACAAACCCTAGAGTTCAATCCTATTCTTTCACTGACACCACTTATCCCCCTTAGGCCCAGGCCAAAGCAGTCACCACTTTGAGGAGTAGTAGGATAGTGGATAATAAGGTAAGAGTTGAATATGTAGTGCCTTCACCTAGTGGTCCTTTTGAGTCTAGAGACCTTGATAGTAGCCTTGTAGAAGGAGATCCTAGAGAGAGTTCTACTGAGAGAGTAGAGCCCACAAGAGACCAAAGTAAGAGTAGTACTTCCTGTCCACATAGGGAGGAAAAACAGCCGTTGTATGAGTCTAGGGTTGTTGAGCCTAGAGTTCCTCACACATCTACATTAGAGAAGTCATCACCTAGTAAGGATACTAGGTTTCTCAAAGTCCTAGAGCATCTTAAGGATCTTAAGGTCAATCTTCTGTGATAGATATAATCTGTTCTATTTCCTCCTACTCCAAATTAAGGATCTTTGCGAGCCTCTATTATGACTAAGAAAGTGAAGTTCATAGAGAAGGTGAGTAGCATTTATACCTCGGGCCTTCTGCCTAAGTTAAGTGACCATGGAGCTTTCACCATTCCTTGTAGGATTCAAGAGATCCAGATTGACCATGCTTTGCTAGATTTGGTGTCCAATGTGAACCTCATTCCTTACTCAGTCTACTAGTAGCTAGGTTTAGGAGACTTGTCATGGTCCAATGTAAACCTCATTCCTTATTCAGTCTACGAGTAGCTAGGTCTTGGAGATTTGTCATGCACGCACATTACCATTGAACTAGCTGATAGAACTGAGAGGAGACCTGGGGATGTAATAGAAGATGTGCTAGTTCAGGTAAAAGAGTTCGTGTATCCTGTAGATTTTGTAGTACTTGATATGGATTTGGGTCACGATTCGAGGCATTCTACTCCTGTCCTTTTAGGTCACCCCTTCTTTGCTATTGTAGATGCCAAGAAATGAAGTTTGGGAATTTGAGGTCTACTATAAAAGTTGCAGAGGTGGTGAATAAGGCTAGTGTAGGAGGAAAAGAAGTTGGAGAAGAGTGCTTTAGAGTTGATGTTATTGATTATTGTACTGAGGACTTTGTAGAGAAGACTATGACTAATAGCGAGAATTTGAGGAAATTTAAGGATTTGTTATCTAGCATTGATTTAGAGACCTTAAAGCAGAAACTTGTAGCTTTCACCTCCATAGTTGGGGACTCTTTAATGGAGAATTCAATTGAGGTTTTCCCTTCTAGTCATGATTCTAGTGTTCTCCATGCTGATGAAGTTGAGGTTAAGTTCCCCATGGATGAACCTAGTCCGTCTTTAGAGCTTAAAACCCTTCCTAAGCATTTAAAGTATGCTTTCTTAGGCCCTAATTGGACCCTTCTGGTTATTATAGCTTCAAACCTCTTTAGTGAGCATGAAGAGCATCTCTTAGGAGTTCTTAGGAAACATAGAAAAGCAATAAGGTGGAAGATAGATGATTTGAGAGGCATTTTGGTGTGCATGCATAGAATTCATCTTAAGGATGGAGCCGTCCCTTCTAGGGAGATGTAAAAGAGGCTAAACCCACACATGAGTAAAGTAGTTAAGAAGGAGATCATTAAGCTCTTAGATATCGGCATTATCTATCTGATTTTTTATAGCGAGTGGGTTAGTCCAATTTAGGTAGTCTTTAAGAAGTTTGGGATCATGGTGGTAGAGAATGAGAGAGGAGAGCTTAGCCCTAACCACACTCCCAAGGTTGAAGAGTCTGTATTGACTATAGAAAGCTCAACTTGAGAACTAGGAAGGATTATTTCTCGTTGCCTTTTCTAGACCAAATCTTCGATAGAGTAGCTGGGCATAGCTACTATTATTTTCTAGATGGGTATTTTAGATATAATCAAATCCCTACGTTTCCTGAAGACCAGGAGAATACCATCTTTATTTGTCTCTATGGCATTTTTTCCTATAGAAGAATGCCTTTCAGTCTATGTAATGTGCCAGCAACATTTATGATGGCCATTTTTAGCGATATGATTGAGAATCACTCAGAGATATTCATGGATGATTTCTTAGTCTTCGGTGATAGCTTTGATGAGTGCCTTAGTCACTCTCCTTAGTCTTAGACCATCGTGTGGAGAAGAACTTAGTGTTAAGTTGGGAGAAGTCCTACATCATGATGTAGAGGGGTATAGTTTTAGGTTATATAGTTTAGTTTAGTGGAATCCAAGTTGACCCAGCCAAGGTAGAATTGATTAAAAAGTTGCCTGTCTCTAAGACTGTCAAGGATGTTAGATGTTTTCTAGGGCTTGCCGGATTCTACCATAGGTTTATTAAGGATTTTAGTCACATAGCATGTCCCTTGTCTAGGCTCTTAGCACAGGATGTTCCTTTCGAGTTCAATGATGATTGTTTAGAGCTTTTAAGAGGTTTAAATCCTTATTATCATCCTCCCCAATTATCTAGCTACCTGACGATAGTTTCCATTGCATGTATATACTTGTTTTGAGGTGTTTTGGGCTTCATAATATAGCATTTAAGTTGTACTTAGGGTTTACACGTTCACAGTTGAACTTAGGACTTAAATGCTACTTTAATGCGATTTGTTGCTTGTTTTAGGTGAGATTGGAGAGATGATTACACTTTGATTGATGGTATTTGGGATGTGGACTAAAGACAAAGGTGTTTGGGACTTAAACAACTCTTAGAAGATGCATTTAGAAGCGGCTGGGTGAAGAAAGAAGCGACCAAGGCGAAACCAAGTGGAATTGGAGCCAAATTCAGAGCTTGCAACCAAAGAAGGACATGGACAAATTTTGGACATGTTTTATGGAGCAAAAGATGGCTTAGGAGATTCCCAGAAGTGGTATAAAGCTCTATAAAAATGGTACGTGAATTGGAGCCAAAATGAGCAAGATATGAACATTTTACTGTCAAGGCCGGTTGACCGACCAAGGTCGACTGACCATATTAGAATCTTGTCCAATTTAGGCCGGTTGACTTAGCCCCAAGGCCAGTCAACCCGCTAGTCCCTTGACCTTGCACGTTGACAACTCTATTTTAGCTATTTTCAACATGTTTTGAGGAGTAACACCTACTAATTCACACACCCATTTCCCTAAACCTAAAATCCACCTAAAACCACCTCATGAACTCACTTCTAAACATATTTAGCACTTGGAATCAAGGATCTTAAAGGATTAAATAGATGATTTGGGTATAGCTCGTGGATTGTAAAGCGTGGCTATGGATAGAAGGGTATCTTTCTGTTATCCTATGTCTAATTATGTATGATTAGAGCTATGTAAGGTGATTATTCTTGTAGTTATGGATTGATTACTACTCTTTTGTAATGGGTACTTGATGGATTTATATACATACGCACTTTGTGCTGAGGGTTTCAAAAGTTATTTTACATACATGTATATGTGTTTGTTGAAATACCTCAATGATGTAGCATAAATATATTGAACTCTATTTAGCTACTAAACATTTCTAAATCATTATGCTAGCATGTCTATGTGTTTGTGTGATGATTACATGAAGTGGGTATGCTTATATACATGTCTATGTATGTGTTTGCATACTTAATAGCATGAATAGCTTCTATTGCATACATGTCGGGTGCTATAGCTTAAATTGGTGTAATCTAAGTATGTCTATGTCCTTCGTAGTAGAATACTCCAGAATATTCTCGAATGCCTTGCACTAGATGTGTTTGCTTTGCGCTTAAATGTCAATTTTTGCTATTGTGATGCGATCGATGGTGCATAATTAGTAATTAGCCTAGGTCAAGTCCCTTTTGGCTTTGAATCCAACCAATAGGTATGCAGATAAGTTTAGTTGACCTTAGTTCACTTAGGGACGAACTCACACCGAGTCCTAGGGTTAGATTGGGGAACTAATTTGTGGACTAAGTGCTAAGGTTAGATTTATCTAAATCACTTAGAACCTTATTAGATAGCCCTAATTCCTAAGTCATAAAGACCACGCCGTACTACTAGGCATCGCCACCTTGGGACAGACTTGCATTGAGGCTTAGGGTACCAATTAGAAGGCTAATTACATGTCTAGACAAGAGCACTTAGTTTAATCCATCAAGCAACCCAAGCAAGTCGTAGTAATCACCCATAAATAAGATGTAGTGACCCTATTTTGACGTTTGAATCCCCTTAGATTGCTTGATTCCCTTGCCACACACCTTTTATTTTCTTTCCCTTAGATTAGGTTTTTCTTTCCTGAACTCCCCTCATTTCAAAAACCCAAAAATATTGTAGTGAGGACCTCAATACGTAGCATTTAAGACATACTTAGCTTAGGACATCTTACATGTTAGGCCTCCTAGTGGAATTGACCCTGCACTTATACATACCGTACTACACACGACCCATGCACTTGAGAGCTATTTAGGCTTGTGCCACGAGATAGCATATCAAGTTTTTGCAACCATTGCCAGGGAGGCAACGGTTGTTTGGTTCCTTGATTTGTGTGTCTTAGTTTGTTGCGTGTTGTTTTATATTTTTATGTTTTCTTTATTGTGAATAATAAAAGGAAAAAAAATAAAAAATCAAAAAAATTATTATTTCTGAGCAACTTTAATATTTGGTGCTTAGCCTAGTTCAAACCCTAAAATGATGAAAATTGCCCTGCAAAATTCTGGACGAAAATTAGAAAAAAGAAACAAAAAGCAAGTTGTGTTAAATGCTATGGGTCCCACTTATAGTCCTTGTTACCAAAGAATACAAAGTTGTCTTGCATGTGAAAGCTAATGTCTTGCAATTTTGTTCATCTTTATGAAGCCTACAGTCAAATCAATGTTGGAGAAGGAAAGAAAGAGTGGGAAAGTTAGACAAATCCAACTTCTTGAGGTGGTGGTGGTCATCTATAAAAGGATGGTCTGTAAGTAGCGAAAAGGAGAATTGGGAAAATTTTTGGTGGCGGTGTACTGCAAGAGCAACGAACCAAAAGGAGGCTTCAACGTTTTATGCCAATTTTTTTTTTCAGATTCCTTTTGCTTTTTAGTACTTCAATTGAATAAGAGTTTGATTCTTGATTCTCAAACTTTCAGTTAGATTTTAGATTTTAGACTTTAAAGTTAATTTTAGTTTTATTCCTAGATTATTGTTTTAGACTTTAACTATTGTTTTCGGATTCTATGATGGCTCTTTAATTTAAATTACAGACTTATTATTTAGTAATCTATTTTAGTTTTCAATTTTAGTTTTATTATTTAGTTAGTTTATTATGTTTCAATTGTTAATTTTGATCGTCCTTGTTTTAGATTCTTTAACCATGAGTAGCTGAATTTCTTGTTCTAGGAATTAGATGTAATCTTTTGTTTTCCTGTGATTGCTTGAACTGTTGAGTGGAATATTGTTGATAGATTAATCTATTGTCTTAGGGTTGACTTTCTTGTGAATAATTTATCACTATTTGCATGTCTAAGCTGCTATATGAAGAACTGAAAAGTTAAGTATAGTGTTAGTTCATTGAGACAATAGACATAGGGTATTGTTCTTTAGAAATAAAAACAAATCTTGTGTGACACCGTATGACTCATGCATGCCTAAGCTGCTACATGACCGAATGCAAAGATTACCATAAAGCTTAATGGATTTATGTTAGTGCTTGTGATCACGAAAGTAGACATAAGGTTAGCTTAAATACAATTATGGTGTCTCGAAAGAGAACTTCAATGATTTTAGGGGATCTAGTCATTAACCTAGGGAAATTGAATTCAATCAATCAGTTTAATTTAATCACAGGAACACATTAGATGAAATCTAAATTCCTATAATTTTCACCATTAAGTGTTATCGTTCTATTTATTAAGTCTTGAGTTTAGATTTTTTATTTGTGCACTTTATTTTCGTCTGAATTGAGTTTTCTGGATAATATAGGGAGCTTTGAATTTTGGTAGTTGATACAACCTTCTTGTGGGACGATACTCTTACTCATTCTTTATTACTTGCCACGATTCTGTACACTTGCGAATTTCACACAACAAGTTTTTGGCACCGTTGCTTGGGAGATGATAGTGTCAATATCAATACTAGGAGTTTTCTATCTTAATTTAGAGTTTTACTTTTTATTTATTTAACTGTGTTAGTTTCTAGGTGCATTAAATTGAGGCGAAGTCAAAGCTTGGAATTGGTAAAATTTGATCTTGAGATTGAGAGAACGTTTCATGCACTGAAGAAAGAAAGAAAATGTGTGTTGAAAAAAGAGCAACAAATTGAGATGGCAGAGAACTACGAAGAAGAGGCGAAGGCACTACGTGAGTATGGTACACCTAGTGTATGAGGAGCTCGAACTTGCATTGTTAGCTCGCCGATAAATGCAAACAATTTTGAAATCAAACTGGGCCTTATTCAGATGGTGCAGTAAGATCAATTTGGTGGAGGGGTGACTAAAGATCCAAATTCACACTTGTCCAATTTCTTGGAAAAATGTGATGCTGTCAAGATGAATAGTGTGTCAGAAAATGCCATCCGTTTGAGGCTATTTCCTTTCTCTTTGCAAGATAAGCCTTAGGTATGGTTAAATTTTATATCTCCTAATTCTTTTACTACTTGGGATGCGCACTCATCTGCCTTTTTAGCAAAATATTTCCCGCCTGGTAAGACTGCTAAACTCAGGAATGATATCACTAGTTTTACTCAATTTGAGGGTGAATCTTTGTATGAAGCTTAGGAAAGATAAAAGGAATTGCAGTGAAGGTTTCCACACCATGGGCTCCCTGAATGGTTAATTGTCCAAACATTCTATAATGGGTTGTCACATTCTATTTGAATTACCATAGATGCAACTGTAGGAGGTGTTCTAATGGCAAAATCTACTGAGGATGCAACGGCTTTATTGGAAGAAACGCCTTTCAATAACTATCAATGGTACAATGAAAGAGCTATACCGAAGAAAGTAGGTATGTATGAGATGGATGGTATTAGCATGATAAATGCTAAAGTTGACTCTCTTGTTAAAATGTTGGGTCAATTGAATGTTAATGTTTTATCCAACCCAATTTTAAGTTGAACTTATTGTGGAGGTACTCACATGAGTTTTCAATGCCAAGAGCAAGTATAGTTTATTTCTAATGTTAACAGGTAGCAGAACAATCCTTATTCCAACATATACAATCTAGGATGGAGAAATCACCTGAACTTTTCATGGAGCTACCAAGGCAACTATCTTAATCCACCTTATCCACCAGGATTCCAAACGAGACCGCAAGGAGTGGCTCGACCTCAAGAGAGTAAGCAAGGATAGGAAGTAGCAATTGAGAAGCTTGCTAGTGTGACTACAGAAAGATTTGAGAAGATGGAGTCAAAAATAGATCAACTAGCTAACCACAATAGAAATTTGGAGGTACAAATAGGACAAATAGCTAGTTCTTTTAATTTTAGAACTCAAGGTAACTTGCCAAGTAAAACTAAAGTGATTCCAAGGGAGCAATACAAGGTAGTTACTTTGAGAAATGGTAGGCAGTTAGAGGAGGTAAAAGAAAAGAAAAGGGTAGATAAAGGAGACAAGGTTAAGAAAGAGGAAACCCCTAGTAAGCTAATTGAAGAAGTTGAAGTTAAGGAAGAGAAGGAAGCACCAACACCATCACAAGTCAAGCCATATGTGCCACCGGTTCCTTTTGCTCAACGATTGAAGCAGAAGAAGCTTGATAAGCAATTTGAAAAGCTTATAAATGTCTTTAGGCAACTTCACATTAACATTTCTTTTGTAGATGCTTTGGCACAGATTACTGCTTATGCCAAGTTTCTCAAAGAAATCATGTCCAAACAAGAGGAAATTGGATGACTATGAGATGGTGGCCCTCACTGAGGAGTGTAGTGCAATAATTCAAAACAAGCTTCCGCCAAAGCTTAAGGATCTAGGGAGTTTTTCTATTCCTTGTACTTCTGGGAATGTTAATTTTTCTAAAGCTTTGTGTGACTTAGGTGCAAGTGTTTCGCTTATGCCTTTGTCTATTTCTAGGAAACTTGGACTTAAAGAGATCAAACCTATTATAGTTTCCTTACAGTTGGCAGATAGATCCATCAAATTTCCTATTGGGATATTGGAGAATGTTCTAGTTAAAGTTGGAAAGTTCTTTATCCTGGTAGACTTTATTGTGCTCGAGATGGAAGAAGATATTGAGATTCCTCTTATTCTAGGGCAACCATTCTTGGCTACTGCAAGAGTAATGATAGATGCGAAGAATGGTAAGTTAACCTTAAAAATAGGAGAGGAGGAAGTTGAGTTCAGTTTGTTCAAGGCAGGCAAGTTCCTTTCTTCCACAGCTAGTTGTTGCAAGGTGGACTTAACTTCACTGCATGACAAAAATGAAGAGATTGCAACCATACCACAATTTCTAGAAGCTTCACAACAAAGGCCTCATCCAAGAATGGCTTCAACTAAGAAGTTGGACAAAGGTAAGCATGGTCCTCTACCTCCAATTGAGCGGGCATCAACTCTTGAGTTAAAATCATTATGATCATATCTCAGGTATGTGTATTTAGGGAAGAATAACACTTTACCTGTGAATGTTAATGCTAATGTGCAATTTGATAAATTGTTGAAATTGAGATCTCAAAAGAGAGATTTAGAGGTTGAACAATAAGTGTTGCTTGAGAATTCATGCCTTAAGCTATTTCCATGCAAACTCAAATCACGATGGATAGGTGAAGGTGTGCACAAAGGGGTCACTTATCCCCCTTTCAAATCCTCATCATTAAAGATGTGAACATCGTCAAGCTAATGACAGTAAAGAATCGCTACTTGGGAGGCAACCCAAGTTTAATGTCTTTGCTTTTATTTTCTTTTCTTTTGAGTTTCTGAACATTATGCTTTAGTTTGCTTCTTTGTTTATTTTTTTTGTAGAGATTAAGCTTCGCATAAGTTTGGGAGTGGTGGCGCCCGATTTCTCAAGCTTTGTGAGGAGGTCAATGTTAAAAAATTCAGGGAAGTTTCCTTCTCTCTCTTTTCTTTTCTTAAGATTGAGGACAATGTTATGTTTAAGTTTGTGGGTGGGGAAATTTTCTTTGAAAAAAATTTTAAAAAATTCAAAAAAATTTATTTTGTGGTTTTGTTGTGGTTTGAATATCACATGCCGATGATGAGAACATGGTTGAGATTGGATATAGTTCTTGAAGATTGACACTATTTTTTATGTTATTGTCTGATTAGGTTGTTAGGTTCATCTTGAATGAGTTCTTGAATTTTCTTGAGCACATAACTAATGCCATATCATTGTTAGCTTTCCTAAAATTGTTGATTGAGGAAAGCAGTTGAAAAGTGAGGAATTTTGTTGTCGATTGCATATTTGAACTCCAGAACTTATTTGAGTACCACTCGAGACAAAATCCTAGACAATGCACTATTAGGGAAATGATTTAGGCCATTTTTGGATCGTTTGAGCGTTTCAAGCCTGACCCTGTGTTATTTCATCCCTAGTTCACCCCTTTGAGCCTAAATATGTATGAGCCTTTTCTTTGTTTAAACCTTATTATCCTTGACCTTTTAACTATTATATTCTTTATCCGTACCCTTACAGGAGAACCTATGTGCTCCATTTTGAAGCAAAATGGTGAGTAGAGTTGGAGGGGTCCAAGGAAGTTGAGTTATTAACTGTAAAAAATTCTATTTTGGAAAAATAAGGAGAAGAGGATAAGAAAGAAAAGTTGCTTGTTGTGGATATTCTTTATGTTGTGAGAGACAGAAAAGAAAAAAAAGGGGTTGTTCATTCTTCAAGTTGAAAAAAGAAGAAACAGAGGAAAATTTTGAATTTGGAAAAAAATGAGTTTGAGAAAAAAATTTGAGAGAAAAATGCTGGAGTATGATCAATGGAATGATATGTGAGAAAGTATACGAAAAAGAAATTTGAAAAGTAGGGATGAGTTTGAGAAGTGAAAAAGAGAGGTTGTGATGTTTATTATTTTCGTGCTACAACTCTAAGAGTATTTTGTGCTTCATTGAGGTGTTCATTTGAGTTCTCTTGTTTTTTTGTGAATCCTATTCTATCGTTTCTTTTGTTAGCCCTTACTGAGCCTTACATTACAACCCTTGAAAAGTCCTATTGATCTTTGGTAGTACGTTGTCTACATTAGTGGAGAGCTGGTAGGAAAAGCAGGTCTATGGATTCCACTAAAAAAAAAAAAAGAGATAATGAAAAGAAAAAGAGAAAAAAAATTATGAAAAAAATTGAGAGAAAAGTTTGAGAAATTCTTTGAGTGAGAGAAAAGCATGATTATGTTATTGGTTATTCACACACACACACCAAGAACTCAATTTGAGGTGTTCCTGATATTTGAATTGAGACTCGAACTTTCACAGCGTCTTGAGTTTTCTTTGTGCTTTTTATTAGTTACAATTTCTGAGGCCACTTTATGAAATCAAACCATATTCTTAAGTTTAGTTCTTTTGCTCGAGGATGAGCAAAGTTTAAGCTTGGGCGTACTTGTTGAGCTTATATATTCTACTTATTTCAATACCTTTTCTAAACTTAATTTTGAGCTTCTTGGAAAATTTTTGGGATGAATTTGAACTTTTTTGGTTTTATTTTCAAAATTTTTGCAAGTTAGAAAAATGGACAGTTTCGCATAGTTTTCATATTTTGGCCATAACATTTTGCTCAGGTGTCTAAATGAGGTGATTCAAGTGGCTACGGAAAGCTAATTTTGAGATCTACAACTTTAATATTTGGTGCTCAGCCCAGTTCAGACCCTAAAATGATGAAAACTGTCCCTCAAAGTTCTGGACGAAAATTATAAAAAAGAAAGCAAAAAGCAAGTTGTATTAAATGCTATGGGGCCCGCTTTTGGTCCTTGTTACCAAAGAATACAAAGTTGTCTTACACGTGGAAGCTAATGTCTTGCAATGTTGTTCATGTTTGGGAGGCCTAAAGTCAAATCAATGTTGGAGAAGGAAAGTTGGACAAATCCAACTTCTTGAGGCTATGGTGGTCAGCTATAAAAGGGTGGTCTATGAGTAGTGAAAAGGAGAATTGGGAAAACTTTTTGTGGTGGTGTACTGCAAAAGCAACGAGCCAGATGGAGGCTTCAACTTTCTACGCTATTTATTTTTTTAGATTCCTTTTGCTTTTTAGTACTTCAATTGAATAAGAGTTTGATTTCGTGATTCTCAAACTTTTAGTTCGATTTTAGATTTTAGACTTTAAATTTAATTTTTGTTTTAGTTTTACTATTTAATTTCAGCTTTATTCCTAGATTATTATTTTAGACTTTAACTATTGTTTTAGGATTCTATGGTGGCTCTTTAATTTAAATTACAGACTTATTATTTGGTAATTTGTTTTAGTTTTCAATTTCAGTTTTGTTATTTAGTTAGTTTATTATGTTTCAATTGTTAATTTTGATTGTCCTTATTTTAGATTCTTTAACCATGAGCAGCTAAATTTCTCGTTCTAGGAATTAGATGTAATCTTTTGTTTTACTATGATTGCTTGAACTATTGAGTTGAATATTGTTGATGGGTTAATCTATTGTCTTAGGGTTGACTTTCTTGTGAATAATTGATCACTATTTGCATGTCTAAGTTGTTATATGAAGGACTGAAAGGTGAAGTATAGTGGTAGTTCATTCAGACAATAGACATAGGGTATTGTTCTTTAGAAATAAAAACAAATCCTATGTGACACCTTATGACTCATGCATGCCTAAGCTGCTACATGACCGAATGAATACATTACCATGAAGCTTAATGGATTTATGTTAATGCTTGTAATCACAAAAGTAGACATAAGGTTAGCATAAATGCAATTGTGGTGTCTTAAAAGGGAACTTTAGGGGATCTAGTCATTAACCTAGGGAAATTGAATTCAATCAATCAATTTAAGTTAATCATAGGAACACATTAGATGAAATCTAAATTCCTAGAATTTTCACCGTTAAGTGTTAGCGTTCTATTTATTGAGTCTTGAATTTAGATTTTTAATTTGTGTACTTTATTTTCGTTTGAATTGAGTTTTCTAGATAATATAGGGAGCTTTGAGTTTTTGGTAATTGATACAACCTTCTCGTGGGACGATGCTCTTACTCATTCTTTATTGCTTGTCACGATTTCGTGCACTTGTAGATTTCACACAACAACACGCAATGCCTAATGTCCCTAACAATCATGTGCCATTTCATGCATCTACATCTAGCTATCATGATGCTAGGAAGCCACATCATGCATCTTCATATTGAGGTCAAGATGACTCTTCATTTGGTCCACCTCTTTGCATTAAGAGCTTCGACTATTATGATGCCTGTACTTGTAGTGTCACCAATCAAGAGATCCACCATTCCCACTTGGTTAAGCCTTCTTTTTTTAGGTTGTCTTTAAGTGATGATGAAAACATTGACTATCTCCTATCCCTCATCCAATCTAATCAAGAGCAACTAGAGAGTTTGAAGCAAGATATCAAATCTCTTTTGAGTACTTGAAGAGAGCAGTTGAGAGTGTGTAACTCATGAGCGAGAATGTTGAGATACCTTTAGAACGAGTAGAAGAAATAGGAAAAGACCTCGATATGGGGGGCATAGTGGTAAAAATGATGATGTGTTGGAGATGCAACTAGAAAGAGAAGTCGATAGAGAGATAACATCATATAGTGAGGATGCAGATGAGATTGATGATAGTTTGGTTCTTGATGATTCCTATAGATATGTTTTTGAGGAAACAGTAACCTATGCTTCTAAGCTTTCAATGGCTTCTATTAAGTCTCATGAGCCTATCCTTTCTTCTCATCGCACACTATACACACATTTAGAGGTTGAATCTCATGATCATAGTACTTATTTGCATTTTGATTCTTCATTTAGGGAGTATAGAGTACATATCTCCTTCGAGCATTTGTGCATACATGACCCAAAATCCTTTGAGTCCATACCCCTTGTGACATGTGTGATGATATGATGACAATTACTAGCAATTAATTTAAGGATGTATTTGATAAGACTTTAGCTAGTAATGATTTAGAGTCATCCACTAGGGATAACAAGACATCAGTTTTGGAGGTTTTAGATTACAAGTCTCTTGAAGTTAAGGACCATTATGTTGAAGAGAGTAGAAACTCTAAGAAGACACCTAAGATAGAGATTGGTTGTCTTGAAAGATTAATTTATTGGTCTTTTTGGATGTTTGATGAATTATTATTAAAGAAAGAACCCATCAGGATTGAATCCATCCTACATGAGGAGTTAGAGCAACCTAAGCTTGATGATGTATCTTGTAGAGAATAAGAGTACAATATTTTGACTTCCCTTAGCTTTGCTCCTCCTTCTCCAAGTGTCACTCCCACTCTCTTTTCCCATTCTATTGAGTCTCCCTCTTTAGAGCTCACGTTTGTGTCTTCTAGTTTAGAACAGTTCCATCTAGGTTTAAAGGAACGTTTCCCATGTTACAAGCATTAGACCTATCTTTGACCCATGGGGAAGGCGTGTTCCTAGCCCTTGATTATGAGAAGAAGGCAATAGGGTGGTTAATTAAAGAGCAAATAAGGCATGATCTTTCTCGTTTATACATGACACCTTCCACACTTACACATACATTTTCATTTGATGATTTGGGGTGGGATATCAAAAAGGGGTGCATTGTGCATTCATTACCCCATCATATAGTGCATGACCATTTTCACTCTACTGTTTGTGCTTGGTTGAAAATCTGGCAATTTTTGCCATGCAATTTTAAACATGGCTTACTCTAACATTGGTACCCAACTAGAGATGTTAAATCCAGCACTACTAGGAGATACCCTGGAAGTGTTTATACTCTTTTTGTTTTTCTTGTTTTTTACTTGCTTTTACTTTTCTTCTTTTTTTTGGATATTTTCATTCTTTTTGTCTTTTTGCTTTTTCTTTCATTTCCTTTTCGTTTGTTTTCTTTTCACCCTCCCAAGTGTTGATTCTCAACTCTATCATTTCCCTTTCCCATGCATCTTGTTTATTCATTTGGTGATGCCAATATGAGCTCACATGGAAATGCTAATAATCATGAGATTTGAGTGTTTATGATTTGTGGAGAAATAGGGATTAGTAGTTGAATCATTATCTATTGGCATTGAAGAGTTTTGAAAGAACACAAGGTTGTATCTATCCTTTCTCCACTTGTACCTTTTATCTACCCCGTCCCCACCACCCTTACAATCTTTGTGTTGCTATTTGCTTGTTGTGCATTTATGTTCTATTTGCTTGAGGATAAGCAAAGTTTAGGTTTGGGGGTATGGGAGTTTGGTTTTATTGAATATGCTTTGTATAGAGTAGATGTGCATTATATGCTTAAAATGGTGAAAATTTTTAAATTTTGATGCATATAAAGTCATTTATCTCTTTGTTGATTGGAGTGTTGGCTCTTGTTATTGATTTAATTAATTGGTGAAGATAGGGCTATATTGTAGAGAGTGAATAGAGTGGAGGGAGATCCGAGTCTTGGAGGAGATGCCCTTTAAAGTTGTGGGGAGTGAGTGCCTCTAAGAATGTTCCTTGTAGCTACTCCAAGGCTTGGTTGGAAAAGAAGTGACGAAAAAGGGGTTTTGATAGGAGTACCCCTTCCTTGATTGGTTCTTTTTCATGTGCCTTCTTTCTTTTTCTTTTCTTTTTGTTATGTAATATAATACAAAAAGTGTGGAAAATCCTAAAAATGAAAAAGGCAATAAGCTTGAAAAATCCCCAAAAATGAAAAAAATGCGAAAAAGCCAAATGGCAACAAAAACATGAAAAAGTGAAATGTGTTGAGTAAGTGCTTAAGTGACACAATGTCTAATTAGCACAAGTTGCTTCTTTGTTTCTTTGTTGATTGTGAATGAGGATCTTCACGTCATTTAGTGAGCTATCGTGTTTGTATATTCTTCCTTCTTATTTTTAAGGCTATATGCATGCGGCGAAGGCTATGTTAGCAGAGGGGGCATGAAGTATCAACATTCCACGTGCGTGAATTAGAATCCAAAGCTTGTGGTCGTAAGGCTACTTGGGAATTTCCTGGAGGTGCAAGGCCCCTTGTAAGTAAGGGAAGGATCCAAAAAGGCTTGGAAACCCCTCTACAAAAGGAATAATCCCTTTATACTCCTTAGACTCTCCTTGGTAGCAAATCAATCCTTTAGGTAACCTGTTTCACCAACATTGAGATAGACTTAGGTTTAGGATTGCTTGGGAACAAGCAAGGAGAAGGTTTAGGGGTATTGATGTGTTAGTTTTGTCTGTGCTCATGCATTGCATGTATATACTTGTTTTAAGGTCATTTGGGCTTCATTTGGTGTATTAGTATTGCATTTAATTTATACTTGTGTGTATTAGGCTTTACATGTCTACAGTTGAACTTAGGACTTAAATGTTACACTAATGCATGTCTGTTGCTTATTTTAAGTAAGATTCAGAGAGACGATTGGATTTTGATTGATAGTATTTGGGATGTGGATTAAAGATAAAGGTGTTTGGGTCTTAATTAACACTTGGAAGATGCATTTGGAAGTAGCCGAGTGAAGGAAAGAACGACTGAGGCAAAACTGAGTGCAATGGGAGCCAAATTCGGAGCTTGAACCCAAACAAGGACATGGACAAAGTCTGGACATTTTTTAGGGTGCAAAAGATGGCTTGGGAGATCCCTAGAAGTGGTGCAAAACCATAGAAAAAATGGTGCACGAATCAGAGCCAAAACAAGCAAGATATGAACGTTTTACTGTCAAGGCCGGTCGACCTCTTGTAAAGGCTGGTCGACCGGCCAAATTCGAATCTTAGCCAATTCAGGCCGATTGACTTAGCCCCAAGGCTGGTCGACCAATGGTCCCCTGGCCCTGCTCGTTGATAGCTTTATTTAAGCCATTTTTCTGCAATTTATGAGAGGGAACATCTACTAATTCACACCTCCCTTTCCCAAAACCCAAAATCCACCTTAAACCACCTCAGACACTCACTTCTAAACATATTTGGCACTTGGAATCAAGGATCAAAGAGGATCAAACACAAGATTTGGGCAGCTCATGGATTGTAAAGCTTGGTTACGGATAGAAGGATATCTCTCTTTTATCCTAAGTCTAATTATGTATGGTTAAAGCTATGTAAGGTGATTATTCTTGTATTTATGGATTGATTACTACTCTTTTGTTATGGGTACTTGATGGATTTATATACATATGCTTTGTGCTTAAGGTTTCAAAGGCAATTTTTTATCCATGTCTATGTGTTTGTTGAAATGTCTCAATAATGTAGCATATATATGTTGACGTCTATTTAGCTATTAACCATTTCTAAATAATTATTTTAGCATGCCTATGTGTTTGTGTCATGATTACCTAAAGCGGGTATGCTTATATATATGTCTATATATGTGTTTGCATACGTAATAGCATGGATAACATCTATTGCAGACATGTCAGGTGCTATTGCTTAAATAAGTGTAATCTAAGTTTGTCTATGTCCTTCGTAGTAGAATACTCTAGAATATTCTCGAATGGCATGCCCTAGATGTGTTTACTTTGCACTTAAATGCCAATTTCTGCTATTGTGATGCGATTGATGATGCACAACTAGTAACTAGCCTAGGTCGAGTCCTTTTTGGCTTAAATCCAGCTAATAGGTGTTTAAATAGGTTTAGTTTGACCTTAGTTTTCTTAGGAAGGCTAGTTAGTCCACCCTAACACCCTAAGTTCATAAGGGCCACGCTGTACTGCTAAGCAGGGTGCAACTTAGGGACGGACTGGCACTGAGTCCTAGAGTCAGATTTTTTAACTAATTAATGGACTAAGTACTAGGGTTAGATCGATCTAAATCACCTAGAACCTTATTAACTAGCCTTAATTCCCATATCATAAAGGCCATGCTGTATTGATAGGCACCGCTATCTACGAACAAACCCACACTGACGCTTAAAGTACCAATTAGAAGGCTAATTACAGGTCTAGATGAGAGCACTTAGTTTAATCCATTAAGCAACCCTAGCAAGACGTAGTAATCACTTCTAAACAAGATGTAATCACTCTAGTTCCCCTTTTCTGATGTTTGAATCCGCTTAGATTGCTTGATTCTCTTGTCACATGCACTTTTTATTTTCTTGCCCTAAGATTCGGTTTTACTTTCCCGAGCTCCCCTCAATTCGAAAACCCAAAAATTTTGTTGTTAGGACCTTAACACGTAGCGTTTAGGACTCACTTAGCTTAGGACACCTTACATGTTAGGCCTTCCCATAGAATCGACCCCACACTCACACATAATGTACCACACACAACTCATGCACTTACGGGATATTTAGGCCTGTGCTGCGAGATAGCGATCACATCTGACTTTATGATAGGAGTTGTTTTAGACCAAAGGAATGATAAGTTGCACCATGTAGTGTACTATTCTAGTAAGACTTTTGATTAGGCTTAAAAGAATTACACCACTACGGGAAAAGAGCTTCGAGTAGTTGTCTTCTCCCTTGACAAGCTTAGGTCATACATCCTTGGGTATAAAGTGATTGTCTACACCGATCATGTGGCGTTGAGGTATTTGTTAGCTAAGAAAGGGTCTAAGCCCCGCTTGATTAGGTGGATGCCTCTTTTTCAAGAGTTTGATGTTGAAATTAAAGACAAGAAGGGTAGTGAGAACTTAGTTACGGATCATCTTTCCTAACTTGTTATTGAGTCTTCTAGTGATCCTTCTTTTTTTGTGATTCCTTTCCCGATGAGCAATTGTTTGCCACCTTGCATCATACACCGTGGTTTGCTCTTTTAGTGAATTATCTTGCCACAAGATGTTTTCGCTCCCATTGGGAGAAGAAAGAGAGAGAGAGGATAGGTTCCCAGCTCAAGCTAGACATTCCTTTTGGGAAAACCCTTATCTCTTCAAAGTGTGTGTAGATCAAGTGATTCGCCAGTGTGTGCCTGAGAATGAGTGGGAGAGCGTGTTAAGCATGTGTCCCGATGGGGGTTATGGAGGTCACTTTAGTGGCAAGAAGACCATCGCTAAGGTCTTGCTATGTGGATTCTTTTAGCCTATTCTCTTTAGGGATGCCCAAGAGTATTGTAAGAAGTGTGTCAAGTGTCAACAATTCGGATCCATCTCTAGGAGAAATATGATGCCTTTGTCCTTATTCTTCCATGTGAATAATATAACGTTTGGGGTATTGATTTCATGGGTCTGTTTCCACCTTTCTTTAGGTACCAATACATTTTAGTGGCCATGGATTATTTGTCCAAAAGGGTTGAGGTAATTCCTACGCCCATTAATAATTATAGTGTAGTTGTAAAGTTTATTAAGGACAACATTTTCTCCAGATTTGGAGTCCCTAGGGTCTTGATTAGTGACGGTGGTTTACATTTTCACCATGGATCACTTGAGGCTTTATTGAGAAGATATTCAGTCACTCATGGGGTTGCTACCCCCCATCACCTGCAAACTAGTGGACAAGTTGAAGTGTCCAATAAGGGGTCAAGTCTATTCTAGAGAAAACAGTTGGGCCTAATAGGAGATATTGGTCTATTAGGTTGAATTATACTTTATGGGCCTATCGTATAGCTTTGAACACTACCATTTATATGTCCCATATAGGTTAGTTTATGGGAAAGCTTGTCACTTGCCAGTAGAACTTGAACATAGGGCTTATTGGGCAATCAAGGCCTTAAACTTTGATATGGCAAGAATGGGTGAGAAAATGAAGCTTGACCTAGCGGAGTTGGAGGAGCTTAGGTTTGAGGTGTATGAGAAAGCCAAACTTTATAAGGATAGGATGAAAAGAATTCATGATAGACATATTCTTAGGAAATCATTCTCTTCCTCCGATAAAGTTTAGCTATTTAACTCACGTTTGAAGCTCTTTCTAGGAAAACTCAAGACAGGATGGGATGCTGCGTACAAGGTGATGGTACTTTTCCTTTCAGAGTGATGAAGAAAAAGGACTTGAAGGATGACCGAGAATTGATAGTGAACAGGCAGCACCTTAAGCACGCATATGATCCAAGCATGGCTCATGTGGAGACTTTAGCGCTTCAGGACCCCATCTATGGAGGTTGATGATATGTTGGTGATCGTTGGCTGATAGCGTTGTGGTTAGCGCTACTAGAAGGGAACCTAGGTCCAATTTTGGTACTTGCATTTCTTGTTCCATTTTTCTTTTAGTTGTTTATTTTCTTTTCACCCATACAAAGTGTTGAATCCCAATTCCCTTTCCCATAAGATACACCTTGTCTTATTATTTGCACATGCCAATATAAGCTTGCTTGGCAATGCTTCTAACCTTCTTCTTTGTGAGTGTTTGTGGTTTGTGGAGTAATAAGGTTAGTAGTTAGACAATTGATGATGTTGTTTTAAAAACTCGCAAGTGCATGGATCAGAAGTAGTGTAGGATGTGTAGTAATATAGGTATCGTCTTCTCAAGAAGGCCTCTAACTATGGTCCTAAGTCTTATGTGTCCTAGATTAACTAGCTGTAGAAACAAAATTATTTTTGAGTTTTTTTGAAATTTTTTTCCAACAAACACATAGACAAGTCATATTAAATTCATCAACAGTTGTCCACAAGTTATGCAATCAACATGTCTCACAAAATCCATAAAAAGTCAAAATTCAACACTAGGCCATAACATAATCTATAATCCAACCCTAGTCTAAAACAATTAGTTCAACATGCTAAAAGAGAGGGCAAAACTGAAATTTAACCTCATAAAAATTAATTCTATGTCCAAGAAATTAAATCTCAAGCTTAGAACTCAATTTTGCGCAAATCTAGCTCTAAAACACAAATTTTAGCAAAGAATCCCAAGTTCACAGTAGCTTTCCTATAACAATTCTGCACCAATTTAGCCTACCATTAGACCCTAAAACAGCCCCAAAACCTTAAAAAAACAAGCACACAATTAATGTATTTATACAACACTAACTAGTAGAAAGTAAGCTCAAGGAAAGGAACAAGAAAAATCTCTCGTTTCTGTAGTTTTTTTGACTGATTTCTGCACTTTTTACTGCAAAAAAGCTTGTTGGAAATTGCTCTAAAATACCCCTAAATAGCCCCTAAAAATCCCCTCTTTATGTATATGAATGTGTGCAAGTGTAGGAGAGATTATGTGTGTGTTTGGTGCTGAAAAAAGGGATGAAAAAGAGGAAAATAAAAGCTATTCGGCGCTACTTCTTTTGCTAAACTCGTTCCTACTGCTGTCCTTCTACAAGCTTGCTAATGAGCTTTTATAACTATGTGTGGTGTGCGATTGTGTCGAGGTAGACAAAGGAAAAGAAAAGGAAAGGTGGGGGGAGTAATAGGGTCGGTTCATGGATTAATTTTGCTGAGAAAAAAAAGACAGAAGGAAAGAAAAGTCAAAGGGGTCCATGGATGCTTGCCTGTGTGTGATTGTTGTGTATGTGAGTTGTGTTTAATAAATATGATATATATACATATTATAGTGTATATATTATATATTATATATATATAATATAATTCTAACCTAACCTAATTAATTAATTAACTAATTTCCTAATTGCTAATTAAACTAAGTTAGTAATTAACTTAATTAATTCTAGTTAACTAAATCCTAACTGCTTCCTAATTAATTAATTAAAAACTCAAATTAAATTTATACTGACTAAAATCAAGATAATAAAATAAAAAATATAAAAAATAAGAAAATGAGTACATAGCAAATGAACACTCATGTCACTCAATAAGCACTCAAAAGCTCAAAATAGACAAAATTAGCATCAAAACACGCACTTGAACACACTCTAAATCATGCAATATACGCCCCAAATTCACACACATCAACACCTTGAAACCTTCTCCTTGCTTGTCCCAAAGCAAGATCGTTCCTAAGTTTATCCCATGATGCTCAACGGGCTACCAAAAGTATTGACTTTTTATCTTGACGAATCTAAGGAGTATGAGGGGTCATTTCTATTGTTAAAGGGATCTCCAATCCTTTTTTGGATCTTCCTCTCAATCAGAAGGGTTCTCGCACCTCTCGAGAACTTACTAAATAGCTAGAACCACCACAAACCTAGGATTCCAACTCATGCACCTGGGATGTTGATGTTTCATGCCCCCATCAACTAACATGGCCTCCCAACATGCATTTAGCCCAAAGATATAAGGAAAAGGGAGAATTACATCACAACGGCCCGTAATTGGCGTAAAAGCCTTATTCATGATACAACGTAAAGACGTTCTTGACAATTGTGGCCCCCGCGTAGTGAACTTTCAACCAACACATCCCAACCACTTAAGGCGTGGGGTGCTAAGGAAAGAAACACCCCCTTGGGCATACGAACTCCAGTTTTGCTAACCACTTTAAATGGAAAATGAAAGAAAGAGAACTAAACATGTATCAAATTGACATTGTGTCATTTGACACTTATTCAACATACTTCAATTTTTTTCTTGCCATTTGGATTTTCACATTTTTCACTTTTTTTTAAATTTTTTTCAATCTTTTTTCATTTTTTTCAACTTTTTCCAATCTCTTTTTGCCTTTTCTTCCTTTTTTTTCCAATGCATAACATAAACACAAAGAAAAGAAAAAAGAAGGGCTAAGACACACTAAAAGAACCAATCAATTAAAGAGCACTCACAATAACAACCCTCTAAAAAACATTTTTTCCCAACCCAGTTGTGTGATAACTACAAGGTGCATTCTTAGAAGTGCTCACTCACCCACAGTTTTCAAAAAGATTCTCTTCAGAGTCCTAGTTCTCCCTCTATTCTATTCACTCCCTATAATACAACCTTATCTTTGCTAATCAATTAAGTCAATCATCAAGAGCCAACACGCCAATCAATAAAGAGATTAATGTCTCTACATGCACAAAAAATTGAAAAGATTTCACTAGTTTGAGCAAAACCATGCAAATCTACCCTCTATGTCAAATATGGAAAAACAAAAAAGAACTTCCTTACCCCCAAACCTAAACTTTGCTTGTCCTCAAGCAGATAGCAATTAACCACGTAAACAAACAAACAATAAAGCCACGTGTGGGAAGTGTGGAAAGGATACAAAAAACAAGGCCAAGAGGATGGAAACATGCAACCTTGTTCACGAGACTTCACAAATGCCAATGGAATTCCAATCATTTACTAACTTGTTTCTCATCTATACATAAAACTCAAAGAGTACGCGAGATTGGTAGGCATATTCCATACAAGTTAGAATTGACATAAAAAAAATAAGAACAAGGATGTATACAAAAATGGAGAAGCGGAATGCAAGGAATGCAACTCTAGCTATTTAAAGAAAAAGAAAAGACAAATACATAAAAACAAAAAGAAAAGAACAAAATTACCAAAATATAGGTTACCTCCTAGTAGCACTAACCATCATGCCATCAGCCAGGCAACGTCCAATCATAAAGTGTCATACGAAGGCTCTTGAAGCCCGATAGACTCTACCTGAGCCATGCTCAGGTCAAATGAATGCTTCAGGCACTACCAATTAACAGTTAATACTCGTCCGCCCTTCAAATCCTTGATCTTTACCGCTCCAAAAGGGTAGTTTCAATAACCTCATACAAACATCAACTTCTCAATTTACCTAGAAAGAGCTTCAGTATAGAATTAAACAACCAAACTTTGTCAGTAGGAGAGAAAGATTTCCTGAGGATATGCCTACCATGCATTTTCTTTATTCTCTCTTTATAAAGCTTGGCGTTCTCATACACCTCATATCTCAACTCCTCCACCTCAGCCAAGTCAAGCTTTCTTTTCTCACCTGCAGTAGACAAGTCAAAATTTAAAGTCTTAATGGCCTAATATGCTTTATGCTCTAACTCAACAGGTGGTTGGAAAGCCTTCCCATACACCAGCCTATATAGAGACATAACTATGGGGGTCTTATATGCAGTACAGTAGGCCCACAATGTATCACTCAATCTGCAAGACCAATCTTTCCTATCAGGCCTAACCAGCTCCTCCAAAATGAACTTGACCTCTCTATTTGAAAATTCTACTTATTCACTCGTCTAGGGGTGATACAGAGTAGCAATCTTATGAGTGACTGAATATTTTCTAAGTAAAGCCTCAAGTGTCCTATGGCAAAAATGCTTTCCTCCATCATTGATCAAGACTCATGGTACCCCAAACTTGGAAAAGATGTGCTCTCGAATGAACTTGACCATAACCTTGTGGTCATTGGTTTGGGTAGAAACTGCCTCAACCCACTTAGACATATAGTCAACAGCCACTAAGATGTATTGATACTCAAACGAAGGTGGGAACGGAGCTATGAAATCAATTCCCAAACATCAAAAAGTTCACACACAAGAATAGGGGAAAGGGGCATCATATTTCTCCAAGAAATGGACCTAGATTTTTGACATCTAACATACTTTTTACAAAATTCCTAGGCATCTCTAAAGAGTGTGTGCCAAATGAATCCACTTTGCAAGACTTTAGCTCCAGTTTTCTTACCTTCAAAGTGACCTTCATACACCTCGCAGTGACATATATTCACAATACTCTCGTGCTCGCTCTCTGGAACACATCTATGAATCACTTGATCTGCACACACCTTAAAGTGATAAGGATCTTCCCAAAAGGAATACTTGACCTACATAAAACCTATCCTTTTCTCACTTCTCCTAATGGGATAATAATTAACCTGTAACAAGATAGTTCAGTATATGCGCATACCAAGGTGTTTGATGTGAGACAACAAATAATTATTCATCTAAAAAAGACTCATGGAAGGGAATAGAATCACTAGGGGACTCATGAATAAGATTGGACAAATTATTAGCAACAGAATTCTCACTACCCTTCTTATCTCAAATCTCCATGTCAAATTCCTGCAAAAGGAGCATCCAGTTTAGATTCATGCTTAGACAAAAGATACCTCAAAACCACATGATTAGTGTAAACTATGACTTTAGACCCAAGAATGTATGATTGAAACTTATTAAGGGAGAACCCTACTGCTAGAAGCTTTTTCTCTGTGGTGGTGTAATTTTTCGAAGCCTCATCTAGAGTCTTACTAGCATAGTAGATCACATGGGGCAACCTATCCTTATGTTGTCTTAATATAACTCCTATGGCAAAATCTGATGCATCACACATAATTTCAAAAAGAAGATTGTAATCAAGCGTTGAATGATAGGGGAAAAGGAAGCAAGGATTTAAGCCTATCAAAAGCTCTTGTGTACTCTTCACCAACCAAAAATAGAACATCTTGCTCTAAGAGCCTAAACAATGGATGGGCAATCTGGCTAAAATCCTTAATGAACCTACGATAAAAACCTGTATGGTCGACGAACGATCTCACATGCTTAATAGATTTAGAAACAGGAAATTTCTTTATAAACAAGAACTAAAGCAAGATAATATGAACAATAAAGAAGATAAGCAAAAACTAAACAAACTATAAAGGAAAAGCAAGAAAACAAGAAAAGCAACTACCAAAACACACAAATAAAGAATGCAAACCATCATGCCTCCCTGGCGACGGTGCAAAGAACTTGATACGTCTCTCGAGTGGAAGCTCTAAAGACCCACAAGCGCACGGATCGATGCAGTGTAGTGTGTGTGAGAACGGGTGTCGAACCACAAAAAGGCTATGCTGTGAGATGGATTCTACGTGTGTGTTCTAGAGTGTGCCTAAAAAAGAAAGCTAAACTATCTATTTTTGGGATTTTGAATTTTGAATGGTCGGGAGCTCTAACCAAAACTAATTAAACTAAACTATGGGATTGGAAAGTGGAGACAAGTTATCAAGAGAGAACTCACAAATGGAAGGGATTAGGGTGACATCTACTTGTTAATGGGTGATCTTAGATTCCAATACTATGGGATTACATGGAATGGCTTAATCATCAATTGCTCTTTTACTAGGTTGCTTAGTTGATATCCTAATTTCTCCCTAGGACTCGGTACTGGTCCGTCCCTAAGCGGCGCCTCCTAGAGTTACGGCGTGGTCCTTATGACCTAGGGCCTTAAGAGTAACTAACTAGTTTCCTATGTGGCCTAGAACAAACCTACCCTAGTACTGAAATCATTGGCTGGATTTAAAGCGAAGACCTAGTGTCTCTAGAGTCAACTAAATCTACCCAAAAACCTATTCGCTGGATTTAAAGCCAAAGGAGACTCGATTTAGACTGTCCTTTAATTATGCTTCGTCATTCTAGGGTCACAATAGCGAGATTTGACCTATTAACGCATTCATACATGTTCTAAGCCAAGGTGTTCGCGAATAAAGGGACCTATTCGACTACCAAACATCGTCATGCTTGGATTACACCATTAAAAGCACTTTTGAACCAACATGTATGCAATATTGATGTCATATTTTGTACTAGGTATGCAAACATACACAAGGACATGAATATAAGCACTACCTACTTCGTAAGATCCACGCATGAACACATAGACATGATTATAGAATGGACTAGAGGTGTTTAGTAGTAAATAGACTTCAATTTATATATATGTAACTCTCATTGGCATATTATCAAACACCTAGACATGTATTGAACAATAGCCATTGAAACAAGAAAGACATAGCATATGTAAATACATTAAGCCATTGAATCCCATAATATTGAAGCATAGAATCAACCCATTATACAAGAGTCATCACCTTAAACAAATCTACTCAAACACAATATAATAGAGGATGAAAAAGAAAATAGAAAACTCCTCTTCCATCCTAGCAATTCTTGCACAAAATCCTTGAGTAGCTTTTGATCCAAGTGTTTGAATCCCTACAAATAAGCTTAAAACTAAATGAAAAGTGTGCGAGTTTGTGTATGAGTATGTGTGTGTTGGAGGTTGGTGAAAGAGGAATTAGGCTTTGGGAGATAGGTGTGGAAGAATATGACTTCATTCCTTACAAAATGACCAAAAGCAGGCTTATATAGCTAATTTCTGCGACTACTGGAACACTCTACCGGAGCACTAGTACCAAGGGGCCTCTATTTTGATAGTAGAAGCTTGCTCTCTATTTTTGGCCGAATAGTGAGCCGGTGCACTGGTACCAAAGGCCCTTTATTTTGAAAGTAGAAACTTGCTCTCTATTTTTGGCCGAATTGTGAGCCGGTACACCGATACTTTGAAGCCAGTGTTTTGGTAGTATCTCTTTGCTCTCTTTTGGCTTCATTTTAGCTCCGTTTTGCTTCCAATTGTCTTGACCTTTGTTCGGAAGCCTCCAAACTTGATTTTCTTCCACTTTTCATCTTCAATTATGCTTCCAATCCTTGCTCAAACCATCGCCATCTTCATTGATATTTGAACCATCCTCAATCTCACCCATAACATCCAAAACAAGCCATTAATGTAGCATTTACCCTTTAAACTCAACTATGTGTAGTTGTATACACTTAAGCCTATACCTAGCACAAGTACTAAATTAATGCAACTATTAAGCTCAATACACCTCCAAAATATAGACAAATAACAATTCAAACACACACAAAAACACAACACATCAAGAACATGTATGAATGCATTAATTGGTCAAATCTCGCTATTGTGACCCTAAAATGATGAAGTATAATTAAAGGGTAGTCTAAATAGAGTCTTCTTTGGCTTTAAATCTAGCCAATAGGTTTTTGGGTAAATTTAGTCGACTTTAGCGACAATAGGTCTTGGTTTTAAATCCAGCCAATGATTTAGGTACTAGGGTAGGTTTGTTCTAGGTCACTTAGGAAGCTAGTTAGTCATTCTTAAGACCTTAGGTCATAAGGACCATACCGTAGCTCTAGGAGATGCCACCTAGGGACAAATTTGTACCGAGTTCTAGGGAGAAATTAGGATATTAACTAAGCAACCTAGTAAAAGAGCAATTGATGAGTAAGTCATTTCATGTAATCCATAGTATTGGAATCTAGGATCACCCATTAACAAGTAGATGTCACCCTAATTCTTTCCATTTTTTAGTTCTCTCTATATAGCTTGTCTCTAAACTTTCTATTCCTATAGAGTAGCTTTATTTTCTTTAGTTAGAGCTCCTGCCCATCAAAAAACACCAAAAATAGTTAGTTTAAGTTTCCTTTTTGCATTCTCTAGGACACACACGTAGAATCTATCCCACAACATAGCCTCCCTATGGTTCGACACCTGTTCTCGCACATATTACACTGCATCGATCTGTGCGCTTGCAGGTCTTTAGAGCTTGCACTCGAGAGAGGTATACCAAGTTCTTGGCACTATTACTGGGAAGGCACAGTGGTTTGCATTTTTTGTTTATGTGTTTTGGTAGTTGATTTTCTTGTTTTCTTGCTCTTCCTTTATAGTTTGTTTAGTTTTTACTTATCTTATTTATTGTTTATGTTATCTTGCTTTAGTTCTTGTTTATCTATTTCAGCCTTTGCTTTTGTTTTCAGTAGACTTTCTAGGATTATGGTTTATTTGTTATAGTTTTAAGAGTATTGAATTTTTTAGGGGTTGAAACCACTGGAGTTAGGATTGTTTGTGCATGCTTGGTAGGAGATCCCTTCGAAATCCCCTAGTTCCTCTTAATCCCGAACCCGAAAGAATTGCTAGACATTTTAGGAATTTAGGAGATCTTCTTGAGGAGATGGTCGATCCCAATCATCCTCCATTCCCCTGATGAATCCTATTCCACGTCATGATCACCATGGGCATCAAGCCTAAGATCATTTTAGATGAGAGCCCCGTAGACCGGACTCATCTATAGATAAGAACCCACTCTTAGGCAATTCTTTTTCCCCAAAGCCTTTTAGTCAAATTTGGCTATTCAAATTCTAGGTTGGGGGAGACGAACTTCGAGATTAAGCCTAATATGTTGGCCATGCTTCCTTCCTTCTATGGGACAAGCAATGAGAGTCCTTTAGATCATATCACTAATTTTGTTAAGATGAGTTCCACTCTCTATGTCCCCAATGTCTCCTAAGAGGTCATACGTCTAAGATTGTTTCCTTTCTCTCTTAAGGATAAGGCTAAGGCTTGGTTGCATTCCTTACCTAATGGTTGCATTACTACATGGGCTGAGCTTCAATGTAAGTTCTTTCAAAAATTTTATCCCATGGCCAAGACGTCCGACCTTAGGACCGCCATTATGACTTTCTCCAAACATGATCTAGAATCCTTTCATGAGGCTTAGGAGAGGTTCAAAGATCTTCTTATACAATGTCCACACCACGAGTATGGCAATCATGACCTAATGCAATACTTCTTTCAAGGCTTAAATGAACAAAATAGGATGATGATCAATGTCGCCTCCGGTGATGGCTTATATCCTTTGAGATCGACCGAGGCATGAGAGAAAATAGAGTTGATGGCTGAAAATTCTTTTCAAAATTTTGCCATTGAAAGGTCTAGTCGGGAAGGCAATAAAGAAGTGTCAATGAGGTTGGAGTTTCTTTAGATTTACCTACTAAGGTTGAGGCTTTGACGAATAAGCTAGATCAATTCATTCTTTGCCTATTTCATCCTGAGCCATAAGCCTAATTCCATAGGTTCTTCATCTACCACTTTAGTTGTTAAGGTTTATGCATTGTGTTTCGAGTCATCTCATGAGACCATAGCTTGCCCTCTAGCATCTCAATTTCCTGAATTCATGAAACAGCAAGTGTGTGCTACTCAAGGTTATTCTTGTGAGTACAACGCGTACTCAAACACATACAATTCGGGTTGGAGAGACAACCCAAAATTTTCTTAGAGATAATGACCCTGTCCTCAATATCCCCCAGGTTTTATCATCTTAATCAGCCCCGTCTCACTAGTGCTCCTCAACCTCAGGCTTTACCTGCTCCCTCTACTAGCCAACCTCCTAGTAATGACATGATGAAGATAATGCAGTTCATTAAGAACCAGTACCAGGAATTGGCAGAAAATAGGCAGCAAATGGCAAGGTTTGAGGCACAGTTAGGACAAATTGCTAGTTAGTTGAGCACTAGAGACCCCGGGAAATTGCCTTCTCAGCTGGCGGTGAACCCTAGAGTCTAGTCTTGTTCCTCCACTGATACCACTTATCCCCCTCAAGCCCAGGCTAAGGCTGTCACCACTCTTAGAAGCGGTAGGGTAGTAGATAATAGGGTAAGAATTGACTTTGTAGTGCATGCAGCTAGTGGTCCTTCTAAGTCTAGAGCACCACATAGTAGCCCTATTGAGGGAAATTCTAGAGAGGGTCCTGTTGAGAGAGATGAGCCCATTAGAGACCATGGAGAGAGCAATACTTCCCCCTCACATCGGGGGGGGGGGGAAAGAGCCCACTAATGATTCCCATATGTCCAAAGGCGTTGAGCCTAGAGTTCCTTTTTCCATCCATCTTAGAGAGGCCTACACCTAGTCAGGATTCTAGGCTTTTCAAGGTTTTAGAGCATCTTAAGGACCTTAAGGTCAATTTTCCTTTGACAGATGCGATCCTTTCTATCCCCTCATATTTTAAGTTCTTTAAGGATCTTTGTACAAAGAAACGTAGGTCATCAAACATTTCTAAGAAGGTGAGGCTTATGGAGAAGGTGAGAGGTATTTGTACTTTGGGCCTTCCGCCCAAGATGAGTGACCCCGAGCCTTCACTATTCCTTGTAGGATTAAAGAGACCCAGATTGATCACACCTTGTTAGATTTAGGATCTAGTGTGAATCTCATTCCCTACTCCGTCTATTAGCAGCTAGGTCTAGGTGAGTTGTGTCCTACACATGTTACTCCTCAGCCAGCTGATAGGTCCGAGCGTAGACCTAGGGGTGTGATAGAGGATGTTATGGTCTAGGTAGGTGAGTTCGTGTACCCTGTTGACTTCAGAGTGTTAGATATGGATTTGGGACATGACTCTAGACGTTCTAGACCTATTCTTCTAGGTTGCCCATTCCTTGCGACCACAGATGCCATTATCCATTATAGGTCAGGGTTATTAGAGATGAAATTTGGGAATTTGAGGTCCACTATGAAAGTTGCCGAGACTGTGAATAGAGCTAGTATAGGAGGAGAGGATGGAGAAGAGTGCTTTAGAGTTGATGTGATTGATTCTTGTGTCGAGGACTTTGTAGAGAGGACTATGACCGATGGAGAAGAATTGAGGAAATTTGAGGAATTGTTGACTAGCTTTGATTTGGACACCTTAGAGTAGAAAATATAGCTTCTACCTCTATAATTGAGAGTTCCTTGATTGATAAGTCACTTAAGGTTAATCCTTCTAGTCTTGACTCTAGTGATGTCACCATTGATGATAGTGAGGTTGAGTCCCCCTTGGTTGAGCCTAGCCCTTCTTTAGAGCTCAAACCCCTTCCCGATCATTTGAAGTATGCATTCCTAGGCCCTAGTGAGACCATTCTGTTAATCATAGCTTCTGATCTTTCTAGTGAGCATGAGGAGCATCTCTTAGGGGTTCTTAAGAAACATAAGAAGGCTATAGGATGGAAAATTGATAATTTGATAGGTATAGACCCTTCGATTTGCATACATTGTATTCACCTTGAGAATTGAGCCATTCATTCTAAGGAGATGCAAAGGAGGCTAAACCCATATATGAGCAAAGTAGTTAAGAAAGAGATCATTAAACTTTTAGATGCAGGCATCATTTATCCGATCTCTGATAGTGAGTGGGTTAGCCCGATTCAAGTTGTCCCTAAGATGTCCAGGATCATAGTTGTGGAGAATGAGATAGGAGAGCTTATCCCTACATGTACTCCCACAGAGTGGAGAGTTTGTATTGATTATAGGAAGCTCAACTCCAAAACTAGGAAAGATCATTTCCCATTGCCTTTTCTAGACCAGATCTTAGATAGAGTAGTAGGGCATAGCTACTATTATTGTCTAGATGGCTATTCAGGTTGTAATCAGATCCCCATGTTTCTTGAGGACCAGGAGAAGACCACCTTTACTTGTCCCTATGGCACTTTTCCCTATAAGAGGATGCCCTTCGGTCTATATAATGCCCAGCGATATTTCAGAGATGTATGATGGCCATTTTTAGTGACATGATAGAGAAGCATTTAGAGATTTTCATGGATAACTTCTCAGTCTTTGGAGATAGTTTTGATGAGTGCTTAAGTCATCTCTTTTTAGTCTTAGACCGATATGTGGAGAAGAATCTAGTGTTGAGTTGGGAGAAATCCCACTTCATGGTGCAACAAGGGATAGTATGTTGTCTCATCTAGTGGAATTCAAGTTAACCCGGCTAAGGTAGAATTAATTGAGAAATTCCCTATTCTTAAGTGTGTCAAGGATGTTAGATCTTTTCTAGGACATGCAGGATTCTACCATAAATTCATTAAGGATTTTAGTCACATTGCACATCCCTTGTCTAGGCTCCTAGCACAAGATGTCCCTTTTCACTTTGATGATGAGTGTGTTAGGGCTTTCACTAGGCTTAAATCCTTATTGTCTATATTCCCGATTATCCAGCCACCTTACTACAGTTTCGCATTTAGGGTTATGTGTGATGTATCCGATTGGGCGATAGGAGCTGTTTCAGGATAAAGGAAGGATAAGTTGCCCCATGTTGTGTATTATGCTAGCAAGACTCTCGATAAAGTCCAAAAGAACTATACCACCACAGAAAAAGAGCTTCAAGCAATAGTCTTTTCCCTTGACAAGTTTAGGTTGCACAACCTAGGGTCTAAGCCCTGCTTGATCATGCAACACTGAGATATTTGGTAGCTAAGAAAGAGTTTAAGCCCTGCTTGATTAGGTGGTTGCTCCTCCTTCAAGAGTTTGACACCGAAATCCAGGATAAGAAGGGTAGAGAAAATTTAGTTGCGGATCATCTTTCCCATCTTGTTAGCGAGTTTTCTAGTGATCCATCCCTTTTTCATGACTCATTTCCCGGTGAGCAATTGTTTGCTGTCTCTCATCACATACCTTGGTTTACTCATATTGTCAATTATCTTGCCACAGGGCGTTTTCCTTCCCATTGGGAGAAGAGAGAAAGAGATGGGTTCCTAGCACAAGTTAGGCATTTCTTTTCAGAGGATCCCTATCTTTTTAATATGTGTACGGATCAAATGATTCGCTGGTGTGTGCCCAAGGACGAGTTTGAGCATGTGTCATGATAAGGGGTGTGGGGTCATTTTAGTAGGAAGAATACCGCCACAAAGGTCATGCAATGCGGATTATTTTGGCCCACTCTCTTTAGGGATGCCCAAGAATATTGCAAAAAGCATTTTAGATGTCAACAATCTGGGTCGATCTCTAGGAGAAACAAGATGCCTTTATCCCCTATTCTTCTTTGTGAATTGTTTGATGTTTGGGGTATAGATTTCATGGGTCCATTTCTACCTTCCTTTAGGTACCAATACATTTTAGTAGCCGTTGATTATGTGTCCAAATGGGTTGAAGCAATTCCCACACGCATTAATGACCACAGGGTAGTGGTTAAGTTCATTAAGGAGAACATTTTCTGTAGATTTGGAGTCTCTAGGGTCTTGATTAGTGATGGGGGTTTGCATTTTTGCCATAAGACTTTAGAGGCCTTATTGAGAAGATATTCGATCACCCACAAGGTAGCTACTCCTTATCACCCACAAACTAGTGGACAAGTAGAGGTGTCTAATAGGGAGATCAAGCACATTTTAGAGAAAACGGTTAGGCCCAATAGAAAAGATTGGTCTATTAGGTTAAATAATGCTTTGTGGGCCTACCATACTACCTTTAAGACTTCCATTGGTATGTCTCCATATAGATTGGTTTATGGGAAAGCTTGTCACTTGCTAGTAGAACTTGAGCATAGGGCTTATTGGGCAATCAAGGCCCTAAATTTTGATTTGGCAACAGTGGGTGAGAAGAGAAAGCTAGACCTAATGGAGTTGGAAGAGCTTAGGTTTGAGGCGTATAAGAACGCCAAACTTTATAAGCATAAGATGAAGAGAATTCATGATAAACACATTGTTAAGAAATCATTCTCAACCTCCAATAAAGTTTGGTTGTTTAACTCACGATTGAAACTCTTTCCAGGTAAGCTTAAGACAAAATGGAATGGTCCATATGAGGTGTTGGTTGCCTACCCTTCTGGTGTAGTCAAGATCAAAGACTTAAAGGATAATTGAGAGTTAAAGGTGAATGGGCAACTCTTGAAGCACGCATATGATCCGAGCATGACTCGTGTAGAGGTTTTAATACTTCAGGACCCCATCTATGGAAGTTGAAGAGGAGTTGGTATTTGTCCGACTGACAGCATAGTGGTTAATGCTACTAAGAGACAGCCTAGGTTCAATTTTGTGATTTTGCACTATTTTATTTTCCTTTCTTTTATCTTTCTTGCACCCACACCAAAGTGTTAAATACCGATCCTTTGTCCCATAAGATATATTATTGCTCATTATTGCACATGCCAATGCAAGCATGCATAGACAATGCTACTAATCTTGCTTTCTTTGTGAGTGTTTATGAATTATGAGTCACAAGATTAGTAGTATGGTGATTTATCATTGGCATGGAAAGCTTTGAAGAAAATGCAAGGTTGTATCTCTCCTTTCTCCACTTGTTCCCCATGTTTTTACCCCATCCCTGCCACCCTTACTTGCTTTGTTAAGCCAATTTGCTTGTTAAGTGTTTTGCTCTATTTGCTTAAGGGCAAGCAAAGTTTAGGTTTGGGGTTGTAGAAGTTTGGTTTTCTTGTTATATATCTTGCTTAGGATAGATTTCATTATGCGCTTAAAAATAGTGAAAAATTTTTAATTTTGATGCATGTAGAGTCATTTATTTCTTTGTTGATCGTTGTGTTGGCTATTGTGATTGACTCTATTGATTTTTTGAAGATGAGATACATTGTGGGGAAATGAATAGAGTGGTTTGAAAACTAAGTCTTGGACGGGATGCCCTTCAAAGTTGTGGGGAATGAGGACCTTTAAGAATGACTTATGTGGCCATCCCATAGCTTGTTAGGAAAGAGTGTTGGAAAAGGGTTGTTAATGTGAGTGCCCCCTCCTTGATTGGTTCTTTTTGATGTGCCTAAGCCTTTCTTTTTCCTTGTTTTTGTGTAAATGCAATACAAAGCATGAAAAATCCAAAAAAATTGAAAAAGGCAAAAAGGTGCAAAATTTAAAAAAAAAATGAAAAAGTGAAAAAGCCAAGGGCACTAAAAAGGTTTTGTGAATAAGTGCATAAGTGACACAATGTCAACTTAGCACAAGTTATCATCATTGTAGATACGTGAATAAGGCTTTTTGTAAGCCATTGTGTTTGTATATTCTCTCATCTTGTCTTTGAGGCTTGGTGCATGTTCAGGAGGCCATATTAGTTGAGGGGGCAAGAAATAACAACATCCCAAGTGTGTGAGTTGGAATCCTAGGCTTGTGGTGCATTGGCTACTTGGGAAATTCCCACGAGGAATAAGACCCCTTATGAGTAGAGGGAGGATCCAAAGAGATTTGGGGATATCTCCACAATAGGAATGCCCCCTTTATGCTTCTTAGACTAACCTTGATAGTGAGTCAATCCTTTAGGCAATCCATTGCATCGGCTTTAGAAATAAACTTAAGATTAGACTTGCTTGGGGACAAGCACGGAGAAGGTTTGACGGCGTTGATGTGTCGTGTTTCTGTGTGTATTTGAATTATTATTTGTCTACATTTTGGAGGTGTATTGAGCATAAATAGTTGCATTAATGTAGTACTTGTGCTAGGTATAGGCTTAAGCATATATAACTACACATAGTCGAGTTTAAAAGGTAAATGCTACATTAATGGCTTGTTTTGGATGTTATAGGTGAGATTGAAGATTGTTTGAAGATCAACGAAGGTGGAGATGATTTGAGCAAGGATTGAAAGCATAATTGAAGATGAAAAGTGAAAGAAAATAAAGTTTGGAGGCTTCCAAACAAAGGTCAAGACAATTGGAAGCAAAATAGAGCGAAAATGAAGCCAAAAAAGAGCAAAGAGGCACTACCGGAACACTGGCTATAAAGTATCGATGCACCGGCTCATTATTCTGCCAAAAATAGAGAGCAAACTTCTACTATCGGAATAGAGGTCGCATTGGTATCGGTGCCCTAGTAGAGTGTTCCGGTAGTCGCAGAAATTAGCTATATAAGCCCGCTTTTGGCCCTTTTAAAAAGGGAATTAAGTCATATTCTTTCACACCCATCTCCCAAACCCTAATTTCTCTTTCACCAACCTCCAATACACACTCGCTCACACACTTTTCACCTAGTTTTATGCTTATTTGGAGGGATTCAAACACTTGGATCAAAGGCTATTTAAGGATTTTGTGCAAGAATTGCTAGGATGGAAGGGGAGTTTTCTATTCTCTCTTTCATCCTTTATTATATTATGTTCGAGTAGGCTTGTTTAGGGTGATGACAGTTGTGTAATAGGTTGATTCTATGCTTCTATATTATGGGATTCAATGGCTTAATGTATATACATATACTATGTTTTTTTTGTTTCAATGGCTATTGTTCAATACATGTCTAGGTGTTTCATAATATGCCTATGAGAGTTGCATATGTATAAATTGAAGTCTATTTGCTACTAAACACCTCTAGTCCATTCTATAATCATGTCTATGTGTTTATGTGTGGATCTTACGAAGTGGGTAATGCTTATATTCATGCCTATGTGTATGTTTGCATGCCTAGTACTAAATATGACCTCAATATTGCATACATGTTGGTTCAAAAGTGTTTTTAATGGTGTAATCCGAGCATGACGATGTTTGGTAGTCGAATAGGTCCCTTTATTTGTGAACACCTTGGCTTAGAATATATATGAATGCGTTAATAGGTCAAATCTCGTTGTTGTGACCATAGAATGACGAAGTATAATTAAAGGCTAATCTAAATCGAGTTTCCTTTAACTTTAAATCCAGCCAATAGGTTTTTGGGTAGATTTAGTCGACTCTAGCGACATTAGGTCTTGGTTTTAAAATCCAACCAATGATTTAGGTACTAGGGGAGGTTTGTTCTAGGTCACCTTGGAAGCTAGTTAGTCACTCTTAAAGCCCTAGGTCATAAGGATCACGCCGTAGCTCTAAGAGGCGTAGCCTAAGGATGGACTTGCAACGAGCCCTAGGGAGAAATTAGGATATTAACTAAGCAACCTAATAAAAGAGCAATTGATGAGCAAGCCATTTCATGTAATCCCATAGTATTAAAATCTAGGATCACCCATTAACAAGTAGATGTCACCCTAATCCTTTCCATTTGTTAGTTCTCTTTTGATAGCTTGTCTCTAAACTTTCCATTCCCATAGAGTAGTTTTATTTTCTTTAGTTAGAGCTCCCGAACACCCAAAAATAGCAAAAATAGTTAGTTTAAGTTTCCTTTTCGGCATTCTTAGGATACACACGTAGAATCCATCGCACAATATGGCCTCCTTGTGGTTTGACACCCGTTCTCGCACATACTACACTGCATTGATTAGTGCAGTTGCGGGTCTTTAGAGCTTGCACTCAAGAGACATACACCAGTCAACCTTAGCGACACTAGGTCTTGGTTTTAAATCCAGCCAACGGTTTAGGTACTAGGGTAGGTTCATTCTAAGTCACCTAGGAAGCTAATTGGTCACTCTTAAGGCCCTAGGTTATAAGGACCATGTTTTAGCTCTAGGAGGCACCGCCTAGGGATAGACTCGCACCGAGTCATAAGGGAAAATTAAGACACTAATTTAGCAACCTAGTTAAGAGAAATTACTAAAGTAAGCCATCATTCTTTAATCCCATAGCATTTGAGTATAGAATCACCTATTCATAAGTTGAAGTCACCCTAATGCCATTGCATTTGTTAGTTCCCTCTAGATTAGCTTGTCCCTCACTTGTCCATTCCCATAGTTTAGTTTAGTTCATTTTTGCTAGAGGTCCCGACCATCCAAAATCCCAAAAATAGATAGTTTAGGTTTCTTTTTAGGTACACTCTAGAACATGCACATCAAATCCATCCTATGACATAGCCTCCCTGTGGAATAGACCTCGCACTTGTGAACACTTTACTACACCGATCCGTGCACTTGCAGTTCTTTAAAGCTTGCACTCAAAAGATGAAGATCACATAAGAAATACAAGAACATGCTTAAGAACATATAGAACATAACTAGTATTTCCAAAAATATGTAAAGCAAACCTCTTGAAGCATAGGACCTTTGATGAAACAATAACCGTCTCGAGCTTTGGACTCATTCACGAACAAGCCCACAAAAAAAATTTACTATAAAGGTGTCACAATAGGCAACTCCTTGGTCTTCTTCCCTATGATTTAAGAGACTTATCTTGAAAAAAAATAGGCTCTTGTGTTGAAAGAAGCAAAGTAATGTGTTCTTGAAAATCTAGAGCAAAAACCACGCAGTAAGTGTGTACTATGTGTTGTATTATTGTCTTTCCAAAATGGAAGAGATCAACTACAAAATTTTTTGGATGCTAGAAATGATATAAGGTCTAGCCTATTCATAGGAAAAGTTTGGCAACTAAACCTTGTAAACTTTCAATGTGGGAAACTTTTTCCTTGTAGTAAATGTTTGCACATATCATGGAAGTTACTTGTAAAATTTGAATTCATCTTGTATTAACTTTCTAGCACATGTCTTGGAAGATTGGGCCAAGCCCACAATCCAAGCCCAACACATAGTCCATAATCCATATGGAGGCCTAGGCCCAATAAGAAAACATCTAAGCCCAATTAGGTTATTTTGGACTTTAAAGAAAGCTCAAACCCAATTCCAAGATTTTGCGCAATAAGGCTACTACCACAATATGGAATTTGTTCTCTCAAGATTACCCTCTCAAAGTCATTTCAACTAGGAAAGGGACCAAGAAGACACAATTAACCTTGGCTACTAAAAATAATAAAAAATGTCCTTGTCTGATCGAGGTGACATAATAATTATTTTTAATTGCGATCTATTCCACCATAAGGTCAAAGATGCACTCCAAGAATAATTGCTATTTCCCAAAAGCTTATTACAAAAGAATGTGAACTTGCCTTCGACCTACTAAATAAGCGACCATAATACCCTTCTATGTATACCCACAGCTAGGCTAGTCCTTTGGCTTGTGTACTATCACCTCCTTAGCTGCATCTTTTTCCATTAGGTAGGTTTCTTGTCCTATTGCCAACTATCCTTGGTCATGGAATCTCTTGATCTAGGAAGTGACCCTTAAGCCATATGACCAACACACCCATAAAGGTAGTATCTTTAGATCTAGATTCGAATGATAATTTTGGACAATCCCAAAGTCAGCATATAGATTCCATATTGCATATGCATGTTCCAATTAATTAGAACTTAGCACTTAATACACAAGGCAGTTAATCCTAACAAAGAAAGATCTCACCTACAGTGAATCAAAGTACCAAACCCTAACTTTATTAGTTTATCCATAGATGCTCAAGATTAAGAGCAATGATCATTTAGTAGCATTGAGTATCTTGTTTTTTTTTCTTTGATAGCATGTCTCAAGAAAACATACTCACAATCGTCCTGTCTACTACGTGACCCACGTATTATCGAGACAAATACGAAAAGTCCTCCAATGACCTAGATAGATCAACCTCAATGAGAATACTTGCTCAATATTACCTTATCACGATAGAGTACCCAACACAAACCATTCAGTTACAGACTCAATTTTATGACTTCACTAAATCTAGACTTGCACCTACTGTGCTTTCAGCCTCACTACGTACCCAAGTCATTAGTTTAAGTCAAGGGACCTTTATACATACATCAATAAAACATACTAGTGATAATATATAAGAATCTTATAAAGACATTTAACAAAATGATTATACATTGTTTAAAATCCAAAATGTCATATACAAGTGAGATTTAGGGCATACTAATCCTAACAATCTCCTACATCCACTAAAGATCACTTTTGTACAACCTAATACCCATAGACAGACTCCAAATGTATGGTAAACATTTTCTCTGGAAAAGTCTTTGTAAATGGGTCTGCCAGGTTTTTCGCTAAAGCTATCTTTTCAACTACTACATCTCCTTTCTGGATAAACACACAGATCAAATGATATTTCTGTTCAATGTATTTACCCTTTTTGTGATTCCTGGGCTCTTTACACTGTGAAACAACACCATTATTATCACAATATAATGTTATTGGTTTGTGAGCTGTCAACATAACCTCTGTGTCTAAAAGGAACTTTCTTAGGCATACTGCCTCTTTCGCAGCCTCAAATGCTGCTACATACTAGGCCTTCATGATAGAGTCAATAATACAATTTTGCTTCACACTTCTCCATGAAATAACTCCTTCTGATAAAATGAAAACATATCCAGAAGTAGACTTACTAGAATCTCAGTCACACTAAAAATTCGAGTATGTATAGACTGATGGTGTTAGATCATCTGCACAGTATTCTAGCACATAATCCTTAGTCTTTTGCAGGAACTTGAATATATGCTTAACCGTGACCCAATATGCTAGTCCAAGGTTTGGTTGATATCTACTAACTGTGCCAACAGAAAAGCAGATATTTGGTGTAGTACATAACATGGCATACATGAGGCTTCCAACTACCGAAGCATAAGGAACGCGCTTCATGCTCTCTGTCTCCTCAAGTGTTTTAGGACATTGATCCCGAGATAGATAAACTCCATGTCTAGAAGGTAATGAGGCCTTCTTAGATTTTTGCATGTTAAACTTGACTAATATCTTCTCACTAATGAAGCTTGAGATAGGGCTAGCCTTCTGTTCTTACAATCTCGCATAAGCTTAATGCCTAGAACATAACTAGCTTCTTTTAAATCCTTTATTTGAAATTGAGTAGAAAGCCAAACCTTGATGGTTGATTACGTACCCGCATCCTTTCCAATTAGTAGGATATCATCCACATACACAACCAAAAAAGCTGCAGCATTTCCATTACACCTCTTATAGATGCAAGGTTCATCAATATTTTGATCAAAACCATAAGATTTTAATGCCCGATCAAATTTGATGTTCCATGCTCTAGATGCTTGCTTTAATCCATAAATAGACTTCGTTAGCCTACAAACCATATGTTCATGGCCTTTAGCAACATATCCATCTGGTTGTGTCATGTAAATGGTCTTGTCAAGCTTTTCATTAAGAAAAGCTATCTTGACATCCATTTGTCGTATCTTGGAGTCATAATGACATGCGATGGCAAGAAGTATCCTGATGGATTTAAGCATGGCTACTGGTGAGCAAGTTTCCTCATAATCGATCCTTTCTTTCTGAGTATAACCTTTTGCAACCAACCTTACTTCAAAGGTTTCAACTTTTCCATCAACTCCTCTTTTCCTCTTGTAGACCCATTTGCCCCCTATAATTTTTACCCCTTCAGGTACAATTACAAGACCCAAACTTTGTTAGAATACAAAGACTCTAACTTTGAATCCATTGCCTTATGCCTTTGGCCGTACTTATCAACAACTACTTCATCATAACTTATGCGATCTATTACCTAATCGTCTAAAGAAGTCTGAAAGGACTCTCTATAATATCTATCAAGAGGCCTAGATACCCTCCCACTATGATGAGGCTTCGATAAATTAGGTGTAAAATGCTGTCTTTTTCATCCACAGTTACTGCAGGTGTTACTGGAGATTCTTGTGAAATCTCTTCTAGAACAACTTCAGAATCTAGTGTTTTCTGGATCATTTCATCATTCTCTAAGTATCTAGCATGGGTGCTTATAAACACATTTTGCTCCTTACGATTATAAAGGATCCCATCTCTGGTTCCCTTAGGATACCTAATAAAATAGCACAACTCAGATCTTGGTTCCAACTTTGAAGCATTACTATTAAGTATATAAGCTGGACAACCCTAAATGTGGACATGATTTAAGCTAGGCTAACGCTCGGTCCACATTTATTGTGGTGTCCTAGACACTGATTTAGATGATAGCAAGTTCAAGATATATGCTACTCTCTCAAGGGTATAACCACAAAAAGATAAAGGTAACGATGCATGACTCATCATTGACCTAACCGTATCTAACAGGATACGGTTTTGTCTCTCTGCTACACCATTTTGTTGGGGTCCCTAGTGTAGTCAATTGAGACACAATCCCTTCTTGTGCAAGGTACTCCCTAAACTCACCCGAGAGGTATTCGCTACCTCGAACAGACCGAAAGGCTTTGATATGTTTATCTAATTTTCGCTTTGCCTCAGCCTTGAACTCTTTGAATTTCTCAAAGGATTTAGACTTGTGTCTCATCAAATATACATATTTATACCTAGAGTAATCATCAATAAAAATACTAAAATACTCATAGCATCCTCGTGGTTGTTTGCTCATAGGACCACACACATCAGTGTGAATCAATTCCGATACTTCTTTAGCCCTTTCTCTATTAAAAGAAAATGACCATTTGGTCATCTTCTCTTTGAGACAAGATTCACACGGACGTAGATCTTCGAGATGTAATGAGCTAAGATGCCTATCCTTGACTAATCTCCAAATTCGCTTTAGACTAATATGTCCTAAGCGTAGGTGCCAAAGTTAAGTATCATTGGTCGAAGAAACCTTTCTTTTCTGGGACTTAGTTCATTCTATATGATGCAGTGAATTTGAAATGGGTTTCATATAGAACAAGTTATCATGCATGCTACCAGAACAAATAATATTTCCGTCTCTATTAATATCAACACCAGAATAGAAATTAATGCATAAACAATCTAATATTAATTGCAAAATAGAAATAAGGTTTTTATGTACATCCAGAATATAATAAACGTTGTTAAAAAATAACTTCCTATTACATGAAAATTTTAAGCACATTCCTCCCACTCCAGCGGCCCATACTTTTGCTCTATTACCCATCCTTAAAGAAAATTCTCCTTTAGCTAGTTCCTTCATTTCCTAAAACCAATGCAAAGAATTGTAAATATGGTTAATGGCTCCTGAGTCTATAATAAAAAAATCAATAAAATTAACCACTAAATAGGTTTCAATGTAGAACAAAAAAGGTGTACCTATTTGGCCTCGTGCCAAATACTTTGGGCAATCCTTTTTCCCGTGCCCCTTTTGGCCATAATTAAAAAATTTCCCTTGGGCTTTTCACCTGTTAACTGTTTGGGCCTATCACCATTTCTCTTCTCTTTCCATCGACCACGTCTTTACTTCCCCTTTCCTTTGAACTTACTCATTTTCAAGTTCACTCCGGAAGTGGATGCTAGAACTACGTTCATGTGACCGTTATTTTTCCTTATGGCTTCTGCTACTAGGAGCTCTTTCATCAATTCTGTCATATCCATGTTCATCTTGCACATATTATAATTATGCTTGAACTAGGTATAAGATGGTGGTAGAGTCTCCAAAATCATGTCTACCTTTGATTGTTCATCTATGTTTGCCCCTAAGATCTGGACAGTATTGAAGTAATCCATCATTTTGAGCTATGCTCCCTGAAAGATGCTCCTTCTGCCATTCTTTGATTCATAATTTCTCTAAGTGCACCTTTCCTTGTAGGCCTGCTCTTATCGGCAAACATACGAGACAGTAAAGACATGATTTCTTTTGCAGTTTCCACATGATAATGCTTGCTATACAAAATATCTAACATAGAAACCATCATATAGCACATGGCCATACTATTGGCCTTCTACCATTTTGATTCAGCATCTTTCTGGGCTTGAGAAGAATTTGCCCTCAAAACAAGGCATGGAGTTGTTTAGACATACTTGTAGTTTTCTACGGTGAGTACTATGTCCAAGTTTCATTTCCAGTCCACAAAATCTGGTCCAGTGAGCTTGTGCACTTTAAGGATTATAACTAATGGACTGAACAAAGACATTTTCTTAATATACAACAACATAATAGTAATTATTTTATGAGTATAGGATACATGTGTAATATGTATGCTATCTTTGGAAATAAAACATACAAGTACTTTTACATAATTTTGTCTTTGAGTAGATTAACCTTCAAACTACTTGATGAAGTAGTGTCTTAACGTCCTCACAAGAACTCCACCGATGGGATGGCCGAACTTATGAATGTTAGTTAAGCACCACTGCTTATTTGAATTGATAATTATTTGGATATGATCCAATTGCACAATTCATTCACTATTTGATTTGGCTTCTTAAATTTGGTAGCTAACTCTATCGATGGAATAGCCGAACCTACCATTTAAGTTGAGTGTATACCTATTCCTTATGTTCATTCCCAGTAACATTCTTGATTAAGCCCTCCGATGGCGTAGTGACTTTAATCAATGTTGCGTGAGGCGATCTTTAGTGAAGAATTCCACTGATCGGACGGCCAAACTCACCCCTTTTGAATAAACATTTAAATTCATCTTGCGAAATCTTGATAAAGTGTCACCTTCTGATAGGAAAGTTAATGACATTTACATTAGTGTGAATCAGATATAGAAAGTCGTGGGGTATTTCCAGTCTCCTCTCCTACTCAATATTTTAACATAAGTGTTTTCTCTATTTTTGGTACTCTTGCTTTTTTGTTTTAGATCTAAACACACTTTGGATTTGTGAAACACTTTGTTTTTTTTGAATCCCCTTTGTGTTACTAAAGCATTGCATTATTGTAATAGACTATTTACCTAAATCTCGGCATACAGACCCTTAGGTTGTCATATTGTAAATCTCAAGTGAAGTTTTTCATTTCTGTCATGAGATTGCATGACATCTTTAGACATAATTGCTTACTGATAGTCGTCTCTCGAGTGTAAGCTCTAAAGACCCACAAGTGCACGGATCGATGTAGTGTACTGTGTGCGAGAACGGGTGTCAAACCACATGGAGGCTACGTTGTGGGATGGATTCTACATGTGTGTCCTAGAGAATGCCAAAATTGAAACTCAAACTAACTATTTTATTTATTCTTTTGGATGGTCGGGAGCTCTAACTAAAGAAAATAAAACTACACTATGGCAATGGAGAATAGAGAGACAAGCTATCTAGAGAGAACTGACAAATGGAAAGGATTAGGGTAACATCTACTTGTTATTGGGTGATCCTAGATTCCAATACCATGGGATTACATGGAATGGCTTAATCATTAATTGCTCTTTTATGAGGTTGCTTAGTTAATGTCCTAATTTCCCCCTAGGACTTGGTACGGGTCTGTCCCTAGGGGGCGCCTCCTAGAGCTTTGGCTTGGCCCTTATGACCTAGAGCCTTAAGAGTGACTAACTAGTTTTCTAGGTGACTTAGAACAAACCTACCCCAGTACCTAAATCATTGGCTGGATTTAAAGCTAAGACCTAGTGTTGCTAGGGTTGACTAAATCTACCCGGAAACCTATTGCCAAAGGAGACTTGATTTAGACTAGCCTTTAATTATGCTTCATCATTCTAGAGTGACAATCGCGGGATTTGACCTATTAACACATTCATACATTTTCTAAGCCAAGGTATTTGCGAATAAAGGGACCTATTCGACTACCAAACATCGTCATGCTCGGATTACACCATTAAAAACACTTTTGAACCAACATGTATGCAATATTGAGGTCATATTCACTACTAGGCATGCAAACGCACACAAGGACATAAATATAAGCAATACCCACTTCATAAGATCCACACATAAACACATAGACATGATTATAGAATGAACTATAGGTGTTTAGTAACAAATAGACTTCAATTTATACATATGCAACCCTCATAGGCATATTATCAAACACCTAGACATGTATTGAGCAATAGCCATTGAAATAAGAAAAACATAGCATGTGTATATACATTAAGCCATTGAATCCCATAATATAGGAGCATAGAATCAACCCATTACACAAGTGTCATCACCATAAACAAACCTACTTAAACATAATATAATAGAGGATGAAAGGGAGAATAGAAAACTCCCCTTCCATCCTAGCAATTCTTGTACAAAATCCTTGAGTAGCCTTTGTTCCAAGTGTTTGAAACCCTCTAAATGAGCTAAAAACTAGGTGAAAAATATGCGAGTATGTGTATGTTGGAGGCTGGCAGAAGAGGAATTAGGGTTTGGGAGATGCGTGTGAAAGAATATGACTTAATTGTCTTTTAAAATGGCCAAAAGCGGGCTTATATAGCTAATTTCTACAACTACCAAAACACTTAACCAGAGCACCGGTACAAATGGGGCCTCTGTTCTAGTAGTAGAAGTTTGCTCTTTGTTTTTGGCAAAATAGTGAGCCGATGCACCGGTACTTTGAAGCCAGTGCTCTGGAGTGCCTCTTTGCTCTCTTTTGGCTTCGTTTTAGCTCCGTTTTGCTTCCAAATGTCTTGACCATTTTCTGAAAGCCTTCAAACTTGATTTTCTTCCACTTTTCCTCTTCAATATGCTTTCAATCCTTGCTTAAACCATATCCATCTTTGTTGATCTTCAAACAATCCTTAATCTCACCTATAGCATCCAAAACAAGCCATTAAAGTAGCATTTACCTTTTAAACTCAACTATGTACAATTTTATATGCTTAAGCTTATACCTAGCACAAGTACTACATTAATGCAACTATTAAGCTCAGTACACCTCCAAGGTATAGAAAAATAACAATTCAAACACACACAAAAACATAACACATTAACACCCCCAAAACTTCCCCTTGTTTGTCCCCAAGCAAGTCCAATCTTAAGTTTATTTCTAAAGTCGCTGCAATGGATTGGCTAAAGGATTGACTCACTATCAAGGTTAGTCTAAGAAGCATGAAGGAGGCATTCCTATTATGGAGAGATCCCCAAATCTCTTTGGATCGTCTCTCGACTCATAAGGGGTCTCGTTCCTTGTGGGAATTTCCCAAGTAGCCAATCCACTAAAAGCCTAGGATTCTAACTCAAACACTCGAGATGTTGATATTTCGTGCCCCCTCAACTAACATGGTCTCCCCAATATGCACCAAGCCTCAAAGGCAAGATGAGAGAATATACAAACACTATGGCTTATAGAAAGCCTTATTCACGTATCTATAAAGATGATAACTTGTGTTAAGTTGACATTGTGTCACTTACGCACTTATTCACAAATATTTTTTGGCTTTTTCTCTTTTTCACTTTTTTTTTTATCTTTTTGCACCTTTTTGCCTTTTTTCATTTTTTTTTTGGATTTTTCATGCTTTCCACTACATTTACACAAAACAAAGTAAAAGAAAGGCTTAGGCAAATCAAAAAGAACCAATCAAGGAAGGGGCACTCATATCAACAACCGTTTTTCAACACTCTTTCCTACTGATCTATGGGGTGGCCACTTGAGTTATTCTTAAAGGTCCTTACTTCCTACAACTTTGAAGGGCATCCTCTCATAGACTTAGCTTTCAAACCACTCTATTCATTTCCCCACAATGCATCTCATCTTCAAAAATCAATAAAGTCATTCACAATAGCCAACATAATGATCAACAAAGAAATAATTGACTTTACATGCATCAAAATTGAAAAATTTTCACCATTTTTAAGCGCATAATGCAATTTACCCTAGGAAAGATATATAACAAGAAAACCAAACTCCCACACCTCCAAACCTAAACTTTGCTTGTCATCAAGCAAATAGAGCAAAACACAAAAACAAGCAAATTGGACTTACAAAGCAAATAAGGGTGGTAGGGATGGGGTAAAACATGGGGAACAAGTGGAGAAAGGATAGATACAACCTTGCATTTCCTTCAAAGCTTTCCATGCTAGTGATAAATCACCATACTACTAATCCTATGACTCACAATTCACAAACACTCACAAAGGAAACAAGAATAGTGGCATTGCCTATACATGCTTGCATTGGCATGTGCAATATAAGCAATGGTGTATCTTATGGGACAAAGGATTGGGATTCAACACTTTGGTGTGGGTGCAAGAAGATAAAAGAAAGGAAAATAAAATAGTCCATCGCAAAATTGAACCTAGGTTGCCTCCTAGTAACGCTAACCACTATGCTATCAGCCAGGCAAACACCAACTCATCTTCAACCTCTATAAATGGGATCCTAAAGCATTAAAACTTCCGCATAAGCCATGCTCGGATCATATGCATGCTTCAGGCATTGCCCATTCACAGTCAACTCTCTACCATCCTTCAAGTCTTTGATCTTGACCTCTCTGGAAGGGTAGGCAACCAAAACCTCGTACGGACCATCCCATTGTGTCTTGAACTTACCTGGAAAGAGCTTCAAATGTGAATTAAAAAACCAAACTTTATTGGAGGGAGAGAATGATTTCTTAAGAATATGTTTATCATGAATTCTCTTTATCCTATCCTTATAAAGCTTGGCATTCTCATACGCCTCAAACCTAAGTTCTTCCAACCCTACTAGGTCTAATTTCCTTTTCTCACTCGCTCTATGCTCAATAAGCTCTATGCTCTAGTGCTACCGACAAGTGACAAGCTTTCCCAAAAACCAATCTATACGGAGACATACCAATGGGAGTCTTAAAGGTGGTAGATAGGCCCACAATGCGTCATTTAGCCTAAATAGACCAATCTCTCCAATTGGGCTGGACCGTTTTCTTTAAAATGTGATTGATCTCCCTATTGGACACATCTACTTGTCCACTAGTTTGCGGGTGATAAGGAGTAGCTACCTTATGGGTGATAGAATATTTTCTTAACAAGGCCTCTAAAGTCTTATGACAAAAATGCAAACCCCCATCACTAATCAAAACCCTAGGGACTCTAAATCTAGAGAAAATGTTCTCTTTAATGAACTTAACCACTAGCCTATGGTCATTAGTGCGTATGGGGATAGCCTCAACCCTTTTGGACACATAATCAACGACCACTAAAATGTATTGGTACCTAAAGGAAGGTGGAAATAAACACATGAAATCTATACCACAAACATCAAACAATTCACAAGAAAGAATAAGGGATAAAGGCATCATGTTTCTCCTAGAGATAGACCTAGATTGTTGACATCTAAAATAGTTTTTGCAATCCTCTTGGGCATCCCTAAATAGAGTGGGCCAAAATAGTCCACATTGCAAGACCTTCAAGGCGGTCTTTTTCCCACAAAAATGATGCCCACACTCCTCATCGAGACACATACTTAAAATGCTCTCAAACTCGTCCTCGGGCACACATCAGCAAATCATTTGATCCACACACACTTTAAAAAGATAGGGATCCTCCCAAAAGAAATGCCTAGTTTGCGCTAAGAACCTATCTCTTTCTCTCTTCTCCCAAAAGGAAGGAAAATGCCCTGTGGCAAGATAATTGACAATATGAGCAAACCAAGGTGTGTGATGAGAGATCGCAAAAAATTGCTCATCGAGAAATGAATCACGAAAAGAGGATGGATCACAAGAAGACTCACTAATAAGACGGGAAAGATGATCCGTTACTAAATTTTCTCTACCCTTTTTATCCCGAATCTCAGCATCGAACTCTTGAAGAAGGAGCAAACACCTAATCAAGCGGGGCTTAGATTCTTTCTTAGCTAACAAATACCTCAACGCTGCATGATCAGTGTATACAATCACCTTAGACCCTAGGATGTACGATCTAAACTTGTCAAGGGAGAAGACTACTACTAGAAGCTCTTTTTCTGTGATGGTATAGTTCTTTTGAGCTTCATCAAGAGTCTTGCTAGCGTAGTACACAACATGGGGAAACTTGTCCTTCCTAACAGCTCCCCTCGCATAATCGGATGCATCACACATGACCTCAAATGAAAGACTGTAGTTAGGTGGCTGGATAATTGGGGATGTAGACAATAAGGATTTAAGCCTAGTGAAAGCCCTAACACACTCATCAACAAAGTCAAAAGCGACATCTTGTGCTAGGAACCTAGATAAGGGACATGTAATGTGACTAAAATCCTTAATGAATCTACGGTGGAATCCTGCATGCCCTAGAAAAGATCTAACATCCTTGATACACTTAGGGACAGGCAACTTTTCAATTAATTGTATCTTAGCTGGGTCAACTTGAATTCTACTAGATGAGACAATATGACCCAACACTATCCCCCGTTGCACAATGAAGTAGGATTTCTCCCAACTCAATGCTAGATTCTTCTCCACACATCGGTCTAAGACAAAAGAGAGATGACTGAAGCACTTATCAAAACTATCTCTAAAGACTGAGAAGCTATCCATGAAAATCTCTAAATGCCTCTCAATCATGTCACTAAAAATGGCCATCATACATCTGTGGAAAGTCACTAGGGCATTACATAGACCAAAGGGCATCCTCTTATAAGAAAAAGTGTCATAGGGCCAAGTAAAGGTGGTCTTCTCCTAGTCCTCAGGAAACACGGGGATTTGATTATAACCAGAATAGCCATCTAGAAAACAATAGTAGCTATGCCCTGCTACTCTATCAAAGATTTGGTCTAGAGAAGGCAATGGGAAATGATCCTTCCTAGTTTTAGAGTTGAGCTTCCTATAATTAATACAAACTCTCCAACCCGTGGGAGTACGTGTAGGGATAAGCTCTCCTATCTCATTCTCCACTACCGTGATCCCGGACTTCTTAGGGACAACTTGGACCAGGCTAACCCACTCACTATCAGAGATCGGATAAATGATGCCTGTATCTAAAAGCTTGATGATCTCTTTCTTAACTACTTCACTCATGTATGGGTTTAGCCTCCTTTGCATCTCCCTAGAAGGAATGGCTCCATCCCAAGATGAATATGATGCATGCAAACCAAAGGGTCTATACCTCTCAAATCACCAATTTTCCACCCTATAGCCTTCTTATGCTTCCTAAGAACCTCTAAGAGATGCTCCTCATGTTCACTAGAAAGATCGGAAGCTATAATGATCGGAAGGGTCTCACTAGGGCCTAGAAATGCATACTTCAAATGATCGGGAAAGGGTTTGAGCTCTAAAGAAGGGCTAGGCTCAAGCAAAGGGGACTCAACCTCAACATCATCAATGGGGATATCACTAGAATCAAGTCTAGAAGGATTAACCTCAAATGACTTATCAATCAAAGGGCTCTCAATTAAGGAAGTAGAAGCTACACATTTCCGCTCTAAGGTGTCTAAGTCAAAGCTAGAAATTAATTCCTCAAATCTCCTCTATCATTCATTCTTTACAAAGTTCTTGACACAAGAATCAATCACGTCAACCCTAAAACACTCTTATCCATCCTTTCCTCCTATACTAGCCCTATTCACCGCCTCAACAACCTTTATGGTGGATCTCAAATTCACAAATTTCATCTCTAATAACCCCGAGCTACAATAATATTGGTATCTACAATGGCAAGGAAGGGGCAACCTAGAAGAACGGGTGTAAAGTGTCTAGAGTCATGTCCCGAATCCATATCTAACACTATGAAGTCAACAGGGTACACAAGCTCACTTACCTGGACCATAACGTCCTCTATCAAACCCCTAGGTCTACGTTCAGACCTATCTGCTAGCTGAAGAGTAACATATGTAAGGGACAACTCTTCTAAACCTAGCTGCTGATAAACAGAGTAAGGAATGAGATTCACACTGGACCCTAAATCTAAAAAGGCGTGATCAATTAGGGTCTCTCTAATCCTTCAAGGAATAGTGAAGACTTTGGGATCACTAATCTTGGGCGGGATGCCCAAAGTACAAATACTACTCATATTCTCCGAAAGCCTCACCTTCTTAGAATAGGAGGGGATGGAAAGAATCGCATCTATCAAAGGAAGATTGACCTTAAGGTCCTTAAGATGGTCTAAAACCTTGAAAAACCTAGAATCCTCACTAGGTGTAGGCCTCTCTAAGGTGGATGGAAATGGAACACTAGGCTCAAGGCCTCTAGACACATGGGAATCATCAATGGGCTCTTTTTCCTCCCAATGAGGGCGGGAAGTACTACTCTCTTCATGGTCTCTAGTAGGTTCAACTCTGTCAATAGGACCCTTTCTAGAATGCCTCTCAATAGGACTACTATGTGACTCTCTAGACTTGAAAGGACCACTAGGTGCAAGTACTACAAAGTCAACTCCTGCCCTATTATCCACTACCTTATTGTTCCTAAGGGGGATAAGTGGTATCAATGAAGGAACAGGACTGGACTCTAGGGTTCACCTCCAATTGAGAAGGTAATTTCCCGGGGTCTTTAGCACTCAACTATGTAGCAATCTGCCCTAACTATGTCTCAAAACTAGCCATCTACTGCCTATAACTAGCCATCTCTTGCCTATTATCAGCTAAGTCCTACTGTTGACTAGCTAATGCCTGCTATTGATTCTTTATAAACTACATTAACTTCATCACATCATTTCTAGAAGTCTGGCTGCTAGAGAAAGCAGGTAGAGCTTGAGGTTGAAGAGTGCTAGTGAGACGAGGCTAATTAAGATGATAGAAACCTGGGGGATATTGAAGATGGGATCGCTGCTGAGGTGGGGCCTGGGGATGTGAACTAGACTCATGCTGATCTTGTCTCCAAGAAAATTTTGAGTTGTCCCTCCAACCCGGATTGTATATGTTCGAGTATGGATTATACTCATGAGAATGACCTTGTGTGGCACACACTTGCTCTTTCATGAATTCAGGAAATTGAAATGCTAAAGGGCAAGTTGTGGTCTCATGAGATGACTTGGAACACAATGCACAAACCTCAACAACTAAAGGGGCGGAGAAAGAACCTATGGAACTAGTCCTATGACCTTGGGATGAAAAAGACAAAGAAACGAATTGATCTAACTTATTCGTCAAAGCCTCAACCTTAGCGGGTAAATCTAAAGAAACTCTAACCTCATTAACACTTCTCTTGTTGCCTCCCCGACTAGACCTTTCCATGGCAAAATTTTGAAAAGAATTTTTAGCCATCAACTCTATTTTCTCCCATGCCTCGGTCAGTCTCAAAAGATAGAAGCCACCACCGGAGGCAGAATTAACCATCGTCCTATTTTGTTCATTTAAACCTCGAAAGAAATATTGCAATAGGTCATGATAGCCATACCTGTGGTGTGGACATTGTCTAAGAAGATCCTTGAACCTTCCCCAAACCTCACGAAAGGATTCTAGATCATGTTGGGAGAAAGTCATAATGGCGGTCCTAAGGTCGGTGGTCTTAGCCATGGATAAACTTTTTGAAGAACACAGATTGAAGCTCAATCTATGTAGTAATGCAGCCATTAGGTAAGGAATGCAACCAAGCCTTAGCCTTCTCCTTAAGAGAGAAAGGAAACAATCTTAGACATATGACCTCTTAGGAGACATTGGGGACATGGAGAGTGGAACTTATCTCAACAAAATCTGTGATATGATCAAGAGGACTCTCATTGCTTCTCTTATAGAAGGAAGGAAGCATGGCCAACATATTAGGCTTAATCTCGAAGTTCGTCTCCCTCAAACCTGGAATTTGAATAGCCAAATTAAGCTCGAAGGCTTCAGAGAGAAAGAATTTCCTAAGAGTGGGTTCCTCATCTATAGGTGGATTCGGTCTATGGGGTTCTCGTCTAAAATGATCTTGGGCTTGATGCCCATGGTGATCATAAGGTGGAATGGGATTCATTGAGGCAATGGGAAGATTAGGAGAATTATTGGGATTGGCTATCTCCTCAAGAAGATCTCCCAAGTTCCTAAAATGTCTTGCAATTCTATTGTGTTTGGGATTAATAGGAACTAGGGGATTTCTAAGGGATCTCCTACCAAACATGCACAAACTATCCTAACTCCGGCCACTTCAACCCCTAAAAACTTCTATATTCCTAAAACTATAGCAAATAAACCACAATCCTAGAAAGTCTACTGAAAACAAAAACAAAGGCTGAAATAGATAAACAAGAACTAAAACAAGATAATATGAACAATAAACAAGATAAGCAAAAACTAAACAAACTATAAAGGAAAATCAAGAAAATAAGAAAAGCAACTACCAAAACACATAAACAAAGAATGCAAACCACTGTGCCTCCTCGGCAAGGTACCAAGAACTTGATAGTCATCTCTCAAGTGCAAGCTCTAAAGACTCGCAAGCGCATGGATCGATGCAGTGTAGTGTGTGCGAGAAAAGGTGTCGAACCAGAGGAAGGCTATGTTGTGGGATGGATTCTACGTGTGTGTCCTACAGAATGCCAACAAGAAAACTCAAACTAACTATTTTTTTGGTGCTTTTGGATGGTCGGGAGCTCTAACTAAAGAAAATAAAACTACACTATGGGAATGGAGAATATAGAGACAAGCTATTTAGAGAGAACTAACAAATGGAAAGGATTAGGGTGACATCTATTTGTTAATGGGTGATTCTAGATTCTAATACTATGGGAGTACATGGAATGGCTTAATCATTAATTGCTCTTTTACTAGGTTGCTTAGTTAACGTCTTAATTTCCCCCTAGGACTCGATGCGGGTCCGTTCCTAGGCGGTGCCTCATAGAGCTACGGCGTGGTCCTTATGACATAAGGCCTTAAGAGTGACTAACTAGCTTCATAGATGACCTAGAACAAACCTACCCTAGTACCTAAATCATTGGTTGGATTTGAAGCCAAGGCCTAGTGTCGCTAGGGTCGACTAAATCTACCCGAAAACATATTGCCTGGATTTAAAGCCAAAGGAGACTCAATTTAGACTAGCCTTTAATTATGCTTCGTCATTATAGAGTCACAGCAGCGGGATTTGACCTATTAATGCATTCCTACATGTTCTAAGCCAAGGTGTTCGCGAATAAAAGGACCTATTCAACTACCAAACATCATCATGCTCAAATTACACCATTAAAAACACTTTTGAACCAACAAGTATGCAATATTGAGGTCATATTTACTACTAGGCATACAAACATACACATGGACATAAATATAAGCATTACCCACTTCATAAGATCCACACATAAACACATAGACATGATTATAGAATGGACTAGAGGTGTTTAGTAGGAAATAGACTTTAATTTGTACATATGCAACTCTCATAGGCATATTATCAAACACCTAGACATGTATTGAGCAATAGCCATTGAAACAAGAAAAACATAGCATATGTATAGACATAAAGCAATTGAATCCCATAATATAAAAGCATAGAATTAACCTATTACACAAGTGTCATCACCTTAAACAAATCTACTTAAACATAATATAATAAAAGATGAATAAAAGATGAAAGAGAGAATAGAAAACTCCCCTTCCATTCTAGAAATTCTTGTACAAAATCCTTGAGTACCCTTTGTTCCAAGTGTTTAAAACCCTCCAAATGAGCTTAAAACTAGGTGAAAAGTGTATGAGTGTGTTGGAGGTTGGTGGAAGAGGAATTGGGGTTTAGGAAATGGGTATGACAGAATATGACTTAATTGTCTTTTAAAATGGCCAAAAGCAGGCTTATATAGCTAATTTCTGTGACTACTGAAACACTTAACCAGAGTACCAGTACCAATGGGGCCTCTATTCCTATAGTAGAAGTTTGCTCTCTATTTTTGGCAGAATAGTGAGCCGATGCACCGGTACTTTGAAGCCAGTGCTTCAGGAGTGCCTCTTTGCTATCTTTTGGCTTCGTTTTAGTTCCGTTTGGCTTCCAAATGTCTTGACCTTTGTCCGAAAGCCTCCAAACTTGATTTTCTTCCACTTTTCCTCTTCAATATACTTCCAATCCTTGCTCAAACCATCTCCATCTTCATTGATTTTCAAACAATCCTCAATCTCACTTATAACATCCAAAACAAGCCATTAATGAAGCATTTACCTTTTAAACTCAACTATGTATAATTGTATACACTTAAGCCTATACGTAGCACAAGTACTACATTAATGCAACTATTAAGCTCAATACACCTCCAAAATATGGACAAATAACAATTCAAACACATACAAAAACATAACACAACACTTACAATCATTTTGCTTATGCCAATCTTATATAAATGAACTTAACTATCTTTGAGAATTAACACATATGAATGGCCAAATTTTAAATCCTACTGAGTGGACAAATTTCTAGGTGGTAATCATGTTTATGCTTATGCAAATATGTTAAACATATATCAATGCATTATAAACATCCACCAAAATACGTTAGAATCCCTCTTTGATTGCTCTCTACAACCTTCAATCCAAAAGCACAAAATAGTAATCTTTGTTGCAATTTCTACCAGACCAATCGACCATAAAGAAGGAGCGGTCGATTGGCCAGTTCAACCTACTGAGACAGATTTGCTCCTTTATGTTGTTTTTCTTTGCTTCTCTCCTTGGCCTTTAAAGATTACAACAATAATATATTTTACTGTTGCCAATACAAGCTTACAATCATAAAAGAAACATTACAAGGATATCAAAACATCCTATGCTTATTTTAAATGAAGCTACAAGTAATAACCATAAAGATCTATGCATAAAATGGCCTATGGCAAAGCTTTCTTGACTGTACACGAAACTCTATCATGTAAACATATGAACCATCAAAGGGATTTTATATCAACTACACATACAAGCATAAAACCACAAGTATATGCAACACAAGATTTCCTAATCTTCCCACTCACAAGATGACTAACATATTTATGCAAATACAATATTCTTGCACAATCTAAGCATGTTATGTATGAGCCTAAGCTCGATAGCAATTGTAGGATCGATAATATTACATGTGGTCTATCCTAGTCCATATTTTCAAAAATTTCTACTAAGAAAACATGCAAGGAAAATAAAATAACCACGTAACACACACAAGAACATTCTTAAGAACATAAAGAACATAACTAGTATTTGCAAAAATACCTCTTGAAGGGTGGGGCCTTTGATGAAGCTACAACCATCACGAGCTTCGTTCTCACTCACGAACAAGGCACTAAAAAATTTTACTATAAGGGTGTCGCAATAGGCAGCTCTCTTGTCCTCTTCCCTATGATTAAAAAGACTTATCTTGAGAGAATAGCCTCTTGTGTAGGAAGAAGCAAAGTAATATGCTCTTGAAAGTCTAGACCAAAAAACACACAATAAGTGTGTACTGTGTGTTATAGTGTTCTTTTGCCAAAATGGAAGAGATCAACTACAAAATTTTTGGATGCTAGAAATGGTTTAAGGTATTGCCTATTTATAGGAAAAGTTTGGCACCTAAACCCGGTAAACTTTCAATGTGGAAAACTTTTTCCTTGTAGTAAATGTTTGCCATATGTCATAAAAGTTACTTGTATAATTTGAATTCTTCTTATAGTAACTTTCTAGCACATGTCTTGGAAGATTGGGCAAAGCCTACCAATCCAAGCCCAACGTGTAGTCCATAAGCCATTCGAAGGCCCAAGCCCAACAAGAAACCATCCAAGCCCAATTAGGTTATCTTGGACTCTAATGAAAGCCTAAACCCCATAAGGCTACTATCACAATATGGAATTTGCTCTTTCAAAATTACTCTCTCAAAGTCATTTCAACTAGGAAAAGGACCAAGAAGACACAATTAACCTTGGCTTCCAAAAATAATAAAAAAAAATGTCCTTGCCTGATCTAGGCAACATAATAATTATTTTTAACTCCAATCTATTCCACCATAAGATCAAAGTTGCACTCCGAGAATATTTGATGTTATCGGGAAGCTTATCACAAAATAATGTGAACTTTGTCTTTGCCCTACTAAATAACTGATCATAATGCCTTTTTATGTATACCCACAACTAAGGCCAGTCCTTTAGCCTATGTACTATCACCTCTTTAGCTGCATCTTTTCTTTTAGGTCTCTTGTCCTATTGCCAACCATCCTTTGTCATGGAATCTTTTGATCTCGGGAGCGACCCTCAAACTATATGACCAATACACCCATAAAAGTAGTATCACTAGATCTTGATTTGGATGATAAATTTGGACAATCCTAAAGGTGACACGTGGATTCCATTTTGCATATGCATGTTCCAATTAATTAAAACTTATGACTCAATGCACAAGTTTGTTGAGCCTAATAAAGTAAGATCTCACCCACAGTGAATCAAAGTTCCAAACCTTAACTTCATTAGTTCATCCACATATGCTAAAGATTAAAGGCAATGATCATTTAGTAGTAGTGAGTATCTTGTTTTCTTTGTTTCATAGTACATCTCTAGAAAACATGCATCACAATGGTCCTGTCCAATACGTGACCCATGTACTATCGAAACAAATCTGAAAAGTCCTCCAACAACCTGGGTAGATCACCCTTAACGAGGAGACTTTCTCAATATAACCTTATCCTAGTAGAGTGCCCAATACTAGTATTCAATTACTGACTCAATTTATGAAGTGACTAAATCTAGACTTGGACCTACTGTACATCTAGCCTCACTACGCACCCAAGTCATTAGTTCAAGTCAAGGGACCTTTATGCAGACATCAATAAAGCATACTAGAGATAATACATAAGAGACTCATAATTCCATTTAACAAATTGATTATACATTGTTTAACAGCCAAAATGTCATATACAAGTGAGCTTTAGGGCATCCTAATCCTAACAAGATTTCACTGAGATAGCGAGTCAATCCCTTAGGCAACCTTGTTATTGCCTTTGAGATAGATTTAGGTATGAACTTGCTTGGGGACAAGCAAGGAGAAGGTTTGGGGGTATTGATGTGCTTTGATGTGGTGTGTGTTTGTATTGCATTTTCTATACATTGTAGAGGTGTTATGTGCATATATAGTGGCATTAGTGTAGTACATTTGCTAGTGATAGGCTTAATCGTAAGATATTCTATGTTGTTGAGATTTAAAGATAAACGCTACACTAATGGCCTCTTTTTGATGAATTAAGGGAGTTTTGGGTCAATGCCGAAGCGTACAAGATGATGGGTGATAAAGATAAAAGGTGTATGGGTTGTGTGAAAGAGGCCAAAGAGAAAAAAGATGAATATTGAAGCAAAAAGAAGGAATCGGTTGAGCCTCAAAGGGTACCAACTAACCAGTAGGGTTAGCCGGCAAATCTGGAGAACAAAAGTGTTTACCGACTGAACCGACCGACTGATCGGTAAAGTCAGCTGATGTGTTGTGTTTTTGTATGTGTTTGCATTGTCATTTATCTATGTTTTAAGACGTGTTTCGAGCTTTGAGAGATGCATTAGTATAGTATATATGCTAGAGATAGGCTTAAGTATATGAAAATGAACATAGTTGAGTTTAAAGATAAATGCTACAAGAATGCATGCTTATTTCTTATGTTTGGTGAAGTTAGGCCAAAGCTCGGGGCTTGAATTGATTGAGAATTGATGTTGGAATTAAGCTTGAGCTGTTCAGGATGTGGGAGAAGCATTTAAGGAGCTTTGGAGGCAATCGGACGAAGAAAAAAGTAATAGGGACAAAACGGATGTAACGCAAGGAAACTAGGCCAAGCCTCTGACCTAGCTAGTCAACTCCCTCCTACGGTTGGTTGACCGGCCAAAATAGAAGTAAGGCCCTTAGGCTAATTGACCTAGGAGCTAGGCCAGTTGACTAGCCAAGGCCCCCGGTTAGACGCGTATGCTACACTATATAAGCCCTTTTTCAACCACTTTTGAGAAGGTTTGAATCCCTTTTCATCTCCCATTCACACACCCACTTCTCACACACTAAACCCTACCTTTACCCACCTTCAATACACATATTAAAACACGCACCCACCTCGATCTAAGCTCATTTTGGAGGATCATAACTTCATTTGGTAAGGATTTTGCTCAAGATTGTAGAGAAACAAGCAAGGATGGAAAGGGAGCTTTCTCAATCCTTTTTCATTCTCTTTTATTTTATGTTTGAGTTGATTGATTAGGGTAACTAAACTTGGGTAATGGGTTGATTTTCATACTCTTTGTAATGAGATTCCACTGGCTTATATATATACATAGTTTGTTCTTATTTTAGAAAAGCTTTATGTCATTTCATGTCTATGTGTTTGATGTAATGCTTGAATTAGTTGTAGGCATATAAACTGAGTTGTAGTTGCTATAGAACACTTCTATTCCTTAAACTATGCATGTCTATGTCTGTAATTATGGATAATATGAAGTGGCCTAGTTCTATTCATGTCTGTGTAGGTATGAAGCTTATCTTATAATGAATACATCCTCAAATATTTGTACATGTTGATGCTAAATGTTTCCAATGGCATAAATCAAACTTGCTTGACATTATATTCATAATGCCTTGGCTTAGAACCTGTAGGATTGCACTTAATAAACATCAATTCGCTATAGTGTCCTTAGAACAAAGGTGTACAAGTCAGGACTAGCCTGAGGTCGAGTCCCTTTAGCCTTAAATCCAGCTAATAACATTTTGAATAAGTTTAGTCGACCCTAGTAATCTTTGGTCTTAGCTTTAAATCTAGCAAATGGTAGATGAGCTAGGGTAGGATTGTTCTAGGACACCTAGGTAGCTTTCTAGTCCCTCTTTTGGCCTTAGGTACATAAGGACCGTGTCATAGCTCTAATTGTGCATGCCGAAGAACAGACTTGCACTGAGTCCTAGGGTGTAATTACAATACAAGCTAGTGGCCTAGTATTAAAGCATCACTTAGATAAGCCAATACCCAAATCCCATAGCATAGAGGTAGAAAATCATTCATTTGCATGTGTAAGTCACCTTATCACCTTCCCATGGGTTAATCTTCCTAGATTAGCTTAGTTCTCACTTTTCCTTTCTAGCGTTCATAGTGTAGTTGTTTTATTTCCCTTTGAGCTTCCTAAAATCCAATATTGCAAAAGAATGACTAGTTTAGGTTCCTTTTCAAACTTCCACTAGAGTACACATGCATAGGATTCCTTCCATGCATTAGCCTCCCTATGGTTTGACACTCGCACTTGCACGTACTATATTACGCTGATTTGTGCACTTGTGGGTCTTTTATGGCTTGTGCACTAGAGACACATCAAGTTCTTAATTTCGTTGCGAGAGAGGCATTATGATTGACATTTGTTGCTTGTGGGTTTTAGTAGTTGTTCTTTTGTTTGTTTTAATTCATTTTGTTAGCTTGTTTTGTAGGATCGATAATATTACATGTGGTTTATTCTAGTCCATATTTTCAAAAATTCTACCAAGAGAACATGCTAGGAAAATAAAATAACAACATAACACACCTAAGAACAATAGAATAGAACTAGTATTCGCAAAAATATGTAAAGCTAACCTCTTGAAGCGTAGGGCCTTTGATGAAGCTATAACCATCATGAGCTTCGTTCCTGTTCACGAACAAGGCCACCAATAAATTTTACTACATGGGTGTCATAGTAGGCAACTCCTTAGTCCCCTTCCCAATGATTAGAGAGACTTATCTTGAGAGAATAGCCTCTTATGTAAGAAGAAGCAAAGTAATATGCTCTTGAAAATCTAGAGCAAAAATCTCATAATTAGTGTGTATTATTTGTTGTAGTATTATTTTGCCAAAATAGAAGATAAAATACAAAATTTTTGGATGCTAGAAATGGTTCAAGGTATTGCCTATTTATAGGAAAAGTTTGGCACCTAAACCTGGTAAACTTTCAATGTGGGAAACTTTTTCCTTGTAGTAAATGTTTGCCATATTTCATGGAAGTTACTTGTACAATTTGAATTCTTCTTGTAATAACTTTCTAGCACATGTCTTGGAAGATTGGGCCAAGCCCACCAATCTAAGCCGAACTCATAGTCCATAATCCATTCGAAGGCCCAAGCCTTACAAGAAACCATTCAAGCCCAATTAGGTTATCTTGGACTCTAATGAAAGTCCAAACCCAATTCCAAGCTTTGGCCCAATAAGGTTACTACCACGATATGGAATTTGCTCTTCCAAAATTATTCTCTCAAAGTCATTTCAACTAGGAAAAATGACCTAGAAGACACAATTAATTGTGGCTTCCAAAAATAATAAAAAATGTCCTTGCCTAATCTAGGTGGCATAATAATTATTTTTAACTCCGATCTATTCCACCATAAGATCAAAGTTGCACTCCAAGAATAATTGGTTTTACTTAGAAGCTTATCACAAACTAATGCGAACTATATCTTTGACCTACTAAATAGCCGATCATAATGCCCCTTTATGTATACCCACAGCTAAGGCCAATCCTTTGGTCTATATGCTATCACCTCCTTAGCTGCATCTTTTCTTTTGGGTCTCTTGTCCTATTGCCAACCGTCCTTTGTCGTGGAATCTCTTGATCTCGGTGGTGACCCTGAAGCCATTTGACCGATACACCCATAAAGGTAATATAACTAGATGTTGATTGGGATGATAAATTTGGACAATCTTAATGGAGGTACGTAGATTCCATATTGCATATGCATGTTGCAATTAATTATAACTTATGATTCAATGCACAAGTCTATTGAGCCTAATAAAGTAAGATCTCACACACAGTGAATCAAAGTTTCGAACCTTAACTTCATTAGTTCATCCACATTTGCTCAAGATTAAAAGCAATAATCATTTAGTAACAATGAGTATCTTGTTTTCTTTCTTTGATAATACGTCTCAAGAAAACACACTCACGATGGTCCTGTCCAATACGTGACACACATACTATCGAGACAAATCCGAAAGTCCTCCAATGACCTAGGTAGATCGCCTTCAACGAGGAGACTTGCTCAATATAACCTTATCTATGTAGAGTGCCCAACACTACAATTCAATTACGGACTCAATTTATGACATGACTAAATCTAGACTTAGACTTACTGTGTGTCCAGCCTCACTATGTACCCAAGTCATTAGTTTAAGTTAAGGGACCTTTATACATACACCAATAAAACATACTAGAGATAATGCGTAAGAAATTCATATTGCCATTTAACAAAATGTTTATACATTGTTTAACATCCAAAAGGTCATATACAAGTGAGCTTTGGGGCATACTAATCCTAACAATCTCCCACTTGTACTAAAGATTACTTCTGCACAACCTAATACCCATATTCTCCAAATAAGTGTTAAACAGTTTCTCTAGAAGAGTCTTTGTAAATGGGTCTGTTAGGTTTTCTACTAAAGCTATCTTTTCAACTACTATATCTCCTCTTTGGGTAAACTCACAGATCAAATGATATTTTTGTTCAATATGTTTACCCTTTTTGTAATTCTTGGGCTATTTACACTATGAAACAGTACCATTGTTGTCGTAATATAATGTTATCGGTCTGTGAGCTGTCGGCACAACCTATAGGTCTAAAAGGAACTTTCTTAGCCATACTGCCTCTTTCGCAGCCTCAGATGCTGCTACATACTCGGCCTCCATGGTAGAGTCAGTAATACAATTTTGCTTCACACTTTTCCATGAAGTAGCTTTTCCTGATAGAGTGAAAACGTATCTAGAAGTAGACTTCTTGGGATCTCTGTCGGACTAAAAATCTGAGTCTGTATAGGCTAATGGCGTTAGATCATCCACACGGTATTCTCTCACATAATCCTTAGTTCTTTGTAGGAATTTGAATATATGCTTAACTGCGAAAGTCCAGGGTTTGACTGATATCTAATAACCATGCCAACAAAAAAGCAGATATCTAGTCTAATACATAACAAGGCATACATAAGGCTTCCAACCGCCGAAGCATAAGAAACTCGTTTCATGCTCTTTATCTCCTCAGGTGTTTTAGGACATTGATCTCGAGATACATAAACTCCATGTCTACAAGGTAATGAGGCCTTCTTAGAGTTTTGCATATTAAACCTAATCAATGTCTTGTCAATAAATGAAGGTTGAGATAGGGCTAGCCTTCTATTCTTACAATCTCGCATAAGCTTGAATCTTTCTTTTGAAATTGAGTAGAAAGCCAAACCTTGATGGATGATAATATTGCCACATCATTTCCAATTAGTCAGATATCATCCACATATAGAACCAAAAAAGCTACAACATATTTCCATTACGTCTCTTATATAGGCAAGGTTCATCACTATTTTGATCAAAACCATAAGATTTAATTCCCAATCAAAGTTAATGTTCCAAGCTCTAGATACCTACTTTAATCCATAAATGGACTTCTTTAGCTTACAAACCATATGTTCCTGGCCTTTAGCAACATATCCATCTGGTTGTGTCATGTAATGGTCTCGTCAAGCTCCGTATTGAGAAAAGTTGTCTTGACGTCCGTTTGCCATATCTTTAGTCATAATGACATACGATGGCAAGAAGCATCCTGATGGATTTAAGCATAGCCATCGATGAGAAAGTTTCATCATAATCGATCCCTTCTTTCTATGTATGACATTTTGCCACCAACCTTGCTTTAAAGGTTTCAACTTTTCCATCAACTCCTCTTTTCCTCTTGTAGAACCATTTGCACCCTAAAAGTTTTACTCCTTCAGGTGCAACTATAAGATCCCAGACTTTGTTGTAATACATAGATTCTAACTATGAATCCATTGCCTTATTCCATTGGTCAACATCTATGTCAAAAACTACTTCATCATAACTTGTGAAATCCACCACCTGATCCTCTGAAGAAGTCTGAAAGGATTCTCCATAGTATCTATCAGAAGGCCTGGACATCCTTCCACTATAATGAGGCTCCGATATATTAGATGTAAAATGTTGTTCTTTTTCATCTACGGTTACCACAGGTGTTACTAGAGATTCTTGTGAAATCTCTTCTAGAACAACTTTAGAATCTGTTGTTTTCTGGATCGTTTCATCATTCTCTAAGTATCTAGCATGGGTGCTTATGAACACCTTTTGCTCTTTAGAATTACAAAAGATCCCACCCTTGGTTCCCTTGGGATACCCAATAAAATAGCACAACTCAGATCTTGGTTCCAACTTTCAAGTATTACTATTAAGTACATAAGTTGGACAACGCCAAATGTGGAGATGATTTAAACTAGGCTTATGCCCGATCCACGTATCTTGTGGTGTCCTAGGTACTAATTTAGATGGTACCAAGTTTGAGATATATGCTGCTATCTCAAGGGCATACCCCCTAAATGATAAAGGTAATGATGCATGACTCATCATTGACCTAACCATATCTAATAGGGTACGATTTCTTCTCTCGCTATACTATTTTGTTGGGAAGTCCCTAGTGTAATTAATTGAGACACTATCCCTTCTTGTGTAAAGTAATCCCTAAACTCAACCGAGAGGTATTCTTCACCTCAATCAAACCAAAGGGCTTTGATATGTTTATCTAATTTTCACTTTGCCTCAACCTTGAACTCTTTGAATTTCTCAAAGGATTCAAACTTGTGTCGCATCATATATACATATCGTTACCTAAAGTAATCATCAGTAAAACTAATGAAATATTTATAACCTCATCGTGCTTGTTTGCTCATAGGACCATACACATTAGTGTAGACCAATTCCAATACTTCTTTGGCCCTTTCTCTTTTAGAAGAAAATGTCCATTTGGCCATCTTCCTTTTGAGGCAAGATTCACACGGAGGCAGATCTTCGAGATCTAATGAGCTAAGATGCCCATCCTCGACTAATCTCTGAATTCACTTTAGAGTAATATGTCCCCAAAGATAAGTATCATTGGTCGAAGAAACCTTTCTTTTTGGAAAATCAGTTTGTTCTATGTTATGCAGTAAATTTACAATAGGTTTCATAAAGAACAAGTTATCGTGCATGCTACCAAAATAGATAATATTTCCATCTCTTCTAATATCAACACCATAATGGAAATTAATGCAAAAACCATCTAATATTATTTGTGAAACATAAATAAGGTTTTTATGTACATCTGGAACATAATAAACATTGTTCAAAAATAAATTCCTATTACATGGAAAATTTAAGCACATTCCTCCCACTGCAGTAGCCCATACTTTTACTTCGTTCCCCATTCTAAAAGAAAATTCCTCTTTAGCTAGTTACTTCATTTCTTGAAACCAATGCAAAGAATTGCAAATATGGTTAGTAGGTCTAGTGTCTACAATCCAAGAATCAGCAAAATCAACAACTAAATAGGTTTTAATGTAGAACAAAAGAGGTGTACATATCTGGCATTGTGCCAAGTACTTCGAGCAATCCTTTTTCCATTCTAGCCATACTTAAAGCATTTTCCCTTGAGCTTTTCACCTATTAACTATTTGGGCTGTTCACTATTTCTCTTCTTTTTCCGTCGACCACGTTTTTGCTTCCCCTTTTCTTTGAACTTTCTCCCTTTCTGGTTAAGTCTGGAAGTGGATGCTTGAACTATGTTTACGTGGCCTTTATTTTTCATTATGGCTTTTGTTGCTAAGACTCTTTAATCAATTCCGCCATATCCAAGTTCATCTTGCTCATATTACAATTAAGCTTGAACTGGGTGTAAGATGGTGATAGAGTCTCCAAAATCATGTCTACCTTTGGCTGTTCATCTATGTTTGTCCCTAGGATCTTGGCTGTATAGAAGTAATCCATCATTGTAAGCATATGCTCCCTAACAGATGCTCCTTCTGCCATTCTTTGATTCATAATTTCTCTAAGAGCACCTTGCCTTACGGGCTTGCTCTTATCGGCAAACATACGAGATAGTGAGGTCATAATTTCTTTTGTAGTTTCCATATGATGATGCTTGCTCTGCAAAATATCTGACATAGAAGCCATAATATAGCACTTGGCCATACTATTGGCCTTTTGCCATTTGCCTCAACATCTTTCTGGGTTTCAGAAGAGTTTGCCCTTACAACAGGACATGGAGTTGTTAGGACACATTTGTACTCTTCTGCGGTGAGTACTATGTCCAAGTTCCATTCCCAGTCCACAAAATTCGGTCTAGTGAACTTGTGCTCTTTGAGAATTATAGCTAGTGGACTGAACGAAGGTAGTTTTCTGGATATACAACAATATAAACATAATTATTTTATGAGTATGGAATTGATGCATGCATAATATGTACGCTAGCTTTGGAAATAAAACATACAAGTACTTTTAAATCCTTTGCCTTTGAGTAGATTATCCCTTAAACTACTCGATTTAACAGTATCTCAACATTCTCACAAGAACTCTACCAATAGGATGGCCAAACTTATGAACGTTAAGTTAAGCGCCACCGCGTACTTGAATTGACAATTATCTAGATATGATCCAATTAAATAATTCAATAACTATTTTGTTTGGCTTCTTAAATCCAGTAACGAACTCTATCGATGGGATAGCCAACCTACCATTTTAGATGAGTGTAACGCAATTCTTATGTTCATTCCCGTAACATTCTCAATTTAAGCCCTTCGATGGGGCTGTGACTTTAGTCAATCTTACGTGAGGAGATCTTTAGTGAAGAATTCCACTAATAGGATGGTCAAACTCACCAACACCCGTTTGAATAAACATTTTTGATTTAGCTTGCTAAATCTTGATAAAGTTTCACCCTCTAATGGGGAAATTAATGACACTTACCATTAGCGTGAATCAGATATGGAAAGCCATAGGGTATTTCCAGTCCCCTCTTCCACTCAATATTTTAACATGAGGGTTTTCTCTATTTTAGGCATTCTTACCTTTTTGTTTTAGATCTAAACATGCTTTGGGTTTGTGAAACAATTTGATTTTTGCAAATCCCCTTTAGGTTACTAAAACATTACAATACGATAATGGATTATTTACCTAAATCTGGGTATATAGACCCTTAGGTTATCAAATTATAAATCTCAAGTTAAGTTTTTCATTTTTTTCATGAGATTGCATGACATCTTTAGACATAATTGCTTACAATCATCTTGTCTATGCCAATTTTATATAAATGAACTTAACTATCTGTGAGAATTAACACATAGGATTGGCCAATTTTTAAATGCTATTGAGTGGACATATTTCTAGGTGGTAATCATGTTTATGCTTATGCAAATATGTTAAAACATATATCAACGCATTATAAGCATCCATCAAAATACGTTAGAATTCCTCTTTGATAGCTCCCTGCAATCTTCAATCCAAAAGTACAAAATAGCAAACTTTGTTGCAATTTCTACCAAAACCGGTTGACCGATAAACTCAACTGGCTAAAACAGATTTGCTTCTGTATGCTATTTTTCCTTGCTTCTCTCCTTGGTCTTTAAAGATTTCAACAAGAATATATTTTGCTATTGCTAATGCAAGCTTACAATGATAAAAGAAACATTATAAGGATATCAAAATATCCTATGCTTCTTTTAAATGAAGCTGCAAGCAACAACCATAAAGATCTGTACATAAAATCGCCTATGGCCAAGCTTTGTTGATGGTACATGAAACTCTATCATGCATACCTACGAACCATTAAAGGGATTTTATATCAAGTGCAATACAAGCATAAAACCACAAGTATATTCAACACAAGATTTCCTAATCTTGCCACTCACAAGATGACTAACATATTTATGCAAATACAATATTCTTCATAGTCTAAGCATGTTGTTTATAAGCCTAAGCTCTGATACCAATTGTAGGATCAATTATATTACGTGTGATCTATCCTAGTGCAAATTTTCAAAAATTCTACCAAGAAAACATGCTAGGAAAAAAAAAAACCACATAACACACACAAGAACATGCTTAAGAATATATAGAATATAACCACTTGAAGCGTGGGGCCGTTGACGAAGCGATAACCATCGCGAGCTTCGTTCTCGCTTACGAACAAGGCCACAAAAAACTTTACTATAAACGTGTTGCAATAGGCAACTCCCTAATCTTCTTTCCTATGATTAAAGAGACTTATCTTAAAGAATAGCCTTTTGTATGGGAAGAAGAAAAGAATTATGCTCTTGAAAATCTTGAGCAAAAACCACACAATAAGTGTGTACTATGTGATGTGGTATTCTCTTGCCAAAATGGAAGAGGTCAACTACAAAATTTTTGGATGCTAGAATTGGTTTAAGGTCTTGCCTATTTATAGGAAAAGTTTGGCACCTAAACCTTGTAAACTTTCTATGTGGGAAACTTTTTCCTCATAGTAAATGTTTGCTGTATGTCATGGAAGTTACTTGTACAATTTGAATTTTTCTTGTAGTAATTTTGTAGCACATGTCTTGGAAGATTAGGCCAAGCCCACTAACCCAAGCCGAGCACATAGTCCATAATCCATTTGGGGGCCCAAGCCCAAGAAGAAACCATCCAAGCCCAATTAGGTTATCTTGGACTCTAAAGAAAGCCGAAACCCAATTCCAAGCTTTGGCCCAATAAGGCTACTACCACAATATAGAATTTGTTCTTTCAAGATTACCCTCTCAAAGTCATTTCAACTAGGGAAGGGACCAAGAAGGCACAATTAACCTTGGCTTCCAAAAATAATAAAAAATGTCCTTGCTCGATCTAGGCAACATAATAATTATTTTTAACTTCAATCTATTCCACAAAAGATCAAAGTTCCACTCCAAGAATAATTGTTGTTACCTAGAATCTTATCACAAAAAAATGTGAACTTTGTCTTTGACCTACTAAATAACCAATCGTAATGCCTCTCTATGTATACCCACAGTTATGGCCGGTCCTTTGGCCTGTGTACTATCACCTCCTTAGCTGCATCTTTTCTTTTGGGTCTCTCGTCCTATTGCCAACCATCCTTGGACATGAAATCTCTTGATCTCAGAAGCGACCCTCAAGCCATATGACCAATATTCCCATAAAGGTAGTATCACTAGATCTAAATTCGGATGATAAATTTGACCAATAGCAAATGGGGCACATAGATTCTATATTGCATATGCATGTTCTAATTAATTAGAACTTAGCACTCAATGCACAAGGCTGTTGATATTAAATAATGTAAGATCTCACCTACAGTGAATCAAAGGTCAAACCTTAGCTTCATTTGTTCATCCACATATGCTCAATATTAGGAGCAATGATCAATTAGTAGTAGTGAGTATCTTATTTTCTTTCTTTGACAGTACGTCTCTAGAAAACATACTCATTGTGGTCCTGTCTAATACATGACACACATATTGTTGAGACAAATCTAAGAAGTCCTCTAATGACCTAGGTAGATCACCCTCAACGAGGAGACTTGGTCAATATAACCTTATCCTGCTAGAGTGCCCAACACTACCATTCAGTTACGGACTCAATTTATGATGTGACTAAATTTAGACTTGGACCTACTGTACGTCGAGCCTCACTGCTCGCCTAAGTCATTAGTTCAAGTCAAGAGACGTTTATACATACATCAATAAAACATAATCGAGATAACACATAAGAAACTCTTAATGCTATTTAACAAAATGATTATACATTGTTTAACATCCAAAATGCCATATACAAGTGAGCTTTAGGGCATACTAATCCTAACATGTTTTAGTTATTGTTTTTCTTTCTTTATGTTTAGTTTCTTTGATCTTTTTGTGTTTACTTTCCATGCTTAGCATATCTTGTTTGTGTGGCTTTCTTATTTTGCTTCTTCTTTTTGATATTAGCAGACCCCATAGGTTTGCGGCTTTGTTGTTTTAGTTTTAGGTTATTGTAGAAGTTTTGGGAATTGAAGTAGCTGGAGTTAGGATGGTGTTGCATGCTTGGTAGGAGATCCCTAAAGAATCCCTTAATTCCATTTAATCCTGAACCCGATAGGATTGCACGACACATTAGGAATTTAGAAGATCTTCTTGAGGAGATGGAGGATCCAAATAATCCTTCTATCCATCCCATTCCCTCAATGAATCCCTTTGCACCGCATAATCACCATAGGCATTAAGCCTTAGATTATTTTAGATAAGAGCCCCTTAGACCAGATCCGCTCAAAGATGATGACCTGGCACTTAGGGAATTCTTCCTCCCCAATGCTTTTGATCCTAATTTGGCTATTAATATTCTGGGGTTAGGGGAGAAAATTTTGAGACCATGCCTAACATGTAGGCTATTCTCCCTTCCTTCCATAGGAGGAGCAACGGAAGTCCTTTAAGACCATATTACCGATTTTGTAGAAATGAGTTCCACCCTCCATGTCCCCAATGTGACTCAAGAGGTCATTTGTCTTAGTTTATTTCCATTCACCCTTAAGGATAAGGCTAAGTGTTTGTTTCCTTCTTTACCTAGTGGTTTTATCACATCATAGGCTGAGCTTCAATCTAGGTTCTATCAAAAATTCTTTTCTAAGGCCAAGATGGCTAACCTTAAGGCTTTTATTATAATGTTCTCCCAACATGATTTAGAGTCCTTTCATAACACATAGGAGAGGTTCACTGACCTTTTTAAACAATGTCCTCACTACGAATATGATAAGTTTGACCTACTTCAATATTTCTTTCGAGGATTAAATGAACAAAATAGGATAATGGCCAATGTTGCCTCTGGTGGTGGATTTTATAATTTGAATGTGAGTGAGGTGGTGTCGTCTTTTGAGTGCAAGCTCTAAAAGACCCGCAAGACTACGGATCATGCAATATAGTGTAAACAAGTGCGGGTGTCGAACCACAGGGAGGCGTGGATAATGTGGGTGAATTTTATGCTTGGTGTTCTAGAAAGTGCAAAAAAGAAAGATCTAAACTAGGCATATTTTTTTTTGGGGTTTTGGATTATCAGGAGCTCTAGGTAAAGGAAATAAAACTAAACTATGAATATGAAAAATGGGAGCACAAGTTGGTCAAGAGGGAACTAACACTTGAGAAGGGGTTACGGTGACTTCGACTTATGAATGGGTAATTCTATACTCAAATGCTATGGGATTAAGGGATGATGGCTAACTATCATGAGTGCTCTTAACTAGGTTGCTAGTTAGTGTCCTAATTTCCCCCTAGGACTCGGTGCGGGTCCATCCCTAGGCGGCGCCTCCTAGAGCTACGGCATGGTGCTTATGACCTAGGGCCTCAAGAGTGACTAACTAACTTCCTAGGTGGCTTAGAATGAACCTACCTTAGTACCTAAACCTTTGGCTGGATTTAAAGCCAAGACCTAGTGTTACTAAGGTCGACTAAACCTATTCGGAAACCTACTGGTTGGATTTAAAGCCAAAGGAGACTCAGCCTAGACTAGCCATAAATTATACTTCGTCATTCTAAGGTCACTACAGCAGGATTTGACTTGCTAGTGCGTTCATACATGTTCAAGGCCAAGGTACCTATTCAACTACCAAACATCATCATGTTCAGTTCACACCATTAGAATTAATTAACACCCAACACGTATGCGTTATTGAAGTTATGCTCGTTACTAGGCATGCAAATATACATATAGACATGAATAAAAGCATTACCCACTTCATAGTATCCACATATAAACACATAGACATGATTATAATATGGATTAGATGTGTTTAGTAACAAACAAACTTCAATTTATACACATGTTACTCATCTAGGCATTTTATCAAACACTTAGACATGAATGAGAAAATACCCATTTGAACAAGAAAATTCGAAACATGTATATAAATACAGCCATCATATCCCATATCATAAGAGTATATAGTTAACCCATTACATAAGTTAAATCACCCTACACAAGTCTGCTCAATCATAATAGGAAATAGAATGAAAGAGAGATAATGAAACTTCCCTTTCATCCTAGCTAATCTTGTACAAAGCTTTTAAGCAAACTTGATTCCAAAATGTTTGAACCCTCCAAATCAAGCTTGGTTCTTAGTGAGAAATGTGTGAAAAGTGTGTGTGAAGTGGGTGGGATCTAGGGTTAAGTGTGTGAGAATTTTAGGTGTGAAGTGTGTGTTAATCTACCAAAAAGTCCTTTTCCTTTTTTGCAGAATCGGGCCCTATTTATATGTTCTCAGCATATTCTAGGTCGACCGGCCTCTGGACCTAGCTCGACCAGCTTTTTAATGATGCTCTCTGGAGTGGCCGGTCGATTTGCTCTAAAAGGGTGGTCGTCCGGCTATTTTTGGCACCTCTCTAGAGTGGCCGGTCGACCTAGCCGGTCGACTGGCTCTTTTTCCTTGGTTGTCTGGCTGACTTTCTTCCTCCAATTTTTGTATTTTTGGCCTCTGATCTTCTCTCTTAGACCCGTGCATTTCCCATCTTCATCACCTTTCATCGTCCAATCTCGATCTTAACCCAAAGTTCACCTAAATCATTGAAAATAAGCAATTAGTGTAGCAATTTGTCTCTTAAACTCGATATGTACATTTGTTTATGCTTAAGTCTATTCTTATCAAAAGCACTACACTAATGCATCATTATGAGCACTCAATACCTCTAAAATATAGGTAAATGACAATGCAAACACACACAAAAACACAACACATCATGAGGCATGGGAGAAAATGGATTTGTTAACCGAGAATTCTTCCAAAATTCGGCTATGGATAGGTCTAGTCAGGAAGTGAATAGAAAAGGTGATATAAGGTTGGAGTTTGTTTATCTCTTTTTTCTCACGGTGATAGGATTAGTTTCATATGTTCTTCCTCTGCCTCTTCAGTAGTTGGGGTGTGTGCATTGTGTTCGAAGTCATCTCAGTTTCCTGAGTTCATGCAAAAGCTAGCATGCGCTACATAAGGTTATTCTTGTGAGTACAATTCGTACTCAAACATGTACAATCAGGGTTGGAGGGACAACCTAAAGTTTTCTTAGAGGCATGGTCAGCATAAGTCTTATTCCTAGCCCCAGGCCCTACTCTAGTAGCGACATCATCCTACGAACCCTCTAGGCTTTTACCATATTAATCAACCTAGGTTTTTGTGTTCCTTAACCACAGGCCTTCCCTACTCCTTGTAGCAGCCAATCAACTAACAATAGTAGAATTAAGAAGAAGTTTCAATTGATATAACAAGACTTAGCTAGTTGTAGATACCCAGTTAGGATAGTTTGCCACACAGTTGAGCACTAAAGATCTTGGAAAGTTACCTTCTCAACCAGAGTTGAACCTAAGAGTCTAGTCTTGTCCTCTACCGATACCACTTATCCCACTAAGGACGCAGGCTAATGCTGTCACCACTTTTAGAAGAGGTAAGATGTGGACAATAAAGTAAAAGTTGACTATGTAGTGCCTGTACCTAGTGGTCCTTCTATGTCTAGAGAGCCTAATTGTAACCTTGTAGAACGAGGTCCTGCTAAGAGATTTGAGCCCATTAGAGACCATGGAAAGAGTAGTACTTCTCACCCACATCAGGATAGAAAGGAGCCCATTGATAGTTCCTATATGTGTAGAGGTATTGCACCTAGAGCTCCCTTCTCGCCCATCTGAAAGAAGCCCACACCAAGTGAAGATTATAAGTTTTTCAAGATCTTAGAGCACCTTATGGACCTTAAGGTCAATCTTTCTTTGATAGATGCGATTCTTTCCATTCCCTCCTATTCTAACTTCTTCAAGGACCTTTGTATGAGGAAGCGTAGATCATTGAATATTCCTAAGAAGTTGAAGGTTTTGGAGAAAGTGAATAGTATTTGTATGTCAGGTTTTTCGCCCAAGATGAGTGACCTTAGAACTTTTACCTTTCCTTATAGGATTAGGAGGACCCAAATTAATCATGCTTTGCTAGATTTAAAGTCTAGTTTGAATATCATTCCCTACTCTGTATATCAACTACTAGGTTTAGGTGAGTTATCCCTTACATATGTTACTCTTCAGCTAGTTGATAGCTCTGAGGGTAGACCTAGGGATATGGTAGAGGATGTTATCACCCAGGTTAGTGAGTTCATGCACCTTGTTGACTTCATAGTATTAGATATGGGTTCAGGTCACGATTCTAGACATTTTACACCCGTCATTTTAGGTCGCCCTTTCCTTGCTACTGTAAATGCTATTATCCATTATAGGTTAGGGTTATTTAAGATAAAATTTGGGAATTTGAGGTCTACCATGAAGGTCGCTGAGGTAGTGAATAGGGCTAGTGTAGGAGGAGAAGAGGATATAGATGAGTGCTTTAGAGTTGATGTTATTGATTTTTGTGTAGAGAACTTTATAGAGAAGAGCATGACTGATAGCAAGGGATTGAGGAAATTTGAGGATTTGTTCTCTTGCTTTGATTTGGAGACCCTAGAGTAGAAATTTATAGCTCCCATTTCCATCTTTAGTTAAGGATTCCATGATTGGTAAGTTGCTTAAGGTTATTCCTTTTAGTCTTGATTTTAGTGATATAGTTGAGCCTAGCATATCTTTAGAGCTCAAACCTTTTCTCGAGCATTTAAAGTATGCTTTCTTAGGCCTTAGTGAGACCCTTCTAGTAATCATAGCTTTAGATCTTTCTTGAGAGCATGAGAAGCATCTCTTAGAGGTTCTTAGGAAACATAGATAGGCTATAGAGTGAAAAATTGATGATTTGAGAGGTATTGACCCTTTAGTTTGCATGCATTGCATTCACCTTGAGGGTAGAGCTACTCTTTCTAGGGAGATGCAAATGAAGCTAAACCTACATATAAGCGAGGTTGTTAAGAAAGAGATCATTAAACTTTTAGATGCAAGCATCATTTATCCAATCTCTGATAGTGAGTGGGTTAGTCCAGTCCAAGTAGTCCTTAAGAAGTTAGGGATTACGATTGTAGAGAATGAGAGATGAGAGCTTATCCCTATGTGCACTCTTATGGGTTGGAGAGTTTGTATTGACTATAGAAAGCTCAACTCTAGAACTAGGAAGGATCATTTCTTGTTGCCATTTCTAGATCAGATTTTAGATAGAGTAGCTGGGTGTAGCCACTATTGTTTTCTAGATGGCTATTTCGGGTATAATCAGATCCCCGTTTTCCCGAGGACCAGGGGAATATTTTACTTATTTGTATGACACTTTTTCCTATACGAGGATGCCATTCAGTCTATGTAATGCCCAAGTGATGTGTCAAGGGGTATGATGGTCATTTTTAGTGACATGATAGAGAAGCATTTAGAGATCTTCATGAATGACTTCTCAGTCTTTGGTGATAACTTTGGTGAGTGCTTAAGTCACCTCTCTTTAGTCTTAGACCATTGTGTGGAGAAAAATGTAGTGTTGAGTTGGGAGAAGTCGCACTTCATGGTATAGCGAAAGGATAGTTTTGAGTCACGCAGTTTCATCTAGTGGCATTAAGTTGGCGCGGGTAAGATAGAATTGATTTAGAAATTAATTGTCCTAAGTGTGTTAAGTATGTAAGATATTTCCTAGGGCATGCATGGTTCTACTGTAGGTTTATTAAAGATTTTAGCCACATAGCGCGACCCTTGTCTAGGCTCTTCACACAAGATATCTCATTTGAATTTAGTGATGATTGTGCTAAGGCTTTTGATAGGCTTAAATCCTTACTGTCTTCTTTCCCAATCATTCAGTCATCTTACTATAGTATCCCATATAAGGTTATGTGTAATGCACCCAATTATGTAATAGGAGCTATTTCAGGTCAAAGGCGAGATAAGTTGCCCAATGTAGTGTACTATGCTAGCAAAACTCTTGATAAGGCTAAAAAGAACTATGTCACTACAGAAAAAGAGCTTCTAGTAGTAGTCTTCTCCTTTGACAAGTTTAGGTCATACATTCTAGGGTCTAAAGTTATTGTCTAAACTGATCATGCGGTGTTGAGCTATTTGTTAGCTAAGAAAAAGTCTAGCCCTGCTTGATTAGGTGGTTGCTTCTTCTTCAAGAGTTTAACATCAAAATCCAGCATAAGAAGGGTAGTAAGAATTTTGTAACAGATCTCCTTTCCCATCTTGTTAGTGAGTCTTCTAGTGATCCATCCACTTTTCTTGAATCCTTTCCCGACAAGCAATTATTTTTCATCGCTCATCACATACCATAGTTTGCCCATATTGTCAATTGCCTTACCACAGGGCATTTTCCCTCCCATTGGGAAGAGAGAGAGCAATTGGTTCTTAGATCAAGTGAGGCATTTCTTTTGGGAGGATCCTTATCTGTTTAAGGTGTACGCAGATCAAGTGAGTCGTCGGTGTGTGCTTGAGGACAAATTCGAGAGCGTGTTGAGTATGTATCATGATAAAAGGTGTGGAAAGCATTTTAGTAAAAAGAAGACCACCATGAAGGTCTTGCAATGCGGATTGTTTTGGCCCATTCTCTTTAGGGATGCCCAAGAGTATTGCAAAAAGTGTGTTAGATGTTAACAATCTGAGTCCATCTCTAGGAGAAAGGTGATGCCTTTATCTCTTATTCTTCTATGTAAACTTTTTGATGTTTGGGGTATAGATTTCATGGGTCTATTTCTACCCTTCCTTTGGGTACTAATAAATTTTAGTAGCCGTAGACTACGTGTCCAAATAGGTTGAGGCTATCCCTACAAGCACTAATGACCATAGAGTATTGGTGAAGTTTATTAAGGAGAACATTTTCTCTATATTTGAAGTCCCTTGGGTTTTGATCAGTGATGGTGGTTTGCACTTTCATCGTAGGACACTAGTGGCCTTATTGAGGAGATATTTGGTTGCCTATAAGGTTGCTACCCGTTATCACCTGTAAACTAGTGGACAAGTAAAGGTGTCCAATAAGAAGATCAAGCACATCTTACAGAAAACGATTAGGGCTGATATGAGGAATTGGTCTATTAGGTTGAATGATGCTTTGTGGGCCTACTGTACCGCTTTTAAGACTCCTAGTGGTACGTCTCCGTATAGATTAGTTTATGAGAAAGCTTGTCACTTACTGGTAGAACTTGAGTATAGAGCTTATTGGGCAATCAAGGCCCTAAACTTTGATTGGAAAAAATGGGTGAGAAGAGGAAGCTTAATCTAGTGGAATTTGAGAAGCTTAGATATGAGGCATATGAGAACACCAAACTTTATAAGAATAGAATTGAAAGATTGCATAATAGACACGTTCTTAAGAAATTATTCTCTCCCTCCGATAAAGTTTCGTTGTTTAACTCAAGTTTAAAGCTCTTTCTAGGTAAGCTCAAGTCACGACGAGATGGTTTGTATGAGGTGTTGATGGCCTACCCTTTCGGAGCGGTCAAGATCAAGGATTTGAAGGATGGCCGAGAGATGATGGTGGACGGGCAACGCCTAAAGCTTGCAACCAATTCGAGCATGGCTCGTGTAAAGACTATGGCACTTCAGTACCCCATCTATGGAGGATGACAAAGAATTGATGTTCTCCTGGTAGACGGCGTGGTGGTTGGCACTATTAGTAGGCAACTTAGGTCAAATTTTGCAATTTTGCACTTGCTTATTGTTGCATAGGCCAATGCAAGTTTGCATGGGCAATGCTACTAACTTTGTTCTTTGTGAGTGTTTGTGGTTTGTAAGTCAAAAGGTTAGTAGTTTGGTAATTTATCATTGAAATAGAGAGCCTTTAAGACAATGCAAGGTTTTATCTATCCTTTCTCCACTTGTTCCCTATTTCTCTAACCTGTCCCCACTACCCTTACTTGCATTATGCGGATTATTTACTTGTGTATGGCTTTTTTTTATTTGCTTAAAGACAATCAAAGTTTAGGTTTAGGGCTGTGGGAGTTTGGTTCTTATTACTTCTTGTTTTTATTAGGATAGAGTGCATTATGTTCTTAAAATTGATGTATTTTTTTTCAATTGATGCATGTAGAGTTGGTTACCTCTTGGTTGATCATTGTGTTGGCTGTTGTGATTGACTCAATTGATTGGTGAAAATGAGTTGGATTGTGGGGAGTGAATGGAGTTGATTGAGAACCGAGTCTTGGAGGGGATGCCCCTGAAAGTTATGGAGAGTGAGTACCTTTAAGAATGCACTTTGTAGCGACCCCATAGCTTGGTAGGAAAGAGTATTGAAAAGGATTATTGATATGAGTACCCCTTCCTTGATTAGTTCTTTTTTATGTGCCTAAACCATTCTTCTTTTCTTTTTGTTATAGAATGCAAAATGCGAAAAAACCTAACAAATGAAAAAAAAAACTCAAAAAGTTGAAATATTGAAAAAGAGAAAAATCCAGAAGCACTAAAAAATCTTGTGAATAAGTGTATAAGTGACACAATGACAACTTAGCTCAAACTGTCCTCTTCGTAGATATGTGAATAAGGCTTTTATAAGCCATTGTGTTTGTATATTATCTCTCTTGTTGTCTTTGAGGTTTTACGCATGTTGGGAAGGCCATGTTAGTCGAAAGGGCATGAAATATCAACATCCCATGTGCATGAGTTGAAATCCTAGGCTTGTGATGATTTGGCTACTTAGGAAGTTCCAACAAGGTTTGAGGCCCTTCATGAGTAGAGAGAGGATCCAAAGAGACTTGGAGATCTCTCCACAATAGGAATGCCCCCTTCGTGCTTCTTAGACTAACCTTGATAGTGAGTCAATTCCTTAGGCAACCCTTGCATCAACTTTGGAAATATACTTATATTTGGGCTTGCTTGAGGACAAGCAAGAAGAAGGTTTGGGGTGTTGATGTGTCGTATTTGGGTGTGTTTGCATTGTCATTTATCTAAGTTTAAGAGGTGTTTTGAGCTTTAAAAGATACATTAGTATAGTACAGAAGCTAGAGATAGGCTTAAGCGTATGCAAATGTACGTACTTGAGTTTAAAGATAAATGCTACACTGATGCATGATAATTTCTTGTGTATGGTAAAGTTAGGTCAAAGCTCGGGACTTGAATTGATTGAAAATTAATGTTAGAGTCAAGCTCGAGGTGTTTGAGATGTAGGAGAAGCATAAAAGAAGCTTCTTAGAGGCAATCAGGCGAAGAAAAGAGCAACCAAGACGAAACAGACGCAATGCAAGGAAAATAGGCCAAGCCTTTAACATGACCGATCAACCCCTTCCAGGGTCAGTCGACCGGTCTGCAACCAAAACAAAAACTAAGGACCTCAGGTCGGTCGACCGGCCAAGGCCCTCGACTGAACGCGTATACTGTACTATTTAAGTCCCTTTTTAATCAACTTTGAGAAGTTTTGAATCCCTTTTCACCACCCATTCACACACCCACGTTTTAAACACTAAACCCTACCTTTACCCACCTCCAATACACACATTAACACATACACATACCTAGATCTAAGCTTATTTGGAGGATTACAACATCATTTGGTGAGGATTTTGCTCAAGATTGTAAAGAAACAAGCAAGGTTGAAAGAGGAGCTTTCTCAATTCTCTTTCTTTCTCTTTTATTTTACGCTTGAGTAGATAGATTAGGGTGACTAAACTTGTGTAATGGGTTTATTTTCATACTGTTTGTTATGAGATTCCATTGGCTTATATATATTGATGTCTTCTTTCGAGTGCAAGCTTTAAAAGACCCGCAAGCGTACGGATGTGCAATATAGTGTATACGAGTACAGGTGTTGAACCACAGGAAGGCGTGAATGATGTGAATGAATTCTATGCTTGGTGTATCCTAAAAGTGCCAAAGAGAAAGATCTAAACTATATATATTTCTTTTCTTTTGGATTTTGGATTGTCGGGAGCTCTATGTAAATGAAATAAAACTAAACTATGAATAAAAACAAATGGAAACGCAAGTTGATTAAGAGGAAACTAACAATTGGAAAGGGATTAGGGTGACTTTGGCTTATGAATGGGTAATTCTATACTCAAATGCTATGGGATTAAGGAATGATGACTAACTCTCATAATTGCTCTTAACTAGGTTGCTAATTAGTGTCCTGATTTCCCCCTAGGACTCGGTGCGGGTCCGTCCCTAGGCGACGTCTCCTAGAGCTACGGCGTGGTCCTTATGACCTAGGGCCTCAAGAGTGACTAACTAATTTCCTAGGTGGCTTAGAATGAACCTACCTTAGTACCTAAACCGTTGGCTGGGTTTAAAGCCAAGACCTAGTGTTGCTAAGGTCGACTAAATCTATCCTGAAACCTATTGGCTGGATTTAAAGCCAAAGGAGACTCGACCTAGATTAGCCCTAAATTATGCTTTGTCATTCTAAGGTCACTGCAACAGGATTTCACGTGCTAGTGCGTGCAGAAATATGCGCTATTGAAGTTATGCTCGTTACTAGGCATGCTAATACGCATATAGACATGAATAAAAGCACTACCCACTTCATAGCATCCACATATAAGCACATAGACATGAGTATAACATGGATTAGATGTGTTTAGTAACAAACAAACTTCAATTTATATACATGTTATTCATCTAGGCATTTCATCAAACACATAGACATGAATGAAAGAACACCCAATTAAACAAGACAAATCAAAACATATATATATTCAGCCATCACATCCCATATCATAAGAGTATAAAATCAACCCATTACATAAGTTTCATCACCCTATACAAATCTACTCGAGCATAATGAAAAATAGAATGAAAGAGATATAACGAAACTCCCCTTTCATCCTAGCTAATCTTGACTGCAGCTTTTGAATAGATTTGCTCCAAAAGATTGTTGAATCCTCTAACTCAAGCCTGGTTCTTGATGAAAAGTGTGTGAAAAGGGTGTGTGACGTGGCTAGAGAATAGGGTTAAGTGTGTGTGAGATTTAGGTGTGAAGTGCGTGTGTGGCTCCTTCCCAAATTCTGCTCCACATCGGGCTTTATTTATAGGTTCGCGCATAGGTCGACCGGCCTCTGGAGTACTCGACCGGCTTTCTACTAAGGCTCTCTGGAGTGGCCGATCGACCGGCTCTCTTGAAGGGGGGTCGTCCGGCTTTTCGATGGATCTTTCTAGACCGGCTGACTTCCTTCATCCAATTATTCGTCTTTTCGGCCTTTAGTCTCCTCTCTTAGACCCATGCATGTCCTATCTTCATCACCTTTCATCGTCCAATCTTTGTCTTAACCCAGAGTTCACCTAAATCATTGAAAACAAGCAATTAGTGTAGCAATTTATCTCTTAAACTCAATATGCACATTTGTTTATGCTTAAGCCTATTCCTATCAAAAGTACTACACTAATGCATCATTATAAGCATTCAACACCTCTAAAATATAAGTAAATGGCAATGCAAACACACACCAAATCACAACTCATTATATATACATACTATGTTCTTATTTTGAAAAGCTTTATATCATTTCATGTCCATGAAACTGATGTAATATTTGAATGAGTTGTATGCATATAGATTGAGTTGTATTTGCTATAGAACACTTATAAACCTTAGATCGTGCAAGTTTATATGTGTGATTATGGATAATATGTTGTGGGTTGGTTCTATTCATGTCTATGTAGGTATGAAGCTTACCTTATAGTAAATACATGTTCAAATATTGCTACATGTTGATACTTAAATGTTTCCAATGGTGAAAATCAAACTTGTTTGGGTTTGTATCGTGGATAGGACGTCATATTCACAATGCCTTGCCTTAGAACATGTAGGATTGCATCTAGTAGACATCAATTCGCTATAATGTCCCTAGAATGATAATGTACAAGTTAGGACTAGCCTAGATCGAGTCCCCTTTAGCTTTTAATCCAGCTAATAGAAGTCCAGAGAGGTTTGGTCGACCCTAGTAACTCTAGGTCTTAGCTTTAACTCCAGCTAATGGTTTAGGAGCTAGGGTAGGTTTGCTCTAGGACACCTAGGCAGCTTTCTAGTTCCTCCTATGGCTTTAGGTACATAAAGACCACACTACAGCTGTAAGTGTGAACACTTAGGGACGGACCTACAATGTGTCTTAGGGTGTAATTAGTATACTAGCTAGTGGCCTAGTATTAGAGCATCACTTAGATAAGCCAAAATCTAAATCCTATTGTATAGAGGTAAAAGTCATTCGTAAGTATAGGTCAACCTATTACCTTCCCAGAGGTTTAATCTCTCTAGATTAGCTTAGTTCTCACTTTTTCTTTCTAGCATTCATAGTGTAGTCCTTTTATTTCCCTCTTACCTCCCTAAAATCCAACAATGTAAAAAGATGATTAGTTTAGGTTTCTTTTCAAACTTCCATTAGAGCACACACGCATAAGATTCCTTCTATGCTTTAGCCTCCCCATGGTTCAACACCTGCATTTGCATACACTATATTACATCGATCCATGTGCTTGCGGGTCTTTTAGGGCTTGTGCATAAGAGACATATCATCAGCTGATAATTCCAGTGAGCCACTTACAAAATCGGTCGACCCTCCTTTGTTATCGGCCAACTGGTAGGGTCGACTGGTAACGTCGCTGCTACTTATAAATAGGACCCGATTTTCAGCATTTATTATCTTCAATATACACAGACTTCACACCCACTTTACACACCCTAAACCCTAACTCACTACTCACCTCACACACACCTTTTCATACACTTCTCTTGTTTTTCTTATTCAATGGCTTTTAATCAACACATGTCTAGATGTTTGATAAAATGCCTATGTCAGTTGTATGTATATAAATTGAAGTTTATTTACTACTAAACATCTCTAATCCATTCTATAATCATGTCTATGTGTTTATGTATAGTTTTAATGAAGTGGGTGTTGTTTTTATTCATGTCTATGTGTATGATAGCATGCTTAGTAGTAAATATAACTTCAATAATGCCTACATATTGGTACCCAATTGCTATTGATGGTGTAATCCGAGCATGATGATGATTGGTAGTCAAATAAGTCCACATATTCATGAACACCATAGGCTAGAATGTGTAGGAATGTGCACAAAGGTCAAATCCCGTTTTAATGACCCTAGAATAACGGTGCACAATTTAGGATTAGCCTGGATCGAGTTCCCTTTAGCTTTAAATCTAGCTAATAGGAGTCCAGGTAGGTTTAGTCAACCTTAGAAACGCTAGGTCTTGGCTCTAAATCTAATCAATGGTGTAAGTTTGTTCTAGGTTACCTAGGAAGCAATTTAGTCCCTCATATGGCCCTAGGTCATAAGGACCACGCCGTAGCTCTAGGAGTGCACGTCTAGGGACAGACTTGCAATGAGTCCTAGGGATAAATTAGGGCACAAGTTAATGACCTAGTTAAAGAGCTTCCCATAGTTAAGCCATTTCCCTTAATCCCACAGCATAAGAGTCTAGAATCACCCATTAGCAAGCATGAGTCACCCTAACCCATTCTAATTGTCAATTTCCCTCTAGATTAGTTTGTTTTCGCATCTTTTATTCCAATTTCCCATAGATGAGTTTTATTTTCTTTCCGTTGAAGTCCTATATATCCAAAAAGTATAAAAAGATGGTTAGATAGGTTCTTTTAGGCATTTTCTAGGACACACACGCATAGGATCCTTCCTACGCAATAGCCTTCCTGTAGTTTGACACCCATTCTCGCATATGTTATATTGCACCGATCCGTAAACTTGTGGGTCTTTGGGGCTTCCACCTCTAGAGAGACGATCAGGGGGTGCCCTTCCAAGTTTCCTTTATCCCATCGAAAACAGTGTTAAGATCGGTCTCTATCCTTAAATCTATTCCAACCCTAGAAAATTCCTCCTCATAAGGGTCTAAAGAATAGTCTTCTCCCAAGGTTTAAACGAAAACTTTACTTAGAGAGTCAGGGATATTAAATAGTAGGGAAGCAGCATTATCGACACCCTTTGGACAATCTATGGCAACAAAGGGACTCCTAGGGTTCGATTCTGTGGGTTTAAGGTTAGAAGAAGATACATAACCCTCTTTATTCCTAGAAACCCTAGAGGTACTAGACATTCACTTAATGTCTACCCAAAAAGGTGATGAAAGGAAAGCAAAGAAGTGAAAACTAAGGATGAAAAAAAAATTAAATGGCGAAGTAGACAGATTCAGTGTACCTGGAAATGAGAAAAGAAAGCTACCAAAGTTGTAAGTGTTTCGACGAACAGATAAGCATTGTATGCCTGAGTTAGGATCACTAAAATTGCAAAGGAGTAAAGAAAGCAAAAACTTATTTTGTAAGGAGAAGGTCCTCAATAATCTCAAAAATCGAGGAAAAATGCGAAGAGACACAATTGGACTGGTGCCTCTTCTACTGTGTTATAAGAAAAGTGTAATCATGTCAGCAAGCATGTTTGATCGGTAAACGTATGTGGATGTTCGTGAACCAGTAAGAGGCTGAACGCATGTGCCAAATTAAAAGAGAAAAATCTGGAAAACACAAGTACAAAATCATTCAATCAAGTAATAGTTTAGTGGAATCCTGATATGGCACGCTACTAAAGGGAACTATTGATAGGGGATCTAGCAGTGCCCTTTCTCCAACTTGATATGAACCGGCCAAAGCAGTAAGTATACTAATGCGCGCGACACCCTGACGAGTGGAGCTCAATGTGTTCTCAGTATAAAAGCACTTAGGTTGACTGACCTAAAGGCTATAACTACTATTTTGGCCAATCAACTAGGCTAGTCGACTAGCCTAAGGCAAGGGTCGACCGGCCAGGTCAGTGACATCGCCAATTTCGCTCGCGTTGATCCTGTTTCACTCTGGTTGCACTTTTCTTCGCCCAATTGCCTCCAAAAGCTTCTTTTATGCTTCTCCCAAATCTTGAAAATCTCAAGTTTGGCTCTATCATCAAATCATCATCTATTCAAGCCTAAGCTTTGTCTTAACTTTACCAAATGTGAGAAATAAGCGTGCATTAATGTAGCATTTACCTTTAAAATCAATTATGTACAATTGTATGCGCTTAGGCTGATCTCTTAGCATAAGTACTATACTAATGCATCTCTTAAAGCTCAAAAGAACTTTTAAACAAAGACATATAACAATGCAAACACACAAAAACACAACATATCACCTATTCTCCCGTGCTTTCATCGCCTCCCATTGAGTCACGTGAACTTATTTTTCCCTCTATTTCCACATCGCACATATGTTTGGAGAATGTGTCTTATGTCATTAGCACTTAATATGAGTCCAAGTCTACATTTAGGGATTAAGATGTTCATATCTCCCTTGATCATTCATGTTTACATGATGAGGAGTCTATTGAGTCCAATTCATTTGTGAAGTATATTGAGTAAGTGTTAAGTGGCACAATGTCAATTTGACACAAGTGTTCTCTTTTGTTTTTCCATTGTATTCTGAATAAGGCTCTTGTATCATTTGTGAACTATTGTGATGTATTTTCCTTTTTCTTATATCTTTGGGGCTAAGTGCATATTAAGAGGCCATATTAGTTGATAGGGCACGAAGTATCAGCATCTTGGGTGCGTGAGTTGAAATCCTAGGTTTGTGGCAGCTCTAACTACTTGGTCAGCTCCCAAGAGGTATGAGATCCTTTATAATTAAGAGAAGGATTTAAAAAAAGCTAAGGGAGCTCTTATATAAAAGGAATGACCCCTTATACTCCCTCAGAGGCAAAAAGATAGCGAATCAATACAACCGGCAATTCCTTGAAAATTATGAGGATAGACTTTGGTTTAGACTTGCTTGGGGACAAGCAAGGGGAAGGTTTAGGGGTGTTGATGTGTGTTATTTGTGTATGTTTGTATACAATTTTTGCATGCACATTTAAAGGTGTTTGAGCATAATTGAGTGCGTCTGGTGTTAGATTTGCACACACTTAGCTATAGATGTGTATAAGATATTGAAATACATAAATGCTACACTAAATGCCATATTTCGTGTTTTAGGCCTATTTTAGGAGAAGGAATTGAGCTTCATTGAAAATTAATGAGCCCAAGGACAAAGCTTAGGGGTGATTTGAAGATGAAAAGATGAAGAAAAATGGCTTTGGATGCTTCTAAAAAAGGTGCAAAGGTTAAAGAGCAAAACCCGAACAAGAAATAAAGATTTTGGACAGTTTACAGATTCTGCCAGCCACCCCTACTGGTCAATCAGCAGAGGCAACCACTAGCATCATAGAACAGAGAAAAAGCTGTAGTAGTTATTGGCCAAGTCATGGTCTTGCCGGTCAACCGGTTAAGGTGACTGGCAGACCTTGCAAACAGCTATAATGTTCTCTTTTCTGCTTATTTACAAGGGAGGAACTTTTATTTCTTAAAACCCTAGTAAACCTAATCTCTACCTATTTCACCAAACACATAAAGTCACCATCCCACACCAAACCAAGCTAGAATTGAAGCTTGTAACAAGAGATTGAAAGCTTTTGCTTTGGATTTGAGAGAGGGTTTGAAGGGGAGTTTCTTATTCCTTTTCTTATTCTTGTGAATATGCTTTGTAATTGAGTTAGATCTAAGGTTGATTGATGTTGTATATTAGATAGGACTTTGAATAAAGGATTAATGTGTTACTTTGGATCTTAATACATGTTTATTTACATAAATCCATGGCATGATTCAATATGTTTATGTTTTGAAAATCAAACACGTCTGTGTGTTGCTTAAAATGCCAAAGTGAATATACATGTGTTATTTATGATTCAAATGCTTTTATCTTCTTATGTGAGTGATAATGGGTTGTGCTTAATTTATGGCTTTGCTTAGTAGAGTAGGCTTTAGCTTTAAACCCAACTAATAGGTTCCATGCTATGCTTAGTTGAGTTTAGGTGCTAGTCTTTGACTTTAAACCCAGCCAAGAAGATAGGTTAACCTAGACTAGCGTATCCCTTACCCACGTTAATGTTGATTAGTCAAGCCTTAATTTTACATAGTGTTTAGGTGCTAGTCCTTAGCTTTAAACCTAGCCAAGAGGATAAGTTTTAAGCACGGATTACATAGGCTAGGATGGCTTGGCCTTTAGCTTTAAACCCGGCTAATAGGTTGAACCACTGGTATTGTTACGAGACCCATAATCAACATTACATTGATAGAAGTCTCCAGATGTAGATAGACTTAATTCATTATCATAAACCAAGTCTAGTTGCAATGCAATCACCCTAGGTCCCCTTCTACTTTGTTAGGTTTCCTTTCTTAGCTTGGCACTTATAGTTCCTCCATAGCTTTGGTTTTATTTCTTTTTCCCGAGCTCCCTTCATATCTTAAAGAAAGCATGCACATACGCATGTAGCTATCCTTAGCACACAAGCATGTAGAGATCAACGTACGGTAGTCGAACTAAGATAGCCTCCCTGTGGAGACAATAGCCACACTTGTATCTGCTATACCACGAACAATCCGTACACTTGCGGGTTAAAACACACAATCATTCCCTCATTGAAATCCAATTGACTTAAGCATTAGAGAGCTTTTGGTTGGCACCACACTAGTGTCTAACTCTCTTTGTTTTGCAGGAATTTCACCAGAGAAGAAGACCTTCATCTTTATCTAATCTCTTGCTAGATCAATGATAATTTAAAAGAATAAAATCAACGAACTATGAAAATATTGAAAATTATATAAAGAACAATAACATACCAACAATTTGAAGATGCATGGCAACTAATAAGATAAAGTATACAAACAATAGATATAAATAGAAAAACATGGGGAAAACAAAAAGACTTACTTGGAAAAGTATGGAAATAAGGCACCAAACAAAACAATTGTGCTTTTTGCAGAACTTGAATTGTTTATGCTTAGAAAAACCATGCAGCAGTAGAGAGGTAACTATGATAAATTGATATTTCCAAAAAAAAAAAAGCTAGGGTTTGAAAGATTTGAATGAAAACCAAAATGGGACCACTGTATAGAAGCCAAAAAAAAATATAGAGACTAAAATGGAAAATGGGAAAAAATATGTGCAAAACTATGTGCGAGTAAATGACTATTAGAATGCTTTGTTGGTTTGTAATGTAAGTGACTATGTGGAACAATTTTAGATGTAAAAAAATTACTTATGACACATGGATAAGCATTAGTTAGGGCCCATACGCTAAATAGCACAAAAAATAGCATTAAAAATGACACATGGCAAAGAAATGGTAAAAAAATGTGTAAGAAAATGAATATTGCCTAGTTTATTGTACAATATAGTATAGATAATGATGATAATGATAATAATGTCTCTAATTACTTAAGGCTATGTTTGTTTGCGAGAAAATAAGTTGCAACAAAATATTTTCCCCACTTTCTAGTGTTTGGTAACAACTTACTATTTTGACTTCAGTGTCTAAATGTCTTCAAGGGGTGGAGAACAAATAAAACTCAATGTTATGGAGAGCCTCATCAAGTGGATACAAAAGACCAAACCCTCAACCAAAAAGTGTTTCGAGTTCTACAAATTCCGTGACGCTTATTACAAATGATCACATTCTCAGAAATGTTAGCTTGTTATGATTACTTAATTAATTTATTAATTATATTATATTGCAATTTTTAGTAACAATTTTTTTAATTATTTTTATTTTTTATTTTATTTAATTATTACCTAATTAGTTATTATTAATTTTTCATTTATTTTTAATTAGTTAATTATTTATTATTCAATTTTTAATTAATTAACAAATTAATCCATAATTTCAAATATTTTTAATTATTAATTTTTAATATAATTAATATTTTAAATTAATTAATTGATTAATTGGTTATAATATTAGTTAATTTCATCAATTTTTATTTAATTCATGTATTATTTAATTTATTAAATTCTTTAATTATTATTATTGTGATTATTTTTATTTTTATTTAACTTTAATTATTGTTAATTATTATTGTGAGTGGCAAGCATGCTTTGAAAAGGGGTGAATAGAGTGAAAAAATCAAATTGTGGACTTCTAAGTTTTTCTCAATTTACAGAAGCTCTTTGTGGGTGTAACCGGATGGAATAAAGAGATTGAAAAGATAAAAGCGAAAGAGCATGACACAGCGATTTATAGTGGTTTGGCAACCAAGCTTACATCTACTCCCTGAGTACCGTACTTGAGATTTTCAACCACTCTACTATAACCTTGCACTTTTCAAAAGTTGGCTAAGCTCAAAAAGCAACCATACAACCTTGATTTATCCTCAGATCCGTAAACCAATTGTAAAGATTCAAACTTTTTCACACCCCAAAACTAATCTACTCAATACCTAACAAATACAATAGATCAAAGTAAGATTTACACAAGTAATCTAAAAGAAAGTGTAAGCACAAGTTGGAATTTGGGTTTATAATGCAAGCCTTATAGTTGCCTTGAGGGAAATTTGAAAGCCTTTTGCTTTGTATTGTATGATCTTCTTAGTCTTCTTTTGTTGGTATTATGAAAAAGTTTAAAAGAAAGAGATATATGTATGCCCAAATAAAAATATAGTTGTTAGACACACTCATTTTTTACCAAAATTGACTTTTGAACAATATATGAAAGGTTAGGGAAAAATTGATTAAGAAAAATAGCAGGTGATGTGTTAAAAACCCGCGAGTGCACGGGTCAGAAGTAAGGCAATATGTGGAAGAGTACAGGTATCGTCTCCTCAAGTAGGCTAACCTAAATGCGGTCCTAAGATTTGGTGCCTAAACTAACTACGGGTGAGGAAAAGGAAATTCTTTTGGGATTAAGGGAACTCTAACTAAGTTCAATTAGTAAAACCTAATCTAAAGTTGGTGTGTGAAAAGGTATTCAAGCTAAAGAGAGGGATTAATGCAATTAAGGGGAACTAGAGTGATCTCAACTTGATTATGGGCATCGGGAGTCTACTTTTGCATTGGGACTTTGATGGCTTAGGTGCTTCTTTTCAAGAGCTAAATTAACTTACTTTATTATCCCCAAATCTCGGTGCAATTTTTTCCCTAACTGGATTAGAGTATAGATTTATCTTTATTAAATAGGGTTTTAAGCTCAGCAATTAGAACTCTTGGATGATGTGATTAATTCTAACCTAGGGTTAAATTCGTTAACTGTGTTTCAAGCTGAGGAGTAAATTAACCTATTAGTTTTTTTTCATCTTAAAAGCCACACATTAAACTAGTTAAGAATTAAGCATAATTAAATAAACACCATACAAATGAATAAGGAATTGAGAGCAAGATCAATACATGTGCTCGTTGAGACAATTTATCGAACACATAGACATATTTGAAATAGTCATGGAAGAATTCAAAGAAAACATGTATTAAAAAACCATCAAAAGAATCCTAAACAATTGTAGAAATCCTATCCCATAATACAAGTCTTAATCACCCATAAAAGATTTAAGCTGTCATATTAAAAATAGGAACAAAAGAAAGAGTAAGAATGTTCCCTATGTCCTAAGCAATTCTTCACAATCTCTGCTTAAATCTTGCAATCTTGATGTTTAATCCTTTCTCCAAGCTTGAATAATGATGGAAAAATGTGTGGAAAAGGGTATGGAAGGTGGGTAAAGGTGTTAGGGCATCTAGGGTGTTAATTGTGAATGAATGATATCAAAATTCTCAACAAATCACATATAAATAGCTGCTTAAGTCGGCATTACTAGTTAACCCTGCTGGTCGGCCAGTACAAATCTGTTGCTCAACTGATACATTGCTCGACCTCTTTGGTTCGACTGGTCGACCCTACTAAGGGGCCTCTTGGGTAATCAGTATACCCATCCAGTATAGGCATAATTTTTCTAGACATTATGAAGTGGTTGACCCTACCGGTTGGTCGGTACAGTGCTAATGCTTGATTGGTAGCTCTTTTCTTGGATCAAACTTCTTCCAGTTTTCATCGTATGCTTCCATCTTCATTCTCTTCCAGTGCTAAGCACTATGTAAACTTGTTCTTTGCCCTGACACTCACTTAAAACACAAAATTAAGCATTTAGTATAGCAATTTATCAATTAAGCACAACAAAACATCAATCATCACTTTTGCACATATACTAAGTAATTGCTATACTAACGCATGCACTTAAGCTCAAAACACCTCCAAGTATAAAAATGCAAGCATAGATACACACAATCAACACACATCAACACCCTTACTTTTCTTTGTTTGCTCTCAAGCAAGATCACTCGTAAGTTTATCTCATAATGCTAAAAAGGGTTGCCAAAGGTATTGACCTACTATCTCGAGGAATCTAAGGGGTATGACGGGGTCATTTCTATTGTAAAAGAGCAAACCAAGACTTTTTCAGAACCTCCTCTCAATCACAACGGTTCTTGCACCTCTTGGGAGCTTACCAATCACGTAAAACCATCACAAACCTAGGATTCTAACTCATACACCTAGGACATTGATTACTTCATGCCCAACTAACATGGCTTCCCAATATACACTTAGCCCTCAAAGATAAAATGAAAATGGAGAATACATCACAATGGCTCACAATTTGATGTAAGAGCCTCATTCACAATACAACGAAAGACAATGAAATGACATTCTCGGTGAGGTCCTTGTGTAGCGACCTTTCAACCAGTACATCCTAACCACATAAGGCTTAGAGTACTAGGGGAAGAAACCCTTCTCGGGTATACTAACTCATGTTTCGCCAACCATCTCAAATAAAAGAACAAATGAGAAAGGCTATACATGTGTCTAGTTGACATTGTGTCACTTGACACTTATTCAACAAACTTCTTTTTTTTTCCCTCGCCATTTGCTTTTTTCTCAATTTTTTCTCTTGTTTTTTCAACTTTTTCACTTTTTTTTTCTTTCCATTTTTTTCAATATGTAATATAAAACAAAAAGAAAAGGAAAGGGCTAAGGCATACCAAAGAACCAATCAAAGAAGGGGCACTCATATCAATAATCCTTAAAATCACTTTTTCTAACCAAGTTATGGGGCAACTACATGGTATATTCTTAGAAAAACTCGCTCCCCACAGTTTTTAAGGGGATAAAAGATATATACAACCATTTATTATGCAAAGTTCTCAAATGCTACTGAGCATCAATCATCTACCAACCTTTGGCATCGACAAATAATAAATAATGCTTAAAGATGCAAAGGGGATTCAAGCAAGAATGGGGATCAACACTCTAAAAGCCTAAAAAGAAAACAAATGAAAAGAAATAAAACTAAGAGTCAAAAATACCAAATTTAATCTTGGTTGTCCCTCAGTAGCACTAACCATCATTCCATTAGCCAGGCGAACTCCAATCTTGTATACATCTAGGGTGTCTCTTAGTAGCACTAGGTTTTACGCCTCCAGCCGGGTAGAAGTGTTAAGGCCAATGATGTTTATAGTCCTTAAGTAGGGATTAGTACATAGACTTGTCAAAGCACAACTCAAAAAGAAAAAGGATCATGCAATAGGTAATCAAGTAAGTCATACTCATCATTATTCTTCTCAAGCATAGATGATTTAGAGGCAAAAAAGTAACCTGAAACATCAAATTAATGCTCTACAATATCATGGATCATGGGAAACTCTGAAAGACTACACCCCATGATGTGTGCGTATCGAGTTTTACACCTGCAAGCATACGAATCGCTCGTGGTATAGTGGATTCGAGTGCGGGTATCGTCTCCACAAGGAGGCTACCTTAGTTCAGTCTCTCTGTGCTCAAGTGCCTTAAATTAGCTACGTGCATGAGTGTGCTTACTTTAGGATGGAAGGGAGCTCAGAAAAGGAAAATAAAACTAATACATGGAGGAACTTAAAGGAGCCAAACTAAGGAACAAATAGGTTAACTTATTTAATAGGTTAACAATTAGGAACTTGTCAGCTAATAGGTTAACTTATCCGCTAGGCTGGATTTAAAGCCAAGGATTAGCACCTAAACTCGACTAAGCATAGCATGTAACCTATTAGCTGGATTTAAAGCTAAAGCCTACTCTACTAAGCAAAGCCACGAGATTAAGCATAATCACATCACCCATATAAGTAGATAAGAGCATTTGAAACACAAATAATACATGCATAATCACTTAGGCATTTTGACAAACACATAGACATGTTTGATTTCCAATACATAGACATATTGAATCATGCCATAAATTTATGTAAATAAACATGTATTAAGAGCCAAAGATCTACACAAATCCATTATTCAAAGCCCTAATCTAATATACAACAACAATCAACCTTAAATCTAAACTAATCTAGCAACTTATTTACAAGAAATAGAGAAAGAACAAGAAGAACTTCCCTAAATTCTTGCTTCCAAATCCGTACAAATCCTTCAAATCTTTGTTTAATGCTTCAATCCTAGCTTGGCATGGGGTTTAGATGGTGGTTTAGGGTGTTTGGTGAAGTGGGTAAAGGGTTAGGGTTTATTAGGATTTAAGAAATAAAAGTTCCTCCTCTGAAAATAAGCTAAAACGAGCTTTTTATGGATTTCTTCAGCGCACACCCAGTCGACCTATCGGTCAACCGGCTCCTCTTTCTTACTCGACCGGCTTCAATCATGATGCTCTCTGGAATGGCTGGTTGACCTAGCCGGTCGACTGGCTCCTTGAAAAACTTGACCAGCTTAAATTCTTTATTATCTAGAGCGGCCGGCTCTTCTTCTAAGTTGACCGACTGGATCAGAATGATCTCTTCTTTATTCCTTTTCTTCCGGTCTTTATCCGTTAGCTCATTTCTTCCTCGCGTAAGCTTGAACCCTTCTAAAACACTCCTAAAACATGGAATATAACACTTAGTGTAGTATTTATGTATCTAAATACATTATGTACAAATATTAACAAATTTCCAAAAACTTTGTACTAAGTGCACTCAATTATGCTCTAAACACCCTTAAATGTGCATGCAAAAACTTGATGCAAATACACACAAATGACACACATTAACACCCCCAAACCTTCCCTTTTCTTGTCCTCAAGCAAGCCTAAATGAAGCCTATCCTCGTGCTTTTCAAAGAGTTGCCAATTGCATTGACTTGTTATCTTTTCGCATCCAAGAGGTACATGGGGTCATTCCTTTCGTGTAAAGGCTTTCTTAGCCTTTTTTGGATCCTCTCTTCAATCACACGGGGTCTCACACCTCTTGGTAATGTCACCAAGTAGCTAGAACCACCACAAACTTAGGATTCCAACTCACGCACTCGGGATGTTGATACTTCGTGCTCTATCAACTAACATGGCCTCCCAATATGCACTTAGCCCCAAAGATACAAGGAAGAGAAGATACATCACAATGGCTCACATTGATGTAAGAGCCTTATTCACAATACATGAAAGAACAAAAGCGATACATGTATCAACTAGACATTATGTCAATTGACACTTATTCAACGAACTTCACTTTTCAATCTTTTTGTTGCCTTTTGGCTTTTTTTTTCTTTTTCTCATTTTTTTCATTTTTGCTTCTTTTTTTTTTTGGCACTTTTTCTCAATACATAAATAGAACAAAAAGAAAGGAAAAAGAAAAGGCTAAGGCATGCTAAAAGAACTAATCAAGGAATGGGCACTCATATCAACAACCCTTTAAAAACACTTTTTCCAACCAAATTGTGGAGAAACTAGAAGGTGTATTCTTAGAAATGCTCACTCCCCACAGTTTTCAAAAGGATTCTCTTCGAAGTCTAGGTCATACCCCACACTTCATTTACTCCTCACAATACACCCTTATCTTCTCCAATCAATTAAGTCAATAGTAAAAGCCAACTCTCTAACCAACATGGAGATAAACCAACTCAAAATATGCAAAAAAAAATTGAAAAATTTGAATACATTTTAAGCAAAAATAAGATATGGCAAGAAAATCTATCCCATATATGATATAAACAATAAATGAGCAACCACACCCCCAAACCTAAACTTTGCTTGTCCTCAAGCAAAAATCACAAAGCCACACGACAAGCAATCAACATGAAACAGATAGGGCGAATGCGGAGAGGGATAGATAAGTGATGTGTTTGTTTTGTGTGTTTATGTATTGCATGTATATACTTGTTTTGAGGTGTTTTGAGCTTCATTTAATGTATTAGTATAGCATTTAGGTCATACTTGTCCATATTAGGGTCTACGCGTTCATAGTTGAAGTTAGGACTTAAATGCTACACTAATGTACGTTTGTTGCTTGTTCAAGGTGTGATTTGGGAAGATAATTGGAACTTAATTGAGGGTGATTGAAGTGTGGAACAAAGCCAAGGGTGTTTTGGATTCAAAGGAATGAAGAAAAGTGCTTTTGGAAGTGGTCGGACGAAAGAAGGAGCAACCGAGGCGAAACTGAGCGCAACGTGAGCCAAATTCGGATCTTGCAACCTAAAAAGGACATGGACAAATTTTGGATACATTTTAGGGTGTAAAATATGGCTTGGGAGATCCCCCACGACAATACAAAGCCATAGAAAAAAATGGTGCGCGAATCGGAGCTAAAACGAGCAAGATATGACCATTTTACTATCAAGATCGGTTAGCCTCTGTCTAGGCCGGACGACCAACCCAGTCGACCGTATAGGTCGACCGGTTGGATCAGAACCTGGGCCAATTTTGGCTGGATGACTTAGGCCCAAAGCCGGTCGACCGGCTGGGCCCCCGGCTGGGTGCGTTAACAGCTCTATTTAAGCCACTTTTCAGCCCTTTTTGAAGAAGAACACCCAAATCAAACACCCATTTCCCTAAACCTAAAATCCACCAAAAATCACCTCACACACTCACTTCTAAACACATTTAACACTTGGAATCAAGGATCTAAGAGGATCAAACACTAGGATTTGGGGCATAGCTCATGGTTTGTAAAGCTTGGCTATGGATAGAAGGGTATCTCTCTTTTATCCTAAGTCTAATTATGTTTAATTAGAGCTATGTAGGGTGATTATATCTTGTATTTATGGATTGATTACTACTTTATATTAATGGAAACTTGATGGATTTATGTATATATGCCTTATGCTTATGGCTTCAAAGGCTATTTTACATACATGTCTATGTGTTTGTTGAAATGCCTCAATGATGTAGCATATATATATTGAAGTCTATTGTGCTATTAACCATTTCTAAATCATTATGCTAGCATGTCTATGTGTTTGTGTGGTGACTACATGAAGTGGGTATGACTATATACATGTCTATGTGTGTGTTAGCATACTTAATAGCATAACTAGCTTCTATTGCATGCATGTCGAGTGCTATTGCTTAAATTGGTGTAATCAAAACATGTCTATGTGTTTAGTAGTAGAATATACCGGTGTATTCTCAAATGCCATGCACTAGATGTGTTTGCCATGCGCTTTAATGTCAATTTCTGCTAATTGTGATGCGATCGATGGTGCACAACTAGTATCTAGCCTAGGTCGAGTCCCCTTTGGCTTTAAATCCAGCCAATAGGAGTCCAAATAGGTTTAGTTGACCTTAGTTCACTTAGGAAGGCTAGTTAGTCCACCCTAACACCCTAGGTTCATAAGGACCACGCCGTAGCTCTGAGTGAGGCGAAGCTTAGGGACGGACTCGCACCGAGTCCTAGGGCCAGATTGAGGAACTAATTAGAGGACTAAGTGCTAAGGTTAGATCGATCTAGACTCACCTAGAATCTTATTGGCTAGCCCTAATTCCTAAGTCATAAAGACCACGCCGTACTGCTAGGCATCGCCACCTAGGGACGAACCCGTACTGAGGCTTAGGGTACCAATTAGGAGGCTAATTATAGGTCTAGATTAGAGCTCTTAGTATAATCCATCAAATAACCCTAGAAAGACGTAGTAAGCACCATAAACAAGATGTAATCACCTTAGTCTCCCATTTCCAACGTTTGAATCCCCTTAGATCACTTGATTCCCTCATCACACACATACCACTTTTTTTATTTTATTTTCTTGCGTGTAGCTTAGATTTATCTTTCTCGAGCTCCCCTCAAACCAAAAACCCAAAAAAAAAAACATTGTAGTTAGGACCTTAGCACGTAGCTTTTAGGACGTACTTAGCTTAGGACACTATACATTTTAGGCCTCCCCGTGGATTCGACCCCGCGCTCGCACACACCGTACTACACACGACCCGTGCGCTTGCGGGCTATTTAGGCTGGTGCTCAAATAGCGGTATCAGGACAAGTAAAAGATGGATAGATACAACCTTGTTTCCATGTAGTCTGCAAATGCCAAAGACAATCCCATGATCTACTAGCCTCTATCTTTTGTGGAAAACACTAATGCTCAAAAAAACAAAGAAGAGATTAGAAGATATGCTATGCAAGCTCACATTGACATTTGAAATAATAAACAAGGATGTAAACAAGGGGTAAGAGATTGATGCACAAATGAAGGAAAGGAGCAAGAATAAGTAAGGAGAAAAAATCTAACCAACTTAGAATGAAAACAAACAGAAGAAAGCCTAAACTATTAAAAAGGTAAGATAAACAAAAGAAATCTAATCTATTATGTACAAAGCAAGAATAAGTACAAGAAAACTAATCTACTACATACAAAGGCAAAGGAAAATAAATACAAGAAAAATATGAACAAGCCTAGGGTGCCTCCTAATAGCGCTGGATTTAACGCCGCTAGTCAGGCACCAATGTTAGAGTAAAACATGTTTAAAGTTGCATGGCACAAATTGCCAAATAATCACTAAGGCGCAGAACATAGAGGGAAAAGGGTCATGCACTAAGGGTTGGGGCGATGAATGCATGATGCACCCCTTTTCAAGATCCCACCCCGAAATATCTAATGAGCATGTAGGTGCAAGTATGGAATGAAGCATGCTTAAACGTGAAAAATCATGTCCCGGTTGCTCTTTTATTAGCCACCCCATGGCCTTCTTCTCAAAATCAAGGGCTAAAAATACACCATCCTCATGGGTTAAAGATTAGTCAAATGCGTGCAACATAAGAAATGTGCTTTCTAACCCTAGATAAAAGTGTTCTATGCATGAAGGCACGAACGTGAGCTCCAAAGATGGAGGCTCAACGAAATAGGAAAAGGGAGTAGGAATGACACTTGGAGAAGGAGGAGCAAGGATAGGGGAATTAGACGTACTACACTCTTCTTCTCCACAAAATGTAGCATTTTCAAGCCTAGGACATTCTAACTCCTCACTAGGGGTGGATTCGATCTTAATGGGTTCTATTTCCATCAATGATTCATCAAACATCCAAAAAGACCCATAGATCATTCTTTTAAGCACACCAATTTCTTTTTTATGTATCTTCTTAGAGTTGTTATTCTCTTCAACATCGTGATTCTTAACTCCAAGAGACTTATCATCTAAAACCTCCAAAATTGATGTCTTGTTTTCCCCAATGGATGACTTTAAACCTTCACTAGCTAAAGTCTCTTTAAATTCAACAATACATTCATCACTAGTGGGTGTCGTCTCACCATCATGCTCTTCACAAGGGGTAGGCACAAATGGAGGGGACAAAGGGGACTCAACGGATTCCTCATCATGTATGCATGAATGCTCAAGGGGAGAATGCACGCTAAACTCCCTAAATGCCGACTCAGAATGCAATTGAGTACTATCGATATAAGACTCAACCTCCATGTGTATGGGTAATATAGGAAGAGAAGGAAGGTTAGGTTCACAAGACTCATTGGGTGGCGACGAAAGCGTAAGAGGATAGGGTACTATTTCCTCTAAAACATAACCATAAGAGTCATTAAGAACTAAATTACTATCATGCTCACTCTCATCCTCACTTCAAGATGTGATTTCTCCATCTTCCTTCCTTTCTAAATTCCTTTTCGAAACACCATCAATTTCACCCCTATTATTCTCATTTCTAGGTTTCTCTCCTATCTCCTCAACTCATTCTAAAAGCATCTCAACATTCTCACTCATGAGTTGCACACTCTCAACCACTCTCTCCTAGGACACACCTAAAGATTTGGTGTCTCGCTTCAAACCCTCTAGTTGTTCTTGGTTAGATTGGATAAGGGATAGGAGATAGTCAAGTGTTTTCTCTTGAGAAGAAAACCTAAAAGAAGAGGGCTCAACCGAGTAAAAAGGGTAGTCATGTTGAAAATCATTTTGTACATAACCATAAAAAAACTCGAGAGAGAAATGGGTGGAAAAAGAAGGTGTTGGAGGTGGACAATCGAAACTAGAAGGTGAATAGAATAAAGTGTCATCTTGACCCCATTGTGAAAATGCATGATGTTGCTCCCTAGAATCATGATAACTAGATGTAAATGCATGCATGGGCATATGATTGCTACGGGCCTACGGGCATAGGGCATTGCATGCAATCGGGGATGAGGGTGGAAGGTGGGACAAGTAATAGAAAAATGACCACGGCTTCCACAATGATTGCAATAATAAGAATATGCATCCCTATAGTCATGATTACTAAATGAAGATGCATGAGATGTTGCATGACTATAGTCATTAGTAGCACTAGCCCTAGATGGGGAATTCTCATGTGGACAGAAAATGGTAGGATGCATGAAACTTCCACACAAGCGACATGCATAAGGGACACGTTCGGGTGGTAGGGAAGAGGATACAAGTGACCACCAAGAAGCATTAGAATTAGTCATATTCAATGAATCACAAGTAAAACCTCTTCACAATCAATTTTTTAAAAATTTTTCAATATTATTATTATTTTTATTTTTTTAATGAATTTTTTTTTTCGAAAAAGGGCAAGCAAGTAAAGATAGAGCACACGCAAGCAACCAATTGCAAACATAAAAGCACACAAAGAACCAATACCGTGCCTCCCTGGCAACGGAGCCAAAAAACTTGATGTGTGCGTATCGAGTTTTACACCCGCAAGTGTACGGATCGTTCATGGTATAGTGGATTCGAGTGCGGGTATTGTCTCCATAAGGAGGCTACCTTAGTTTAGTCTCTATGTACTCAAGTGCCTCAAATTAGCTACGTGCGTGAGTGTGCTTACTTTAGGATGGAAGGGAGCTCAGAAAAGGAAAATAAAAACTAATCTATGGAGGAACTTAAAGGAGTCAAACTAAGGAACGAAAAACTAATAAAGAAGAAGGGGACCTAGGGTGATTGCATTGCAGCTAGACTTGGGCTATGATAACGGATATGAGGTCTATCTAAGGCTCGGGACTTCTATTACCGTTGTGTTGATCCGAGGCTCTCTTAACCAATACTAGTGGTTTAACCCGTTAGCTGGATTTAAAGCTAAGGGTCAATCCCTCATAGCCTACGCAATCCATGATTAGAACTTATCCTTTTGGCTGGATTTAAATCAAAGGACTAGCACCTAAACACTACGTGCCATTAAGGCTCGATTAACCAACACTAATGTGGGTGAGGGACACTCTAGTCTAGGTTAACTTATCCGCTAGGCTGGATTTAAAGCCAAGGACTATCGCCTAAACTCGACTAAGCATAGCATGTAACCTATTAGCTGGATTTAAAGCTAAAGCCTACTCTACTAAGCAAAGCCATGAGATTAAGCATAATCACATCACCCATATAAGTAGATAAGAGCATTTGAAACACAAATAATACATGCATAATCACTTAGGCATTTTGACAAACACATAGACATGTTTGACTTCCAATACATAGACATATTGAATCATGCCATAAATTTATGTAAATAAACATGTATTAAGAGCCAAAGATCTACACAAATCCATTATTCAAAGCCCTAATCTAATATACAACAACAATCAACCCTAAATCTAAACTAATCTAGCAACTTATTTACAAGAAATAGAGAAAGAACAAGAAGAACTTCCTTAAATTCTTGCTTCCAAATCCGTACAAATCCTTCAAATCTTTGTTTAATGCTTCAATCCTAGCTTGGCATGGGGTTTAGATGGTGGTTTAGGGTGTTTGGTGAAGTGGGTAAAGGGTTAGGGTTTATTAGGATTTAAGAAATAAAAGTTCCTCCTCTGAAAATAAGCTAAAACGAGCTTTTTATGGATTTCTTCAGCGCACACCCGGTCGACCTAGCCGGTCGACCGACTCCTCTTTCTTACTCGACCGGCTTCAATCATGATGCTCTCTGGAATGGCCGGTCGACCGGCTCCTTGAGGAACTCGACTAGCTTAAATTCGTTATTCTCTGGAGCGGCCGGCTCTTCTTCTAAGTTGACCGGCTGGATCAAAATGATCTCTTCTTTATTCCTTTTCTTTCGGTCTTCATCCGTTAGCTCATTTCCTCCTCGCGTAAGCTTGAACCCTTCTAAAACACTCCTAAAACATGGAATATAACACTTAGTGGAGTATTTATGCATCTAAATACATTATGTACAAATATTAACAAATATGCATAAACTTTGTACTAAGTGCACTCAATTATGCTCTAAACACCCTTAAATGTCTTTGCAAAAACTAGATGCAAACCCGCACAAATGACACACATCAACCTACTTTCATCTGAAAAATTTGCATTAGTAAGCTCAGCCTCATTAACTAACCATCCCATAGCCTCGTTAACTAACTACAACCTATGCCATGGGTTATGGAAAAGTCCATACCATAAAGAATAGGAGGCATATGAACAAGCCCTACATGAATGTGCTTGAATAGAGAAGCCATAAAAATGTGTTCTATATCAAAAGGCTCAATGGAAGGAAAGAGAGAAAACTCGTCTAATGGAGAAAGATCAAATGGAATGGGATCAATTGAAAGGCCTAAAGAAATGGATCTAGAGGAGGAGAAATCAGAATTAAGGGTAATGATAAGGAAAAAATAAGAGCACAAACCCTTAAAATACTGGCAAGCACATGGGTCATGGTAATAGAATGTATGAGTGCAAGGTTGTATTCCTCAAGGAGGATAGAAGTGTGTGGTCTTAAGTCGTGTGCATCTAAGAAAGCTACGTGTAGTGACCTAAACTAACAATCTTTTTATGTTTTTGGATTAAGTAGAGCTCGGGAAAAATAAAACTAATCTGAAGACAAGGAAATTAAAGTGTGGTAGGTGGAAATGGGGGAATCAAACTATCTAACAAGAAATAAACAATGGAAATGAGGGTATGGTGAATTCCACTTACTTATGGGTACTTACTATATTCTTGTTAAGGCTCTTTAATGGATTTTCTAGGTTGCTTTTGTCCAAAATCCTAATTAACCACCTTATTATCCTCTAGGTCTCGACACGGGTCTATCCTTAGGTGGATCCTCCTAGAGTGTAACGTGGTCCTTATGACCTAGGATTTTAGGGCTTGTGATGTAGGGTTCTAGGTGATGTTAATTGATCTTACCCTAGTGTCTAAATCATTGGCTAGGTTTAAAAACAAGACCTAGTCCATCTAACATTGATTAAACTAGCCAGAGGCCTAGTGGCTGGATTTAAAGCTAAAAGAAACTTAGCTAAGCCTAATCTTTAGTTAAGTGCCATCAATCACGAATCCCATTAGTGGGTTAAGCATTAAAGTGCATGTTCATACATGCTTTAGGGCATGGCATTTGTGAATACATAGACATATCAAACTACTAAACACATAGCCATGCTTACATAATGATTTGGAAGTGATTAATAGCAAATAAGCTTCAATATATATATATATATGATGTGTTCTGTTTTTGTGTGTGTTTGCGTTGTTATTTGCCTATGTTTAAGAGGTGTTTTCAGATTTAAGAGATGCATTAGTATAGTACATATACTAGAGTTAGGCTTAAGCATAAGTAAAATATACATAGTTGATTTTAAAAACAAATGCTACACTGATGCATACTTATTTCTCATGTTTGGTGAAGTTAGGTCAAAAGCTCAAAGCTTGGATTGATAACGATTTGATGTTAGAGTCAAGATCAAGGTGTTTGGAGCATAGGAGAAGCATGAAATGAGCTTTTGAAGGCAACCAGGTGAATAAAATGGCAACCAGAGCGAACTAGACACAACATGAGAAAATTGGCCAAGCTCTGAGTTGGCCAGTCCAGCCCCTCTTCCAGGGCCAGTCGACTAGCCAAGGTGACCGACCAAAATAGAAAGCAACCCTCTTTGGGCTAATCGACCTCAAGGCTATGCCAATTGACAGGCCAATGCCTCTGGTTGGACACGATTGTTGCACTATAAAAGCCCTTTTCCAGCCCATTTTTCGGCAAATTTTGATCCCTTTTCACCTCCCATTCACACACCCACTTCTCACACATAAAACCCTACATTTACCCACCTCTAATACACACACTGGCACATATGCCCACCTAGAATTAAGTTGATTTTAGAGGATTTAAACATCATTTGGTGAAGATTTACTCAAGAGTGAAAAGAAACAAGTAAGGATAGAAGGGGAGATTTCCATAACTTTTTTCATTCTTGTATGTTTCATGCTTGAGTAGATAGATTAGGTTGACTAAACTTGTGTAATGGGACGATTTTTCTTAATCTTTGTCACGGGATTCTATTGGCTCATATATATATATACATACATTCATATTTCGTTATTATTTTGAGAAGCTTTGCATTATCTCATGTCAATATGTTTGATGTAATCCTTGAATGAGTTGTATGTATATAGATTGACTTGTATTTTCTATAGAACACTTCTAATCCTAGATTATGCATGTCTATATGTGTGATTATGGATAATATGAAGTAGGTTAGTTAGATTCATGTCTACGTGAATGTTAACACACCTTATAGTGAGTGCATGCTCAAATATTACTATATGTTGATGCTTAAATGCTTCTAATGGCATAAAAAAATTGCTTGTATTTGTATCATGGATAGGACGTCATATTCAAAATGCCTTACCTTAGAATATGTGGGACTGCACCTATTAGATACCAATCTACTTTAGTGTCCCTAGAATGACGGTGCATAAGTTAGGACTAGTCTAGATCAAATCCCCTGTGTAGGATCGATAATATATAATGTGGTCTATCCTAGTCCATATTTTCAAAAATACTACCAAGAAAACATGCTAGGAAAATAAAATAACCATATAACAAACACAAGAATATGCTTAAGAACATGTAGAACATAACTAGTATTTGCCAAATATGTAAAGCTAACCTCTTGAAGCGTAGGGCCTTTGATGAAGCTAAAATCGTCACAAGCTTTGTTCCCTCTACGAACAAGGCCACCAAAAAAAAATTTTACTACAAGGGTGTCACAATATACAACTCCCTAGTCTTCTTCCCTATAATTAAAGAGACTTTTCTTGAGAGAATAGCCTCTTGTGTGGGAAGAAGCAAAGTAATATGCTCTTGAAAATCTAGAGCAAAAAAAAAAACCCACACAATAAGTGTGTACTATGTGTTGTAGTATTCTCCTGCCAAAATGAAAGAGATCAACTACAAAATTTTTGGATGCTAGAAATGGTTTAAGGTCTTGCCTATTTATAGAAAAATTTTGGCACCTAAACCTTGTAAACTTTCCAGGTAGGAAACTTTTTCCTAATAGTAAATGTGTGCCACATGTCATGGAAGTTCCTTATACAATTTGAATTTTTTCTTGTAGTAACTTTCTAGCACATGTCTTGGAAGATTGGGCCAAACCCACAATCCAAGCCCAACACATAGTCCATAATCCATGTGGAGGCCCAAGCCCAATAAGAAACCATCCAAGCCCAATTAGGTTATCTTGGACTTCAAAGAGAGCCTAAACCCAATTCCAAGCTCTGGCCCAATAAGGCTATTACCATAATATGGAATTTGCTCTTTCAAGATTACTTTCTCAAAGTCATTTCAACTAGGGAAAGGACCAAGAAGACACAATTAACCTTGAATTCCAAAAATAATAAAAAATGTCCTTGCCCGATCTAAGCAACATAATAATAATTATTTTTAACTCCGATCTATTCCACCATAAGATCAAAGTTGCATTCCAAGAATATTTTCCATTATCCAAAAGCTTGTCACAAAAGAATGTAAACTTTGTCTTTGACCTACTAAATAACCGACCATAATGCCCCTTTATGCATACCCACAACTAAGACCGGTCCTTTGACCTATGTACTATCACCTTCTTAGCTATATCTTTTTCCTTTGGGTTTCTTGTCCTATTGCCAACCATCTTTGGTCATGGAATCTCTTGATCTTTGGAGCGACCCTCAAGCAATATGACCGATACACCTATAAAGGTAGTATCACTAGATCTAGATTCAGATGATAAATATGGACAATCCCAAAGGGGGCACATAGATTCCATATTGCATATGCATGTTCCAATTAATTAGAACTTGGCACTCAATGCACAAGGCTAATGATCCTAATAAAGTAAGATCTCACTCATAGTGACTCAAAGTACCAAACCTTAACTTCATTAGTTCATCCACATATGCTCAAATTAAGAGCAGTGATCATTTAGTAGCAGTGAATTTCTTGTTTTCTTTCTTTGACAGTACGTCTCTAGAAAACATACTCACAATGGTCTTGTCAAATACATGACACATGTACTATTGAGACAAATTCGGAAATTCCTCCAATGACTTAGGTAGATCACCCTCAATGAGATGACTTGCTCAATATAACCTTATCCCGGTAGAGTGCCCAACACTATAATTTGGTTACGGACTTAATTTATGACGTGACTAAATTTAGACTTGGATCTACTGTACGTCTAGCCTCACTGCGCATCCAAGTCATTAGTTCAAGTTAAGGGACCTTTATGCATACATCAATAAAACATACCAGAGATAATAAGTAAGGAACTCATAATGCCATTTAGCAAAATAATTATACATTGTTTAACAACCAAAATGTTATATACAAGTGAGCTTTAGGGCATACTAATCCTAACAATCTCCCACTTGCACTAAAGATCACTTTTGTACAACCTAATACCCATAGACTCCAAATGTGTGGTAAACATTTTCTCTGGAAGAGTCTTTATAAATGGGTCTGCCAGGTTTTTCGCTGAAGTTATCTTTTCAACTACAACATCTCCTCTTTGGATAAACTCACGGATCAAATGATATTTTCGCTCAATATTTTTACCTTTTTTGTGATTCTTGGACTCTTTGCACTGTGAAACAGCACCGTTGTTGTCGCAATACAATGTTATTGGTCTGTGAACTTCCGGCACAACCTCTAGGTCTAAAAGGAACTTTCTTAGCCATATTGCCTCTTTTGTAGCCTTAGATGCTATCACATACTCGGCCTCCATGGTAGAGTCAGCAATGCAATTTTGCTTCACACTTCTCCATGAAATAGCTTCTCCTGATAGAGTGAAAACATATCCAAAAGTAGACTTTCTGGAATCTCTGTCAGACTAGAAATCCGAGACTGTATAGGCTAATGGCATTAGATCATCTACAAGGTATTCCAACACATAATCCTTAGTTCCTTGCAGGAATTTGAATATATGCTTAATCGTACCCAATGTGTCAGTCTAAGGTTTGACTGATATCTACTAACCATGCCAACAACAAAGCAAATATCTGGTCTAGTACATAACATGGCATACATGAGGCTTCTAACCGCCAACGCAAAAGGAACTCGTTTCATGCTCTTTATCTCCTTAGGTGTTTTAGGACATTGATCTCGAGATAGATAAACTCCATGTCTAGAAGGTAATGAGGCCTTCTTAGAGTTTTGCATGTTAAACCTGACCAATATCTTCTCAATAAATGAAGCTTGAGATAGGGTTAGCCTTTTGTTCTTACGATCTCGCATAAACTTGATGCTTAGAACATAACTAGCTTCTCCTAAATCTTTCACTTGAAATTGAGTAGAAAGCCAAACCTTGATGGATGATAACATCCCCATATCATTTCCAATAAGTAGGATATCATCCACATACAAAACCAAAAAAGCTACAGCATTTCCATTATGCCTCTTATACACGCAAGGTTCATGAATATTTTGATCAAAACCATAAGATTTAATTGCACGATCAAATTTGATGTTCCATGCTCTAGATCCCTGCTCTAATGCATAAATGGATTTTTTTTAACTTACAAACCATATGTTCCTGGCCTTTGGCAACATATCCATCTTGTTGTGTCATGTAAATGGATTCGTCAAGCTCTCCATTAAGAAAAGCTGTCTTGACGTCCATTTGCCATATCTCGTAGTCATAATGAAATGCGATGGCAAGAAGTATCCTAATGGATTTAAGCATGGCTACTGGTGAGAAAGTTTCCTTATAATCGATTCCTTCTTTCTAAGTATAACCTTTCGCCATCAACCTTGCTTTAAAGGTTTCAACTTTTCCATCAACTCCTCTTTTCCTCTTGTAGACCCATTTGCACCTTGTAGGTTTTACCCCTTCAGGTGCAATTACAAGATCCTAGACTTTGTTAGAATACATAGATTCTAACTCTGAATCGATTGCCTTATGCCATTGGTCGGCATCTATGTCGGAAACTGCTTCATCATAACTTGTGGGATCCATCACCTAATCCTCTGAAGAAGTCTGAAGGACTCTCCATAGTATTTATTAGGAGGCCTAGATATCCTCCCACTACGACGAGGCTCCGATATATTAGGTGTTATATTCTGTTCCTTTAATATTCTGTTCCTTTTCATTTATAGTTACCACAGGTGTTACTGGAGATTTTTGTGAAATCTCTTCTAGAACAACTTTAGAATCTAGTGTTTTCTGGATCATTTCACCATTCTCTAAGTATCTAGCATAGGTGCTTATAAACACCTTTTGCTCCTTAGGATTATAAAAGTTCCCACCTCTGGTTCCCTTAGGATACCCAATAAAATAACACAAATCGGATCTTAGTTCCAACTTTGAAGCATTACTATTAAGTACATAAGCTGGACAACCCCAAATGTGAAGATGGTTTAAATTAGGCTTATGCCCGTTCCACATTTCTTGTTGTGTCCTAGGTACTGATTTAGATGGTACCAAGTTCAAGATGTATGCTGTTGTCTCAAGGGCATACCCCCAAAAAGATAAAGGTAATGATGCATGACTCATCATTGACCTGAACATATCTAATAGGGTGCGATTTCTTCTCTCTGCTACACCGTTTTGGTTAGGGACTCTCTGGTGCAGTCAATTGAGACACAAGCCCTTCTTGTGTAAGATAGTCTCTGAACTCACCCGAGAGGTATTCCCCACCTCAATCAGGCCAAAGGGCTTTGATACGTTTATCTAATTTTCGCTTCGCTTCAGTCTTGAACTCTTTCAATTTCTCAAAGGATTCAGACTTGCGTCACATCAGATATACATATCCATACCTAGAGTAATCATCAATAAAAGTAATGAAATACTCATAACCTCCTCGTGCTAGTTTGCTCATAGGACCACACACATCAGTGTGAATCAATTCTAATACTTCTTTGGCCCTTTCTCCCTTAGAAAAAAATGATTGTTTGGTCATCTTTCCTTTGAGGCAAGATTCACATGGAGTTAGATCTTCGAGATCTAATGAGCTAAGATGCCCATCCTCGACTAATCTCCGAATTCACTTTAGACTAATATGTCCTAAGTGTAGATGCCAAAAATAAGTATCATTGGTCAAAGAAACCTTCCTTTTTCGGGAATTAGTTTGTTCCATATTCTGCAGTTAGTTTGTAATAGGTTTTATATAGAACAAGTTATCATGCATGCTACCAGAACAAATAATATTTCCATCTCTACTAATATCAACACCAAAAAGGAAATTAATGCAAAAACCATCTAATATTAATTGCAAAATAGAAATAAGGTTTTTATGTACATCTGGAACATAATAAACATTGTTCAAAAATAACTTCCTATTACATGGAAAATTTAAGCACATTTCTCCCACTGCAGCAGCCCATACTTTTGCTCAGTTACCCATTCTCAGAGCAAATTCCCCTTTAGCTAGTTCCTTCATTTCCTGAAACCAATGCAAAAAATTCCAAATATGGTTGATGGCTTCAGAGTCTACAATCCAAGAATCAGTAGAATCAACCACTAAACAGGTTTCAATGTAGAACAAAAGAGGTGTACCTATCTGGCCTCGTGCTAGGTACTTCGGGCAATCCTTTTTCTAGTGCCCTTTCTGGCCACACTTAAAGCATTTGCCCTTGGGCTTTTTCACTTGTTAATTGTTTGGGCTGTTCACCATTTTTCTTCTTTTTCCCTTGACCAAGTTTTTGCTTCCTATTTCCTTTGAACTTTTTCCCTTTCGGGTTAAGTCCAGAAGTGGATGCTTGAAACTATGTTTACATGGCCTTTATTTTTCCTTATGGCTTCTGCAGCTAGGAGCTCTTTCATTAATTCTGTCATATCCATGTTCATCTTGCCCATATTATAATTAAGCTTGAACTAGGTGTAAGACGATGGTAGAGTCTCCAAAATCATGTCTACCATTGATTGTTCATCTATGATTGCCCCTAGGATCTCGGCAGTATTGAAGTAATTCATCATTTTCAGCATATGCTCTCTGACAGATGCACTTTCTGCCATTCTTTGATTCATAATTTCTCTAAGATCACCTTGCCATGCGAACCTACTCTTACCGACAAACATACGAGACAGTGAGGTCATGATTTCTTTTGCAGTTTCCATATGATGATGCTTGCTTTTCAAAATATCTGACATAGAAGCCATCATATAGCACTTGGCCATACTATTGGCCTTTTGCCATTTTGCGTCAGCATCTTTTTGGGCTTCAGAAGAGTTTGCCCTCACAACAGGACAAAGAGTTGTTAGGACATACTTGTATTTTTCTGCGGTGAGTACTATGTCCAAGTTCCGTTCCTAGTCCACAAAATTCGGTCCTGTGAGCTTGAGCTCTTTGAGAATTGTAGCTAGTGGACTGAACAAAGACATATTTTTGGATATACAACAATATAATCATAATTATTTTATGAGTATAGAATTGATATATGTATAATATGTATGCTATCTTTGGAAATAAAACATACAAGTACTTTTACATCATTTGGCTTTGAGTAGATTAACCCTTAAACTGCTCGATGTAACAGTGTCTCAATGTACTCACAAGAACTCCATCGATGGGATGGCTGAACTTATGAACGTTAAGTTAAGCGCCATCGCTTATTTGAATTGACAATTATCTAGATATGTTTCAATTTGAATAATTCAATCACTGTTTTGTTTGGCTTCTTAAATCCGATAGCGAACTCTATCGATGGGATAGCCGAACCTACCATTTAAGTTGAGTGTATACCCATTCCATATGTTCATTCGCCATAACATTCTTGATTTAAGCCCTCCGATGGGGTAGTGACTTTAATCAATGTTATGTGAGGTGATTTTTAGTGAAGAATTCCACCAATAGGATGGCCAAACTCACTAACACCCTTTTTGAATAAACATTTTAAATTCACCTGGCTAAATCTTGATAAAGTGTCACCTTCCGATGGGGAAGGTAATGACATTTTTCATTAGCGTGAATTGGATGTGGAACACCGTGGGGTATTTCCAGTCCCCTCTCCCACTCAATATTTTAACATAAGGGTTTTCTCTATTTTTGGTATTCTCACTTTTTGTTTTAGATCTAAACAAAGTTTGAATTTGCGAAACACTTTGGTTTTTGCAAATCCCTTTTGTATTACTAAAACGTTGCAATACCATAATAGATTACTTACCTAAATCTAGGAGTATGGACCCTTAGGTTGTCATATTTTAAATCTCAAGTTTTTCATTTTTGTCATGAGATTGCATGGCATCTTTAGACATAATTGCTTATAGTTATCTTGTCTAAGCCAATCTCTTTTAAATAAACTTAACTATCTTTGAGAAATTAACACATAGGATTGACCAATTTTAAAAACCTAATGAGTGGGCATATTTTTAGGTGGTAATCATGTTTATGCTTATGCAAATATGTTAAAACATATGTCAATGCATTATAAACATCCACCAAAATACATTAAAAATCCCTCTTTGATGGCTTCCTGCAATCTTCAACAAAACAGCACACTTAACAGCTTTTTCTGTCTCAGTTTGTTGTCCGTTAGTAGGAGCCAGTCAACTGAGTTGGTCGACCAACAAGCTTACCCAATAGAGTGTTTCTCCATGCTATTTTCTTGTTTTTCTCCTTGGTCTTCAAAGATTAGAATAATACACACTGCTATTGCTAATACAAGCTTCATAAAGAAACATTACAAGGATATCAAAATATCCTATGCTTCTTTTAAATGAAACTACAAGCAATAACCATAAATATTTATACATGAAATCGCCTATGGCCAATCTTTGTTGACCGTACATGAAAATCTATCATGCATACATATGAACCATCAAGGGGATTTTTGTATTACCTGCACATAGAAGCATAAAACTACAGGTATATGCAACATAAGATTTCCTAATCTTTCCACTCACAAGATGACTAACATATTTATGTAAATACAATATTCTTTGCATATTCTAAGCATGTTATGTGTAAACATAAGCTCTGATACCAACTGTAGGATCGATAATATTATATGTGGTCTATCCTAGTCCATATTTTCAAAAATACTACTAAGAAAACATGCTAGGAAAATAACCACATAACACACACAAGAACATGCTTAAGAACATATAGAACGTAACTAGTATTTGAAAAATATGTAAAGCTAACCTCTTGAAGCGTAGGGCCTTTGATGAAGCTAAAACCATCACGAGCTTTGTTCCCGCTCACGAACAAGGCGACCAAAAAAATTTTTACTATACAGGTGTTGCAATATGCAACTCCCTAGTCTTCTTCCCTATGGCTAAAGAGAATTTTCTTGAGAGAATAGCCTTTAGTGTGGGAAGAAGCACGGTAATATGCTCTTGAAAATCTAGAGCGAAAAAAAAAAAACCACACAACAAGTGTGCACTATGTGTTGTAGTATTCTCTTGCCAAAATGGAAGAGATCAACTACAAAATTTTTGGATGCTAGAAATGGTTTAAGGTCTTGCCTATTTATAGAAAAATTTTGGCACCTAAACCTTGTAAACTTTCCATGTGGGAAACTTTTTCCTAGTAGTAAATGTTTGCCACATGTCATGGAAGTTACTTGTAAAATTTGAATTTTTCTTGCAGTAACTTTCTAGCACATGTCTTGGAAGATTGGGCCAAGCCCACAATCCAAGCCCAACACATAGTCTATAATCCATGTGGAGGCCCAAGCCCAATAAGAAACCATCCAAGCCCAATTAGGTTTTCTTGGACTTTAAAGAAAGCGCAAACCCAATTCCAAGCTTTGGCCCAATAAGGCTGTTACCACAATATGGAATTTGCTCTTTCAAGATTACTTTCTCAAAGTCATTTCAACTAGGGAAGGGACCAAGAAGACACAATTAACCTTGGCTTCCGAAAATAATAAAAAATGCCTTTGCCCGATCTAGGCGATATAATAATAATTATTTTTAACTCCCATCTATTCCACCATAAGATCAAAGTTGCACTCCAAGAATAATTGCCATTAACCAAAAGCTTGTCACAAAAGAATGTGAACTTTGTCTTTGACCTACTAAATAACTGATCATAATGCCCCTCTATGTATACCCATAGCTAAGACCGGTCCTTTGGCCTGTGTACTATCACCTCCTTAGCTATATCTTTTTTCGTTGGGTTTCTTGTCCTATTGCCAACCATTTTTGGTCATGGAATCTCTTGATCTTGGGAGCGACCCTCAAGCCATATGACTGATACACCCATAAAGGAAGTATCACTAGATCTAGATTCAGATGATAAATATGGACAATCCCAAAGGTGGCACATAGATTCCATATTTCATTTGCATGTTCCAATTAATTAGAACTTAGCACTCAATGCAAAAGGCTGTTGATCCTCATAAAGTAAGATCTCACCCATAGTGAATCAAAGTACCAAACCCTAACTTCATTAGTTCATCCACATATGCTCAAGATTAAGAGCAGTGATCATTTAGTAGCAGTGAGTATCTTGTTTTCTTTCTTTGATAGTACGTCTCTAGAAAACATACTCACAATGGTCCTATCAAATACGTGATACACATACTATTGAGACAAGTTCAGAAAATCCTCCAATAACCTAAGTAGATCACCCTCAATGAGAAGACTTGCTCAGTATAACCTTATCCTGGTAGAGTGCCCAACACTACAATTTGGTTATGGACTTAATTTATGACGTGACTAAATCTAGACTTGGATCTACTGTACGTCCAGCCTCACTGCGCAGCCAAGTCATTAATTCAAGTCAAGGGACCTTTATGCATACATCAATAAAATATACCAGAGATAATATGTAAGGAACTCATAATGCCATTTAACAAAATGATTATACATTGTTTAACATCCAAAATGTTATATAAAAGTGAGCTTTAGGGCATACTAGTCCTAACACCCTGTAGCTTTAAATCCAGCTAATAGGGGTCCGAATAGGCTTAGTCAGCCTTAAGAACCTTAGGTCTTAGCTTTAAATTCAGCTAATGGTTTAAGAAATAGGGTGGGATCATTCTACGACACCTAAGTAATTCCCTAGTCCCTCCTACGGCCTTAGGTACATAAGGACCATGCCATAGCTCTAGGTGTCCATGTTTAGGATGGACCTGCACTAAGTCCTAGGGTGTAATTAGGACACTAGGTAGTTGCTTAGTATTAGAGGCCATACTTAGTAAGCCAATATCTCAAATCTTATAGCATTGAGTTAAAGAGTTAGTTTAGTCCCCTATCACCTATCTATAGGTTCAATCCCCCAAGATTAGCTTAGTTTTTACTTTTCCTTTCTTGCATTCATATTGTATTCTTTTATTTCCCTTCTAGCTCCCGTTAATCCAAGACACGAAAAATATGTTTAGTCTAGGTTTTCTTTTTAGCACATTCTACGACACCAAGCATTGGATTCACTTCACAACAATAGCCTCTCTATAGTTCAACACCCATATTAGTGCCCTTATATTGCATGATCCATATGCTTGTGGGACCTTTTAGGGTTTGTACCTTCAAGGGCACATTAAGTTTTTGGCACCGTTGCCAAGGAGGCACGGTGGTTTGCATTCATTGCTTATGTGTTTTAGTAATTGCTTTATGTTTTTTCCTTGCTTTTTCTTTATAGTTTGTTTAGTTTTTGATTGTCTCGCTTGTTTTTTATATTATCTTACCTTGGTACTTGCTTACCTATCTTTGTTTTTGTTTCCTTTTCAGCTTTAAGTTTATTTTCCATGCTTAGCTTGCTTGCTTGTTTCGCTTTATTAGTTGTTCTTGTTTTTGTTTTTAGTTGTCTTTCTAGGATTGAGGCTTATTTGCTGTAGTTTTGGGTTTGTTGAAGTTTTTAGGGGTTGAAGTGGCCAGAGTTAGGGTAGTTTGTGCATGCTTGGTAGGAGATCCCTTGGAAATCCCCTAGTTCCCCTTAATTCGAACCTGATAGGATTATGAGGCATTTTAGCAATTAAGGAGATCTTCTTAAGGAGATGGCCAATCCTAATCATCCTTTTAATCCTCTGGTTTCCCCAATGAATCCTATTCCACCTCATGATCATCGAGGGTATCAAACCCAAGATCATTTTGGATAAGAGCCACTTAGGCCGGACTCGCCCATAAATAAGGAGCCCACTCTTAGGTAATTCTTCCTCATCGAAGACTTTGAGCCTAATTTTGCTCTTCAAATTCTGGGTTTGAGGGAGACAAACATTGAAATCAAGCATAATATTTTGGCCATACTTCCTTCCTTTCATAGGAGAAGCAATGAGAGTCCTCCAGAGCATATTATCGATTTTGTTAAGATGCGTTCCATCCGTCGTGTTTCCAATGTTTCCCAAGAGGTCTTATGTCTAAGATTGTTCCCTTTCTCTCTTAAAGACAAGGCTAAGACTTGGTTGCATTCTTACCTAATTATTGCATCACTTCATGCGCAGAGCTTCAATTAAAGTTCTTTAAGAAATTTTATCCCATGGCCAAGACGGCGGACCGTAGGACCGCCATTATGACTTTCTCTTAGCATGATCTAGAATCTTTTCATGAGACTTATGAGAGGTTCAAGGACCTTCTTAGATAATGCACATACCACAGGTTTGGTAGTCCTGACCTACTCTAGTTCTTCTTTTGAGGTTTAAATGAACAAAATAGGGTGATGGTCAATGTCACCTCTAATGGTGGCTTCTATACCTTGAGACCGACTGAGGCATGGGAGAAAATAGAGTTGGTAGCCGAAATTTCTTTTCAAAACATTGCCATTGATAGGGCTAGGCGGGGAGGTGCTAAGAGAGGTGTTAGTGAGGTGGGAGTTTCTTTAGATTTACCTGCTAAGGTATAAGCCTTAACAAATAAGTTAGATTAATTAATTTCTTTGTTTCTTTCCTCTCACGGTCATAGGACTAGTTCAATAGGTTCGTCCTCTGCCCCTTTTGTAATTGAAGTCTGTACATTGTGTTTTGAGTCATCTCATGAGACCATAGCTTGCCTTTTAGTACCCCAGTTTCCTGAATTTATGAGGGAGCAATTGCGAACTACTCAAGGTTATTCTCACGAGTATAATACATACTCGAACATGTACAATTTGGGTTAGAAGGACAACCTAAAATTTTCTTCGACACAAGGTCAGCATGACCCTAGTTAACACGTCCAAGTTCTTGTAGGATTGATAATATTACATGTGGTCTATCCTAGTCCATATTTTAAAAAATTCTACCAAGAAAACATGCTAGCAAAATAAAATAACCACATAAAGCACACAAGAACATGCTTAAGAACATATGGAATATAACTAATATTTGCAAAAAATGTAAAGCTAACTTCTTGAAGCATGGGGCCTTTGATGGAGCTATAACCATCACGAGCTTCGTTCCTGCTCACGAACAAGGCCATGAAAAAATTTTACTATAAGGGTTTCGTAATAGGCAACTCCCTAGTCTTCTTCCTTACGATTAAAGAGACTTATCTTGAGAGAATAGCCTCTTGTATGGCAAGAAAAAAGTAATATTCTCTTGAAAATCTAGAGAAAAAACCACATAATAAATGTGTACTATGTGTTGTAGTATTATCTTTCCAAAATGGAAGATATCAACTACAAAATTTTTGGATGCCAGAAATGGTTTAGTGTCTTGCCTATTTATAGGAAAAGTTTGGCAACAAAACCTTGTAAACTTTTCATGTGGAAAACTTTTTCCTTGTAGTTAATGTTTGGCACATGTCATGGACGTTACTTGTATAATTTGAATTCTTCTTATAGTAATTTTCTAGCACGTCTTGGAAGATTGGGCCAAGCCCACAATTGAAGCCCAATGCATAGTCCATGATCCATTTGGAGGCCCAAGCCCAATAAGAAACTATCCATGCCCAAATAGGTTATGTTAGACTCTTAAGAAAGCCCAATCCCAATTCCAAGCTTTGGCCCTTTCTCCTTCAGTAATCATTAGTGAAAGTAATGAAATACTCATAACCTCCTCATGCTAGTTTGCTTATAGGACTACACACATCGGTATGAACCAATTCCAATACTTCCTTGGCCCTTTCTCCTTAAGAAGAAAATGACCATTTGGTCATCTTCCCTTTGAGGCAAGATTCACACGTAGGTAGATCTTCGAGATATAACGAGCTAAAATGCCCATCCTTGACTAATCTCCGAATTCATTTTAGACTAATATGTCCTAAGCATAGGTGCCAAAGATAAGTATCATTGGTTGAAGAAACCTTTATTTTTAAAAAACTAGATTGTTCTATATTATGCTGTGAATTTGCAATAGGTTTCATATAGAACAAGTTATCATGCATTCTACCAGAACAGATAATATTCCATCTCTACTAATATCGACACCAGAATGGAAATTAATGCAAAAACCATCTATTATTAATTGTGAAACCGAAATAAGGTTTTTACAAACATCCGGAACATAATAAACATTATTAAAAAATAACTTCCTATGACATGGAAAATTTAAGCACATTCCTCCCATTGCAGTAGCCAATACTTTTGCTCCATTACCCATCCTTAGAGCAAATTCCCCTTTAGCTAGTTTCTTCATTTCTTAAAACCAATGCAAAGAATTGCAAATTTGGTTAGTGGTTCCAGAGTCTATAATCCAAGAATCAGTAGAGTCAACCACTAAACATGTTCCAATGTAGAACAAAAAAGGTGTACCTATCTGGTCTCGTCCTAAGTACTTCAGCAATCCTTTCTCTAATGCCTTTTTTGGCCACATTTAAAGCATTTTCCCTTGGGTTTTTCACCTATTAACTGTATGGGCTATTCACTATTTCTCTTCTTTTTCCTTTGACCACATTTTTACTTCCCCTTTCGTTTTAACTTTCTACTTTTTGAGTTAAGTCCAGAAGTGGATGCTTGAGCTATGTTTACGTGGCCCTTATTTTTCATTATGGCTTCTGTAGCTAGGAGCTCTTTCATCCATTCGGTCATATTCATGTTCATCATGCCCATATTATAGTTAAGCTTAAATTGGTGTAAAACGGTGGTAAAGTCTCCAAAATCATGTCTACCTTTGACTGTTCATCTATGTTTGCCCCTAGGATCTCAGCAGCATTGAAGTAATATATCATTTTGAGCATATGCTTCTAGATAGATGCTCTTTCTACCATCCTTTGATTCATAATTTCTCCAAGAACACCTTGCCTTGTAGGCCTGCTCTTACTGGTAAACATATGAGATAGTGAGGTCATGATTTCTTTTGCAGTTTCCATATGATAATGCTTGCTCTGCAAAGTATTTGATATTGAAGCTATAATATAGCACTTGGCCATACTATTGGCTTTCTGCCATTTTGTCTCAGCATTTTTCTAGGCTTTAAAAGAGTTTCCCTCACAACAAGACAAGGAGTTGTTACGACATACTTGTACTCTTCTGTGATAAGTACTATGTCCAAGTTCTGTTCCCAGTCCACAAAATTTGGTCCAGTGAGCTTATGCACTTTGAGAATTGTAGCTAGTGGACTAAACGAAAGCATTTTTCTGGATATACAACAATATAATCATAATTATTTTATGAGTATAGAATTGAAGCATGTATAATATGTATGTTATCTCTGGAAATAAAACATACAAGTACTTTTACATCATTTGCCTTTGAGTAGATTATCCCTGAAACTAATCGATGTAACAGTGTCTCAACGTCTTCACAAGAACTCCACCGTGGGATCGCCGAACTTATGAACGTTAAGTTAAGTGCCATCACTTATTTGAACTGACAGTTATCTAGATATGATCCAATTGAATAATTCAATCACTATTTCATTTGGCTTCTTAAATCTGGTAGTGAACTCTATCAAGGATATTGAACCTAACATTTAAGTTGAGAGTATGCCTAGTCCTTATGTCTATTCCCCGTAACATTCTTGATTTAAGCCCTCTGATGGGGTAGTGACTTTAGTCAATATTACATGAGCCGATCTCTAGTGAAGAATTCCACCTATCGGATGGCCGTACTCATTAACACCCTTTTGAATAAACATTTTAGATTCACCTTGCTAAATCTTGATAATGTGTCACCCTCTGATGGAGAAGTTAATGACATTTACCATTAGCGTGAATCAGATACGAAAACCCGTGGGGTATTTCCAGTCCCCTCTTCCATTCCATATTTTAACATAAGAGTTTTCTCTATTTTTGGTATTCTTGCTTTTTGTCTTATATCTAAACATGCTTTGGATTTATGACACTTTGGTTTTTATGAATCCCTTTTGTGTTATTAAAACATTGAAATACCATAATAGATTATTTACCTAAATCTGGGTGTATAAACCCTTAGGTTGTCATATTGTAAATCTCAAGTTAATTTCTTCATTTTTTTCATGAGATTGCATGGCATCTTTAGACATAATTGCATACAATCATCTTGTCTACGCCAATCTTATATAAATGAACTTAACTATCTTTGAGAATTAACGCTTAGGATTGGCCAATTTTTAAATCCTAATGAGTGGACATGTTTCTAGGTGGTAATCACGTTTACGCTTATGCAAATATGTTAAAACATATGCATTATAAACATCCACCAAAATATGTTAGAATCCCTCTTTGATGGCTACAAAATAGAAATCTTTGTTGCAATTTCTGCTAGAGCCGATCAACCGCAAAGGAGGATCCGATCGACTGGCAAACTCAACTGGCTGAGACAAATTTGTTCCTGTATACTATTTTTCGTTGCTTCTTTCCTTGATCTTTAAGGATTAAAACAATAATATATTTTGCTATTGCTAATACAAGCTTACAATCATAAAAGAAACATTATAAGGATATCAAAACATCCTTTGCTTCTTTTAAATGAAGCGACAAGTAAAACCATAAGGATTTATACATGAACTCGCCTATGGCCAGGCTTTGTCGACTGTACACAAAAATATATCATGCATACATATGAACCATCTAGAGGATTTTACATCACTTTCACATATATGCATAAAACATATACACATGATTTCCTAATCTTGCCACTCACAAGATGACTAACATATTTATGCAAATACAATATTCCTACATAGTCTAAGCATGTTGTGTGTGAGCCTAAGATCTAATACCAATTGTAGGATCGATAATAATACATGTGGTCTATCCTAGTCCTTATTTTTAAAAATACTACCAAGAAAACATGCTAGGAAAACAAAATAACCATATAACACACACAACAACATGCTTAAGAACAAATAGAATATAACTAGTATTTACAAAAATATGTAAAGCTAACCTCTTAAAGTAGGGGCCTTTGATAAAGCTAAAACCATCACAAGCTTTGTCCCCACTCACGAATAAGGCTACCAAAATTTTTACTATAAGGGTGTCACAATAGGCAACTCCCTAGTCTTCTTCCCTATGATTAAAGAGACTTATCTTGAGAGAATAGCCTCTTATGTGGGAAAAAGAAAAGTAATATGCTCTTGAAAATCTAGAGCAAAAACCACACAATAAATATGTACTATGTGTTGTTGTATTCTCTTGCCAAAATGGAAGAGATTGACTACAAAATTTTTGGATACTAGAAATGGTTTAAGGTCTTGCTTATTTATAGGAAAAGTTTGGCACCAAAACCATGTAAACTTTTTCCTTGTAGTAAATGTTTGCCATATGCCATGCAAGTTACTTGTATAATTTGAATTCTTGTTGTAGTAACTTTCTAGCACATCTCAGCCCACAATCGAAGCCCAATACATAGTCCATAATCCATTGGAGGCCCAAGTCCAATAAGAAACCATCCAAGCCCAAATAGGTTATCTTGGACTCTTAAGAAAGCCCGAACCCAATTCTAAGCTTTGGCCCAATAAGGCTACTACCATAATATGAAGTTTGCTCTTTCAAGATTACTCTCTCAAAGTCATTTTAACTAGGGAATGGACCAAGGAGACACAATTAACCTTTGGCTTCCAAAAATAATTAAAAATGTCATTGCCTGATCTAGGCAACATAATAATTATTTTTAACTCTGATCTATTCCACCATAAGATCAAAGTTGCACTCCAAGAATAATTGCCATTACCCAAAAGCTTATCACAAAATAATGTTAACTTTGTCTTTGACCTACTAAATAACCGACCATGATGCCCCTCTATGTATACCCACAGCTAAGACCAGTCCATTGGACTGTGTACTATCACCTTCTTAGCTGTATCTTTTTTAGTTGGGTTTCTTGTCCTATTGCCAACCATCCTTGGTCATGGAATCTCTTGATCTCGGGAGCGGCTCTCAAGCCATATGATAGATACACCCATAAAGGTAGTATCACTAGATCTAGATAGGGATGATAAATTTAGACAATCCTAAAGGGGGCACATTGATTTCATATTACATATGCATGTTCCAGTTAATTAGAACCTAGCACTCAATAAACACGACTATTGATCCTAATAAAGTAAGATCTCACCCACAGTGAATCAAAGTACCAAACCTTAACTTCATTAGTTCATCCAGATATGCTCAAGATTAAGAGCAATGATCAATTAGTAGCAGTGAGTATCTTGTTTTGTTTCTTTAATAGTATGTCTCTAGAAAAACATAGTCACAGTGGTCCTGTCCAATGTATGACACACGTACTATTGATACAAATTTGGAAAGTCCTCCAATGACCTAGATAGGTCACCCTCAATGAGGGGACTTGCTCAATATAACCTTATCCTAGTAGAGTGTCAAACACTACCATTTGATTATGGACTGAATTTATGACGTGAGTAAATCTGAACTTAGACCTATTGTATGTCCAACGTCATTGCGCACCCAGGTCATTAGTTTAAGTCAAGGGACCTTTATACATACATCAATAAAACATACTAGAGATAATATGTAAGAAATTCATAATGCCACTTAACAAAATGATTTTACATTGTTTAACAACAAAAATGTTATAGACAAGTGAGTTTTAAGGCATACTAATCCTAACAGTTCTAACCCAGCAGCAACCCTATCCTCAATAACCCCCAGGTTTCTCCCACCTTAATTAGCATTGTCTCACTAGTGCTCCTTAACCTCAGGCTTTACCTGTTTCTTTTAGTAGCCAGTCTCATAGCAATGACATGATGAAGATAATGTAATTCATTGAAGGCCAACACTAAGACTTAGTAGAAACTAGGTAGCATATGGCTAGGAATGAGGCACAGTTAAGGCAGTTAACTAGTGAGTTGAGTAATAGAGACCCTGGAAAGCTACCTCCTCGGCTAGAGGTAAATCCTAGAGTCCAGTCCTGCTCCTCCACTAACACAACTTATTCCCCTCAAACCACAGCTAAGGCTGTTACTACTCCTAGGAGTGGTAGAATAGCGGATAATAGGGTAGGAATTGACTTTGCAGTGCCTACACCTAGTGGTCTTTCTGAGCCTAGAGAGCCTCATTGTAGCCCTGTTGAGGGGGATTCTAGAGAGGGACCTATTGAAAGAGTTGAACCCATTAGAGTTCGTGGAGAGAATAGTACTCCCTGCCCACATCAATAGGGAAAAGAGCCCATGGATGATTCCTATGTGCCTAGAGGTGTCACACTGAGAGTTCCCTTCCCATTTGTTTTAGAGAAGCCCACGCCTAGTGAGAATTCTAGGTTTTTCAAGATTTTAGAGTATCTTATGGACCTTAAGGTTAATCTCCCCTTGATAGATGCAATCCTTTCCATTCTTTCCTATTCTAAGTTCTTCAAAGACCTTTGTACAAGGATGCATAAATTATCGAACATTTTTAAGAAGGTGAGACTTATGAAGAAGATAAGTATGTATTTGTACTTCGAGCCTTCTAGCCAAGATGAGTGACCCGGAGCTTTCACTCTTTCTTGTAGAATCCGTGAGACTTAAATTGATGATACCTTACTAGATTTAGGGTCTAGTGTGAATCTTATCCCCTACTCTGTCTATCAGTAGCTAAAACTAGATGAGTTATCCCCTACACATGTCACTCTTTACCTAGTTGATAGGTCTAAACGTAGACCTAGGGGTGTCGTAGAGGACGTTATGGTCTAATAGGTAAGTTCATGTACCCTATTGACTTCATAGTATTAGATATTGATTTGGGTCACGATTCCAGGCATTCCACCCCCGTTCTATTAGTTCGCCCCTTCCTTGTTACCGTAGATGCCATTATTCATTGTAGGTTAGGGTTATTAGAGATAAAATTTGGGAATTTGAGACCTGCCATGAAGGTTGCCGAGGCGGTGTAGGAAGAGAAAAGGATGGAAAAGAGTACTTTAGAGTATATATGATTGATTCTTGTGTCAAGGACTTTGTAGAAAGGACTATGACTGATAGAGAAGAATTAAGAAAATTTGAGAAATTGTTGTCTAGCTTTGATTTGGATACCTTTAAGCAGAAATGTGTAGCTTTTACCTCCTTAGTTGAGAGTTCTCTAAAAGATAAGTTACTTGAGGTTATTCCTTCTATTGTTGATTCTAGTGGTGTTCCCATTGATGATGTTAAGGGTGAGTCTTCCTTGGTTGCGCCTAGCCCATCTTTGGAGCTCAAACCCCTTCCCAAGCATTTGAAATATGCATTCCTAGGCCCTAGTGAGACCCTTCCGGTTATCATAGATTTCAATCTTTCTAGTGAGCATAAGGAGCATTTCATAGAGGCTCTTAGGATATATGGTGGAAAATTAATGATTTGAGAGGAATTAACCCTTTGGTTTGCATGCATCGTATTGACCTTGAGGATGGAGCCGTTCCTTCTAGGGAGATGCAAAAGAGGCTAAATCTACACCTGAGTAAAGTAGTTAAGAAAGAGATCAATAAGCTTTTAGATGCAGGCATTATCTATCTAATCTCCAATAGTGAGTGGATTAGCCTGGTCCAAGTTGTCCCTAAGAAGTTTGGGATCACGGTTGTAGAGAAAGAGAGATGACAGCTGGTGTCGTCTTTTGAGTGCAAGCTCTAAAGACCAATAAGTGCATGGATCGATGTAGTAAAGTGTATGCAAGTGTAGGGTCGATTCCATAGGGAGGCCATGTTGTGAGATGGTTTCTTTGTGTGTGTTCTAGAGTGTGCATAAAAAGAAACCTAAACTATCTATTTTTTGGGATTTTGGATGATCGAGAGCTCTAGCTAGAGAAAATTAAACTAAACTATGGGAATGAAAAGTGGGGGACAATATAATCTAGAAAGAACCAACAAATACGAAGGTGTTAGGGTGACTTCAACTTATGAATGGGTGATTCTATACTCAGATGCTATGGGATTAAAGGATAATGGCTTACTTTAGTAATTTCTTTTAACTAGGTTGCTGAATTAGTGTCCTAATTTCCCTCTAGGACTCCATGTGGGTCCATCCCTAAGCGGCGCCTCCTAGAGCTAGGCATGGTCCTTATGACCTAGGGCCAGAACAGTGACCAATTAGCTTCTTAGGTCACTTGGAATGAACCTACCCTAGTACCTAAACTATTGGCTGGATTTAAAGCCATAGGAGACTCAGTCTAGGCTAGCCCTAAATTAATTGCCATTCATTCTAAGCTCTCCTCAGTAGGATTTGACTTGCTAGCACATTCATACATGTTCTTGGCCAAGGTGTTCATGAATAATGGAACCTATTCAACTACCAGACATTGTCATTATCGGATTAGACCATTAGAAGCGATTAACAACCAATATGTATGCGTTATTAAAGTCATATTCACTACTAGGCATGTAAATATACATATAGACATGAATATAAGCATTACCCATTTCATAGCATCCACATATAAACACATAGAAATGATTATAACATGGATTAGATGTGTTTAGTAAAAGATAGACTTCAACTACTCATCTAGACATTTTATCAAATACTTAGACATGAATGAGAAAATAACCATTTGAACAAGAAAATCAAAACATGTATATATTCAGCCATTAAATCCCATTTCATGAGAGTATATAGTTAACCCATTACATAAGCTAAATCACCCTACACAACCCATTATATAATAAGAAATAGAATGAAAGAGAGATTATGAAGCTTCCCTTTCATCCTAGCTAATCTTGTACAAAACACTTAAGCAAACTTGAATCTAAATTCCTGAAACCCTCTAAATCCATTTGCTTCTAGGTGATAGAATGTGTGATTGTGTGTGTGAGAGGTGATGAGACTAAGGTTTGGTGTGTGTGTGCTGGGTGTGAGTTGTGTCTCTCCAAATTCCTCCTCCAAAAGTTCTCCTCTTTTTAAGTCTAAAAATCGAGCTTTTTATATCAACAACTGCGCATTGCCGGTCGACTGGCTTTTTGGTGATGCTCTTTGGACTGACAAGTCGACCTAGCCGGTCAACTGGCTCTGGTGGGGTAGTCGACCAGCTATGTTGAGCATCTCTCTGGAGTGGTCGGTCGACCGGCTCCTTCTTCTAGGTCGTCCGGCTGACTTCGTTCCCCCATTCTTTGTCTTTTCGGCCTCCAATCTTCTCTTTTGACCCATGCATCTCCCATCTTCATCACCTATCATCATTCAATTTCAATATTAACCCAAAGTTCACCTAAATCATTGAAAACAAGCAATTAGTATAGCAATTTGTCTCTTAAACTCAATATGTACAATTGTTTACGCTTATGCCTATTCCTATCAAAAGCACTACACTAATACATCTTCATGAGCACTTAATACCTCTTAAACATAGACAAATAATAATGCAAACACACACAAAAACACAACACATCAATAGCCTATCCCTACACATACTACCATGGGTTGAAGAGTTTGCATTAAGTATAGGAAGCTTAACTCTAAAACTAGGAAAGATCATTTCCCATTGGCTTTTCTAGACTAGATTTTAGATAAAGTAGCTGGGCATAGTTGCTATTGCTTTCTAGATGGCTATTCGAGTTATAATCAAATCCCCGTGTTTCTCGAGGACCAGGAGAAGACCACATTTACTTGTCCCTATGGCACTTTTGCCTACAAGAAAATGTCTTTCAATCTACGTAATGCCCAACGACATTTTAGAGATGTATGATGGCTATTTTTAGTGAAATGATTAAGAGACATTTAGAGATATTTGTGGATGATTTCTCAATTTTTGGTGATAGTTTTAATGAGTGCTTGAGTCACTAGTTTTAATGAGTGCTTGAGTCACCTCTCTTTAGTCTTAGATCGTTGTGTGGAGAACAACTTAGTGTTAAGTTGGGAGAAATCCCACTTCATAGTGTAGTAGGGATCGTTTTAGCTCATGTCTACTCATCTAGTGGCATTAAAGTTGACGCGGGTAAGGTGGAATTAATAGGGAAGCTCCCTATCCCTAAGTGCGATAAGGACGTTAGATCTTTTGTAGGGCATACAGGATTCCACCTTAGATTTATTAAGGATTTTATCCATATAGCACGTCTTTTGTCTAAGCTCTTAGTAGAGGATGTCTCCTTTGAATTTGATGATGAGCGTGTTTGAGCTTTTAATAGGCAAAAATCCTCATTTTCTACATCTCGAATCATCCAGCCACTTGATTACAGTCTCCCATCCAAGGTTATGTGTAATGCATCCAATTATGCGATAAGAGCTATTTTAGGGCAATGGCGAGACAAGTTGCCTCATGTAGTGTATTATGCTAGTAAGACTCTTGATGAAACCGAAAAGAACTATACCACCACAGAAAAGAGCTTTTAGCAGTTGTCTTCTCCCTTGACAAGTTTAGGTCATACATCATAAGGTCCAAAGTGATTGTCTATACCAATCATATGGCATTGAGGTATTTGTTCACTATGAAAGAATTTAAACCCCGCTTGATTAGGTGGTTGCTCCTTCTTCAAGAGTTTGACATTGAAACCCGGGATAAATAGGGTAGTGAGAATTTAATAGAGGATCACCTTTCACATCTTGTTAGTAAAATCTTCTAGTGACCCATCCCCTTTTTGTGACTTTTTTCCCGACGAACGATTGTTTGCCATCTTTCATCACACATCATGGTTTGCTCACATTGTAAATTATCTTGCCATAGGGCATTTTCCCTCCTGTTGGGAAAAGAAAGAGAGAGAGATAAATTCTTAGCACAAGTGAGATATTTCTTTTAGGAGGATGCTTATCTTTTTAAAGTATGTGCAAATCAAACAATTCATTGGTTTGTGCTGAGAACAAGGTCGAGACGTGTTGAGTATGTGTCATGATGAGAGGTGTGAAGGTTATTTTAGTGGAAAGAAGACCATCGCGAAGGTCTTACAATGTGGATTCTTTTGGCCTACTCTTTTTAGGGATGCCCATGAGTATTGCAAAAAACATCTTAGATGTCAACAATTCGAGTCCATCTCTAGGAGAAACATGATGCCTTTATCCCCTATTTTTTCATATGAGTTATTTGATGTTTGGGGTACATATTTCATGGGTTCATCTCCACCTTTCTTTCAGTACCAGTACATTTTAATGGCCATTGACTACGTGTCCAAATGGGTAGAGACTATTCTTGCACGCATTAATGACCATAAGGTAGTGGTAAAATTCATTAAGGAGAACATTTTCTCAAGATTTGGAGTCCCTAGGGTATTGATTAGTGATGGGGGTTTGCATTTTCCCCTTAGGACTTTAGAGGCCTTATTGAGGACATGTTTGGTTACCTATAAGGTTGCTACCCCTTATCACTTGCAAATTAGTAGACAAGTAGAGGTGTCCAATAGGGAGCTTAAGCATATTTTAGAGAAAACGGTTAGGCCCGATAGGAGAGATTGGTATATTAGGTTGAATGACTCTTTGTAGGCCTACCATTCCGCTTTTAAGACTTCCATTGGTATGTCTCTGTATAGATTAGTTTATGGAAAATCTTGTCACTTGCCAATAGAACTTGAGCATAGGGTTTATTGAGCCATTAAGGCCTCAAACTTTGATTTGGCAAGAGCGAGTGAGAAAAGGAAGCTAAACCTAGCGAGTTGGAGGAGCTTAGATTTGAGGCGTATGAGAACACCAAGCTTTATAAGGATAGGATAAAGAGATTGCATGATAAACACATTCTTAAGAAATCATTCTCTACCTCCAATAAAGTTTGGTTGTTTAAGTCACATTTGAAGCTATTTCTAGGTAAGCTCAAGTCAAGATGGGATGGTCTATATGAAGTGTTGATTGCCTACCCTTCTGGAGCAATCAAAATCAAAGATTTAAAGGATAACCGAGAATGACAGTGAATGGGCAACGCCTGAAGCATGTATATGATATGAAAATGGCTTGTGTAGAGGTTTTAATATTTTAGACCCCATCTATGGAGGATGAAGAAGAGAAGATGATTGCCTAGCTGACAGTGTGGTGGTTAGCACTACTAGGAGGTAGCCTAGGTTAAATTTTGTAATAATTCACTTGTTTCATTTTCCTTTCTTTTTGTTTTCTTTCTCTTTCCTTTACCTACACTAAAGTGTTGAATCTCGATCCTTTATCCTATAAGATATACTGTTGTTTTGTTATTGCACATGTCAATGCAAGCTTGTAAAGGCAATGTTACTAAACTTGTTTTCTTTATGAGTGTTTGTGGATTGTAAGTCACAAGATTGGTATAATGGTGATGTATCATTGGCATAGAGAGCTTGGAAGACAACGCAAGGTTGTATCCTGATGTGTTTATGTATTGCATGTATATACTTGTTTTGAGCTTCATTTAAAGTGTTAGTATAGCATTTAGGTCATAATTATGCATATTAAGGTTTACATATTCATAGTTTAAGTTAGGACTTAAATGCTACACTAATGAGCATTTGTTGCTTGTTTAAGGTGTGATTTAAGAAGATAATTGGAGCTTAATTGAGGGTACTCGGAGTGTGGAACAAAGTCAAGGGTGTTTTGGACATAAAGGAATGAAGAAAAGTGCATTTGAAAGTGGCCGAGAGAAAGAATGAGCGACCGAGGAAAAACTGAGAGCAACATGAGCCAAATTTGGAGTTTGCAACCTAAGAAAGACATGGACAAATTTTGGACATGTTTTAGGGTGTAAAGGTGTCTTGGAAGATCCCCTACGGCGGTACAAAGCCATAGAAAAAAAGGGTGCATGAATTGAAGCCAAAATGAGCGATATATAAACATTTTGCTATCAAAATTGGTTGAGCTTCTATCTGGTCGACCAGCCAGATTAAAATCTGGGCCAATTTTGGTCGGATGACTTAGTCCCAGAGCTGGTCGGCCGGCTGGGCCCCCAGCTAGACACATTAATAGCTTCATTTAAGCCACTTTTGGAGGAGAACACCAACCAAATCAAATACCCAGTTCCCTAAACCCAAAATCAACCAAAAATCACCTCACGCACTCAGTTCTAGATATATTTAATACTTGGAATCAAGGATCCAAAAGGATCAAATACTAGGATTTGGGCATAACTTATGGATTGTAAACCTTACCTATGGATAGAAGGGTATCTCTCTTTTATCTTAAGTCTAATTATGTTTGATTAAAGCTATATAGGGTGATTTACTCTTATTTAATGGATAATTATTATATTATTGTTATGGGTATTTGATGAATTTATATATATGCTTGTACTTAGGGTTTTGATTGGCAAATTTACATTCATGTCTATGTGTTTGTAGAAATGCTTGAATGAAGTTGCATAGGTATATTGAAGCCTATTATGCTATTAACCATTTCTAAATCATTGTATAAGCATGTCTATGTGTTTGTGTGGTGATTACATGAAGTGGGTGTGCCTATATATATGTCTAAGTATGTGTGAGCATACTTGATAGTATAAATAGCTTTTATTGCTTACGTGTGGGGTGTTGTTGCTTAAATTGGTATAATCAAAGTATGTCTCTGTGCTTAGTTGTAGAATACCCCGGGATATTCTTGAATGCCATGCCCTAGATGCGTTTGCTTTGCAATGAAATTTGAATACCCTCTATTTTGATAATGATCGATGGTGCATAACTAATGGCTAGCCTAGGTCAAGTCTCTCTTAGCTTTGAATCTAGCAAATGGGTTTCAGGATAGGATAGTCGACCTTCGACGGACTACGTCTTGGCTTTAAATCCAGCCAACGGTTTAGACGCTAAGGTTAGATTGATCTAAGTCACCTAGAATCTTAACTAGCTAACCTTATGGCCCTAAGTCATCAAGACAATATGCCGTGGCTTTGGGGGTCGATACCTAGGGACGAATTTGCATTGAGGCTTAGGGTGTAATTAGGAGGGTAATTAGGAGACTAGACGAGAGCAACCTAGTTTAATCCATCAAGTAACCTAGCAAGAAGTAGTAATCAGCCATTTACAAGCCGTAATCACCTTATTCCTCATTTCCACGTATTAACATCCCCTTGGATCGCTTGATTCCCCTATCACACACATATACCGCCTTTTTATTTTCTTGCCTGTAGCTTAAATTTATCTTTCTCGAACTCCCCTCAAACTGAAAATACAAAAAAAAATTATAGTTAGGACCCTAACACGTAACTCTTTTGGACGCATTTAGCTTAGGATGCCACACACGTTAAGCCTCCCCGTGGATTCGATCCCATACTCATACACACTATGCTACACGTGACCCGTGTGCTTGTGGGCTATTTAGGTTTGTGCAGAAATAGCATATCAAGTTCTTGGCGTGTTACCGAGGAGGCAATAGTTGTTTAGATTCTTCGTTTTTGTGTGTCTTAGTTTGCTACGTGTTGTTCTATCTTTTCTTTTCATGTTTTCATTATTTTGAATAATAAAAGAAAAATCTAAAAAAATTTTGTTTAGCATTGTGAAGAGGTTTACTAGTGTCAATTAATCATGAATGATCCTAATGCATCATGGTTGTCACTTGTATCCTCTTTCCCACTACCCGAGCGTGTTCCTATTGCATGTTGCGTTTATGGAAGTCATATACATCAAACTTTCTTTTGCCCCCATGACAATCCTCAACCTAAGGTTAGTGCCAATTATGACCCCGATAATCATGCATCATCTCATACATCTTTATTTAGAAATCATGACTATAGGGATACATACTCTTGTTATTGCAATCTATGTGAAAGCCATGCTCATGATTCCAATGCTTGTCCCACCTTCCACCCTTATCCCCGATTGCATGTAACACCCAATGCCACTAGGAATCATATGCCCATGCATGCAATTTCATCCTATTATCATGATTCTAGGAAGCAACATCATGCATTTTCATATTGAGGTCAAGATGACTCTTCATTCGGTACATCTCCTTGCATTGAGAGTTCAACCTTCACACCACCTTTTCCCGCCCACCCATCCTCCGAGTACTATAATGGTTGTGCTAATAGTGACCCCAATTAGGATATTTACAATTTTCACTCGGTTGAACCCTCTTCCACTGTGTCTTCACTCTTGAAGCAAATAGATCAAATGTTGAGTAATCCTAATCTCTCTTCCGACCTAATCAAGAGGAACTAGAGAGTTTGAAGTGAGACACCAAATCTCTAGGTGAGTGCTTACACTGAGTTGACGGAATAGAGATGAGACTTAACGATAAGGTGACTAGGGGTGAAAAAGATGATGTATTGGAGAGACAACTAGAGAGAGAGGTTGATAGAGATATAGCATCATGTAATCAAAATGAGGGTGAGGTTGAAGACAATATGGTTCTTAATGATTCCTATGGATATGTTTTAGAGAAAATAATACCCTATCCTTCTAAGCTTTCAATGTCTTCCATTGATCCACATGAGCCTTTTTTTCTCCTCATCCCATAAATTCCACATGCTTGAAGGTTGAGTCTCATGATCATAGCACTCATTTGCATTTTGAGTCTACATTTAGGGAGTCTAGGGTACACATCTCTCTCGAGCATTCATGTTTGCATGACCCAAAATCCTTTGAGTCCCCGTTGTCCCCTCCATATATGTCTATCCCACATGAAAAGCATGATGATGAGATGACACACACTAGTGATGAATTTATTATTGAATTTAAAGAGACTTTAACTAGTGAAGGTTTGAAGTCATCCATTAAAGAAAGCAAGACATCAATTTTGGAGGTTTTAAATGATAAGTTTGTTAGAGTTAAGAATCATGGGGTTAAAGAGAATAGCAACTCTAAGAAGACACATAAAAAACAAATTGTTGTGATTGGAAGAATGATCTATGGGTCTCATTGGATGTTTGACGATTCAATGATGGAAATAGAGCCCATAAGGATCAAATCCATCCCTCACGAGGAGTTAGAGCAACCTAGGCTTGAACATGTTATATCTTATGGAATTTCTTCTCTAAGAGTCATTCCAACCCCCCTTTCCCATTCCGTTGAGTCTCACTTTTTAGAGCTCACGTTCATGCCTTTATGTATAGAACACTTTCATCTAGGGTTAGATAGCACTTCCTCCAGGTTGTATACATTAGACCTATCATTGACCCATGGGGAGGGTGTGTTCCTAGCCCTTGATTATGAAAAGAAGGTCGTGTGATGGTTTTTTAGAGCACACGGGGCATGATCTTTCACACTTGTGCATGACACCTTCCACGCTTGCACACATTTTCATTTGATGTTTTGGGGTGGGAGTTAGAAAAGGGGTGAATTATGCATTCGTTGCCCTATCATTTATTGCATGACCCTTTTCTTTCCACTGTCTGTGTGTGGTTGAATATCCAGCAATTTGTGCCTCTTAATTTTAAACATGTATTGCTTTAACACTAGTACCCGGCTGGAGGCGTTAAATCCAGCTCTGCTAGGATGCACCCTAGGCATGTTTATATTTCATTTACTTTCCTTGCTTTTCCTTTTCTTTTATTTGTTTTTATTAGTATTATCATTCTTTGATTTTTGTTTCCTTTTTTCTTCTTTTTCACCCTCCCAAGTGTTGATCCTTACTTCTATTATTTCCCATTCTTCATACACCTTATTTATCATTTGATGATGCCAACGCAAGCTCGCATGGCAATGCTACTAATTATGTGCTATGTGTGTTTACAGTTTTTGAAAAATAGGGTTAGTAGATAAATGATAAACATTGGCATCGACGAGCTTTAAAGAATACAAGGTTGTATCTATCCTTTCTCCACTTGTCCCATTATATCTATCCTGTCCCTACCACCCTTACTTGCTTTGTATCACCAATTTGCTTGTCTATGCTTTTGTTCTATTTGCTTAAGGACAAGCAAAGTTTAGGTTTGGGGGTGTGGGAGTTTGGTTTCATTGTTTTATGCTTTCATTAGGGTAGATGTGCATTTTGTGCTTAAAATAGTGAAAATTTTCTGATTTTGATAAATATAGAGTCGTTTGTCTCTTGGTTTATTGGAGTATTGGCTATTGTGGTTGACTCAATTGATTAGTGAATGTGAGTTGCATTGTGGGGAGTGAATATAGTGGATTGAAAATTGGGCCTTGGAAAGGATGCCCTTGGAAGTTGTGGGGAGTGAAAACCTTTAAGAATGACCCTTGCAGCCACCCCATAGCTTGGTAGGAAAGAGTGTTGAAAAAAGATTATTGATATGAGTGTCTCTTCCTTAATTGGTTCTTTTTGATGTGCTAAAACCTTTCTTTTTCTTTTCTTTTTGTGTGAATACAATACAAAGCATGAAAATTTCAAAAAAAAATTAAAAAAGGCAAAAAGGTGCAAAAAATAGCAAAAAAAGTGAAAAAGAGAAAAAGCCAAAGGCACTAAAAAGTTTTGTGAATAAGTGCATAATTGATACAATGTCAACTTAGCACAATCTATCTTTTATGTAGATAGGTGAATAAAGCTTTTTTTAAGCCATTGTGTAAGTATATTCTCTCTCTTCTTGTCTTTGAGGCTTTGTACATGTTGAGAAGGCCATGTTAGTTGACGGGGCATGAATTCTCAACACCCCGAGTACGTGTGTTAGAATCCTAGGCTTGTAGTGGTTTGGCTATTCAGGAACTTCCCACAAGGTTCGAGACCCTTTATGAGTAGAGGGAGGATCTGAAGAGACATTAGGATCTCTCCATAATAGAAATGCCCCCTTCATGCTTCTTAGGCTAACTGTGATAGCGAGTCAATTCCTTAGGCAACCCTTTGTATCGACTTTAGTGGTAAACTTAAGTTTTGGGTTGCCTGAGGACAAGCAAGGAGAAGGTTTAGGGGTTTTGATGTGTTCGTTTCATGTATTTATGTATTGCATGTGTATAATTGTTTTGAGGTGTTTTGAGCTTCATTTAGTGAGTTAATATAGCATTTAGGTCATAATTGTGCATATTAGGGTTTACATGTTTATAGTTGAAGTTAAGACTTAAATGCTACACTAATGCGCATTTGTTGCTTGTTTAAGGTGTGATTTTGGGAAGATTAATTGGAGCTTAATTTAGGATTCTTGGAGTGTGAAACAAAGCCAAGGGTGTTTTGGACGTAAAGGAATGAAGGAAAGTGCATTTGGAAGTGTCTAGGCAAAGTAAGGAGCGAACGAGGCAAAAGCAAGTGCAACGTGAGCCAAATTCAGAGCTTGCAACCTAAGAAGGACAAATTTTGGACATGTTTTAGGGTGCAAAAGATGGCTTGGAAGGTCCCCCACGGCAATACAAAGCCATAGAAAAAAATGGTGCGTGAATCGGAGCCAAAATGACTTAGCCCCAGATCAGAATCTAGGCCAATTTTTGCCAAATGACTTAGCCCCAGAGCCAGTCGACCGGTTGGGCCCTCTACTTGACGCATTAACAACTCTATTTAAGCCACTTTTCAGCCACTTTTGAAGGAGAACACCAACCAAATCAAACACCCATTCCCCTAAACCCAAAATCCACCAAAAATCACCTCACACAATCACTTCTAAACATATTTAATATTTGGAATCAAGGATCCAAAAGGATCAAACACTAGGATTTGGGCATAGCTCATGGATTGTAAAGCTTGGCTATGGATAGAAGGGTATCTCTCTTTTATCCTAAGTCTAATTATGTTTGATTAAAGCCATGTAGGGTGACTTACTCTTGTTTAATGGATGATTATTATATTACTATTATGGGTATTTGATGGATTTTTATATAAATGCTTGTACTTAGGGTTTTGATTAGTAAATTTACATTTATGTTCATGTGTTTGTAGAAATGTCTGAACGAAGTTGCATATGTATATTGAAGCCTATTGTGCTATTATTCATTTCTAAATCATTGTATAAGCATGTCTATGTGTTTGAGTGGTGATTACATGAAGTGGGTATGCCTAAATACGTGTCTATGTGTGTGTTAGCATACTTAATAGTATAAATAGCTTCTATTGCTTACATGTCAGATGTTGTTGCTTAAATTGGTATAATCTGAGTATGTCTATGTGCTTAATTATAGAATAACTTAGGATATTCTCAACTACCATGCCCTAGATGTGTTTGCGTTGCGCTCAATTGTGAATACCATACTATGATGATGATCGGTGGTGCATAACTAATGGCTAGCCTAGATCGAATCTCCTTTAGCTTTAAATCTAGGTAATGGGTTTCAGGGTAGGTTAGTCGACTTTAGACGGACTAGGTCTTGGCTTTAAATCCAGCCAAAGATTTAGACGCTAGGGTTAGATCGACCTAAGTCACCTAGAATCCTAACTAGCTAGTCCTAAGTCATAAAGACCATATGCTGTGGCCCTAGGGGTCGACACCTAGGGACGGATTCACACTGAGGCTTTAGGTGTAATTAAGAGGCTAATTAGAAGACTAAACGAGAGAAACCTAATTTAATCCATCAAGTAACCCTAACAAGAAATAGTAATCACCTATTTGCAAGCCGTAATCACCTTATTCCCCATTTCCACGTGTTAGCAACCACTTAGATCGCTTGATTCCCTGTCACACACACATACCGCCTTTTTATTTTCTTACTTGTAGCTTAGATTTATCATTCCCGAGCTCTTCTCAAACCAAAATACCAAAAAATTTTAGTTAGGACCTCAACACAACTTTTTTTTATGCATTTAGCTTAGGATGCCACACATGTTAGGCTTCCCTGGGGATTCAACCCGCGCTCGCACATACTGTGCTACACACAACCCGTGCACTTATGGGCTATTTAGGCTTGTGCAGAAATAGCATATCATATCCATCATTTCTTCACTTGTTCCCCATGTTTCTACCTCATTCCCACCACCCTTACTTGCTTTATGTTGTGGTTTTCTTGTTTATGTGTTTTACTCTATTTCTTGAGGACAAGTGAACTTTATGTTGGGGGTGTAAGGGTTTGGTCTTATTGTTTTACATTTTTTGAGGGTAGATTGCATTATTTGGTTAAAAATGGTGAAAATTTTTCAAATTTTAATGCATATAGAGTTGGTTATTTCTTAGTTGATCATTGTGTTGGCTATTGTGATTGACGCTATTGATTGATGAATAGGAGTAACATTGTGGGGAAGTGAATGGAGTGGATTTAATATTGAGTCTTAAAAGGGATGCCCTTAAAAGTTATGGGGAGTAAGGACCTTTAAGAATGTCTCTTGTAGCTACCCCATAGCTTGGTAGGAAAGAGTGTTGAAAGAGGGATGTTAATGTGAGAGTCCCTTCCTTGATTGGTTCTTTTTCATGTGCCTTAGCCTTTCTTTTTCTTTTTCTTTTTTTTTGTAATGTAATGCAAAGTATGAAAAATCCTAAAAAAATTGAAAAAGGCAAAATTGGTGCAAAAAGATTAAAAAGTTGATAAAATTGAAAAAGAAAGGAAAAGAGAAAAAGCTAAAGGCACCAAAAAGTTTTGTGAATAAGTGCATAAGTGAGACAATGTCAACTTAGCACAAGCTATCCTCTTTGTATATATGAGAATAAAACTTTTATAAGCCATTACATTTGTATATTCTCTCATCTTGTCTTCAAGGATTTGTGCATGTTGGGGAGGTCAAGATTAGTCGAGGGGGCATGAAATATCAACCTCCCGTTTGCATGAGTTAGAATCCTTGGCTTCTAGTGGTTTGGCTGCTTGGGACGTTCCTGTAGGATCAATAATATTACATATGGTCTATCTTAGTCCATATTTTCAAAAATGCTACCAAGAAAACATGATAGGAAAATAAAATAACCATATAGCACACACAAAAACATGCTTAAGAACATATAGAACATAACTAGCATTTTGCAAAATATGTAAAGCTAACCTCTTGAAGCATGGGGACTTTGATAGAGCTAAAACCGTCACGAGCTTCGTTCCCGCTCATGAACAAGGCCACCAAAACAAATTTTACTATAAGGATGTTGCAATATGCAACTCCCTAGTCTTCTTCCCTATAGTTAAAGAGACTTTTCTTGAGAAAATAGCCTCTTGTGTGGAAAGAAGCGAAGTAATATGTTCTTGAAAATCTAGAGCAAAAAATCACACAATAAGTGTGTACTATGTGTTGTAGTATCTTTCCAAAATGGAAGAGATCAACTACAAAAATTTTGGATACTAGAAATGGTTTAAGGTCTTGCCTATTCATAGAAAAAGTTCGGCACCTATACCTTGTAAACTTTCCATGTTGGAAACTTTTTCCTAGAAGTAAATGTTTGCCACATGTCATGGAAGTTACTTGTACAATTTGAATTCTTCTTGTAGTAACTTTCTAGCACATGTCTTGGAAGATTGGGCCAAGCCCACAATCCAAGGCCATCACATAATCCATAATCCATGTGGAGGCCCAAGCCTAATAAGAAACAATCCAAGCCCAATTAGGTTATCTTGGACTCTAAAGAAAGCCCAAACCCAATTCCAAGCTTTGGCCCAATAAGACTATTATCACAATATGGAATTTGCTCTTTCAAGATTGCTCTCTCAAAGTCATTTCAATTAAGGAAGGGACCAAGAAGAACCAATTAACCTTGGCTTCCAAAAATAATAAAAAATGTCCTTGCCCGATCTATGTGACATAATAATTATTTTTAACTCCAATCTATTCCACCATAAGATCAAAGTTGCACTCCAAGAATAATTGCTATTACTCAAAAGCTTATCACAAAAGAATGTGAACTTTGTCTTTGACCTACTAAGCAACCGATCATAATGCCCCTTTATGTATACCCACAACTAAGGCCGATCCTTTGGCCTGTGTATTATCACCTCCTTAGCTGCATCTTTTCTTTTGGGTCTTTTGTCTTATTGCCAACCATCTTTGGTCATGGAATCTCTTGATCTCGGGAATGACCCTCAAGCTGTATGACCATACACCCATAAAGGTAGTATCACTAGATCTAGATTTAGATGATAAATATGGGCAATCCCAAAGGCCGCACATAGATTCCATATTGCATATGCATGTTTCAATTAATTAGAACTTAGCACTTAATGCACAAGGTTGTTGATCCTAATAATATAAGATCTGCACCCGCAGTGAATCAAAGTACCAAACCCTAGTTCATCCATATATGCACAAGGTTAAGAGCAATGATCATTTAGTAGCAGTGAGTATCTTGTTTTCTTTCTTTGATAGTACATCTCTAGAAAACATACTCACAATGGTCCTGTCAAATACGTGACACACGTATTATTGAGACAAATCCAGAAAGTCCTCCACTGACCTAGGTAAATGACCCTCAACGAGCATACTTACTAAATATAACCTTATCCCGGTAGAGTGCCCAACACTACCATTCGGTTACGGACTCAATTTATGATGTGACTAAATCTAGACTTGGACCTACTATGCGTCCAGCCTCACTGCGCACCCAAGTCATTAGTTCAAGTCAAGGGACCTTTATACATACATCAATAAAACATACCAGAGATAATATGTAAGAAACTCATAATGCCATTTAACAAAATGATTATACATTATTTAACATCCAAAATGTTATATACAAGTGAACTTTAGGGCATACTAATCCTAACAGTTCCCGTGAGGTTTGAGGCCTTTTATGACTAGACAAAGGATCCAAAGAGATTTAGGGATCTCTCCACAATAGGAATGCCCCTTTCATGCTTCTTAGACTAACCTTGATAACGAGTCAATCCTTTTAGTAACCCTTTCAATTGGCTTTAGAAATAAACTTAAGAATGGGCTTGCTTGGGGCCAAGCAATGAGAAGGTTTTGGGGTGCTCATGTGTTGTATTTTTTGTTTGTGTTTGTGTTGTTATTTGCCTATGTTTAAGAGGTGTTTTGAGCTTCAAGAGATGCATTAGTATAGTACATATACTAGAGTTAGGCTTAAGCGTAAGCAAATGTACATAGTTGAGTTTAAAGACAAACGCTACACTAATGCATGCTTATTTCTCGTGTTTGGTGACGCTAGGCCAAAAGCTTGGGGCTTGGATTGATAATGATGTTAGGATTAGTATGCCCTAAAGCTCACTTGTACATGACATTTTGGATATGAAACAATGAATAATCATATTTTTGTTAAATGGCATTATGAGTATCTCTGTTATGTTTTATCGATGCATGTATGAAGGTCCTTTGACTTGCACTAATGACTTGGGTGCGCAGTGAGGCTGGACGCACAGTAGGTCCAAGTCTAGATTTAGTCACGTCATAAATTGAATCCATAACCAAATAGTAGTGTTGGGCACTCTACTGGGATAAGGTTATATTGAACAAGTCTCCTCTTTGAGGGTGATCTACCTAGGTCATTGGAGGACTTTCTAGATTTGTCTTAATAGTATGTGTCTCACGTATTGGATAGGACCATTGTGAGTATGTTTCTAGAGACGTACTATCAAAGAAAGAAAACAAGACACTCACTGCTACTAAATGATCATTGCTCTTAATCTTGAGTATATGTGGATGAACTAATGAAGTTAGGGTTTAGTACTTTGATTCACTGTGGGTGAGATCTTATTTTATTAGGATCAACAGCCTTGTGCATTAAGTGCTAAGTTCTAATTAATTAGAACATGCATATACAAAATGGAATCTGTGTGCCCCCTTTGGGATTGTCCAAATTTATCATCCGAATTTAGATCTAGTGATACTACCTTTATAGGTGTGTCTGTCATATGGCTTGAGGGTTGCTCCCGAGATCAAGAGATTCCATGACCAAGGATGGTTGGCAATTGGACAAGAAACCCAACGGAAAAAGATACAGCTAAGGAGGTGATAGTACACAGGCCAAAAGACCGGTCTTAGCTGTGGGTATACATAGAGGGTCATTATGGTCGATCATCTAGTCGGTCAAAGACAAAGTTCACATTCTTTTGTGATAAGCTTTTGGGTAATGACAATTATTCTTGGAGTGCTACTTTGATCTTATGGTGGAATAGATCGGAGTTAAAAATAATTATTATGTCGCCTAGATCGGGCAAGGATATTTTTAATTATTTTTGGAAGCCAATGATAATTATGTCTTCTTGGTCCCTTCCTTAGTTGAAATGACTTTGAGAGAGTAATCTTGAAAGAGCAAATTCCATATTGTGGTAGTAGCCTTATTGGGCCAAAGCTTGAAATTGGGTTTAGGCTTTCTTTAGAGTCCAAAATAACCTAATTAGGCTAGGATGGTTTCTTATTGGGCTTGGGCCTCCACATGGATTATGGACTATGTGTTGGACTTGGATAACGGGCTTGGCCTAAGTCTTCCAAGACAAGTGGACAACTTGCAAAATAGTACAAAAACAAGTGGACAACTTGCACAAGTCTTCCAAGACAAGATTGACAAGTTACATAAAGGAAATACTACATGGAAATTTTCTCCCACATTGAAAGTTTAGCAACTTTGGGTGCCAAGGTTCTCTCTATAAATAGACAAGACCTTACACCTTTTATGTATTCTACTTTGTTGTTGATTTCTTCCTTTTTGGCAAGAAAATACTACAACACATAGTACACACTTATTGTGTGATTTTTGCTCTAGTTTTTCAAGAGCATATTACTTTGCTTCTTCCCACACAAAAGACTATTATCTCAAGATAAGTCTCTTTAACCATAGGGAAAAAGACTGGGGAGTTGCTTATTGCGACACCCTTGTAGTAAATTTTTGGTAGCCTTGTTCGTGAACGGGAACAAAGCTTGTAACCGGTTTTAGCTTCATCAAAGGCCCCACGCTTCAAGAGGTTAGCTTTATATATTTTTTGCAAGCACTAGTTATATTCTATATGTTCTTGAGCATGTTCTTGTGTGTGTAATGTGGTTATTTTATTTTCCTAGCATATAATTTAGAAAATATGGACTAGGATACCCCACACTTAATAATTTCGATCCTACAATTGGTATCAGAGCTTAGGCTCATACACAACATGCTTAGACTATGCAAGAATATTGTATTTGCATAAATATATTAGTCATCTTGTGAGTGGCAAGATTAGGAAATCTTGTGTTGCATATATTTGTGGTTTTATGCTTGTATGTGCAGGTAATATAAAATCCTCTTGATGGTTCGTATGTATAATAGATTTTCGTGTAAGGTCAACAAAGCTTGGCCATAGGCGATTTCATGTATAAAATATTTCTGGTTATTGCTTTTAGTTTCATTTAAAAGAAGCATAGGATGTTTTGATATCCTTGTGAAGCTTGTACTAGCAATAGCAAAGTGTATTATTGTAATCTTTGAAGACCAAGGAGAAAAAACAAGAAAACAAGGAATACTCTACCTGGTAAGCAAGCCGGACGACCGGTAACAGGTCGACCGGCTACTCCAGAGAGCAAAAAAAAATTCCTAAAGCAATTGGAGCCGGTCGATCGGCTCTTATTGACGGTCGACCGGCTGAGGCAAAAAAGCTACTATGTGTGCTGTTTTTGTTGAAGATTACAAGGAACAATCAAAGAGGGATTCTAACATATTTTGGTGGATGTTTATAATGCATTGATATATGTTTTAACATATTTGCATTAGCATGATTGCCACCTAGAAATATGTCCACTCATTAGGGTTTATAAAAATTAGTCATGCCTATGAGTTGATTCTCAAAAATAGTTAAGTATATGAGAATGGCTTAGACAAGAGAATTATAAGCGGCTATGTCTAAAGATGCCATGAGATCTCATGACAACATTAAAAGAACTTAACTTGAGATTTACATGTATATATATCAACCTAAAGGTCTATGCACCCAGATTTAGGTAAGAGATCTATTGTGATATTGCAATGTTTTAGTAACACAAAGGGGATTTACATAAATCCAAAATGTGTTTAGATCTAAAATAAAGCAAGAATATCAAAGGAAACCCTTAAGTTAAAATATTGAGTGGGAGAGGGGACTGGAAATACCCCACAGCTTTCCATATCCAATTCACGTTAATGATAAATGTCGTTAACTTCCCCAACGGAAGGTGATAGTTTGTCTAGGTTTAACAAGGTGAAACATAAAATGTTTATTCAAAAGGGTGTTAGCGAGTTCGGCCATCCCATCAATGGAGTTCTTCACTACAGATTGCCTTACGTAACATTGATTAAAGTCACTACCCTATCGGAGGGCTTAAATCAAGAATGTTTTGGGGAATAAACATTAGGAATGGGTGTACACTCAACTTAAATGGTAGGTTCGGCTATCCTATCGATAGAGTTCCCTATCGGATTTAAGAAGCCAAACAAAACAGTGATTGAATTATTCAATTGGATCATATCCAAACAATTGTTAATTCAAATAAGTGGTGGAACTTAACTTAACATTCATAAGTTCGGCCATTCCATCGGTGGAGTTCTTATGAGGACGTTGAGACACTATTACATCGAGTAGTTTAAAGGGTTGATCAACTCAAAGGCAAATGATGTAAAAAGTACTTGTATGTTTTATTTCCAAAGATAGCATACATATTATATATGTATCAATTCTATACTTATAAAATAATTGTGATTATATTGTTGTATTCAGAAAAATGTCTTCGTTCAGTCCACTAGCTATAATTCTCAAAGAGCACAAGCTCATTGGACCGAATTTTGTGGACTGGGAACGAAACTTGGACATAGTACTCACCGCAGAAGAGTACAAGTATGTCCTAGCAACTCCTTGTCCTGTTGTGAGGGCTAACTCTTCTGAAACCCAGAAAGATGCTGAGGCAAAATGGCAGAAAGCCAATAGTATGGCCAAGTGCTATATGATGGCTTCTATGTCAGATATTCTGCATAGCAAGCATCATCATATGGAAACTGCAAAAGAAATCATGACCTCACTGTCTCATATGTTTGCTGATAAAAGCAGGCCCGTAAGGCAAGGTGCTTTTAGAGAAATTATGAATCAAAGGATGGCAGAAGAAGCATCTGTCAGGGAGCATATGCTCAAAATGATGGATTGCTTCAATACTGCTGAGATCCTAGGAGCAAACATAGATGAACAGTCAAAGGTGGACATGATTTTGGAGACTCTACCGTGATCCTATACCCAGTTCAAGCTTAATTATACTATGAGCAAGATGAACATAGATATGACGGAATTAATGAAAGAGCTCCTAGCTGCAGAAGCCATAATGAAAAATAAAGGTCACATAAATATAGCTTAAGCATCCACTTCTGGACTTAACCCGAAAGGGAGAAAGTTCAAAGGAAAGGGGAAGCAAAAACGTGGTCAAGGGAAAAAGAAGAGAAATGGTGAACAACCCAGGCAGTTAACAGGTGAAAAGCCCAAGGGCAAATGCTTTAAATGTGGCCTAAAAGGACACTGGAAAAGGATTGCTCAAGTACTTGGCTCGAGGCCGATAGGTACACCTCTTTTTTTCTACATTGAAACCTGCTTAGTGGTTGATTCTACTGATTCTTGGATTGTAGACTCTGGAGCCACTAACCATATTTGCAATTCTTTGCATTGGTTTCAGGAAATGAAAGAACTAGCTAAAGGGGAGTTTGCTTTGAGGTTGGGTAATGGAGCAAAAGTATGGGCTGCTGTAGTGGGAGGAATGTACTTAAATTTTCCATGTAATAGGAAGATATTTTTGAACAATGTTTATTATGTTCCGGATGTACGTAAAAACCTTATCTCTGTTTCACAATTAATATTAGATGGTTTTTGCATTAATTTCCATTCTGGTGTTGATATCAATAGAGATGGAAATATTATTTGTTCTGGTAGCATGCATGATAACTTGTTCTATATGAAACCTATTACAAACTCACTGCATAATATATAACAAACTAATTCCCGGAAAAGGAAGGTTTCTTTGACCAATGATACATATCTTTGGCACCTACGCTTAGGACATATCAGTCTAAAGCGAATTCGGAGATTAGTCGAGGATGGGCATCTTAGCTCATTATATCTCGAAGATCTACCTCTGTGTGAATCTTGTCTCAAAGGGAAGATGACTAAACGGTCATTTTCTTCTAAAGAAGAAAGGGCCAAAGAAGTATTGGAAATGGTTCACACTGATGTGTGTGGTCCTACGAGCAAACCAGCACGAGGAGGTTATGAGTATTTCATTACTTTTACTGATGATTACTCTAGGTATGGATACGTATATCTAATGTGACGCAAGTCTGAATCCTTTGAGAAATTCAAAGAGTTCAAAGTTGAGGCAGAGCGGAAATTAGATAAACATATCAAAGCCCTTCGATCTGATCGAGGTGGCGAATACCTCTCGGGTGAGTTCAGAGACTATCTTACGCAAGAAGGGATAGTGTCTCAGTTGACTGCACCAGGGACTCCTCAACAAAATGGTGTAGCAGAAAGAAGAAATCGTACCCTATTGGATATGGTTAGGTCAATGATGAGTCATGCATCATTACCTTTATCTTTTTGGGGGTATGCCATTGAAACAGCGGCATACATCTTGAACTTGGTACCATCTAAATCAGTATCTAGGACACCTCAAGAAATGTGGACTGGGCGTAAGCCTAGTCTAAATCATCTCCACATTTAGGGCTGTCCAGCTTATGTACTTAATAGTAATGCTTCAAAATTGGAACCCAGATCCAAGTTATGCTATTTCATTGGATATCCTAAGAGAACCAGAGGTGGGATCTTTTATAATCCTAAGGAGCAAAAGGTGTTTATAAGCACCCATGCTAGATACTTAGAAAATGATGAAATGGTCCAGAAAACACCACATTCTGAAATTGTTCTAGATGAGATTTCACAAGAATCTCCAGTAACACCTGTGGTAACTATAAATGAAAAAGAACAGCATATTACATCTAATATATCGGAGCATCATCGTAGTGGGAGGATATCCAAGCCTCCTGATAGATACTATGGAGAGTCCTTTCAGACTTCTTTAGAGAATCAGGTGGTGGATCCCGTAAGTTATGATGAAGCAGTTTTCGACATAGATGCCGACAAATGGCATAAGGCAATGGATTCAGAGTTAGAATCTATGTATTCTAACAAAGTCCGATCTTGTAGTTGCACCTGAAGGGGTAAAACCTATAGGGTGCAAATGGGTCTACAAGAGAAAAAGAGGAGTTGATGGAAAAGTTGAAACCTTTAGAGCAAGGTTGGTGGCGAAAGGTTATACTCAGAAAGAAGGGATCGATTATAAGGAAACTTTCTCACTAGTAGCCATGCTTAAATCCATCAGGATACTTCTTGCCATCGCTTGTCATTATGACTACGAGATATGGCAAATGGACGTCAAAACAACCTTTCTTAATGGGGAACTTGATGAGACCATTTACATGACACAGCCAGATGGATACATTGCTAAAGGCCAGGAACATATGGTTTGTAAATTAAAAAAGTCCATTTATGGATTAAAACAGGCATCTAGAGCATGGAACATCAAATTTGATCGGGCAATTAAATCTTATGGTTTTGATCAAAATATTGATGAACCTTGCGTGTATAAAAGGTGTTATGGAAATGCTGTAGCTTTTTTGGTTCTGTATGTGGATGATATCCTACTAATTGGAAATGATGTGGGGATGTTATCATCCATCAAGGTTTGGCTTTCTACTCAATTTCAAATGAAGGATTTAGGAGAAGCTAGTTATGTTCTAGGCATCAAGCTTATGCGAGATCATAAGAACAGAAGGCTAGCCCTATCTCAAGCTTCATTTATTGAGAAGATATTAGTCAGGTTTAACATGCAAAACTCTAAGAAGGCCTTGTTACCTTCTAAACATGGAGTTTATCTATCTCGGGATCAATGTCCTAAAACACCTGAGGAGATAGAGAGCATGAAGCGAGTTCCTTATGCTTCAGCAGTTGGAAGTCTCATGTATGCCATGTTATGTACTAGACCAGATATCTGCTTTGCTGTTGGCATGGTTAGTAGATATCAGTCAAACCCTAGACCAGCACATTGGGTCGCGATTAAGCATATATTCAAATTCCTGCAAGGAACAAAGGATTATATGCTAGAATACCATGCAGATGATCTAACACCATTAGCCTATACAGACTCGGATTTCCAGTCCAACAGAGATTCCAGGAAGTCTACTTTTGGATATGTTTTCACTCTGTCAGGAGGAGCTATTTCATGGAGAAGAGTGAAGCAAAATTGTATTGCTGACTCTACCATCGAGGCCGAGTATGTAGCAGCATCTGAGGCTGCGAAAGAGGCAGTATGGCTAAGAAAGTTCCTGTTAGACCTAGAGGTTGTGCCGGCAGCTCATAGACCAATAACGTTGTACTGTGATAACAACGGTGCTGTTTCACAGTGCAAAGAGCCCAGGAATCACAAAAAGGGTAAACACATTGAACGGAAATATCATTTGATCCGTGAGTTTATCCAAAGAGGAGAAGTAGTAGTTGACAAGATAGCTTCAGCGGAAAACCTGGCAGACCCATTTACTGAGACTCTTTCAGAGAAAGTGTTTGCCACAAATTTAGAGTCTTTGGGTATTAGGCTTTAGAGAAGTAATCTTTAGTGCAAGTGGGAGATTGTTAGGATTAGTATGCCCTAAAGCTCACTTGTATATGACATTTTGGATATGAAACAATGAATAATCATATTTTTGTTAAATGGCATTATGAGTATCTCTGTTATGTTTTATCGATGCATGTATGAAGGTCCTTTGACTTGCACTAATGACTTGGATGCGCAGTGAGGCTGGACGCACAGTAGGTCCAAGTCTAGATTTAGTCACGTCATAAATTGAATCCATAACCAAATAGTAGTGTTGGGCACTCTACTGGGATAAGGTTATATTGAACAAGTCTCCTCTTTGAGGGTGATCTACCTAGGTCATTGGAGGACTTTCTGGATTTGTCTTAATAGTATGTGTGTCACGTATTGGATAGGACCATTGTGAGTACGTTTCTAGAGACGTACTATCAAAGAAAGAAAACAAGACACTCACTGCTACTAAATGAGCATTGCTCTTAATCTTGAGTATATGTGGATGAACTAATGAAGTTAGGGTTTAGTACTTTGATTCACTGTGGGTGAGATCTTCTTTTATTAGGATCAATAGCCTTGTGCATTGAGTGCTAAGTTCTAATTAATTAGAACATGCATATACAAAATGGAATCCATGTGCCCCTTTTGGGATTGTCCAAATTTATCATCCGAATCTAGATCTAGTGATACTACCTTTATAGGTGTGTCTGTCATATGGCTTAAGGGTCGCTCCCGAGATCAAGAGATTCCATGACCAAGGATGGTTGGAAATTGGACAAGAAACCCAACGGAAAAAGATACAGCTAAGGAGGTGATAGTACACAGGCCAAAGGACCGGTCTTAGCTGTAGGTATACATAGAGGGTCATTATGGTCGATTATCTAGTAGGTCAAAGACAAAGTTCACATTCTTTTGTGATAAGCTTTTGGGTAATGACAATTATTCTTGGAGTGCTACTTTGATCTTATGGTGGAACAGATCGGAGTTAAAAATAATTATTATGTCGCCTAGATCGGGCAAGGATATTTTTAATTATTTTTGGAAGCCAATGATAATTGTGTCTTCGTGGTCCCTTCCTTAGTTGAAATGACTTTGAGAGAGTAATCTTGAAAGAGCAAATTCCATATTGTGGTAGTAGCCTTATTGGGCCAAAGCTTGAAATTGGGTTTGGGCTTTCTTCAGAGTCCAAAATAACCTAATTAGGCTAGGATGGTTTCTTATTGGGCTTGGGCCTCCACATGGATTATGGACTATGTGTTGGACTTGGATAATGGGCTTGGCCTAACTCTTCCAAGACAAGTGGACAACTTGCAAAATAGTACAAAAACAAGTGGACAACTTGCACAAGTCTTCCAAGACAAGATTGACAAGTTACATAAAGGAAATACTACATGGAAATTTTCTCCCACATTGAAAGTTTAGCAACTTTGGGTGCCAAGGTTCTCTCTATAAATAGACAAGACCCTACACCTTTTATGTATTCCACTTTGTAGTTGATTTCTTCCTTTTTGGCAAGAAAATACTACAACACATAGTACACACTTATTGTGTGATTTTTGCTCTAGTTTTTCAAGAGCATATTACTTTGCTTCTTCCCACACAAAAGACTATTATCTCAAGATAAGTCTCTTTAACCATAGGGAAGAAGACTGGGGAGTTGCTTATTGCGACACCCTTGTAGTAAATTTTTGGTGGCCTTGTTCGTGAACGGGAACAAAGCTTGTAACCGGTTTTAGCTTTATCAAAGGCCCCACTCTTCAAGAGGTTAGCTTTATACAATTTTTGCCAGCACTAGTTATATTCTATATGTTCTTGAGCATGTTCTTGTGTGTGTAATGTGGTTATTTTATTTTCCTAGCATGTTTTCTTAGTTATAATTTAGAAAATATGGACTAGGATACCCTACACTTAATAATATCGATCCTACAAATGATTCAATGTTGGAGTCAAGATTGAGGTGTTTGGGGTATGGGAGAAGCATGCTCTTGGAGGCAATTGGGAGAAGAAAAGTGCAACCAGAGTAAAGCGGACGCAACGCGAGAAAATCGACCAAGCTTCTGACTTGGCTAGTCGACCCCCCTTCTAGGGCCGGTCGATCAGCCAAGGTGACTGACCAAAACAGAAAAGAACCCTCTTTGGGCCCATCCACCTCAAGGCTTGGTGGGTCGATAGGCCAAGTCCCCCGACTGGACGCGATTGCTACACTATAAAAGCCCTTTTCCAACCCATTTTTTAGTAGATTTTCTTTTATCCCTTTTCACCTCTCATTCACACACCCACTTCTCACGCATAAAACCCTACTTTCACCCACCTCCACACACACTAACACTCATACACCCACATAGAATTAAGTTGATTTTGGAGGATTAAACATCATTTGATGAAGATTTACTCAAGTTTGTAAAGAAACAAGCAAGGATGGAAGGGGAAATTTCTATAACCTCTTTCATTTTTTTCTATTTCATGCTTGAGTAGATAGATTAGGGTGACTAAACTTGTGTAATAGGATGATTTTTCTTACTTTTTGTTATGGAATTATATTGGCTTATATATATATATGTATGTATATATATATGTACATATATATATATATATATATTGTTCTTATTTTGAGAAACTTTATATCGTTTCAAGTCCATGTGTTTGATGTAATGCTTAAATGAGTTGTATGCATAAAGATTGAGTTGTATTTGCTATAGCGCATTTCTAATCCTTAGATAATACATGTCTATGTGTGTGATTATGGATAATATAAAGTGGGTTAGTTAAATTCATGTCTATGTTAATGTTAACATGCATAGTGAATACATGTTCAAATATTGCTACATGTTGATGCTTGAATGCTTCCAATGGCATAAAACAAAGATGCTTGTGTTTGTATCGTGGATTGGACATCATATTCACAATGCCTCACCTTAGAATATGTAGGACTGCATCTACCAGATACCAATTTGCTTTAGTGTCCCTAGAATAATGGTGCATAATTTAGGACTAGTCTAGACCGAGTAGCCTTTATCTTTTAATCCATCTAATAGGAGTCTGGATAGGCTTAGTCTACCCTAGAAACCCTAGGTCTTAGCTTTAAATCCAACTAATGGTTTAGGAACTAGGGTAGGATCGTTTCTAAGACACCTAAATAATTCCTTAGTCCCTCCTATGGCCTTAGGTACATCAGGACTACGCCGTAGCTCTAAGTGTGCACGTGTAAGGACACACCCACATCAAGTCTTAGGGTGTAATTAGGACACTAGGTAGTTGCTTAGCATTAGAAGCCATACTTAGTAAGCCAATATCTCGAATCCCATAGCATTAAGTTAAAGAGTTACCCGTTCACAAGTGTAGGTCATGCTATCACCTTCCCAAGGTTTAATCCCCTTAAATTAGCTTAGTTCCTACTTTTCCTTTCTTGCATTCGTAGTGTAGTCTTTCATTTCTCTCCGAACTCCCATTAATACAAGACACCAAAAATATGTTTAGTCTAGCTTTTCTTTTCGGCACTTTCTAGGACACCAAGCATAGGATTCGCTTCACAACAATAACCTTCCTGTGGTTCAACAGCTACATTAATACCCCTATATTGCACGATCCGTATGCTTGCGGGACCTTTTAGGGCTTGCACCTTCAATGGCACAAAAAAGAAATATATATATATGTATATGTCCAACCACTAAACACATAGCATGCGTGTACAAGATTGAATCCATGGGGAGACCGAACATATGAGGTGTCCTAAGCTATGTGCGTTTTAAAAAGCTGTGTTGGGACCTAAACTACAATCTTTTTGGGTTTTTTAGATTGAAGGGAGTTTGAAAAAGATAAACGTAAACTATAAGCAAGGAAATAAAAATGTGTTTGTGTATCGAGGGAATCAAGCAACATAAGGGGAACCTAACACATGGTAATGGGGAACTAGGGTGATTATGTCTTGCAATTAGGTGATTACTACTTCTTGTCAAGGTTGCTCTTGTCTAGACTCCTATTTAACCTTCTAATTACATTCTAAGCCTCAGCGTGAGTTTGTGTCTAGGCGTTGACTAACCTAGAACTACGACATGGTCTTTCTGACTTATGGCCATAGGGCTGGCTAGTTAGGATTCTAGGTGACTTAGGTCGATCTACCCCTAGCATCTAAATCATTGGCTAGAAAGCCAAGATCTAGTCTGTTTAAGGTCGTCTAACCTACCCTGAAACACATTAGCTAGATTTATAGCTAATGGAGACTCGACCTAGGCTAGACATAAGTTATGCACCATCAATTGCAATCACAATGGTAGGAATTGACGTTTAAGCACCTGCATACACATCAAGGGCATGGTATTCAAGATGAATTAACCTATCTTACTACTAAACACATAGACATGTGTAGATTACACTAATTGAAGCAATACCACCTGACATGTAAGCAATAGTAGTTATTTATGCCATTAAGTATGCAAACACAAACACAGACATGTATATAAGCATATCCACTACATGTAATCACCATACAAACACATAGACGTGCTAGGAAAATGATTTAGGGATGGTTAATAGCATAATAGACTTCAATATACATATGCAATTTCATTAAGGCATTTCAACAAATGCAAAGACATGTATGTAAAATGGCCTTTGAAACCCTAAGCACAAAGCATATATATTCAAATACATCAAATTCCCATTAATGGAAAGTAGTTTTCAGTCCATGAATGCAAGATATAATCACCCTATATAGCTTTAGTCATATGTAATTAAACTTAGGATAAAAGAGAGATACCCTTCCATCCACAGCAAAGTGTTACAATCTATGAGCTATGCCTAAATCCTTGTGTTTGATCCCCTAAAAGGCTTGATTCCAAAGTTTTTTTTTGTGTTTAGAAGTGTGTGTGAGGTGGATTTATGTGGATTTTAGTGTTTTAGGAGATTGGTGTTAAGTGGGTGCGACAGATAGAGTGAAAAGATGATAAAAATTGAATGATAAGTTCTCCATATCAGGCCCTATTTATAGCTGCTAGCAACACTACCCGTTGACCCTACCAGTCAGCTGGTACGCTCAACCAATACAGCTATTCTTCTCTGGATCTACCAGTTGACCTTGTAAGGTTAGCTGGTACTTCAAGGGGGTCGACTAGTTCTTTTAAATTGTTTTAAAACTCCATCTTTTTACTTCCAACTTTTTCCCCATGACCCATACACCTTTTATCTTCATTACCCATCATTGTGCAAGCTCCGATTTCACTTGATAATTCACTTATGGCACAAGATTAACCTTTCAATGTATCATTTAACCTTGAAACTAACTATATACATTTACATTCTATGCAAAAATATAATATAAGCACTACACTAAAGCTATATAATAAGCTCAAAAGCACCTCTACATAGATATAGAAATACAATGCAAATACACACACAAAACCAACACATCACTAAGGCAAAATGGCAAAAGGCCAATAGTATGGCCAAGTGCTATATGATGGCTTCTATGTCAGATATTTTGCAAAGCAAGCATATCATATGGAAACTGCAAAAGAAATCATAGCCTCACTATCTCATATGTTTGCTGATAAGAGTAGACCCACAAGGCAAGGTGCTCTTAGAGAAATTATGAATCAAAGGATGGTAGAAGGACCATCTGTTAGAGAGCATAAGCTCAAAATAATGGATTACTTCAATACTACCGTGATCCTAGAGGCAAACATAGATGAATAGTCAAAGGTAGACATGATTTTAGAGACTCTGACACCGTCTTACACCAGTTCCAGCTTAATTATAATATGGGAAAGATGAACATGGATATGATGGAATTGATGAAAGAGCTCATAGCTACAGAATCCATAATGAAAAATAAGGGCCACATAAACATAGTCCAAGCCTCCACTTCTAGACTTAACCCAAAAGGGAGAAAGTTCAAAGAAAAGGGGAAGCAAAAATGTGGTCAAAGTCAAAAGAAGAGAAATGGTGAACAACCCAAATAGTTAACAAGTAAAAAGCCTAAGGGCAAATGTTTTAAGTATGGCCAAATAGGGCACTAGAAAAAGGGATTGCCTGAAGTATCTGGTATAAGGCTAGATGGGTACACCTCTTTTGTGCTATGTTGAAACCTGTTTAATGGTTGATTCTACTAATTCTTGGATTGTAGACTTTAGAGCCACTAACCATATTTGCAATTCTTTGCATTGGTTTTAGGAATGAAGCAACTAGCTAAAGGGGAATTTGCTCTAAAGATGGGTAATGGAGTAAAAGTATGGGCTACTGCAATGAAAGAAATATGCTTAAATCATGTAATAGGAAGTTATTTTTTAACAATGTTTATTATGTTCTAGATGTACGTAAAAACCTTATTTCTGTTTCACAATTAATATTAGATGGTTTTTTCATTAATTCCTATTATGGTGTTAATATTAGTAGAGATGGAAATATTATCTATTCTGGTAGCATGCATGATAATTTGTTCTATATGAAACCTATTACAAACTCATTGCATAATATAAAACAAACTAATTTATGAAAAAGGGATGTTTCTTCGACCAATGATACTTATCTTTGGTACCTACACTTGGGACATATTAGTCTAAAGTGAATTCGGAGATTAGTCGAGGATAGGCATTTTAGTTTATTATATCTCGAAGATCCACCTCTATGTGAATCTTGCCTCGAAGGGAAGATGACTAAATGGTCATTTTCTTCTATAGAAGAAAGGGATAAAGAAGTATTGGAATTGGCTCACACTGACATGTATCGTCCTAGGAGCAAACTAGCACAAGGAAGTTTTGAATATTTCATTACTTTTACTGATGATTACTCAAGGTATAGATATGTATATTTAATACAACGCAGGTCTAAATCCTTTGAGAAATTCAAGGAATTCACAGTTGAAGCGGAGTGGAGGTTGAATAAACATATCTAAGCCCTTCGGCCTAATCATGGTGGCGAATACCTCTTAGGTGAGTTTAGGGAGTACCTTACACAAAAAAAGGATTGTGTCTCAGTTGACTACACCAAGGACTCCCTAGCAAAATAGTGTAGTAGAGAGAAGAAACTGTACCCTATTATATATGGTTAGGTTAATGACGAGTCATGCATTGTTACCTTTATGATATGTCATTGAGACAGCAACATACATCTTGAATTTGGTACCATTTAAATTAGTACCTAGGACACCACAAGAAATGTGGACCAGGCATAAGCCTAGTTTAAATAATCTCCATATTTAGGGTTGTCCAGCTTATATACTAAATAGCAATGCTTCAAAGTTAGAACCGAGATTTGAGTTGTGTTATTTTATTGGGTATCCTAAGGAAACTAGAGATGGGATCTTCTATAATTCTAAGGAGCAAAAGGTGTTTAAATTACTCTAATTTAAGCAATAGCACCTGACATATAAGCAATTGAATTTATTTATGCTATTAAGTATGCTAACATACACATAGACATGTATATAGTCATACCCACTTCATGTAATCACCACACAAACATATAGACATGCTAGCTTAATGATTTAGAAATGATTAATAGCATAATAGAATTCAATATATATATATAGGCTACATCATTGAGGCATTTCTACAAACACATAGACATGTATGAAAATTTTGCCATTGAAATCCTAAGCACAAGCATATATATACAAATCCATCAAGCTCTCATTAATAAAAAATAGTAATCAATCCATATGTACAAGAATAATCACCCTACATGCTCTACTTATACATTTATTAATTTGGGATAAAAGGGAAATAAAGAGTATACCCTTCTATCCAAAGCTAATCCTTTACAATCCATAAGCATGAGCCCCAAATCTTGTGTTTAATCCCTTAAATCCTTGATTCTTAGGTGTTTTCATGTGTGGAAGAGTGTGTGAGAAGTGGGTAATGAAAGGATTAAGGTTTTTAGGAAGTGAGTATAAAGTGGGTATGAGAGATGGAGTGATAAGATTCTTAAAATAAGCCGAAAATTGCGCTTTTATAGCTTCTCAATGGCTCTACCGGTTGACCGATAGGGTCAACCGATACTTTGGGAGGTTAACTGGTACAAAAAATGCATCTTCTTGATTTACTTGGGGACCCTACCGACTAGCCGATACTTACCGGGGGACCCTACTGCCTAGCCCCGTCACACTTGACAACTCAACTTTGAAACTTCATATTTTACTCATTTTTTAATCTTTTAGAATGCAATCTTCAATGTTGAGCTTGTTTCTTCCTCATTATGCTCATTCCATCCCGAAACGCACCTATAATATACAATAAAGCATTTAGTATAGCATTTAATCACTAAACTCGTTATAAACACTCAACTCTGCTTAAGTGTAATTATTACTTAAATACTACACTAATGCTACCAAAAAAGCACAAATCACCTCAAAATAAGAATAACAATGCAATACATAAAACACACTAAACCAACACATCAGTGTTCCCGTTGGGATTGTCCAAATTTATCTTATGAATCAAGATCTAGTAATACTACCTTTATAGGTATATCGGCCATATGACTTGAGGGGCGTTCCTAAGATCAAGAGATTCCATGACCAAGGATGGCTGGAATTAGGACAAGAGACCCAACGGAAAAAGATGCAGCTAAGAATGTGATTTTACACAGGCCGAAGGACCGGCCTTAGCTGTAGGTATATATAGAGGGGTATTATGGTCGGCTATTTAGTAGGTCAAAGGTAAAGTTCACATTCTTTTGTGATAAGCTTTTTGGTAATAGAAATTATTCTTGGAGTGCAACTTTGATCTTTTGGTGGAATAGATTGAAGTTAAAATAATTATTATGTTGCCTAGACCAAGCAAGGACATTTTTTATTATTTGTTAATTGTGTCTTCTTGGTCCCTTCCTTAGTGGAAATGACTTTGAGAGAGTAATATTGAAAGAGAAAATTTCATATTCTTGTAGTAGCCTTCTTGGGCCAAAGCTTGGAAGGAGGTTTGGGCTTTCTTTAGAGTCCAAGATAACCTAATTGGGCTAGGTTGGTTTCTTATTGGGCTTTGGCCTCCATAAGGATTATGGACTATGTGTTGGGATTGGATGGCAGGCTTGGCCCAAGTCTTCTAAGACACGTAGGCAAGTTACATAATTTTCTAAGAGAAGTGGACAAGTTGGATAAGGAATTACTACATGGGAAATTTTCTCCCACATGGAAAGATTTGCAACTTGGGGTGCCAAGGTTTTCCTTATAAATAGGCAAGACCCCATACCATTTAATCCATCCAATTTGTAGTTGATTTCTTCCTCTTTGGCAAGAAAATACTACAACACATAGTGCATATTTATTGTGTGATTTTTGCTCTAGTTTTTCAAGAGCATATTACTTTGTTTCTTCCTACACAAGAGGCTATTCTCTCAAGATAAATCTCTTCAATCATATGGAAGAAGACCAAGGAGTTGCCTATCGTGACACCCTTATAGTAAAATTTTTTGATGGCCTTGTTCGTGAGCGGGAAATAAAGTTTGTGATAATTATAGCTTCACCGAAGGCCCTACACTTCAAGAGGTTAGCTTTATATATTTTGCAATACTAGTTATGTTCTACATGTTCTTAAGCATGTTCATGTGTGTATTATGTGCTTATTTTTATTTTCCTAGCATGTTTTCATAGTAAAATTTTTTAAAATATGGACTAGGATAGACCATATGTAATATTGTCAATCCTACACAGGTCATCATCGCTCTTAGGAGTGGTAGGGTAGGGGATAATAGGGAAGGAGTTGAATATGCAGTGCCTACACCTAGTGGTCCTTCTGAGTCTAGAGATCCTGATAGTGGCCCTGTTGAGGAAGATTCTAGAGAGAGTCCAGTTGAGAGAGTTAAGCCTGTGAAAGACCATGCTGAGAATATTATTTCTTGCCCATATACGGGGAAAAAGCAGCCTGTTGTAGATTTCCATGAGTCTAGGGATGTTGAGTTTAGGGATGTTGAGTGTAGAGTTCCTTACCTATCCGCCTTAGAGAGACCATCACCTAGTGAGGATACTAGGTTTCTCAAAGTCCTAAAGCATCTTAAGGATCTTAAGGTCAATCTTCTATTAATAGATGCAATCCATTTTATTCCTGTAGGATCGATAATATTACTTGTGGTTTATCCTAGTCCATATTTTCAGAAATTCTACCAAGAAAACATGTTAGGAAAATAAGATAACCACATAACACATACAAGAACATGCTTAAGAACATAAGTAGTTTTTGCAAAATAAGTAAAGCTAACCTCTTGAAGCGTCGGGCCTTTGTTAAAGCTATAATCGTGAGGAGCTTTGTTCTGGCTCACAAGCAAGGCCACAAAAATTTTTACTAGAAGGGTGTTACAATAGGTAACTCCCTATTCTTCTTCCTTGTGATTGAAGAGACTTATCTTGAGAGAATAGCCTCTTATGTGAGAAGAAGCAAAGTAATATACTCTTGAAAAACTAGAGCAAAAATTACACAATAAGTACGTACTATGTGTTATAATATTTTCTTGCCAAAGAGGAAGAAATCAACTACAAAGAGGATAGGATAAAAGATGTAGGGTCTTGCCTATTTATAAGGAGAACCTTGGCAACCCAAGTTGTTAATCTTTGCATGTGAGAGAAAATTTCCCATGTAGTAATTTCTTTATGCAAGTTGTCCACTTGTCTTGGAAGACTTATGCAAGTTGTCCACTTCTCTTAGAAGATTATGAAAGTTGTCCCCTTATCTTGGAAAACTTATGCAAGTTGTCCACTTGTCTTGGAAGACTTGTGTAAATTGTCCACTTCTCTTGAAAGACTTGGGTCAAGCCCACCATTCAAGCCCAACACATAGTCTATAATCCATGTGGAGGCCTAAGTCCAATACAAAACCAACCTAGCCCAATTAGGTTATCTTGGACTCTAAAGAAAACCCAAGCCCAATTCCAAGCTTTGGCCCAATAAGGCTACTACCACAATTTGGAATTTACTCTTTCACGATTAGTCTCTCAAAGTCTTTTCAACTAGAGAAGGGACCAAGATGACATAATTAACCTTGGCTTCCAAAAATAATAAAAAATGTCCTTGCCTTATCTAGGCTACATAATAATTATTTTTAACTCAGATCTATTCCACCATAAGATCAAAGTTGCACTCCAAGAATCATTGCTATTACCCAGAAGCTTATCACAAAAGAATGTGACCATTGTCTTTGACCTACTAAATAACCAATCATAATGCCCCTTTATGTATACCCATAACTAAGGCTGGTGCTTTGGCCTGTGTACTATCACATCCTTAGCTGCATATTTTTCCATTGGGCTTCTTGTCATATTATCAACCATCCTTCGTCATGGAATCTCTTGATCTCGGGAGCGACCCACGAGCCATTTGACTAATACATCCATTAAGGTAGTATCATTAGATCTAGGTTTAGATGATAAATTTGGACAATTCTAAAGAGCCACATAGATTCTATATTGCATATGCATGATCCATCTAATTAGAACTTAGCACTCAATGCACAAGGCTATTCATCCTACTAAAGTAAGATCTCACCCATAGTGAATCAAAGTACTGAACCCTAACTTTAGTAGTTCATCCATATATGCTCAAGATTAAGAGCAATGATCATTTAGTAGTAGTGAGTATCTTGTTTTCTTTCTTTGATAGTACCTCTCTAGAAAATATACTCATAATGGTCCTGTCCAATATGTGTTACATGCACTATCGAGACAAATCTGAAAAGTCCTCCAATGACCTCGATAGATCACCCCCAACGAGGAGACTTGCTTAATATAACCTTATCCCAGTAAAGTGCCTAACACTACCATTTGGTTATAGACTTAGTTTATGATGTGACTAAATCTAGACTTGGACCTGTTGTACATCCAGCCTCACTGCGCAGTAAGTCATTAGTTCAAGTAAATGGGACCTTTATACATACATCAATAAAATATACCAGAGATAATACGTAAGAAACTCATAATGCATTTAACAAAATGATTATAGATCGTTCAACATCCAAAATGTCATATACAAGTGAGCTTTAGGGCATACAAGTCCTAACAATTCCCTCCTACTCCAAGTTCTTTAAGGATCTTTGCATAAGGAAACGAACTGCCTCAATCATGCCTAAGAAGGTGAAGCTCACGAAGAAGGTGAGTAGCATTTGTACCTCAAGCATCCAGCCTAAGATGAGTAACCCTAGAGCTTTCACCATTCCTTGAGGATTAGGGAAACCCAGATTAATCACGCCTTGCTAGATTTAGGGTCCAATGTGAGCCTTATTCCTTACTCAGTCTACCAGTAGCTAGGTCTAGGAGACTTGTCACCCACGCAAATTACTCTTCAGGTAGCTGATAGATTTGAGAGGAGACCAACGGGTGCAGTAGAGGATATCCTAGTTCAGGTAGAAGAGTTCGTGTATCCTATAGACTTCATAGTGTTAGATATGGATTCGGGCCTTCTTTGGTCACCTCTTCCTTGTTACCGTGTGATCGTCATCTTTTGAGTGCAAGCTCTAAAGAGCCACAAGCACACGGATCGTTGTAGTAAAGTGTATGCAAATGTGGGGTCGATTTCACAGGGAGGCTATGTTGTGAGATGGATTCTATGTGTGTGTTCTAGAGTATGACTAAAAAGAAACCTAAACTATCTATTTTTGGGGTTTTGGATGGCCAGGAGCTCTAACTAAAGAAAATTAAACTAAACTATAGGAATGGAAAAGTGGGGGGGAATAAGCTATGATATGTCTTCATATTTTGCAATAAATTCCACTATTTTGCATGCAATTATATATATCAAAGTGGTTAAAGTGATTTATTTTGTAAATTATTTGATCTAGTCTCGTTTGAGAGAAGAAAATATTTTGTGGAGGCCTACAACAATAATTTGTAGAGGTGGGCAATTGATGTTGAAGATGAATCATAATTTGTGTTGAGCTAATTTAATGGAGAAGTATTGGGCTCTATGGATCAAGGATCAATTTCTCATAGAAAACAAGGAAATTTGTCCTTTCTTTCAAATAAAGTTGTTAGTGAATGAATATAGCAAGTGACCTCGGTGTTAATTTTTGGAAAGTTTTTTCTGTTAGACCAGTTTTGGTATTTTGCTCATAACTCCAACTCTAGAGGTCAAAATCACATGATTCTTGGGTAATTGGACTCCTAAGAGGCAGGGCTATAATTTTTATGAAGACCATCTTACCAAATTCAAGAGGGATCAAGGTGAAAAATCAGTCACAACACTTTTGGAAAATTCCGTCACTTGCTCGACACATTTCAGTATTTTGGGCATAACTTGGGCTATAAGGGTCCAAATAAGGTGATTCTGGAAAGCTAATTCATAGAGATACAAATTTCCTTCTTTGAGCTCAGCCCAGATCTACATTTACCATGGTCAAAAATGTCGGTCAAAGGAGAGCATAAAAACTTATAGCAGTTTCCTAATTCATAAAAACTTACAACAGTTTCCTAATCCAAGTGGGATTTGGAAAGAAATTTGATACCATTATAAATACCCACAACACACAAAGAAAAGGGCAGTCAAACCGAAGAATTGGCAGAAGATTAAATTGAAGGAAAAAGTTGGGGAGCAGATCTTGAAGAGAATTGAAGACAAGAACTTCATCAACTTATTTGCCTAGAAATAATACGATGAGTTTTTCTGTTCACAATTCTTTTTCAGTTTTTGCTTTGAACTTAATTATGAACTAAATTCCCCATGATTCGGGGCGATAGTAAGTAATTATTTTTTATTGATGTTCGGATTCTCTTGGGATTTATTTTGATTATTCGTATTTGTGCTTTATTGCTATTAAATTCTTGGTTAATCATTATTATGCTTGTAGCTAATTTTCGTTAGTCAAGAATTTATACCTTTTGCTATGTAGGAATCTTGTAAGTTCTTGTAGGTACGAATATAGATAAATTTTAATAGGACTAGAAATAATTAATTGTTTTAGGATTGTGATAGATTATTCCACTGAGATAGTCTATGCCCTTGTAGTCTCAATTAATTGTTTAAGCATATTAGATTAGTTAATTAGAGAACTTGAGTGATAATTTATGTCATTGAGATACGTTATGCCTCAGGAACTTTAGTTAATTAATTTAGGTGTATTAGAGCTTGTAGCCTAATCCCTTGCGCTTAATTAGAAATCCCAGAGTTGACGAACATGAATAGGATAATTTCTTGGCTATCACCCTAGTCCTTTCCATTTGTTAGTTCTCTCTAGATAGCTTGTCTCCATATTTCCCATTCCAATAGTGTAGTTTTATTTACTTTAGTTAGAGCTCCCAACCATCTAAAAACACCAAAAATAGTTAGTTTAAGTTTCCTTTTTTTTACCATTCTCTAGAGCACACACGTAGAATCCATCCCACAACATAGCCTCCCTGTGGTTCGACACCCCTTCTCGCACACACTACACTACATCAATCTGTGTGCTTGCAGGTCTTTAGAGCTTGCACTCGAGAGACGTACATCAAGTTCTTGCCACCGTTGCCGAGAAGCCACGGTGGTTTGCATTCTTTGTTTGTGTGTTTTGGTAATTGCTTTTCTTACTTTCTTGCTTTTCCTTTATAGTTTATTTAGTTTTGGCTTATCTTCTTTATTGTTTATATTATCTTGCTATGATCCTTGCTTATCTATTTCAGCTTTTGTCTTTATTTTTAGTAGACTTTATAGAATTGGGGTTTATTTGCTGTAGTTTTAGAAATATTGAAGTTTTCGGGGCTTGAAGTGGCCGGAGTTAGGATAGTTTGTACATGCTTGGTAGGAGATCTCTTAGAAATCCCGTATTTCCTCTTAATCCTGAACTCGATAGAATTGCAAGACATTTTAGGAATTTAGGAGATGTTCTTGAGGAGATGGCCTATCTCAATCATTCTCCTAATCCTCCCAATCCCCTAATGAATCCCATTCCACCTCATGATCACCTTGGGCATCAAGCCCAAGATCATTTTAGATGAGAGGCCCATAGACCGGATTCGCCCATAGACTGGATTTGCCCATAGATGAGGAACCCACTCTTAGGCAACCATTTCTCCTCGAAGCCTTTGAGCCTAATTTGGCTATTCAAATTCCGGGTTTGACGGAGACGAACTTCAAGATTAAGCCTAATATGTTGGCTATGCTTCCTTCATTCTACGGGAGAAGCAATGAGAGTCCTCTAGATCATATCACTGATTTTGTTGAGATGAGTTCCACTTTCCATGTCCCCAATGTCTCCCAAGAGGTCATACGTCTAAGATTGTTTCCTTTCTTTCTTTAGGATAAGGCTAGGACTTGGTTGCATTCCTTACCTAATGGTTACATTACTATATGGGCTGAGCTTCAATGTAAGTTCTTTCAAAAATTTTATCCCATGGCCAAGACGGCTGACCCTAGGACTGCCATGATGACTTTCTCCCAACATGATATAGAATCCTTTCATGAGGCTTGGAAGAGGTTCAAGGATCTTCTTAGACAATGTCCACACCACGGGTATGGCAATCATGACCTAATGCAATACTTCTTTCGAGGTTTAAATGAAAAAAATAGAATGATGGTCAATGCCGCCTCCGGTGGTGGCTTCTATCTTTTGAGACCAACCGAGGTATGGGAGAAAATTGAAATGATTACTGAAAATTCTTTTCAAAATTTCGCCATGGAAAGGTCTAGTTGGTGAGGTAACAAGAGAAGTGTTAGTAAGGTTGGAGTTTCTTTAGATTTACCCACTAAGGTTGAGGCTTTGACAAATAAGCTAGATCAATTCATTTCTTTGTCTTTTTCATCCCAAGGTTATAAGACTAGTTCTATAGGTTCTTCCTCCGACCCTTTAGTTGTTGAAGTTTATGCATTTGTTCCGAGTCATCTCATGAGACCACAGCTTGCCCTCTAGCATCTCAATTTCCTGAATTCATGAAAGAGCAAGTGTGTGCTACTCAAGGTTATTCTCATGAGTACAACCCATACTTGAACACGTACAATCTAAGTTAGAGGGAGAACCCAAAATTTTCTTGAAGACAAGGCCAGCATGAGTCTAATTCACATCCTCAGGTTCCACCTCAACAGCGACCCCGTCCTCAATATCCCCTAGGTTTCTATCATGTTAATTAGCCCCGTCTCACTAGTGCTCCTCAACCTCAGGCTTTACCTGCTCCCTCTAATAGCCAGACTCCTAGTAATGAGGTGATGAAGTTAATGCAGTTTATTCAGAATTAGCAGCAGGCATTAGCTAGTCAGCAATAGGAGTTAGGTGATAATAGGCAAGAGATGGCTAGCTATAGGCAACAGATGGCTAGGTTTGAGACACAGTTAGGACATATTGCTACACAGTTGAGTACTAAAGACCCTGGGAAATTGCCTTCTCAACCGGAAGTGAACCCTAGAGTCCAGTCCTATTCCTCTACCGATGCTACTTACCCTCTTCAGGCTTAGGCTAAGGCCCTCACCACTCTTAAGAGTGGTAGGGTAATGGATAATAAGGTAGGAGTTGACTTTCCAGTGCCTGCACCTAGTAGTCCTTCTGGGTCCAGAGCACCACATAGTAGCCCTGGTAAGGGAAATTCTAGAGAGGGTCTTGTTGAGAGAGATGAGCCCATTAGAGACCATAGAGAGAGTAGTACTTCCCACCCATATCAGGAGGGAAAGGAGCCCATTGATGATTCCCATGTGTCTAGAGGTGTTGAGCCTAGAGTTCCCTTTCCATCCGCCATAGAGAGCTATACACCTAGTGAGGATTCTAGGTTTTTCAAGGTTTTAGAACATCTTAAGGACCTTAAGGTCAATCTTCCTTTGATAGATGCGATCCTTTCCATCCCCTCCTATTCTAAGTTCTTTAAGGATCTTTGTACAAGGACTCCTAAGAAGGTGAGGCTTACGGAGAAAGTGAGTAGTAGTATTTGTATTTCGGGCCTTCCGCCCAAGATAAGAGACCCCAGAGCCTACACTGTTCCTTGTAGGATCTGTGAAACCCAGATTGATCATGCCTTGTTAGATTTAGGATCTAGTGTGAATCTCATTCCCTACTCTGTCTATCAGCAGCTAGGTCTAGGTGAGTTGTCCCCTACACATGCTACTTTTCAGCTAGTTGATAGGTCCGAGCGTAGACCTAGGGGTTTGATAGAGGATGTTATGATCCAGGTAGATGAGTTTGTGTACCCTGTTGACATTGCCACCTCAGATGCCATTATTCATTGTAGGTCGGGGTTATTAGAGATGAAATTTGTGAATTTAAGGTCCACCATGAACGTTGCCGAGGCGGTGAATAGGGCTAGTATAGAAGGAGAGGATGGAGAAGAGTGCTTGAGAGTTGAAATGATTGATTCTTGTGTCGAGGACCTTGTAGAGAAGACTATGACCGAAGGAGAAAAATTGAGGAAATTTGAGAAATTGTTGACTAGCTTTGATTTAGACACCTTAGAGCGGAAGTGTATAGCCTCTACCTCCATAGTTGAGAGTTCTTTGATTGATAAGTCACTTGAGGTTAATCCTTATAGTCTTGACTCTGGTGATGTTACCATTGATGATGTTGAGGTTGAGTCCCCCTTGGTTGAGCCTAGCCCTTCTTTAGAGCTCAAACCCCTTCCCGATCATTTGAAGTATGCATTCCTAGGCCCTAGTGAGACCCTTTTGATCATTGTAGCTTCTGATCTTTCTAGTAAGCATAAGGAGCATCTCTTAGAGGTTCTTAGGAAACATAGGAAGGCTATAGGGTGGAAAATTAATGAGACGTATTGACCCTTCAGTTTGTATGTATTGTATTCACCTTGAGAATGGAGCCAGTCCTTTTAGGGAGATGCAAAGGAGGCTAAACCCACACATGAGTAAAGTAGTTAAGAAAGAGATCATCAAGCTTTTAGATGCAGATATCATTTATCCAATCTCCGATAGTTAGTGGGTTAGCCCGGTTCCAGTCATACCTAAGAAGTCCGGGATCACGGTTGTTAAGAACGAGAGAGAAGAGCTTATCCCTACATGTACTCCCACGGGTTGGAGAGTTTGTATTGATTATAGGAAGCTCAACTCTAAAACTAAGAAGGATCATTTCCCATTGCCTTTTCTAGATTAGATCTTAGATAGAGTAGCTGGGCATAGCTACTATTATTTTCTAGATGGCTATTTGGGTTACAATCAGATCCTCGTGTTTCCCGAGGACCAGGAGAAGACCACCTTTACTTGTCTCTATGGCACTTTTGCCTATAGGAGGATTCCTTTCGGTTTATGTAATGCCTCAGTGACATTTCAGAGGTGTATGATGGCCATTTTTAGTGACATAATAGAGAAGCATTTAGAGATTTTCATGGATGACTTCTCAGTCTTTGGCGATAGATAGTTTTGATAAGTACTTGAGTCACCTCTCTTTTGTCTTAGACCGATATATGGAGAAGAATCTAGTGTTGAGTTGGGAGAAATCCAACTTCAAGGTGCAATGAGGGATAGTGTTGGGTCATATAGTTTCATCTAATGGTATTCAAGTTGACCTAGCTAAGGTAGAATTGATTGAGAAGTTGCCTGTTCCTAAATATGTCAAGGATGTTAGTTCTTTTCTCAGACATGCAGGATTCTACCGTAGATTCATTAAGGATTTTAGTCATATTGCACGTCCCTTGTCTAGGCTCCTAGCACAAGATGTCACTTTTGCCTTTGACGATGAGTGTGTTAGGGCTTTCACTAGGCTTAAATTCTTATTGTCTACATCCCCGATTATCCAGTCACCTAACTACAGTCTCCCATTTGAGGTTATGTGTGATGCATCCGATTATGCGATCGAAGCTATTTTAGGTCAAAGAAAGGATAAGTTGCCCCATATTGTGTACTATGCTAGCAAGACTCTTGATGAAGAACAAAAGAACTATACCACCACAGAAAAAGAGCTTTTAACAGTTGTCTTCTCCCTTGACAAGTTTAGGTTGTACATCCTAGGGTCTAAGGTGATTATATACACCGATCATGCGGCGTTGAGGCATTTGTTAGCTAAGAAAAAATCTAAGCCCCACTTGATTAGGTGGTTGCTCCTTCTTCAAGAGTTCGATGTTGAGATTCGGGATAAAAAGGATAGAGAAAATTTAGTTGCAGATCATCTTTCCTGTCTTGTTAGCGAGTCTTCTAGTGATCCAACCCCTTTTCATGATTCATTTCTCGGTGAGCAATTGTTTACCATCTCTCATCATACACCTTGGTTTGCTCATACTGTCAATTATCTTGCCACAGGGCACTTTCCTTCCTATTGGGAGAAGAGAGAAAAAGATAGGTTTCTAGCACAAGTTAGACATTTCTTTTGGGAAAATCTCTATCTTTTTAAAATGAGTGCGGATCAAATGATTCACCGGTGTGTGCCTGAGGATGAGTTAGAGAATGTTTGAGCATGTGTCATGATGAGGGGTATGGGGGTCATTTTATTGGGAAGAAGACCACTGCGAAGGTCTTGCAATGTGGACTGTTTTGGTCGACTCTCTTTAGGAATGCCCAAGAGTATTGCAAAAAGTGTTTTAGATGTCAACAATCCGGGGCTATCTCTAGGAGAAACATGATGCCTTTATCCCCTATTCTTCCATGTGAGTTGTTTGATGTTTCGGGAACAGATTTCATGGGTCCATTTCCACCTTCCTTTGGGTACCAATACATCTTAGTGGCCATTGATTATGTCTCCAAATGGGTTAAAGCAATTCCTACATGCACTAATGATCATAGGGTAGTGGTTAAGTTCATTAAGGAGAACATTTTCTCTAGATTTGGAGTCCTTAAGTTATTGATTAGTGATAGAGGTTTGCATTTTCACCATAGGACTTTAGAGGCCTTGTTGAGGAAATATTTGGTCACCCACAAGGTAGCTACTCCGTATCACCCGCAAACTAGTAAACAAGTAGAGGTATCCAATAGGGAAATCAAGCACATTTTAGAGAAGACGGTTCGGCCCGATAGAAGAGATTGGTCTATTAGGCTAAATGATGCTTTGTGGGTCTACCTTACTGCCTTTAAGACTCCTATTGGTATGTCTCCGTATAGATTGGTTTATGGGAAAGCTTGACACTTGCCGATAAAACTTGAGCATAGGGCTTCTTGGGCAATTAAGGCCCTAAATTTTGATTTGACAAGAACATGTGAGAAAAGGAAGCTAGACCTAGCAGATTTGGAAGAGCTTAGATTTGAGGCGTATAGAACACCAAGCTTTATAAGAATAGGATGAAGAGAATTCATGATACACATATTATTAAGAAATCATTCTCTCCCTCCGATAAAGTTTGGTTGTTTAACTCACGATTGAAACTCTTTCCAGGTAAGCTTAAGACAAGATGGGATGGTCCATATGAGGTATTGGTTGCCTACCCTTCTGGAGTGGTCAAGATCAAAAACTTGAAGGATGGCCGAGAGTTGACTGTGAATGGGCAATGCTTGAAGCACGCATATGATCCGAGCATGGCTCGTGTAGAGGTTTTAATGCTTCAGGACCCTATCTATGAAAGTTAAAGATGGGTTGGTGTTTGCCCGGCTGATGACATGGTGGTTAGCGCTACTAGGAGGCAACCTAAATTCAATTTTGCAGTTTTGCATTTGTTTCACTTTCTTTTCTTTTTATTTTCTTTCTTTCTTTTATCTTTTTTGCACCCAAACCAAAGTGTTGAATCTCAATCCTTTGTCCCATAAGATACATCATTACTCATTATTACACATGCTAATGTAAGCATGCATAGGCAATACTACTAATCTTGTTTTCTTTGTGAGTGTTTGTGAATTATGAGTCACAGGGTTAGTAGTATGGTGATTTATCATTGGCATGGAAAACGTTGAAGAAAATGCAAGGTTGTATCTATCATTTCTCCACTTATTCCCCATGTTTTTACCCCACCCCGCCACCCTTACTTGTTTTGTAATGCCAATTTGCTTATTTAAGTGTTTTGCTCTATTTGCTTGAGGACAAGCGAGGTTTAGGTTTGGGGGTGCAGGAGTTTGGTTTTCTTGTCATATATCTTGCTTAGGGTAGATTGCATTTTGTCCTTAAAAATGGTGAAAATTTTTCAATTTTGATGCATTTAGAGTCATTCATTTCTTTGTTGATCATTGTGTTGGCTATTGTGATTGACTCTATTGATTTGTGAAGATAAGATGCATTTTGGGGAAATGAATAGAGTGGTTTGAAAACTAAGCCTTGGAGGGGATGCCCTCCAAAGTTGTGGGGAGTGAGGACCTTTAAGAATAACTCATATGGCCACCCCATAGCTTGGTAGGAAAGAGTGTTGGAAAAGGGTTATTAATGTGAGTGCCCCTTCCTTAATTGGTTCTTTTTTATATACCTTTTCTTTTTCTTTCTTTTGTGAATACAATACAAAGCATGAAAAATCCCAAAAAAAATTGAAAAAAGGAAAAAAGATGCAAAAATATCAAAAAAAAGTGAAAAAGAGAAAAAGCCAAAGGCACCAAAAAGTTAGTGAATAAGTGCATAAGTGACACATTGCCAACTTAGCACAAGTTATCATCTTTGTAGATACGTGAATAAGGCTTTTTATAAGCCATCGTATTTGTATATTCTCTCTTCTTATTTTTAAGGCCTGGTACATGTTGGGGAGGCCATGTTAGTTGAGGGAGGATGAAATATCAACATCCCGAGTGCGTGAGTTAGAATCCTAGGCTTGTGGTGGATTGGCTACTTGGGAAATTCCCACGAGGAACAAGACCCCTTATGAGTAGAGGGAGGATCCAAAGAGATTTTGGGATCTCTCCACAATAGGAATGCCTTTTTCATGCTTCTTAGACTAACCTTGATAGCGAATCAATCATTTAGGCAATCCATTGCATCAGCTTTAGAAATAAACTTAAGATTGGACTTGCTTGGGGACAAGCAAGGATAAGGTTTGGGGGTCTTGATATGTTGTGTTTTTTTGTGTGTGTTTGAATTGTTATTTTTCTATATTTTGGAGGTGCATTGAGCTTAATGGTTGCATTAATGTAGTACTTGTGCTAGGTATAGGCTTAAGCGTATACAATTGTACATAGTTGAGTTTAAAAGGTAAATGCTACATTTTTTGGATGTTATAGGTGAGATTGAGAATTGTTTGAAGATCAACGAAGATGGAGTTGGTTTGAGCAAGGATTGGAAGCATAATTGAAGATGAAAAGTGGAAGAAGATCAAGTTTGGAGGCTTCCGAGCAAAGGTCAAGACAATTGGAAGCAAAACGGAGCTAAAACGAAGACAAAAGAAAGCAAAGAGGCACTACCAGAGCACTAGCCTCAAAGTGCCCGTGCACCGGCTCACTATTCCACCAAAAACAGAAAGCAAACTTCTATTATCGGAATAGAGGCCCCCTTAGTACCGGTGCTCCGATAGAGTGTTCCGGTAGTCGCTGAAATTAGATATATAAACCCACTTTTGGTCATTTTGTAATGAATTAAGTCATATTCTTTCACACCCATCTCCAAAACCCTAATTCCTCTTTCACCAACCTCCAACACACACACACTCACACACTTTTCACCTAGCTTTAAGCTTATTTGGAGGGATTCAAACACTTGGAACAAAGGCTACTCAAGGAATTTGTACAAGGATTGCTATGATGGAAGAGGAGTTTTCTATTCTCTCTTTCATCCTCTATTATATTATGTTTGAGTAGATTTGTTTAGGGTGATAACACTTGTGAAATAGGTTGATTATATGCTTCTATATTATAGGATTCAATGGTTTAATGTATACACATATGCTATGATTTCTTGTTTCAATGGCTATTGTTCAATACATATCTAGGTGTTTGATAATATGCCTATAAGAGTTGCATATGTATAAATTGAAGTCTATTTGCTACTAAACATCTCTAATCCATTCTATAATCATGTCTATGTGTTAATGTGTGGATCTTATGAAGTGGGTATCGCTTATATTCATGTCCAAGTGTATGTTTGCATGCCTAGTAGTAAATATAACATAAATATTGCATACATGTTGGTTCAAAAGTGCTTTTAATGGTGTAATCCGAGTATGATGATGTTTGGTAGTCGAATAGGTCCTTTTATTCCCGAATACCTTGGCTGAGAACATGTATGAATGCGTTAATAGGTCAAGTCCCGCTATTGTGACCTTAGGATGACGAAGCATAATTAAAGGCTAGTCTAAATCGAGTTTCCTTTGGCTTTAAATCCACCAATAGGTTTTCGGGTAGATTTAGTCGACTCTAGCAACACTAGGTCTTGGCTTTAAATCCAGCCAATGATTTACGTACTAGGGTAGGTTTGTTCTAGGTCACCTGGGAAGCTAATTAGTCACTCTTAAGGCCCTAGGTCATAAGGACCATGCTGTAGCTCTAGAAGGCGCCGCTTAGGGATTGACCCGCACTGAATCCTAGGGAGAAATTAGGATATTAACTAAGCAACCTAGTAAAAGAGCAATTGATGATTAAGCCATTCTATGTAATCCCATAGTATTGGAATCTAAGATCACCCATTAACAAGTAGATGTCACCCTAATCCTTTCCATTTATTAGTTCTCTCTAGATAGCTTGTCTCCATTTTTCCCATTCTAATAGTGTAGTTTTATTTACTTTAGTTAGAGCTCCCAACCATCTAAAAACACCAAGAATAGTTAGTTTAAGTTTCCTTTTTTTTAGCATTCTCTAGAACAAACACGTAGAATCCATCCCACAACATAGCCTCCCTATGGTTCGACACCCATTCCCGCACACACTACACTTCATCAATCCGTGCGCTTGCGAGTCTTTAGAGCTTGCACTCGAGAGACTTACATCACTTCCCTTACTGTGAGTGAGCCCATAAAGATTGATTCCACCCCTCATAAGGAGTTAGAGCGACTTAGGCCGGATAACATTATATCTTGTAGAAAAGAGAAGTCTAGAGCTTCCACGTCCCTTTCTATTGACCTTTCTTCTCTAAGTGTCGTTCCCACTCCCCTTTTCTATTACATTGAGTTTCCCTTTTTAGAGCTCAAGTTTGTACCCTCATGCATCAAACATTTTCATACAGGATTAGGAAACACTTCTCTCATGTTGCATAAGTAGAATACCGTGGGGTGGTTAATTAGAGAGCACATGGTTTATGATCTTTAACGTTTGTGCATGACACCTTCTTGATGATTTGGGGAAGGATCTTGAAAAGGGATGCATTATGCATTCATTGCCCCATCATTTGTTTCATGATCCTTCTCCTTCTATTGTTTGTGCTTGGTTGAATATCTAGCAATTTGTGCCTTTCGACTTTAAACACATATGGCTCTAACATTAGTGCACAATTGGAGGCATTAAATCCAACGTTGCTAGGAGTCACCCTACACGTGTTTATACTTTCTTTATTTTCCTTTTCTTTTAATTTCTTTTACTTCTTCATTATTTTCGATCTTTAATTTTCATTTCCTTTGCGTTTGTTTTCTTTTCACCCTCCCAAGTGTTGATCCTCATTTTCATTGCTTTCCTTTTGTATACACCTTGTTTATCATTTAATGATGCCAATGCGAGCTCATATGGCAATGCTACTAATCATGTGCTTCGAGTGTTTGTTGTTTGTTGAAGAACAAGGTTAGTAGATAATAAATTTAACATTGGCATCAAAGAGTTTCAACAAGAATGTAAGGTTGTATATATCTATTCTCCACTTATTCCCCATCTATCTACCTTGTCCCCACCACTCTTACTTGCTTTGTGATGCCTATTTGCTTGTTGTGTTCCTTTGTTTTTTTTTTTTTTGCTTGAGGACAAGCAAAGTTTAGGTTTAGGGGCGTAGGAGCTTCATTTTATTGTCTTATGCTTTGATTAGGGTAGATTGCATTATGTTCTTAAAAATGGTGAAAATGTTTCGATTTTTATACATATAGAGTCATTTATCTCTTAGTTGACTAGAGTGTTGGCTCTTGTTATTGATTTAATTGATTGGTGAAGATGAGGTTGTATTGTAAGGAGTGAATAGAGTGGAAGGAGAGCTGAAACTTGGCGGAGAAGCATTTTGAAAACTGTGGGAAATGAGTACCTTTAAGAATGCACCTTGTAGATACACCATGGCTTGGCTGGAAAAAAACGATTGAAAAAGGGGTATTGATATGAGTGCCTCTTCCCTGATTGGTTCTTTTTCATGTGCCTTAGCCTTTCTTTTTCTTTTCTTTTTGCTCATGTCATGTAATGTGAAAAGTTGCGAAAAAAGGAAAAAAATGTAAAAAGGTACAAAAAGATGAAAAAAATTGAAAAAGCCAAAAAAAAGTGAAAAATCTAAAAGGCACCAAAAAGTTGAATAAAGTGAAGTTCATTAAATAAGTTCTTAAGTGACACAATGTCAACTTGGCACAAGATTCTCTTTTCATTTTTTCCTTGCATTGTGTTGTTTGTGAGCCATTGTGTTTGTATATTCTTTCTTTTATTATCTTTGAGGCTTTGTATATGTTAGGGAGGCTATGTTAGTTGAGGGGGCATGAAATATCAACATCCCATGTGCGTACATTAGAATCCTAAGCTTGTGGTGGTTAAAGCTACTTGGAACTTTCCGTGAGGTGCGAGACCCCTTGTGAGTAAGGGAAGGACCTAAAAGGCTTGGAAATCCCTCTACAAAAGGAATAACCCCTTCATGCTCCTTAGAGTAACTGAGATAGCAATAATGTAATAATCAAATGGAAGGATTTGGGGCAATAGCCCTTAGATTGTAAAGACATGGCTTTGGATAGAAGGGTAGCTTATTTGTCTCTGTTTTATCCTAAATTCATTTATGTGTAATTAGAGCGATGTAAGGTGATTATTGTTTGTATTATAGATTGATTATTACATTATTGCTATGGGAAATTGATGTATTAATATATATATATATATGCTTTTTGCTTAGGGTTTCGAAGGCTATTTTACATACAAGTCTATGTGTTTGTAGAAATGCCTTAATGAAGTTGCATATATATATTGAAGTCTATCATGCTAGTAACCATTTCTAAATCATTATGTAAACATATCTTTGTGTTTTTGTGATGATTACAAGAATTGGGTTATGCTTATATACATATCTATGTGTGTGTTTGCATGTCTAATAGCATAATACCTTCTATTGCATACATATCGTGTAGTATTTCCTAAATTGGTGTAATATAAGCATATCTATGTGTTTAGTAGTAGAATAGGCCAAAATATTCTCAAATGCCATGTCTTAGATATGAATGCCTTGCGCTTAAATGTTAGTTCCTGCTATTCTGATGACGATCGATGGTGCATAACTAATGCCTAGCCTAGGTCAAGTGTCCTTTGGCTTTAAACCTAGCCAATTGGTTTCTAGGTAGGTTTAGATGACCTTAGTCACTTAGCAAGCTAGCTAGTCAATCCTAAGGCCTTAGGTCATGAGGACCACGTTGTGGCTCTAGATAAACGAAGCCTAGGAATGGACCCACACCGAGTTCTAAGGATAGATGAGGGAACTAATTAATGGACTAAACGCTAGGGTTAAATCGATCTAAGTCACCTGGAATCCTAACAAGCTAGCCCTAATTCCGACGTCGTAAAGACCACAACGTAGCTATAGGAGTCGTTGTCTAGAGACAGACCCGCACTAAGGCTTAGCATATCTATTAGGAGGTGAATTAGGAGTTTGGACGAGAGCAACCAAGTATAATCTATCAAGCAACCCTAACATGAAGTAGTAATCACCTGTTTGCAAGACATAATCACCTTAGTCTAATCTGTTAAACAACCCTAACATGAAGTAGTAATCACCCGTTTGCAAGACATAATCACCTTAGTCCCCAAATTCTAATGTTTGAATCCTCTTGGATTGCTTGATTCCCCCATTTCACACATATAGCGCTTTTATTTCCTTGTCCTTAGGTTAGATTTACTTTCCCGAGCTCCCCTTAATCTAAAAACCAAAAGATATTGTTGTATAGGGTACCAACACATAGCTTCTTAGGGCGCATATATAGCTTAGAACACCACACATGTTTAGCCTCTTTGTAGATTTGACCCTGTACTCGCACGCTACACTATACGTGACCCATGCGTTTGTGGGCAGTTTAGGCTTGTGCTCCCAAAAGGCATATCAATAAGCTTCACTTCTCTTGGTGAAATCCTTACAGTAGTTGGTCCTACTTGTGAGAAGGCCCTGAGCTAGTAACCATAACTACTATTCTAGCAGAGGCTTCAGGAGACGTGGATAAGAAGTGAAGAAGCTTTACTTTCAAAGTATGCAATAAGACAAAATATGGGCTTATGTAGTAGGAGTTATATAGTGTTTGGATGTTGATGTTAATATTTATGCTTTCGAACATACGAAAGAACCTTTTTTCTATATTTTGTGGACATCGTAATTTCTATTTTGATTTTAATATCCGTAGATGTAGAAGCGTTTGTCATTTGGTAGAACACATAATAGTTTAACAATATCTTGTTACACTATTATTGCATGACATAAAGCAAATTTAATCCATGAAAGGATATTTTTTCCAACCAATAACACCTTGTCTAAAGCATGACAAGAAGGTAGTCGAGTTTGAGCTTTGCAGCTTAATAGATCTCGAAGTCATAACTTCTAATCTTGCCTAAGGGACATCTTGTCTAAGAGCATGATAAGAAGATAGTCGAGTATAGGAATTACAGCTTTCTAGATCTCGAAGATATGACTTCTAATGGTCTTGTCTATGAGAGAAGATGACTTGCAAATGTCCCTTCTTCTCTAGGTAGCAAGGAGGTTAATAGGCATTAGCAATTGGTTCACATTAATATATGAGGTTCTTATAAGCAAACTAGTTCATAAGACTTTGAGTACTAGTTTTACTAGAGATTACTCAAAGGTTTGGGTGTATACATCTGGTACATCTGATATTACATGTCTTTAGTAGTTTGAGACTAAGGTGAAGCAAAAATGAGATGAATACATCAAAGCCTCTTTGATCCTAATCAAACTGGAATATGCCTTACGTGTGACCTCGAGAAGTACTTTGGACATTATGGATTGTGACTCAGTAATCTACATCAAAATTTTTCTTCACAAGGGAAATAGTGTGAATGAGCGGAGAAATTCAACACTTAAGGACATAGAAAGGCTCAAGATATTTATATATCATTACCTATGTCTTAGTGGGACTGTAATCTTTAGACAACAATTACATCTTTGATTTGGTACTAGTCAAGACAACACATGGGACATTATGAGAAATGTGGTTATGGCACAAACTTGGTTTGAGTTATATTTAATATTTATAATATTCCAGCTAATGCATTTAATATTCTTGATGGATGGGACCAAAGGTTGAAGATGTGTTATTTCTTAGTGTATCATTTTGGATCAGAGGCAGAATAATGTATCAATTTAAGAAGCAAGAACCATGTATCAGTTGGATGGGAGCAAAGGTTGAAGATGTGTTGTTTCTAGGTATTTTGGCACAAACTTGGCATTCATGCTAGATACTTAGAGAGTGACAGTATAATTCAGTACTTGTCAAATTTTGGGACTGCTCTATAGGAGTTATTTTGGTCTTCAAATAAATCTGCACCATCTTGAATAGGGAAGAGTGATGTATGTTATCATTGCTATTCGTGAGCATAAGCCTAAATGGCCCGTAAGCACACGGGTCACATACAGCAGAGTATGTGCGAGTGTGGGATTGAATCCATAGGGAGGCCTAACATGAGTGGTCTTTCAAGTTAAGTATGTCCTAAAGAGTTATGTGTTGAGACCTAACCTACGATCTTTTTGGTGCTATTAGATATAGAGAAGCTCAGAAAAGATAAATATAAGCTAAAGACAAGGAAATAAAAGGTAATGTGTTTGTGTGTGTGTGACGGGGGAATCAAGCAATCTAACGGAGTCAAACATGTGGAAATAGGGAATAAGGTGATTACACCTTACAAATTGATGATTACTACTTATTTATAAGGTTTCTTGATGGAATACTCTGAGTGCTCTAATCAAGACCTTTAATTAGGCTCCTAATTGGCACCCTAAGCCTTAGTGCAGGTCCGTCCTTAGGTAGCGATGTCTAAAAGTATAGTGTGGTCTTTATGACTTAGTAATTAGGGCTATCTAATAGGATTCTAGGTGATTTAAATCAATCTAACCCTAAAACTTAGTCCATTAATTAGCTTCCCAATATAACCTTAGGACTCAGTGCGAGTCTTTCTGAACTAAGGTATTAGGGTGGACTAATTAGTCTTCCTAAGTGAACTAAGGTAAACTAAACCTATCTAGACTCCTATTGGCTGGATTTAAAACTAAAAGGGACTCGATGTAGGCTAATTACTAGTTATGCGCCATCAATCGCATCATAAAAGGGGAAATTAATAATTATGTGCAAAGCATACACATCTAGGGCATGGCATTCGAGAATTATCAAGTAGCCATTGATAAAGAATAGCAATCAATCCATAAATACAAGAATAATCACCTTATATAGCTCTAATCATACATAATTAGATTTAGGATAAAGGAGAGATACCCTTCTATCTAAATCCATGCTTTACAATCCATGAGCTATGCCCAAACTTGTGTTTAATCCTCTTAGAAGCTTGATTCCAAAGATTTTTTGTGTTCAGAAGTATGTGTGTGAGGTAGGGTTAGGTGGATTTAGGGTTTAGGGAAATGGATGTGTGAAATAATGGGTGTTCTTTCTCAAGAATTGCTAAAAAATGGCTTAAATAGAGCTATCAATGTGTAGGGCTGGGAGAGCAGTTGATTGACTGGCCTTGGGGATTGGTCCACTGACCTAAATTGGCCAAGATTCTAATTGTTGGCCTCCCCTGCTTCTTGGCCCACTTTTTCTCATCGCAAGCTAATTTTTTCTTGGGGTACTCTGATCTTCATCTTGCTACTTCCAAATGCACTTTTCTTCGTTCATTTATGTCCAAAACACCCTTGGCTTTACTCTACAGCCAAGCACTATCAATCAAGGATTAATCATTTCCCAGAATCTCACCTAAAGTAAGTAAGAAACGCACATTAGTGTTGCATTTAAGTCCTAAGCTCAAATATGAACATATAAACCCTAAGATGCACAAGTATTGCCTAAATGCTATACTAATACACCAAATAAAAAATGAAACACCTCAAAACAAGAATAATAATGTAATGCACAAGCACACACAAAACCAACACATCAATCATTATTACACTCAGAGCCTTATTATAGTGAAAGGATTATCATGTAACCTAATAGATGCTTTGGAAAGTCTTCTTGACAAGTTTCCAAAGTATTAAGGTTGTAGTTCTCACTAGACACGATGAAACAGTTTCTAATATAGATGTTTCCCAGTGATGGAAGCAATAAATTTAGAGTTTGTTACTCTAATTATGTCTGGGCCCTTGTAGTTGTATTTGAAAGGTTAAAACCCATAGGATGCAAATGGGTCTATGAAGAGAAAAATGGAGCTAATTAGAAGGTTGAAGCCTTTGTAGAAAGCCTGGATAGTGAGGGGTTATACTTAGAAAGAAAGAGATTGACTATAAGGAAGCCTTCTATCCAAAAAGCCATGCTAGTATCCATTAAGTAAATCCATTGTTATCATTTGTCCTTATGACAATGAGATATGTCAGATCTTTTGTTAGGATTGGGATTGTTACACCATAGTCTATAGATCATCATGCTTTTTGAAAATATATATATACATATATTAAAGAACATATCTAATATGGTGGCTGAGCAAGCAATAAAAAGCTATTTGCACACATAAGCACAACATGATTAAATATATAAGCAAGAAGATAAAGTGATATACCTCCAAGAAGTTGAAGATCCTAGTGGGTGGTCTATTTGCTTTGTGTAAATTCCACCAAAATAACCTCCCAATTAGCCATCTTCACTATTATCACCTTTCCAAAGCTAGGATGTGTGGTGCTATGTAGTGGGCAAGCACCTAAGAGAGAGATATAATTGAAGATTTATGAAGTAGTACGTGTTCTTGGTGTACTAGGTGAAAATTCCTATACACCATTATAAAAGAGGCAAAGAGACTCAAGGGTGTATTATTGTTAGCTCACTATTTATAGTGCACAATAATGATAATTGGGTAAGTTCCTAGAAACAATTAAGTTTCCAATTATACCCTTTTTAGGAATGGAATATGCTTTATGGATAAGATATCCAAGATATTCCTTTCTCTCTCTTACTCCATAATATCAAATTCCATGGGACTTGCTTGTTCTATTGAGATGCCCATTAATGTAATAAGGGAAAACTTAGATAAAATCCTTTTTTTTTCTTCTCTATTAAATTTATATCTCAATAAAGCATCCACATTATTAGATGATCTCAATTAATTACATCTATTGGAAATATGACTAGTGAAGGGACCAAAAGACATAATTACCCTTGGCTCCCAAAATGATCAAAAAGCCCTTGCCACCACTTTGGCGATATGAAGGCCATTTTGACCTCGATTTATTTCCACCAAAAGACCAAAACCGCACTCCAAGGATACTCATTAGCTAAGCAGAAACAGGTCACAACAAATAACCACTGTCTTTGACCGATCGAGTGAAATGACCAAAATACCCCTTTATGTTCATCTGTAGTCAAGGCCAGTCAAAAGGTACCATTACCTCCAAGACAACATTTGGAACCTTGGAATCTGTACCTAGTCATGGATCTCTTGATCTAGGGAGCGACCTATGAGCAAAATGACCAAATACCCTTGAAGGGTAATATCACTAGATCTAGATTTATGATGACCAATAAGACAAATCTAATTTCTTGTGTTTTGTGTGAGTTTGCATTGTTATTTTCCTATGTTATTGAGGTGTTTTGAGATTTAATAAATGCATTAGTGTAGTACTTATGCTAGAGATAAGCCTAAGCATATACAGTTGTACATAGTTGAGTTTAAAGATAAATGTTACACTAATGCATGTGTCTTTCTTGTGTTTGGTGATGTTTAAGGTTAAGAACGAAGCTTGGATCGATGAAGATTATATGTTAGAGCAAAGCCCAAGGTGATTATAACGTAAAGATATCCAAGAAAATGCATTTGAAGGCATGCAGGCCAAGCATGAAGTAATTGGGAGCAACTAGAGCAGAATGGGCGAAAAATGAAGAAGTGGACTGGTTTTGTCAGTCGTGTCCTGGCCTTTATCGGTAGTTTTAAAGAGGTCCTTATGTTTGCGGTCGTGCAAGCTCTTGTGCCAGCCGACTGGTAGGGTCGATCGGCAATGCGCTATAACTATAAAAGAAACCCAATTTTTGTTGCAAAAGAATCATCAATTCACATAGTCTTCAAACCCACTTCACACAAACGCTAAACCCTACTTCAGCAACCTCAAATACACACACACACCCCTCCTACATCTAAGCATCTTTAGAGGATTTTAACAAATTTTGATGAAGGATTTACTCAAATTTTTACAAGAACAACCAAGGATGAAAAGGGAGTTTTCTCAACACTCTTTGATCCTATTTCATTTAAAGCGTGAGTAAATAGATTTGGGTGACTATACTTGTGTAATGGGTTGATTTTTTACTCTTTTTTATAGGATTCTATTGGCTTATATATATACATACTTTGTTCTTCATATGCATGGAATTTAATCAATTCATGTCATATGTTCGATTAAATGCCTATATGAGCAGTATGTGTGTAACTTGGAGTGTATTTGCTATAGAAACCTCTAATCCATTTAATATGCATGTCTATGTGTTTATTTATGGATATTATGAAGTAGGTTTGCTATATTCATGTCTATGTGAAGTATAAGCATGCTTTATAATGAATACTAGCTCCAATCTTGCTATATGTTGATACCCAATCGTTTATAATGGTGTGAACCAAACTTGTTGATGTTTTAATGGTGAATAGGTTAACTTATTCACAACGCTATACCCTAGAACATGTAAGATTTTGCTTGTATTGCATCAACCTGCTATAGTGTCCCTAGATCGATGGAGCCTAAGTTTAGACTAGCCTAGTTCGAGATCCTTTAGCTTTCAATCCAGCTAATAGAAGTCCGAGTCGGGTTTGGTCAGCCTTAGTAACTCTAGGTGATACGCTATTTGAGCGCAAGCCTAAATAGCCCGCAAGTGCACGGGACGTGTGTAGTATAGTGTGTGCAAGTGCGAGGTCGAATCCACTGGGAGGCTACCTTAGTATAGTCTCTATGTGCTCGGGTGCCTTAAACTAGCTACGTGCATGTGTGTACTTACTTTGGGATGGAAGGGAGCTCGGAAAAAGGAAAATAAAAACTAATCTATGGAGGAACTTAAAGGAGCCAAACTAAGGAAGGAAACACTAATAAAGAAGAAGGGGACCTAGGGCGATTGCATTACAGCTAGACTTGGGCTATGATAACGGATGAGGTCTATCTAAGGCTCGGGACTTCTATTGTCGTTGTGTTGATCCGGGGCTCTCTTAACCAATCCTAGTGGTTTAACCCGTTAGCTGGATTTAAAGCTAAGGCCCAATCCCTCCTAGCCTACGTAATCCGTGATTAGAACTTATCCTTTTGGCTGGATTTAAAGCCAAGGACTTGCACCTAAACTCGACTATGCATAGCATGTAACCTATTAGCTGGATTTAAAGCTAAAGCCTACTCTACTAAGCGAAGCCATGAGATTAAGCACAATCACATCACCTACATAAGTAGGTAAGAGCATTTGAAGCACAAATAACACATGCATATTCACTTAGGCATTTTGACAAACACATTGACATGTTTGATTTACAATACATAGACATATTGAATCATGCCATAAATTTATGTAAATAAACATGTATTAAGAGCCAAAGATCTACACAAATCTATTATTCAAAGCCCTAATCTAATATACAACAACAATCAACCCTAAATCTAGCCTAATCTAGCAACATATTTACAAGAAATAGAGAAAGAACAAGAAGAACTTTCCTAAATTCTTGGTTCCAAATCTGTACAAATCCTTCAAATCTTTGTTTAATGCTTCAATCCTAGCTTGGTATGGGATTTAGATGGTGGGTTAGGGTGTTTGGTGAAGTCGGCAAAGGGTTAGGATTTATTAGGGTTTTAAAAACAAAAGTTCCTCCCCTGGAAATGAGCTGAAACGAGCAATTTATAAATAGCTTCAGCGCACAGCCGGTTGACCGGCTCCTCTTTCTTACTCGACTAGCTTAAATCATGATGCTCTCTGGAATAGCCGATCGACCGGCTCCTTAAGGAACTCGACCGGCTTAAATTCTTTATTCTCTGGAGCGGTCAGTCAACCGTCTTCTTCTAAGTTGACTGGCTAGATCCAAATGATCTCTTCTTTATTCCTTTTCTTCCGATCTTCATCCGTTAGCTCATTTCTTCCTCGCATAAGCTTGAACCCTTCCAAAACACTCCTAAAACATGGAATATAACACTTAGTATAGTATTTATGCACCTAAATACATTATGTACAAATATTAACAAATATGCATAAACTTTATACTAAGTGCACTCAATTATACTCTAAACACCCTTAAATGTGCATACAAAAACTAGATGCAAACACACACAAATGACACACATCAACACCCCCAAACCTACCCTTTGCTTGTTCTCAAGCAAGCCTAAATGAAGTCTATCCTCATGCTTTTCAAAGAGTTACCAATTGCATTGACTTGTTATCTTTTCGCATCCAAGGGGTACAAGGGGTCATTCCTTTCATGTAAGGGCTTCCCTAGTCCTTTTAAGATCTTCCTTTCAATCACACGAGGTCTCACACCTCTTGGGAATGTCACCAAGTAGCTAGAACCACCACAAACTTAGGATTCCAACTCACGCACTTGGGATGTTGATACTTTGTGCTCTATCAATTAACATGGCCTCCCAATATGCACTTAAACCCAAAGATACAAGAAAGAAAAGATACATCACAATGGCTCACATTGACGTAAGAGCCTTATTCACAACAGATGAAAGAACAAAAAAGATACTTGTGTCAACTTGACATTATGTCACTTGACACTTATTCAACATGCTTCACTTTTCAATCTTTTTGTTGCCTTTTTGGCTTGTTTTTTCTTTTTTTTTCATTTCATTTTTTTCAATACAAAAATAGAACAAAAAGAAAGGAAAAAGAAGAGGCTAAGGCACACTAAAAGAACCAATCAAGGAATGGACACTCATATCAACAACCCTTTAAAAACACTTTTTCCAACCAAATTGTGGGGAAACTACAAGGTGTATTCTTAGAAATGCTCACTCCCCACAGTTTTCAAAAGGATTCTCTTCAAAGTCTAGGTTATACCCTACACTCCATTTACTCCCCACAATACACCATTATCTTCTCCAATCAATTAAGTCAATAACAAAAGCCAACTCTCCAACCAACGTGGAGATAAACTAACTCAAAATATGCAAAAAATTGAAAATTTTGAACACATTTTAAGCAAAAATAAGATATGGCAAGCAAATCTATCCCATAGATGATATAAATAATAAATGAGCAACAACACCCCCAAACCTAAACTTTGCTTGTCCTCAAGCAAAAATCACAAAGCGACACGACAAGCAATCAACATGAAACACATATGGGGAATGCGGAGAGGGATAGATAAGGACAATTAAAAGATGGATAGATACAACCTTGTTTCCATGTAGTCCGCAAATGCCAAAGACAATCCAATGATCTACTAGCCTCTATCTTTTGTGGAAAGCACTAATGCTTAAAAAACAAAGAAGAGATTAGAAGATATGCTATGCAAACTCACATTGACATTTGAAATGATAAACAAGGATGTAAACACGGGGTAAGGGATTGATGCACAAATGAAGGAAAGGAGCAAGAACAAGTAAGGGAGTAAAAATCTAACCTACTAAGAATGAAAATAAACAAAAGAAAGCCTAAAATATAAAAAGGTAAGATAAACAAAAGCAATCTAATCTATTATGTACAAAGTAAGAATAAGTACAAGAAAACTAACCTACTATATACAAAGGCAAAGGCAAATAAATACAAGAAAAACAAGAAAAATATGAACAAGCCTAGGGTGCCTCCTAGTAGTGTTGGATTTAATGCCTCCAGTCAGGAGCCAATGTTAGAGTAAAACATGTTTAAAGTTGTGTGGCACAAATTGCCGAATAATCATCAAAGCACAGAACGTAGAGGGAAAAATGGTCATGCACTAAAGGTTGGGGCAATGAATGCATGATGCACCCTTTTTTAAGATCCCACCCCGAAATATCAAATGAGCATGTGGGTGCAAGTGTGAAATGAAGCATGCTCAAACGTGAAAAATCATGTCCCGATTGCTCTTTAATTAGCCACCCCATGGCCTTCTTCTCAAAATCAAGGGCTAAAAATACACCATCCTCGTGGGTTAAAGATAAGTCAAATACATGCAACATAAGAAACGCGTTTTCTAACCCTATATGAAAGTGTTCTATACAAGAAGGCATAAACATGAGCTCCAAAGAAGGAGGCTCAATAGAATGGGCAAGGGGGGTGAGAATGACATTGGGAGAAGCAAAAGCAAGGATAGTGGAATTGGATGTACTACACTCTTCTTCTCCACAAAATATAGAATTTTCAAGCTAGGACATTCTAACTCCTCACTAGGGGTGGATTCGATCTTAATGGGTTCTATTTCCATCAATGATTCATCAAACATCCAAAAAGACCCATAGATCATACTTCTAAGCACACCAATTTCTTTTTTATGTGTCTTCTTAGAGTTGTTATTCTTTTCAACATCGTGATTCTTAACTCCAAGAGACTTATCATCTAAAACCTCCAAAATTGATGTCTTGTTTTCCCCAGTAGATGACTTTAAACCTTCACTAGCTAAAGTCTCTTTAAATTCAGCAATACATTTATCACTAGTGGGTGTCATCTCACCATCATGCTCTTCACCAGGGGTAGGCACAAATGGAGGGGATAAAGGGGACTCAATAGATTCCTCATCATGTATGCATGAATGCTCAAGGGGAGAATGCGCGCTAAACTCCCTAAATGCCAACTCGGAATGCAATTAAGTACTATCAACATCAGATTCAGCCTCCATGTGTGTAGGTAATGTAGGAAGAGAGGGAAGGTTAGGTTCACGTGACTCATTAGGTGGTGACGAAAGCGCAAGAGGATAGGGTACTATTTCCTCTAAAACATAACCATAAGAGTCATTAAGAACCAAATTATCATTAACCTCATCTTCATCCTCACTATAAGATGTTATCTCTCCATCAACCTCTCTTTCTAGTTGTCTCTCCAATATATCATCATTTCCACCCCTAGTCATCTTATCGTTAGGTCTCATCTCTATCCCATCAACTCGTTCTAAAGGTATCTCAAAAGTCTCATTAATGAGTTGCATACTCTCAGCCATTCTCTTCAAGTGCTCTCCTAGAGATTTGGATTCTCGCTTAAAACTCTCTAGTTCCTCTTGATTAGATTGGAGGAGAGATTGGGATTGCTTAAGCATTTAATCTAGTTGCTCCGAGAGTATAGACATAACGGAAGAGGGTTCAACTGAGTGAAAAGGGTAGTCATGTTGAAAATCATTTTGCACATAACTATCAAAAAACTCGGGAGAGGAATGGGTGGAAAAAGAAGGGGTTGGAGGTGGACAATCGAAACTAGAAGGTGAATGGAATAAAGAGTTATCTTGACCCCATTGTGAAAATGCATGATGTTGCTCCCTAGAATCATGATAGCTAGATGTAGATTCATGCATGGGCGTATGATTGCTAGGGGCATAGGGCATAGGGCATTGCATGCAATCGGGGATAGGGGTGGAAAGTGGGACAAGCACTAGAAAAGTGAGCACGGCTTCCACAATGATTGCAATAACAAGAGTATGCATCCCTATAGTCATGATTACTAAATGAAGATGCATGAGATGTTGCATGACTATAGGGGTCATTAGTAGCACTAGCCTTAGGTGGGGAATTCTTGTGGGGACAGAAAACGGTAGGATGCATGAAACTTCCACACAAGCGACATGCATAAGGGACATGTTTGAGTGGTGGGGAAGAGGATACAAGTGACCACCAAGAAGCATTAGAATCAGTCATATTCAATGAATCACAAGTAAAACCTCTTCACAAAAAAAAATTTAATGTTTTATATATATTTTTTATTTTTTTCGAGATTTTTTTAATTAATTTTTTTTAATTTTCGAAAAATGGCAAGCAAGTAAAGATAGGGCACACGCAAGCAACCAATCGCAAACACAAAAGCTCGCAAAGAACCAATACCATGCCTCCCCGGCAACAGCGCCAAAACTTGATGCTTCTTTTTGCTAATTAAGCACTAAGCCTTAATTAAAAGACTGCAAGTGCACAGGTTGTGTAGTCTAATGTGCAAAAGCAAGGTCGATTCCTCAGGGAGGCGGGAAATGGGGAATGAAAGCTAAATGTGTGCCCTAGAAAACTAGAAAGAAGATAAGCTAAACTAAAAATTCATTTTGGTCATTTTAGATGTGAAGGGAGCTCAAAGTAAATTAAACGATTCTAAACAAACTAAATAAAATAAAGGTAAGAGAAAATAAGCAAGTAAAAAGGGAATTAACATAAGAAATAGGACAATGGGTGAAATCCGCTTAATTATGGGTGATTTAGGTATTAACTTTGCTATGGGATTACCTTTGATGGTTTTCTCTAAGAAGGTTGCTCTAAACTAGGAATCTAATCAACCTCTTCTACAATCCCTAGACTCAGTGCGGGTCTATCCCTAGGTGCTAGCTACCTAGAAGAATAGCATGGTCCTTATGAACTAGGGCACGGTTTAGCTAATTATGTTCCTAGGTGATGATAATTGGTCTGACCCTAGGTTCTAACTCATTGGCTCGGTTTAAAGCCAAGAACGAGGCTTCCTAAGGTCAATTAAGCTAGTGTGAAACCTATTGGCTGGGTTTAAAGCCAAAGGAGACTAAACTAGGCCTAATTACCAATGAAGAACCACCAATCATAGCATCACGCAAGCAGAATTTGACAATAAAGCACATCATACATGTTCTCGAGCATGGTACAAATGAATATAAAACATATTCTAGTCCGAAATACTTAGACATATTTAGGTCATACCAATTTACGCATTAGAATCCAACATGTATGTCATAAAAGCTAAAATTGATATTAAGGTATGTAAAAACACACATAGACATGTATAGCTACAAGACCCACTTCATGGTATCACTATATAAACATCTAGACATGCTCATACAATGATTTAGAAGTGTTAAATAGCAATCAAGCCTCTAAATATATATGTTCTTTCACCTAGGCATATCAACAAACACATAGACATGTATGTAAGTAGCCATTGAAGCATTAAAAGCAAACATATATATTAAACCATCAAAATCTCATAGCAAAGTAATACTCAATCAACCCATAATACAAGCCTCAATCACCCATAAAAGATCTATTCTAATATAGCGAAAACTAAGTACAAAAGGAGAAAGATAAACCTCCCTTTCATGCTTAGCTTTGCTTTTCAAATCCTTGTCTTGATCTTGCAATTACAAGTGTTAAAACCTTAATTACAAGCTTGGATCTAGGTGTATTTGTATGTGGTTTAGTGTGTGAGAGGTGGTTTTAGGTGGATTTTGGGTTTAGGAAAAATGGGTGTTTGATTTGGGTGTTCTCCCCCTTCAAAAAGGGCTTAAAAGTGACTTAAATAAAGCTTTCAACACGTCCAGCTGGGGGCCCAACCGGTCGTCCGACTTTGGGGCTAAGTTGTCCAGCCAAAATTGGCCCAGATTTTGATCTGGCCGGTCGACCGGCTAGGTCATTCGGCCTAGACAAAGGCTAAATGGTCTTGATAGTAAAATGATCATATCTTGCTCATTTTAGCTCCGATTCGCGCATTATTTTTTTCTATGCCTTTGTATCATTGTGGGGGATCTCCCAAGCCATCTTTTGCACCCTAAATCATATCCAAAATTTGCCCATGTCCTTTTTAGATTGCAAGATCCAAATTTGGCTCACGTTGCGCTAGGTTTCGCCTCGGTCGCTCTTTCTTTCGTCCGGCCACTTCCAGAAGAACTTTTCTTCATTCCTTTGCATCCAAAACACCCTTGGATTTGTTCCACACTTCAAGCACCCTCAATTAAGCTTCAATTATCTTTCTAAATCACACCTTAAACAAGAAACAAATACGCATTAGTGTAGCATTTAAGTCCTAACTTCAACTATGAACGTGTAAACTCTAATATGCACAAGTATGACCTAAATGCTATATTAATACATTAAATGAAGCTTAAAACACCTCAAAATAGATATAGAAATTCAATGCAAAACTGCACACGAAACCAACACATCACTAGGCTTTGGTTTTAAATCCAACCAATAGTTTGGGAGCTAGGGCAGGATTGGTCTAAGACACCTAAGTAGCTTTCTAGTCCCTCCTATGGCCTTTGGTACATAAGGACCACACCGTAGCTTTAAGTAGTGCACACTTAGGGACAGACCCGCATCAAGTCCTAGGGATTAACTAGGATACTAACTAGTGGCCTAGTAATAGAGCATCACTTAGATAAGCCAATGCCTTGAATCCCATAGCATAGAAGTAAAGAATCACCCATTTGCAAGTGTGAGTCACCCTAACAGCTTCGTGTTGATTGAATCCCTCTTAGATTAGATTAGTTCCAACTTTTCCTTTTCTATTTTCATAGTGTCATCTTTTTATTTTTCCTCTCAGCTCCCTATACTCCAAAAGTACAAAAACATGTTTAGCTTAGGTTTTTTTTTAGGTTTCTTCTAGAACATACTAGTATAGAATTTTTTTTTTGCGAGGTAAGAAAGTTTAGATTGCCGTAAATTTGTAAAGATACATCCTAAAACCCCTCAAATCATATGATACAACAATACTAATCAAATCTAGATTTGAGAGGCAAGAAAACAGCAAGGAAAAAATCAGAAGTGATACATGAAAAAAGCTAAAACATTCAACAAGGCAAAAAACAAGTAAGACAACAAGTTAAGTGTCCATATGTTCAGCCAAATGGTGCGATCTATCAAGCTTCTTCCTTCCTTGATCTTCCTTACTAGCTTCAGCCATAAGTTCCTCATCATTTCCTTTTAGATCAATCACACCAATGAGTTCAACATTTCTGTCTTCAAGAATTAGGTTACCTTTTCCAGCCAGAGAACCCATGTCATTCATCTTTCTAATGCTCTCCTTTTCAAAAGTAGAGTGGGGATCATTTTCTCCATTGTTTCTTGCTTGGAATTCTTCATTTGCTTGGTCGTTCTTGTCGCAGTCAACCTCGGCATCTAGAATCTCAAAGCTGTTAGATGAAGTTGCATGAGTGATGATTGTGTTGGATTTATTTTGCTACCTATTTTTGTTCTCCACAACTCTCCATACATTTGTATCATGAGTTCTCTTCATTACATTTGCTTTCTTTCTCTCAAGAGGTTTTTGAATTCCTCCAATGTTTTTGGGGCAACAGCCAAGGTTATGACCAATCACTTTGCAACTAGTGCATTTCGATGGCTTCCAAGTGTATTCAATATCAATCTTAGCCCAAGTACCATCTCTAAGACGAAAAAATGTATATTCCGGTAATTCTTTTTTCAAGATTGACCTCTGCACAAACACGTGCAAAACCAATAAATGTGCGAGATTGAGTAAGTGAGTCCATTTGAAGCAGTGTTCCAATGGTGCTAGCAATATAACCAAGCCCTCTTCTAGTCATTAAGCTCTAAGGAACATTCCTCAATTTCACCCAAAGTAGTATTTTATCCCAATCAAAGTTGAAAATTTAACCATCCATATCCCATTCCTAAGTAATAAAGGTCTAAAGTTAACATGCCATAATTCCTCAAGAACTTTGTTACAAGCTTCTTCATTCTCAAATTGAAAAACGAAAAGGCCATTAGAACAAGATTTAATCTCCACATTACCAAAATTTTTCCAATGGTAATCAACAAACTTCCTTATCAAGAAAAAAGGTGGAGGTCTCTCAAGAAATTGACCAAGTAAGCAATGCCTCCAACAATTATCCCCTTTCACAAAAAATCCTCGGGTGGGATGGCACCCCAAGAATTTTCATAAGCAATAGGTTCAAAGTATTCAAGTTTGAGTGGATCATCGATCATACCAAGATAATTGAGCCTCCAATTTGTGTTTCTAGCCCATGCATTTGGTGGAGTCCGAGACCCCTTGGTTCCGTTTCCATGCTGAACTTGCTCATGTTGATTTTGATTGAAGTTGTTGTTCGGGTGTGTTGGAGCTGAGTGTATTTGCAAGTTAGTTCGGGTATCAAACTGTTGCTCATTTTGTTTAGATGCTTTCTTGGCATTTTGTGTTGAGTTGGCAGCCACATGTACATAGTCCTCTTGTTAAGATGGCGTGGGGTCTTTAACAAGAAAAGCCTTGGAATTTCAGGCTAAAAGGGGTGGAAAATTTTCATTTGTAACAAGTAGATTTTCATTTTGTTTACATAGAATTCCTTCCACATCTTAAGCCTTCTTGTGGTTCGACACCCGTACTTGTACACACTATATTGCACGATCCGTCCGCTTACAGGTCATTTAGAGCTTGCACCTTTGAGGTACATCAAAATCCAAAAGGGCACATAGACTTTGCTATTGCACATGCATGTCCTCGGCTCCAGAAGACATACTCACGATGGTCATGTCTAATATGTGATGCATGCATTAGAAGCGAAGTCTGGAAAGACCCTTCAATAAACTAGGTAGATCACCCCTATCGGGAGACTCGCCCACTATAACCTTATCTCAGTAGAATGCCCGACAATACTATCCAGCTATGGACATCTTTATGATATATCCAAAATTAGACTTGTACCTACTATGCATCCAGCTTTGCTGCATACCCAAGTCATTGGACCATATCATTGGACCTTTACACAATGTATCACACATATATACCAGAGATAATATATATAAGAAGTACTCAAAAATATAAACAACAACCAAAGGTCTAGTCCAATATTCGTGTACAAGTGGTCTTTAGGGCATATAATTCCAACAATCTGTCACTTACACTGAAGATCACTCTTATGAACCTAACACCTGTACACTCTACATGTGTGGCAAACACTCTCTCTAGAAGAGTCTTCATGAATGGGTCCACTAAGTTCTCAACTGAAGCATTCTTCTCCACCACTATGTCACCTCTCTAAATGAACTCTTGGATCAAGTGGTATCTCCTCTCAATATGCTTGCCTTTACTTTGATTCCTAGGTTTTTTCCACTATGTAATAGTTGTGATACTATCACAGTAGAAGATAATGGGTCTCTATCTAGGTCAATGAGGAACGTCTTCATCCATATGGCCTCCTTTGCAGTCTCTGACGCTGCTACGTACTCTGCTTCTATGGTCAAGTCTATGATGCATTACTGCTTCACACTCTTCCATGAAATTGCACCTCCTAATAAAGTAAAAACAAAGACATAAGTAGACCTCATGGGATCTCTGTTTGACTCGAAGTCTGATTCCATGTAGGCCAATGGTACTAGATCATCTACACGGTATTCCAACATATATTTCTTAGTTCTCTAAAGAAACTTGAATATTTGCTTGACTACTGTCTAGTGATCGGGTCTAGGGTTTGACTGGTATCTATTAACCATGCCAACAACATAACAGATATTTGGCCTGGTACACATCATGGAATATATAAGGTTTCCAACTGCCAAAGCATAAGGGACCTTCTTCATATTCTCTATCTCCTCATGTGTCAAGGATATTGGTCTTAAGATAGAGTAACTCCATGTCAAGAAGGCAAAAGACCTTTCTTGGAGTTTGCCATGTTATACCTTACCTCTATGTAGAAAGCTTGGAAGAACACAAGCCTCCTGTCATTTCGGTATCGTATAATCTTGATCCCATGAACAAAGCTTGCTTCTCCTAGATCCTTCATGTGAGATTGAGAAGACAACCAAACCTTTATGAATGGTAGCATCCTCACATCAATCCCAATCAATAAGATGTCATCGACAAACAGAACTAGCAAAGCTAAAGTGTTCTCGTTGCGCCTCTTGTGCATATATGGTTCATCAATGTTTTGCTCAAAGCCAAAGAACTTGATTGCATGATCAAACTTGATGTTCCATGCCCTAGATGCTTGCTTAAGCCCATAAATGGACTTCTTAAGCTTACACATCAAATGTTCATGGCTTGCTACAATGTATCCTTCTGGCTGGGTCATATAAATGGACTCACTAAGCTCTTTGTAAAGAAAAGCTATCTTGATATCCATTTGCCATATCTCGTAGTCATAATGACAAATAATGGCTAGAAGTATCCTAATAGACTTAAACATGGCTACTGGTGAGAAGGTTTCCTTGTTATTGATACGTTGTTTCTAGGTATAACCCTTGGCTACCAATGTCGTTTTGAAGGTTTCAACGTTTCCATTAGCTCCTTTCTTCCTCTTATAGACCCACTTACACCCTAGGGATTTTACCTCTTCAGGTGCTTCTACAAGCTCCTAAACATTGTAAGAGTACATAGACTTCAACTCATAATCCATTGACTTGTGCCACTGGTTATCATCTATATCAAAATTGCTTCATTGTAACTACTGGAATCCTTAACCTGATCCTTTTTTAAAGTCTCAAAGTACTCCTCATAGTATCTATTAGGTTATCTCGGAATCCTCCCACTACAATGAGGCTCTGATGTACTAGTAGCAACTAGTTGCCTTTCTTTTTCCATAACACAGGTGCTTCGAAAGACTTATTAGAAATCTCCTCAAGAATAACTCCAGATTTTGGTTTTTTTTGGATTACCATATCATTTTCCAAGTCTTTAGCATGTGTGCTTATAAGCACCTTTTGCTTCTTAGGATTATAGGAGATCCTATCTCTTGTTCTTTTAGGATACCCAATGAAATAGCACAGTTCTGACCTAGGTTCCCACTTTGTAGTAAAGCTACTTAGTACATAAGTTGGACATCCCCAAATGCGTAAAAAACTTTATCTAAGCTCACACCCCATCCACATCCCTTTTGGTGTCTTAGGCACTGACTTTGATGGTACTAAGTTTAGAATAAATATAGCTTTCTATTAGGCATACCCCCAAAAGGATATAGGTAATGATACATAAGATATCATCAACTTCACAATCTCTAAGAGGGTACAATTGCTTATTTTCACCATACCATTCTGCTGATGAGTGCTTGGTGCAGTCAACTGCACCATAATCCATTGTTGTTTGAGATAATCCTGAATTCAACCGAAAGGTATTTGCTACCACGATCAGACCGAATAGATTTGATTTGTTTATCTAATTTTCACTCTACCTTAGCCTTAAATTCCTTGAATTTCTCAAAGGATTTAGATTTGCGTCGCATTAGATAAACATAACCATATCTAGAGTAATCATCTGTAAACGTAATAAAGTACTCATAACCTCCATGACTAGTGTACTCATAGGACCACATACATCATTATGCATCAATTCCAATACCTCGTCCACCTCCATCTGCTAGAAGAGAGTGACCTTTTGGTCATCTTCCCCTTAAGAAAGGAAACACACTAAGGTAGATCCTTGAGATCCAATGAGCTAAGAGGCCTGATGTCTCCCCAGAGGTGCAAGCCCTAAAGACCCACAAGCATATGAATCATTGCAATATAGTGTGTGTGATAATGGGTGTCGAACTACAGGAAGGCTATTGCGTGGAAAGGATCTTATGCTTGTGTGTTCTAGAAAATGCCTAAAAAGAAACCTACGCTAACCATCTTTTTGTACTTTCTAGATTTAATGGGAACTCAAGGAAAGAAAATTAAACTAAAGTATATGAAATGGAAAAAGAAAGTGGTGAGACAAACTAACTTTAAGGGAACTTAACTATTGGAAAGGGGTTAAGGTGACTTATGCGTGCTAACAGGTAATTCTAGACGCTTATGCTATGGCATTATGGGAAATGACTTAACTATGGGAAGCTCTTTAACTTGTCGGTAACTAGTGGCCTAATTTATCCCTAGGACTTGGTGCAGGTCTGTCCCTAGGCGTGCACTCCTAGAGTTACGGTATGGTCCTTATGACCTAGGGCCATAGGAGGGACTAAAAGGCTTCCTGAGTGACCTAGAATGAACCTACCCTAGTTCCTAAACCATTGGCCAGATTTAAAACCAAGACCTAGGGTTACTAAGGTCAACTAAACCTACCCGAACTCCTATTAGCTAAATTTAAAGCTAAAGAAGACTCGATCTAGGCTAGTCCTAAGTTGTACCGTCATTCTAGGGTCACTATAGCGGGATTTGGCCTATGTGTGCAATCTTACATGTTCTATGCTAAGGTGTTGCGAATATATAGACCTATAAAACTACTGAACATTGTAATGCTCAAATTACACCATTAATAGAAATAAGGTACCAACATGTAGGCATTATTAAAGTTTTATTCACTACTAAGCATGCTATTACTCACATAGACATGAACAAAGCAATACCCACTTCATATAATCCACAAATAAACATATAGATATGATTATTAGATGGATTAGAGATGTTTAGTGGCAAATAAACTCCAATTTATATACATACTACTCACATAGGCATTTAATCAAGCATATAGACATATGTTGAGTAAAAGCCATTGAATAAAAAAAACACAGTATTTATATATATATATATTTATAAGCTGTAAAAATCCCATAACATAAGAGTGTTAAATGAAGCCATTACACAAGCTAAATCATCCTAATCAAGTTTACTCAAACATGAATGAAAATAGGATAAAAGAACAATGAGTGAACTCCTCTTCCATCCTACCTATTCTTGTACAATTCCTGAGCAAATCTTTCTCCAAAGTTGTTAAATCACTCCAAACATGCTTGAATCCAAGTGGGTAAATGTGTGAGAGTGTGTGTGTGTGAGGTGGGTGAAGTAAGGTTTTATGTGTGTGAAAGGGGGTAAGGAATGGGTGTGAAAATTGGTCACTTATCCCCTCAAAAATTTGTTGAAAAATGCCTTAAATAGGGTTTTATTGTTAGGATTAATATGCCCTCAAGCTCACTTGTATATGATATTTTGGATATTAAATAATGTATAATCATTTTGTTAAATGGCATTATGAGTTTGTTACATATTCTCTCTAGAATGTTTTATTGATGTATCTATAACGGTCCCTTGAATTGAACTAATGACTTGGGTACGCAGTGAGGCTAGATGCACAGTAGGTCCAAGTCAAGATTTAGTCACATCATAAATTGAGTCGGTAACCAAATGGTAGTGTTGGGCACTCTACTGGGATAAGTTTATATTGAGCAAGTCTCCTTGTTGAAGGTGATCTACCAAGGTCATTGAAGGACTTTTTGAATTTGTCTCGATAGTACGTGTATCACGTATTAGACAGGACCATTGTGAGTATATTTTCTAGAGGCGTACTATCAAAGAAAGAAAACAAGACATTCACTACTACTAAATGATCATTGATGTAAATCTTCAGCATATATGCATGAACTAATGAAGTTAGGGTTTGGTACTTTGATTCACTTTGGGTGAGATCTTACTTTATTAGGATCAACAGCCTCGTGTGTTGAGTGCCAAGTTTTAATTAATAAGGACATGCATACGCAATATGGAATCTATGTGCCCCCCTTTGGGATTAACCGAATTTATCATCCGAATCTAGATCTAGTAATACTACCTTTATGGGAATATCAATCATATGGCTTGAGGGTCGCTCCCAAGATCAAGAGATTCCATGACCAAGGATGGTTGGCAATAGGACAAGAGACCCAAAAGAAAAGATGGAGCTAAGGAGGTGATAATACACGGGCCAAAGGATCGGCCTTAGTTGTGGGTATACATAGAGGGGCATTATGATTGATTGCTTAGTAGGTCAAAGACAAAGTTCACGTTCTTTTGAGATAAGCTTTTGAGTAATAGCAATTATTCTTGGAGTGCAACTTTGATCTTACGATGGAATAGATCGGAGTTAAAAATAATTATTATTATGTCACCTAGATCGAGCAAGGACATCTTTTATTATTTTTGGAAGCCAAGGTTAATCGTGTCTTCTTGGTCCCTCCCCTAGTTGAAATGACTTTGGGAGTAATCTTGAAAGAGCAAATTCCATATTGTGGTAGTAGCCTTATTGGGGCAAAGTTTGAAATTGGGTTTGGGCTTTCTTTGTAGTCCAAGATAACTTAATTGGGCTTGGATGGTTTCTTATTAGGCTTGGGCCTCCACATGGATTATGGACTATGTGTTGGGCTTGGATTGTGGGCTTGGCACAATCTTTCAAGACATGTGCTAGAAAGTTACTACAAGAAAAATTCAAATTGTACAAGTAACTTCCATGACATATGGCAAATATTTACTACTAGGAAAGAGTTTCCCACATGGAAAGTTTAGAAGGTTTAGGTGCCAAACTTTTCCTATAAATAGTCAAGACCTTAAACCATTTCTAGCATAAAAAAAAATTTCTAGTTGATCTCTTCCATTTTGGTAAGAGAATACTACAACACATAATACACACTTATTAAGTGGTTTTTTTGCTCTAGATTTTCAAGAGTATATTACTTTGCTTCTTCCCATACAAGAAGCTATTCTCTTAAGATAAGTCTCTTTAACCATAGGGAAGAAGACTAGGGAGTTGCATATTGCGACACCCTTATAGTAAAATTTTTTAGTGGCCTTGTTCGTGAGCGGGATCAAAGCTCATGATGGTTTTAGCTTCATCAAAGGCCTCACGCTTCAAGAGGTTAGCTTTACATATTTTGCAAATACTAGTTATGCTCTATATGTTCTTAAGCATATTCTTGTTTGTGTTATTGTTAGGATTAGTATGCCCTAAAGCTCACTTGTATATAACATTTTGGATGTTAAACAATGTATACTTATTTTGTTAAATAACATTATGAGTTCCTTACATATTATCTCTGGCATGTTTTATTGATGCTTGTATTAAGGTCCCTTGACTTGAACTGATGACTTGGGTGTGTACTGAGGCTGGACGCACAATAGGTCCAAGTCTAGATTTAGTCACATCATAAATTGAGTCCATAACTGAATGGTAGTGTCGAGCACTCTATCGAGATAAGGTTATATTGAGCAAATCTCCTCGTTGAGAGTGATCTACCTGGTCATCGGAGGACTTTCTGGATTTGTCTCAATAGTAGGTGTGTCATGTATTTGACAGGACAATTGTGACTAAGTTTTCTAGAGACGTACTATCAAAGGAAGAAAACAAGATACTCACTGCTACTAAATGATCATTGCTCTTAATCTTGACCATATATGGATGAACTAATGAAGTTAGTGTTTGGTACTTTGATTCACTCTGGGTGAGATCTTACTTTACTAGGATCAACAGCCTTGTGCATTGAGTACTAAGTTCTAATTAATTGGAACATGCATATACATTATGGAATCTTTGTGCCCCATTTGGGATTGTCCATATTTATCACCTGAATCTCGAACTACTGATACTACCTTTTTGGGTGTATCGGTCATATGTCTTGAAGGTCGCTCCCTAGATCAAGAGATTCCATGACCAAAGATGGTTGGCAATAGGACAAAGACCCAAAAGAAAAGATACAGCTAAGGAGGTGATAGTACACAGGGTAAGGGACCGGCCTTAGTTGTAGGTATACATAGAAGGGCATTATGATTGGTTATTTAGTAGGTCAAAGACAAAGTTCACATTCTTTTGTGATAAGCTTTTGGATAATAGGAATTATTCTTGGAGTGCAACTTTGATCTTATAGTGGAACGAATCGAAGTTAGAAATAATTATTATGTCACCTAGATCGGGCAAGGACATTTTTTATTATTTTTGGAAGCCAAGGTTAATTGTGTCTTCTTGGTCCCTTCTCTAGTTGAAATGACTTTGAGAGAGTAATCTTAAAAGATCAAATTTTACATTATGGTAATAGCCTTATTGGGCGAAAGCTTGGAATTGGGTTTGGGCTTTCTTTATAGTCCAAGATAACCTAATTGGGCTTGGATGGTCTCTTATTAGGCTTGGGCCTTCACATGGATTATGGACTATATGTTGGGCTTGGATTATGGGCTTGGCCCAATCTTCTAAGACATGTGCTAGAAAGTTACTACAAAAAGAATTCAAATTGTACAAGTAATTTCCATGACATGTGGCAAACATTTATTACTAGGAAAAAGTTTCCCACATGGAAAGTTTTCAATGTTTAGATGCCAAACTTTTTCTATAAATAGGCAAGACCTTAAACCATTTCTAGCATCGAAAAAATTTTGTAGTTCATCTCTTCCATTTTGGCAAGAGAATACTACAACACATAGTACACACTTATTATGTGTGTGTGTGTGTTTTCTTTTTTTTGCTTTAGATTTTCAAGAGCATATTACTTTGCTTCTTCCTACACAAGAGGCTATTCTCTCAAGAAAAGTCTCTTTAACTATAGGGAAGAAGACTAGGGAATTGCATATTGTGACACCCTTATAGTAAATTTTTTTTTGTGGCCTTATTCATGAGCGAGAACAAAGCTTGTGATTATTTTAGCTTCATCAAAGGCCCTACGTTTCAAGAGGTTAGCTTTACATATTTTGCAAATACTAGTTATGTTCTATATGTTCTTAAGCATGTTCTTGTGTGTGTTATGTTGTTATTTTATTTTCCAAGCATGTTTTCTTAGTAGTATTTTTTTTAAAAATATGGACTAGGATAGACCACATGTAATATTATCGATCCTATAGTTATGTGGTTATTTTATTTTCCTAGCTTGTTTTCTTGATAGAAATTTTTAAAAATATGGAATAGGATAGACCACATGTAATATTATCAATTCTACAATTGGTATCAGAGCTTAGGCTCACATACAACATGCTTAGACTATGCAAGAATATTGTATTTGCGTAAATATGTTAGTCATCTTGTGAGTGGCAAGATTAGGAAATATTGTGTTGCATATACTTGTGGTTTTATGCTTGTATGTGCAGGTGATATAAAATCCTCTTGATGGTTCATATGTATGCATGATAGAGTTTCATGTACGGTCAACAAAGCTTGGCCATAGGCAATTTCATGTATAGATCTTTATGGTTATTACTTGTAGCTTCATTTAAAAGGAGCATACAATGTTTTGATATCTTTATAATATTTCTTTTGTGATTGTAAGCTTATATTAGCAATAGCAAAATATATTATTACTGTAATATTTAAAGACCAAAGGACAGAAGCAAGGAAAAATAGCATACAGGAGCAAATAAGTCTCAGCCGGTCGAGTTCGCTGATTGACTAGCCTTGGCAGAAATTGCAACAAAGATTGTTGTTTTGTGTTTTTGAACTGAAGATTGCAGGGAGCCATGAAAGAGGGATTCTAACATATTTTGGTGGATGTTTATAATGCATTGATATATGTTTTAACATATTTGCGTAAGCATAAACATGATTACCACCTAGAAATATGTCCACTCATTAGGTTTTTAAAATTGGTCAATGCTATGTGTTAATTTCTAAGAGATAGTTAAGTTCATTTAAATGAGATTGGCTTAGACAAGATAATTGTAAGAAATTACGTCTAAAGATGCCATTGAATCTCATGACAAAAATGAAAAACTTAACTTGAGATTTACAACATGACAACCTAAGTGTCCATACACCCAGATTTACGTAAATATTCTATTATGGTATTGCAATGCTTTAGTAACACAAAGGGGATTCGCAAAAACCAAAGTGTTTCACAAATTCAAAGCGTGTTTAGATCTAAAAAAAAAGCAAGAATACCAAAAATAGAGAAAACCCTTATGTTAAAATATTGAGTGGGAGAGAAGACTAGAAATACCCCACGACTTTCCATATCCGATTCACACTAATGGTAAATGTCATTAACTTCTCCATCAGAGGGTGACATTTTATCAAGATTTAGCAAGGTGAATTTAAAATGTTTATTCAAAAGGGTGTTAGTGAGTTTAGCCATCCTATCAGTGAAATTCTTCACTAAAGATCGTCTCACACAACATTGATTGAAGTCACTACCCCATGGGAGGGCTTAAATCAAGAATGTTATGGCAAATGAACATAAGAAATGGGTATACACTCAACTTATATGGTAGGTTCGGCAATCCCATCGATAGAGTTTGCTATCAGTTTAAGAAGCCAAATGAAACAGTGATTGAATTGTTCAATTGGATCATATCAAGATAATTGTTAATTGAAATAAGCGGTGGTGCCTAACTTAATGTTCATAGATTCGGCCATCCCATTGGTGGAGTTCTTGTGAAAACGTTGAGACACTGTTACATCGAGAAGTTTAAGGGTTAATCTACTCAAAGGCAAATGATGTAAAAGTACTTGTATGTTTTATTTCCAAAGATAGTATACATATTATACATGCATCAATTCCATATTCATAAAATAATTATGATTTTATTATTGTATATCCACAAAAATGTCTTCGTTCAGTCCACTAGCTACAATTCTCAAAGAGCACAAGCTCACTGGACCAAATTTTGTGGACTGGGAACGAAACTTGGACATAGTACTCACTGCAGAAGAGTCCAAGGATGTCCTAACAACTCCTTGTCCTGTTGTGAGCGTAAACTCTTCTGAAGCCAAAAAGATGCTGAGGCAAAATGGCAGAAAGCCAATAGTATGGCTAAGTGCTATATGATGGCTTCTATGTCAGATATTTTGCAGAGCAAGCATCATCATCTGGAAACTGCAAAAGAAATCATTACCCTATTATCTCTTATGTTTGCCTATAAGAGTAAGCACACAAAGCAAGGTGCTCTTAGAGAAATTATGAATCAAAGGATGGCAGAAGGAGCATATGCTCAAAATGATGGGTTACTTTAATATTATCGAGATCTTAGGGGCAAACATAGATGAACAGTCAACGGTAGACATGATTTCGGAGACTCTACCACAATCTTACACCCAGTTCAAGCTTAATTATAATATGGGCAAGATGAACATGGATATGACAAAATTAATGAAAAAGTTCCTAGCTGCAGAAGCCATAATGAAAAATAAGGGCCACGTAAACATAGTTGAAGCATCCACTTCTAGACTTAACCCGAAATGGAAAAAGTTCAAAGGAAAGAGGAAGCAAAAACGTGGTCAAGGGAAAAAGAAGAAAAATGGTGAATAGCCTAAACAATTAACAGGTGAAAAGCCCAAAGGCAAATGCTTTAAGTGTGACAAAAAAGGGCACTGTAAAAGGGATTGCCTGAAGTACCTGGCATGAGGCCAGATAGGTACACCTCTTGTGTTCTACATTGAAACTTGTTTAGTGGTTGATTCTATTGATTCTTGGATTGTAGACTCTAGAGCCACTAACCATATTTTCAATTCTTTGCATTGGTTTCAGGAAATAAAGGAGCTAGCTAAAGAGAAATTTGCTCTGAGGATGGGTAACGGAGCAAAAGTGTGGGCTACTGTAGTGGGAGGAATGTGCTTAAATTTTCCATGTAATAGAAAGTTATTTTTTAACAATGCTTATTATGTTCCGGATGTACGTAAAAACTTTATCTTTGTTTCGCAGTTAATATTAGACAGTTTTTGCATTAGTTTCCATTCTGGTGTTGATATCAGTAGAGATGGAAATATTATCTGTTCCGGTAGCATGCATGATAAATTATTCTATATGAAACCTATTACAAATTCACTGCATAATATAGAACGAACTAATTCTTGGAAAAGAAAGGTTTCTTCGACCAATGATACTTACCTTTGACACCTACGCTTAGGACGTATTAGTCCAAACCGAATTCGGAGATTAGTCGAGGATGGATATCTTAGCTTATTAGATCTCGAAGATCTATCTCCGTGTGAATCTTGCCTCGAAAGAAAGATGACCAAACGGTCATTTTCTTCTAGGGGAGAAAGGGACAAAGAAGTATTGGAATCAGTTCATATCGATGTGTGTGGTCTTATGAGTAAACCAGCACGAGGAGGTTTTGAGTATTTCATTACCTTTACTAAAGGTTACTCTAGGTATGGATATGTATATCTGATGCGACGCAAGTCTAAATGCTTTGAGAAATTCAAAAAGTTCAAGGCTGAAGCGGAGCGGAAATTAGATAAACATATAAAAGCCCTTCAGTCTGATCGAGGTGGTGAATACTTCTTCAGTGAGTTTAGAGACTATCTTACACAAGAAGGAATTGTGTGTCAATTGACTACACCAGGGACTCCCTAGCATAATCGTGTAGCAGAGAGAAGAAATTGCATCCTATTAGATATGATTAGGTCAATGATGAGTCATGCATTATTACCTTTATCATTTTAGGGGTATGCCCTTGAGACAGTAGCACATATCTTGAACTTAGTGACCTCTAAATCAGTACCTAGGACACCACAAGAAATGTGGACTGGGCGTAAGCCTAGTTTAAATCATCTCCACATTTGGGGTTGTCCAGCTTATGTACTTAATAGTAATGCTTCAAAGTTTGACCCAAGATCTGAGTTGTGCTATTTTATTAGGTATCCTAAAGGAACCAGAAATGGGATCTTTTATAATCCTAAGGAGCAAAAGGTGTTTATAAGTACCCATGCTAAATACTTAGACAATGGTGAAATGATCCAAAAACACCTGATTTTGAAGTTGTTCTAGAAGAGATTTCTCAAGAATCTCCAGTAACATTTGTGGTAACTGTAAATGAAAAGGAACAGCATATTACACCTAACATATCGAAGCCTCGTTGTATTAGGAGGATATCTAAGCCTCCTGATAGATACTATGGAGAGTCCTTTCAAACTTCTTCAGAAGATCAAGTGGTGTATCCTGCAAGTTATGATGAAGTAGTTTCTGACATTAATGTCAACCAATGGCATGAGGTAATGGATTTAGAGTTAGAATCTATGTATTTTAACAAAGTCTAGGATCTTGTAATTGCACCTAAAGGGGTAAAACCTATAGGGTGCAATTGGGTGTACAAGAGGAAAAGAGAAATTGATGAAAAAGTTGAAACATTTAAAACAAGGTTGGTGGCGAAAGGTTATACTCAGAAAGAAGGGATCGATTATGAGGAAACTTTCTTACCATTAGCCATGCTTAAATCCATTAGGATACTTCTTGCCATTGCATGTCATTATGACTACGAGATATGGCAAATGGACGTTAAGACAGCTTTTCTTAACAGAGAGCTTGACAAGACCACTTACATGACACAACCAGATGGATATGTTGCCAAAGGCCAGGAACATATGATTTGTAAGTTAAAAAAGTCCATTTATGGATTAAAGCAGGCATCTAGAGCATGGAACATCAAATTTGATCTTGCAATTAAATCTTATGGTTTTGATCAAAATATTGATGAACCTTGCATGTATAAAAGGCATAATGGAAATGTTATAGCTTTTTTGGTTCTGTATGTGGATGATATCCTACTTATTGGAAATGATGTAGGGATGTTATCATTCATCAAGGTTTCGCTTTCTACTCAATTTCAAATGAACGGTTTAGGAGAAGCTAGTCATGTTCTAGGCATCAAGTTTATGCGAGATTGTAAGAAAAGAAGGCTAGCCCGATCTCAAGCATCATTTATTGAGAAAATATTGAATAGGTTTAACATGCAAAACTCTAAGAAGGCTTCATTATCTTCTAGACATAGAGTTTATCTATCTCGAGATCAATGTCCTAAAACACTGGAGGAGATGGAGAGCATGAAATGAGTTCCTTATGCTATGGTAGTTGGAAGCCTCATGTATGTTATGTTATGTACTAGACCAGATATCTGCTTTGTTGTTGGCATAGTTAGTAGATATCAGTCAAACCCCGGACCAGCACATTGGGTCACGGTTAAGCATATATTCAAGTTCCTGCAAGGGATGATCTAACGCCATTAGCCTATACAAACTCGGATTTCTAGTCCGACAGAGATTCTAGGAAGTCTACTTCTGGATATGTTTTCACTCTATTAGGAGGAGGTATTTCATGGAGAAGTGTGAGGCAAAATTATATTGCTGACTCTACCATGAAGGCTGAATATGTAGCAGCATCTGAGGCTGTGAAAGAGGCGGTATGGCTAAGAAAGTTCCTTTTAGACCTAGAGGTTGTGTCGGCAGTTCACAGACCGATAACGTTGTATTGTGACAACAACGGTATTGTTTCACAGCGCAAAGAGACCAGGAATCACAAAAAGGGTAAACACATTGAAAGGAAATATCATTTGATTCGTGAGTTTGTCCAGAGAGAAGATGTTATAGTTGAAAAGATAGCTTCAACAGAAAACCTGGCAGACCCATTTATAAAGACTCTTTCAGAGAAAAAGTTTACCACACATTTGAAGTCTATGGGTATTAGGTTGTGCAGAAGTGATCTTTAGTGCAAGTGGGAGATTGTTATGACTAGCATGCCCTAAAGCTTACTTGTATATGACATTTTGGATGGTAAACAATGTATAATCATTTTGTTAAATGGCATTATGAGTTTCTTACGTATTATCTCTGGTATGTTTTATTGGTGTATATATAATGATCCCTTGACTTGAACTAATGACTTAGGTGCGTAGTGAGGCTGGACGCACAGTAGGTTCAAGTCTAGATTTACCCACGTCATAAATTGAGTCCATAAATGAATGGTAGTGTTGGGCACTTTACCGGGATAAGGTTATGTTGAGCAAGTCTCTTCGCTGAGGGTGATCTACCTAGGTCATTGGAGGACTTTCCGGATTTGTCTCAATAGTAGGTGTGTCATGTATTTGACAGGACAATTGTGAGTATGTTTTTTAGAGACGTACTATCAAAGGAAGAAAACAAGATACTCACTGCTACAAAATGATCATTGCTCTTAATCTTGACCATATGTGGATGAACTGATGAAGTTAGGGTTTGGTACTTTGATTCACTTTGGGTGAGATCTTACTTTATTAGGATCAATAGCGTCATGTGTTGAGTGCCAAGTTCTAATTAATTATTACATTCATATGCAATATGAAATCTATCTGCCCCCTTTTGGATTGTCCAAATTTATCATCTAAATCTAGATCTAGTGATACTACCTTTATAAGTATATCGGTCATATGGCTTAAGGGTTGCTCTCGAGATCAAGAGATTCCATGACCAAGGATGGTTGGCAATAGGACAAGAAAGACAAAAGAAAAGATGCAGCTAAGGAGGTGATAGTACATAGGTCAAAGGACCAACCTTAGTTATGGGTATAGATAGAGGGGCATTATGATCGATTCTTTAGTAGGTCAAAGACAAAGTTCACATTCTTTTGTGATAAGCTTTTGGGTAATAGCAATTATTCTTGGAGTGCAACTTTGATCTTATGGTGGAATAGATCGGAGTTAAAAATAATTATTATTATGTTACCTAGATCGGGCAAGGACATTTTTTATTATTTTTGGAAGCCAAGGTTAATTGTCTTCTTGGTCTCTTCCCTAGTTGAAATGACTTTGAGAGATTAACCTTGAAAGAACAAATTCCATATTGTGGTAGTAGCCTTATTGAGGCAAAGCTTAGAATTAGGTTTGGGCTTTCTTTGCAGTCCAAGATAACCTAATTGGGCTTGGATGGTTTCTTATTGGGATTAGGCCTCCACATGGATTATGGACTATGTGTTGGGCTTGGATTGTGGGCTTGGCCCAATCTTTCGAGACATGTGCTAGAAAGTTACTACAAGAAAAGTTCAAATTGTACAAGTAACTTCCATGACATGTGGCAAACATTTACTACTAGGAAAAAGTTTCCCACATGGAAAGTTTACAAGGTTTTAGATGCCAAATCTTTCCTATAAATAGGCAAGACCTTAAACCATTTCTAGCATCAAAAAATTTTGTAGTTGATCTCTTCCATTTTGGCGAGAGATACTACAACACATAGTACATACTTATTGTGTGGTTTTTTTGCTCTAGATTTTCAAGAGTATAATACTTTGCTTCTTCCTATACAAGAGACTATTCTCTTAAGATAAGTCTCTTTAACCATAGGGAAGAAGACTAGGGAGTTGCATATTGCGACACCCTTATAGTAAAATTTTTTGTTGGCCTTGTTTGTGAGCGGGAACAAAGCTCGTAACGGTTTTAGCTTCATCAAAGGCCCCACACTTCAAGAGGTTATGTTACATATTTTGCAAATACTAGTTATGTTGTATATGTTCTTAAACTTGTTCTTGTGTGTGTTATGTCATTATTTTATTTTCCTAGCATGTTTTTCTTGGTATAATTTTTTAAAAATATGGACTACGATAGACTACATATAATATCATCGATCCTACGTTTGTTGCTCAGGGTCGGGGCCTTGTTGGGGGATCAGCCGAGGGCTAGGTTGACTAGCCTAAAATTGTGTGGTCTCTGATCTGATTGGGGGACTTGGCCGGTCGATCAGCCTTGGGTTGAGTTCAGCCGGCCTCCCCCAGATTATGCACCAATCTTGCTTCTCGCGAGCTTGTTTCGCCTCGATAGCTGTTTTCTTCGCTCGATCGCTTCCAAGTGCATTCTTCAAGCTTCTTTCACATTCTAAACATCTTGAGCTTGGCTCTTTCATCAATTTATCATCAATTCAAGTCCTAAGCTTTGATCTAAATTTCACCTAACACAAGAATTAAGCGCGCATTAGTGTAGTATTTATGTTCTAAACTTTACTATGAACATTTGTAGCCTGTATAAGTATGGTATAAATACAACATAGACACACCTAATAAAGCACAAGAACACCTCAAGCAAATATATAAATTCCATACAAGCACACATATGATCACAACATATAAACACCCCCAAATCTTCTCCTTGCTTCTCCCCAAGCAAGTCCAAACCTAAGTCTATCTCAAGGATGATAAAAGGTTTGCCTAAGGGATTGACTCACTATCAAGGTGAATCTAAGGAGCATGAAAAGGTCATTCCTATTGTAGAGATGTCCTCAAACCTCTTTGGATCCTCTTTTTACTCATAAAGGGACTCTATCTTGTAGGAAATTCCCGAGCAGCCATACCACCACAAGCCTAGGATTCTCATACACATACACGGGGTGTTGATATTTCGTGCCCCCTCAACTAACATGGCCTTCCTAACATACTAAACCCTCAAAGATAAGGAGAGGAAGAATATACAAACACCATGGCTCACAAGCTGACATAAAGAGCCTTGTTCACATTACAATGAAAGAACGAAGGAAGTAGCTTGTGCTAAGATGACATTGTGTAACTTGAGCACTTATTCAATAAAATTTTTGGTGCCTTTGGCTTTTTCTCTTTTTCATTTTTTTGATTTTTCACCTTTTTCCATCTTTTTGCACTTTTTTGCCTTTTTTATTTATTATTTTTTTTTTCGCATTTTTGCATCTCATTACAAAACAAAAAGAAAAGAAAAAGAAAGGCTAAGGAACATAAAAATGAACCAATCAAGGAAAGGGGCACTCCTATCAACAACCATTTTCAACCACTCTTTCTAACCAAGCCATTGGGCAGATATAAGGTGTATTGTTAAAGACACTCACTCTCCACAACTTTCAAGGGCATCCCCTACAAAACTCGGATATCCCTCCACTATTTTCACTCCCCACAATGGAAGATTATACTCACCAATCGATTGAGTCAATCACAAGAGCCAACACTCCAATCAACCAAGAGATAAATGACTTTATATGCACAAAAATCGAAAAATTTTCACCATCTTAAGCAAATAATGCAATCAAGCCTAATGAAACATAAAAACAATAAGAACCAAATTCCCACACTCCCAAACCAAAACTTTCTTGTCCTCAAGCAAATAAAATAGAACCACACAACAAATAAATAAACAACACAAAGCAAGTAAGGGTAGTAGGGATGAGGTAGATATATGGGGAACAAGTAGAGAAAGAATTGATAAAATCTTGCATTCTTAGAGCTCTCCATGTCTATGATCAATAGGTCAAATACTAACGCTATGACCCAATCAAACCACAAACACTTACAAAGAATAAGGTTAGTAGCATTGCCATACAAGCTTGAGGTGGCATGTGCAAATAATCAGACAAGATATACTGTATGAGAAAAAGGATTGGGTATCAACACTCTGTGTGAGAGAAAAGAAAAGAAAACAAATGAAACTAAGATAAAATAGAAATGAAAATGACAAAATTTAACCTAGGTTTCCTCCTAGTAGCACTAACGACAATGCCGTCAGCTAGGCGATCACTGATATGTTGGTTTTGTGTGTGATTTTGCATTGTATTTTTATATTTATTTTGAGGTTTTTTGCACTCTATAAGGTGTATTAGTATAGCATTTATATTATACTTGAGCATATTAAGCCTTTGGTGTCTATAGTTGAGCTTAAAGCATAAATGCTACACTAAAGTACACTTATCTTGTGTTCTAGGTGAATTTGAGAAATATCTTGAGTCGAACAAAGATGGAGATGGCTTGGGAAAGTATTGAAGAAGATTTTGAAGATGAAACGTGGAAGAAGATCATGTTGGGAAGCTTCCAAAAAAAGACCAAAGCAATCAGAAGCAAAATGAAGCTAAAACGAAGCCAAAAGAAAGCAAAAAGGCACTACCAGAGCACTGGCTTCAAAGTACCGGTGCACCGGCTCACTATTCCGCCAAAAATGGACAGCAAACTTCTACTACCAGAATAGACGGCCCATTGGTACCGGTGCTCCGGTTAACTGTTCCGGTAGTTGCAGAAGTTAGCTATATATGCCCGCTTTTGGCCATTTTAAAAGACAATTAAGTTGTATTCTTTCACACCCATCTCCAATACCTTAATCCTCTCATCTCCCACCTCTCACACACTCTTCCATCCACAAAAGCACTTTGGAATCAAGCTTCTAAGAGGATTAAACACAAGGATTTAGGCATAGCTCTTGGATTGTAAGGATATGGCTTTGGATCAAAGGGGAGCCTCTTTGTCTCTCTTTTATCCTAAGTTAATGTATGTTTGATTAGAGATATGTAGGGTGATTTACTCTTGTATTATGGATGATTATTACATTATTATTGTGGGTATTTGATGGATTTATGTATATATGCTTTATGCTCTAGGCTTTAAAGGCTATTTTACATACATATCTATGTGTTTGTTGAAATGCCTCAATTGTGCTATTAACCATTTCTAAATCATTATGCTAGCATGTCTATGTGTTTGTGTGGTGATTACATGAAATGGGTATGACTATATAGTTGTCTATGTGTGTGTTAGCATACTTAATAGCATAAATAGCTTCTATTGTATAAATGTCGGATGTCATTGCTTAAATTGGTGTAATCTAAGTATGTCTATGTGCTTAGTAGTAGAATACCCCAGAATATTCTCGAACGCCATGCCCTAGATGGGTTTGCTTTGCGCTTAAACGTTAATATCTACTATTGTGATGATGATCGATGGTGCATAAGTAATGGCTAGCCTAGGCCGAGTCTCCCTTAGCTTTAAATCCAGCTAATGGGTTTCAGGGTAGGTTAGTCAACCTTAGACGGACTAGGTCTTGGCTTCAAATCCAGCCAACGGTTTAGATGCTTGGGTTAGATCGATCTAAGTCACCTAGAATCCTAACTAACTAGTCTTATGGCCCTAAGTCATAAAGACCATACATCGTGGCTCTAGGGGTCGACACTTAGGGACGGATTTGCACTGAGTCTTAGGATGTAATTAGGAGGTTAATTAGGAGGCTAGACGAGAGCAACTGAGTTTAATCTATCAAGCAACCCTAACAAGAAGTAGTAATCAACCATTTGCAAGTCCCAATCACCCTATTTCCCTTTTCCACATGTTAGCAACCCCTTAGATCACTTGATTCCCCAACACACACATGCACCACCTTTTTATTTCCTTATTCTTAGATTAGGTTTACTTTTCCCGAGCTCCCTTTAAATCAAAAACCCCAAAAATATTGTAGTTAGGACCTCAACACGTAGCTTTTAGGACGTACTTAGCTTAGGACACCATACACATTAGGCCTTCCCGTGGATTCGACCCTACACTCGTACACGCTGTACTACACATATCCCGTGCGCTTGCAAGCTATTTAGGCTTGTGCTGCGAGATAGCATTCAAGTTCTTGACGCCGTTGCCGGGGAGGCAACGGTTGTTTGGTTTCTTAGTTTTTGTGTGTCTTAGCTTGTTACGTGTTATTTTATGTTTTCTTTTCATGTTTTCTTTATTTTGATTAATAAAAAAAATTCAAAAAAAAGTTGTTGACCATTGTGAAGAGGTTTACTTGTGTCAATTAATCATGAATGATCCTAATGTGTCATGGTGGTCACTTGTATCCTCTTCTCTACCACCCAAACATGTTCCCATTGCATGTCGCATTTCTGGAAGTTTTATGCATCCAACTGTTTTCTATCCCCATGAAAATTCCCCACCTAAGGTTAGTACTAACTATGACCCCTATAGTCATGCATCATCTCATGCATCTTCATTTAGAAATCATGACATAGGAATGCATATTCTTGTTGTTGCAATCTATGTGGAAGCCAAGCTCATGATTCCAATACTTGCCCTACCTTTTACCTTGATCCTCGATTGCATACTATGCCTTATGCCCCTAGCAATCATATGCCTATGCATGCACCTTCATCTTGTTATCTTGATTCTAGGGAGCAACATCATGCATCTTCATATTGGGATCAAGATGTCTCTTCATATTTTCCACGTCATTGCTTTAAAATTCTGTCTCCTGGACCATCATTTCGTACCTAAACTTCCTCCGAGTTTTATAATGGTTGTGCTTATAGTGATCCCAATCAAGATATTTACCATTTTCACTCGGTTGACCTCTCTTCCGTTATGTCTTCATTCTCGGAGAAATTGGATCAAATGCTTGAGCAATCCCAATCTCTCCTCCAATTCAATCAAAAGGAGCTAGAGAGTTTGAAGCAAGACACCAAATCTCTAAGTGAGTGCTTAAAAAGAATGATTGAGAGTGTGCAACTTATGAGCAATAATGTTGAAATACCTTTAGAACGAGTTGACGGGATAGAGATGAGAGACCTAACGATGAGGTGACTAGGGCTAGAAATGATGATGTATTGGAGAGACAACTAGAAAGAGAGGTTGATGGAGAGATAACATCTTGCAGTGAGGATGAGGATGAGCTTAATGATAATTTGGTTCTTGATGACTCTTATGAATATATTTTAGAAGAAATAGTACCCTATCCTCCTGAGCTTTCAACGTCCTCCTAAGCTTTCAACGTCTTCCATTGAGTCACGTGAGCCTTTTCTTTCTCCTCATCCCACATATTCCGTACACTTGGAGGTTGAGTCTCATAACTATAGCATTTATTTTCATTTCTAGTCTACATTTAGGGAGTCTAGGTTACATACCTCCCCTGAGCTTTCATGCATACATAAGCCAAAATCCACTGAGTCCTCGTTGTCCCCTTCATATGTATATATCCCTTGTGAAAAGCATGATGATGAGATGACACCCACTAGCGATGAATATATTGATGAATTTGATGAGATGTTAGCTAGTGAAGGCTTGGAGTCATCCATTGAGGAAAACAAGACATCAATTTTGGAGTCTTTAGATGATGAGTCTCTTAGAGTTAGGAATCATTATGTTAAGGCAATTAGCAACTCTAAGAAAACACATAAGAAAGAAATTGGTGTGTTTGGAAGAACAATCTATGGGTTTTTTTAGATGTTTGATGAATCTTTACTGGAGAAAAAACCCACTAAGATCGAATCCACCCCTCACGAGGAGTTAGACTGACCTAGGCTTGATGATAAGGTATCTTATAGAGAGGAAGAGTGAAGTATGTCCACTTCTCTTGTTGTTGCTTCTCCTTCTCCAAGTGTCGCTCCTACTCCTCTTTCCCATTCTGTTGAGCCTTCCTTTTTGGAGCTCATGTTTGTGCCTTCATGTATAGAACACTTTCATCTAGGGTTAGATTGCACTTCTCCCATGTTGCATGTAGACTTATCCTTGACCCATAGGGAAGGTGTATTTCTAGTCCTTGATTGTGAGAAGGAGGCCATAGGGTGGTTAGTTATAGTGCATGCGGGGCATGATCTTTCATGTTTATGCATGACACCTTTCACACTTGCGCACACATTCTCATTTGATGTTTCAGGGTGGGATCTTGAAAAGGGGTGCATTGTGCATTCATTACCCCATCATATAATGCATGACCTTTTTCCTTCTACTGCTTGTGCTTGGTTAAATATCTGGCAATTTGTGCCTCACAATTTAAACATGTATTGCTCTAACACTAACGCCCAGCTGGAGGCGTTAAATCCAGCGCTACTAGGAGGCACCCTAGACATGTGTATGTTTTTCTTGTTTCCCTTGTCTTTTACTTGTTTTCATTTTTCTTGCTTTTACTTATTATACTTGCTATCTTGTTTAGTTTCCTTGATTTCCATTTTTCTTTTTATTTGCTTTCTTTTTCACCCCCTAAGTGTTGATCCTCACTTTTATTATTTCCCATTCTTCATACACCTTGTTTATCATTTGGTGATGCCAATGTGAGCTCACATGGCATGTGCTACTAATCATGTGCTTTGAGTGTTTGTCATTTGTTGAGAAATAGGGTTAGTAGACAAATTATGGATCATTGGCATCGAAGAGCTTCAAAAGGCACACAAGGTTGTATCTATCCTTTCCCTACTTGGCCCCTTTTATCTACCCTATCCCCACTACCCTTACTCGTTTTATGTTGACTATTTGCTTGTTGAGTAATATAGTTCTATTTGCTTGAGGACAAGAAAAGTTTAGGTTTAGGGGTGTGGGAGTTTGCTTTTATTGTTTTATGCTTTGTATAGGGTAGATGTGCTTTATGTGCTTTAAAATGGTGAAAATTTTTCGATTTTGATGCATATAGAGCTGTTTATTTCTTGGTTGACCATTGTGTTGGCTATTGTGATTGACTCTATTGATTTGTGAAGATGGGATGCATTATGGGGAAATGAATAGAGTGGTTTGAAAACTAAGTCTTAGAGGGGATGCCCTTCAAAGTTGTGGGAAGTGAGAACCTTTAAGAATAACTCATGTGGCCACCCCATAGCTTGGTAGGAAAAAGTGTTGGAAAAGAGTTGTTGATGTGAGTGCCCCTTCCTTGATTGGTTCTTTTTTATGTGCCAAAGCTTTTCTTTTTCTTTTCTTTTGTGAATACAATACAAAGCATGAAAAATCCAAAAAAATTGAAAAGGCAAAAAGGTGCAAAAATATCAAAAAAAATGAAAAAGAGTAAAAGTCAATGCCACCAAAAAGTTTTGTGAATAAGTGCATAAGCGACACAATGTCAATTTAGCACAAGTTATCCTCTATGTAGATATGTGAATAAGGCTTTTTATAAGCCATTGTGTATGTATATTCTCTCTCTTCTTGTCTTTGAGACTTTGTGTATGTTAGGGAGGCCATATTAGTTGAGGGGGCACGAAATGTCAACATCCGAGTGCGTGCATTAGAATCCTAGGCTTGTGGTGGTTTGGCTACTCGGGAACGTCCCAGGAGGTTTGAGGCCCTTTATGAGTAAAGGGAGGATCCAAAGAGACTTGAGGATCTCTCCACAATAGAAATGCCTTTGATACGTCTTTCAAGTGCAAGCTCTAAAAGACCCGCAAGCGTATGGATCATGCAATATAGTGTGTACAAGTGCAGGTGTCGAACCACAGGGAGGCGTGAATAATGTGGGTGAATTCTATGCTTGGTGTTCTAGAAAGTGCCAAAAAGAAAGATCTAAACTAGACATATTTTTGGGGTTTTGGATTATCGGGAGCTCTAGGTAAAGGAAATAAAACTAAACTATGAATATGAAAAATGGGAGCACAAGTTGGTCAAGAGGGAACTAACAATTGAGAAGGGGTTAAGGCGACTTCGACTTATGAATGGGTAATTCTATACTCAAATGCTATGGGATTAAGGGATGATGGCTAACTATCATGAGTGCTCCTAACTAGGTTGCTAGTTAGTGTCCTAATTTCCTTTTAGGACTAGATGCAGGTCCATCCCTAGGCGGCGCCTCCTAGAGCTACAGCGTGGTCCTTATGACCTAGGGCCTCAAGAGTGACTAACTAACTTCCTAGGTGACTTAGAATGAACCTACCTTAGTACCTAAACCTTTGGCAAGATTTAAAGCCAAGACCTAGTGTTGCTAAGGTCGACTAAACCTATCCGGAAACCTATTGGCTGGATTTAAAGCCAATGGAGACTCGGTCTAGATTAGCCCTAAATTACACTTCGTCATTCTAAGGTCACTACAGCAGGATTTGACTTGCTAATGTATTCATACATGTTCAAGGCCAAGGTGCTCGTGAATAATGGAACCTATTCAACTACCAAACATCGTCATGTTCAGTTCACACCATTAGAAATAATTAACAACCAACACGTATGCGTTATTGAAGTTATGCTCATTACTAGGCATGCAAATATACATATAGACATGAATAAAAGCATTACCCACTTCATAGCATCCACATATAAATACATAGACATGATTATAACATGGATTAGATGTGTTTAGTAACAAACAAACTTCAATTTATACATATGTTACTCATTTAGGCATTTTATCAAACACTTAGATATGAATGAGAAAATACCCATTTGAATAAGAAAATTCGAAAAATGTATACATATTCAGCCATCATATCCCATATCATAAGAGTATATAGTTAACCCATTACATAAGTTAAATCACCCTACACAAGTCTACTTAATCATAATAGGAAATAGAATGAAAGAGAGATAATGACGCTTCCCTTTCATCCTAGCTAATCTTGTACAAAGCTTTTGAGCAAACTTGATTCCAAATGTTTGAACCCTCCAAATCAAACTAGGTTCTTAGTGAGAAATGTGTGAAAAGTGTGTGTGAAGTGGGTAGGATCTAGGGTTAAGTGTGTGAGAATTTTAGGTGTGAAGTGTGTGTTAATTTTCCAAAAAGTCCTCTCTTCTTTTCTGTAGAATCGGGCCCTATTTATATGTTCTCAGCAGACGGTCGACCGGCCTCTAGACCTAGCTCGACTGGCTTTTTAATAATGCTCTCTAGACTGGCCAGTCGACCTAGCTGGTCAACTAGCTCTGGAGGGGTGGTGGTCCGGCTATTTTTGGCACCTCTCTGGAGTGGCCGGTCGACCGACTCTTTTTCCTTGGTCGTCTAGCTGCTTTCTTCCTCCATTCTTTGTCTTTTCGGCCTCTGGTCTTCTCTCTTAGACCCGTGCATTTCCCATCTTCATCACCTTTCATCGTCCAATCTCGATCTTAACCCAAAGTTCACCTAAATCATTGAAAACAAGCAATTAGTGTAGCAATTTGTCTCTTAAACTCGATATGTACTTTTGTTTACGCTTAAGCCTATTCTTATCAAAAGCACTACACTAATGCATCATTATGAGCACTCAACACCTCTAAAATATAGGTAAATGACCATGCAAACACACACTAAAACACAACACATCAGCCCCCTTTATGCTTCTTAAGCTAACCGTGATAACGAGTCAATTCCTTAGGCAACCCTTTGTATCGACTTTAGAGATAAACTTAGATTTGGGCTTACTTGGGGACAAGCAAGGAGAAGGTTTGGGGGTGTTGATGTATTGGTTTTGTGTGTGATTTTGCATTGTATTTTTATATCTATTTTGAGGTGTTTTGTGCTCTATAAGGTGCATTAGGATAGCATTTATATTATTCTTGAGCATATTAAGCTTTTAGTGTCTATAGTTGAGCTTAAAGCATAAATGCTACACTAAAGTATACTTATATTGTGTTCTAGGTAAGTTTGAGGAATTTGTTGAGCTGAACAAAGATGGAGATGGCTTGGGCAAGTATTGAATAAGTTTTTGAAGATGAAATGTGAAAGAAAATCGTGTTGGGAAGCTTCCAGACGAAGACCAAAGCAACCGAAATCAAAACGGAGCTAAAACGAAGCCAAAAGAGAACAAAGAAATTCCTAAGTACCGGTGCGCCGACTCACTATTCCGCCAAAAACATAGAGCAAACTTCTACCACCAGAATAGAGGGCCCATTGGTACCGGTGCTCCGGTTAACTATTTTGGTAGTCACAGAAGTTAACTATATAAGCCCGCTTTTCGCCATTTTAAAAGACAATTAAGTTGTATTCTTTCAAACCCACCTCCAAAAACCCTAATCCTCTCATCTTCCCCCTCTCACACACTCTTCCATACACAAAAGAACTTTGGAATCAAGCCTCTAAGAGTATTAAACACAAGGATTTGGGCATAGCTCTTGGATTGTAAGGATATGGCTTTGGATAAAAGGGTAGCTTCTTTGTCTCCCTTTTGTCCTAAGTTAATGTATGTTTGATTAGAGTTATGTAGGGTGATTTACTCTTGTATTATGGATGATTAGTACGTTATTATTATGGGTATTTGATGGATTTATGTATATATGCTTTATGCTTAGGGCTTCAAAGGTTATTTTACATACATGTCTATGTGTTTGTTGAAATGCCTCAATGATGTAGCATATGCATATTGAAGTCTATTGTGTTATTAACCATTTCTAAATCATTATGCTAGCATGTCTATGTGTTTGTGTGGTGATTACATGAAATGGGTATGACTATATACATGTCTATGTGTGTGTTAGCATACTTAATAGCATAAATAGCTTCTATTGCATACATGTCGGGTGCCATTGCTTAAATTGGTGTAATCTAAGTATGTCTATGTGCTTAGTAGTACAATGCCCTAGAATATTCTCGAACGCCATGCCCTAGATATGTTTGCTTTGCGCTTAAACATTAATATATGCTATTGTGATGATGATCGATGGTGCATAAGTAATGGCTAGCATAGGTCGAGTCTCCCTTAGCTTTAAATCTAGCTAATGGGTTTCAGGGTAGGTTAGTCAACCTTAAATGGACAAGGTCTTGGCTTTAAATCCAGCCAACGCTTTAGATCTAGAGTTAGATAGATCTAAGTCACCTAGAATCCTAACTAACTAGCCCTATGGCCCTAAGTCATAAAGACCATACGCGGTGGCTCTAGGGGTCGACACCTAGGGACGAATTCACACTAAGTCTTAGGAGGTTAATTAGGAGGCTAGACGAGAGCAACCGAGTTTAATCTATTAAGCAACCCTAACAAGAAGTAGTAATCACCTATTTGCAAGTCGTTATCACCCTATTCCCTATTTCCACGTGTTAGCATCCATTTAGATCGCTTGATTCCCCATCACACACACACACACACACACACATACACCACCATTTTATTTCCTTATTCTTAGATTAGGTTTACTTTTTCCCGAGCTCCCTCTAAATCAAAAACCCCAAAAACATCGTAGTTAGGACCTCAACACGTAGCTTTTAGGACACACTTAGCTTAGGACACCATACATATTAGGCCTCCCCGTGGATTCGACGCTGCACTCGTACACACTATATTACACACATCCCGTGCACTTGCGGACTATTTAGGCTTATGCCGTGATATAGCGATCAATCACCAACTTATCATTAACTTCCATAGATGGGGTCTTGAAGTGCTATTGTCTTCACATGAGCCATAATCGGATCATATGCATGCTATAGGCACTACTTGTTCATTGTCAACTCTCGACCATATTTCAAGTCTTTGATCTTTACAACTCTAGAAGTATAGGCAACCAACATAGAGACCATCCCCTCATCTTTTAAGCTTTCCTGGAAAGAGCTTTAATCACGATTTAAATAGCCAAACTTTCTCAGAGTGAGAGACTGACATCTTATGAATATGCCTATCATGAATCCTCTTCATCCTGTCTTTATAAAGTTTGGCATTCTCATACGTCTCATATCTAAGCTCTTCCAATTCTGCTAGGTCAAGCTTTTGTTTCTTGTCCGCTCTTACCTTGTCAAAGTTCAGGGCCTTGATTGCCTAGTAAGCCCTATGCTCAAGTTCTACCGGCAAGTGACGAGCCTTTCTATAAACCAACCTATACAGGGACATACCAATGAGAGTCTTGAAAGCGAACAGTAGGTCCATAAAGCATCATTCAACCTAATAGGCCAATCTCTCCTATCAGGCCTTACCGTTTCTCTAAGATGTGCTTGATCTCCCTATTGGACACCTCTACTTGTCCACACACATATATAATGTATACACATATATATAGCTGGTAGACATACTCATTTTGGACTTTTGAACATTAAATGAAAGGCTAGGGAAAAGATAGTACGAATAACGGCTAGTTTTGGATAAAATTTTGAAAAATCTATGTGATCCAGTCGAAGTCTCATTATTTTGGTCGCGGGAATGGCTTCGCCTGGTAGGCACCAGTCCAAAAACCAAAAGTGCACTGTATGGAGGACTCTAAATTCAACCAATAACCTAGATTACTTCACCCATCAGTACCAGTTTTGCTACAGTAAAATCTTTTCTAGTTCAAAATCAAATTTCTTTAAAACTAGGTTTGCAAATACTTTTTAAGCATCAAACACATTTTAAAAAACATGCACTATTTTCAAAAAATATTTGGGGCATACAGTATCTAAATCCTAAGCTAATCCAAGACACAAGGAGGGCAACTTTATAAGATTAAAAACTACATCCGCTCTCCTTATGACTTCTGTCTCCATCCTTATGCACAACGCCAAGTCTTAAAGAATCGAACAAATAAGCTCAATGACTTGATGCATCTGGTGGCAAAGGCTCTTTTTTTGTGGCATAATATAACTCCAAATAGCTCAAGAACTCACAAAACATATTAGCAACATAATAGCTCACAAGATTCCAAAAGCAATAATAATCTTTACGCATTATGACATACTCATAATGAATCAATTTCAAATCATTCATTCATTACTAGATTTAGTTACAAGCACATCAACTATTCATTAATAAGTAAACTTCACATTTACTTCTCTTCAAATTTTTGAAGCACCACATCCTGCTACGAGACATTCAAAAAAAATTATTCTAAGAAAACTCACAAGAAATGTTCCCTTGCAAAATTTCAATAACAACTTTCTTCTTTTTCTTTTGAGAATTTTTTTTTTCTAATTAACAAGTTTTTCTCTACATTTGAAAAAAAAATACTGTTCAAAGCTTTTTGTGTCACTTCTTTCTCCAAAACACCTTTTTTTTATACTTAATTATAATCAAGTTATTTATCAAACTAAGCTATTTCAAAGTTGATTTATGAAAAAAATTATTTATATAAATTGATAATATTACATTTATATCAAAATCATGTATTGCACGGGATACATACCAATACATTATAGATAGATAAAAATGATAATAATAACAATGTCTCAAATTACTTGAATATTAAAAAAAAAGAGAAACTGTTGAAATTAACATTAGTACACAGATGATAGTGGGTTATCCTAATGCACGATTTATAATTTGGTAAAATGCATCAAACCTCCTTATGGTTTATTATAAGTGCACAGCACTCCTTGTGGTGTTAAAAGTCCCACAACAAGCCCCTATAGTGATAAAAAATGACACGTACACCCCTTACCCTTATATACTCCCTTAACTGTGCTAAAATTTATAGCAAAAAAAAAATTGATACCCTTACTCCACTCGTTCAATTTTTTTAGGTCAAACACATGGATAACAATTAATAAAACCAAAAATTTTTCAATTTCCCAAACCCATATACATATACATTAATACGCTACTTCAGCACAAGCCTAAATAACCCGCAAGTGCATAAGTCATGTGTAGTACGGTGTTTGTGAGTACGGGGTCGAATCCATGGGGAGGCCTAATGCGTATGGTGTTTTAAGCTAAGTGCGTCCTAAAGAGCTATGTGTTAGGGTCCTACCTACAATCTTTTTGGTACTTTTAGTTTGAGGGGAGCTCAAGAAAGATAAATCTAAGCTACAGGCAAGAAAAAAAAAAGGCCATGTGTGTGTGTGATGGGGAAATCAAGCGATCAAAAGGGATGCTAACACGTGGAAATGGGGAATATGGTGATTACGGCTTGCAAATGGGTGATTACTACTTTTTGTTAGGGTTGCTTGATGGATTAAACTTGGTTGGTCTCGTCTAGCTGCCTAATTAACCTCCTAATTACACCCTAAGCCTCAGTGCGAATTTGTCCCTAGGTGTTGACCTTTAGAGCCATGGCATATGGTCTTTATGACTTAAGGCCATAAGGCTAGCTAGTTAGGATTCTAGGTAACTTAGATCGATCTAACCCTAGCATCTAAACCGTTGGCTAGATTTAAAGCCAAGACCTAGTCCGTCTAAGGTCAACTAACCTACCCTGAAACCCATTAGCTGGATTTAAAGCTAAGGGAGACTCGATCTAGGCTAGCCATTAGTTATGCACCACCGATCATCATCACAATAGCGGGAATTGACATTAAAGTGCAACTTACACATCTAGGGCATGGCATTCGAGAATACTCCAGAATATTCTACTACTAAATACATAGACATGCTTAGATTACGGAATTTTTTAACCCTATTTTTTTAAAATTCTTTCAAAATTAATCATGTTTTTTATGGAATTACAAAAATAGACTTTTCGAGTTATAGAAGCTCGAGGTCGAACTTTTTAAGTTCGAATAGGCTTTCGCATCATCTAAAAATTCAAAAACAAAGTTTGAAAGTTCGTTCTTGTTTTTTGTGCTTTTTGAACTCCAATATCAAACTTTCGAAGTTCGTGTGCAGGTTTATCGCTTTGATGATAAGTCAGACTAACAGCTGTCGAAATTTCGAATTTCGATTGTGCACTTCTCGGAGTAACTGTCGCATCAACCTATTAAAATCACATTTCCAAAACTCGAAAGCGAACTTTGAAAATGTGACTGTCGAACGTCGCAAACTCAAAGTTGACATACTCAAACTTTAGAAGTTCGAAATCTGATTTCCATTCTTCGATTTCGAACTTCTGAAGTTCAAAATCTGGGCTATATATACCACCCCCACCTCTCCCATTCGAAGCATTCCTCTCCTTCTCTCCAACTCCTCTCTGATCTCTCTCACATTACCTAAACCGACGAAAAACTACAAAAAAATTCCACATCCTAGGATTTCCCTATATCTGGTAAGTTTACTTTTTTTTTCTTTTCTATCGGATTTATATGTTGTAATGTTTTTGTTTGTTTAATTTTATATTGCTAAATATTAAATTTACTGTTATTAATTACTGTTGTTTAATTTTTATGTTTGCACGTAATTAATTATATTTGCTGTTTAATTGCTTACTTTTAGTTTTTTTTTCACAGTTTTAGTTATCTAAATTTATGAATATTAGAAAATTAATTAGTAACTAGGGTGGTAGTGATGTTTTATGATTAATTTTTCAATTATTAATCATTTTATGATGATGTAATATATTAGCGTACGATTAGTAAGAATTTATCAATATTAGAAAATTTAGGTACTAGTTATTTAAATAATATGAATTTAGTAAATTAAAATAATATGAATTTATAAAAATGAGAAAATTAAAGTTGCAGAACATATAATTAGTAACTGACTTTAGGGTTTAGTGGCATTTTAGGATTAATTATTATATTATTAATCATTTTAAGATGAAGTGATATATTAATCAAATATTAAAGTTGTAGTTCTAAACTAATTAGTATGAATTTATTTAAAATCAAAATAATATAAATTTAAAAAATGAGAAGCATCTAATCAGTAACCGACGTTAGGGTCTTAATGGAGTTTTATGATTAATTAGTCAATTATTAATTTTGTGTTATAAGGAAATATTTTGATTTATATGTTAGTTGTCTTTTTATAATGTAACTTTTTTTATAATTTTTTATTAGAATTAAATAGTTTAATTTTCATGTTGCTAAATATATTAAAATTACTGAATTAGACCTTGCATGTAATTAATTATATTTGTTGTTCAGTTGCTTACTTTTAGTTTTTTTCCCATTATTTTAGTAATCTAAATTTATGAATATTAGAAAATTAATTAGTAACTAGGATTGCAGTGATGTTTTATGATTAATTTTCCAATTATTAATCATTTTGTGATTATGTAATATATTTATTATTGTGCATATGATTAGTAAGAATTTATAAATATTAGAAAATTTAGGCGCTAGTTATGTAAATAGTATGAATTTAGTAAATTAAAATAATATGAATTTATAAAAATGAGAAAATTAAAGTTGTAGGATATATAATTAGTAATTAACTTTCTGGTTTAGTGGCATTTTAAGATTAATTATTCAATTATTAATCATTTTAAGATGAAGTGATATATAAATTAAATATAAAAGTTGTAGTTCTAAACTAATTAGTACGAATTTATTAATATCAAAATAATATAAATTTAAAAAATTGAGAAAATCAATGTTTGGGCACATAATTAGTAACCGACATTAGGGTTTTAGTGGCATTTTATGATTAATTAGTCAATTACTAATTTTGTGTTATATGGTAATACTTTGATTTATATGTTAGTTGTCTTTTTATAATGTAAACTTTTTTATAATTTTTTATTAGAATTCAATAGTTTAATTTTCATGTTGCTAAATATATTAAAATTACTTAATTAGATTGTTCATGTGTTTGCACGTAATTAATTATATTTGTTGTTTAGTTACTTACTTTTAGTTTTTTTTTCATTGTTTTAGTAATCTAAATTTACGAATATTTGAAAATTAATTAGTAACTAGGGCTGCAGTGATGTTTTATGATTAATTTTCTAATTATTAATCATTTTATGATTATGTAATATATTTATTATTGTGCATATTGATGTGTTGGTTTCGTGTGTGATTTTGTATTGTATTTCTATATCTATTTTGAGGTGTTTTGTGCTCTATGAGGTGTATTAGTATAGCATTTATATCATATTTGAGCATATTAAGCTTTAAGTGTCTATAGTTAAGCTTAAAGTATGAATGCTACACTAAAGTACCCTTATCTTGTTTTAGTTGAGTTTGAGGAACGTCTTTAGCTGAACAAAGATGGAGATGGCTTGGGCAAGTATTGAAGAAGATTTTGAAGATGAAACGTGGAAGAAAATCATGTTGGGAAGCTTCTAGACAAAGACCAAAGCAACAAGAAGCAAAACGAAGCTAAAACAAAGCCAAAAGAGAGCAAATAGGCACTACCGAAGCACTGGCTTCAGAGTACCTGTGCACTGGCTCACTATTCCGCCAAAAATAGAGAGCAAGCTTCTACTACCGGAATAGAGGCCCCTTAGTATCGATGCTCCGGTTAAGTGTTTCGGTAATCGCAGAAATTGGCTATATAAGCCTACTTTTGGCCATTTTAAGAGGATCAAACACAAGAATTTGGGCATTGGTCATGGATTGTAAAGCATGGATTTGGATAGAAGGGTATCTCTCTTTTGTCCCAAATCTAAATATGTATGATTAGAGCTATGTAGGGTGATTATTCTTGTATTTATGGATTGATTACTACTTTTCATTAATAGGAACTTGATGGATTTATGTATATATGCTTTATGCTTAGGGTTTTGATTGGCAAATTTACATTCATGTCTATGTGTTTGTAGAAATGCTTCAATGATGTAGCATATATATATTGAAGTCTATTTTGCTATTAACCACTTCTAAATCATTATGCTAGCATGTCTATGTGTTTGTGTGGTGATTTCAAGAAGTGGGTATGCTTATATACATGTCATGTGTGTGTTTACTTATCAAATAGCATAAATAGCTTCTATTGCTTACATGTCGGGTGCCATTGCTTAAATTGGTGTAATCTAAACATGTCTATGTGTTTAGTAGTAGAATATACCGATGTATTCTCAAATTCCATGCCCTAGATGTGTTTGCCATGTGCTTTAATGCCAATTTCCGCTAATTGTGATGTGATCGATGGTACACAACTAGTAACTACCCTAGGTCGAGTCCCCTTTGGCTTTAAATCCAGCCAATAGGAGTCCGGATAGGTTTAGTTGACCTTAGTTCACTTAAGAAGTCTAGTTAGTCCACCCTAACACCCTAGGTTTATAAGGACCACGCCGTAGCTCTAAGTGGGGTGAAGCTTAGGAACGGACTCGCATTGAGTCCTAGGGCCAAATTGGGGAACTAATTAGAGGACTAAGTGCTAGGACTATATCGATCTACACTCACCTAGAATCTTATTAGCTAACCCTAAATCCTAAGAGATAAAGACCACGCCAAATTGCTAGGCATCGCCACCTAGGGACGGACCTGTACTGAGGCTTAGGGTACCAATTAGGAGGTTAATTATAAGTCTAGATTAGAGCACTTAGTATAATCCATCGAGTAACCCAAGAAAGATGTAATAATCACCCATAGGCAAGACATAATCACCCTAGACCCCCATTTCCGACGTTTGAATCCCCTTGGATCACTGGATTCCCCCTTCACACACACTTTTTTTATTTTCTTGCCTATAACTTAGATTTATCTTTCCCGAGCTCCCCTCAAACCAAAAATACCAAAAATATTGGAGTTAGGACCCCAACATGCAGCTCTTTAGGACGCACTTAGCTTAGAACACCATACACGTTAAGCCTCCCTGTGGATTCGACCCCGCACTCGCACACATCGTACTACACAAGACCCCGTGCGCTTGCGGGCTATTTAGGCTTGTGCTCACGAATAGCGTTCACATATGATTAGTAAGAATTTATAAATATTAGAAAATTTAGGTACTAGTTATTTAAATAGTATGAATTTAGTAAATTAAAATAATATGAATTTATAAAAATGAGAAAATTAAAGTTGTAGGAAATATAATTAGTAACTCACTTTAGGGTTTAGTGGCATTTTAGGATTAATTGTTCAATTATTAATCATTTTAAGATGAAGTGATATATAAATTAAATATTAAAGTTGTAGTTTTAAACTAATTAGTACCAATTTATTAATATCAAAATAATATAAATTTAAAAAATGAGAAAATCAATGTTATAGGGCATATAATTAGTAACCGACGTTAGGGTTTTAGTGGCATTTTATGATTAATTAGTCAATTATTAATTTTGTGTTACAAGGCAATATTTTTATTTATATCTTAGTTGTCTTTTTATAATGTAACCTTTTTTTAATACTTTTTTATTAGAATTCAATAGTTTAATTTTCGTGTCGCTAAATATATTAAAATTACTTAATTAGATTGTCCATGTGTTTGCACGTAATTAATTATCTTTGTTGTTTAATTACTTACTTTTAGTTTTTTTCATTGTTTTAGTAATCTAAATTTAAGAATATTAGAGAATTAATTAGTAACTAGGATTGCAGTGATGTTTTATGATTAATTTTCCAATTATTAATCATTTTATGATTATGTAATATATTTATTATTGTGCATACGATTAGTAAGAATTTATAAATATTAGAAAATTTAGGTACTAGTTATTTAAATAGTATGAATTTAGTAAATTAAAATAATATGAATTTATAAAAATGAGAAAATTAAAGTTGTAGGACTTATAATTAGTAACTGACTTTAGTGTTTAGTGGCATTTTAGGATTAATTATTCAATTATTAATCATTTTAAGATGAAGTGATATATAAATTAAATATTAAAGTTGTAGTTCTAAACTAATTAGTATCAATTTATTAATATCAAAATAATATAAATTTAAAAAATTGAGAAAATCAATGTTATAGGGTATATAATTAGTAACTGATGTTAGGGTTTTAGTGGCATTTTATGATTAATTATTCAATTATTAATTTTGTGTTTTGAGGCAATATTTTTATTTATATGTTTGTTGTCTTTTTATAATGTAACCTTTTTTATAATTATTTATTAGAATTCAATAGTTTAATTTTCATGTTGCTAAATATATTAAAATTACTTCATTGGATTGTTCATGTGTTTGCACGTAATTAATTATATTTTTTGTTTAGTTACTTACTTTTAGTTTTTTGTTATTGTTTTAGTAATCTAAATTTATGAATATTAGAAAATTAATTAGTAAGTAGGATTGTAGTGATGTTTTATGATTAATTTTCTGATAATTAATCATTTTATGATTATGTAATATATTTATTATTGTGCATACGATTAGTAAGAATTTATAAATATTAGAAAATTTAGGTACTAGTTATTTAAATAGTATGAATTTAGTAAATTAAAATAATATGAATTTATAAAAATGAGAAAATTAAAGTTGTAGGACTTATAATTAGTAACTGACTTTAGTGTTTAGTGGCATTTTAGGATTAATTATTCAATTATTAATCATTTTAAGATGAAGTGATATATAAATTAAATATTAAAGTTGTAGTTCTAAATTAATTAGTATCAATTTATTAATATCAAAATAATATAAATTTAAAAAATTGAGAAAATCAATGTTATAGGGTATATAACTAGTAACTGATGTTAGGGTTTTAGTGGCATTTTATGATTAATTATTCAATTATTAATTTTGTGTTTTGAGGCAATATTTTTATTTATATGTTTGTTGTCTTTTTATAATGTAACCTTTTTTATAATTATTTATTAGAATTCAATAGTTTAATTTTCATGTTGCTAAATATATTAAAATTACTTCATTGGATTGTTCATGTGTTTGCACGTAATTAATTATATTTTTTGTTTAGTTACTTCCTTTTAGTTTTTTTTTTAGTTTTTTAGTAATCTAAATTTATGAATATTAGAAAATTAATTAGTAACTAGGATTGTAGTGATGTTTTATGATTATTTTTCTGATTACTAATCATTTTATGATTATGTAATATATTTATCATTGTGCATACGATTAGTAAGAATTTATAAATATTAGAAAATTAAGGGGCTAGTTATTTAAATAGTATTAATTTAGTAAATTAAATTAATATGAATTTATAAAAATGAGAAAATTAAAGTTGTAGGACACATAATTAGTAACCGACTTTAGAGTTTTATTGGCATTTTAGGGTTAATTATTCAGTTATTAATCATTTTAAGATGAAGTGATATATTAATAAATATTAAAGTTCTAGTTCTAAACTAATTAGTATGAATTTGTTAAAATCAATGTTATAGGGCATATAATTCGTTTTATGTTGCTAAATATATTAAATTTACTTGATTAGATTGTTCATGTGTTTGCACGTAATTAATTATATTTGTTGTTTAGGTACTTACTTTTAGTTTTTTTATGTATTGCGTTTATATCTTGTAACATTTTTTTTAATAATTTACTTAATGATCGCAGGATTTATGGCTCATGGACCGACTCCTCACAATGGTCCAGTGTTGTGCTATTATTGCAAGCACCGGGTGAATTATTTATCGTCACCTCAATAGTTAGAGGAGCACAAGATTTATAGCAGTGACAGAGAGTTATTCCTATGGACAGAGCATCCCGTTGTGCAAACGGCTTTGCTTAGAGCCCGTTTTTTTTTATGTTATGTGGTGCGCTTCCATCAGGTTGACAATCTACTTATTACTGCCCCAATTGAGAGGTGGTGGCTAGAGACACACATTCATTTGCTTGTAGGAGAGGCCACAATCACCCTCCAGTATGTCGCTGTATATTGGGGATTGCCTATTGTTGGTGAGGTTGTCCCAGTGGTTGACGATACGAGTCGAACTCCAGAAGAGTGGCGAACCCGTATTCATCAGTATATGGGGATATATGTAGATTTGGATTAGATCAATGGAAATTCAATGAACATGCCCCATCTGAGGGAACTATCCTTGGCAATAGGCACTCCAAAGAATCCTGATGAGGAAAAAGCGGAACGACGGGCACGTTTGTGGATATTTTTGTTTTTTGGTACCCATTTGTTCCTTGATACGACAAAAAATAAATTATCCTTACATTGGTTAGACTTTCTGATTGACTTTAATCATATTAGTGATCATAATTGGGGGGTGGCATGCCTAGTGTATTTGTATAGATGGCTTTGTAAAGCTTGCTGCCGTGATTATAAGGGCATGTTCAGTGCCGTGATGCTTATTCAGGTATTACACTTAGTCATGTCTTTGTTGTTAATGATTTTTTAAAATGTATCTAGGGTGTCTTTTGAGTGCAAGCTCTGAAGACCCACAAGTGCACGAATCGGTGTAGTAAAGTGTACGCAAGTACGAGGTCGATTCCACAGGGAGGCTATGTTACGGGATGAATTCTATGTGCGCATTCTAGAGTGTGCCTAAAAAGAAACCTAAACTATCTATTTTTTGTTGGGATTTTGGATGATCGGGAACTCTAGCTAAAGCAAATTAAACTACACTAAGGGAAGTGGAGAGTGGAAAGACAAGCTAATCTAAAGGAAACTAACAAATGGAAGGAGTTAGGGTAACATCTATTTGCTAATAGGTGATCCTAGACTTAAGTATTATGGGATTTCATAGAATGGTTTAATTACCAATTGCTCTTTGACTAGGTTGCTAAATTAATGTCCTGATTTCTCCCTAGGACTCGGTGTGAGTCCATCCCTAGGCGACGCCTCCTAGAGCTACGGCATGGTCCTTATAACCTAAGGCCCTAAGAGTGACTAATTAACTTCCTATGTGACCTAGAATGAACCTACCTTAGTACCTAAACCTTTGGCTGGATTTAAAGCCAAGACCTAGTGTATCTAAGGTCGACTAAATCTATCTTGAAACCTATTGGCTGGATTTAAAGCCAAAGGAGACTCGATCTAGACTAGCCTTGATTTAAACTTCGTCATTCTAGGGTCACTATAGCGGGATTTGGCTTATCAGCACATTCATACATGTTCTAGGGTAGGTGTTCGCAAATAAAGGGGCCTATTCGACTACCAAACATCGTCATGCTCGGATTACATGGTTCAAAGCACTTTTGAGCCAACATGTATGCAATATTGAGGTTATATTCACTACTAGGTATGCAAACATACACATAGACATGAATATAATCATTACCCACTTCATAAGATCCACACATAAACATATAGACATGGTTATAGAATGGATTGGAAGCATTCAGTAGTAAATAGGCTTCAGTTTATAAATGCGCACCTCTCATAGGCATATTATTAAACACCGAGACATGTATTGAACAATAGCCATTTGAATCAACAAGAAGAACATAACATATGTATATATATATATATAAAACCATTGAAACCCATATCACAAAAGCATAGTATCAACTCATTACATAAGTATTATCACCTTAAACAAATCTACTCAAACATAATATTAAAAAGAATAGAAGGGAGAATAAAAATCTCCCTTTCTATCTTAGCAATTCTTGTACAAAATCCTTAAGTAGCCTTTGATCCAAGTGTTTGAATCCTCCAAATAAACTTGAATCTAGGTGAAAAGTATGTGATTGTGTGTGTGTTAGAGGTGGTGAATCTAGGGTTTTGTGTGTGTGATGGGTGCATGTTAGGTATAAAAAAATTCCTCTTTCAAGTCTGAAAATCGAGCTTTTTATATCAGCAACTACGTATTGCCGATCGACCGACTCTGAAGGGGGAGTCGACCAGCTTTTATTGGTAGCTCTCTGGAGTGGCCGGTTGGCCTAGCCGGAGGAATTCGACCAACAATTTTTGATTGCTTTTTGGACTGGCCGGTCGACCAGCTTCTAGGTCTCCAGCTAACTTTTCTTCCTCCATTCTTTGTCTTTTGGGCTTCCGATCTTTTCCCCTTGACCCGTGCATCTTCCATTTTCATCATCGATCATTGTCCAAGCTCAATCTTTACCCAAAGTTCACCTAAATCACTGAAAACAAGCAATTAGTGTAGCAATTGTCTCTTAAACTCAATATGTACAATTGTTTACACTTAAGCCTATTCTTAACATAAGTACTACACTAATGCATCTTCATAAGCACTTAACACCTCTTAAACATGGGCAAATAACAACATAAACGCACACAAAAACACAGCACATCAACACCCCCAAATCTTTTCCTTGCTTGTCCCCAAGCAAGTCTAATCTTAAGTTTATTTCTAAAGCTGATGCAAAGGGTTACCTAAGGGATTGAGTCTTTATAACAAAGTTAGTCTAAGAACCATGAAGAGGGCATTCCTATTGTGAAGAGATCCCTAAGCCTCTTTGGATCTTTCCTCTACTCATAAGGGGCCTTGTTCCTAATGGGAATTTCCCAAGTAGCCAATCCACCACAAGCCTAGGATTCAAACTCACGCACTCGGGATGTTGATATTTCGTGCTTCCTTAACTAACATGACCTCCCCAACTTGCACTAAGCCTCAAAGACAAGAAGAGAGAATATACAAACACAATGACTTTTAAAAAGCCTTCTTCACATATCTACAAAGATGATAAAATGTGTTAAGTTGACATTGTGTCACTTATGCAATTACTCACAAAAATTTTTGGTGCCTTCAGGTTTTTTTTTTTTTATACTTTTTCAATCTTTTTCATCTTTTTGCACCTTTTTGCCTTTTTCAATTTTTTTTGAATTTTTCATACTTTGCATTGTATTCACAAAAAGAAAAGAAAAAGAAAGGCTTTGGCACATAAAAAAGAAACGATCAAGGAAGGGGTACTTATATCAATAACCCTTTTCCAACACTCTTTCCTACCAAGCTATGGGTTGGCTACATGGGTCATTCTTAAACGTCCTTACTCCCTATAACTTTCAACGGCATCCCCACCAAGACTTAGTTTTCAAACCACTCTATTCATTTCTCCACAATGCGTCTCATATTCACAAATCAATAGAGTCAATCACAATAACCAACATAATGATCAACCAAGAAACAAACAATTCTATATGCATCAAAATTGAAAATTTTCACCATTTTTAAGCACATAATGCAATGCAATCTACCCTCAGCAAGATATATAACAAGAAGACCAAACTCCCACTCACCCTCAAACCTAAACTTTGCTTGTCCTCAAGCAATTAGAGCAAAACACATAAACAAGTAAATTGGCATTACAAAGCAAGTAAGGGTGGTAGGGATAGGGTAAAATCATGGGGAACAAGTGGAGAAAGGAAAGATACAACCTTGCATTTTCTTCAAAGCTCTCTATGCCAATGATAAATCATCATACTACTAACCCTGTGACTTATAATTCACAAACACTCAAAAAGAAAACAACATTAGTAGCATTGCCTATGCATGCTTGTATCGGCATGTGCAATAACAAGCAATGGTGTATCCTATGGGACAAAGGATTAGGATTCAACACTTTGATGTGGGTAAAAGAAAAAGAAAGAAAAACAAAAAGGAAAGAAAGTGAAACAACTGCAAAATTGAACCTAGGTTGCCTCCTAGTAGCGCTAAGCATCAGGCCATCAGCCAGTCAATCTCCAACTCATCTTTATCCTTCATAGATAGGATCCTGAAGCATCAAAACCTCCACACGAGCCATGCTTAAATCATATGCATGCTTCAGGTGTTGCCCATTCTTCGTCAACTCTAGGCCATCCTTCAAGTCCTTGATCTTAGCCACTCTGGAAGGGTGGCAACCAACACGTCATATGGACTTTCCCTTGAGCTTGCCTAGAAAGAATTTCAATCATGAGTTAAGCAACCAAACTTTATCAGAGGGAGAGAATGATTTTTTAATAATGTGTTTATCATGAATTCTCTTCATTGTATCCTTATAAAGTTAGTGTTCTCATACGCCTCAAATCTAAGCTCTTCCAACTCTATTAGGTCTAGCTTCCTTTTCTCACTCGCTCTTCCCAAATCAAAATTTAAGGCCTTGATGGCCTAATAAGCTCTATGCTCAAGTTCTACCAGCAGGTGACAAGCTTTCCCATAAATCAATCTATAGGGAGACATACTAATGGCAGTCTTAAAGGTAGTACGGTAAGCCCACAAAGCATCATTTAGCCTAATAGACCAATCTCTCCTATCGGGCTTAACCGTTTTCTATAAGATGTGCTTAATCTTCCTATTGGACACCTCTGCTTATCCACTAATTTACGGGTGATAAGGCGTAGCTACCTTGTGAGTGACCGAATATCTTCTCAACAAGGCCTCCAAAGTCCTATGGTGAAAATGCAAACCCTTATCACTAATCAAGATCCTAAGGACTCTAAATCTAGAGAAAATGTTCTCCTTAATGAATTTAACCACTACCCTATGGTCATTAGTGCGTGTGGGAATTGCCTCAACCCATTTGGACACATAATCAATGGCCACTAAAATGTATTGGTACCCAAAGAAAGGTGGAAATTGACCGATGAAATCTATACCCTAAACATCAAACAACTCACATGGAAGAATAGGGGACAAAGGCATAATGTTTTTCCTAGAGATGGACCCGGATTGTTGACATCTAAAACACTTTTTGCAATATTCTTAGGCATCCTTAAAGAGTGTAGGCCAAAACAATCCACATTGCAAGACCTTCACGGCAGTCTTCTTCCTACTGAAATGACCTCCACACTCCTCATTTGACACATGCTCAACACGCTCTCAAACTCGTCTTTGGGCACAGATCGGTAGATCATTTGACCCGCACACACTTTGAAAAGATAGGGATCCTTCCAAAAGAAATGTTTGACTTGTGCTAGGAACCTATCTCTCTCTCTCTCTTCTCCCAATAAGAGGGAAATCGCCCTATGTCAAGATAATTAACTATATGAGCAAATCAAGGTGTGTGATGAGAGACAGCAAACAATTGTTCATCGGGAAATAAATCACGAAAAGGCGATGGATCACTAGAAGACTCACTAACAAGATGGGAAAGATGATCCGTAACTAAATTTTCTCTGCCCTTTTTATCCCGAATCTCAAAATCGAACTCTTGAAGAAGGAGCAACCACCTAATCAAGCGCGGCTTAGATTCTTTCTTAGCTAACAAATACCTCAACGCCACATGATCGATGTATACAATCACCTTAGACCCTAGGATGTATGACCTAAACTTGTCAAGGGAGAAGAGTACTGCTAGAAGCTCTTTTTCCATGGTGGTATAGTTCTTTTGGGCTTCATCAAGAGTCTTACTAGCATAGTACACTACATGGGGCATCTTATCTCGATGTGCGCCTAAAACAGCTCCTATTGCATAATCAGATGCGTCAAACGTAACTTCAAATGGAAGACTGTAGTCAGGCGGCTAAATGATCGGGGACGTAGACAATAAGGATTCAAGCCTATCAAAAGCTCTAACACACTCATCATCAAACTCGAAAGAGACATCTAACATCCTTGACACATTTAGGGACAGGCAACTTTTCAATTAATTCTATCTTAGCTGGGTCAACTTGAATTTCACTAGATGAGACAACAAAACCCAACACTATCCCTTGTTGTACCATGAAGTGGGATTTCTCCCAACTCAACACTAGATTCTTCTCCACACATCAGTCTAAGATTAAAGATAGATGACTCAAGCATTCATCAAAACTATCTCCAAAGACTGAGAAGTCATCCATGAAAATCTCTAAATGCTTCTCTATCATGTCACTAAAAATGGCCATCATACATCTCTGAAATGTTGCTGGGGCATTACATAGACCGAAAGGCATCCTCTTATAAGAAAAAATGCCATAGGGACAAGTAAAGGTGGTCTTCTCCTAGTCTTTGGGAAACACGGGGATCTTATTATAACCCGAATAGCCATCTAGAAAATAATAGTAGCTATGCCCAGCTACTCTATCTAAGATCTGGTCTAGAAAAGGCAATAGGAAATGATCCTTCCTAGTTTTGGAGTGGAGCTTCCTATAATCAATAGAAAATCTCCACCCTGTGGGAGTACGTGTAGGGGTAAGCTCTCCTCTCTCATTCTCAACAACTGAGATGCCGGACTTCTTAGGGTCAACTTGAACCGGACTAATCCATTCACTATCGGAGATCAAATAAATGATGCCCGCATCTAAAAGCTTAATGATCTCTTTCTTAACTACTTCGCTCATGTGTGGATTTAGCCTCTTTTGCATCTCTCTAGAAAAAATGGCTTCATCCTCAAGGTGAATACGATGCATGCAAACCAAAAGGTCTATATCTCTCAAATCATCAATTTTGCACCCTATAGCCTTCCTATGTTTCATAAGAACCTCTAAGAGACGCTCCTCATGCTCACTAGAAAGATTAGAAGCTATGATGACTAGAAGGGTCTCACTTGGCTTAGGAATGCATATTTCAAATGATCGAGAAGGGGTTTAAGCTCTAAAGAAGGGCAAGGCTCAACCAAGGGGGACTCAACCTCAACATCATCAACGGGGATGTCACTAGAATCAAGACTAGAAGGATTAACTTTAAGTGACCTATCGAGCAAAGGGCTCTCAATCAAGGAAGTAGAAGCTACACATTTCCGCTCTAAGGTGTCTAAATCAAAGCTAGACATCAAATCCTCAAATTCTCTCAAATCTCTTCTATCAGTCATAGTTCTTTCTACAAAGTTCTCAACACAAGAATCAATCACATCAACCCTAAAGCACTCTTACCCGTTCTCTCCTCCTATACTAGCCCTATTCACCACCTCGACAACTTTCATGGTGGACCTCAAATTCCCAAATTTCATTTCTAATAACCCCGACCTATAATGAATAATGGCGTCTGCGGTGGCAAGGAAAAGGGGACCTAATAGAACAAGAATGGAATGTCTAGACTCATGTCCCGAATCCATATCTAACACTATGAAGTCAACAGGGTACACGAACTCACCTACCTATACCATGATATCCTCTATCACACCCTTAGGTCTACGCTCGAATCTATCAGCTAGCTGAAGAGTAACATACATAGGGGACAACTCACTTAAACCTAGTTGTTGATAAATGGAGTAGGGAATGAGATTCACACTAGACCCTAAATCTAATAAGGAGCGATCAATCTGGGTCTCATGGATCTGTCAAGGAATGGTGAAAGCTCCGGGGTCGCTCATTTTGGTTAGAAGGCATGAGTGCAAATACTACTCACTTTCTCCGTAAGCCTCACCTTTTTAGGACTGTTTGATGACCTATGCTTCCTTTTGCATAGATCCTTAAAGAACTTAAAATAGGAGGGAATGGAAAGGATCATATCTATCAAAGGAAGATTGACCTTAAGGTCCTTCAGATGCTCTAAAACCTTGAAAAACCTAGAATCCTCACCAGGTCTAAGCCTCCCTAAGACGGATGGGAAGGGAACTCTAGGTGCAACATCTCTAGACACATGGGAATCATCAATAGGCTCCTTTCTCTCCCGATGGGGATGGGAAGTATTACTCTCTCCGTGTTCTTTAATAGGCTCAACTCTCCCAACAGGACCCTTATTAGAATCCCTCTCAATGGGGCTACTATGTGGCTCTCTAGACTCAAAAGGACCACTAGGTGTAGGCCCTGCAAAGTCAACTCCCTATTATCCACTATCTTACCACTCCTAAGAGTGGTAACGACCTTAGCCTAGGCCTGAGAGGAATAAGTGGCATCGGTGCAGGAACAAGACTGGACTCTAATAGTTTACCTATGGTTGAGAAGGCAATTTCCTAGGGTCTCTAACATTTAACTACGTGGCAATCTGTCCTAACTGTGTCTCAAACCTAGCCATCTGCTGACTATAGCTAACCATCTCTTGCCTATTATCAGCTAACTCCTGCTACTGACTAGCTAATGCCTGCTACTAATTCTGAATAAACTACATCAACTTTATCGCATCATTACTAGGAGTCTGGCTACTAAAGGGAGTAGGTAAAGCATGAGATTAAGGAGTACTAGTGAGACAAGGCTAATTAAGATGATAGAAACTTGGGGGATATTGAGGACAAGGTCGTTGCTGAGGTGGAACCTGAGGATGTGAACTTAGACTCATGCTGACCTTGTCTCCAAGAAAATTTCAGGTTGTCCCTCCAACCTAGATTGTACGTGTTCGAGTACGGATTGTACTCACGAGAGTAACCTAGAGTAGCACACACTTGCTCTTTCATGAATTTGGGAAATTAGGATGCTAAAGGTCAAGCTACGGTCTCATGAGATGACTCAGAACACAATACATAAGCCTCAATAACTAAAGGGCGGAGAAAGAACCTATAGAACTAGTCTTATGACCATGAGATGGAAGAGATAAGGAAATGAATTTTTCTAACTTATTCATTAAGGCCTCTACCTTAGCGGGTAAGTCCAAAGAAACTCCAACCTCACTAATATTTCTCTTGTTGCATCCATGATTAGATCTTTCCATGGAAAAATTTTGAAACAATTTTCTACCATCAACTCTAATTTCTCCCATGCCTCAGTCGGTCTCAAAAGATAGAAGCCACCACCGGAGGTGGCATTGACCATTATTCTATTTTGTTCATTTAAACCTTGAAAGAAATATTACAATAGGTCATGATTACCATACCCGTGGTGTGGATATTGTCTAGGAAGCTCCTTGAACTCCCAAGCCTCAAGAAAGGATTCTAGATCATGTTAGGAGAAAGTCATAATGGCAGTCCTAAGGTTGGCCGTCTTGGCCATAGGATAAAATTTTTGAAAGAACTTAGATTGTAGCTCAGCCCATGAAGTAATGCAACTACTAGGTAAGGAATACAACTAAGCCCTAGCCTTATCCTTAAGAGAGAAAGGAAACAATCTTAAATGTATGACCTTTTAGGAGACATTAGGGACAGGGAGAGTGGAACTCATCTCAACAAAATTAGTGATATGCTATAGAGGACTCTCATTACTTCTCCCATAAAATGAAGGAAGCATGGACAACATAATAGGCTTAATCTCGAAGTTTGTCTACCCCAAACATGGCATTTGAATAGCCAAATTAGGCTCAAAGGCTTCGATGAGAAAGAATTGCCTAAGAGTGGGTTCCTCATCTGTATGTTGATCCGGTCCACAGGGCTCTTGTCTAAAATAATCTTGGCCTTGATACCCATGGTGATCATGAGTGGAATAAGATTCATTGGGGGAATGGGAGGACTAAGAGGATGATTAGGATCGGCCATCTCCTCAAGAAGATTTCCTAAATTCTTAAAATGTCTTGCAATTTTATCGGGTTTGGGATTAAGAGGAAATAGGGGATTCCTTAGGGATCTCCTACCAAACATGCACAAACTATCCTGACTCCAACCACTTCAACCCCTGAAAACTTCAATATTCCTAAACTACAGCAAATAAACCATAATCCTAGAAAGTCTACTAAAAATAAAAGCAAAAGCTGAAATAGATAAATAAGAACTAAAGCAAGATAATATAAACAATAAACAAGATAAGCAAAAACTAAACAAACTATAAAGGAAAAGCAAGAAAATGAGAAAAATAACTACCAAAACACACAAACAAAGAATGCAAACCACCGTGCCTCCCCGGCAATGGTGCCAAGAACTTGGTGTGTCTTTTGAGTGCAAGCTCTAAAGACCTGCAAGCGCACGGATCGATGTCATAAAGTGTACGCAAGTATGGGGTCGATTCCATAGGGAGGCTAGGTTGTGAGATGAATTCCATGTACGTGTTCTCGAGTGTGCCTAAAAAGAAACCTAAACTATCTATTTTTTTGGGATTTTGGATGATCGGGAGCTATAGCTAAAGCAAATTAAACTACAATAAGGGAAGTGGAGAGTGAAAAGAGAAGCTAATCTAAAGGAAACTAACAAATGGAAGGAGTTAGGGTGACATCTATTTGCTAATGGGTGATCCTAGACTTAAATACTATGGGATTTCGTAGAATGATTTAATTACCAATTGCTCTTTGACTAGGTTGCTAAATTAGTTTCCTAATTTCTCCCTAGGACTCAGTATGAGTCCATCCCTAGGCGGCGCCTCCTAGAGCTACAACATGGTTCTTATGATCTAGGGCCTTAAAAGTGACTAATTAACTTCCTAGGTGACCTAGAATGAACCTACCTTAGTACCTAAACCTTTGATTGGATATAAAGCCAAGACCTAGTGTATCTAAGGTCGATTAAATCTACCCTAAACCTATTGCCTGGATTTAAAGCCAAAAGAGACTCGATCTAGACTAGCCTTGATTTAAGCTTTGTCATTCAAGGGTCACTATAGTGGGATTTGGCTTATCAGTGCATTCATACATGTTCTAGTGCAGATGTTCGCGAATAAAAGGGCCTATTCGACGACCAAACATCATCATGCTTAGATTAAACCATTAAAAGCACTTTTGAGCCAACATGTAAGCAATATTGAGGTTATATTCACTACTAGGCATGCAAACATGCACATAGACATGAATATAAGCATTACCCACTTCATTAGATCCACACATAAACATATAGACATGGTTATAGAATAGATTGGAAGCATTCAGTAGCAAATAAACTTCAATTTATACATACGCAACTCTCATAGGCATATTATCAAACACCTAGACATGTATTGAACAATAGCCATTTGAATCAAAAAGAAGAACATGACATATGTATATATATATATATATATATATATAACCATTGAAACCCATAATACAAAAGCATAGTATCAACCCATTACACAAGTATTATCACCATAAACAAATATACTCAAACATAATATGAAAAAGAATGAAAGAGAGAATAGAAAACTCTCTTTCCATCTTAGCAATTCTTCAACAAAATCCTTGAGTAGCCTTTGATCCAAGTGTTTGAATCCTCCAAATAAGCTTGAATCTAGGTGAAAAGTGTGTGTTTATGTGTGTGCTAGAGGTGGTGAGACCAGGGTTTTGTATGTGTGTGATGGGTGTGTGTTGGGTCTCTAAAAAATTCCTCCTAAAAATTTATCTTTGAAGTCTAAAAATTGAGCTTTTTATATAAGCAACTGCGCATTGCTGGTTGACCAGCCTATCTATCAGCTTTAAAGGGGTAGTCTACTAGCTTTTATTGGTAGCTCTCTTGAGTGAGGAACTCGACTGACAATTTTTTATTGCTTTCTGGAGTGGCCGGTCGACCAAGCCGGTCAACCGGCTTTACTTCTAGGTCATCCGGCTGACTTTTTTTCCTCTATTTGTTTGTCTTTTTGGCTTCAGATCTTCTCCCCCCGACCCGTGCATCTTTCATTTTTATCATCCATCATTGTCTAGGCTCGATCTTTACCCAAAGTTCACCTAAATCACTGAAAACAAGCAAATAGTGTAGCAATTGTCTCTTAAACTCAATATGTACAATTGTTTATGCTTAAGCCTATCTTAACATAAGTACTACATAATGCATCTTCATGAGCACTTAACACCTCTTAAACATGGGTAAATAAATGCACATAAATCCTCATCTTCTCCAATCAATTAAGTCAATAGCAAAAGCCAACTCTCCAACCAACGTAGAGATAAACCAACTCAAAATATGCAAAAAAAATGAAAAATTTGAACACATTTTAAGCAAAAATAAGATATGGCAAGCAAATCTATCACAGATATGATATAAACAATAAATAAGCAACCATACCCCCAAACCTAAACTTTGCTTGCCCTCAAGCAAAAATCACAAAGCCACATGACAAACAATCAACATGAAACACATATGGCGAATGCAGAGAGGCATAGATAAGGACAAGTAAAAGATGGATAGATACAAACTTGCTTCCATGTAATCCGCAAATGGCAAAGACAATCCAATGATCTACTAGCCTCTATCTTTTGTGGAAAGCAATAATGCTCAAAAAAACAAAGAAGAGATTAGAAGATATGCTATGCAAGCTCACATTGATATTTGAAATGATAAATAAGGATGCAAACACGGGGTAAGGGATTGATGCACAAATGAAGGAAAGGAGCAAGAACAAGCAAGGGAGTAAAAATCTAACCTACTAAGAATGAAAATAAACAAAAGAAAGCCTAAAATATAAAAAGGTAAGATAAACAAAAGCAATCTAATCTATTATGTACAAAGCAAGAATAAGTACAAGAAAACTAATCTACTATATACAAACGCAAAGGCAAATAAATACAAGAAAATCAAGAAAAATATGAACAAGCCTAGGGTGTCTCCTAGTAGCGCTGGATTTAACACCTCCAGCCGGGCGCCAATGTTAGAGTAAAACATGTTTAAAGTTGCGTGGCACAAATTGCCGGATAATCATCAAAGCACATAACATAGAAGGAAAAGGGTCATGCACTAAACGTTGGGGCAATGAATGCATGATGCACCCCTTTTCAAGACCCCACCCTAAAATATCAAATGAATGCGCAAGTGTGGAATGAAGCATTCTCAAACGTGAAAAATCATGTCCCGCTTGCTCTTTAATTAGCCACCCCAATGCCTTCTTCTCATAATCAATGGCTAGGAACACGCTTTCCCCATAGGTCAAAGATAGGTCTAATGCATGCAACATGGGAAATGTGCTTTCTAACCCTAGATGAAAAGGTTCTATGCAAGAAGGCACAAACGTAAGCTCCAAAAAGGGAGACTCAATGGAATGGGAAAGATGGGTTGGAACGACATTTGGAGAAAAAGGAGCAACGATATAAGAAGTGGATGTACTACACTCTTCTTCTCCATAAGATATAACATGATCAAGCCTAGGTCGTTCTAACTCCTCATGAAGGGTGGATTCGATCTTAATGGGCTCTATTTCCATCAATGATTCATCAAACATCCAAAAAGACCCATAGATCATTCTTTTAAGCACACCAATTTCTTTTTTATGTGTCTTCTTAGAGTTGTTATTCTCTTTAACATTGTGATTCTTAACTCCAAGAGACTTATCATCTAAAACCTCCGAAATTGATGTCTTGTTTTTCCCAATGGATGACATTAAACCTTCACTAGCTACAGTCTCTTTAAATTCATTAATACATTCATCACTAGTGGGTGTCATCTCGCCATCATGCTTTTCATACGGGGTAGACACTAATGGAAAGGGCAATGGGGACTCCACGGATTCCTCATCATGTATGCATGAATGCTCAAGGGGAGAATGCGCGCTAAACTCCCTAAATGCCAACTCGGAATGCAATTGAGTACTATCGACACAAGACTCAACCTCCATGTGTACGGAATGTGTGGGATGAGGAGAAAGAAAAAGCTCATGTGACTCAATGGGAGACGTTGAAAGCTCAGGAGGATAGGGTACTATTTCTTCTAAAATATATTCATAAGAGTCATCAAGAACCAAATTATCATTAAGCTCATCCTCATCCTCACTGCAAGATGTTATCTCTCCATCAACCTCTCTTTCTAGTTGTCTCTCCCATACATCATCATTTCCACCCCTAGTCACTTCATCGTTAGGTCTCATCTCTATCCCTTCAACTCGTTCTAAAGGTATCTCAATTCTCACTCATGAGTTACACACTCTCAACCACTCTCTCCAAGGACACACCAAAAGATTTGGTGTCTCGCTTCAAACTCTCAAGTTGTTCTTGGTTAGATTGGATGAAGGATAAGAGATAGTCAAGTGTTTCCTCTTGAGAAGAAAACCTAAAAGAAGAGGGCTCAACCGAGTGAAAAAGGTAGTCATTTTGAAAATCATTTTGCACATAACCATCAAAAAACTCGAGAGAGGAATGGGTGGAAAAAGAAGGTGTTGGAGGTGGACAATCAAAACTAGAAGGTGAAAGGAATAAAGAGTCATCTTGACCCCATTGTGAAAATGCATGATGTTGCTCCCTAGAATCATGATAACTAGATGTAGATGCATGCATGGGCATATGATTGCTAGGGGCATAGGGCATTGCATGCAATCGGGAATGATGGTGGAAGGTGGGACAAGCACTAGGAAAATGAGCACGGCTTCCACAATGATTGCAATAACAAGAATATGCATCCCTATAGTCATGATTACTAAATGAAGATGCATGAGATGTTGCATGACTATAGGAGTCATATGTAGCACTAACCCTAGGTGGGGAATTCTCGTGGGGACAGAAAACTGTAGGATGCATGAAATTCCACACAAACGACATGCATAAGAGACATTTTCGGGTGGTGGGGAAGAGCATACAAGTGACCACCAAGAAGCATTAGGATCGGTCATATTCAATGAATCACAAGTAAAACCTCTTCACAATCAATTTTTTTTAATTAATTTTTTTAATTTTTTTTCAAGAGATTTTTTTTAATTTTTTTTTTATAGTTTTCGAAAAATAGAAAGCAAGTAAAGATAGTGCACACGCAAGCAACCAATCGCAAACACAAAAGCACACAAAGAACCAATACCATGCCTCCCCGGCAACGACGCCAAAAACTTGATACCGCTATTTGAGCACAAGCCTAAATAGCCCGCAAGTGCACAGGACGTGTGTAGTACAGTGTGTGCAAGTGCGGGGTCGAATCCACAGGGAGGCTACCTTAGTTTAGTCTCTATGTGCTCGGGTGCCTTAAACTAGCCACGTGCGTGTGTGTACTTACTTTGGGATGGAAGGGAGCTCGGAAAAAGGAAAATAAAAACTAATCTATGGAGGAACTTAAGGGAGCCAAACTAAGGAAGGAAACACTAATAAAGAAGAAGGGGTCCTAGGGCGATTGCATTGCAACAAGACTTGGGCTATGATAACAGATGATGTCTATCTAAGGCTTGGGACTTCTATTGCCGTTGTGTTGATCGGGGGCTCTCTTAACCAATACTAGTGGTTCAACCCGTTAGCTGGATTTAAAGCTAAGGGCCAATCCCTCCTAACCTACGCAATCCGTGCTTAGAACTTATCCTCTTGGCTGGATTTAAAGCCAAAGACTAGCACCTAAACACTACGTGACATTAAGGCTCGATTAACCAACACTAACGCGGGTGAGGGATACTCTAGTCTAGGTTAACTTATCCACTTGGCTAGATTTAAAGCCAAGGACTAGCACCTAAACTCGACTAAGCATAGCATGTAACCTATTAGCTGGATTTAAAGCTAAAGCCTACTCTACTAAGCAAAGCCACGAGATTAAGCACAATCACATCACCCATATAAGTAGATAAGAGCATTTGAAGCACAAATAACACATGCATATTCACTTAGGCATTTTAACAAACACATAGACATGTTTGATTTCCAATACATAGACATATTGAATCATGCCATAAATTTATGTAAATAAACATGTATCAAGGGCCAAAGATCTACACAAATCCATTATTCAAAGCCCTAATCTAATATACAACAACAATCAACCCTAAATCTAGCCTAATCTAGCAACATATTTACAAGAAATAGAGAAAGAACAAGAAGAACTTCCCTAAATTCTTGCTTCCAAATCCGTACAAATCCTTCAAATCTTTGTTTAATGCTTCAATCCTAGCTTGGTGTGGGGTTTAGATGATGGTTTAGGGTGTTTTGTGAAGTGGGTAAAGGGTTAGGGTTTATTAGGATTTTAGAAATAAAAGTTTCCCCCTTGAAAATGAGCAGAAATGAGCTTTTTAGGGATTTCTTTAGCGCATAGCCGGTCGACCTACTCTTTCTTGCTCAATCGGCTTAAATCATGATGCTCTCTGGAATGGCCGGTCGACCAGCTTCTTGAGGAACTCGACCGGCTTCAAATCTTTTATTCTCTGGAGCGGCCGGTCTACCGGCTCTTCTTCTAAGTCGACCGGCTGGATCAGAATGATCTCTTCTTTATTTCTTTTCTTCCAGTCTTCATACGTTAGCTCATTTCTTCCTCGCATAAGCTTGAACCCGGTCGACCGGCTCTTCTTCTAAGTCGACCGACTGGATCAGAATGATCTCTTCTTTATTTCTTTTCTTCCGGTGTTCATCCGTTAGCTCATTTCTTCCTCGCATAAGCTTGAACCCTTCCAAAACACTCCTAAAACATGGAATATAACACTTAGTATAGTATTTATGCACCTAAATACATTATGTACAAATATTAACAAATATGCATAAACTTTGTACTAAGTGCACTCAATTATACTCTAAACACCCTTAAATGTGCATGCAAAGACTAGATGCAAACACGCACAAATGACACACATCAATCACAGTGTGTGCAAGTGTGGGGTCGAATTCACAGAGAGGCTACCTTAGTTTAGTCTCTATGTGCTCGGGTGCCTTAAACTAGCTACGTGCGTGTGTGTACTTACTTTGGGATGGAAGGGAGCTCAGAAAAAGGAAAATAAAAACTAATCTATGGAGGAACTTAAGGGAGCCAAACTAAGGAAGGAAACACTAATAAAGAAGAAGGGGACCTAGGGCAATTGCATTGCAACAAGACTTGGGCTATGATAATGAATAAGGTTTATCTAAGGTTCGGGACTTCTATTGCCGTTGTGTTGATCGGGGGCTCTTTTAACCAACACTAGTGGTTCAACCCGTTAGCTGGATTTAAAGCTAAGGGCCAATCCCTCCTAGCCTACGCAATTTGTGCTTAGAACTTATCCTCTTGGCTAGATTTAAAGCCAAGGACTAGCACCTAAACACTATGTGACATTAAGGCGTGATTAACCAACACTAACGTGGGTGAAGGATACTCTAATCTAGGTTAACTTATCCGCTTGGCTAGATTTAAAGCCAAAGACTAGCACCTAAACTCGACTGAGCATAGCATGTAACCTATTAGCTGGATTTAAAGCTAAAGCCTACTCTACTAAGCAAAGCCATGAGATTAAGCACAATCACATGACCCATATAAGTAGATAAGAACATTTGAAGTGCAAATAACACATGCATATTCACTTAGGCATTTTAACAAACACATAGACATGTTTGATTTCCAATACATAGACATATTGAATCATGCCATAAATTTATGTAAATAAACATGTATTAAGAGCCAAAGATCTATACAAATCCATTATTCAAAGCCCTAATCTAATATACAACAACAATCAACCCTAAATCTAGCCTAATCTAGCAACATATTTACAAGAAATAGAGAAAGAACAAGAAGAACTTCCCTAAATTCTTGCTTTCAAATCCGTACAAATGCTTCAAATCTTTGTTTAATGCTTCAATCCTAGCTTGGTATGGGGTTTAGATGGTGGTTTAGGGTGTTTTGTGAAGTGGGTAAAGGGTTAGGGTTTATTAGGATTTAAGAAATAAAAGTTCCTCCTCTGGAAATGAGCTGAAACGAGCAATTTATAAACTGCTTCAACACATAGCCGGTCGACCAGCTCCTCTTTCTTACTCGACCGGATTAAATCATGATGCTCTTTGGAATGGCACATCGACCTAGCCGGTCGACCGGCTCCTTGAGGAACTCGACTGGCTTAAATTCTTTATTCTCTGGAGCGGCCAGTCCACCTAGACGGTCGACTAGCTCTTTATCTAAGTTGACCGGCTGGATTAGAATAATCTCTTCTTTATTCCTTTTCTTTCGGTCTTCATCCGTTAGCTCATTTCTCCTCGCGTAAGCTTGAACCCTTCCAAAACACTCCTAAAACATGGAATATAACACTTAGTATAGTATTTATGCACCTAAATACATTATGTACAAATATTAACAAATATGCATAAACTTTATACAAAGTGCACTCAATTATACTCTAAACACCCTTAAATATGCATGCAAAAACTAGATGCAAACATGTACAAATGACACACATCAGTATCATCTTTGGTGCCAGTAACGAGTCTCTTTGTGAGAATTTTTCTAAATGTATGCACAGTGAATTTGAAATGAGCATGATGGGAGAACTTGCATTCTTCCTTGGTCTTCAAATCAAACAAACTAAAGAAGGAATTTTCATTAACCAAGCTAAGTACACAAAAGAACTACTCAAAAAGTTTGGGTTTGATGGAGCAAAAGAGATTGGAACTCTAATGAGCACCTCCACTATGCTTGATAAAGATGAAAATGGTAAGTCAGTGGACGAAAAGAGGTATAGAGGTATGATCGGAAGCCTACTTTACTTAACAGCCTCTAGACCCGATATTATGTTTGCTGTATGCTTGTGTGCTCATTCAATCTTGTCTTAAAGAGTCTCATTTACTTGCTGTTAAAAGGATTTTTAGATATCTTAAAGGAACACAAGAACTAGTGCTTTGGTATCCTAAGGGAACAAATTTTGAATTAGTAGGTTATTCTAACGCTGACTTTGCTGGTTGTAAAACCAATAGGAAAAGCACTAGTGGAACCTATCATTTCCTTGGTAATTACTTAGTTTCATGGTCAAGTAGAAAGCAAAATAGTGTAGCACTTTCAATAGCTGAAGCTGAATATATTACAGTAAGAAATTGTGTTGCACAAGTTCTTTGGATGAAACAAACTTTGCTTCACTTTGGTGTTATATTTGAGCATGCTCCGGTTATGTGTGACAACACAAGTGCAATTAATCTCACTAAAAATCCAATTCAACATTCTAGGACTAAGCACATAGAGACAAGGCATCATTTCATTCGTGATCATTTGCAAAGAGGTGATGTTGTGCTTAATTTTGTTGATTCTCTGCACCAACTTACTGATATTTTTACAAAACCACTGCATGAAAACCAGTTTTTAAACATTAGAAGGGAGTTGGGAATGACTCAATTACGAAAAACTCGAGTTTCCTACAAAACTGTATGTACCAGAACACTCAACCCCTATACCGGTACATTAGCTAAGTCAACCGGCTGTATGCCTTAGTTTTTGTTTTTACCAGAACACTGTACCGAAACACGTGGTCCCAGTACCGGTTGACCGGTAGTCGCAATTTTTTTGAAAAAATAAATAGGGCTCGATCGGTTACAAGGCTTCATAACTCTTATTTTATCAAAACTCTTCATCCCCTTACCTTCTTTCTCCCTATAAAACCCCTCTCAAACATCTTTCTCTCTCAAATCTCTACATTAACACATTACCCACTTCAATTTCTTCCAAAATCTCTTCATCAAAACCCTATCTCTCTATTTCTCTCTCTCTCTCATGGCTAATACAAGAAATAAGGGAAAGGCTCAAGCTTCCGGTTCTAAGAGAAAGGGTGGTGCAAGTACTTCAAGAGGCTCAAGGGAACCAACAAGACAACCTTCACCCAAGCCAAATCCATCCTCACCACCTACAAATCATGATTACTCCAGAAAAAAGATATGGGCAGGTAAATGTCTTATTCCTGATAAACTCCAAAATCTCAGTATGCTTGAGTATTGCACTAATAATGGTTGGATGACATACATGACTATAAAAGAGCCTGTTTATTCACAGTTAGTTAGGGAATTTTATGAACATTTGAGGTGGAGACATGAATATGGTAGTGTTCGTTCCATTGTAAGGGGAATATGCTTTAAGGTCACCGAGAAAGATATTAGGAATATTTTTAATATCTCTCTGCATGAGCAACAATATCCTATATTTGCCTTTAGGAATTTCCCACAATTTCCTAAGGGTATTACAAAAGGGAAAGAATATGAACTATTACTAGGTTATATGCTGGAATATCCTGAGGTTCCTCCATTAAATGATGTAAACCCAGTTCGTAAGGCCATTATCAAGATGTTTAAGCATAATGTAGTTCCTAAGGATACTCATGATGGACTAATATACAAGGCTAAAGCATACTGTTTATATTTACTTCATCATGGCTATAGAGTGAATCTCCTTGAGACTATTCTTGCATACATGAAAAACATGGTGCTTAGGTACACGGTGCTTGGTTATGGGATGGCCTTAACTAGAATTTTTCGAGCTAAAGGTATTGTGCTTGAAGGAATTCCCAAAAGCTCCTTTAATCACATGTGGAATCTTGATCTACAATGTCTCAAGAGAATGGAATTGTTCTATTAGAGAGGACGATGGATGCATTTGCATGAATTCAGAGCTTTGCCTTTAAACATAAGGGATCTCATCATACAAAGGATAGTCAACAAAACCACCTTTGATTTCTCTCATAAAGATGAAAAAGGCAAGAAATTGACTTTGGTGAACATGGTGCTACTTATGATGATGAAGAAATGGAGGATGTTAGAGGAGAAGAAAAAGAGAAAGTAGAGAAAGATGAGGAGGCTTGGGAAGAATATAATGATGAAGAACAAGGGCAATACCACGAGCTTCGATCAAAGAATGTTAATGATAGGATGATGCAAAGGCTTTTTGACAAGGTGGATTCCACAGGAGAGAAGATGGATGCATTGGCTACTACTGTGGGGAATCAACATGGTACTCTTGATAGCCTTGCAACGATTATCGGGCATCAAAGCCAAATCAAGGCTCGCTTAGCCCGGGATGTCCGTTTGATAAAGTTACGCATGGGTCTTCCAGACAATGACAATGCCGGACCAAGCCATTAGCCTTCCTTTCTTATTGTCTCTTTTCTAGTCCCACTTCCTAGGATGGTTTCTCAAACTTTTTCATTTCACTGGATATTGTCTTTCATTCCTTACTTGTTATGGTTATCTTTGCTTATTCGTATTATATTACTTTATCCTTGCTTAGAACTTCCATGCTTGCACGCTTGTATGAGAGCCAAGTGATGATACTTGCTCGTATTGATGGCTCATTGCTTTCCTACGCCTTCTCTAACTCTCTTTTGATGATGCCAAAGAGGGAGAAGGTACTAGTAGTAGTGGTTACTGCAATTGCTTTGTTTTTAACTTTATGTTGTTGTTGCTTGGTTATCTATATGATTTGATATGCCTTGATTATGGGAAAGTCCTGAAGCTAGAGGGGGCCCTCCAAGTTAACAAATTTGTCATCATCTAAAAGGGGGAGAATGTTGAACTTATTGGTTTAATTTGTTTTGATGATGTTGTAATTGCACTTTGTTAATTGCTCTCTCTAAATAATTGCACTTTGTAAATTACTACCATTATACCTTGTATATGTTAATTACAAGATAGGAAAAGGCTTGATGCATATAGAGCATGAAGACTATGAAGATCTCTTGTAGAATCATTTCTTGGTCTTTAGCTTTTGTCAAGTTAATCTTAGTAAATAAGCAAATATCTATAAAGCTCAAAAACTTACGACATTGCATGTATATATCTTGACCTTTAGCCTTCCTGCATTTGCCTTCAAAAACTTTTTCTACAGAAAAATCAAGTTCTAGTCCATAATTTGCACTATGGAGCTGCATGCACTATAGCAATCTCAATTGCATTGATATTTGGTACTTTAATAAATCTATATGCTCATATATATGTAAATATCAGCTTAGTTTTGTAGTAAAAAGTACTATTCTATGTATAAAATTAATCTATAAGCATTTTGGTGTAAGACTATTACCTATTGGATAATAGCTTTACATGCAAAAAGCCTTTTTCTTAGAAAATCTTGATTTTTGCATTTAATGTTTGGAAAATAAGTTGGTATTAGCATTTATTATTGACTTGATCTTATATGCACAGTGGTTGTCTTGAGCTCTAAAAATTTCTGTCGAAAAACGCTACTTACTGTTGATTAGATGTTAGCACTTTTTGGTAAAAAGTATAGTAGCTTTTTCCAGCCTTTTCTACTCCTACCGGCTTACTCAGTCAGTCGACCAGCTCTGTATTCTGGTATTAATAGAAAGCTGTGTTACTCTACCGGAAGAGCCTACCAGTTGACCAGCAAAGTGTTTCGATAAGCCCTTTTGGCCTCTGAAACTACCGGAACATCCAGGGGGTCAGCTGGTAGTGTGCTCTAGTAGTCCCTCTGTGTTGTTTTAAAAAAATTGACCGCTGGGAAACTTACTTTTTTGGCTTATAAATGCATCTTACTCCTCCTAACTCAGATATAACTTGTTCAAAACATCTTTCCTAACTCTCTTGCAATCAATATACTTTATCTATATACTTCATCTATTGCAATCTTGCTCTATTAATTGCAACCCTCATTGATTGCATATCATTGGCATTTAAGAACAAGTTTTTCTCTTGAGCTTCATAAATTGCTTATCTACTTAAAGCAACACAGCAAGGTTTAAATACCTTTGTATTCTTGCTCATAAGAAGTTCATTGTATTTCAAACACTTTACTATCATATTGGGAGTGAATTTCTTTACCTTGGGTAGCATAGGTGTGAGAAACCATTCTCAAGAGTGAAGAGCTGAAATCCTTAAGTATAGAGTTATACTTGTGGTCCTTGTGGAGATGCAAGGGTTGTGATCGTTGTTCTATACTTCTACAACATACTAAGCAAGAAGTCGATTCACTAGTGGAGTTTCCGAAACCCTAAGGGGAGACCTTAGGTAGTGGACTTGGCCCTCGGGAGTTCAAACCACTCTAAATCGTCATGTTTGATATTCTTGACTCTACTCTCTCTAGCTTTCAAGTACTTACCTTGATTATTGCATGCGATTTTGGTTGAGATTATTTTTAAGATTTTTAATTTGTTAATTGTGCCAATAATCTAATTCACCCCCTCTTGGATTCATTTTCTGGGCAACAATAACCAACTCACGTGACACACTATAACCTATGCTCAATAGAATCAATGTCCTAGTATCGATTCTATCATTTGGTTACGAATAAGGTTTAAGGACAACCGGGTTATTCTTCATTCACATAGCCCCATTGAGTCATCCTAAGGATTATGTCATGATCTAACAACTATGGAGAAGATGTACGATATGACGTAAGGCCGAAAGTAAGACAATTCAAGTAGAAATCAGTATAAAAATATACAATAGACGGCTAACTTTAGGACACCATTCCTAACACATGTTAGTCGAGAGGGCACGAAATATTAGCATCCTGCGTTCATGCATGAGACTCCTAAGCTTGTGATGGTTTGGCCACTTGGGCCCCCGGCCTAGTTTCCTTTCCTGCGCGATAGAAGTCCTATTTAAGGCATTTTTCAGCACATTTAGAGAAGATTAGCAACCAACATTCACACCCACTTTTGCACACACCCAAAACCCTAACTCACCCACCTCTCACACAATAAACCACACATAAATACCCCTAGATCCAAGCTTGTAATTAGGGTTTTAACACTTGTAATTGCAAGATCAAGACAAGGATTCCAAGAGCAAAGCTAAGCATGAAAGAGAGGTTCACCTTTCTCCTTGGCCTAAATATGTCTACATATTTAAGGCTAGAATATGCTTTATATTCATTCGTCCTATGCTCCAGAACATATATGATGTGCTTTATTGTTAAACCCGATTCTGTGATGCTATGATTGGTGGTTTTTCATTAATAATTGGGTCTAATTTAGTCTCCTTTGGCTTTAAACCCAGCCAATTCTACCGTCAGGTAGCTTAATTGATCTTAAGAAGCCTAGGTCTTAGCTTTAAACCCATTTGATAAGTTAAAGCCTGGGGTAAGACCAGTTACCTTCACCTAAGAATGTAATTAGCTAATTCATGCCCCAATTCATAAGGACCACGCTATGCCTATAGGTAGCTAGCACCTAGGGATAAACTGGCCCCGAGTTCTAGGGATTGTAGGAGAGGTTGATTAGATTCCTAGCTTAGAGCATCCCCTCTTAGAGCAAAACCATCAAAGTTAATCCCATAGCAAAATTAGTACCCAAATCACCCATAGTTAAATGGATTTCGCCCATTGCCCTATTGCTTGTGTCAACTCCCTTTTTACTAGCTTTCTTTCTCCCTTGCTTTTATTTCTTTTAGTTTGTTTAGATTAGTTTAATTTACTTTGAGCTCCCTTCAAATCTAAAACAACTGAAAAGAATTCTTAGTTTAGCTTGTTTTCTTTCTAGCTTTTTAAGACACAAACTTAGCTTACATTCCCCATTTCCCACCTCCTTGAAGGATCGACCCTTATCTTGCACATTAAACTACACGACCTATACAATTGCAGGTCGTGTATGTATATGTATATGTACATATCCATATATGTACATAATTATGTACATATATGTATACACCAATTACATAATATAGAAGATCAGAATCCATAATTTTGTCTTCTGATAATGAATAGGAAAAATGTTGTGGTAGCAATATTAATAAGATACAAGAAGAAGAAAACTACTATAATTTACTAGCTTTCTTTCTCCCTTGCTTTTATTTCTTTTAGTTTGTTTAGATTAGTTTAATTTACTTTGAGCTCCCTTCAAATCTAAAACAACTGAAAAGAATTCTTAGTTTAGCTTGTTTTCTTTCTAGCTTTTTAAGACACAAACTTAGCTTACATTCCCCATTTCTCGCCTCCTTGAAGGATCGACCCTTATCTTGCACATTAGACTACAAGACCTATGCAATTGCAGATCATGTATGTATATGTATATGTACATATCCATATATGTACATAATTATGTACATATATGTATACACCAATTACATAATGTAGAAGATCAGAATCCATAATTTTGTCTTCTGATAATGAATAGGAAAAATGTTGTGGTAGCTGTTAGGAATAGTGTCCTAAAGTCAGTCATCTATTGTATTTCTAGAATTGTTTACACACGAGTTATGTTAATAATATTTGGCCATTACATCATATCGCACCATCTTCTCTTATTTTGATCATGATATAGTTCCTTAGAATAATTGTATGGGATCATGTGAATGAGGCATGGTCTGATTGTTCTTAAAATCTATTCGTAACCGAATGATGGAATTGATACTAGGACGTCAATTCTTTCGAGTAGAGGTTATTGTTTGTCACATGGGTTGGTCTTCCTCATGACCAATAGGTGTTGAGACACCGGTGTGACACACAGGTAAGGTGTGGAGACACGCTTACTGAACATGACTCGTTTACAAGCATCCTATGGTACTTACCCTACTGTCAAAGGATTGCTTGTGGTGCACATGGTTGTAGTATTCCCTTCAACCTGAGACTGCCATAGATGCTTGTGAATTACTCCTCATACTTTGGTGCCGGACTACCCGAATTTCCAATTTGGTGACGAAGGGTTACTGGGTGCGAGCAAGTGTCGTAAAGCTAATGTGCAGGACAAGATGGGATTGACCTACTCCGGGTATTGGGAGAATGATGCTCCACCTAGTCCTAACTCGTTAAGTCTTTGGCCAAAGCTTTCCGTGTGATGTGTCACGGAGACATGTCGTGATAAGTCATGACAAGATTAGGACTTATGCTCTGTTTGTTATAGTCTTATTTTAAGATACTTATCTTATTAAAATGAGGGTACATCTTATAAGATTTAAGAAATCTTATCATGCATCTTATGAAAATTCAAACCAAAATTATACTTTTTATCTTATAAGAAATAAGCAATCTATCCTATCTTATTTTTACAACTATAGAATGCATAGTACATATGATAAAATATCTTAAATCTTATAAGATATCTCTAAATTTCAATAGAATAAGTATCTTAAAATAAGATCATTCCAAACACACTATTAATACGGAATAACTAATTAGGGGTTTGACAGTTGACCATGCTCCTAGGGTTGTTTCGGAATATCGAGGGTCATAGGGGATATGCCATAGTGCCCAGGTTCATTGATAGTTGTCTTGCAATTTTTCAGCTTATCCGGACGTTGGGAACCGTTGGTAGACGGCATCTCCGATTAGTACAGAGATTGTCTTTGTATTACCAACTTAAGTTTGAACCTACGGAGTCACGTAAAAGGTTAAAAATTTTATTGATGGATTGGTCTAATATATTTAATTGAGAATTAAATATTCCATTATTTAATTGTGAATTAAATAAAGGAATTAATAATTAGTGTATTTGAATATTTAATTAGAAATTAAATATTTAATATTAATTATTAAAAGTTCACGAATTTAATTTCATCTATTTTCTGCTAGCATAGAAAATGTGGCATGAATTAAATCTTGGGCTAAATGGGTTAAAAAATTAAATAGAGATTTAATTTATAATTGGGTTAAAAGGTTTAGGCCCAATTGGGTTGGAGGAAATGAGCCTGGGTCTTATGAAGGCCCAACTCCTTTTGTTCTATAAAAGGAGAAGTATTATATATATTTTTTTATTAGGGTTTTCAGTTTTTCCTACAGAGAAAAAACATTCCTCCTTCCTTAAAAACCCTAGCCTCCATCATTATTTCTTGGCTACATACAAAGAGGAGGAAGATTAAGCTTTCGCAAGGCTACTTGTCAAGAACACATATTCGTGTCACGAATATCCGGGTACTAATCATGCTCTTTGTGAAAATTTTGATTAACAAGAGCCTGATCCTGGAAGAATTAGTGAAAAAGTTTTGCAAAATTCCTTCAGTAGCTGTATTAATAAGATACAAGAAGAAGAAGAAGAAGAAGAAGAAGAAGAAAACTACTATAAAATTTTTGCACAATTTCAAGAATTTCAACTTAATGTTTTAACAAATGATAACATAATTGAATTATTAAAACTAGTTAAAGATTCTGGAATGAGAAATAAAATATTAGATTTAGTCCAAGAATAGGGTGATACCAATAATAAAGAAGAACAGATTATAATCTAAAATAAGGATTATATGCCCTATACTTTGATAGAAATAAGAAAAAGAATAAAAGAAAAACAAAATAAATCTTCTTTTACCACAATCCAAGATCTTCAAGAAAAAATAACAACCCTGAAACAAGAGATAACAATATTATTTCATTTCAAAATCAAATGGGCTAAATGAGGCTACCACCTTGTAAACATTTGTTTTGAAACATCATGTTTAAAATCTTTGCTAATCATGTATTTTGCAGCTTAACAATCAGTTTTTATCAAAAACTTCTGATTAAATAAATCATCTTGAAATTTTAAAATATATTTGACAATCGCTAATATTTCCTTTGCAATCGTCGCATAATTTTGCTAACTTCTATTCCAGTTTTCCAAGTGAAATTTGACAAGATATTTCTGTCTAGAGATGGGATGAACCTGTTTGAAGACACCACCAAATCCAATATTAGAAGCATCTGTTTCAACTTACACCAATTCATAATATGGAAGAATTAGAATCCATAATTTCATCTTCTGATAGTGAACAAGAAAAATGTTGTAGTTGTTGTATTAATAAGATACAAGAAGAAGAAGAAGAAGAAGAAGAGGAAGAAGAAAACTACTATAAAATTCTTACACAATTTCAAAAATTTTAACTTAATGTTTTAACAAATGATAAAATAATTGAATTATTAAAAATAATTAAAGATTCTAGAATGAGAAATAAAATATTAGATTTAGTCCAGGAATAAGGTGATACCAGTAATAAAGAAAAACATATTATAATCCAAAATATGGATTATATGCCCCATAGTTTGATAAAAATAAGAAAAAGAATAGAAGAAAAACAAAATAAATCTTCTTCTACCACAATCCAAGATCTTCAGGAAGAAATAACAACCCTGTTACAAGAGATAAAAATATTATCTCAAGAAAATGTTGTTATCCATGATCAAAAAGGAATCCTCACACAAAGAATTTCAAAAATTGAAAATCCAAATAAAGAAAAAGAAATAAGGGAACGAACTGAATCCAAACCAAATTTTGAAAAGATAAAAGCATCATGCACTTTATCTAACAGATCCTTTTTATGAGGAATGGGATGTCTAATCCATTTCAAAACTTTATGAAAAGGTTCATAATTAGTAACTAACCTAGGAGTACCTCTTTCTTGTTCTACATGTTTATTTACATAAAATCCTATACAACTCCATGATGAATGAGATTTTTTATTAATCCTTTATCAAGGAGAGGTGCAATTTCTTTTTTGCATAGTTCTAGATATTTCGCATTCATTTGGTAAGGTCTTGCCTTTGTAGAGATATTTTTCTCATCAAAACCATCTTCATATGGTAAAGACACAATATGTTTTTTCCTATCCAAAAAGCATTTGGGTGATCATTACATATTTCTAATGAAAACTGATTTATGACATTAAATGGGATAAAATAAATTTCCCAGAAACATGGATGGCAGAAAGAGTAGTTTCTGCCCAACCCATAATAAATGACAATTTTGTTGATGCAATACAAACATCAAAAGAAAATGTTCAAATACAATTCATGGCAATATTATGTGATGCACGTAATTTAAATTGAAGACAATCTCTCATAGGAATCATGGAATTTAGTTTAGCACATGGTCCTATTTATTTCAATGCTTATCCTAATCTTCAAGTACCTTTGTCTGATGTCAATATACTTGATGCTTTGACATTATATGTTAAAATGCATGGGTATAATTATGCTCCAGGTACAGAAGTTATATGTATCTATTATAGGGTTTATTATAAACCTTTATATACTTTGAATCCTATATGTAGGATAACAAATACAAATCAAAATGAGACAATCGATTTGAAACCAATTTTAATAGATCTAAAATAACTACTAGAAGATCTATTAAATGGGGTGAAATAAATTTCCCAGAAACATGGTTACCGGAAAGAGTAGTTTCTACCCAACCTATAATAAATGACAATCTTGTTGATGTAATACAAACATCAGCAGGAAATGTTCAAATACAATTCAATAGAAGAAATATAGAATCTTCTTCAACTAGGTCTAGAATGTCCAGTTCCATGTCAACATATTCATTTATTTATCCTTTGGATTATGTAATAGAATTCCCTGCTAAAAGTTCAACATCTCAAATAAGAGAAATAGAGAGAGAATCCATTAATGTAGAAATTCTAAATTATAGAGTCCAAGGACTAAGAATGATAGAAGAAAATGTAACTAAAGGTGTTTATAACACTAGAGCACCAGAAGTAACTAAATCAGAACTAAACTTTCCAGTTTAATGGATAGTGAAAAAGTTGATCTTAGTCCTGACAATGTAGCCAGAAAAACAATTCAAGCTGAATTTTTTAGGCCAATATTTAAGCCTTTTAAAGATTGATGTTTTGAAAATTTTCCTCTAGAAGAAAGAAAAATTCTTCAAGACCAGTTTTATAACCAACTGTAAGGAATAAATAAGATGAGGGATTTTTATTCCTTGGTTTTTAGATAATTATCTAAGACAATACATAACTGTTTTAGAAAGACCTTAGGAATTAAAAAATGGGGAGATTATAGAATCAATATATCCTCTAACAACTCAACCAATAACAGTAGAAAAAAAAGACTAAGTTATATCCTAATGCTTTCTTTAACATGCAATAAAATGAAATCTTCCAAACTACCGCAAAACAAATAAATGATGTAATAAAACAAAAAAAAATTCAAATCTGTATTTAGTTGCTTTAGGAGAACAACTAATATATTTAAATAATAGATTATCAAAAACTCTTCAAGAGCTAGAAGAATTAAAAACCCAAATAAAAAACAAAATCGAGGTTGAAAATAAAAATAATGGTAATATACCAGCAACTTCAATCCAACCTCCACTTGAGGTAAAGGATTTTATTATGGAACCAATAAATGAAATAAGTAAACTTTTGGATGATAAATTCAAAAAACTAAAACTTATTGTTATAATAGAAGAAGTAGTTCCTGACATAATGAAATAATAAAAAATCGGGTAAATTGCACGAAATCCCCCTGTGGTTTGTCAGAAGTGTGTGTTTACTCCCTGTGATTTAAAAATTAGCTAGTTACCCCCATGCTTTCCAAAAGTGAAGCACATTACCCCTCTCCATCACTTTTTCAGTTAGATTTAACCGAGTGTGTGGTACACGTGCCGAACTTGCAACTAGACTTAGTTTTTTTGCTGTTAAACTTGATTTTGGTCAAAAATGCCCTTCCTTTTTTGTTTTGAAAAACATTTGTAAGATAAAAGACTTAAACCCTTGACCTTAGTCTAAAATATGTAAATTTTAACCAATTATACTATAAATATATTTGCATTTTATTTCGTTATTACAAGTAAATATTTTTGTCATTGGAAAATGAAAAATAAGAAAAGAAATTAACCTCCACTATCATCACGATCACACAACCACCATCTCATTAGTTAAATTTAATTATGTAATTAATTTTAATTTTTAGTTATTTGATTAATTAATTAATCAATTATTAAATTAGTAATAATTAATTATTTAATTATTAATTAATTAACTAATTATTAATTACTTTATGTTTCAAATTAAATAGGGTAAATAGTGCAATACCCTCCTGTGGTTTGTCATATGTGCGTCGTAGCCCCCTGTGGTTGCCATAAGTGCATTGTTAACCCTTAGGTTTAAAGAGCAAATGAGTCTTTTTGCATTTTCGTTAGCCAAAACTAACAGAGTTAGAAAAATGGGCGTATATGCTTCACTTTTGGAAAGCACAGTGAGTAACTAGCTAATTTTTAAATCACAGGGGATAAATGCACACTTGTGACAAAACACAAAGGGGTTTTGTGAAATTTACCCTAAAAAATGAGATCAATAAGTTAAGATCTTATAACATTAAATTTGTTTCTAAGCCTGTTGACCAAAAATATTATTATCAGGCCTAGTCCTCAAGATTTATTAATAGAAGAGCCATCTATGGATTAATTTTGTTATGACTGAAAAACCATACACAGAATTTTGATGTATTCTACGATCTGTAAACAAAATGGCAATACAAATAAAACAATTGCCTTAATGATTATTATTGGGTCCACTAGCCAATTAAAAGGATGGTGGGAAAATTACTTAAATGAAATAGGTAGAACTACCATTCTTAATGCGGTAAAATAAGTAAATGGTCAGCCCAGGGTGATGCTGTGTATACATTAACGGTAAATATTTGTGAACATTTTACTGGAAGATTTACCTGTAATGTTGAAAATATTAGAATACTTTTGCAAAATCTTAAGTATCCAACTCTTTCTCATTTAAGTGGTATAAGGATGTATTCCCTAGTAGAGTAATGGAATTGCCATAAGCAAGTCAACCTCATTGGAAATCTAAATTTATTGACGGACTTCCACAATTATTTGCAGAAAGAGTTAAAAGAACTCTTAGGGATGGAACATCTCAAATAGACTATAATAGTCTTAGCTGTGGAACTATAATTGAAAAATGTATTGAAGAAGGATTAGCTCTTTGAAATGAAATAAAGCTGAATCAATAAATTGAAAAAAGAAAATCTAATAAAAAAAGACAATTAGGTCATTTCTGTAATCAATTTTGAATTGATATGCCCTCTACTAGTAAAGGAAATAGATCCTTAGTTAAGAAAGAAAAATTTAGAACCCCTAGCTATAAAAAACGAATAGCAAAAAGGAGGGATAAGAGACAAAAAGAAAAGAAGAGGAAGAAAAGTCATAAATGGAAACCACCAATGTGCTACAAATGTGGAAAGATAGAGTAAAAAGGAAAATCAATGAACTTAATATTGATGAAGAATTAAAGAATCATTTATGAAAATATTACTTAACTCAGATCAATCTTCTAAAGAAGCATCATCTAAATCATTTGATGATTTACACCAATTACATAATATGGAAGAATCAGAATTCATAATTTCATCTTCTGATAGTGAATAGGAAAAATGTTGTAGTAGTTGTATTAATAAGATACAAGAAGAAGAAGAAGAAGAAAACTACTATAAAATTCTTGCGCAAGTTCAAGAATTTCAACTTAATGTTTTAACAAATGACAAAATAATTGAATTATTAAAAATAGTTAAAGATTTTGGAATCAGAAATAAAATATTGGATTTAGTCTAGGTACAGGTGATACCAGTAATGAAGAAGAACAGATTATAATCCAAAATAAGGATTATATGCCTTATAGTTTGACAGAAATAAGAAAAAGAATAGAAGAAAAACAAAATAAATCTTCTTCTACCACAATCCAAGATCTTTAGGAAGAAATAATAAACTTGAAACAAGAGATAAAAATATTATCTTACAAAAATGTTGTTATCTAGGATCAAAAAGGAATCCTCACACAAAGAATTTCAAAATTTGAAAATCCATATAAAGGAAAAGAAATATTGGAACAAACTGAATCCAACCCAGAACCATTTTCAGGAAAACTTGAAATGGTTACCTCACAAAAATGGCTTGTGAAAATAACTCTTTTAATTGAAAGAGAAAATAGGCAAGAGTTAGTTACACTTATCGATAATGGTGTAGATTTAAATTCTATTCAGGAAGAATTAATTCCTACAAAATATTTTGAAAAAACTACCCATTCCTTAAGCTCAACTAGTGGTGATAGGATGTAGCTATTATGTAAATTATCAAAAGCCTACATATGCCAAGATAAAGTTTGTAAACCAACTAGTTTTGTTTCGATTAGGAATATGACTAACCAAATCATTTTTGGAACCCCTTTTCTCCAAAAATTATTCCCAATAAAAGAAATAACTAATGAAGGAATAGTAGGAACATATGAAGGAATGCTAATAAAATTCCAATTCATGCTTGACCCTATTACTGAAGTATTAAATCAAACGACAGATTTAATAAAAGCAAAAGGTAACCAATTAAATTTCTTAAGACAAGAAATTTGCTCATTAACTATAAAAGAAAGGATTGATGATCCAAAACTTCAAGAGAAAATAAAAATGATCATAAATCAGTTTTCACTAGAAATATGTAATGATCACCCAAATGCTTTTTGGAATAGGAAAAAGCATATTGTGTCTTTACCATATGAAGATGGTTTTGATGAGAAAAATATCCCTACAAAGGCAAGACCTTGCCAAATGCATGCAGAATATCCAGAACTATGCAAAAAGAGAAATTGCATCTCTCCTTGATAAAGGATTAATAAGAAAATCTCATTCATCATGGAGTTGTACAAGATTCTATGTAAATAAACATGTAGAACAAGAAAGAGGTACTCGTAGGTTAGTTATTAATTATAAACCTCTTAATAAAGTTTTGAAATCGATCAGATATCCCATTCCTAATAAAAATGATATGTTAGATAGAGTACATAGTGATTTTATCTTTTCAAAATTTGAGTTAAAATTAGGGCATTACCATATTCAAGTAGTTGAAGAAGACAGGTATAAAACTGCTTTTACAGTCCCAATAAGACATTACAAATGGAATGTGATGCCATTTGGATTGAAGAATGCGCCTTCTGAATTTCAAAATATTATGAATGATATATTCATTCCTTATAGTGAATTCATAATTGTTTATATTGATGAGATCATAGTATTTTCTAAGGATATTGAAACACATTTTAAACATATTGATAAATTCAAGAAGCTAATTATTAAAAATGGGCTTGTTGTTTCAAAGCCCAAGATGCAAATTTTTCAAACCAAAATAAGATTTTTAGGACATAATATTAAAGACGGAAAGATCATTCCTATTAATAAAAGTATGAATTTGCTTCTAAATTTCCAGACATAATACTGGATAAAACTCAATTACAAGGATTTTTGGGAAGTTTAAATTATATTTCTCTATATTATAAAAATCTTACTTCAAACACTGCAATATTATATGATAGATTGAAAAAATCTCCAATCCTTTTGACAAAATATCATACTGAAGTAGTTAAGACCATAAAAAAGAAGGCAACAAAATTGTCATGTTTGATGCTTGCTAATCCCTCATGGGAAAAAAATTATTGAAACAGATGCTTCTAATATTGGATTTCGTGGTGTTCTCAAACAGGTTCATCCCATCTCTAGACAAGAATATCTTGTTAGATTTCATTCGGGGAAGTGGAATAAAAGTTAGCAAAATTATGCTACGATTGCAAAGAAAATATTAGCAATTGTCAAATGTATTTTAAAATTTCAAGATGATTTATTTAATCAGAAGTTCTTGATAAAAACTGATTGTCAAGCTGCAAAATACATGTTTAGCAAAGATTTCAAACATGAGGTTTCAAAGCAAATGTTTGCAAGGTGGCAGACTCATTTAGCCCCATTTGATTTTGAAATCAAATATATAAAGGGGGAAAATAATACTCTCCCTGATTTTCTTACTCGTGAATATTTGCAGGATGCAGCTCTCGGATAGGGAAAAAAGAGAGGAAGAGGTAAGGGAAAATACTCCCCAAATTACCAATGCGCTAATAAAGCAGTTGTATTAGTAACAGAAGAAGCTAAAAATCGGAAAAAAAAAATATGCTTTAGGCACGAAAATTGAATATCAGATTGCCTTCATGGAATTATCCTTTACATGAAAAGATTATCAAAATAATTGATGATCAGGAGAAAGAGATTGCAGAGAAGAATAAAAGCTCTTTTGTTACTGCACTCAATATAGAGCAAGATGACTCTTTGTTATATTCACAAAGGTCACAACAGGAAATAATCCTATATTTATCACAAAAGGATCTAGCATATAAAAATGATCCATGGATACTCATGCAAAAATATCTTAATGAGTTTGCATATCTTGCCTTGTCATATAAGTCTAGGTAGCATTATGAGAATATACTCAAAAAGATGGATTCGGCAGATTTTGAACATTTTTAAAAGAATGGAAGAGCTAAAATAACAACTAAAGACTTTGCTTATAGCAAAATCTTCATCAAAAGCATTATAAGTGCTAAAGAATGGGGGTTAAGTACCCATAAGCTTAGGGAATATACTATCTCTACTTCAAGAACTCTAGTTCAATTCACATAGTAGAATTATGTAGAATTATTTACAAAAGTTTCCTATTTTGAGAATGAGCAAAGAAAACATTCGTAGTTCATAAAAATCACACCTGATGTGCTCAAGAAGGAATTACCAACGTGGTTCTTGATATGGCGGAACTACTTTGGTCCAAGTCTAACAATCTTACCAGAACCATTCAAAGGACTATATGCTAAGTGGATGAATTGTTCTCCCAAGGTCATAAATTTGGAAGATAACTAACAATATGTTGAAGGAATAGTGTCAATGTATTTTGTTCCTTGAATTCTCAATCCCATGGATTGTCAGATAGATGCCAAAAGTTGGACATACCCAACCACATATCCCTTATCTTAAGAGGACATTTTTTATGAAATTCTGGCAAAAGATGGTTTAGAAGGAGCCCATCACAGGAGAATATCACTTCCAGGATTAGATCAATTAGATTGAACAATCTCTCCTTCAATATAAAATGGAAAGCAAAAGGAAAGAAAAAATCATTGCAACAATCCAATCTCCTTTTGAACAATTTGTTTCACAAACGCAAAAGGATAATCCCAATGTATCTCAAAAAGATATTATGATCGCATATATGGGTCTAATTAAAAGGGATATGATCCACTTTATCAAGACAGAAGAATCCCTTTCTACATTAGAAATGTTTGTGGATAGTCAACAGCAATGGAATAGATACTTTTGTTTGGCTGGGGTATCACAAGACCCAAATGAGAGTTATACTCTGGAAGACGTGTTCGATTCAATGGAAGATGTGTTCAAAGGTCCTTCATAGATAAAGCAAGAATAGGAAGATTCCTCTAGACAAGATAAAGTGGAAGGAAAGAAATGAAATCTGAGATGACATAAAAAGGAGCAATAATGCAACGCTCCTCCATTATGATCATACTTACTATCATGAAAGTAAGTGTAAATAATTCCATCCGGATTCAAAATAGTTGAGATCTGAGGAAAATTATTTTTAAACTTTGTTTCAAGTCTGAGATCCAAAGTTTCTATAAAAGAAGGACTCAGTAATAATTTGGATAGGGAGGCAGGGAGGTTTTTTTTAAACATTATTCTTGTTTTCTTTCAAATTTTGTAAAAACATTTGTATTTTTTTTTTAGCAATAAGAGTCTGTGAATATTCAGCCCCATCCTCTGGTATTTTACTTTTACTATCCTAAATTTTATTTATTTTGATTGTGAATGATTGGCCTCTATGGAAGGCTAAATTCCTGATGGATTGTAATAACTTTACATTATTATTAAGCATGTCTTAGACCATCTTAGACCTGGAGATAACCCTCAAAATACTCCAATGACATCAATAGTATCTTAAGATTAGTGATATGCTTATAAACCACCTATAGCAATGATTTTTAATATATGGTCAAGTTTCTGTTGAACTCATAAGTTGTACTTTGGTCCATTTGCTGCTAGTTTTCTAATGTTGTTTTGGAGTTTGCATGGGTTGTGTGTATCTACTTGAGTTTAACAAGAATTTAAGCCACATATTACGGTAAAGTTCTTCCATTGGCTCGTTTGGATGGGTTAAAGCATAGCCTAAGTTTATGGACTAAGTAATGTTCACGGACTATTAATCTTGCGGTCTTATCCCCTGGGCCTCTCTTGGTATAGGAAAAAGCATATTGTGTCTTTACCATATGAAGATGGTTTTGATGAGAAAAATATCCCTACAAAGGCCAGACCTTGCCAAATGAATGCAGAATATCTGGAACTATGCCAAAAAGAAATTGCATCTCTCTTTAATAAAGGATTAATAAGACAATCTCATTCATCATGGAGTTGTACAGACTTCTATGTAAATAAACATACAGAACAAGAAAGAGGTACTCCTAGGTTAGTTACTAATTATATATACATATATGTATATGTACGTATCCATATATACATATACATTACGTATACATATATACATAGTATTAAATATATTGGTTTAATATATGTTAATTATATTTTGTTGATGCCATAATTGTGTTTTGTTATGTAATTGCCACAACTTGTAGTATGTAGAATATCTTACCCAGTAGCATTATTAGACCAAAGAAAAGGGATAGAGCATGAGTCTTGTAGTTATAATTCTTTTCTTCCTTTAGTCTTATATTAAATTGATCGTAATATATAAGCAAATGACTATGAGCTCAAAAACTTAGTACATTGCATGCATTCTTCATGCATTTTGTTTTCATAAGTCTTGTTCTCTTATACTTGATCACCTTTTCTCCTTAATACATATTTATATATTCTTTCAATTCTCTTACACTTATTATTATACATGCACATGCTTTCATTTGCATTCAAAACAACTTTTCCTACAGAAAATTTAGCTTTGAAATCCATATTTTTGCATTATCAAGCTACATGTACTATAGTACTCTTTATTACATTGGTATTTGATATCTTGATGGACATATGTGCTTATATGTATGTATATATGTATATATTAGTGTAGGTTTTGCAGTAAAAGTGTACTATTTTGAGTATGAAGTTTGTATTATAGGTAAATAAGCATTTTTGTATAAGACTATTACCTATTGGATAAAACTATTACATGCAAAAGCCTTCTTTCATGCATAAAATCTGAAACTCTTGATTTAATCTTGCATTTAATGTTTGGGAGATAAGTTGGTATTAGCATTTATTATTGACTTGATCTTATATGAATAGTGGTTGTCTTCAGCTTCCAAAAATCTACAAAAAAACGCTTCTACTATTGATTTGATGTATAGTAGCTTTATGGTAAAAAGTTAAAACAACTATTTCAGATTTTTCTGCATCTACTGGCCTATACAGGCGGTTGACCGGCTCTGTGTTCCGGTAATTATAGAGAGCAATTTTGCTCTACTGAAAGAGCCTACCTGTCGACCAGTAGAGTGTTTTGGTAAGGCATTTTGCTTCTGGAACTACCGGCACACTTGGGGGGTCGACCGGTAGAGTATTCCAGTAACCCTTCTAAGTTGCTTTTAAAATTTGACCATTAGGAGACTTATTTTTTGGGCTTATAAATACATCACTCTCCGCCCAACTCAGATATAACTTGATCAAAACATATTTACAAGCTCTTTAGCATTCAATACATTCTCTTTTCTACAATCTTGCCTCATTTATTACTATCTTCATTGATTGCACATTATTGGCATTTATTGATCAAGTTCTTGAGCTCATAAATTGTTTATCTACATAAAGCAACATAGGAAGGTTTAAATGCGTTTGTACACTTGCTCAAGAGAAGTTCTTGCATTTCAAACTCTCAGCAATCACATTGGGTATGAATTTATTGGCTCTTGGGTAGCATAGTTGTGAGGAATATCTCTCAAGAGTGAAGAGTTGAAATCCTCAAGTATTGGGGTAATACTTGTGGTCCTTGTGGTAAAGCAAGGGTTGTGATCATTTTTCTACACTTGTACAACATACTAAGCAAGAAGCTATTTCACTAATGAAGTTTCCGAAACCCTAAAGGAAGACCTTAGGTAGTAGACTAGGCCCTCGGGAGTTCAAACCACTCTAAATCGCTGCGTTTGATACTCTTAACCCTATTCTCTTTATATTTTGAGTATTTACCTTGAATTTTGCTTGTGCTTTTGATTGAAATAATTGTAAAGAGTTTTTAGTGCTTAATTGTGCCAATAATCCAATTCACCCCCTTTTTGGATTTATTTTTTGGGCAACACGTGACGTCAGATCCTAGTACTCTACATATTAAATGCATTAAGTGTGTGATTATTTGCTTTATTGTGTATTTTTTACTTAACCGTCTATAGCTAAAGATCATGACACATAGAGTTCAAGAAGGTCTTTCCACCACTAGAGTTCCATAGTTTGATGGTACTAACTATGCATTTTGGAAGGTTAGAATGAGAATATTTTTGCAAGTCAATGATTATATTGCATAGAAAACTATATTAAATGGACCTAGTATTCTCTCCAAAGAAGTTAATGGAGTAAAAGTCCCTAAACCAGAAGAAGAATGGGACAAGGATGATATAAAACTTGTTGAAGCAAATGCTAATGCCATTCACTATCTTTACTTTGCATTAGATCCTTCCGAATTCAACAAAATTATAAGGTACACCATAGCTAAGGAAATATTGGATCAATTAGAAGTCACTTATGAAGGCACAAATGAAGTTAAAGAAATAAGGATTAGCATGCTTGTACATAAATATGAAATTTTCTCTATGCTTCCGAATGAAAATATTGAACAAATGTTTTCAAGATTTTTTTAAATTGTTAACTCTTTGAAATCTCTTGGCAAGAATTATGAAAATGCTGAACTCATGAGGAAGCTCTTGAGACTACCAATGGCTTGGCTACTAAAGACCACGGCTATCAAGAAGTCCAAAGACCTCAACACCCTACAATTGAGTGAACTTGTCGGATCACTTATCACTCATAAATTGGAGCTCAACGAGCTTGAAAAACAACCCAAAGTCAACAAACTAATGCTCTTAAAACCACACCACAAGAGGAGTCAACAAGTGAAAGTGAAGACGATAATGAAATGGCCATCTTCTCCAAATTTAATAGATTCATGAGAAAGCAAAAATTCAATCCAAAGAAAGGACAAAGGAGAGAGGTAAGAAAAGGCGAGACTAGTAAAGAACTAATTTGTTTTAAGTGCAAGAAACTGGGCCGGGACATGTCAAAGCCAAGTGTCTACCTAGAAAGAAGGATGAAAATAAATTCAAAAAGAAGGCGTTGAAGGTGATGTGTTGTGTTTTTTGCGCGTTTATATTGTTAATTGCCTATGTTTAAGAGATATCTTGAGCTTTAAAAGATGCATTAGTATGGCACGTATACTAGAGTTAGGCTTAAGCGTAAGCAAATGTACATAGTTGAGTTTCTAAGTCAAATGCTATACTAAATGCTTAATTTTGTGCCTTAGGTGAGCTAAAGGGTTGAAACTGAGCTTGAACGAGGATGGACGATGAAGATAGAAGAGGTACGAGTCGTGTGATAAAGGCTGAGAGCAAGAAAGAGACAATAGAAAGCCAATTGAAAGAGCCTGTCGACCTAGAAAAAGAGCCGATCCACCGGCTAGGTCGATCGGCCACTCTAGAGATAAGCCGATTGAGTTTCCCTAAAGAGCTGGTCGACAGGGTAGTCCATAGAGCACCATTTGAAAAGCTGGATGGGTTAAGGAGAAAAGCTGGTCGACCGGCTAGTCGACCGATTGTAAGCGGCAGAAGCTGTAAAAACTCGATTTTTCAGCTTTTAAAAGGGAATATTTCATAGACCTCTACACACACCCACTTCTCACACACAAAACCCTATTCTCACCCACCTCTGATTCATACACTAACACACACACCCACTTGAAATTAAGCTGATTTTAGAGGATTCAAACACTACTTGATGAAGATTTGCTGAAGTTTGTAGAGAGACAAAAGAGGATGAGAGCGAAGATTTCTTTAACCTCTTCCATTCTTATTTACTTCATCTTGCACAGATGATTTAAGGTACCTAACTTGTGTAATGAGATGATATATATACTCTTTGTTATGGGATTTTATTGGCTTATATATATACATACTTTATTCTTATTTTTAGAAGCTTGATATCAATTCATGTCCATGTGTTTGATGTAATGCTTGAATGAGTTGTATATATATATATTGGGTTGTATTTGCTATAGAACACTTCTAATCCTCAAATTATGCATGTCTACGTGTGTGATTATGGATATTATGAAGTGGGTTGATTCTATTCATGTCCATGTGAGTATGAAATATGCCTTATAGTGAATATTTGCTCAATCAATGCTATATGTTGATATTCGAATGCTTTCAATGTCGTAAATCAAAATCGCTAGTGTTTGTCTTGTGGATAGGACGTCATATTCACAACGCCTTGCCTCAGAACATGTAGGACTGCACTTACTAGGTATTAATCCGCTTTAGTGTCCCTAGAATGATGGCACGTAAGTTAGGACTAATTTAGGTCAAGTCCCCTTTAGCTTTAAATCCAGCTAATAGGAGTCTAGATAGGCTTAGTCGACCCTAGGAACCCTAGGTCTTAACTTTAAATCTAGCTAATGGTTTAGGAACTAGGGTAGGATTGTTCTAGGGTACCAAGGTAACTTTCTAGTCCTTCCTATGTCCTTAGGTACATAAGGACCACGCTGTAGCTCTAAGTATACGCGTTTAAGGACAGACCTGCACCAAGTCCTAGAGTGTAATTAGGGCACTAGTTAGTTGCGTAGTATTAGAAGCTTTATGTAGAAAGCCAATCCCCGAATCCCAAAACAAAAAGGTGCTAAATCACCTATTCGCAAGCGTAGGTCATCCAATCACCTTTCCTTTGTTTTAATCCCCTAAGTTAGATTAGTTCTTTCCTTCTTTTCTTTGGTGCATTTATAGTGTTGTCTTTCATCTTTCTCCCTTAGCTCCAAAAAATCCAAAAAGTAAAATATATATATATATATGTATGTATGTATGTTAGTTTTGGTCTTCTTTTTAAGCTTCTTTTAGAGCACGCTAGCATAGAATTTCTTCCACAAATTCACGTCTCCCTGTGGTTCAACACCCGTACTCATATATAATATTCTACATGATCCATACGCTTGCAGGTCTTTTAGGGCTTGTACTCAAAAGATATACCAAGTTCTTGGCGCCGTTGCCAGGGAGGCATAGTCATTTGCATTCTTTGCTTGTGTTCTTGATCGTTGCTTTACTTGTTTTCTTGCTTTTTTATTATAGTTTGTTTAGCTTTTGCTTATCTTGTTTATTTTTATATTATCTTATTTTAGCTTTTGTTTATCTATCTCTACTTTTGTTATTGTTTTTAGTAGACTTTCTAGGATTGTGGTTTATTTGCTGTAGTTTTAGGAATATTGAAGTTTTCAGGGGTTGAAGTGGCCGGAGTTAGGATAGTTTGTGCATGCTTAGTAGGAGATCCCTTAGAAATCCCCCAGTTCCTCTTAATCCTGAACCTAATAGGATTGCAAGGCATTTTAGAAATTTAAGAGATCTTTTTGAGGAGATGGCCGATCCCAATCATCCTCCTAATCCTTCCATTCCTCCAATGAATCCTATTCTACCTCATGATCACCATGGGCCTAAAGCCCAAGATCATTTTAGATAAGAGCCCTATAGACCGGATCCACCTATAGATGAGGAACCCACTTTTAGGCAATTTTTTCTCCCAAAGCCTTTAAGCCTAATTTGGCTATTCAAGTTCTGGGTTGAGGGGAGACGAACATCGAGATTAAGCCTAATATGTTGGTCATGCTTCCTTCCTTCTACAAGAGAAGCAATGAGAGTCCTCTAGAGCATATCACTGATTTTGTTGAGATGAGTTCCACTTTCCATGTTCCCAATGTCTCTCAAAAGGTCATACGTCTAAGATTGTTTCCTTTCTCTCTTAAGGATAAGGCTAGGGCTTGGTTGCATTCCTTTCCAAATGGTTGCATTACTACATGGGCTGAGCTTCAATCTAAGTTCTTTCAAAAATTTTATCCCATGGCCAAGACGGCTGACCTTAGGATCGCCATTATGACTTTCTCCTAATAAGATCTAGAATCTTTTCATGATGCTTGGGAGAGATTCAAGGACCTTCTTAGATAATGTCCACACCATGGGTATGGCATTTATGACTTATTGCAATATTTCTTTCGAGGTTTAAATGAACAAAATAGGATGATGGTCAATGCTGCCTCCGATGGTGGCTTCTATCTTTTGAGACCGAGGCAAGGGAAAAAATGGAGGTTTACCCACTAAGGTAGAGGCTTTAACGAATAAGTTAGATCAATTCATTTCATTGTCTCTTTCATCTCATGGTCATAAGACTAGTTCCATAGGTTCTTCGTTCACCCCTTTAGTTGTTGAGGTTTGTGCATTGTGTGCCGAGTCATCTCATAAGACCGTAGCTTGGCCTTTAACATCCCAATTTCCCGAATTCATAAAAGAGCAAGTGTGTGCCACATAAGGTTATTCTCGTGAGTATAATCCATACTCGAGCACATACAATCCGGGTTGGAGGGACAACCCAAAATTTTCTTGGAGACAAGGTCAACATGAGTCTAGTTCACATGCCCAAGCTCCACCCGAGCAGCGACCCTGTCCTCAATATCTCCTAGGTTTCTATCATCTTAATCAGCCCCGTCTCACTAATGTTCCTCAACCTCAGGCTTTACCTACTCCTTCTAGTAACCAACCTCCTAGTAATAACATGATAAAGATAATGCAGTTCATTCAGAACTAGCAACAGGAATTAGCAAAAAATAGGCAGCAAATGGCGAGGTTTAAGGCACAGTGAGGACAGATTGCTAGTTAGTTGAGCGCTAAAGACCCTAGGAAAGTGCCGGTCGAGTTTCCCTAAAAAGTCAGTCGACTGGCCAGTCCGGAGAGCATCATTTGAAAAGGCAAATGAGTTAAGGAAAGAAGCTGGTCGACTGGCTAGGTCAACCAACTATGCACGTCAGATGCTATAAAAACTCGATTTTTCATCTTTTAAAAGGGAATTTTTCACAGACCCATACACATACCCACTTCTCACACAACAAACCCTATTCCCACCCACCTCTGATTCACACACAAAGGGAATTTTTCACAGACCCATACACATACCCAATTTTCACTCATAAAACCCTATTCCCACCCACCTTTGATTCATACACTAACACACACACCCACTTGAAATTAAGCTGATTTTAAAGGATTCAAACACTACTTGGTGAAGATTTGCTCAAGTTTGTAAAGAAACAAAAGAGGATGAGAGGGGAGATTTCTTTTACCTCTTTCATTCTTATTTACTTCATGCTTGACTAGATGATTTTGGGCACCTAACTTGTGTAACGGGATAATATATATACTTTTTGTTATGGGATTTTATTGGCTTATATATACATACTTTGTTCTTATTTTTAGAAGTTTGGTATCAATTTATGTCCATGTGTTTAATGTAGTGCTTAAATGAGTTGTATGTATATAGATTAGGCTGTATTTGCTATAGAACACTTCTAATCCTCAGATTATACATGTCTACTATATGTGTGATTATGGATATTATGAAGTGGGTTGATTCAATTCATATCTATGTGAGTATGAAATATGCCTTATAGTGAATATTTTCTCAATCAATGCTGCATGTTGATACTCGAATGCTTTCAATGGTGTAAATCAAACTCGCTAGTGTTTGTCTCATGGTTAGGACATCATATTCACAATGCCTTGCCTCAGAACATGTAGGACTGCACTTACTAGGTATTAATCCACTTTGGTGTCCCTAGAATGGTAGCACATGAGTTAGGACTAGTCTAGGTCGAGTCCTCTTTAGCTTTAAATCCAGCTAGTAGAAGTCTAGATAGGCTTAGTCGACCTTAGAAACCCTAGGTCTTAGCTTTAAATCCAGCTAATGATTTAGGAACTAGGGTACGATTATTCTAGGGCACCTAGGTAGCTTCCTAGTCCCTCCTATGTCCTTAGGTACATAAGGACCATGCCACAGCTCTACGTGTGCGCACTTAAGGACAGACCCGCACCGAGTCTTAGGGTGTAATTAGGACACAAGTTAGTTGCTTAGTATTAAAAGCTTTATATAGAAAGCCAATCCCCAAATCCCATAACATAAAGGTACTAAATCACCTATTCGCAAGTGTAGGTAACCCAATCACCTTTCCCTTGTTTCAATCCCCTAAGTTAGCTTAGTTCTTTCCTTATTTTCTTTGGTGCATTTATAGTGTAGTCTTTCATCTTTCTCCCTTCGCTCCCAAAAATCCAAAAAGTAAAAAAAATGTTAGTTTTGGTCTTCTTTTTAAGCTTCTTTTAGAGCACGCTAGCATAGAATTTCTTCCACAAATTCACTTCTCCCTGTGGTTCGACACCCGCACTCCTACACACTATTTTACACGATTCGTATGCTTGCGGGTCTTTTAGGGCTTGCACTCAAAAGACACACCAAAAGGCCACTTGGAGTGACTCGAAGTCAAGTGATGAAGAAGAAGACTCCATTGAAGAAGAAGTTGTCAATTTATGTCTCATGCCAAAAGAGGGAGATGAGGTAAGCCCAAACTATTTCTTTATGATGAAAATAGTTCTTCTGAAGAATTAGAAGAAATGTATAATGAGATGCCTATGGAATTCAAGAAAGTGGTTAACAAAAACAAGGAGCTTAAGAAAAATTTTTTGTCCCTTGAAAGTAAATTGCATGATGTTTGCATAGAAAACGAGAACTTGAAAAAGAATTTAGAAAAAAAGAAAACCAACTTTGATTTACGAAAAGAAAATGAAGATTTAAAAGCAAAAGTCAATGATTTAGAAAATGTAGTTTCAAAATTTACAAATGGAATTGAAAATCTAAATGTGTTGCTTGGAAAACAACGTTGCATCTTTGATAAAGCTAGGATTGGTTTTGATTCATCTTCATCAAAACAAAAATCTTACATAAAATTCTTTGAAAAGAAACCGAGCACTTCCAAGGTTAACTCTACAAACGATACAAAAGGTTTTCAAAAAGGGCATGATCGTTTCAAAAGGTATTTTGTAAAAGCATCTTCATTAAGTGCTCCTAAAGTTACATGTAGCTGTTGTTGTAAAAATGGACATGCTTCACATAAATGCTTTATAAGAAGATACGGTGAGAAAAAGTACAATTTAATATGGGTTCTTAACGAAACTAGAACTAAGGTTCAAGGACCTAACTGTTAGCATTAGTATGCCCTAAAGCTCACTTGTATATAACATTTTGGATGTTAAACAATATATAGTCATTTTGTTAAATGGCATTATGAGTTCCTTATATATTATCTCTAGTATATTTTATTGATGTATGTATAAAGGTCCCTTGATTTGAACTAATGACTTAGGTGCACAATAAGGCTAGACGCACAATAGGTCCAAGTCTAGATTTAGTCACATCATAAATTGAGTCCGTAACCGAATGGTAGTGTTGGGCACTCTACCGGGATAAGGTCATATTAAGCAAGTCTCCTCGTTGAGGGTGATCTACCTAGGTCATTGAAGGACTTTCCAGATTTGTCTCAATAGTACGTGTGTCACGTATTTGACAGGACCATTGTGAGTATGTTTTCTAGAGACGTACTATCAAAGAAAGAAAACAAGATACTCACTGCTACTAAATGATCATTGCTCTTAGTGTTGAGCATATGTGGATTAACTAGCGATGTTAGGGTTTGGTACTTTGATTCACTGTGGGTGACATCTTACTTTATTAGGATCAATAGCCTTGTGCATTGACTGCTAAGTTCTAATTAATTGGAATATGCATATGCAATATGGAATCTATGTGCCCCTTTGGGATTGTCCATATTTATCATCTGAATCTAGATCTAGTGATACTACCTTTATGGGTGTATCGGTCATATGGCTTGAAGGTCGCTCCCGAGATCAAGAGATTCCATGACCAAAGATGGTTAGCAATAGGATAAAAGACCCAAAAGAAAAGATGCAGCTAAGGAGGTGATAGTACACAAGCCAAAGGACCGGCCTTAGTTGTGGGTATACATAGAGGGGCATTATGATTGGTTATTTAGTAGGTCAAAGACAAAGTTCACATTCTTTTGTGATAAGCTTTTAGGTAATAGCAATTACTCTTGGAGTGCAACTTTGATCTTATGGTGGAATAGATCGGAGTTAAAAATAATTATTATGTCGTGTAGATCTAGCAAGGACATTTTTTATTGTTTTGGGAAGCCAAGGTTAATTGTGTCTTCTTGGTCCCTTCCCTAGTTGAAATGACTTTGAGAGAGTAATTTTGAAAGAGCAAATTCCATATTGTAGTAATAGCCTTATTGGGCCAAAGCTTGGAATTGGGTTTAGGCTTTCTTTGGAGTCCAAGATAATCTAATTGGGCTTGGATGGTTTCTTGTTGGGCTTGGGCCTCCACATGGATTATGGACTATGTGTTGGGCTTGGATTGTGGGCTTGGCCCAATCTTCCAAGACATGTGCTAGAAAGTTACTACAAGAGAATTCAAATTTTACAAGTAACTTCCATGACATATGGCAAACATTTACTACTAGGAAAAAGTTTCCCACATGAAAAGTTTACAAGGTTTAGGTGCCAAACTTTTTCTATAAATAGGCAAGACCTTAAACCATTTCTAGCATCCAAAAATTTTGTAGTTGATCTCTTCCATTTTGGCAAGAGGATACTACAACACATAGTACACACTTATTGTGTGGTTCTTTGCTCTAGATTTTCAAGAGCATATTACTTTGCTTCTTCCCACAGAAGAGGCTATTCTCTCAAGAAAAGTCTCTTTAACTATAGGGAAGAAGAATAGAGAGTTGCATATTGTGACACCCTTATAGTAAAATATTTTTTGGTGGCCTTGTTCGTGAGCGAGAACAAAGCTCGTGATGGTTTTAGCTTCATCAAAGGTCCCACGCTTCAAGAGGTTAGCTTTACATATTTTGCAAATACTAGTTATGTTCTATATGTTCTTAAGCATGTTCTTGTGTGTGTTATGTGGTTATTTTATTTCCCTAGCATGTTTTCTTGATAGTATTTTTTAAAATATGGACTAGGATAGATCACATATAATATTATCAATCCTACACTAACATGTCTTAGGTACTAAGTCATACTTGATTTAAATTATGTAGGTTTGTCTTGCATCCTCCGGAGATAGTGGAAAATGGTTTTTGGATAGTGGATGCTCAAGGCATATGACGAGTGACAAATCAAAGTTCTTGTCACTCAAGGAAAAGAATGGTGGATTTGTTACATTCAGGGATAACTCCAAAGGAAGAATCATTAGCATTGGAGATGTTCGTAACAAGCCTAAATTGTGTATTGAGAATGTTTTACTTGTACATGGTTTGAAACACAACTTGTTTAGTATTAGTCAACTATGTGATAAAGGTTTATTTGTTAATTTTAAAGCTTCATCATGTGAAATAGTTGATAAAAGTGGTAATGTTGTATTTATTGGTTTGAGGCATGGTAATGTGTATGCTTTTGACATTGATGACTTGCATGATCAAAATGTTAAATGCTTAAGTGCTATGAATAAGAATACATGGATTTGGCATAGGAGACTAGGCCATGCTAATATAGAATCCATAAATAAATTTGCTAATCTTGATCTTGTTAGAGGTTCGCCCAAAGTCAAATATGTATGCCGTGCATGCAAACTAGGTAAACAAACTAGGGAATTTTTCAAAAGCAAGAATGTCATTTTAACCTCTAGACCATTAGAGCTTTTACATATCAATTTGTTTGGACCCAATAGGATTGCTAGCTTGGGTGGAAAATTCTATGCTTATGTGATTGCAGATGATTTCTCTAGATTTACATGGGTAATTTTTCTTGCCCATAAAAATGACACACCAAATGAGTTTTAAATTTTTGCAAACATGTTCAAAATGAAAAAGGTTATTTGATTTCTACCATAAGAAGTGATAGAGGTACCGAGTTTACAAACCAAACTATGAAATCTTTCTGTGAAGAAAATGGTATCTCTCATAATTTTTTAGCACCTAGAACACCACAACAAAATAGAGTTGTTGAAAGGAAAAGTCGCTCTTGACAAGAAATGGCAAGAACTATGCTTTGTGAAAACAACTTGCCTAGCTATTTTTGGGCCGAGGTCGTCAACACCGCATGTTATGTCATAAATGATTGCATCATTCAAAAAGATATTGACAAAACCCCTTATGAACATTGGAATGGGAGAAAACCAAATATTCATATTTCAAAGCTTTTGGTTGTGCATGTTATATCTTAAATGAAAAAGACAATCTTGGCAAATTTGGTGCAAAATCCGATGATGGCATATTTCTTGGCTATTCTTCATCTAGTAAGGCATATAGGGTTTACAATAATAGAACCATGGTTGAAGAAGAGACTATTAATGTGAAATTTGATGAACGATGTTTTGATTCTAAATGTGACGATGTTGATGTTGTTACCATTCAAGAGAATTTGAGTAATCTTGATCTAGATAAAGAAAATGAATCTAATAATGCATGTCATGAGGATAAACAAGATGAGCATGTTGATGTGCAATGTGGTAATCAAAATGTGGTACATGATAAGCATGATAACTTGCCAAAAACATATAAATTTGTTGGTTATCATCCTAATTCCCAGAACATTGGTGAACCCTCAAAAGGTGTTGAAATTAAACCCTCTTTAAGAAATATATGTAATCATCTTGCTTTCTTGTCTCAAGTTGAACCTAAAAATGTACATGATGATAGTTGGATAAATGCTATGCAAGATAAACTTAATCAATTTGAAAGGAACAATGTGTGGAAACTTGTTGAAAAACCTAGAAATCAATCCATAATTAGAACTAAATGGATTTTTAGAAACAAGTTAGATGAATCCGGCATAGTAACTAAAAACAAGGCTAGATTAGTTGCACAAGGTTATAAACAAGAAGAAGGTATTGATTATGATGAAACCTTTGCTTCTGTTGCTAGACTTGAATCAATTAGAATGTTACTTGCCTTTGCATGCTTTATGAACTTCAAATTATATCAAATGGATGTGAAAAGTGCTTTCTTAAATGGCTATTTTGATAAAGAAGTATATATGGGTCAACCTTCGAGCTTTGAGGACCTTATCTATCCAAACCATGTTTCTAAGCTTAAAAAAGCTTTGTATGGACTAAAGCAAGCAGCTAGAGCGTGGTATGAAAGATTAAGTGGATTCTTGGTTGAAAATGGCTTTATAAGAGGTAAACTTGATTCCACTTTGTTTGTAAAGCATGATGGCAAAGATATACTTGTTGTACAAAAATATGTTGATGATATTATTTTTGGTGTCACTAATGAATCCTTTTGTAAAAAATTTTCTAAGTGCATGCATAGTGAGTTTGAAATGAGCATGATGGGAGAGCTCACATTCTTTCTTGAACTTCAAATCAAACAAACAAAGGAAGGATTTTTTGTCAATCAGGCTAAGTACACAAAAGAACTACTGAAGAAGTTTGGATTTGATGGAGCAAAAGAGATTGGAACTCCAATGAGCACCTCCACCAAGCTTGATAAAGATGAAAACGGTAAGCCGGTGGACGAAAAGAGGTATAAAGGTATGATCAGAAGTTTACTTTACTTAACCACTTCTAGACCCGATATTATCTTTACTGTGTGCTTGTGTACTCATTTTTAATCTTGTCCTAAAGAGTCCCATTTACTTGCTGTTAAAAGGACTTTTAGATACCTTAAAAGAACACAAGAATTAAGGCTTTGGTATCCTAAAGGAACAAATTTTGAACTAGTAAGGTATTCTGATGCTAACTTTGTCAGTTGTCAAACCGATAGGAAGAGCACTAGTGGAACTTGTCATTTTCTTTGAAATTGCTTAGTTTCATGGTCAAGTAGAAAGCAAAATAGTATAGCACTTTCAATAGCCAAAGCGGAATACATTGCAGTAGGAAATTGTGTTGCACAAGTTCTTTGGATGAAACAAACTTTGCTAGACTTTGGTGTTATATTTGAGAATGTCCCAATTATGTGTAGTAACACGAGTGCAATCAACCTCACTAAAATCCAATTCAACATTCTAGGACCAAGCACATAAAAATAAGACATCATTTCATTCGTGATCATGTGCAAAAAAGTGATGTTGTGCTTGATTTTGTTGATTCTCTGCATCAACTTGTTGATATTTTTACTAAACCATTGCATGAAAACCAATTTTTAAGCATTAAAAGGGAGTTGAGAATGTTACAATTGTGAAAAACTCAAATTTTTTGCAAAAATTGCCAGTATCGGAACACTTAATCCTAGTATCGGTACACTGGTTAAGTCGATTGGTAAGCCTCTTTTGTTTCTGTTTTTATCGGTTGACACTATCGATGTACACCCCCAGGGTACCAATCGACCAGTAGTCACGAATTTTGGGATAATAAGTAGGGCTCGACCGGTTGAAAAGCATTATACCTCTTATTCTCTCAAAACTCTTCATCTCCTCTCCTTTTTTCTCTTTATAAAATCCTTCTCTAACACTTTTTTCTCTTAAATTTCTTCATTAACACATTACCCACTTCAATCATTTCCCAAATCTTAACATCAAAACCCTAGCTGTCTTTCTCTCGCTTTCTCTCTCTTTTTTTCTCAAAACTCTTTCTCTCTCAAAACTCTTTCTCTTATGGCTAATACAAGAGGTAAAGGAAAGGGTCAAGCTTCCAGCTCTAAGCAAAAGGATGGTGCAAGTACTTTAAGAGGCTTAAGGGGTTCAACAAGACAACCTTCACCTGAGCCAAATCCATCCTCACCACCTACAAATCATGATTATTCTGGGAAAAAGATATAGGCATTCAAACGTCTCATTCAAGATGAACTCCAAAATCTTAATATGATTGAGTATTGTGTTGATAACTGTTGAATGACGTACATGACTATGAAAGAGCCTGTTTGCCCATAGTTAGTTAGGGAATTTTATGAACGATTGCATTGGAAACGCGAATATAGTAGTGTTCATTCAACTGTAAGGGGAGTTTCTTTTAAGATTACTGAGAAAGATATTAGAAATATCTCTGATAACCCTTTGCATCCACAACAATTCCCTATATTTGCTTTTAGGAATTTCCCACAATTCCCTAAGGGTATTACGGAAGGGAAAGTATATGAACTATTATTGGGTTATATACCTGAATATCTTGAGATTCCTTTGTTGAATGAAGTAAATCCTATCCATCAGGCAATTATCAAGATGTTTAAGCATAATGTAGTCTCTAAAGACACTTATGATGGGTTAATTTACAAAGCTAAGGCATACTGTCTATACTTGCTCCAACATGGCTATACGATGGATCTTCTTAAGACTATTCTTGCATATATGAAGAATGTGGTGCTTAGGAATACCGCACTTGGATATGGTATGGCTTTAACTAGGATTTTTAGAGCTAAAGGTATTGTACTTGAAGGAATTCCAAGAGCCTTTTCAATCACATGCGGAATTTAGATTTACAACGTGTTAAAAGAATGAAGATGTTCTACTGAAGAGGGAGATGGATGCACTTGCATGAATTTAGAGCTTTGCCTCAACATATAAGGGATCTTATCCTACAAAGGATTGTCAACAAGACTATCTTTGATTTCTCTCATGAAGATGAAGAAGGGCAAGAGCTTGATCTTGGTGGAAATGATGATGACTATGCTAATGAAGAAATGGATGATGTCGGTGCAGAAGAAGAGGAAGTAGAAGAAGATGAGGAGGCTCGGGAAGAATACAATGAAATACAAGGGCAGTACCACAAGCTTTAATCCAAAAATGTGAATGATAGGCTTATGCAATGGTTCTTTGACAATGTTGATTCCATAGATGAAAAGGTGGATACATTAGCTACTATGTGGGAAATCAACACAGCACACTTGATAGCCTTGCTACCATTAGTGGGAATCAAAGCCAAATCATGACTAGGCTAGCTTGTGATGTAAGATTGATGAAGTTGTGAATGGGACTTCTCGATGATAATGATGCCGGTCCAAGTCATTAGCTTCTCCTTTCTTTCTTAGTTTCCCGAAAATCCCACTTCCTAGGATGTTTTTCAAACAGTTTCATTTATTTTTACTTCATTTTGATGGATAATTTCTCTTCATTGCATGATATTAGTCACTATTTATGGTAGTTTTTACTTGCTTATACTTGTTCTTTCTGCTCTTCTAACTGTCTATATTAGTCACTATTTAGGACTTCTATGCTTGCATGCTTGTGTGAGAGCCAAGTAATAATACCTCCTAATATCGATGGCTTATTACTTTTCTACTCCTTCCATATAGCTCATAGATTTCTTATGATCATTATTGATGATGCCAAAGGGGGAGAAAGGGAAAAGGAAAGTGTATTGTAGGCAAGTGTTGTGTTTTGAAAAGGAAAGGAAAGTGTATTGTAGGTAAGTGTTGTATTTTGATGCTCATACTGCTATTATAAGCTCATATTATCTATATGTTTTAATATGCCGTGATTAAGGGGGAGTCTTGAAGTTAGAGGGAGTTCCCCCCAAGGATCCCACCTAGACAATTTTGTCATCATCAAAAAAAGGGAGCATGTTGAATATATTGGTTTAATATATGTTAATTATATTTTGATGATGCCATGATTGTGTTTTGTTATCTAATTGTCACTACTTGTAGTATGTTGAATATCTTACACAGTAGCATTACTGGAGCAAAGAAAATTGATAGAGCATGGTTATGGAGCATGGGTCTTGTAGCTATAATTCTTTCCTTCCTTTAGTCTTATATTAAGTTGATCTTAATATATAAACAAATGACTATGAGCTCGAATACTTAGTACATTGCATGCATTTTTTTTACAATTCTTGTTTTCTTATACTTAATCATCTTTTCTACTTAATACATATTTATATATTCTTTCAATTCTCTTATACTTATTATTACATGTGCACATGATTTCATTTGCATTCAAAACAAATTTTCTTGCAGAAAATTTAGCTTTGAAATCCATATTTTTTGCATTATGAAGCTACATGTATCGTAGTACTCTCTATTACATTGGTATTTGATATCTTGATGGACATATGTGCTTATATGTATGTATATATGTATATATTAGCATAGCTTTGCAGTAAAAGTGCACTATTTTGAGTATAGAGTTTGTATTATAGGTAAATAAGCATTTTGTATAAGACTATTACCTATTGGATAAAACTATTACATGTAAAAGCCTTCTTTCATGCATAAAATCTGAAACTCTTGGTTTAATCTTACATTTAATGTTTAGGAAATAAGTTGGTGCTAGTACTTATTATTGACTTAATCTTATATGAATAGTGGTTGCCTTAAGCTTCCAAAAATCTGCAGAAAAATGCTTCTACTATTGATTTGATGTATAGTAGCTTTTTGGTAAAAAGTTGCTTTACCTTTTTAGCTTTTTTTTGCATCTACTGGCCTACATAAGCAGTCGATTGGCTCTGTGCTTCGGTAATTATAGAGAGCAATGTTGTTCTACCTGAAGAGCCTACCGCACGACCGGTAGAACGTTCCGATAAGGCCTTTTGCCTTTTGGAACTACTGACACACCTAGGGGGTCAACCAATAGAGTGTTCCGGCAGCCCTTCTGAGTTGCTTTTAAAATTTGACCGTTGGAAAACTTACTTTTGGGCTTATAAATACATCCCTCTCTTCCCAACTCAGATATAACTTGGTCAAAACATATTTACAAGTTCTTTAGCATTGAATACATTCTCTTTTCTGCAATCTTACGTCATTTATTACTATCTTCATTGATTGCACATTATTAGCATTCATTGATCAAGTTCTTGAGCTTATAAATTGCTTATCTACTTAGAGCAACATAGGAAGGTTTAAATACCTTTGTACACTTGGTCAAAAGAAGTTCTTGTATTCCAAACTCTCAGTAATCACATTGGGTGTGAATTTCTTTGCTCTTGGCTAGCATAGTTATGAGGAATATCTCTCAAGAGTGAAGGGTTGAAATCCTCAAGTATTAGGGTAGTACTTGTGGTCCTTGTGGTGAAGCAAGGGTTGTGATTGTTGTTTTACACTTCTACAACGTACTAAGGAAGAAGTTGTTTCACTAGTGAAGTTTCTGAAACCCTAAGGGAAGACCTTAGGTAGTTGACTAGGCTCTCAGAAGTTCAAACCACTCTAAATCGCTATGTTTAATACTCTTAAACCTATTCTATTTGTATTTCAAGTATTTACCTTGAATTTTGCATGTGCTTTTGCTTGAAATAGTTGTAAAGAGTTTATTGTGCTTAATTGCGCCAATAATCTAATTCACCCTCCTTCTTGGATTTATTCTCTGGGCAACACATACATATACATTACATATACATATGTACATGTACACATGTATATGTATACATATGTGTACATGTACATATGAATGCTACGTCATTGTCTTGCTGCCATTACTTGCATTTAACCTTTTTTTCCTTTCTTTTTTCAAAAGAAATGAAAGCTTACATCCATGATATAGTAGTTTCCAATGTGGTGTTGATAATTTGCAGGCACTTGACTCCTCTAGACCATTACCTATAAAGAACTCCAAAATGAGAAATTATTTAGTCTTATATTTTGAAACAAAAACTTGGATCAGTGCTATTTGTAGTAAAATAATTTTTAAAAAAATTAAAAGAAAAAGTATGTTAATGGATATAAACAAATATAGATTGACAATGAAACCTTCTTGTCTTGGAATCATAAACTTCTAAATAATAAATAAAAACAATTATAGATAAAAGAAGACAAATAAAAAATAATTAGAAAAATATGAAAAGTAAGGGGTATTAAAATTTTTTTGTTATAAATTTTAACACGGTTAAGACAGAGTAGAACTAGAGAAAAATTTTTAATCATTACAAAAATTTTTATAGGACTTTTGACATGACAAGAATATTGTGCACTTATAGATTACATTTTGTGTAGGTAAATCCTCACAAAAAAAAAAAAGAAAAAGGGTCTTTTGGAGGAATTTTTTTTAACCCAATTTTGGACATTTCTTACAAAACTAACCCATTTTGAAATGAGATTTTAAATATGACTAGTTTCGAAAATGCGCCCGGCGTGCTTTGAAAACACGAGACGCACTCCCAGAAAGCGACCTCGTTTTGGGAACGAGACCGCATGCTGAGAAGGAGCACCGCATTCTAGTAATACGGTAGAAATGATTTGGTGCTCATCTTAGTTTACTTTAGACTAAATGAACATATATATAGGTTGCACACCAATAAAAGAAATAATATTGGAATCCTGTTGCCAAAAAGAAAACCAATGTCAAATGTAAGAAATGCATTAATCTATGGGCAAAGATCGAAATTAAAACACAAATATCCAAACTCATTAATATTTGTGGCACACCAACTAAAAGATTTTGTCCTTTCCACAAATTCCCAACAAAAAAATTTAAAATAAAATCTTCATCTTCATAAACTTGAAAATATAGCAGATACCCAAAAAAATCATCTTACCTGCAAAGAAACCATCATCTCAACTTCAAATTTGCACCAGTAAAAATTGAAAAAAAAAAAAGGAACATGGAAAGAAACAAAAAAGGGGGGGGGCCCTATTAGCTTTTACTGAAATCTTACTTCTTAGCTGTATAGGAATCTTTATGAATAATGCATATAGAAAGTTGGAACTGAATTTTCAATTTTAGTTGGTGTGCCACAAATATTAATGGGTTTGGACATTTGTGTTTTAATTTCGATCTTTGCCTATAGATTAATGCATTTCTTGCATTTGACATTGGTTTTCTTTTTGGCAACAGGAATCCAATATCATTTCTTTTAGTTGGTCTGCAACCTATATATATGTTCGTTTAGTCTAAAGCAAACCAAGATGAGCACCAAATCAGTTTTACTGCATTACCAGAATGCAGTGTTCTTAGCATGTGGTCTCGTTTCTAGAATGAGGCTGCGTTCTGGGAGTACGCCCCATATTTTCGGGCCGCGCTGGGCGCATTTTCAAAACTAGAATGAGTTATATTTAAAAACTCCTCTCTCAAAATAGGTTAGTTTTGCAAGAAATGTCCAAAATTGGGTTAAAAAAAAATTCCTCTTTTGGAGTGTTAAGCAGGGAATGTCCTGAGCAAGCTCCCGAAACACATTAAAATTCATCGGCAACGCACTCTGACATCGCCCAAAACTCAGTCGAGACACACGCAACAGTGAACAAACACTGAAAGTCGAAAGAGAATGTATTTAAGGGGCGGAGAACAAATAAAATTCGGTGTAATGGAAAGCCTCTTCAAGTGGATACAGAAGACCAAACCCTCAGCCAAGAAGCGTTCCAAATTCCGCAAATTCCTCGACGCTTATTGCAAGAACCCCGACGACTACTTCAGCACCATCCGCTTAATCTTACCCGGTCTGGACCGGGAACGCGGCTCCTACGGCCTCAAAGAGCACGCCGTCGCCACCTGCCTCATCGACGCCCTAGGCATGTCGCGTGACTCCCCCGACGCCCTCCGTCTGCTTAACTGGCGGAAGGCCGGCCCTATAGCCGGCGATTTTGCTGGAAACTTCTCACTCGTCGCCGCCAACGTCCTCCAGTCCCGGCTTGGCAGCATCTCCCCCGGAATCACCGTGAAAGAAGTCAATGACTTGCTTGATCGCTTGGCCTCCGCTGAAAACCGGTTGATTATATCAAACCGTCTCTAATTTTGGCTTAATTATTTATTTTTTTCGGCTAATTTATTTTTGGGCTAATTTATTTTTCATGTGGGTATAATTTTTTACTTTTAATTATAAAATTTTCGTTGTGTTATGCATCAACATGTGCATGTATGTATTTAAATTCATGCCTTTGATGTATATGTATTGATTTGCTCTTTTTTTTGGGTTTATGGCACATTTTCATCATTCAATTAGGTGTGTGTTTGAGGATTGACACAAAGATGAACCAATAGACCACAGGGCTTCAACAAATAAAAATGTCCTGTCAACTGATGAGTGTGAATGGACACAGAGAGAGAAAAAATAGTTGCAGAGGGTAAAAAAAGTCAGTTGTCATCAAATGCATGGCTGGGTGGATAGTTTTTCACTGCAAGATAAAGAAAAAATATTGTATAATCTTTACTCTGAAAGAGCATTGTTCACTATGAATATTGTGAAGATTCGAATCCAGATGGTTTTGTTTATTTTCTGATAGAATGAAGGCCGAAACTGCAATCCTACTCTCACTAATCATCCGTTAAGTGGAAATCCCTTGTCTCTTTTTAACCAAGGCTCTACCTCCATTGGTGCCTCTTCTAGGATACACCTCCCAATCGAATCTTTTAGCTCCTCGTTTGCAAATAGATCCTCACATTGATTTGTTTCATGATACATGTGACTAACTTGGAAATCAGGATCCATACTCAACATCCTTCATCAGCTTTTCACTTGCAATTGATAGGGGAAGTTGATGGTATTCCTTCCTTGGCCCATAGAGCCAGAAACTTGGAATTTGTTTCCACCCATAATTGCAACATGTTCAAAGTCTCAGCTTTCTTTAGCCCCTCCCCTACGTGAGTATTCAACGTATTCTAAATCCTGTAACCTAGTTAGCCAGTTCATCTCGAAGCATCCTGCTTGCAGCTGCTACTCCTAGATTGGCTTTTGCACATCCATCAACATTTAATTCCATTCCCAGTCAGTTTTTCCAGCTAATTTTATACTTGCCTCTTAAATAGTCTTGCTTTAGCTACACGTGAATTGCTCTTATATTGAGCCCAGTGAAAAGATTTCTGGCTACGTTGCTGCATGTGTATATATCTTTTCTAGTTTTTCCTTTTATTTTGCTACTTCGTTTTGATGCAAGTGTTAGTTCACTTAAACTATAATTCTGTATTTTCTTGTATGTATAGGTGTAGGTATGTTTATATATGCATGTGCTTGTTTTTGTGTGAAAGCAGTTGCATTTTTACAAAACGTGCAGCTTGGTGCATGAACCTTGCATGTGGGACCCATTTGGGTATATTGCATGCAATCTTACCTTATTTCTTTTGCAAGTGTTTGTTTCCTTCACTCCAATCAGTGACCCCAGGTCACACATCACTTTACCATTTAACCATGCATAAATGATGCCTTTGTATGTTTGTCAGTCTCTGCATGAAAATATTATTTTGCTCTGTTTATTGATATGCAGGGCTTCTCTATAATGGCAGTCATGCATTTCTTAAATACTTTTACATACACAAAGCATATGTATATATTCATGTACACATCATTTTCTTTTGTGATTGGGCATTTTCTTAGAGATATATACATGCACAAGAACACTTACATATGCATTTAATCTGTATTTATTATGAGGATATTCATATATGAAAGTGAAATTGATTACGTATTGTTGTTGTAACAGAGGGGAGAAGACCTCGGTGCTGTCGGAGCTGGTAAGAAAAACAAATGCACAGGAAATGAAATGGATTATAATGATTATTCTCAAAGGTCTGTTAACAGTAAATATTTGTCATTTCAAACTCGCACCCCAAACCCCCCCCCCCTTCGCTTTTTGCGACTCCCATAGAGGAAGACAATGTAGTAAGAATTAGATGGAGGATGTGTACATTAAGACCATTGTGCTTTTGATTTCTAGACATAATTATATATGATTGAATATTTTCCTTGAGTGTAACTATTGTATCTTAATACTATATGTTTCTACTATTTTGCCTGGAAATATGAAATCAATTTATCTTGTATATTCATATATGCATATGGCATGTATTTGGAGTTCATCTAAGTCTGTACTTATATGTGTATGTGTTTTATGTATGTTTGTCCATGAACTGATTTTTTATGTATGTTTGGTCTATGAAGTGATTTCTTATTAATCATATCTTGATCCAATAATTTATACTCTGAACTATACTTGGGGACCTAACTGGAGAACATTGCCTCATTGAGAATGTTATCTTCCGGTCCAATGAATACTTGGAGAATGCAGAAATATCAAAACAGTGCTTGTTGTTGATTTCTTTGTTGTTATTTCTGCTCAGATCTTAAACTGGGTATCAGTGAGAAAACTATTTTTCATGAATTCCATCCGGATGCGGAGGACTTGTTCAATGTCACATGTGACCTAAAGCTAGTTTGTGAAAAGTTGAGTGATCGAACTCAACGACATAAGCGCCAGGTTTGCTTCAAGTCATAAATTGAATTGCTTGGGTAATTCTTTGTACATGAATAGCTGTAGCTGCTCTGAGTGTACTTACTGGATATTCACTTAATTATGTTCTCTATGTTACTGGTAGTTATATTCTTGCAAATCCAATTCCCGGACCCTCCTAGTGAATTTGTATTATGGTTGGATTTTTAAATTAGTCTGAATATGGTTGTTTGATTATTTTGCTTGTTTCCTGTCATAGTGCGGTTGGGCTGTAAATTCTGTGATAAATCTTGTGTCTGTTGTTGTCTGCCTTCTTTAAGAGTAAATGCTGACTAGTATTGGGATAGAAGGTTTTGATTTGCACCTCACATGATAATTTATCTGTAGTTTGTTATTTCAGTTGATTGAGTCATATTTTTCTAATACATAAAAAATCAATATTATTGTTACTTTGCAGTAATTTTGGAAACAAAGTGTAGAATTAACCACCAGATATCAGATAGCAGATCATAAGGCTGCAATCCTGGCAAGTTGGGTTAGCTTGAGGTGAATATGGAGTTAACCCAGAACATTATTGTCTCTGTCATTTTGTCCTAACGTGAGCTTGAATGGGTTGGGGTTGTGGAGTTCTCAGGGGATATTTGGACTGGGTTATTTGGTTAGTTTGAGATCTTTTGTATTTATTTTCATCTAAATTGGTGGCTTTCTTGTTGATTGACATGACTTATTGCTCCTTTCATCCTCAGTTTGTACTTTGATTGATGCAGTCGTTAACTTTTATTTGTTCTTTATAGGACATTGAAGTTGGAAAACCTGTACGCCCTCAACTAGCCCTTAGGGTGAGCAATGCTGTTGCTGCATGGAAAAGGGTTAGTGCTTTGGCAAACCATAGTGTAGTGTTATGTTAACAGAAAAAGAGAGATACTTAAAAAATTTAGGAAAATTGTTTAATTCTTAATTTTTGGCATAAGCTGTGTACCAGTACTACTAGCTTGGGAGACAAAGTTTCTGATCTTTCTATGTGGGAGAGACAAACACACTTGTACTAATACTACTCTTGACATGGTCAAGTATAAGTTTATCTGGTTGCTTGACCATGAAAAATAAAGGTTGACTAGTTCTGTTATTTGCTTTATCGCTTAAGATGGAAATTTCCTTCTGCTGGTGGTCATTCTTTCATACCCTAAGATGCTGGCTTATTATATTTACATTTATTTTCTATCTTTCGACCTTTTCATTTTTTTTTTCTTCAAATATTATGCTGTGTTTTTTCTGCCTGAAAACAGCTACATGGGAAGGAAGTTGTTGTCGAGTGCAAATTTGATGGTGATCGTATCCAAATCCATAAGAATAAAACCGAGATACATTTCTTCTCAAGGTAGCCACTATTATCCCTCTATAGATGATATGCCTCCTTTCCTAAATCATTTCAGTGCCCCCAATATACATGCCTATTTGTAAAAGGTTTAAGAATTAACTCTTCCTTATAATTGATCTACATAAATCACTTACAACTTTTTTTTTTTTGGGGGGAAGTTCTTTTAAATATATGATAAATTTTGTCTTTGTTTGGTTTAATTTTTATCTTCTTTCATTACTTATAGAAGTTTGAATTATATTTGTGGTATAACAAGCTTGCAACTTTGCTGTACTGAGAGCTGTATCCTCTGATTTTACTTATTGAAGTTATAATTATTATATTTCTAATATATCTAGTTTGTGCCTTTTCTGCATTCTGATTAATATGTTAATCATGCAGAAACTTTCTTGATCATCAAGAATATGCACATGGAATGTCAGACATTATAGCACAAAATATTCTGGTCGAGAGGTAATGGTTATACAGGAAAACATTTTATAATGATTAGTTGCCACTTTTCAATTTTAGGCTACTTATTTTCTCTATCATGTCTTAGACAAGAAAGGTTCAAGGCTGGTAATTTCATTACAAATATGACAGTCACCTATGTGTCATTTGTTTGAAATATTTGTATACAAGTTGCTGTATGGAGTGTATATTGTACTTCATATGCATTTAGCTTGATTGCTGATATTGACTTGTTGTTAGTATATGTTAAGATGTGAAAAAAAATAAAAGGCTATTAACTTCTCAGAGTACTGGCTTGCGCTATTTATATTATCATAAAAGACACAAAGTATTATGTTTCTTCCAATGTGATGTGTGAGAGGGACTCATTACACCATTGTGTGATACCCAACACTCTCCCTCAAGTTGGAGCATATATATCATAAGTGCCTAGCTCGTTACAAATATATTTAACTCAAGAACCACTAAGAGACTTTGTAAATAAATCAACTAATTGATCACTAGATCTAACGTAAGAGGTAACAATCTATCTCAATGGGCTTCGTTTGTTCATGAAATACTGAGTTTGTAGCAAGATGAAGGATAGCTTGATTATCATTTTCAAGTCTCATCGGGTAAGAGTAGTTAATCCGAATCTCGATAAGTAGATATTTAACCCAGATAAGCTCATTGGTAGCTAACCCCATTGCTTTATATTTTGATTCTGCACTTAAACACACGCCTACTTCTTGCTTCTTACTTTTCCATGAAAAGAGATTTCCTCCAACAAACACACAATATCGGAGGTAAAGCTCCTATGAAAAGGACTGCTTGCTCTATCCGTATTTCAGTACCCAATAATCTCCATTTGCCTTTGATCATTTAAAGTAGACCTTCCCTAGGGGAACCTTTAATACACCTTAGAATCTGAATGATTGCCTCCCACTGTTCAAGAATTGGCTAACAAAATTGATTGCAAATGAAATATCTGATCAGGTGACAAAAAGTTGATTAAGTTTCTCGACTAACCTCTTATATCTTCTCGAATTTGAAATCAACTCTCCCTCTTCTAGTAGAAGTTTCACATTTCGATTCATGGGTGAGTTGCAAGGCCGTGTTCCAAGTACTCCTGCCTCACTTAATGTATGTAATGCATATTTGCATTGAGAAATGAACACCCGCTGGTTTGATTGTGCAACCTCAACGCCCAGAAAATAATGAGCTATCGTACGTCCTTGGTTTGGGATTGTTGGTCAAGACAAGCCTCTAGATCATTGATTCTTGAATTATCATAACTTGTTATGACAATATCATACACATACATAAACAAAAGGAGCCATTTTCCATAAGATCATAGATAGAACATTGAATGATTCATACTATGAATTATTCCAAATTCAAGGACTACAATACTGAAATGTCCAAACAATGCCTTAGGAAGCTTGAGACCTTATAGAGCCTTCTTTAGACGATATACCTTTTGAGGCTCCCTTGAGCCACAAAGTTAGATGGTTCCTCCATATATACCTTCTCATCAAGATTACCATTTAGAAAAGCATTTTTAATATCTAGTAAGGACTACAGTACTGGAATGTCTAAAGCATGTCCTAGGAGGCTTGAGACCACTTAGACCATATATCTTTAAGACTCCGCTAAGCAACAAGCTAGTCGATTGCTCCATGTATACCTCCTCATCAAGATTACCATTTAGAAAAGTATTCTTAATATCTAGCTGATGAAGCGGTAAATGATGGATAGCTGCAAAAGAAAGAAAAATATGAATATAGGACATCTTAGTAAAAGGAGAAAAAATGTTGTCATAATCAAGCCCTTATACCTATATATAATAATTAGTCACAAGACAAGCCTTAGGCAATCCTTAAGGCGATACATGACTGTTCAGTAAGACTTTGATTGTATGCACCAAGCGACAACCAACAAGAGATTCCCCAGGTGGTAAAATTAATTAATTCCCAAGTCTCATTAGTATGCTAAGTAAACATCTCCTCATGCACAATAGTCTGCCAACTTGGATGAGGACATGCCTTTGCCATAAACTTAGGAATGGAAAAAGAAGAAAGAGAAGCAATAGAAGAGGCATAGGAAGGGGATAAACAATATTAAGAGATAAAATTAGACGTAGGGGGGCGAGTGGTGCACAACCGAGTACCTTTGTGCATAGCTATGGGAAAGACGAGTTTGGTGGTAATTTAGACTCTGGATTTGGAGACGGTGAGTCAGCTGGCACCAGGACTAGAGCAGCAGGGGATGTGGTCGGTGTGAATAAACTTGGAGGTTAGGTTTGTCTAGTCGTGAGGTTTTAGGAGGCAAAGGGGTAAGAGTAGAGGGAGGGGCAGGAGTTGTCATACGGGGAACAAGGTGTGTATTGTAGGTGGCCAGGTGGGAATGGGAAGTGATAAGGACTTGACTATGGGCGAAGGAGACGCGTGGACGCATGTGCTTCTCGAGTGGGCCGTGGATACATGTGCTTCTGGTGTTGGTGTGTTAATTCATGCACGACAGCTGATGCTGATGGAAAGTGTTCGGTTAGGTGTAGAATTACGTGTGGAGTGCAAGGGTGTGGTTAAAATAGTGAGATCATGTGTGGTTTGGAGTAGATCAAACTTTGAAGTGATGGGAGAGAGAAAGAAAATGTTCTGGTGTGTCTTAGCAGCGATAGCTGATGGCAATGTAGGGGTGAGGTTGCTGGAGCTAAGGCAAGAGGTTAGGGTGGTGGCACCTAACACCGTGGCCAGCAAGTGTGTCTTTTGATATTTAGGGTATCTGTTTTTTAGTCGGAAAAGAAAGGGAGGGATGGATTAAGGGTGGGGTGGAAAAGTTTTTTGGCTCGATACCATGTTAAATGTGAAAAAGAAATAAAGGCTACATATTTCTCAAAGTACTAGCCTGCTCTATTTATTATTATAAAAGACACAAAGTCTTGTCTCTTTTGATGTGGGAGAGATGCTTGTCTAATACTCAACAGTATAATAGAGTTTAAGTTATTCTTTTGGATACTTAAAAGGGAGAAAAAATTGGGAGTTTGTTGGTTTTCCTATCCAATGTATATGATTTTTAAGAATAAGATGGGAACCCTTCCCTTGAGTTCAAATTTTGTTACTTGTGTGAGCTCTCGAGCATTATACTTCTAGATACTAGAAAGCAGGAGAAAATGAGTCTTCATGGTCATTCTTTCCATGCATGTGGTCTTGTAGAGTAACTAGAGATCTCTTTTATGTCCATGCTGATAATCTTGTGACAATCTTTGTTACAGGTGACATTCATAGAATTTTTTAACAAAGTCAATTAATTGCACAGTATGCTTCTAGTCTTTCAGGTTCTCCTTTTTCTCCCTCTCCTAGCCAAGAATAAATATGAAGCAACCACCTTTTTCTTTGTAGCTTTCTGTCTAAGTGTTATGTGCTTTGAAATAGTGTTCCTTGCATGTATCTGGAAGCTGCATACTGTATTCATATCAGAAAATGTTGGGTAACAAGCTTTTCGTTATCGATGCCCAATCAAGTTATGTCACGTATGACTTGGGAACTGATCATGGTATTACCTTGCTTTTGATGAAACATTGATCCGTTTCTAGCTTACATAATATTCTTGGTTAGGATTCAAAAACTAGCTATTGACATGACATTCTTGGGATTCAAACACGAGCCTCAGTATTAGTGACTTGCCAAACTCTTGCTTTGACTAAAGTGTTGTTGTGATGTTTATCAATATCGATTGAGATTATACGCTTATATGGAAAGAAAGGGAAAATGAGTAGCATAGTTAGTGAAGTAAATTTGTATGTAGTACATGGTTTAGATTTTGTGCCTTTGTAGAATTTGGTGCTTGGTATTATTTATTCTGATGCGAGTAATTGATAAGGATACACTTAAAGTGTCTAGACTATTCTATAGTGTAACTGAATTAGTTATTAGTGACAACTGTAAGTGTCTAGACTATTCTACAATGTAACTGAATTAGTTATTAGTTGTTAGTTATTAGTGACAGCTGTAGTCAGAGGTAGTCTATAAATAGCTAACTCAATGTATCAAATCATTGAATCAATAAGAATGACAGTTTCCGAATTCTCTCAAATTCTTCTTGCGGTAATCAGAGCCTAGGAATATTCCTGGCCACTTGTTTTTTTTTTTCTTCGAGCACAAGTAAGTGTTCATCCCCAAATATTCTAGGGTTTTCTTCACAGAGAACACCATTGCGATTCATCAATCAAGCTTGCGATCTTCATGAAACCTTGATCGAAGCTTCCTCTAGTCCATGAGACATCATCTATTGGTTTGATTTTTCAATCCTTCATCTCAAATCAATTCTGTAATTCTTCTCGTTCTCGATAGACTTCAATGGCTTCCAGTTCCACGTCTGCAAATTCAGAAGATTTGCCACTTGGATTGAAGATTCTGATTCAGAATCTAGGAAGTCTAGTCGATCTGGTGGAGAATACCAATTTTCTTGCCTGGAAAAGTCAGATTCAGATAGCTCTTCGTGCAAGCAAGTTGTTTGATCATGTGGATCGAGAATTTCTTGTCCTGATAAATATCTTACTGATGCAGCTGGTAGTCAGATTTCTAATCCAGAGCATGAAGCTTGGATTACACAAGATGAGTACTTAAAATCTTGTCTTTTCAATACCATGACTCATGCTGTGTTATCACAGGTTTTTCATCTTGAAACTGCATATGAAGTTTGGACTACTTTACATCAGCGATTTAGTTCTCTTAGTAGGTCACACATTTATCAGTTGAAAGTTCAACTTCAACATCTTTCTAAGGGTACTCAGTCCCTACTTAGATCATGTCAAAACTCTCACTGATAGTTTAGCAAGTGTTAATGAACCTGTTTCACAGGAAGACTTGGTCATGTATATTCTCAAAGGCTTGCCACCTGAGTATAATTCTTTCAGAACATCAATCAGAGTTAGACCTACTCCTATTACTGCAGTTGAGCTCAGTTCTTTACTAATATCAGAAGAAGTTCATTTGAAAATGGATACCTCCATGTCTCTAACTGACTCTTCTAATCAAAATGTACACACTGCCTTGTACTCTTAAACACAATCTAGAGGAGGTCAGTTTAGAGGTAGAGGTAATCCTGCAAACAGGGGTGGTAGGTTTGGTAGAGGAAGAGGTCCTCAGCCTAGGCCTCTAGGACCAGGATCTACTAGTGGACCAGGACCTACTGGTGCTCTCTCTCAGTATTCTGGTGTTCAATCGTCTCAAGGCATGTCACCATCATCTGCTCCCTCAGCCAACAAAATATACTGTCAGATTTGTGGTAAACCAAACCAGTTTGCTTTGAATTGTTGGCATAGGTTTGATAACAGTGGCTATCCAGCTCAGCCACATCCAAAGCAGGCTTATACAGCACAAACATCTCAGACTGCTGTAGATCACTCTCAGTGGGTGTTAGACTCTGGAGCTAACACTCATGTGACTAATGATCCTACTCAGTTGAAGACTTCTTAGCCATACTATGGAACTGACTCAGTGGCAGTAGGCAGTGGACAATCTTTGGCTATTATTGGCATAGGAGATGGTAAACTTTTTACCTCTCAAAAACCACTGCATCTTACAAATGTTCTTTTTGTTCCTCAAATTTCAACCAACTTAATCTCCATTTCAAAACTAACTTCTGATAATGATTGTACTATCCTTTTCAATGCAAAGGAGGTAACTATCAGGGACAATACAACCAGTTCAGTCCTGTACAAGGCCCCTTGTGAGCAAGGACTGTATAGGTTGCCTACTTCTTCAGCTACATTCCCAGCCCAGTTTTCTACAGTCTCCACTCAATCATCAATTTTTCCAGTTCAACCATTCAATAATACAGCTAACTCTTGTCCTCAAGTTTTGACTGCCAACATCGCATCAAAAGAGACTCCTCAAGATCTCTTGTGGCATCAAAGACTTGGGCATCCTTCTGCTTCTTCAGCAAGTACTCTGTCTAGGCTGATAGGTGTTAGATTACTTACTAATACTATCAATTGTGAATCATGTTCACTAGCTAAGTCCCATAAACTTCCTTTTGAGCTGTCTAGTTCATTCTCCACTGTACCTTTTCAGCTTGTTCATGTTGATGTTTGGGGCCCTGCTCCTGTACCATCTAATATGGGATTTAGGTATTATATAGCTTTTGTGGATGATTTCTCAAGATTTGTATGGTTGTACCCTATGAAGAATAAATCAGAAACTTTCTCTATTTTCCTCTGTTTTCATTCTATGATACAAACACAATTTAAAGCTTGTTTACAAATTCTAAAGACTGACAATGGTACTGAGTTTGTCAACCACAAATTCAAGACATATTTGCAGTCTATAGGAGTTTTGCATCAAACAAGCTGTCCCTATACTCCTCAACAAAATGGTAGAGTGGAAAGAAAACACAGGCACTTAATAGAAACTACTTTAACACTTCTACACCAAAGCCATTTACCTCCAAACTTCTGGCTAGAGGCTCTATCTATGGCAAATTACTTAATCAACAGGTTACCTACCTCTATTCTTCATCATAAATCACCTTATGAGATGTTGTATGCAGTCCAACCTGATTATCACTCATTAAAAGCTTTTGGATGTCTTTGTTATCCATGGCTCAAACCATACAACACTCACAAACTTGAGCTCAAATCTAAACCTTGCATATTCTTAGGGTACTGTCCTCTTACAAAGGGTTACAAATGTATGGATATAGAGACACATAAAATCTATGTCTCCAGACATGTTGTATTTAATGAGACAATTTTTCCATATCCTACATTTTCTGGTACTGCACCTGTCTTATCTCATTTTTATGACCCAGGACAGTCTCTTTCCTCCACAGAATTCACTCCACAGTTTTCTCCAGTGTTCAGTGTTTCCTCAGGAAATACTACATCTGCTTCTACTGTTAATGCAATTCCTCTTGTATCTTCCTCACACTCAGTTTCATCTACCAGCACATCAGCTCCTGTCATCCATCTTATCTCTCCAATGCATTCTCCTATACAATCATCTAGTCAGTCCCAGTCACAGACCTTTAGTAATTTCTCTTCACAAGCATCTGCTTCTTCCTTGTCTCCCAATCAGTCTGAACCATACCAAGATCTTGCTCCAATTTCTCATCATCCTATGCTAGCAAGGTCCAAAACAGGTTGCTTGCCACCTCCACTGTATCAGTTATATACTCTTATTACTACACCAACTTCAACTGAACCCCACACATACAAAGAGGCATCTAAATATCAGTGCTGGGTTCATGCTATGAAAGAGGAATATCAAGCCTTAATTAATCAACATACTTGGGATTTAGTACCTTTGCCTTCAGGGAGAAATCCAATTGGTTCAAAATGGGTATACAAGATTAAGACACATGCTGATGGTACAATAGCAAGGTTTAAAGCCAGGCTAGTGGCTAAAGGTTATCTTCAAGAGCCAGGAGTGGACTATCAGGAAACATTCAGTCCTGTGGTTAAAAGTCAAACTATAAGGACTGTACTGTGTTTAGCTTTACACCACAACTGGCCCCTTAAACAGCTTGATGTCTCTAATGCTTTTTTACATGGTTCTTTGGAAGAAGAGGTGTACATGGTTCAGCCTCAAGGCTTTGAGGATCCAGCTAAACCTCATCATGTCTGCAAGCTAAGGAAATCTCTTTATGGCCTAAAACAGGCTCCCAGGGCCTGGTGTCATAGGTTTTCTACTTTTCTGCTTAACCAAGGGTTTAAACATAGTATTGCAGATACCTCTCTGTTCATACACAAGTCTGCCAGTGACTTTACTCTCATCCTAGTATATGTAGATGATATTATAGTGACTGGAAATTCTTCTATTTACATTAACACCTTAATTCAAGCTATGAGCAACCAATTTGCAATGAAAGACCTGGGCAAGCTATCCTATTTTCTGGGCTTAGAGGTTGCATATACTAAGACTGGATCATTCTGCATCAAACCAAATATGCCAAGCAAATCTTGAGTCAAGCAGGCATGGCAGAGTGTTCAGAGTCTCCTACCCCTACACTTTCTAAGGCTTCATTGAAAATTGCAGATCAGAATACTCCGTATGCAAATGGAACTCATTTTAGGAGCTTAGTGGGTGCTTTACAGTATCTTAGCATGACTAGGCCTGATTTACAGTATGCTAATAATGCTCTATGTCAACATATGTATAGTCCTACTTTGGCTGATTTTGCAACACTAAAGAGAGCAATGAGATATATCAAGGGTACTCTCAATCAAGGTTTCTTTGTTTGGTGGTCCATTGCATCTTCATGCATTTAGTGATTCAGATTGGGCATCAGATGTCTCAGAAAGGAAGTCTACTACAGGGTATATTGTCTATTTGGGGCCAAATGTCATCTCTTGGAGTTCCAAGAAACAACATACAGTGGCAAGGTCTTCTACAGAGGCTAAATATAGAGCCTTAGCACACACTGCATCTGAACTCAAATGGCTCATCTATTTGTTTCATGATTTGGGAATTTCACACTCTGTTCCTGTTATTCATTGTGATAACATGTCTGCCATGGCTCTAGCAACCAACCCTGTGTTTCATGCTAGAACCAAGCATATTGAGATTGATTATCACTTTGTTTGGGAGCAGGTCACATCTAAATCATTACAGCTATCCTATGTTACTTCACAAGAGCAAATAGCAGACATTTTCACCGAGGTTTTAGCTCAACAGCAATTCAGTTACATTGTAGAATAGTCTAGACACTTACAGCTGTCACTAATAACTAATTCAGTTACACTATAGAATAGTCTAGATTATCAGCCCCCCTCAAGCTGCCCATGGTGTCTCTCCCAAGATCAGCTTGAGGGGGGCTGATAAGGATACACTTAAAGTGTCTAGACTATTCTATAGTGTAACTGAATTAGTTATTAGTGACAGCTGTAAGTGTCTAGACTATTCTACAATGTAACTGAATTAGTTATTAGTTGTTAGTTATTAGTGACAGCTGTAGTCAGAGGTAGTCTATAAATAGCTAACTCAATGTATCAAATCATTGAATCAATAATAATGACAGTTTCCGAATTCTCTCAAATTCTTCTTAGTAATTAAGTTGGTTAGATCTCGTTGACGGTCAAGAACCTGAGATAAACTTTTATAAATTGTTCTTGTGAGTTGGCAATCATGGTAAAGGCACTCTAATCTAGACGGCTAAAGTCATGGGAAAGTTCATCTCTGTGGCTAAAATAGTATTGTATTCTCACATATAGGTTTGTATCAAGTGTAATGCATATATGCCTGCGTATTTCATGGTCTGGAGATAGTCTAAGAGTTTGTTTGGCCTTGGCTTTAAACATCCGAAAGTCTTTTTTGTGAATTTAAAAGCTGAAACTAACTTGTTTGGCCCATTTTGGAAGAACTTTTACATAAAAGTCAAAGCTAGAAAAGCTGAAAACCAAAAGCTCCACATTGGAGATTTTCAGAAAAGACTTTTAAAAAGCTGTTCTTACATCATGTTAGAAATTATTTTCCTTTGTTCCTCAAAAATACTATTTCATAGTTTTGAAAATCTAATATTGCCCTCGAATCAGTTGAAAGCTCAACTCCTAAAATTCAGGACCAAACAATCAACGCTTTTATTCAAAGCTCTACTGCCAAAAGCTATGTAGCTCAACAATAACTGAAATCTTACAGTTAAGCCAAACAGATACAAAAAACACATAATTATGGAATTCTTTTGAATACATTGAGAACGTCAGACTGATAAACTCATCTGTTTCTATATTTTCTCATCAGGTGTATACTTGATGGTGAAATGTTGGTGTGGGACACATTCGCAAACTGTTTTGCAGAGTTTGGTTCAAATCAAGAAATAGGTTATTATTACTCATTCTTACATGTTTTTGCAGTTTCATCTTCTCATTCGATTCTCACATTCTTCTAATCTATCAGTCATGTTTGATAAAGTTCATTTCTTTTTTCCATTGTGATCTTTCTGTCACAGCAAAGGCAGCAAAGGAGGGACTTGATAGTGACCGGCAGGTTTAACTTTTCAGAAATAATTATTCCACTATCTTAGTCTGGAGATTATGGACATTTCTGATCTGTCTTTGTCATTTGATGCAGTTGTGTTGTATCCTTCACGTGCATATGAATTCAGCAGATACAGTTATGATGCTGATGTCATAGTTGCCTCTCGAGCAAATACTGTATCTGCATTGAAGTTTAAGCCTAGGGAAGACCTTGTTTGCCTTAACAGATATGGAAAGATGTTGCTTTTGATATTCTTTATGTTGGAGATACCAGTGTAATTCACCAAACCCTGAAGGAAAGGCATGAGCTCCTCCGGAAAGTTGTAAAGCCCATTAAGGGTCATTTGGAAATTTTAATTCCCCATGGAGGCCTGAATGCACATTGTCCACCTGGTAAATCATGCTACTGCAGAAAGACTCAGAAAATTGTTGGTTAGGTATAACTGGTGTGTCTTGAACTGGGTTAAGAATTAAGGATGACTATCTTGGTCATGGATGTTTTCATATACACAATAAGAGATGCATGTATTTATGCAAATTGCTTATACCTGTCTTGAAATGTATTCATACTTGGTAAAGTTTTGGAGTAATACCTTACATTTCACTAGAAAGATGTAGTCTAACTTCTTTTCCTACTTCATTAGTTTAACTTCTTTCCCTAGCTTGATTGCCTGAGGTGCTTGTAGCCGCTGATGGTGGTTTTAATAATTGATTTGACTTGAAAAATCCAGTATCAATTAAGTGGCTCAATGGTCCAGCAATGGTGCCTTAAACTATTTGTCTCAAATTATTTCATCTGTTTTTGAATGTTTAATTTCTATATTGTAAATTGCATATTCTCAGAACATGTTTGAATTTTATTACTTTATAGCATGTTGAATCCTGTAGTTCAAGGGACTGATTCCTAGGTTATATATCGCCTGTTGCTTACTTTTCATCATAACCATGCAGGAGAACCATGTTGGTCACTTATTCCTCATAGTGTTGATGAAGTTGAGAAGTTTTTCAAAGAGACAATTGAGAACAGGTTAGTAATTTTTATATACCTTGAGTTTTTAAGTTATACAAGGGTTTTTTTTTTTTTTTAAATATTTTTATTTTTTTATATTATTGCTGAATCACTTCTCATTGTCTTAGAGATGAAGGGATTGTTCTGAAGGATCTTGGTTCTAAATGGGAGCCAAGTGATCGTAGCGCAAAGTGGATGAAGTTAAAGCCTGAATATGTTCGCGCTGGCTCTGACTTAGATGTTTTAATTATAGGTCAGATCTGCTAGTTATAAACATAACATTTGGTTTATAGAAATATTAATTCTGTGCATATGTGAACAGGAGGCTACTATGGTTCTGGACGTCGTGGAGGGGAGGTCTGTCTTTCTCCTTTATCTATGTCTCTTGTTCTCGCCATTTTCACTCACTTCTTAAGCTTTCATGTCAATGAAGGTTGCTCAATTTCTTGTGGGCTTAGCTGAGCGTCCTGCCCCAAACACATATCCTAGGCGGTAAGTATGGCTGAATAATTTTGCTTTATCTGTCAAGTTCAGGTTTCAACCTTTTGAGGATTGTATTGCTCTACAACTTTTTAAGAAGGTTTCTTATTTATGATCTGGGGACTTTGTCAGTTTTCTAATTTTACCTTTTCTGTTATCCGGTTTTGCATCTTATTAGTTATTTTGGTTTCCCTTCTTGTAATTTAAGAATAGGATATTTAAGGGCTTGCTTCTTATTGACTCCCCAAACCACTTGAGCTTCAATGATATTTTCCCTTCCCATCCTGCCTGCATAGCATGAATCTTTTTAGTTGTACGAGTCACATGTATGTTCCAATCGATTGATGTATGTCTGATTTTGGACTCAACTGTACTTTCTGTTTCTGAAATGTAGATTTATCGTGTATTGCAGATTCCTTTCCTTCTGCAGAGTGGGCACAGGACTTTCTGATGAGGAGCTCAATGCTGTTGTCACCAAATTAAAGCCTTTTTTCAGGTATTGTTGGTTGGAGAATGTGAAATTCCTGGATGTTTGCAGCTTATGTGACAACAAAGATAGTGATGGGATACAGTTTCACTTGTAGTTAATGTGATCAGTGATTATTGGACCACTCAACTTGAATAATTTATTTAACACGAAAGTTTGAATCTTAACTTTCTCAGCTTTTTATGTGTACCTCTTATTGTGTAGCTTCCTTACATTGGTATTGACATGCAGATAGGGATGGAGCTAGAAATTTCTTTTCACTGGGGTCAGTTTAAGAGCAATTCACATATATAGAAGCTTGAATAATTTTTCGGAACATAAATATTACAATTTGTTCTCAATGGGGTCGCATATTCTGAATCTGTTATATTATGGCTTCATTGTCAACACTATCAAAAACATCTTTTTCAATGAAAATAGCTAAACAATCATTCGCAAATCCATCTCCTATTTGATTCCTTGATTGATTCTTCACAATATTCATAGTGGAAGGTGCCTTTTCAAACCAAAGGATATACAATAATTTTTTTCTTCTCACAATCAGAAAAGAAATCACTGTCTAATCGTGCTTCGAAGAAGATTTATTTTTTCTTTTTCGCCTTTACTTTCTCTCTTTGTCTCTATATGTTTCTCTCTCTCCCTCTCCTGCTCTCCAGTCATGCACTACAACTGACAGGGCCTCTTTATTTGTTGAAGCACTATGGTGTATGGGTTCATGTCATTATTTTGGTGGTATTAAGTGTCAAACACATATTACATATAAACTTACCTTTATTGAGTGGGTCAAGTGACAACACTCATATAAGACTGGCTCGGTCCTTCCACGCATAGGTGGTGGTTAAACAATACGGAATCATTAATCTTGTCAAATTTCTTATGCATTAATGTTGATTAACTATTTGTATCTTAATAAACTAAAGGATCAATTCGGCAGGAAATATGAATACCCCAAGAAGACACCACCAAGCTTCTACCAGGTCACAAACCATTCGAAAGAGAGGCCAGATGTTTGGATTGAGAGCCCTGAGAAGTGAGCATTTCCAGCTAAAAGCTGAATAACCATGCATTTATGAGTGCTATTATTCTCTTACATTTTTTGTAAATGCAGATCTGTTATACTAACCGTTACCAGTGATATCCGGACAATAAATTCTGAGGTAATGGATGAGCGTGGTCTTCTTCTTATCTCTGTTTATTGATAGTTCTGTTAACTCTGCAATTCACCCTTAAAGTTAACAATTAGGAGATTATGTTTCTTTGTATTACTCTGCTAGATGATGATAAAACTGATTAATTTGTGTGTAATTGATGTAATCCACATATGAAAGTTGCGCTGTTTTGCAGTACAAATTGACAATGCTATGATTTCCACCAGGTATTTGCTGCACCATATAGCCTGAGATTTCCTCGCATTGATAATGTGAGATTTGACAAGCCTTGGCATGAATGCCTCGACGTGGAGTGTGAGTGGATGATGAACTATTAAATGCTTCCTAGTCTTTGATTTAGTTTAGAGCTGCTTTAGTTTTTTTGTATAAAGAATTTGAATATAGGATTTGATGTATGTATGTTTCATCCGTTTACAGCTTTTGTTGAATTAGTACATTCAAGCAATGGTACCACACAAAAATCATCAGATTATAGCTCTACACAGGATCGTGAGCCAAAACGTGTAGCATCTTCTAGAAGAGGAGAGAAGAGGAATACTACTGCTGTTCTGTGTCACTTCATTCAGACAGATGTCTCTCAGATTAAGAGTGAAACATCAATATTCTCCAACATGGTTTTTTGTATCCTGCAATAGATTACCCTATGTTGTGTTAATTGACTTATGCTGTGTTTGGAATGAGCTTATTATGAGATGCTTTTCTTATTGATGTGAAAGAGACAATTCTTTTTATATTTTAAGATATAAGACATCTTATCACGAGTATTCCATAAAAACTCAAAACAAACCATATTTTTATCTTATAAGATATAAGCAATCCATTCTTGTCTTAGTTTTTACAATTAAATAAGACATCTTATCACAAGCATCTTATAAAAATTCCAACCAAACTATAATTTTCTATATAAAAATTGCATCTTAAAATAAGCCTATACCAATATTGCTATGTGTCGAAATTTACTTGCATATTAGTTTGATACCTCTCTATATGTATTTCTGTTAATATTTCGAGGGTTCATAAATTCACGATACAATGGGACGTTTGTCCAGAAGGATGGCTCTTTATTGGGGATTTATTAGGATGGTATGTGAACCTGGGACATTTTGGTGTTAAGCTCCCTAAATCTTTTGCTGATAAAAGATTTTTAAGGGTCCACGGGTTCGGTTAATTGCTGGATCTTAGCACAATTTTGCTGGCTTTTGTCAGTGCTGCAATATATATGTTGGTTGCTGTTAGGGATATGATTCTTTGCCATTAGTCATTTACTCCCACCACTTAACATATATAGACTTTGTTAATGTGCCTTCATCCCATTCCTTGGACTCCCTGCACAAGATGGTGGTCGAGCATGGGGGTACTTTCTCCATGAATTTAAACAACTCAGTTACTCACTGTATTGCAGCTGAAAGTAAAGGTCTGTGTATCTCTCTCTCTCTCTCTCTCTCTTTCACCTTAGTAATATGAATGAAGATTACATATATAGGGAAAAATGTCACAGGGATTAAGTTTAAGGCCGCAACACATCATGGAGATGTTATCCATTGCTCTTGGCTCTTTGATTGCTGTTCACTGAAGAAGCTTCTTCCTTTACAGCCAAAGTAAATTTTCAATTTGGAGACTTATTACCATATCCATCTTTATTTGAGTACAATGTGGTTGACCATAGTTTTCTGCTTGCAGGTATTTCCTTTTTCTTTCTGACTTGACAAAGAAAAGGTTACAAGAAGAGATTGATGAGTTTTCAGATAGTTACTTCTTGGATATTAACCTTGCAGATTTGAGACAGGTCATACTGTAATACTTAGTATGACCTTGCTCTATTTAGTATGACCTTGCTCTATTGTTCACTGTCTTCTTTTATATAACAAACCATATTTGTTTCTGTAGTAGCATAATCACAGTTTTTTGGTGTTGGGAAAGGGGATATTGGGACTTATGAAAAATATAGCAAGTGGAAACAAATGAAGCCACATCTTGTTGAGAAAAATTACTCTCTCCCTTTTTGTTTCACAGTGATGGAATGTAGATACTCTCTTGTTGTAGGTCTTCAGTGAAGAATTCCAAAGAAAGAGGGTAAAGCTGAAGATATTTCTCATTATTTTCAAAATGATTACAAAGACATATTTATAGATGTCAGTTACAATAGGAGTAAGTTACAATAGAAGCTTCCAGATGCTATAACTTTCCAGATGCTATAACTGACTTGACAGCTAATGTAACTAACTTGACAGCTGTAAAGCATTAAATAACTTTTATTCTCTACAGTCTGTTATACTTAACTAACTAACTGCAGCACTAACATGTTATACTTAACTAACTCACTACAATGCTAACATCCCCCCTCGAGCTGAGGCTGGGTAGCCAGGGGAAGCTTGGATTTCAGATATTGAAATTGAGCAGTGGAAAGACACTTTGTGAACAAGTCTGCAACTTGTTCTGTAGATGGTAGATAGAAAATAATAAGCTGTTTGGCAATCACTTTCTTTATAACAAAATGATAATCAAGTGTAATATGTTTTGATCTGCCATGAAAGACTGGATTACAGGCTAAAGCTATTGCTGAGAGATTATCGCACGCCAGGGTAGGTGGTTGAATTGGAATGTGTAAGGCTTTTAGCAAATAAATAAGCCATGTGAGATCAGCTGCAGTTTGTGCTGATGCCCTATACTCAGCTTTTGTAGAACTTCTTGATACTGTAGGCTGCTTCTTAGAGCACCATGAAATGAGGTTAGGCCCTAGAAATGAACAGAAACCTGTCACTGATCTTTTATCAATTACATCACAGGCCCAGTCACTATCTGAATATGAGTGCAGTGTAAGAGATCTAGGTCTAAATTGCAGCCCTTGATGTAAGGTACCTTTGATAAACCTTAAGATCCTCTTTAAGGCAATGTAGTCCAGATCAGTTGGTGCATGCATCTTTTGAGAGAGAGTACTTACAGCATACTTCAGGTCTGGCCTAGTTTGAAGCTTGACAACCGGACTAAATGTCTCAAAATAATCAATACCCTGTTCTTGGTGAAAGCCTCTAGCTACTAGCCTAGCTTTAAATCTAGAAATGCTGCCATCTGCATTCTTTTTGATCTTGTAAACCCATTTGCATCCAATAGGTTGTCTGCCTGGTGGAAGGGGAACTAAAATCCAGGTTCCCTGTGCTTGAAAAGCATTATATTCTTCTTCCATAGCCTTCTGCCAACACAGATATTTACTAGCCTCCTTAAAGGTAGCAAGCTCAGTATTTGTAGAGACGAGACACTGTGCAGATTGTATAAAGGTGGTGGTAAGGAATCAGTTTTACTTTTGGTCATCATTGGATGAGAATTATGTGGAACAGGTAATGAGGAGCTGGAAGAGGATGATGATGCTAATGATTGAGTGGAAGATGAAGCAGTGGCATTGTGATTAGTGCCAATAGAAGAAGATGAAGTAGTAAGATCAGCAGTGGAAGAAATGGGTTGTGGAATTGATGCAGCTGAAGAAGAATGTAATGATGTACCTTGTGTAGTTGGTACAAGAATAGGAGATATTTTGTGAGATGATGAGTGGGTGCCATGAGGGAAAGATAAAGGCACTGGGAGGACTAGATAAATCTAAGACTGAAGCTAATTGTTCAGTGAGAGGAGTATGACTGTGAAAAGGAGTTGAAAACTGTGAAACAGTATGAGGAGAATGATGTGGTAGCAAATGGAAAAGTGGTTTCTACAAATTTGACATGCCTAGATATATAGATGCTATCAGTGGCCATATCCAGACATCTATACCCCTTGGAAGTGAGTGAGTAACCTAGAAACACACGGGGAATTGATTTGTTTTGTAATTTGTGCTCAGTATATGGCTTGAGCCATGGGAAACAGAGGCAGCCAAAGACCTTAAAAGCATTATAAATAGTATTTTGATGATACAAGCATTGATATGGAGAATGATTGTGCAAAACTGGGGTTGGAAGCCTGTTAACCAAATAGTTTGCTGTAGCTAATGCTTCTAACCAGAATTTAGAGGGTAATTTGTTATGGTTTAACAAAGAAAGGGTGGTTTCTATTAAGTAAAGATGTTTCCTCTCCACCTTTCCAGTTTGTTCAAGTTTATGAGGGCATGTTGTCTGATGAACTGCCTCTTTGTTGTAGAAATTGACTGAATTGCTTAGAGGTGTACTCACCCTCATTATCAGTCCTAAAACCTTTAACATTGGCATTAAATTGTGTATGAATGAAAGCAAGGAAATTTTGAAAAACAGTAAATGCTTCTAACTTTTGCTTTAAGGGGTAGAGCCAAGAGAATCCAGTGAAATCATCAAGGAAAATTATATAATATTATAGCTCATACAACTGCCAATAGTGGCAGGACCCCATACATTAGAGTGCACCAAATCAAATGGTGTAGTTGTCTTATTTTGAGAAACAGAAAAAGGCTTTTTATGAGATTTTGCAATAGAACAGTCTAAACAATGCTCAGTAAAATACCCTAGCTGCCTATGTATGATACTAGAAACAATCCTTAAAGGTAATCTGGATGGGTGTCCCAGCCTGAGAGTCCAGATCCTATCCAGGGAAGTCTCAGAAGTAGTGCAGGCACACTGGAAAGCTGATGGTTTGATTTGACATTGATAAGCTAAGGAATATGCAAAAGTTGATGAGGAAAGAGTAGATGGGATAGGGTACAGTCCATGCTCACAGGGGCCCTTGAACAGCACCATATTGGTGTTTTTGTCCAGGATAGACGCATCCTTAGAAGTAAACACCACATTGCAATTATTGTCATTAGTAAGGTGAAAAACAGATAGAAGATTAGAGGTAATGGATGGAACATAAAGAAGTTTAGAAATACAAAACAAGGCAGTTGGAGTGCACAGAGTACCAGTTCCAGTTTGAGTTATTGCAAGTGTGTTTCCATTTCCCACAGCTACTGTGTCTGTCCCTAGGTAGGGCCTAGGCTGCTACAATTGAGTGGCATCATGAGTCACATGTGTGGAAGCTCCACTTTCAAGATACTAGAATGATTGGGAAGAAGATGCAGAGCTTGTTTGAGCAGTCAGGGCAGAGGAAATCTGCTTGGTAGGCCTTTCATAGTAGTAATTCTCTGTGTCCAACCTATGCCAGCATTGTAGGGCATTATGGTTGGGTTTCCCACAGACTTGACACCACACAGTAGGTCCTGGAGAGGGACCAGGGGATTGAGATGAGGTAGGTCCTGATCTTCGTTGAAAACCTCCCCTGGTAGCACCTCCTCTCTGAGTCCTCCTCCCACTATATGAGTTATTCTGATTTCTGCCCCTGCCCCTACCTCTTTGATTGTTATTAGCATAAAGTGCAGTATGTTGATCAGAGGAATGACTCTGAGTTGAGTCAGTAACAGTTAAGGTGTTCTTGAAGGAAAGATTAAGTTCCTCACTAAGAAGTAGACTAGTGAGTGCAGGAATAGTGATAGCTGTATCTCTGACTCTTAGGGAGGAAACAAGTGGATCATAAGCAGGAGATAATCCTTTAAGAATATAAAAGATCACTTCATCTTCTTGTAATCCTTCTACTATGACCAGACTATCAGTAATCACCTTAATCTCATCCAAGTATTGCTGCATGGATTTGGTACCTTTTGTAGTATTCAGTAATACCTTTTGTAATATTCAGTAATTTGTGCCTTAACTGATACACGTGATCGACTGCTTAACTTAAATCTTTGTTCCAACATACTCCAGATAGCAACAGTAGTGGGAAGATCACAGATATGATTATGTATAGTAGGTGAAATAGAAGCATAAAAGAAAGTCTTTAAGTATTCATGAATAGTAATCCAAGAGGTATACTCTGAATTAGGAGTAATGTTGCTATCAGGTTGATGAATGAGTGGATCAGGACATTGTGCTTTGCCCAAAACATGATCCAATAGTCTACTTGCCTTGAGTAAGGACTGAAATTGAAGCCTCCATGGTTTGTAATTGTTGTTGACCAGTGCAGAAAAGTGCTGAAGAAGAGTCTTCAATCCAATTGGAAGAGTCTCATTTAAAGGTAAGGCCATGGGTGAAAATGCAACTTCCAGAAAAATCAAGGGAAGTTGGAGAAAATTGTAGTTTCAGAATCGCAATAAGCGAGCGAAGCGGATAAAAACTTTGAATCAATCAATTTGAACCAGAATTGGATGTTTTGATTGAAAAACCCTAATTTTCAGCTTGAGGAGGGAACTGAAATCGCAAGCTGAAGTAATGGATTGATGTGGATGAATGACTTTGCGCAGGATTGAGAAGATAGATTCCATGCTGAATTGATGAAGATTCAAGCAATTTGAAATTGAATCTATGAAGATTCATACTATTTGTTGAAGGAAAAAAAAAATGGCGCCAAAGCCTTTATGCTCTGATTACCATGAAGAATTCTAAAGAAAGAGTAAAGCTGAAGATATTTCTCATTATGTTTAGATGATTGCAAAGACACCTATTTATAGATGTCAGTTACAATAGGAGTTAGTTACAATAGAAGCTTCCAGAAGCTATAATTGTCTTGACAGCTAATGTAACTAACTTGACAGCTGTAAAGCATTAACTAACTTTTATTCTCTACAGTCTATTATACTTAACTAACTAAATGCAGCACTAACACGTTATACTTAACTAACAGCAGTGCTAACATTCAGCTGTAGTATCGTTGTGTATGCTTAGACAAAAGTTGCTAATAGTTAATCTTTTGTGTTTCATCTTGATGTTTCCAGCTTCTGAGTAATATAGATCGAACAGAAGATTCTAAAAACCTTGCTTACTATAAGAAGAAATACTGTCCAAAGGACAAGTGGATGCTGTTTCATGATTGCTGCATTTACTTTTACCTTCCAATGCCTTATATGTGAGATTCTCTCCCCTCCTTACTTTTGCATGAATGAAGGTTTTGCTAAATATTTTGGATTTGGCTCCTGCTGGTGATAGGTCTGATAGCTTTTCTGTGTATTTTAGGGAAACTTTAGACTTGAAAGTTCTGTTGGAGTTTGCATTGAGGAGAATGAAGCTTGAAGTCTCCTTTGGTGGTGGCAAAGTCAGTGATACTCTCTCCCATGCTACCCATTTAGTGGTCATGTCTTTACCTGACACTCTTTTGGACTTCAATGTGCTCTTAAGTAGGTAAGCATCTGTTTCATTTGGCAAACTGATAATTTAAAAACCTACAACCTCTAATTGTAATGGGATATGCAAGGGTTTGTGCATTAAAACAGTTTGTGTCTGCTTTGTTTGCTCCGTTGAATTTGTCACTTAAAAGTTGAATAGCTATCAAGATTCACGGTTACTCTTATTGGTGTGGAGGAATCATATGTGACAATTCTTGGATGAAAGGAATCTTTCCTATTTGCTAGAAATAAAAATAAGAATCTGGTGCTTCTATGTAGAGCTTTCTAGCACGATGAATAGCCCAAAGTGCAGCACATTCTTTTTTATTGTCTTCACTCTCACTGCAACCCCTTAGGAGTTGCCTTGCATCGAAACTAGGTCCACGGGGCCTTGGTAATAACTGGCCTTTAGTTGTAAGTTGACATTGACACGTTGTCTCCTTCAAAACGAAGAAATGAAGTATGGATCATGGAGTCAAACTTGTTATCTGTCCTTATCTGTGTGTACGCTTTCTCATTATGTTTATTGATGTTTTACTGCTCTTTTCTTGTTGAGTTTGATTTGGAAATCGGTATAGTGGCTATGAGAAGATTATTAACTGGTGCTTTTTTTCTTGTTCAGTTTCTCAGCAGCAGAGAAGTGCCTTATACACAGCAAAAGGGTGCATATTGTTAGGTCTCAGTGGTTGGAGGATTGTTTTAATAGTGACCAGAAATTGCCGGAGCAGGGTTATAGTCTGAAGCCTAGTGGTGTGGAAGAGTCCATGGCTGTGGAGAGGTGAGTGGATGTGTAACAATTACTTTTAGGCGATTGGTTCTCATCTGAAATGGTTTGCTGATTGCTTAGTTTTGATGTTTTAAGATATAAATCAGAAGCACAGCTACGCTCACTATAAATGAATCAAGGCTTCTTGCTAATCATAATGACATATAACATGTGTGAAGCTTATGATGCATAGATGTTGCTAAAGAGGGATACTTATATTTGTATGCATGACTTGAACAATAAAGAATGGCTGAGAAAGAAGATAAATAATCTGGGAATACCCTATTGAGTAAGGTTTTCTATTTTGACAGATATTGTATGATAACTGGGTATATTTACTAGAACATTACAAGAAAGAATGTGTGCAAAGTTATTAACTATTTTGAAATAGTGAAGATATTTGAAAGGAAGACAATTTTAGCTCAGCATTTTAGCAACCACCGTGTCTTGCTGGTGCATTGGCCTTGTTATCTCTATTACTTTTCTCAGAGTGACACATTTGCAAAATGTTGCTTCATTAGTTTCTGCAGTTGTGCGGACTTTTTTTGCCTTTAACCTAGCCAAGTTAAAGTCTCATCCCCACCAGGTGGAGTAGACTCTATGGATTTGATGATACCAGTCCACTGATTCTTGTAAAAATTATAGGAAAGAGTTATGTAAATTCATCAAAGTGCCATACATCTTGCTCTACATTATTGTAGTGCATGTTTTCTTTTGCCATCTAGTTCTGTTTTGATAACTCTGCGCTGAAATGGATAATTAATAGTCAAAATCCTTTTGTCATTCTGGAAATTTTCACTTCCTAGCTCATAAATGATAACAAACTATCTTATTTTCTTGTGCCTTCTGGTGGGCTTGTTTTCTTGATAGGGACTGTGATCCTTGTGTAGAAGACTATTCTCGATTGGATGTCCAGAAGAAGAATTCCTCCTCCGATAAAGTGGGAAATCCAAGTAAAAGAGAAGCTACTTTAGATAAATCGAGAATTGTCACCTTGCCTTCGAGGAGTGTGAGAACAAAAAGAGGAAGAATTACTGAGATGCCTACTGCTAAAGTCAAACCAGGTCGTAACCAGCCTCAGAGAAAGAGGGCACGGGTGGGAAGCAAGCCTGCAAAGATATTTTCAGATGGAAGTGCTTTGTCAAATGATCAAACTGTCAAGGAGTTTTCTGAAAAAGACACAGGAAATGGTGGCCGTGATATGGTACATGAGCATACTGATAAATACCAAGTGGATGAGGCAGTGGATGACTCTGGATTGTCAGAGAGAGTGAAATCACTTGAAGGACAGGCTGTTGAGTACAGTGGATCCCGAGATAGGTATGATGAATCTCATGTAACTGAATCTGGAAATGAAAATAGTAGTAAGAACGATGAAAAGTTGGTACACATGGAGGATCCAGTTCAAGCAATGTTACTGGATATGATACCAACCCTGGGGACCAAAAGGCCTGAAAGTTCGGAGGATCCTCCTCAAGCAATGTTACCGGATATGACACCAGCCCTGCGAACCAAAATACCTGAAAGTTTGGATCCTGTACCCCGAAACTCTGAGTCATTGCCGGATCCAAATCCGAAGCCTGAAAAGAAGAAGAAAGTTAGCTATAAGGATGTCGCCAGTGAGCTGCTCAAGGATTGGTGAGTCACGTAGATTCATGGACAGTGTTGTATCATCGAGTTTTACATATCTGAACATGTCAAAAATGCTATTGGGAGTGAAGTGTATACCTTTTTCTCGTTGTACACATCTGAACGTGTCGCCTGATACCAAAATGCTATGGAGAGTAAAGCTTTATTGCTTTGTTTTGTTTCGTCTTTTCTTTGTTTTTTTGCTTCAAGTACTCTCCTGTGGTGTTGTACATAAATTTTCAGCTTTCTGTATATGTGAAGCACGATTTGGAAAAGTTTTAGGCGTAAGATTGTGAAGGCGGCTCCAGCAGTTGCGTTATAATAAATCCCTTTTCTGTGGCGATCTTATTTAGGAAATTTTTTATTTTTACCCTTTTTTTTTAAATTTATCGCAAAAATATCCTTGTTTTGAAAAGGTTTTCAAAAATACCCTTTTCGGTAAGTTATCGTTAACGAATCCCCAAATTTGAAAAAATTAAAAAAAATGAACGAAGACAATTTTAATGAAAACGGTAAGTCACTTATTGTTTGGTAAGTGACTTATCAAAAATGGGGTAAGTCATGCACATACACACACACTCTCTCTCATGCACATGCACACACACACTCACCACGAGAAACCACACTGTTGTTTAACCTTTTACAATTAATGCACCACCTCCAACAACAAAATTTTTATCCCCATTTCACTCTAAAACAATAACACTCAAAACTCTTGACTTGAAAGTTGGAAACTTGTTTCCATTTTTTCACACATACACAAAGAAATTTGAACTTTACTCGTTGATATAAGGTAAATGATGCTAACTCTTTTCAAAGATTTAATCTTTTCTTCAAAATGTTCCCAAAGTTTGCAACTTTCACTTTGCTTTGTCATTTTCAACATGGATTTGTTGCTGATCTTTTTGAATATGTATAGTTGTTAAAGAATTCAACTTGCTTTTGGAAAGCGAAGGAAAACATTGCCCACAAGGAAAAACTAAAAATTAAGGTTTATTCCTGTGAACCCGAGGCTATATTTTGTTGTGCAAAAAAGTTTTTCCAGTGCCCACGTCCTACCTCAAACCTCAACATGGTAAGTCACCTACCGTTTTCGTTAAAAATACGGTAGATGACTTACCCTTTTTGTTAAAAATACAACGGTTTTTAAATTTTTTTTTTAAATTACCCTTTTTTTAATTTCGGGATTTGGGAACGGTAAGTCACCTACCGTTTCGGTAGGCGACTTACCGAAAAGGGTATTTTTGAAAACGTTTTCAAAATAAGGGTATTTTTGCGATAAATTTGTAAAAGTAGGGTAAAACTAAAAAATTTTTCCTCTTATTTACGCCATTTCTTTTTTCTGTAATAACCAATTATTGCTAAAAGGATGCGATTGTGGAAACTAAAAGGTATTCTTGAAGAGCTGTAACCTAACCTTTCCACCAACTCTTCTGCGAGCCCCCCATCTAATGCTCAAATTAGAGCGAGATTGGAGGTAGGGGTGTTCATTGGTGATTATCCGGTCCAAAATAGGGTATTATTGTTTTTCCAAAATAATTTTGGAGAAAAAAGTTTTCACCAATTTTTGCATAATTCCCCAATTGGAAATACAATTTGGATCATGGAGAAATTGGACAAAATTCTTTGGGGAATGGAGATCTTCAATTTAAAAAAGTACATTAAAGGTAAACACACACAGTTACAAAAATAAATTGTTTATATTTTTTCTGGAAAATGGTTTGATTGTTACACTAAAAATCCGAGCTCCGGTGCCTCGGGACTTGGCCTGGGCTGCTGAGTCCCGGACTTGGCACCCCGGGATCCTACTCCTAGCCCTTGGCGCCTCGCTTCATGCCTGAGCCTCTAGGGCTCCGGGACACCTAGGGTGGTGTGTGGGCTCTTGGGACCAAGGACGCAGCCTGGGCCCTTGGGTCCTGGCCCCAGTTCCGGGGGCCCAGCTTTTGGCCCCCGACCCCCTACACCCTGAGACCCAACTCAGGACTCGGGACTTTGCTCGGGCCTAGTGTGCAGGGTGTCGGGGACCCGTGGCCGGGGTCAGGGCGGGGGACAGGGTGGGGCCGTGGCGCCGGGGACTTGGGGGCCGCAGTGTGTTTAGTGTGTGTAATGTGTGTAGCGTGGGTAATGTGTGTAGTGTGGGAAATGTGTGTAATATGTGTAGTGTTTGTAATGGGCGCCTCGGCTCCGGCCCTCGGAGACCCGGGGGCCGCAGTGTGTTTAGTGTGTGTAGCGCATTAAATGTGTGTAGTGCGTGTAGTGTGTGTAATGTGTAGCGTATGAAATGTGTGTAGTGTTTGTAATGGGTGAAGTATGTGTAGTGTGTATAATTGGCCTTTTAAAAAGTTGGTAGAGTTAATTTTAGATAAATTAGATAATATCCAAAATTTATAATTTTATTCAATCTTCAACTTTTTTTTTCAAAAATTTCCCCATATCCAATATTTTTTCTCTAATTGACCATTCTCCATATCTAATTTCTCTAAACTTCAAAAGTTTGGAGAAAATATTAGAGATCTCTAATGAGTGAATACCCCTGATTGGAGGGAGAGTGAGCGTCCAACCTTGTCCAACATTTGCCTTTGTGTGACATTCATTATAAAAAGATTTATAGTCTTTTGAGGTCACTCGTAAAATACTTGTAACATTATACTTTTTGTATTTTCCTTGAAAAACAATGGATCATCTTATTGGATGCACGATTGACGATGCTGTTAATTCATCATTAGACAGACACTTAACACAAAAGAGAAGGAAGCGCACAACAGTGGAATAGGCACAAAAGCAGGAGAACTTCCTTGTCAAAATGTAAACGTTGTACAAAGTGAACTACATAGCGTAGACTCGGCATACAAGAAGAAGACGGGTAAAAAAAAAAAAAAAAAGAAAACCTTGAATTGAAAAAAAAAAGAAAACCTTGAATGACCGCTTTTATAAAGCTCTCTAATCATTTATGATTCAATTAGATGCTCATTGGACTGTCTGGATAGTTTGAAGCCGCTATAGCTGTTTCGATTTTTATCTTTAGATGCTCTTTTTCCTTCTCTTCAGCCTGCAAAACAAGTTAAAAAACAACTAGTTAACATTGAGTCGCCAAAAGCATCATGCTAAAAGAAATTCTGGTGCGCATTGGTCAATTGGCTTTGACTATCGAGTGAAGATTCTCTTAAAATATAATATAATGCTATGAACAAAATTCAATCCGTAAACATAATTACATTATAATTGTTGGATTTTGCTAATAGTACCCTTTATTATAATTAGACCTGCAATTTAACCAAATTCTTTCCTAGGAAAACAACCGAAGAGACTTGATATTTTCCTTTTAATTAGACATCGCGCTGAAACTGTGTGTAGACAAATGTAAGGTACAAATACATATAAATATGATGTTCAAAAGTGAGGTCTATTGGGTTGCCCATTTTACTTGTATTATATTTTCACCTAGCTATATTGAGAATATATCTCAACTAATTCAGATAATGACTTCTAGCCTTACCTAATCTCTCTCTCTATAAGTATGTATGCGCGCACGCACATATTTTGTAAAACTAAAAGATAAGTTTTGAATTGCCATCAATCTGCCCCAACAACGAAAGAAATGCCTATGAAAGCGACAACAAATAAGCATACACTTAGAGTTGGATTGGGTCAAAATCTAGTTGGCTATTATTTGAATTATTTTCTTTAAATAATATGTGCCTGCCCCATATGTCTATATACATATATATATATACACACACATATATATATATGTATATATATATATATATATATATATACATATATAGTCTGAAGGTTTCTTGTAATTATAATCTTGCAAAAGCAACCAAAAATACGAAAGAAAGAGGGAGTTGAAAAAGGAGAAGAAAACTTATATCTGTAAATCATTATTTGTGAATGAGACATAAAACCATTGACAGTGTAGAAGCTTCTATTTTGGACACGGGGGTCGGCTCAAGATTCTTTTTCCATGCAACTAAAATTACATAATCTAACACTAACATACAGATACTATTTGTAATTTGTTAATTCCCTAGAAGTTAAACTAATATTTTAACTTAAATATATTTTTAAAAACACACACATACATATTATGTATAAAAGAAGTTTTGTATGTATGTGTATGTATATATATACATAGATATTTTTTTTAACCCCCATTCCCATAAAATTTGGAAGCAGGACCTCACACTCGGGAAGGGCTATCCCTAGTCTCGAATTGTGCATCTGATACCTATTGCCAGTTTATTTCTATATAATGTGCACTTAGATAGCAAGAAGCTCGTTTCGAAATCTACCATCATCGCCAGGCAAGCGGACAGCATGTGCTCTCACAGTTTAGTAACAAGATGATCTCTAGAGATTCACCAAAAGTCAACTTCGATTCTTAATTTTCGTCACAAGAACCGACAATCACTAAATTTACTCGTTGACAAAATTAGCTTTGACAAAGGGAGTTTGTAGGCCGTATACATACAAATAATGCCACAAGCTTCGGGCTCAAAGTTCAGATGATTACACCGAAGGCAACGTGTTACTGCACGATTAGGATATTTATATAGTGTTTGAGTGAATCTAAATATTTTTGTATTTACTGTATGCTTTTCGTAAAAAAGAATTAAAAAAAAAAAACTGAATGTTTCATTTTCAATCAAATTTGTCCGAAAAACCGTGCTGCATCTGGCAAATTATTATTATTATTATTATTATTATTATTATTATTATTTAATAATCTTGGTAAGGCTCCTGTCACTCGATTTTTATACAAACAGCCAGTGATTTGTCTTTTGGCTTCAGTAAGTGAATATCATGATCTCTAACCCCACACCAACCCCAACCCCAAATTAGAGAACTAATTTATGTACTTTCTAGTGGTTGTAGACTTGTAGCTAACATATTTTAAAGGTTTTTATTTTTTATTTTTTATTTTTTGTGGGTTCAAATATTTGAAAGATACTTACCAACCGAAGAAATCGAAATAAACCGTATGAAGTCCCATCCCAAATGAGGAAGGCTACTTTTTCTTATTTTTCCCCTTTCTAAGTATCCACTATTATTTCAAAAATAGAGAAAGACTAAAATGAGCTGGAGGAAAACATTTAATTAAGATTTTCATATGCATAAAACTATCCCTAATAAAAAAAATTATGATAGAAAGAAATAATATAGCCAAATTTATATAACCGACTCCATATTACTAAACATGACTAAATTTAATTTGCTGGATTTGATTTTCAACCTTTCTTTGTTCTTTTATTCTTCTTTGCCTGTATTATGAACTTTTCACTATTACACCCAAAAAAATAAAGAATTTCACTATTATATTGTTTTAAAAAGAAAAACAAAAAACCTCATATAGACAATCTAGATACCGATAATAATCATTGCCCGCAAAATCTTTAGATGTCTGCTGCAACGCATAAAAGATCAAGAGCCACTAATAAACTTTATTAAAGTGGTCTATATCGTTCGAGCCCACAGACCCCACAAATCCCTCACCAAATCTGTGTCTATATATATATGTTCATAAACAAAAACAAATGCCAAAAGTGAAAAAATAAACCTCAATCATTTCAAATCTTTTGGTTTATGCACATTATTCTCAATTGATTTTCAAACAAGTTCTTACTTTTAATATGGTAGACACCACATATCAGGTTAGATCAAGTTGGCACCATAGAATTTCCCAGGGGTCGAAGAAAAAAATTGTATCCGACAATAATCCGTCCGGCTTAGAGAGAAAGGTTCATACGGCCTATTTGTGTATCAATTTTTTTTTTTTTTCCGTTGCAGCTTGGGCGTCTTTAAACCATATTAGATTTAAAATTAATTTTTATCTGGAAGCGATTAAAAAAAAATCCTCCCAATAAGTGGGCTTGAATTCGAATTTGTGTTCTTCCTTTTAAAAGGTTAAAACTTTTATCACCTCAACTAATAACTTGTTGGTTATTTATGTATAAATTTCTTGTAAAGAAAAGACAAGAAACAGGAAAAAAAAAAGAAAAGGGAAAATAGAGGTTGGGGAAAGAGAATGGACCTCAACAAATACTGTCTTCAAAAGCTTGCCAGAGAAAGCAGTGATGTTGGCAGCAATGACTTTGAGCTTCAAGGTTTCAAAGACCTCACAGAGTTTTACCATTGTGTCTGTTCTTTTACTGCATGTGAGGCTCACCACAACTGTCTTCTCTCCCATGTAAGATACCCTTAACTGTGCCAGCCATAAACGTCACACAAGTTTTGACCATAGTTTATATATATATATATATAAAATAAAAAATTAATATGCTTTATTAATTAAAGAATTAAATACTATTAATCAATAATCATTGCTTATGGTGTGTGGTGGAGATTAACCAACCTCAAGAACTTCAATGGGAGATGATCTTGACCCTGCAGAATCATAATCCATTCTAGTCTTCTTTGGTTTTGAAGAGACGGTTGCTTCTGGATAAAAATCAACACCTCTATCTATAAATGATCTCCCTGATTCAAGTTCAGATATCTCTTCTTGAATTCTTCTCTCTTGCTCGTGCAATTGCTGAATATATTCGATTGCATCTTTTATTATCGAGGCCTTGTCCATCTACGTCGTCATCAAAATAATAATAATAATCATAATGATAATCCATCAACGAATAGATTAATTAAGATTAACGCAGTGGAAATTAAATAGAAAAAGAAGTTTGAAGTTGTGCAGAGCTTATAGTGGCAGCCATTTTTGGACCCGAATACTTCAAGTATATGGTCCTCGGGGAAAACTGTGTTGCCAGACAATAGGAACACTAGCAAATGGTCCTCTATATATCTTTATTTTTATGCCAAGTGGATGGCTGTAAATATTTAACCAAAATGCATACATACACATTAAACACACAGACACGCACATATGTGTGTGTGTATATATATATATATATGTATATGTATATGTATATGTATATGTATGTGTGTGTGTTTTGTGTTTATTGAGTACCTTACTAATATTTGGCACCACAGCTCTAAGTGCAAAAAGTCTTTCATTCAGCTTCTTCCTCCTATTCCTCTCTGAAACAATGTTCTTGGAGGCCGAGGAAGACGATGAGTGTGGTCCATCTGGTGAACTTGAATCATAATACCCGGAGAATGTTTCATCTAAGTAACTGCATCATAACAAGAAATTAAAACAACAATCACAAACATGTTAGAAGTAAGAAAAGTCCATTAATTAAATGATCATGAATCACCAAAAAGTTTTCATATTTCTCCATCATAATCAAGTCCAACACCAAGACATTCAAATGTAAGAAAATAGAGAATTCACTAAAAAGAAGAAAGAAAAAGAATTACCCATCAAGTTCTTCGGTTTGGAAGAACATATTTGTTTCCCAGTAATGTTGATACTCTTCACTAATGTTATCCATCTTCTTGCAAAAGATATATGTTTAGTTGGATGGAGTTGGGAGGATACACGCACACAGACACAAAGAAAAACCCACAAAGGGTGGGAGGTAGGAGGAATTTAATAGTGGTAGCTTTCTTGGAACGTTTGATTGCAATTATTTGCTTTTAGTCTAATACTTATGCTAAGAGTGGCCACGCAAACAAATATATATATATATATAGAGAGAGAGAGAGAGAGGCTATCTCTTTTTCTCTCTCTATATATATGTGTTATATATATGACGTATATATATATATATATATCACGTGCTAAGGTAATTTAATGGGGTTGTTGCTTCTGAGAAAGAGGTCGTGATCGTGATCGTGATCGTCCATGCATGGGGGCAAAAGCTGGTCTACAAGGCCGCGTATGGACACAACCGTCGATGATGGTTACTCGTTTTAACATAAAATGCTGATTTGGGCGTGAAACATATACAGTATACATAGTGTAGACAAATTAAAAGATAATATAATGTCATACATCATCCTTGACTTGACCCATGGACGCCAATTTTGGTTGATATTTTGCCCTTCTCTTTCACATGTACTGACACAATTAATTCATCATCATCAAGGTGGTCTTGGTTTTAGATTGAGCGTGTCAAATTTCTGTTAAGTAACACGTGACAATCCTGTATTTGCATATCTGACACCGACCACTGGGTGCAAGACAATTAGCTACTGTTGTGTTCTCTTTCAACATCCTAAAAGTGATTCTCACCGGAATTTATTTTTTTTCCCTTCACAAGACACGTGTCAAAGCTGGTAAACATATAGAGATTAAGAGAGGATTAAGTTATTTTGTAAACTAAATTAGAAAGACATTAAAATATTTTGTAGAATCAGTGAAGTTATAACTTCCGCGCCCTAAAGAATGTATCAATGCCTCTACTTTTGGTTATCCATTTAAAGTTTGGCTAGAAAAAAACAAGGGATACTCAAAAGTAGGTACATGAGAATATGAACCTCTATTTGAAAAAATAGAAACTAAAAATGGATTTATTTTCTTATTCCGTTTTTAAGTTTTCATATTTAAGTCGAGATATATATTCTTTTCATATTTTCTTCGCAAGTCCGTTTTATCAATAATTGCTTGCATATTGCATATTGCATATTGATAACTTTTTTAAAAGAAGAATAACGGAAGCAGCTTTGAATAATTTAGTCATCAAGTGAGAAGGTACCTAGCATTCGTTGTAAGGCTTCAGCAACAGAAAAAGCCATTGCAGAATCTTCTTTTTCTGATAGGGCTATATACTAATATGGTTTTTGCTATAGGCAGGAGCAGAGTTAAAAATTTAAGATAAGAAAGTGATTGACTACAAGGCCCATGTCATGCAGCAACAATAGCAACAAGGAGACGAACTGTGAGCTGATCCTTGTGTGCTAGAGGGAGGACCATAAAGTTTATGTTAAGCAAATATAATATGTTCTTGTCTTGTTTAGGCATTTGGTATTGTCTCTGTTGGCTTGCCACTTGCTAGAGCCTTCATTGCCCTATTCTGTGACTTCCCTTCTTTTGTCCGTCCATTTAATGAAAAAGATTAATAACATTAATATTTTAAATTATAATAAAGTATAAAAATATTATTTAGCAAAGAAAAAAAAAGTAATATGTGTAAAGGAAAAACTAACTAATTAAGTTAATGAAGTTAGGTTTGTCTAAATAGAAAAAATAATTTATGGTTTTAACATAAACATGATAATATATACATATATATATATATATATATATTGGTATGGAAAATCAAATTTATCTTTTAAAAAATTACAGTAATTAGGCGTATAATATCAATACGGTCAACACTTCAAATCTTTCCTAAAGGTTCTAGATCCATTTGGATAGAAAAAAAAAAAGAAAGTATATTTTGTAGAGCTTGAGAATAGTAATTTTTTTAAAAGAGTTTCATCTTTTCAAAAAATTACTTCAAACATTTATAAGAAAAAAGTATGTTTTTATTAAAATGCTTTTAATATAAAAGAAAATTAATCATCATTAATTACTAATTTGTATACCTAAATTAAATTATCTTATATAGAAACTCTAAAATCACCAAACTAATAAATAAATAAATTAAGCATTCTTAAAATTTTATCCACTAAATTAAATTACCTATCCCTTATAAAAAATTAACCACTCAAATATCATTTTAACTAGTTAAAAACTCATTAAAATATCATGACGAGAATTCAAAGTTTCAAACTAAAAATTAAAAAAAATTACTATAAATATTTGAAACAAATTACACTTAGTCACTATATTGGTGAATATTCAACAACTAGCAACCAAAAAAAAATTAAGAAAAAAATCCTACATATGGTTATCTTACTAAAAATAAATAAATTAGATATAATGTAATTATCCACTTGATGATTAATGTGTTAAGTTGGAATACAAGATCACACAAGCAAACGAAAAAATTTTGGAGGAGGAAGGGGAAGTAGTTTTCTTTTCCTTGTTATATGTAACGTACACATATAAAAGATTTTTCATTTTTTTTAGGAGCTTGGGTGGGGGCAGGGCTACCCTAGTCCCCCTGGCTTCGCTTGGCTATGGGTACATTCTAACCCAACTCGAGTATTTCCAGATTTGGTAAGTATTTGCCTTAAGCAGGTGTCGAATTATTTGGGCTTAAAGTCTCATCCCACAATCTCCAACATTATCAAGGTTGGGATGGAGAACTTTAGGCATACCCTAACTAGCCAAGAGATTTAATCTAAGCAACACGCTACGCCATTGTTCGAGTAGGACTTTGATATCTTGGTTATAATCAGGTAGCCAACTTAGGAGTTTGATGTTATCCAAATTCTATACATCAAAGGATCTTTAAATACCGAGCTATAGCATTGTCTAATGTATGCAACCTCAAATAGCTATACTATTGTTTACACCCAAAATTTGCATCGTGTCAACCTAATGGCCGAAGAGGGAAGTCAGGGTGAAGAATATTAGAGGCCAATACCACGGCCAGAGTGAAATTAAGGCCAATTCTCCGCAAGAAAGCAATAAGTCGACACATGACATGCATGTGCTTAATTCAAATAAAGAGACCAAGTCAAACAAAACGTGTAGTGCCGAAACAGAAGGAACATGGATGAAGCATGGTACTCGATTGGAGCTTCAACAACTATTAAAGACGTCGGAATCACAACTGATCGAAATATTTCAGGGGAGCAGCAAGTATAAAAGCACGGCAAGGCCATGAACAAAAGGGTTCTAGCACCAACATACCTTAATCAATATCTATCTTTAGCTCCATAACTCTATAACTTAGTTTTATCTTTAGATTAGTCTTGACTTAGCCATAGTTTGTAGAATGTTAGCTGAGAACTATCCAAACACTGCTATAATTCACTTTACGACCTAAATTTTTTCTTTTCATTGTAATTAAATTTATGGTTTTGTTGTAATTAGGTTTTTGGCCTTCCAGGTTCAGCTGCAATTAACTTTGTAGTTTGGCTTTTATCATTTTTTTGAGCTGTAACTAGGTTAATGACAAGATCTATTCTACTACAATTAGCTTTGTGGTGAAATCTGGTAAACCTTTACTACGTATTGCTCCATTTTGTTGAGGGTCTGTTTTATACTTGTATGCTACTTGGATTGTAATAAAATTGATCACTTGGTTTCATTGTGATTCAATTACTGTTACTTTGATCCTAGTTTGATTTTGTTACAATTAAGCAGCCCATATCTCATTCTTTACAAAGGCCTTGGTCAATTCAAGGTAAGGAATAACGAACCCATAATTGTAAAGTTGTCTATGGAGACTTCTAGACAAAAAATGCATTTCTATAAGGTTCGCCCTTCGCGCTCCAAATATATCTAGTCCAGGATTTGGGCCTGGGTGTGTGACCTGGTTTAAATTTTTCCAAGAAAAAAATTTTTATGGGTCGAAATACCTAAAGTAAAGGATTACTGACAGACGCTGAAGAAGGGAATGATACGCTGGCTATCCTTTCCATGTCTAATGAAGATGCAAACATATCCAACCCATCGGACATATAGCATGTTTCTGTTACCCCATTTCCATCGAACAGACAATGAGAAACTTAACCACTTGGTAAAGATGCATTAAGGGCAGAGTTTGTTGATCGAGTTTTGGCACAAATATAGTAAGGTCTATTGGCTCGTATGCAAGATGTTGTTGCTTATACCATAGTAGATGTTAGAGATAAAACATCTGTAATGGTGTTGATAGAGTCAAATAACATGATCATGAACATTATAAGCCCTTTAATTGATGTATTAGAGTAAACCACCAGGGTAACTTGAACCATGATGAAGAATTAGGCGTCCTACTAGAGCAATTGGCTTTGACCAACCGTTGTTCTCAACAGAACAATGACCGGGCCCATGAAGTTGTTGCCTAGGCTAAATAGGTAGCCATTTAGATGGAGAACCTTAGCAAGGTGGCACAGGCGTACAACTCAACAATGAGACCTACTTTTATGACATTGCTCACGTTATCGGCTAACAAATAGAGCTAGCAAACGGGTATCGGCGGGTTGACTTGACCTGCTTAGCATGGGTTAGGCAGGTTGGCGAGTTGGGTTGGGTTAGCTAGTTTATCCAACGGGTCAAGGATATTAAAACCTTAAACCGACCCTAATGGGTTGATGAGTTAGGTGGGTCACTTTAGTAGGTTAGATGGGTCTATAGGTTGTTTTGACGAGATAGACTGGTCCATGGGTCGTTTTGGTGAGTTGGACATGTCATTTTGACTGGTTCGTGGGTCACTCGTGGGTTGACCCAACCCAATTCGTCTAATGGGCTTCGTGATGAGCATAATCCTAGTGTATCAGCTGGGTATCCTACTACCGGTGTTGACAGGGTCTTTACAAGACTTGAGCTGCCAGTTGTACCTCAAAATGTGTAATAACCTGGTTACACCTAAAATCTACAATCATTTGACCTGATAGCCAAAGGATGAGAGATTAGAATGAAGGGATTTATGTCAAAAGTCCATAAGTAATCGACCGAGTGGTCAAAGGAAGCAGGACGACAAAAATCCAAGGCCAACATCATGGTCTACATGGATTTCAAGGCTGAACTTCGGCCAGGGAAAAATACATTAGAGAATGGCAATCACATGCTCAATTCAAATAAGGAAGACCAAGTCTAATAAAATGTGCATTGCAGAAATAGAAGGGATGAAAGTGGAGCAAGGAACTTGGTCAACTCCAACCAGTCAAAGGATACCAGAGTAATCAGCCACGCATGAAGATTTTGGGTGCAGCAACTATAAAAGCTAGTCAAGACCAAGAAGAAAGAGGTTTCACAACCGCCATGCGTTAATCCTATATCTATCCTTTAGCTTCTTAGCTTCATAGCTCTATAGCTTATTCCAATCCTTGGTTTAGCTCATAGCTTAGTATTATGTGGCATAATGTTAGCTTAGTCATATCCTAAACACCACTGTAATTTACTTTACGACCTAGAATTTTCCTTTTCCACTATAATTCAATTTATGGCTTTTCTGTAATTAAATTTATGGCCTTTCCGGCTTTAGCAGCAAATTAGTTTTGTGGCTTGGCTCCCAGTTTTCGTTAGAGTTGTAATTAGGTTTATGGTATGATTGATTCATTGTAATTAACTTTGTGGTGTAATCTAACAAACCTTTACTCTGTGTTCAATCCAGTTGTTTGAGGGTCCATCTTATTCTAATTCGTTTCTCTAATTGGAGTGAAATCTTGTTGTTTGGATTCATGGCGATTATGTTGTTCTTGCTTTGATTTCCAGTTTGGTTTTCGTTACAATTGAGCAACCTATCTCGTCCTTTACAAAGTCCCTGGACAATGTTTGGGGCATGGGATAAAGAACTCACAATCGTAAAATTGTCTACGGAGGCTCCTAGGCCGAAAAGACATCATTGTAAGGTTCGCACTTCCCGTTTTAGATACATTTGGTAGAGGCTGTGACCCTGGGTGTGTGGCCTAGTGAAGGTGTTTCTAAACAAACAATTTTTAGCATGCCCAGTGGGGCTCGATTTTGATATGGGTCGGAATACTTGAAGCAAAGATTACCCACAACCACTAAAGAAGGGATCGATTCGATAGCTATCTCTTCCACGTCTAATGAAGATGTAAACGTGGCCGATCCTTTGGACACGAAACATGTTGCTGTTTCCCTATTCTCATCAAGCCGACCTTGAGAAGCACAGACGCATGATGATGAGTGAACGTTATTTGTAAGCACAAGCCTGAATAGCCCACAAGCGCCAGGTCGCGTATAGTATAGTATGTGCTAGTGCCGGGTGGAATCCACGAGTAAGCCTAACATGTATGGCATCCTAAGTTAAATATGTCCTAAAGAGCTACGTGTTGGGGTCCTATCTATAATATTTTTGGGTTTTTGGTTTGAAAGGAGCTTGGGAAAGATAAATCTAAGCTAAAACAAGAAAATAAAAGGTGTGTGTGTGAAATGGGAAAATCAAGTGATCTACGGGAGTCAAACATGTGAAAATGGGGACTCGGGTGATTACATCTTATAAATGGGTGGTTACTACTTCTTGTTAGGGTTTCTTGATGGATTCCACTTGGTTGTTCTCGTTTAGTCTCCCAAGTAACCTCCTAATTACACCCTAAGCCTTAGTGTGAATCCGTCCCTAGGTGTTGACCCCTAAAGCCATGGCATATGGTCTTTGTGACTTAGGGCCATAGAGCTAGCTAGTTAGGATTTTAGATGACTTAGATCAATCTAACCCTAGCGTCTAAATCATTGGTTGGATTTAAAGCCAAGACCTGGTCCGTCTAAGGTCGACTAATCTACCCTAAAACCCATTAGCTGGATTTAAAGCTAAGGGAGACTTGACCTAGGCTGGCCATTACTTATGCACCACTGATCATCATCACAATAGTGGGTATTAATGCCTAAGCGCAAAGAAAACACATCTAGGGCATGACGTTTGAGAATATTCCGGAGTATTCTATTACGAAGCACATAAACATACTTAGATTACACCAATTTAAGCAATGGCACCCAACATGTATGCAATTAAAGCTATTTATGCTATTAAGTATGCAAAGACACACATAGACATGTATATAAGCATACCCACTTCATGCAAGCACCACACAAACACATAGACATGCTAGCTTAATGATTTAGAGATGGCTAATAGCATAATAGACTTCTATATACATATGTAATATCATTGAGGCATTTCAACAAACACATAGACATATATGTAACTAGCCTTTGAAACCCTAAGTATATGCACACACACACACACAGATATATATATATATATATATATATATATATATATAAATCTATCAGCACCCATTACAAAAGAGTAATAACCAATCTAGAAATACAAGAATAATACATAGCTCCAATCATACATACATTAACTTAGGATAAAAGAGAGACAAAGAAGCTACCTTTTTATCCAAAGCATATCTTTAGAATCCAAGAGCTATGCCTAAATCCTTGTATTTGATCCTCTTAGAGGCTTGATTCCAAAGTGCTTTTGTGTATGGAAGAATGTGTCAGAGGCGGGAGATGAGAGGATTAGGGTTTTGGGAGATGGGTGTGAAAGAATATGACTTGTTCTTCTTAAAAAGGACCAAAAGAGGGCTTATATAGCCAATTTTCTATGACTACCGGAACACCTAACCGGTGCACCGGTACCAAAGGACCTCTATTTCGGTAGTAGAAGATTACTCTCTATTTTTGGTGGAATAGAGAGGGAGACACCAGTACTTTCAAGCCAGTGTTTTGGTAGTGCCTATTTGCTCTCTTTTGGCGTTGTTTTTGCTCCATTTTGCTTCCAGTTGCTTGGCCTTTGTCCAGAAACCCCCAATCTTGCTTTTCTTCCACTTTTCATCCCTAAAATCTTCTTCAATTCTTTCCCAAACCATCTCCATCTTTGTTCAGCTTAAGACATTCCTCAAACTCATCTAAAACACAAGATAAGTGCACTTTAGTGTAGTATTTATGCTTTAAGCTCAACTATAGACACTTAAAGGTTAATATGCTCAAGTTTGATATAAATGCTATACTAATACACCTAATAGAGCATAAAACACCTCAAAATATATATAAAAATACAATGCAAAATCACACACAAAACCAACACATCAATGAGTCATTAAGGTTCGAGTTGCTTGACCAGAGCTTGGCACGATTGCAGGAAGGTCTCTTGACCTTTATGTAAGATGCTGTTGCCAGCGTTGTAGCCAAAGTCAGAGAAAAACATCTGTATAAGTGTTGGCGGAGTCTAATGAGATTATCATGAATGCTCTAGCCCCTCTAGTCGACATATTGGAGCATACTACAAGGGCAATCCAGGCCATGGTAGAAAATCGAGCGGCTTTGTTAGAGTAGTTAGCCTTTAACAATCATTGTTCTCAACAGAATAACGACAGGGCACACGAGGCTATTGCTTAGGCTTAATAGATAGCCTTGGCTTAATAGATAGCCTTGTACATGGAAAACCTTAACAGGGCCACGCAACTCAATAATAAGACCTATTTTCATGACATTACCTATGGCATTGGCCAACAGGTCACGGATGTGATGCGCCCATTGATGACCTAGCTACGTCAGGAGAATATTTAGCTCGACTCGATCTATTGATGATGCTGGTGGAAGTCAGAAACCTAACCCTCAGGCAGCAGCTAATCAATCAAAGTCGATTTAGGCAATGCCTAGGGATAATCCACCGCAGGCAGCGAGCCCTATGGAGTTTGGGCAAGTACATGTGATTTCACGAGCTACCACCTCAGATGGGTTTTGTGCTGAGCCTAATCCTGGTGTATCATTTGGATACCTTGCTACCAGAGCTGATGGGGCTCTTACCCAGCTCGAGCTGCTAGTTGTACCCCTTAACGTGCAATAACCTCGAGTTCAGTCGGGGCCCATGCCAACCCCACCAAAAGCAGGGGTACACCCAACTTGGGGGCACCCAGGAGTCTAGATCCACATGGAGCAGTAGGAGGAAACCCATATAGAGTAACTTAAGCAGCACCACTATAATATGTACCATCTACGGCCTGGACGCTTAGGGGTTAACAAGTGCCGTTGAATGAGCCGTGGCCTCAAATTGGTGGTCAGGTGCCACAATAGGCAACTCCTTATATTGACCCAGGAGTCGTGAATGACATGGTGCCTGAGACGCTACTTTGGAGGACAACAATTTTTTCCAACCTGAGATTCTCTTTTTCATTTTCTTTAATGGAGGAATAGAGTAAGGGACGTTCTTATAGGGTCCCTTTTCTCTTGCAATTCTAGTATGGAATCGGGTAAAGAGAGGGGATAGGGAAGAGGAGATTAAGGATAGTCACTCTATTTTACAGATAGTGCACACAAATTCTTCTTTCATTTTCTATTCCTTTCGGGCCAATGGAACAAGAACACCTTGAGTTTGGGGCATTAGTTAATCCACAGCCAACATATGGTAAGTTGTACTCGGAGTAGGTTGGCCGTATCATGGAGTTCTCAAGAGGTTTCAAAACTCCTAATTTACGTTGTTCTCTGGATCAGATAATCAGTCAACTTTAGAGCATATTACGAGGCTTAGGACCCAATGTGGAGAAGTCGTAGGTAATGATTATCTCAATTTATGCCTGTTTGGAAGTTTTATAAGGGGATCAGTTTTTAGTGATATGCTAAGTTGCGTGCAAACTTGGTACAAGCTTGGGCCAATATAGAGAGAATGTTTTAGGAACAATTTAACAAAATTGAGTCAGATGTAACTGTAGCAGATATGGCCAAGATCACACAAGCCCCTAGTGAATCAGTTGTGTAGTTCATCATTTAGTTCAAACAGAGACACAACAGGTGCCGCACGAGGCTCGAAGAACCAGAATATGTGAATCTCGTGTTGGGAGGTTTAAATTTTGAACATCGCAAAAAATTCGAGTGACAATTGTCACAGACTTGTTTCAATTGGTAACCCATGCTGTGAAATACGAGTAATTGCTTCATGAAGAAAGAGAGAAGTTCAGGAAAACATTGCCGCTATACATATGATGAAGCCAACTGATAGGCAAACACAAGTCTGCAACTATCAGGCGATCGTTGAAGATAAAGTTTCACTTGTCGAGATTTCTGAATGGAGTGGATATGTGTGCCAAGCTCTGGCAAAGCCAACCATACAATCTTATAGTGGGGCATACCACAATCAGCCACCACGGAGAGATAAAAAAAAGGCTAGTAAGCGGTATTTGACATAACCAAGGCAGAGCCAATCTTTGATAGGATGTTAAAGGATAGACAGATCAGACTCTTACCAGGGCACAAGATCTGGCCACCTAAAGAATCATACGATAAGCATTATTATAACTGGAACCACTTTCGGTCCCATACTACAAATAATTACATACCTCTCCGGAATGCTATTTAGAAGGCCATTGATGATGGGAAGATCAAATTTACCAAAAACCATGGCAGTGGATAAGAGTCTGTTTCTTCAAGAGGCCACAGTTAACATGGTGATTGTCGATTCCCAAAGTACTTCCTCTTGCAGCCCTAAGCAGGAGGAGAATCCTCGGGGTTTAAAGAAGATTTCGAAACGAAATGGGCCCACCGTGGGAGAATCAGATGATGAGGCTAACACAAGGTACGTCAACCTCAGGGAGGGTCAGTAACAAGTAACTCAGATTGCAAAAACTTCAAAAGAAGTGGTAACTAGTCTAAAGTCTTATCTGATGCTCATAGGGAATAGGTACCAAATTGATCCTCACCAGGCATTGGACATTTAGAACTTCATGTGTATCCAATGCCGCCGAGAGTTGTCACAGACCAAAAAATGTCTGATTGGGGGGAAATCCTCATCAAAATGGATAAAGAAACAGGAAGATGTTACAAGGACAGTCAAAGCTAGACTTGGCGATGTAAAAAAAGTCTTTAAGTTTGTAGAAGGATGATAGCTAGACGTCGATAATCGTCAGTCCAAACGGCAGGATTGTTGGGTCAAAGACTAGGAGCACACTAGGTTATGCCCTGGTTGTAGGGTCAAATGAGAATAGCTTTTGATCCACTAAAGGTTGTCATTTCCTGAAGGACACCATGACAAAAGACTGGAGATACTGATGGTTGACATGACATATCAGGTGCAACCATCCATCTTTGGGTGACCATCTAAGCAGTCTATACCTGGTAAATTTATCGGGAGACTGGGGCCGAAGATACCATAGGTAACAAGTACACTTCAGATATCAGGTTCTTGTTATTCTGGTGTCGTTATAGGTTCACAATGAGGGCAGAAATGTTTTAGGACGTATAGGCCTTCAGTTAGGCTTTTGGGGGAATAGAACGTAGTCGCCCTATGACTTATGCAAGCAACTTCGTTAATGTTTGGGATAACTAGAACCTAGAAATAGAGGTATTTGAGGAAGAGAGCAGCTACAAAATTTGCCGAGAAGCGCAGGCAGGAACAACTTTCAAAGCAACTTTTGGACCCACGGCCTTTAGTCCAAGCAAGGAGTTGGAGATTTGGAGGAAGCTCAAGAGGGCAAATCATGCTCGGTAGAACAAGGCAAAATGAAGAAGACTTACGTAGACTCTGACAATGAGGAACCTAATCGATAAGATTCAAGTAGGGGCAATTGAAGTTTTGGTTAATATGGCTTTTACCTTGCGACTAAATTTTCAGGCACCCAATGATCAATGATTATGTCAAGAAGGGGATGCGTTCGAGGTAGGCATGCTTGAGACCCAGCCTGAAATCCTTGTCGAAGCTAAGGAACCTCACGAGGAGAAAGATAGTGAAGTCTTTAATGCTTTGCAAATTTTAACCAAGCCTCCACCTATTCATCTTTCTTATCATATGAGATCGGTTTACATTGTGGAAGAATAATCGATGACAAGAGTACTAGTAAACAATGGAGCAGTGATCAATATCATGCCTATAACCACCATGAAATGGTTGAAGAAGACTAAAGCAAACCTGTTGCAAGCTGACATCTCTATAGTCAACTTTACTAAGGAGGCTGTGAAACCAAATGTGTGTTACCAATAGAAATCACTGTAGAGAGTAAAACATCATAGTTGTGTTTTTTGGTAGTGGATTCAACAGCAACTTATAACGCTTTGTTGGGGGGAGATTATGTTAGGATTAGTATGCCCTAAAGCTCACTTGTACATAACATTTTGGATATGAAACAATGTATAATCATTTTTTTTGTTAAATGGCATTGTGAGTTTCTTACATATTATCTCTGTTATGTTTTATTAATGCATGTATGAAGGTCCCTTGACTTGAACTAATAACTTCAGTGCGTATTGAGGCTGGACGCACAGTAGGTCCAAGTCTAGATTTAGTCACATCATAAATTGAATCCATAACTGAATAGTAGTGTTGGGCACTCTACTAGGATAAGGTTATATTGAGCAAGTCTCCTCTTTGAGGGAGATCTACCTAGGTCATTGGAGGGTAAGGTTATATTGAGCAAGTCTCCTCTTTGAGGGAGATCTACCTAGGTCATTGGAGGACTTTCTGGATTTGTCTCAATAGTACGTGTGTCATGTATTGGATAGGACCATTGTGATTATGTTTTCTAGAGACGTACTATCAAAGAAAGAAAACAAGATAGTCACTGCTACTAAATGATCATTGCTCTTAATCTTGAGTATATGTTGATGAACTAATGAAGTTAGGGTTTAGCACTTTGATTCACTGTGGGTGAGATCTTATTTTATTAGGATGAACAGCCTTGTGCATTGAGTGCTAATTTCTAATTAATTGGAACATGCATATGCAAAATGGAATCTTTGTGCCCCCTTTGGGATTGTCCAAATTTATCATCCGAATCTAGATCTAGTGATACTACCTTTATAGGCGTGTCGGTCATATGGCTTAAGGGTCGCTCCCAAGATCAAGAGATTCCTTGACCAAGGATGGTTGGCAATTGGACAAGAGACCCAATGGAAAAAGATACAGCTAAGGAGGTGATAGTACACAGGCCAAAGGACCGGTCTTAGCTGTGGGTATACATAGAAGGGCATTATGGTCAGTTATTTAGTAGGTCAAAGACAAAGTTCACATTCTTTTGTGATAAGCTTTTGGGTAATGGCAATCATTCTTGGAGTGCAACTTTGATGTTATGGTAGAATAGATCGGAGTTAAAAATATTTATTATTATGTTGCCTAGATCGGGTAAGGACATTTTTAATTATTTTTGGAAGCCAAGGATAATTGTGTCTTCTTGGTCCTTTCCCTAGTTGAAATGACTTTGAGAGAGGAATCTTGAAAGAGAAAATTCCATATTATGGTAGTAGCCTTATTAGGCCAAAGCTTGGAATTGGGTTTGGACTTTCTTTAGAGTCCAAGATAACCTAATTGGGGCTAGGATGGTCTCCTATTGGGCTTGGGCCTCCACATGGATTATGAACTATGTGTTGGACTTGGATAATGGGCTTGGCCTAAGTCTTTCAAAACAAGTGGACAACTTGCAAAATACTACAAAAACAAGTGGACAACTTGCACAAGTCTTCCAAGACAAGATTGACAAGTTACATAAAGGAAATGCTACATGGAAATTTTCTCCCACATTGAAAGTTTAGCAGCTTTGGGTGCCAAGGTTCTCTCTATAAATAGACAAGATCCTACACCTTTTATGTATTCCACTTTGTAGTTGATTTCTTCCTTTTTGGCAAGAAAATACTACAACACATAGTACACACTTATTGTGTGATTTTTGCTCTAGTTTTTCAAGAGCATATTAGGACGGAGGCCTCTAATAATCATAGCATTTTCCACTTAGCCAACTGCATTTATGAGGATGAATATGTGTTGGTTGAGTTGAAGATGGAAGATTTACAGTTTGCCCCAAAGAAGCTTGATGGTGCAAGAGCAGAGGTGCAGGATCTCTTGGAAGAAGTCTTCCTAGGAGAAGATAGTAGTCGGTCTACCTTTGTCAGCAGCTTACTTCTACTAGAGTTAAAGGCTGGCATAATTCAAATCTTGAAAGAAGTCTCAAACTAATTTGATTGGGATTATTTTGAGATGCCTAGGTTAGATTGAAGTTTATTAGAGTGCAGGTCATTGATCAAGGAATGATTCAAGCAGTATAAGCAACCCCTCCACGAATAGAGACGAGTGTGATATTGGTAATGAAAGATGAAATTGGAAGACTTCTAAATGCAGGTTTTATTATAACAGCCAGGTCCCCAAAATGGTTGTCCAACATAGTCATAATGTTAAAAAGGAATGGAAAAGTTAAGGTATGTATTGATCTTAGAAATCAATACAGTCACATAGTCCTAATGATATTGGTTGTAGATTTGCTAGTTGATTTTGCGTTTGGTCATAGATTTCTCTCATTTATGGATGGTCACTCGGGATACAGCCTAATATTCCCAGTGGAGAAGGATGTCTTAAAGATAGCATTCAGTTGCCTGGGGGCATTTGGCACCTATGAGTAGGTCGTTTTGCCATTTGGGTTGAAAAATGCAAGCGCTACATATCAAAGGGCCATGAATATGATCTTTCATGACATGATTGGCAAGTTTATGAAAGTCTACATCGATGATGTTACGGTCAAATCTAATTTGGAGAAAGGTCACCTAGTAGACTCGTGGAGAGTATTTTCGCGAATGAGAAAGTACAATCTTAAGACAAATCTTTCTTGAGTTTCTTGGTTCACCAGCACATGATCAAAATGGTTGCCAACAAGGTGAAAGCTATCATCAACGTGCCACCATCCTAAAACAAGAAGGAGCTCCAACAATTGGTGGGTGAGATTAGTTTCTTGATATTCATTTCCAACGCTGTAGGGAGGATAAGGTCATTCTTAGCCTTACTAAATTGAAGAATGAAACTGAGTTCATCTAGCAGGAAAAGCATTAATGAGCTTTTGAGGAAATTAAAAAGTACCTCACCAAGCCATTGTTCTTGGTATCACCTAGTCAGGATAGGCCACTTAAGCTGTATTTGTCGGCTGCAAAGGAATCCATAGGGAGTCTATTAGCATAAGATAGTAAGGTTGGCCAAGAATAGACTATTTATTATCTTATTAGGGCATTGATTGAAGTCGAGCAAAGATATTCACTGATTGGAAAACTTTGTTTATATTTGCTTTATACATGTAATCAATTGCGGCATTATATTCTACCCACTACTTTTATGGTTATTTCTAAGACTGATGTTATCAAATATATGCTAATACAGCAAGTCCTTAAAGGCTAAATAGGCAAATGGACTCTTGAAATGGACTTTTGCATTATTTGAGTTCACACTTTGTTACGTCCCTTAGAAGTCAGTAAACGGCCAAGCCCTTACTGATTGTCTTGTTGATCTTGCTTGCCTCGACCTGGTAGACCCACTAGATGGGGAAGTTGAAATGGGGATAATCGAGCTTCAACCTTGGACATTCTTGTTTGATAGATCAAAGACAGAAGCCATCTTAGGGGTTGGCATCATCTTAAAATCTCCTCAGGGAGTTGAAACTCAACTAGCTTTCTAGTTGAGGTTCCCTTGCTCAAATAATTAGGCAGAGTACGAGGCACTGATTATTGGGTTGAAAATCCTAGCCAGAATGGGAGTGACGATAATCAAAGTTATTAGCAACTCTTAGCTTATTGTGAAGCATTTGATGGGTGATTACAAGTACACTAGCTTGACATTGGTAAAATATTATGTCAAAGCTATGTGCTTGCTCATCTAATTTTCAGAGGTGATTTTAGAAAGTGTCCCCAGGGAGTGTAACGAGGTTGCAAATGGGCTAGCACAATTAGCATCTAGAGTATGAATTACTGAGGTCACCGATAAGCGACTTGTGGTAATTCATAGGAAGGAATTCCCATCAGTGATGCACGAGCCAGAGACGAAAATGTTTTTGGTGTCTGTTAGTGATGATGATTGAAGACTGCCTATCATTCTATATTTGTAGGATCCGAACAGATAGACAGATCAAATGACATGGTTAAGGACGATAAGTTATGTCCTATTGGTTGAAGAGTTGTACAAGCAAAGTCTAGATGCTTTGGGTTAAGATATTTGGGCAAGAATGAGGCTTCTCGAGTAATGGCTAAAATCCATGAAGGGATGTGTGGGGCACATTAATCAAGATTGTAGATATGATAGACATTAAGGTGACACGGGTATTACAAGCCTATAATGGTAGATGATTCTGTCAGATATGTCAAAGGATTCCAATAGTGTTCGAAACATGGCCTAATCTAGAGGGTTCCTATTGTGGAATTTTACCTAGTGGTTAAACCCTGATAATTTTGGGGATAAGTGATCAACCTTATTGGGAAGATTCGGACAACTTTTTCTAAAGGTCATGCATTTATCATCGTGGTGAAAGGCTACTTCAGCAAGTAGGTTGAAGCAGTACCGTTAAGGAAAGTCAGTTAGGATGATGTCATTAAATTTCTTGCGAAGCAGATTATTCATATGTTCGAAGTACCTAAGAAGTTAATAGTAAATCAAGGAACTGTTTTCATGGGTGAAAGAGTTGTTGATTTTGCCACCAACATAGGATTCACAATCACCAACTCAACACCTTATTTCCCCTAGGGCAATGGCTAGGCCGAACCATCTAACAAAGCTATCGTCTCAAACATCCAAAAGATGGTGGAGGAAAATCCTAGGACTTGGCACATGGGCAATCGTGCTTCCAAGAAAGAAACATAGCAACTTCACCTTATTTTCTTACTTATGGGCATGATACGGTGATTTTGGTGGAGGCAAAAATCAAGTTGTTGCAAGTGACTTGCCAGGGGTAGATAGATGCAGCTGAGTATTGAGATGCGATGGTTGCTAACTTGGAGGAGCTGGATTAGCAAAATCTTGTGGCCTTAGATAATATCAATGCCCAAAAAAAGAAGGTCATTAGGGCCTATAATAAGAAGGTCAAGGTTAAGTCTTTTATGTCAGGAGACTTAGTTTGGAAACTAATCGTTCTTATTGGGTGAAAAGATGATAAATTAGGCAAATGGTCTCCAACTTGGGAAGGACCGTTCATGGTAGGATGAAGTATTGCTTGAGGGCACCTATAAGTTAAAGACCATGGAAGGGGTGTTACATCATTCACGGCCCATTAATGGCAAATATTTGAAGCCTTTCTATCCCGATTCTTTGGAGATAGCAATGAGACAGGCTCAAAGGGTTTTTGATTTCTCTTTTAATTAAATCTTTTCTTCTTTGAATTCTCAATTTACTTCATTTTCTTCTTTCTTTCTTCTTCTTAAATGTTAGCCTCTCAAACACAACTTCTTAAACACAGAACAGTAGTTTGATTCTTTTCTTTTACCCTCACAAGTACCAAATTCTCAGATATTCCTTGTAACACAAAGAATGATAAGAAGCAATGATATTCATACATAGCATGAAAGTGATAAATAGAAAAATTGTTGTTATCATTAAAAAAGAGAGTTTAGCAATACGCCATAGCCTATAGTTACAAAAATAAAGCAGGTTGCATTATCAATCCTAAAGTCGATTAGGCATTCTGATTGCAAATGAAAGTTTTGACACATGAGGCTAGAACGATTGTTATTGGTTATATATCGAGATACATAAAGGAGAATTCTATTCTTTGAGGATGGTTAGTGGTAGAAGCCATATTCTTAGCAGATTGACAAAAGGGAGAAGAAACTTCACCATTAATTATGGAAAAGATTGGCCAAGATTGCAAAAAGGGCATCGTTGATGCCACTTGTACTCGCATGATCGGAGATGGGCAATGACAATACTTTAACTTCTTGGTGCGGGTCTGGGCAAGGAGGTGATCTAGTTCTTTGAGGAATTGGTAATACTCTTCAAGAATGGCGGCCCTGTGTTTGATCTTTTCCTTATCAAGAGGTGTAGTGAAGGTTTTGCTTGAAGTAGCCCGGTTTGATGATAGGGGAACTTGAAGAGATGAAGTGGCTTGGAAACAGCGAGCATTTTATCGGTGACCCCTGTACTTTTCTAGTAGAGTTGTCTTGGACACTAGAGTGCGATGTTCCTATTAGATATCAGTTACAACAAAAAGAGCTCAAGTGCACTTCCTCGATAATGACTTGATGTTAGCAATCAATACATCAGTGGCAACTTCCAACAGGGGGTGGTTGGAATTAGAGGCGGTGAAGTCTGATGCATGGGTGAACTGGAAGAATTGTCGGGAAGAACACAATGTGATTAAAGGCATCTGAAGAACGGTATTTAGGATGGAAAAAAGTGCTCGAGGGTCTGGGGGTTCCCGCCTAGAAGAACATGGTGCTTGTATGAAGAAGTTGGATAGAAATCATTAATCAATGTGCTTAAGCAATTCGTCCAAGGGAGTATGATGGAACTAAATAGAAGGCTGGTTGGGTTAAATAGAGCTCCAGAGGTTTGTGATAGGAATCTACGGCTGGAGGTAGAAAAGATGAAAGGGAGTTTCCGTTATTACTATTCTCCAAAATAGTGATGTTGTAGGGATTATCTATGGTAAATGGGAGAATATGGTAGAGGATTAGAAAAGTGAATTAAGAAGGTTGAAAAAAAGACTTATTGGTAAAGATTTAAGGGAGAATAAAATGGACGAATGCCTTATGCACCTTTTAAAAGAGGATTAATGACGTTTGAATCACATTAATCAAAACTGTATTAAACCAAGAATTAGAGATTGTGTCCTATAATCATGAAATTGCTTGAAAGACATAAGGATGCCAAATTCTCTCGCAGAGATCAATGTCAAAAGAGACGTGCTGTGGTGAGCTTAGTAGACACGTGGATGCTCGGGGATAGGAGAATAGAGTGATCATGGTTGACAAGTTGTGACACGCATTTAATGTGAGGGAGAAACTTTATACTGAGCAAATTGTATAAGATATGACTATATGGTAAATGGAAGCTCAATCGTTTTGGAGGCACAGGTCATGTGACATAGATCATAAATAGTTCAAACTCTATGATGTCGTTTAAATAGCTTATGGAGGGCATTGGTCATACCCAAAATTTGTAATCAATCGGCCTAATGGCCAAAGGGTGAGAGGTCAGAATGAAAGCAATTATGTCAAAAGTCTACAAGTAATCGACTGAGTGGTCGAAGAAAGCAAGAAGAAAAGAGTCCAAGACGGCCAACATGGCCTACTTTGATTTCAAGACCGAACTTCGACTAGCGGAAAATAAGTTTGCTCATGGCGAGCACGTTCTCAATTCAAATAAGGAAGACTGAGTCTAATAAAACGTATATCGCTAAAACAAAAGGGATGAAAGTAGAGCAAGGAATTCAGTCAACTTTGACCAACTAGAGAATACCAGAGGCATCAACCAAGCATGAAGATTTTGGATGCATCAACTATAAAAGCTGGTTGAGACCTAGAAGAAAAAGGTTCCACAACCACCATGCATTAATCCTATATCTATCCCTTATCTTCTTAGCTTCGTAGCTCTAATAGTGCAATTCTATTATTAGTTTAGCTCATAGCTTAGTCTTAGTTAGTATAGTGTTAGCTTTGTCATATCCCAAACGCCACTATAATTTATTTTACGGCCTAGATTTTTCCTTTTTCGTTGTAACTCAATTTATGGGTTTACTGAAATTAAGTTTAAGCTACAATTAGCTTTATGGCTTGGCCCTTGCTTTTCATCCAAGCTGTAATTAGGTTTGCGGCAGAACCGATTCATTGCAATTAACTTTGTGTCGTAATTTGGTAAACCTTTACTTCATGTTCAATCTAATTGTTTGAGGGTCCATCTTATTCTAGTTCATTTCTCTGATTGTAATGAAAGCTTGTTTTTGGATTCATGGCAATTACGTTGTTCTTGCTTTGATTTCTAATTTGGTTTTCGTTAGAATTGAGCAACCTATATCTTGTTCTTTACAAAGTTCTTAGATGGAGTTCAAGGCAAGGGATAAATAACCCACTAATGTAAAATTGTCTACGAAGGCTCCCAGGCCAAGAAGGCATCGCTCCAAACACAACTGGCCGAAGTTGTGGCCCCGGGTGTATCGCCTGGAGAAGGTTTTTCCAAGCAAACACAACCTCAAGTTCGGAAGAGGCCTATGCCAACCCTACTACAAGTAGAAGTGCCACAAGCTTGGGGGCACCTAAGAATGCTAGACCTGTATTGGACTGTGGGAGCAGATCCATATGGAGCAAGTTAAACAGCAGCACTACTGCTACACAGACCACCTACGGCCTAGACGTCCAGGGGTAGCAAGCATCACTGTATGAGCCTTAGCCTTAAGTGGGTGGCCAAATGCCATAGTAGATAGCTTCCTATGTGGATCTTGACGCCATATGTAATATAGTGGCTGAGATGTAGCAAGAACATCTTAGACCTAGGGCATGGGTTAACCCACGACCAACTTATGGTAGACCATATTCGGAGTGGGTTGACCATGTCATGGAATTTCCAAGAGGGTTTAAGGCTCTTAAATTTATGTCGTTCTCTAGAGAGGATAATCAATCAACTTTAGAGCATATAGTGAGATTCACAACCTAATGCAGGAAAGTCGCAAGAAATGATTATCTCAAATTATGCCTATTTGGAAGTTCCCTTACTGGATTAGTCTTTTAGTGGTTTCCTAAGTTGCATCTACATTTGGTTGAAACAGTGGCTAATATGGAAAAAATGTTCCAAGAACAATTTTATAAGACTGAGCTGGATGTGACCATTACAGATTTGGCCAAGATGACAAAATCACGTGGGAAATAAATGGAGCAATTTGTCGCCTAGTTTAAACAAAGATGCAATAGGTGTCGCATGAGACTCATGAAACTAGAGTAAGTAAAGCTTGCATTGGGGGGTTTGAATTTCGAACTTAGAAAGAAATTTGAGGGATAATTGTTCATGAATTTATTTCAGTTGGTGACTCATGCCGTGAAGTATGAACATTTATTTCACGAAGAGAGAGACAAGTTTAGACCAAACACTATTGACATACATATGATAAAGTCTATTGGCAGGTAGATATAGGTCTACAACTATCAAGCACTAGGCAATGGCGAAGTTTCGCTTGTTGAGATTGCTGGTGGCAATTGATACTTGTGCCAAGCCTTAGTAAAGCTAAGAACTGGATCTCTTGACATGGCAGAGAGTAACCAGCTACCACGAAGAGATTAGGTAGAGGCTGATAAGCAATATTCTTTTGACATAACCAAGGCAAAGGTAATCTTTGACCAAATGTTAAAGGACAAGAATATTAGTCTCTTGCCAAGGCCTAAGATTCCTCCACCTAAAGAACTTTGTGATAGGCGTTATTGGAAATAGCACCGCTCTTGGTTTGATATTACAACCAACTGTGTAGTTCTATGAATATGATTCTGAAGGCCATTAACGATGGGAAGATTAGGTTTCTTGAAACTATGGTAGACAATAAGAATCCTTTCCCTCAAGAGGTAGGAATAAACATAATGGTAGTGGATCTTTGAAACACTTCATCACCAAACTCTAATTGAGATGAAAATTCTTAGCGTTCAGAGCGATCAACGAAGGAAAAGAGTCTACCATGAAGGTGCTAGATGAGAAGACAAACTCAAGGCATGTCAAATCCAGGAAGGATCAGTTGCAAGCATCCCAGGTTATAGGAACTTTAGAGGTAGAAGCTAGCTAGAGGCCCTACTTGATGCTCGCTGAAAAAGGTACCGGATCAACTCTTAGCAGGCAATGGATATTCTTGATTTCATGTGTAATCAATGCCCCAAGAGTTATAACAGTACTAAAGACGTTTGATCAGGGGTAGCTCTTCATTTAGACTAACAAGACGACAAGAAGGTAAGGTCAAAGTAGTTGAGGTCGGATCTAGTGATTTGTCATATGATCTAGAATTAGATGAAGATGAGTGTCATCTGAACACCTATCATTCCAAATAATAGAGCTACTATCGAGTTGAGGATCAAAGATATAGAAACACATAATCTCATCCTGGTCATAGGGTCAAACATCAACAACTTTCAGTTCATTAGAGGTTGTCATATTCCAGAGTACAATGTGGGGAAAGCCAGAAGACTTTGTCAGTCGATTAGATGTGGCAATCAATCTTGGGACCACCACCCAACCAATGCATCCCTGATAGGCTCATCGAAAGATTGGGACCAAGGAAACCAGAGGTAATAGTTACAATTCAATAGTCTAGTCTTTGTTATTCTAGTGCTCATACAGGTTCCTAATGGGGCAAAAATAGGCCAGGACATTCAGGCCACCAGTTAGGTCTCTAGGAGAATGGAAAGAGATAACCCCATGATGCAGGCAGTCATCTTCAATGTTGCTCAGATCTTTTGGGATGACTGGAACTTAGAAATAGAAGTACCTAAGAAAGAAGGTATCCGTAAGATACGCAAAGGAAGACAAATAGGAATGACTATGAGGGCACCTTTTGAAGCCATGGTCTGTTACTCTGAGTGTCAACGAAGAGCAAGAAATAAGACATTTTTAGAAAGCCCAAGTGACAAGCCATGCGCAGAACGGTGAGGTAAGACTGAGAAGATTTGCTCAAACTCTAACGACAAAGAACCCATAAGCGGAAAAATTCAGGTAGGAGCAATTGAGTTTTTGGTCAATATGGCTTTTACCTTGTCACTAATCTTTCAAGCACCCACGATCAAAATCCGTGTCTGGAGGAGGATGCATTCGAGGTAGGAGCCCCCGAAGTTCAGCCTAAGATCCTTGTCGAGCTTGAGGAACTTCATAAGGAGGACAACAACAAGATTTCTAAGGCCTTGTAGATCTTAACTAGGCCACCTCCTATTCATCTTTCCCAACGTGTACGACTACTATACATTGTGGCTCACTTCGAGGGACAATCGATTACTAAGGTTCTTGTAGACAACGGAGAACAGTCAATATCCTGCCAACAACTACCCTTAAGAGGTTGAAGAGGAATAAGGCAAACTATTACGATCAATATCCTTATAGTCAACTTACTAGGGAAGCTGTCAAGTTGAAAGATGTGTTGCCCATAAAAGTCATTGTGGGAAGCAAGATATCATGGGTGTGTTTCTTCGCGGTGGAATCTATGGCAGCATATAATGCCTTATTGGGGCATGATTAGATCTACACCAACATGCGTTTACCATTTTCTCTTCATTAGTGTCTCATTTTACGAAATAATAGGAAGTCAGAGTTAGTTTAGGCTGCCAAATAACCTTTCTTAGCAAGTTCTAATTTGGCCGAAGCCTACTACTATGAAGATGGTGTCAAACCTTACTCTCTCACACTAGGGGTTGATGTGTGTCATTTGTGCGTGTTTGTACATAGTATTTGCATGCATGTTTAAAAGTGTTTAGAGCTTAAATTGAGTGCATTTAGTATAGAATTTATGCATAATTATTAATACTTGTACAAAATGTATTTAGATGCATAATACTATACTAAGTGTTATATCTTGTATTTTAGGTGAGTTTTGGGATGGGATAAGCTTAAAAAAGAAAGAAATGAGTTAAATATAAAGGTTGGGAGAACAAAGATTGAAGATTGAAGATTAAATAGAGCTACCAGCTGGGGGCTGAAAGAAGAATCGACTGATTGATAGGGTCAGTCGAAAAATCCAGAAGAGCAAAGTCTATACTGTCGAGTGAATTGATCAGCTAGTTATTTTAGAAAGCAGATCTTGTTGCTGGTCAGTTGGTTATACTTCTATACATTAATTAATGGCATGAATCAATATGTCTATGTGTTCGATAAAATGCATAGGTGAAGTTGCATGTGTTATTTCATGTTTAAATGTTATCGATAGTGTTGTCACTTTAGCCTTGATCTATGCTAATGGCATGAGCCCTATTTGCAACATGTGTGTTGATTAATATGCTCAATTAATGACTTGTGTGGTAGAAGTATACCTCTAGTCTAAAACAATACTAAAAGGGTATCCACTAGCATTAGTTAATGCTCTAGAAGTCTAATCTCTAGTTTGAAATAATACTAATAGGTTAGTCTTGAGTAGAACGTTAATCAATACCAAAGAGAGCAATCGAGCCATAGATAGACCAAATCATTATTATAGCCCAAGTCTAGTTGCAACACAATTACCCTGGATCTCTTTGCATCTTGTAGAGCTTTCTTTCCTTAGTTTGGCACCCTAACTTCCTTCATAGTTTAGGTTTACTTTTCCTTTTTTGAGCTCTCTTCTATTCTAAATAAAGCACCCACACACACGTAGCTAGTCTTATGCATTTTTTCATGTAGAGACCGAACTAAGGAGCCTCTCTGAGGAAGAATGAGCCCGTACTTGCACGTTTCACTACACACAACTTGTGCACTTACAAGTAACACATCAAGTTTTTGCCATTGTCGGGAAGGAACGGTATTGGTTCTTTATGTGTCTTTGTATTTTTGATTAGTTGCTTGCATGTTGTTCTATCTTTATTTGCTTTCCTTATTTGGAAAACTACAAAAAAAAATGAAAAATTTTGAAAAATCAAAAAAAAAAAAAAATTGAATTGAGAAGATGTTTACTTGTGCTAATTGAGTATGGATAGATCCAGTACTTCTTGGTAGTCACTTGTATCCTCTTTCCCACCCCCCCCCCATATATGCTCTTAATGCTTGTTTTTTATGTGGTAGTTATGAGCATCATACTACATGCTCACATATGGAAATCCCTAATATCAAGCTAATGCAAGTCATGGCCCTATAATCATACCTCCATTCATACATCTCTATCTTGCTATCATGATTTTAGGAATCATATTATTATTTTGTGATCTTTGTAGAAGTTGCGACCATGACTTTGATTCTTGTCCCAATTTTCTTTCAAAGCCTACTAGTACCCTTAGTAATCATGTGCCATTCATGGATCTATATCTAATTATCATGATTATAGGGAGACACATCAGGCATCTTTGTCTTGGTGTCAAGATGACTCCTTATTCTACCTATCTACTTGTTTTGAGAGTCCGTCTTCTATACCGTCTTTTCCTATTTATTCTTCTCCCAAGTATTTTGATTGTTATGCTCAAAATGATTTTCAAAATGGTTACCATTTTCATTCGAGTAAATCCTCTTTTCTTAGGTCTCTCTCATACAAAGAAAATTTAGAATATATCCAATTCCTAATTCATTCCAACCATAAGACACTAAAGGAACTAAAGAAGATGACCAATCAAGTATCCGAAATGGCCACGTACTTGAATAGAAAAGTTGAGAATGAGCAACCCATGAGAGAGAGTGTTGAGATACCTTTAGACCGGGTTAAAGGGATGGGAGTAAGACCTGTAGATGAAGAGATTAGTGGTAAAAGAGATGATGTTTGGGAAGAAGAAATAGAGAGAGAGGTGGATAGGGAGTTTGCATATTGTAATGAGGAAGAAGATAAGCTCGATAGTGCTTTGGTTCTTGATGATGATTGTGCGTAAGTATAGTGCTTTGGTTCTTAATGATGATTGTGGGCATGTATTAGAGAAAATGGTACCCTACCCTCCCGTGCTTTTACTTTCTCCTATTGAGTTATATGAACCTCTTATTGTCTCCCTTTCTACACTGTACATATGTTTAGAGGACGAATGTGATGTTATTATTTCTCAATTCAACTTTGATGCCTTTTAGAGGGAAATGAGTGCATACACTCTTATTGGACTTGTTTGCACAAGGAGTCATTTGAGTATACTTTACCACTTCCATGCATGTCCACCCCTTATGAGGAGTTAGAGTGACCCTTATTTGATAATGTCATATCTCATACAGATGAAGAGTCTAATCCTTCCACGTCTCTTTCAATTGACCATTCCGTTGTGTCTCTCTATTTGTTGGAGCTCACGTTTGTGCCTTTTTACATGGAACACTTTCACCTGGGACTATGAGACACATCAACCACTTTGTATGCATTCGATTTATCCATTATCCTTGGGGTGTTCTTAGTCTTAGATAATGAGAAGAAGGCCATGGAGTGGTCAGTTAGTGAGCATAGAGGGCATGATCCTTCATGTCTGCATATGGCACTTATCACATTTGAGCATACATCCATTTTTTATGCTTTGGGGTGGGACATTTTGTAAAGGGCTTGCATTGTTCATTCTTTGACTTATCATTTATTGGATGATCCCTTTTCCCTCTACGTTCTATGCTTTGATGATTATTTGGAAATTTGTGTCACATAACTTTAAACATGTTTTACTCTAACATTGGTGCCTGGCTAGGGGTGTTAAATCTAATGCTACTAAGAGGCACCCTAGGCCTGTTTATATTTTTCTTGTTCTTCTTGTATTTACTTGCCTTTGCTTTTGTATATAATAGATTAGTTTTCTTTCACTTATTCTTGCTTTATATATAGTGAATTAGATTGCTTTTGTTTCTTTTACTTTAGATAATTTAGGCTTTCTTTTCTTTTTGCTATCATGCTTAGTAGGTCAAATTTTTGCTCCCTTACTTGTTCTTACTCCTTCTTTTCATTTGTCCATCAATCCTTTACCCCTTGCATACATCCTTGTTTATCATTTCAAATGTCAATGTGAGCTTGCATAGCATTATCTTCTAATCTCTTCTTTGTTTTTTTGAGTGTTAGTGCTTTTTATAAAGATAGGGGCTAGTACATGATCAAACATCGTTGGCATTCAGAACTTCTACGCAGAAAAGGTTGTATCTCTCCATCTTTTACTTGTCCCTATCTGTCCTTCTCCATATTCCCATATGTGTTTCATGTGCTTGCTTGTAGTGTGCTTAGTGCTACTTGCTTGAGGACAAGCAAAATTTAGGTTTGGGAGTGTAGTTGTTCCTTTATTGTTTATATCATTTGTGGGTAGATTTGCATAGCATGTCTTGTTTTTGCTCAAAATGTGTTCAATTTTTTTTTTCAAATTTGTTGCATGTTTTGAGTTGTTTATCTCTATGTTGGTTGGAGAGTTGACCTTTGCTATTGACTTAATTGATTGGAGAAGATGAGGGTGTATTGTGGGGAGGAAATAAAGTGTGGAGTATAACCTAGACTTTGAAGAGAATCCTTTTGAAAACTATGGGGAGTGAGCATTTCTAAGAATGCACCTTGTAGTTTTCCTACAACTTGGTTGGAAAAAAGTGTTCTTAAGGGTTGTTGATATGAGCGCCCCTTCCTTGATTGGTTCTTTTAATGAGCCTCAGCCTCTTCTTTTTCTTTTCTTTTTGTTTAAGTTATGTATTGAGAAAAATACACAAAAAAAAGGAAAAATGAAAAAATGAAAGAAAAAAAGCAAGAACGATTGAAAAAAAGTGAAAAATGAGAAAAAGCTAAAAAGGCAACAAAAAGATTGAAAGGTGAAGTATGTTGAATAAGTTTCAAGTGACACAATGTCAATTTGAAATAAATGTTTTCTTTTTTATTTCGTTATATTGTGAATAAGGCTCTTACATCAATTGTGGGCCATTGTGATGTATTCTTCTCTTTCTTGTATCTTTAGGACTAAGTGCATGTTGAGAGGCAATGTTAGTTGATAGGGCATGAAGTATCAACATCCCATTTTGATAGGGCAAGGATTTCTCCAACTATAAAGGTTACCGAAATCCAATAGCCCCTATCTTATGGTGACTGTAGTGAGTTTAATTTGATTTGACTCTTCACGGAAGTTGAGGCCCTTTTCTGTGTGCCCAAAAGCCCGACCGCCTAGTTTATGAGCCTCTTTCCGATTCCCTCACCCAATCTCATGAGAAGTAAGCCCAGTAGGCTCTGCCTTAACCTGTCCTCAGACAGCCAGCCCTCACTAGGCTGCTAGCATTGCTAAATAGTAGGCCATGAAGCAAGCTTTCCCGAATACGACAAATGTGTGCATGAGTTGGAATCCTAAGTTTGTGTTGGTTTTAGCTACTTGGTAACTTTCCAAGAGATGTGAGACCCTTTGTGATTAAAGGAGGATCCAAAAAAGGCTAGGAAAACCCTACACAAAAGGAATGAACCCTTATACCCTTTAGAGGCAAAAAGATAGCAAGTCAATATAACCGGTAACTCTTTGAATAGCATAAGGATAGACTTGGTTCAGGCTTGCTTGGGGACAAGCAAGGGTAAGGTTTAGGGGCGTTGATGTGTGTCATTTGTGCATGTTTGTACATAGTGTTTGCATGCAAGTTTAGAGGTGTTTAAAACTTAAATTGAGTGCATTTAGTATAGGGTTTATGCATAATTGTTAATATTTATATATAATGTATTTAGATGGATAAATACTATACTAAATGTTATATCTTGTGTTTTAGGTGAGTTTGGGATGGGTTGAGCATAAACGAGGAAGAAACGAGCTAAATGTGAAGGTTAGGAGAATAAAGATTGAAGATTAAAGATCAAATGGAGCTATTGGCTGGGGCTGAAGGAAGAACCAGTTAACCGGTAGGGTCAGTCGGCAAGTCTAGAAAATCAAAGTCTATACCAGTCGAGCGAACCAGCTGACTAGTAGGTCAGTTGGTTATTCTAGAAAGCAAATCTTGTTACCAGTCAATTCCCCTATTACTAGCTTGCCAGTAGGGTCCCCCGGTACTCGTGCTAAAAAGTTTATAAATAGCCCATTTTAGGTCATTTTGGAGAGAGGAATTTTATTTTCTGAAACCCTAATAAACCCTAACCCTTTACCCACTTCACAAAACTCCCAAAACCACTATCCCACACCAAACCAAGCATGGATTAAAGCTTGTAACAAGGGATTGAAGGGTTTTACTTTGGATTTGAGCAAGGGTTTGAAGGAAAGTTTCTTATTCCTTTTCTTATTCTTGTAAATATGCTTTGTGTTTGAGTTAGATCTAGGGTTGATTGATGTCATATATTAGATTAAGGATTTGAATAAAGGATTTTTGTATATCTTTGGCTCTTAATATATGCTTCTTTACATTGATTAATGGCATGAATCAATCTATCTATGTGTGGATAATCGAATATGTCTATGTGTTCGATAAAATGTCTAGCTAAAGTTACATGTGTTATTTCGTGCTTAAATGCTATTGATAGTGGTGTCACATTAGCCTTAATCCATGCTAACGGCATAAGCCCTATTTGTAACTGTGTGTGCTGATTAATATGCTCAATTAATGACTTGTGTGGTAGAAGTATACCTCTAGCCTAAAACAATACTAAAAGGATACCCGCTACCATTAGTTAATGCTCTAGGAGTCTAATCTCTAGTCTAAAACAATATTAATAGGTTAGTCCCAAGTAGGATGTTAATCAACACTAAAGAGAGCAATCGAGCCATAGATAGACCGAATCGTTATTATAGCCTGAGTTTAGTTGCAATGCAATTACCTTAGATCCCCTTTCTTGTAAAGCTTTCTTTACTTAGTTTGGCACCCTAAGTTTTCTGTAGTTTAGGTTTATTTTCCTTTTCTTAAGCTCCTTTGTATCCTAAGAAAGTACCCATACACATATAGCTAGTCTTAGGCACTTTTGGACATAGATACTCAACTAAGGAGCCTTTTTTAGGAAGAACGACCCTGTACTTACATGCTTCACTATACATGACCCGTGTACTTGCGGGTGTCAATACATCTGTGGCAAATCATAGCAACCCTAAGACACCTGAGTGTTTTGGAGGTAAAAAGCTATTGAATCATAGGTCAAACAGAAGTTAGCCATTGGTGATGCCTCATTAGCTCGGGAGGTCTATACACAGATGTTGAAGAAGATAAATAAACTATTGGCCCTCTAACAACAACCATATCTTCCACTCAGCCATTTATGTGTATGCAGATGACATTATGTTGGTTGAGTTGAAGATGGAACACTCATAGCTTGCCCTAAACAAGCATGACAACACAACAGCCGAGATGCAGAATCCCTTGGAAGAAATTTTCCTAAGGGAAGATGGCAGTCGGCAAACATATGTCTCCCATAAGTGATTATCACCAAAACAATGCCTACTATCACTTGAGCCAAAAGCTGACATCATTCAAGTGCTAAAGAAATTCCTAGACTACATTGTGTAGGATTATTCCAGGATGCCAGATTTAGATAAAAGGTTGGCGGAGCACAAGCTACCAATCACGGAAGGATTCAAGCTGTACAAACAACCCCCTTACTACATGGAGACAAGTGTGGTCTTGGCCATGAAAGATGAAATTGAAAGACTTTTGAGTGTAGGCTTCATCAGAATAGCCAGGTACCCGATTGGTTGTCCAATATTGTCCTAGTTATAAAGAAGAATAGAAAAGTCAGTGTATGTATTGATTTCTAAAATCTCAATGCTACTATGCTCAAGGACAAATACCCCATGTCAGTTGTAGACTTGCTAACTGACTCTATGTCTGATCTTTTTGGTTTTTTTCATTCATGGATGGTCATTCAGGGTACAATCAAATCTTTTTGGTCGAGGATGATATATCAAAGACAGCATTCAGATGCCCGAGGGCATTAGGTACTTTTGAATAGGTAGTCATATTGTTTGGATTGAAGAGTGCCAGAGCAATGTATCAAAGGGTAACGAATTTAATCTTTCATCACATGATTGGCAGGTTTATGGAAGTATATGTTGATGATGTTGCGATTGGATCCAACATAAAGGAAGGTCATCTAGTAGAATTGAGGAGAGTATTCTCATGAATAAGTAAGTACAATCTTAAGATGAATTCCTGATGTGTTGGTTCATGTGTGATTTTACATTGTATTTCTACATCTATTTTGAGGTGTTTTGTGCTTTATTAGGTTTATTAGTATAGAATTATTATCATACTTGAGCATATTAGGCTTTAGGTGTCTATAGTTGAGCTTAAAGAATAAATGCTACATTAGCGTGCACTTATCTTGTGTTTTAGGTGAGTTTGAGAAATGTCTTGAGCTGAACAGAGATAGCGATGGTTTGGGCAAGAATTAAAGAAGATTTTGAGGATGAAAAGTGAAAGAAAAGCAAGATTGGAGACTTTTGGACAATGGCCAAAGTAGCCAAAAGCAAAATGGAGCAAAAACGAAGCCAAAAGACAACAAATAGGCACTACCAGAAAACTGGCTTCAGAGTACTCGTGCACCCCCTCTCTATTCTACCAAAAATAGAGAGAAATCTTCTACTACTGGAATAGAGGTCCTTTGATACTGGTGCATCGGTTAGGTGTTTTAGTAGTCACGAAAATTTGGCTATAGAAGCCCTCTTTTGGCCATTTTATGAAGAACAAGTCATATTCTTTCACACCCATCTCTCAAAACCTTAAATCCTCTCTTCTTCCATCTCTCACACACTCTTCCATACACAAAAGCACTTTGGAATCAAGCCTTTAAGAGGATCAAACACAAGGATTTGGGCACAACTCTTGGATTTTAAAGATATGGCTTTGGATAAAAAGGTAGTTTCTTTGTTTCTCTTTTATCCTAAGTTAATGTATGTTTGATTAGAGCTATATAGGGTGATTTACTCTTGTATTATGGATGATTGCTACTTTTTATTAAATGGGAACTTGATGGATTTATATATATGTGCTTTGTGCTTAGGATTTCAAAGGCCATTTTACATACATGTCTATGTGTTTGTTGAAATGCCTACATGATGTTGTATATGTATATTGAAGTCTATTTTGCTATTAACCATTTATAAATCATTATGCTAGCATGTCTATGTATTTGTATGGTGATTACATGAAGTGGGTATGCTTATATACATGTCTATGTGTGTGTTTGCATATCAAATAGCATAAATGGCTTCTATTGCATACATGTTGGGTGCTACTGCTTAATTTAGTGTAATATAAGCATGTCTTTGTGTTTAGTAGTAGAATATACCAGTGTATTCTTGAACGCCATGCCCTAGATGTATTTTCTTTGCTCTTTAATGTCAATTTTGCTATTGTGATGCGATTGATGATACACAATAAGTAACTATCTTAGGTTGAGTCCCCTTTGGCTTTAAATCCAGCCAATAGGTGCCCAAATAGATTTAGTTAATCTTTGTTCATTTAGGAAGGCTAGTTAGTCCACCCTAATGCCTTAGGTTCATAAAGACCATGTCGTTGCTCTAAGTGGGGTGAAGCTTAGGGACGAACTCGCAGCGAGTTGTAGGCTTAGATTGGGAAACTAATTAGAGAAATAAGTGCTAAGGTTAGATTGATCTAAATCACCTAGAACCTTATTAGCTAGCCCTAATTCCTAAGTCATAAAGACCATGCCATACTGTTAGACATCGCTACCTAGGGACAGACCCACACTAAGGCTTAGGGTACCAATTGGGAAGCTAATTAGAAGTCTAGATTAGAGCACTTTGTATAATTCATCAAGCAACCCTAACAAGAAGTTGTAATCACTTATAGGCAAGACATAAACCCTAGTCCCTATTTCCATGTGTTTGACTCCCTTAGATCACTTGATTCCCCCGTCACACACACACGCACACATTTTATTTTTTTGTTTTAGCTTTAGATTTTCCTTTCCTGACCTCCCTTCAAACCAAAAACTTAAAAATATCGTAGATAGGAACCCAACATGTAGCTTCTTAGGATGTACATAGCTTAGGACACCTTACTCGTTAACCCTCCCCATGGATTCAACCCTACACTCGCATACACTGTACTACACGTGACTTATGCACGTCCAGGCTATTTTAGGCTTGTGCATAAATAGCAAATCAATCTCCTTAAGTGTGCTTTCGGGATCTCTGTAGGGAATTTGTTGGGTTTCTTGTTACACTAGCGTGGGATTGAGGTAGATGCCAACAAGGCAAAAGTTATCATTAACGTGCTATCACCTTGGAATATAAAGGAGATACGGAGACTAGTGGGTCAGATCAATTTCTTAAGAAGGTTCGTTTAACACAGTCGAAAGGATAAGGTCATTCTCAACTTTACTCAAGTTGAAGAACAAGGCTGATTTCATTTGAAAAGTGGATCATCAATGGGCCTTTGAAGAAATTAAAAGGTACCTCACCAAGTCGATAATCTTAGTGTTGCCCAGTAAGGATAAGCCATAAAGCTGTATTTGTCGGCTATAAAAGAGTCCATAGGAAGTTTGCTGTCTTGAAGCAGGCCATGAGTAGGCCATTTATTATCTTAGTAGAGCATTGATAGATGTCGAGTGAAGATATTCACCCATTGGAAAACTTCGTTTGTCTTTATTCTACACTTGTAATAAATTGTATCGTTACATTTTGCTTACTACTCTTTTGGTCATTTCTAAGACTTAAGTTATTAAATACATGCTAAAGTGGCTAGTTCTCAAAGGCTGAATTGGCAAGTGGACTCTTACACTATCATTTCATTATGTTTCACAAAAATGGTAAAGGGACGTACCCTTGCTAATTTTTTGGCTGATCAAACTTGCCTCAATCTAGCAGACCTATTGTCTAGGGAGGTTGAAACTGGGATGATTGGGCTTCAACCTTGGACCTTTTTCTTTGACAAATCAAGGACAAAAGCCACCTCTAGGGTAGGCATTGTCATAAGATCTCCTCTAGGAGTAGAAACACAACTAGCATTCCAGTTGGGATTTGTTTGCTCAAATAATCAGGCAAAGTATGAAGCACTAATTATTGGGCTTGAAATCCTGACAATGTAAAGGTCACAATGGTCAAAGTCATTGCTAATTTGCAACTTATCATGAAGCAGTTGATGGGTGAGTACAAGTGCACTTGTTTCGCGTTAATCAAATATTATGCCATGGCGATGCAATTGGTTGGCCAATTTTCATAGGTAACTTTGGAGAATGTTCCCAGGGAGTGTAAAGAAGTGGCACAATTGGCATGTAGAGTACTGATTGCTTATGGCACCAACAAAAGACTCTCGTTAGTAATGCACGAGCCCATAATAGAGGTTTTTCCAATGTCAATCAGCAACGATGATTGGAAGTTGCGTATTATTCTTTATTTACAAGATCTAAGCAGGTCGATAAACCAAAAGACACATTTGAGGGTGATAAATTATGTCTTGTTAGCCAAAGAGCTGTACAAACAGAGTCTTGATGGTTTGCTTTTGAGGTGCTTGGTTAAAGAAGACGCTTTGCAAGTAATGGCCGAGATACTTGAAGGAATGCGTGGAGCACATCAATCTGGCTTATAGTTGCAACGGGCGTTGAGATGACAAGGGTATTATTGGCCTACCATGGTGGACAATTTCATTAAATATGCCAAAGGATGCCAATAATGTCAAAGACATGATCCAATCCAAAGGTTACCCACTGTGGAACTTTACCCAGTGGTTAAACCCTTGCCATTTCGAGAACGGACGATAGACTTTATTAGAAAAATTAGATTAGCTTCTTCTAAAGGGCATGCATTCACTATCGTGGCTATAGATTACTTGACCAAATGGGTTGAGGCAGTGCCATTGAAGAAGTTCGACAAGAATAATGTTAAAAAATTCCTTAAGAAATAGATAATTTGTAGGTTTGGGATACCTGAGACATTAACAACAAATCAAGAGATGGTCTTTACAGGTGAAAAGGTTGTCGATTTTGTTGCCAACATGAGACTTATCATCACCAACTTGATATCCTATTTTGCCCAATGTAAAGACCAGGCCAAGGCTTCTAATAAAGCCATCATCTTAAACATTCATAAGATGATAAATAAGAATCCAAGGCTATGGCACAAAAAGTTGCAAAAAACTCTATGGGCATATCGTGCAACAAAGAAAGCAAGTACTGCAACTTCATTTTATTTGCTTACCTATAGGCATGATGTGGTCGATCTAGTGGAGACAGAGGTTAATTCATCGCGAGTTGCCTTTCAAGATCAAATTGGTGTAATAGAATATAGAGATGTTATGCTTTGTGATCTAGAGGAAATAGACAAGCAGAGGCTTATTGCCTTGACAATATTAAAGTCCAGAAAAAGAGGGTTGCCAGGGCCTACAACAAAATGGTCAAAGCTCAGTCTTTTATACTAGGAGACTTAGTTTGGAAGCTCATGCTACCTATTAGGCAAAAGGATGTTAAACTAGGTAAATGGTCTCCAACGTGGGAAGGACCATTCATCGTGGATGAAGTTCTACTTCAGGGCACCTACAGGGTCAAAACCCTAAAAGAACTATTGCACCTTTCTTGGTCCACTAATGGCAAGTATTTGAAGCGTTACTACCCTAATTCGTGGGAGCTAGCAATGAGGAAAGCCCAAGGCGCTTTCGTCAATTATTCTCTCAATTAATTCTTTTCTTCTCTGAATTCTCTTCTCTCTTTTCTCAAGTCACTTTTCTTCTCGTCACTCACAAAATCTTAGTTTCTGAAGCATTTATCATTGCACAGAAGAATGACAAGACAAGTAGAAAAGGAGTGCACAGAGAAAAGAAAAACAATATGCAATTATCATTCAAAATCAGTCTGGCACTTGGCCACAGTATATAGTTACAAAAGAAACAAAAGGCCAGATTAGCTATCATTGGCCATTTACTAAAAACTCAAAATGAAAAGGCTTACTCGTAAGGAGCGGCCGAAGGACCAAAAAACTTCACGTCACTAATGATTAGGAAGTTCATTGAACAAGAGCTCTCTATTTTTTCTCAATAGAAAGAAGTTGATTTGCAGCATTAAGGCCTCTTGATCCTAGCTAAACGTCAAAGGGTATGTGGTAGAGATAGCATGGTACAAATGAAAGCATTTTGTCAGAGAGGCTATTCACTGACTTTCATTTTGATCTTGACACTTTAAGAGCTGGTTGAGTTTGACAACCTTTGAGGCAAACTTTTCCTTGTCCTGGTGAATCCGCCCAAGAGTCATATGGGCCTAAAAACAATGGGTGAAAAATTCACCGAATTTAGTCCATAAAGAATTGGCAATGGATTATAGCAAAGGGGAATCTAAAAGGGTTCTAGACTACTAATAATAAAGTCAAGTTGGGGAGAAGCATAGCATGCTCAATGGCATTGATGTAACAACCTTTGTAGTCTTCAGAACAGTCGTCGGAGAGTAGTCAAGACTAGACAATTCGGGAGCCAAGACGTGTGAGTTGTTAAGGTACTAGCAATAGAAAAGGCCAAACAAGTCCTTAACAGAGGTTCTCGGGTGTTTAGAGAGATAGGTGATGGGATTCTGGAAGAGATTTTCGAGTTCAAGCTCTGGGATCTAGAGATAATAAAGAGATAAGAATACTCTTGAGATAAAGCATAAAAGTAAGAGGTAGAAAAAGTGAAAGGGGTTTTGCACTTAATCAAGGGTTTGTGCGCATCGAAGAGTTATCCATTCGTAGAAAGATGCTATAGGCGTCGAAGCACTTGGAGTTTTTTTGACGAGTGCCTGTGAGATAAATAAAATAAGGAAACTGTAGTGACTGGTGATAAAACAATCAAGAACCAATATCGAAAATCAACATATGAGGAAGGAAGGTGCCTGAGCCATAACACTTATCCACTATCTTAAGTTGAGAGGGGTTGTGAATTTGAGGAGTTTTACGTGAAGAAGAGTGCATGGGAATAAAGTGTTATTCATCCAGAAGGGACCTTTTTTAAAGAAGGAATGATAGTTAATTTGCTCTCATCTTTCCATGGAATCCGGGATCTAATGATTATGTCTTGTAATCATGAATTACTTAGAAGACGTAGAGACGTAAAAAAATTTGCAAGTCTCAATGCCGAAAGAAGTATGTGGTGATGCAATTAGTGGGATATATAGAGGCTCTACGTTAGCAAAATCAGTGATCGTGTTCAACAGGTTGTGATTTGTATTTAATGTGAGAGAGAACTTTGTACTAAGTAAATTGCATGGGATATGGTACACAGAAGATCAATTGCTTTGGAGAAGCAGATCACGTGACTATGATTATAAGTAGTTCAAACTCCACGATGTCGTTCGAATAGTTTTTGGGTGCACTATTTACACCTAAAATCTGCATTTGGCCTAATTAGCTTTGTTTAATGAACTCAAATTTTTTCTCAAGCATACCAACTTGGTCATTGAATTAAGTATTAGGGTCTCTTTGGCTGTCATCACACTGGTGTCCTTGATCGACCCAATTAGCTTTTTGTTTATTGTGTAGGAAATTCGGATTGACTCATCTAAATCCGAGTGAAGAAATATTTACTGATAATCTTTTTATTATTAGTTGGTACTGTTTAAGAGTTGTGTTGTATATTGGTTGAAATCTTCTTGTTACATGAAGTTTTATGAGCATCTCAAGGTTCTCAATCCAGCCCCTAGTAGGAGTCCAACAAGTAAAGCCCACTATAATAACACCCAAGAAGCTACTAGGAACCAAAGGATCCTCATGTCCAATTAAGCATCGATGGCCCAACCAAGAGATCACGTTGAAGTCCAATTCCTTAGGTACAAATTCATACTTCCAATCCCATTTGGAACTAAGCCACCATTACCCTATAAAAAGGGTACTACTAACCACAACTACCCCCTCACATCCCTGGGCCCTTTATCCTCTTCCCTTTTCAAGAGGTTTCACCTAGTTTCCTATATATACAAGTTTCTTATATGGTCTGGTACCGATTCTTGGTATTTGAAGGGTACTTGCCATAAGAGGCATATCAGACACCACGACCAACTTTATCATTGGTGCATGTGCAGCTGACTCTATTTGTGCAAATTGATCTGCTCATAGCATCTACGCTAAAGATGTCAACACTAGGATTGCAGACGAGACATGTCCCTATTCATACTCATTTTGTAGGCCTTAACTAACTTATCGGTATGTCCTTACTCATACTAATTTTATAGGTCTTAGCTAAGTTATCGGTATTTGTTGGATCAACCATTGATCTCAAACTCAACTTATGAATTTTAACCAACTTATTGTCCAGATTTAGTCTTAACGAATTCGTTGGATCAACCATCTATCTCAGACTCAACTTTTGGGTCTTAACAAACTTATTGTTCTCTAATTCAGCCTTAATGAATTTGTTGGATTAACCATCAATCATAGACTCAACTTATGAACCTTAACAAACTCATCAATTTTAGGTTCAGTCATAATGAATTTAGTGACTACTGATCTCAAGCTATTTACACTTACGTAATTTATCCAACCGTTAATTAGGTTGTTTAGTTATAGATAAAGAAGAAAATGAGGGTTGAGCTAAAAGCGAAGAAACTTTCTCATTAACAACAAAAATTTACAAAGGCAACTTACAGAGAGGCTTGAGGCCATTAAAGAAATCTTAAGCTGTAACGATCCAGATTGGGGAAGATAGGCATGGCATCAGAATCATCCCCATCGTATTCGATTCCAACCTTTCCCTTGCTATTAGTTTCAGCTAGGAATCTGAAGTGAAGATCTGTGTATTTCTCCTTAGTGTTAGGATGGGCCATCTTTAGATTTACAATCTAGCCGTCAGAGTTTAGATGGATACAATGTTTCTTTTCGTCGGTATAAAATTGCTTGGACTTTTTGTACACTTGGACAACCGTGATTTTGTTCATTATTATGTCCAAAATCAACTCTTTATGCATTTTTCTCATCTTGGCATATTTTGACTAATAATTCATAGCTCGGGCATTTGCCATTATCGTTGTTGCCTTGATTCGGCCTTGATGCAAGCCTTTTTCTCGAACTCAAGTTCCTTCTCAACTGCTCTATATCTTTCTCGAGCCCTATCTTCGTGGCATTGGCCTTTTGGCATAGGGACTCAAATAGTTATAGTTGTTTTTTATTGCTAACCAACTTTTTCTGGAGCTTGGCTTCTTTGGTAGTTTAGCTGAAACTGTAGTACATCTAATTGCACCATTTCTCAACTTCATTTAGTAAGGTTCGAGGGGTATCACTCGAGCCTCCACCACATAGGCCTCAGTTTATGAGCTGAAATATTTTAGAAAATTTGGAAACAACCTCAAAACTTTCATTTGAATTTGAAAAGATATTAAGGACTTACCTGTGGTTAGGCTAACCAGATGACGTTGAAGAGGCTCTTCATGTTAGTGTTTTTAAGCAGGAACTCAAGTGTCTTCCTCTTGATCAGTAATTTAGTTGACCCTGATGGTGGCTAGAAAGTAAAGTAGCCTTGACAATAGACTTCCCTAAGGCTCACTTATGTGGATGAGGATCTGGATGGAGACCCAGGTAGTGAAGGCCGAGGAATACTTAGGTTCTAAGTGGAGGGATTCTCCAGATCCATGTCTCGGCTCGAACCCCCAATACAAGGGGCTAGATTCGACTTAGATACCATTGCTGAAAGAAGTGTCAGGTCCACTTCATAGCTTGAACTTGGCTATTTCTTCTTTGAAGTTTTGGTCAATATCCTAACTATTTTCTTATCTGCCTTCTAGGTTGCTTTCTCTTCTTTGTGGAGCTATTCAAGCTTCAACTTCTTCTAGTTACTAACGGAAGGACCATTTACTATTCTTTATAGAAAAGATACATAGGAAGAACCAAATCAAAAATATCTTATCCTTAACGATGAAAATGAAATTAAGAAGGAGAAGGATAAAACAAGCTTGATCCTTCTTGTCCTTTGGAGTTAGGTATGGAATATAATTACAGTAATGGCTCGAGCCCTCTATTCATTGTTTGGAGAAGAGGTCATCAAATTTATACTTTCTCAACCAATCGAAATTTAGGGAGATTAGTAATTTCTTGATTTGATAGCTCAGAGAAGTCATTATAGCCTGAGAGCTTCTTGAGCCTCGACTAATAAGGTACTAGCTGTCCCTTGGGTTAGTGCATAAAAATGAACCTCCATGCCACCCCTTGTTGGAGCTTAAGAAGCTAGTGATGAGCTCTTTCTTTTGCTTGGCTTTAAAATGGAACTACTCAGCTTCTTTGTCTTTCAATTTCATTTGGAATGTCATCCGAAAAATTAATTGTTGAAGAAGACTTGAGATTATTGGCTATTGTATAGAAACCAAGAGGCATGGCTTAGATATTAGGTATGAGCTGCCTTGGAGTAACATCACAAAATTTAAGCACTTGAACCACGAACTTAGGCAAGAGCAGTCGAAGCTCAACCTTAATGGACTTCTCATAGATTGCTAACATATGGACTACTACGGTACTACAGTCATGCTCCTATTGTTTTGGATATGGAGCCAAAAGGAAATGGTATTGTATTACATTAGTTGATGTATTCCTACCTTTTTGGGAGTCTTGCAAAGATGGCGAAGGGTTGTAAACTCAGTTTAGGGGTTGTTTAGTCAGATCCATTTGCTTAGGCTAGACTTTGGGTGGTAGTTAGTCACCGTGCGAGTCTCTTAATTCCTTGAGAATGTTCCCTGGACTGAGGACTCAACTTCAAATCTTAGCATAATCTCGAACATCTTTGTTCTAGGAGTCAAATCCTATAAACATTTTAGGTTGGTGGTGTTGAAAATGTTAGGAGAAAAGGGATGAGAGGAGTACCTTGAGATGTAGGAAGCATATAGGATGGTTTTAAAGCATCTGAAAAGTTGCTCAAGTTAAGGGGATGATTATCTTACAATGGGAGGCAAAGGTAAAGAAATGAGAACTGATGGCCCCATTTATATAGGTCAAAAAGTTGAAACAGCAGCTAATAATGTTTAACACACCGCTTCAGGAACTTTAAATGTCACAATAGTTCTAGGCGGCATGACCTGAGTGATAAGTTAGTCCTTTAGTTAGAAGTTGCCATGTATACAAGCCATGTACCATATGGACAGGCGAGAGCTAGGTCAGGGGTTTATCTCTTTGTAACTTCACTCGAGTCACCTATAACTTGGCTAAAGTTAAATGGTCTAGTGATATGGTACATCCAAACTTGACCCACAACATTTCTAGGTTCCATAAGAATCTGACATGAAGAGGGTGCCAAATTATTTGGGTCCATAACCTTGTCCTATGCGTCTTTGACATTGTCAGGGTTAGAACTCCAAAGTACACTCTAGCTGGCTAATAGATTTAATCCGAGCAACACTTTGCGTCATTATTCGAATGGGACTTCGATACCTCAGTCACCATCAGGTAATTGACTTAGAGTTTGATGTCATCCAAATTCCATCCATTAAAGATCTAGAAATATCCAGCTATAACATCACCTATGGTATGCAATTCCAAATGGTTTTACTATATACTCAATTTCTCTGCTTGGAAATACTAACTTGATTCTTCACTTAAATATTGGGGTCTCTTTGGCTAGCACCACACCAATGTCCCTTTGACCTTATTAGTTTTTTGTTCAATTTGCAAATACTCTGGATCAAGCCAGTTGAAATCTAGTGAAGAAACTTCTACCAATAATTTTTTATGTGGATAAAATGCACGTTACTCCGCTGTGGTTTGTGTAATTAGCTGATGATCCTCTTGTACTTTAAAACTTACCACATTTCCCCCCCTCCCCCGTGCTTTTTAAAAGATGGTACAAAATAGTCTACCTTTATATTTTTTGTTTACAGTAACTTATTGTGCATTGTAAGCGCCTTTTTTGCTTCTATAGGCATTAGTACTTGTAATATGTTATATATTTTCATAAAAGTACATAAATGTTTAGCTAATGATGACTAGATAATGACGAAAAAAGAGATGATGTATGACCTTTTAGAAAGTACAAGGAAGTAATGTGGTAAGTTTTGAAAACATAAAGGGTTAACCAGCTAATTAAACAAACCACAAGGGAGTAATTAGCCAATTAGACAAACCATAGTGGGTTAATATGCCACCTTTTAAAAAGCACAGGGGAGTAATGTGATAAGTTTTATAACACAAGGGAGTGATAAGCTAATTACAAATACTACAGAGGGACAATGTGTATTTTATCCTTTTTTACATAATCAATTTCTATTCTATTGTAATGGTTTTTTTTACTTTAAAATAAAAGTGTCTAAATAAATATAAGTCCTTATAATTTCCTTTTCTGTTGAGTTGCAAATGAAAATTCCAGTTCTGCAATGAAGACAGAAATGCATATTGGCATGGGGTAGTCATTAGCCAAGTATCAAATAAGGGACAAAAAGAAATTTGTCATAACTTTCTCTTGTCAATTAGCAAGGCTAGAAGTATGGTACAAATGTTAAATATGAAAGATTAGAAATCTAAAAGAAAAAAATAGAAAAGAACAAAAAAGAGGACAAAAAAAAGTACTCTTAAATTCGTTCCGTTTGCTTTTTGACGCAAGAAGTATTCAAAACCTGAAAAAATTGTTATAGACTCGAAAAAGACAGACTTCATTGGATTCACATTGTGCAAAATGGGATAACAATTTAACCCAAATCAACTGGTAAACACCTTTCTTTACTAGTGGAACCTTCATGGCTGAATCTAATACTACAACTGAAAAACAATTTTCATCATTGTAGAACTACTTAAAGCAAAACAAAAGGAACAATTCCGATGCTAGGTCACGAGCAAAATGTCAAGACCCAAAGTACAAAGGAAAGAATAACTTGATGCATTCCAGTAGTTATCTTTCTTTTCTTTTTCTTTTTTTTTATAGAGAAAAGTTATTTATTAGACGAAAAAAAGTTGTTCTCACATTCAAAAAAAAAAAAAAAAAGTTGTTCCCCCTTTTTGAGGCACCATGGAGTTCAAGGGCTTGCTGCTTTTTCGCAGAGGGGGGACCCTACAAAATTAACCATGATGGATTTTCTAGTCATTCCACTCCCACTTTTTGGAGTCTGCTCCGTCATCTATGACCCACTTGCTTACGTCATGAACTCTTTGCGTGGAAAGACCTGGCCAATTCCTTGATCAAGTGAATTATCCATTCTCTGGTTCGATTACGGCTGGACTATGAGTCAACTCGTCTACACCATTGGTTCCAATATTCGGCACTCGTTTTCGTCAAAGTGAGAGAAACTGAATGCCGCATAATTATGACCAGGACAACATTGGACCAGAATCTAAGCCTGTCGGGCATGTATCATGAAATGAAAAACATCCAATCCCTGTAGCCCCCAGTATTTGATAAAGTAGTTGAGAAATTATTTGTTGCAATTAAAAGTTTTTAAATTTTTTTTTGTCAGAAATATGCGATGTTATTAGATAACAAGATTTAAAAATAGGATAACAGGGTATAGGTTAGTAATAACACCCCTCACTTGTAATGTATTTGGAATGATTTTATTTTAACATGTTTATCCTATTGAAATAGAAAAAAAAAATTTAAGATTTAAGGTATATTATCATGCATCTATGAAAATCCAAAACAAACCATATGTTTTATTTTATAAGAAATAAGCAATCTATCCTTATCTTATTTATTTATTTTTACAACTATAACCATGTGTTTTATCTTATAAGAAATAAACAATCCAACCTAATATCTTTTTTTTGGTTAAAATGCACCAGACTCTCCTATGATTTTTCATAAGTGCACAATACCTCGTATGGTGTCAAAAATTCTACAACAAGTCCCCGTGGTAACTAAAAGTTTCACAAGTATCCTCTACCATCTACACACTTCTAACAATGTTAAACAATTACAACAAAAAAATTAATAGCCTTACCCATTTATACAATTTTATTCTTTTTCTTCTTTTTTTTTCAATCACGTGCATAATAATTAATAAAATAAAAATTCTCAAACACCCAAACGTTCATGACATTAATATGTTTAATGTAAGATGCTACTAATATATAGTTGATAATGTTGGGATTATCAAATTTGAGTAGATCTGACAAGGTGCTACAATCTGGCTCGGGTCGACCTACAAAAGAGAATAAGGAGTGTCTGAGATCTTAGAGACACTGGTGTAGTACCGGCTAAAAGCCCTTTGACATTCAAGTTAGTATGTGATCTGTGCTCGAATTGAAGAGTAGGCAAGTGTTAAGGCTATGTGTGTCGTACCTTTCATTTTGTCACCAAGGGCCTATTTATAGCCGTTGAATGAGATAGTCTTCGGATTGCCACAGACTCTAGTAGTACTCATATGCTTATGAAGCTGATAAGCTTAAAAGATAATCTCAAAGACTCAAACTTCTATTGGAAGTCTTGATGAACATTGACCTTAACCTTATTGTCTCAAAAGCTCTTCTAGAATCTCCAGGGCCTTTATCATCTACAAGCTCATACCATGTTTGTACCAGACCCAACTGACCTACACTTTAATGGAGTGTCACTGGTTTGGACTGACCCATACTAGGATGAAAGCCCATTGGCTCAACCCACTTCATTAGCCCCTTCGATTTAAGGTCAGTAAGTATCTGAACTTAGCTTGAATAAACCAAAAGTCCTTCTAAGGCTACAACATTAGTACGGACCCATCACTCAGTGACCCGTATGGCCCACACGCTTCTGCATTCGCATGTGCTTCATATCCCGCCACCGCTGGCATACTATCTATGATGCAATGTGATGTTAGGTCTGCCTAATAGTCCCAAAGTAATTTTGTTAGAGACGCTTGGGCTACCTCGGTCTATAAATAGTGGCTTAAGGTGTAACAGAAATTCATTATCACTAGCCATCTTTGTGGAAGCTCAAGCAACTTCACTTAACGACTCTCTCTTCTACTCATTTATTGAAGTTAGTCGACCTCTCTCTCAGGTACATTCATTACTTTCCTCTTCCCTTTGTTAACAACCACCATTACAAATGGCCTTCGACTTTGATTCCCAAAACGTGAAAGCCCTTTTCCACGAAGGGTTGGAAACCACCTCCTCTAACTCGAGTAAAAGCACTATCGAGAGTATGGAGATTAAGGAATCCATATAACCCTTTAACAAACTCCTCAACACTCCTATCCCCAACTTGGATGGCCTCCTTCTATCCCAATGGATCGCCCAATTAAAAGATAAAACGCACACCTCAACCCCTTTCAAACCCTCAAAACTCCAAACAACGCTTTCTCACCAACATACGACCACTCCCTCTTAACCTACCGAAGGCGCCTTCCCAGCATCTAGCAAGGGGAAAAAATTTTACAAAGCTGAGCGCCGCAATTGCTTAACAAATGACCAAATTAATATCTACATTGCAGGCTGCAAGGCTATTGAGCTGCCATTCACATACAGGGTTTCTACTCGAATGGAGAGAGCTTGCAATTTGTCAAAGAGCGAGCTAGCCATTTACGAATGAGCCTTTGTTGCTAGACTCCACTTCCTTATCCACGCCTTCATGACAGAGGTTTTTAGTTATTTGTAGATATCACCCAGCTAACTACAATCAAACAACTGGGCATAGTTACTATGCTTTTACATTAGAACTAAAGCTTTAGGGGTCATTTCCATAGTGTACCTTTTCTTGATGGCCTTCCAAGTTAATGCCAGCTCGAGGGACACTACTAGCTGGTGCCATCTACTAGGCAAGCGAGGTCGCCTTCTACTAATAGGTTTCTCCAGCACTAACAAGGGCTGGCATGAGAAGTACATATTTGTGAAGAGCCCTGCGCCTTGGACCGTACCTACACACTGGGGGCAATTGCGAAAGGACATCACGAACTCCCCTAGTCTATCACCGAAGTAGATCAAAGACTTGAAGAAACTAAAGGAAGCGGGGCTAAACATTTTTCCCTTTTCCTCTGGAGCCCCCGCAAGATCACAAAGTCCCAGTTATACCTTGAATTCATAGTCTGGCTTGGTGCCAGAGTTTTGAAGGGTTGGATTCTTTCTTTACTAATAAAGTTGTAGGTTGATTAATTATAAATTGACTTTTGTTCACTTGTTCTATGCAGCCATGGCGTGCAAAATGCCACTTGATGTCTACCCTAAGTTGGGTGCCATGGACTAGGTGTTTAAAGCAGCTAGGTTGGGCAAGAAGAAGAAAACACCTCTTCCAGCCCCTAAGCCCCTGGAAACCTCGACCTCTACCCAATTAGAGGCCCCGAAAGGCTTTGTGGTCTGCTACTTTTGTGTGTGCTTATGCATTATATGTATATACTTATTTTGAGGTGTTTTGTACTTCATTTGGTGTACAAGTATAGCATTTAGGTCATACTTGTGCAAATTAGAGATTACATGTTTATAGTTGAGCTTAGAACTTAAATGCTACATTAATGCATGTTTATTGCTTGTTTTAGGTGAGATTTAGGAAGATAATTGGACCTTGATTGAGGGTGCTTAGAGTGTGGAACAAAGCCAAGGGTTTTTTAGACAAAAAGACATGAAGAAAAGTGCATTTGGAAGTGGTTGGGCGAAGAAAAGAGCGATTGAGGCAAAATCGAGCGTAATGGGAGGCAAATTTGGAGCTTGTAACAAAAGAAGGACATGGACAAACTTATGATTGCATCAGGCTCTGCATAGCGACCCTGCTCTATTGGATTCATTGTTGAACTTTGATAGTTCAACCATCTAGGAAATTGCCCAAGGTCTCTCACTTGAGGTTGATTTTGCTGTCTTGTTTACTGTATTAGTTCTACCATTAAATTCCTTATTTCTACTAGCGAATCTTAGGTGGCTAGATATGGGGGATCTCCGTGGGCCCTCCTGAGCTCCCTGTGATAATCCAAGAAAATGGGGACCCATGGCCATCGAGACCGCAATAAGTTGGGGTGTAGGATTTACACTTAATTGTGATGTTTAAGAAGGTAGGGTTGGCACCGGGATCGCTGGTAGCTCCTGAACAAACGGGGTAGGAGTATGCTCAATGTTGCCCTCTGCATTCTTTTGAATTGCTAGGTAGGCATTGGGAATTCAATAGGTGTTTGAGGTGGTAAGTAAAGAATCAGCTTTAGTTCCACACCCCTAAGTATGTTATGGTCTACCCTTTGTGGTCGTACTTGCAGTGTTACACCCTCTACAATAGGAACCGTAGGTTAGGGTGTAGTCATAGAGAACTAAGGCGCATAGCCTCCTGGCCAGGTCAGGAAAGGATTTCACACATGAGGAAACAAAGGGTACCACAAGAAACCAAGAGGTGGTGGCTGAATTAGTTCACTTGTGCAGGCAAAGTGGAGCTATGTTCTCTGCCTTGAGTCTCGATTTGGGGGTAGTACAAAGCAGTTTCCTCTTCTGGCTCGAGATTTTTTGCTCCTAAGTTGTTATGGAAAGACATGGTTATGTGGTTACTCAATGGGAAAAAACATTCACATAGTCGGTGCCAACTGATACGGATTATTAGATTTGAGTAAACCCAACAACGTGCTCCAATCTAGCTCGGTTGACTTGCAAAATAGAAAAAAGAGTGTGTGAGATCTTAAGGACATTGGTATGGTGCTGGATAAAGACCCTCTGATGCTCAAATTAGTATATGATCTGAGTTCAAATTGAAGGATAGGTAAGTGTTTAGGCTATGTGTGTCGTACCCTTCACATTGTTACCGGGGGCCTATTTATAGCGTTGGAATGAGATAGTCTTCAAATTACCATAGGTTCTAGTAGTACTCATCCACTTAGGAAGCTGATAAGTTTGAAAGATAATTTCACAGACTCAGACTTCAATCACAAGTCTTGATGACCAATGGCCGTAGCCTTATCATCTTAGGAGCTCTTCTAGAATCTTTGGGGCCTTGGTTATCCACGAGCTCATACCACCTCTGTACCAGGCCTGATTGACCCACACTAGGATCAAAGCCCATAGGGCCAAAAGAAAGATTAGCCCACGCCGTTGGATCAACCCATATCAATAATAATTATCTTGAATGCGTTAGTCACGAATATTTGTAATTTTTATCCTTAATTAATCTAAAAAGCCAGAGTTTAGCCTACAACGTGCATTGATTTTCTTAAGTTCATATTTCATCTCTCTAACTAATGTGTCAAAACAAAATAGAAATAAACATTGTTCACCAGGCGAACAAATTCATTCTAGTATTCTAATTTGTAGTATGAATCTAAGCATAAACATTGTGAGTAGAATTAAATAATTATGAATTATTTATATGATTTTACTAACATTTTGTAATTATAGTTATTGAATTTTACTTATACTATTACAATGAAGAGTTTTGATCCAAATAGGTCTTTATTTTGTTGTTGGGTGTTTGAAAATTTTTGTTTTCATTAATTATTATGCATATGTTTGACCCAAAAAAATGAACAAATGGGTGAGGCTATTAACGACTTTTTATTTTAAATTTTGTAACATTGTTAGAGGAGTTTAAATGGTAGAGGGTGTGTATGGAATTTTTACTCAACACAAGGGCACGTGGGACTTTTGGCATCATACAAAGGTGTTGTACACTTATGGTAGACCACAAAGGGATTTAGTGCATTTTACTCTTTTCTTTTACAACTATTTCATATGATGCATATAACAAGATGTCTTAAACCTTATAATATATCTCCTCATTTTAATAGTATAAGAATCTTAAAATAAGATCATTTCACGCACACTATTAGGACTTATTTGTTGAATAATTATTTGTTGTAATTAAAAGTTTTTAAATTTTTTTGGTCATAAATATGCGATGTTATTAAATAACAAGTATTCAAACTATGAAAAGACACTGTAACTTAGAGATAACACCCCTCATTTGGGATATATAATTCTCAACTTCGAGTCATCAATAGAGTTAAATACAAAACCTTTGTAGATCCTCTTAAAAAAATGAAGGAAAAGAAGAAGAAAAAAGTATTCAAAGTACATTAGAGCTTGCAAAGTCCTCATCAAGATAAAGGTACAAAGATAAACAAGGATTGTCAATCCAGTCACTTGGAAGTTCATTCCTCCTAACATAAATATTTTTTTTGACTCTTCATAAGTTTGAAACATTAATTAATACGTATTATTGTGTCATAAAAATTTAAAGGATCAAATGTGTTTTTTTGACCCAAAAAAAGAAAAGATAATCTAATGTGCTTCTCCCCATAGAGTGAGTTTTTTATTTTTGATTTTTCTATGATAAGAAAAATTGTTCAAATTGAAAATTCTTCCAATAACAGTATTCTTGGCCAAGTTGTTCGTTATACGGTACGCATGGTTAGAGTAAACACATTATGCTTCTTCTAGAGTTCCATAAATTGCTCCAAACATTTGCCATTTAAAAATCTTTATTAATATATATTATCAAATAAGCAAAAAAAATCACATGAGCAAAAAAAAAAAAAAGATAAGTACTTAAGTTGGGACCAACTTTGATTCTTAACTTTGACACCACACTATTTTCATTATTTCACATTTTTTTGTTGCTTCTTTTAGATAATTATTTTATAATTTGAAATTATACTTTGTTCAAAAATAATTCTCAAATTCAAAAAAATAATTTACCGGCATAATTTTTATGAGAAATAAAAATTCAAATAATACAAAATTGAAAATAAAAATTGAAAAATGGAAAAGTAAATTTTTAATTAATACATAAATGTGAAATAATATAATTTTGTTTGGTTAATATTTCATTAGTCTTTCATCTTTGACTCTTTTAACAATTAAGTCAATTATCTTTAAAAAAATGACAAATGAATCTCTTATTTGTAATTTGTGATATTGTCAGTTTTCAGGTAAAAAAATCATCAAACATTAACAATTTGAACATGTCAAAAAGGCAGCACATATAATTCTTTCCTTTTTAACCTTACCTACTTGACCAATCGCATGTGCACAAATCACTAATCCACATGCGTGTCATGTGTCCAAATTGTTAATTTTTTGACAATTATTTGACCTACTGACTAATAATGTTACAAATTGTAAAAATAATAGACTCAATTCTTGTATTTTAAAAATAAGGAATTTAATTTTCAAAAGGGTCACAAATAAAGGAATATATATATATATATATATATATATATATATATATATATATATAGATATCTAACACTACATTTGAATTTAGGGGAGAAGGTTTAATAAAGGAAAGGAAGGAGAAAAATATAAAGGGAAGGAGAGGAAATGATTAATCTTTGTTTCTGGATTGAAATTTTTAGTAAAGGAAAGAATTATAAAGGATTAAGATGGTGATTGAATGTGGGCATGGGTTGGGAATGGAATTTCATTCTTGGCTCACTTTAAAATCCTATGATTTGTATGAAGTAATGACTCAAGAAATCCCATTCTTGTAGGAATCCCATTCCCATGAACATGGGATAGCCATTCCTAACAAAAGTTCATGGGAATGGTCATTCACATGTTCGTATGAATGATATTTTTTGTCAAATGACAAATAATTTTTCAGAAATTAATGTGTATTGTTTTACAACAAAAATAAGAAAAATAAATTCAAATTTAAAAATAAAAATAAAAATTTTAAAAATAGAAATAAAAATAAAAATAAAAATCTTGACTTTTTATATAAATTATTTCCAATATTATGCTAGTATACTAATTATCAAACATAAATTTAGAATCAATACATCCATTCCTGCCATCATTCCTAAATATATCAAATGGTTTATTCAAAACCTATTCCAGTCATTTCCCAAGTTCATCCAATTCCTTAGCTCATTTTGTTCCTGCCAAATTCATTCCATCGCACCAATCGCCATCTAAAGATTTTTCTTATTTGGACTGAAAAGGAAATAGAAGGGAGGGATAAATTTTATGTGCAAATTGAGATTTATACCAATTCTTATTATAGTAACAAATAGAGAGATAAGGGGGAAATTGGACATTACATAGAAATGAGAATCCCTCTCCTCTTTTTTGTCCTAAATTGGAAGGGAGACATTTTAGGATCATTAGAGGATTTAGTTGATCCCTATGAAAATCTTCCTTCATTTAAACCTTCAAAACAAACAAGGAAAAGGATTACAAAATCCTTCGACAACCATTCTCGTCCCCCCATTTCCCCCCAATCCAAACAAGTTCTAAAGTTGTTTGTGTCGTTCACGTTTCTTTGGTGGTACGAAGGAGATGAAGTGTCCTTGTAGATTAGTTTCATGTCTAATTTCCTTTGCTTTCTTGTTGTTTTTTGAGCCTTTATAGTCTGTAACATACTTTTCAAGGTATCATCTTTTTGTCAATTTTCCTTTCTTTTTGCACCCTTCTTACTTGTGGGAAATACTTCATTTGCTTTTTTTTTTTTGACCCACTTGTTGACATATCTACATTGAAAGATGATGTGTATGACTTGGATTCATTCTATGCTCATTTCTTTGTACTGGCGTTTTCTTGATTTGATTAAGCTTTTCAATTCGGTTGAGCCTCTTAACATTTGACGAAACGTGTTTGCATGTGAAACGTCTACATGGAGTACCTACTAATAGGGAAAGAGGAGTGAAGAGAAGAGAAATATTTAATTTGACTTGCTTATAAATGTCAAGTACAAGCCTATTATAGGCGCAAAATAAGGCTCTTGACATTATAAGTAAAGCATGACTTCTAGGCTTTCTAACCACAATGTAAAGCACATACTTTTAGGCATCCTAGTTAAATAACCATAATGCAAAGAAAACCTTTAATTTTTCTAGTTAAATGCATCATAAAAAGTCTTTAGATACCATGAAGTTACTTCAAGACTTGATCTCAATCTCTGACAGCCTTCAAACTTGACGAGCTTTATAAAAATATATGCAATTTGATCTTAGTCTTCATTCTTTGCAAGTGCTTGAGCGGACGTAAGGTCAATACAAATTTCTATAGCTTTTTCTTGTGGCAAATTAATCTCCTTCAATAGTCTTCTTAGCCAAATAGAATGACAGGCACGAGAAGTTACTACCACATATTTAGATCACAAGTTGAAATTGTAACAATCTATCAGTTTTTGAACTCCATGAAACAACACTTTTACCTATAAAAAGTACAAACCTAACAATACTCTTTTTCATCAATGTTTCTCGCAAAAGTCATTATCGCAAAACCCACAAGCTTGATGATGTGTGCTTGATTGTGTATGTTTGTCTATGCATTGTCATACGTGTTTTGAGGTGTTTTATACTTTATAAAGTATATTAGCATAGCATTTACATTATACTTGCAACTACATTTGGCTTGATTAATCAAGCTCTTAATGGCTTAGTATAGTAGATAAAGTCCTATAGCCTGAAACATAGCTAAAAGGATACCCACTATCACTTCATTGACCTAGGTGCCTAATCTCTTGTTTGAAACAAAGCTAGAAGGTTAGTCCCCAATTAGGCAATTAATCAAACCCTAAGGACTTAGGAACTAGACCCAAAAGCTGTAGCTAGTTAGGGCAAACTTCTAATTGGGCCTGGTTAGGAATAGGGTTGCACCAATAGTTAGAGTTCATAAGGCTATTAAAGTAAGCCCACATGTAGAATATCTGAACCATTATTAGCCTCAAAACAAGTGTACGAATCTAAAACTATTCAAAAAAAGCAATCACCACTAAGTTCCCCCGAAACCTAGTTGATTCCTCTTTTTCATAGCTTGTTTATCTTTCCATTCCTTGAAGTTAGGTTTGCTTTTTGTGTAGTTTAGTTCTTTAGAGGTCCATTCAATCCAAAGAATCCCAAAAATAGTATGCACAGTCTCATGTAGCTAATTGTAGAACACACTTGCACATATGAACCGTACTTAGGTAGCCTCTCGGATATGACAATGTTAGGAATTGTGTCCTAAAGTCAGTTGTCTATTATATTTCTAGAATTGTTCACGTACGAGTTATCTTAATAATATTTGGCCATTACATCATATTGTATCATCTTCTCATGATGTAGTTCCTTCTAACAACTGTATGAGATGGTCTAAATGAGGCTTGGTTCTGGTTGTTCTTGAATTCAGTTCATAACCAAATGATGGAATTGGTACTAGTACATCAATTTCTTTGAGTAGAGGTTATTGTTTGTCTCATAGGTTGGTTATCTTCGTGACCAATGGGTGTTGTGACAATAGTGCAACACATAGGTAGGGTGTGGAAACACGTTTACTGAACATGACTTGCTTATGAGTATCCTATGGTCCTTACTTTCAAAGGATTGCTTATGGTACACATGGTTGTAGTATTCCCTTTAACCTGAGATTGCTATAAAGGCTTACAAATTACTCCTCGTACATTGGTACTGGATTATCCAAATTTCTAATTTGGTGATGAAAGGTTACTAGGTGCAAGCAAGTGTCGTGGAGTCAATGTGTAGATCAAGATGGGATTAACTTGCTCCAGGATTTGGGAAAATAATATTCCACCTATTCTTAATTCATTAAGACTTTAACTATAGCTTTCCACATGATGTGTCACGGGATTATGTTGTGATTAGTCACGACAAGATTGCGACTCAAAATGGAACAAAAGATTAAGGGTTTGATAGTTCACCTTACTCCTACAGTTATTTCCGAATGTTGAGGGTCATAAGGGATCTACCACAATGGATTGGTTCATTGATAGTTGCCTTGCAACCCTTTATCTTATCTGGACGTCAGGAATTGTTGCTAGACAATGTCTCTGATTAGTATAAAGATTGTCCTTGTATTACTAGCTTAAGTTTGAACCTACAGAGTCATGCAAAAGGTCAAGAATTTTATTGATGGACTGACCTATTATTTAATTGAGAATTAAATGTCCCATTATTTAATTACGAATTAAATAAAAAATAATTAATTAATATGTTTGAATATTTACCTAAGAATTAAATATTTAATATTAATTATTAAGAGGTCATGAATTTAATTTCATTTATTTTTTGCTAGCACAGAAAATATGGCACAAATGAAATCTTGAGCTAAATGGGTTAAGAATTAAATAATGATTTAAATCCAAATTGTGTGTTGGACTTGGGAAGTATAAAAGTCGTAAAAGATTTAGGTCTGATTGGGTTGAAGGTATTAATAATGAGACTTGTGAGGGCCTAACTCATCTTACTTTTTGAAAGTAGAGTTATCATACATATTATTCATTCCATTATCAGTTTTTCACAGAGAAAAATACCCTCCTCCTTAAAAGAAAAACCTAGCCTCAATCATTAGGTCTTGGCTGCGTACTAAAAGGAGGAAGATCAAGCTTGTGCAAGGCTTCTCATCAAGAACACGTATTCATGCATCACAAATATCGAGGTATTATTCGTGTTGTTCTTGAAATTTTTAATTCTCAAAAGCCTAATATTGGAAGAATTCTTAGATAAGTTCGATAGAATTCCTTCAAATTGGTAGCAGAATAATTTGTAAGAATAAAAAAAAATTACTTAACTAGGTCTCGAACCCAAGACCTTTAGATTGGTATTTTAACACCTTTACCAGCTCTACTACATGCTTCCTTGTTCAAGCATGTTTCATTATTTTATTTGTAGAGCAAATTATAGTTTAAATGATGGCTATATGAATTGATTAAATTATATATATACATACATATATATATATGCATACATATATATATATACATATATATATATATATATATAGTTTATTTATTGCTCATACAATATTTGATTGTTCATATATATAAATAGTTTGTTTAATTCTTAACCCATTTATTGCTCATCTATTTTTTGCTAACGCAAAAGATGTGGCACAAAAGAAATCTTGGGCTAAATAAGTTAAAAATTAAATGATGATTTAAATCCAAATTGTGTGTTGGACTTGAGAAGTTTAAAGGCCCTAAAAGGTTTAGGTCTAATTGGGTTGAAGGTATTAAGAATGACACTTGTGAAGGCCCAACTCGTCTTACTTTATGAAAGCTTAGTTATTGTACGCATTATTCATTCCATTATCAGTTTTTCACAGAGAAAAATACCCTCTTCCCCAAAAGAAAAACCCTAGCCTCCATCATTAAATCTTGGTTACGTACTAAGAGGAGGAAGATCAAGCTTACGCAAGGCTTCTCATCAAGAGCACGTATTCGTGCATCACAAATATCGAGGTATTACTCGTGTTGTTCTTGAAATTTTTAATTCTCAAAAGCCTAATACTGCAAGAATTCTTAGAAAAGTTTGATAGAATTCCTTCAAATTGGTATCAGAGTAATTTGTAAGAAATAAAAAGAATTTGCCTAACTAGGTCTCGAACCGAAGACCTTTGGATTGGTATTTCAATACCTTTACCAACTCTGCTACATGCTTCCTTATTCAAGCATGTTTCATTATTATATTTGTAGAGCAAATTATCATATAAATGATGGCTATGTGAATTGATTAAATTATATATATACATACAAACATATATATATATATATTTATATATATACAGTTTATATATTGGTCATACGTTATTTGATTGATAAAGTAGATTTTTCCTTTGTAATAAATACTTGATATTTATTTGAAAGTCTCTTGCTAGCAAAATGTGTTTTTAACACCCAATTAATTTTAAATATGTTTTAAATTAATTGGAGAGGCCCAAAAACTCTTTGGCTCCAATTATTTTTAAATTTGTTTAATTTATTGGGCAAGCCTTTAATTTGTCAAAATTTATATTTTAATTATTTGGTAAAATCAATTTAATCAAATTAAATTGATCTAATTATTGTGCGACAAAATCATGAAATTGTTTATTCTCTTTTATTTTAATGAATGACATATTATGAGATGGTTGTTGGTTTGCATATCATGTTTTATTGCATTTTATTTATTAATTATTGTAATTAATTCTTTGGATTTTTTAAATTGGGCCTTCGAGCCCAGCCTTCTCTTAAATTTGGTTGTAAGATCTTTTTGCCAAGTGATGTATCCCCTCCATTAGAAGAAGTTCTTCTTAATTATATTGTAATTAGTAGTTTTAGCACGATTGAAACAAGGAATTGAAGACCACGAAGTTGAAGACCTGGGCCTTTCTAGGTTTTCCAAAATTAAAATGCAATAATTTAATTTGAATGAGAAAGTGGCCCATGATGGCTCTAGTGGACCACACTAGGAAAGCTCATATCCACCTGCATGTGCTTATATATGTTGATATATATGTTGTTTTATATGTCAATTGATTAATTAACTGGATAATTAAAGAGTTTCACTATTTAAACAAGTGTGCTTTTCTTAAATAAATCCCTTGAAATTATTAGGTCCTTGAAGTGGCTTGAACATAGGGATATCCAAATCATTGCCTCTTATTAAGGTAAATAATAATAGGCCTAATACTCTAATAAATGTTGGATGCCCTCGAACCTATATGAAACCCTCGGAGTCCCTCCAGACTAATGAGTAGATAGGTTGACTTTAGTCGGGCTTGCTCTTTGGGCTTGGAGAGAAACCTTGGGAGTTTATATTAATGTTTTGACCTAATAAAGCATTTCAATGGAGAAGCTTAGTCTTGCTGCAGAGATGCTTGGGGCAGAACAAAATACTGAGAGTTGCTTGGAGAAGCAATTGGTTACGAACCTATCAAGTAGTATCGATAGGTGGGTGAACTTAGTTAGGCTTATGTGCATTGTTTTGGGTTTTAGTACCCACTAAAGGGTTTTGGATTCAGAAATCCCTTTGGACTAAAGATAGGAGCTAACAGTCTGAACAAAATAATGAGAGAATCCTTTAGATATTGGACTATATCTTTTGGAATATTAATAATTCGTATATACAATAGCTTTATTCTTTTTATGTCAATTATTTGCAAATTTAATGGCTAACACGTTGTTTTTAGCATCACTATTGGATAGTGAGAAGCTCACTGGGCCTAACTTTGATAGCAGGTATTGATGGCTGTGTATGGTACTTGAACATGAATGAATCTTGTGTGTTTTAATTGATCCAGCACCTGCAAAGTTTGTTACTAATGCACCTGCAGTAGACCCGTTAAAGCTATAAAAAATGGCTTGATGATAGAGACACGTTTTCCTACATCGTGAGGGCTGCAATGAATGATGAGTTCTGTCGCAAGTTTGAGGATTCACAGCTTGAGGCAATCATTCAAGCATTGAATGAGTCATTTGGCACATCTGATGGTGCTGAGACATAGAACCTCATGTACTATCTTTAGCGCAAAGATAAAGGAAGGGATACCAATTACTGATCATGTACTATACATGGTAGAGAACATCGAAAAGTTGGCTTTGCTATGCTTTCCACTCCATGAACAGCTTGGCAAGGATGTTATCCTTAACTCACTACCTCCATCTTTTCTCCCCTTCTTGAACCAATTCAAGATGAACAAGCCTGTTGTTAACTACCATGGGCTACTAGGGCTGTTACAAACCTTTGAGAAAGATAACTAGTTCCTCAGGAGGCTTGTTATGTGGAAATGCTCTTTAATGGAACTTTAGCTTTAGCTGGCCATGACCAAGAAACCACCGGTTTTGCTTGGTGGACTAGGAATGCCCGACTTATCAATTTATCCGGTAAACTACTAGGGGCTCATGCAGCCCTTGTTGGATTAATTGCGGAGCAGATAACTGCTGAAAGCATCTAAGTCGTAAGCCCACCTCAAGATGAGTGCTCTCCTATTCTGACTTCCCCAGAGCCTCTGGTAACACAGCCCAGACAGCGACGTGTTCTCTGCCCCGGCAGGGATGGAATCCACATTTTCTTTTTCATTCAATAGAAAAGGAAAAGAAAGTTTTTAGCATTGTGGATTTTTTTTGAGATTTTATACAATAAATCAAAATACATTTCCTTTAGCTCCCGAAAAAGACATCATATGAACTAGATTAAAAGGTCAATCATCCTAAAATTAGGATTCATTTCTTGTCACAAATATTCACTTGTAGCATACCATATTTCAATGGATTGATGTAATTTTTCTACCACGTGTACATTCCCATAGTGATGATGTTTTTCCAATGGTTCTTACTCAGGGAATTTGGCTTAACTTAGGATTTTTTTATTGAATCATCGTGGTTCTAGAATGAATCTAAAGTTTTAATTGATTCATAGGGTCTTAATAAGAGAATTCCTATCAATAATAAAGAAAACAAATATGATAATAAAAGCCACATTACACACAAAAACAAAGAAATATTTGTCTTTTGGTCAAAATAGAAATAGAAATTTGAATTTAATTTGTTTGTAATTTCTAGAACTTGTTCACAATTTTTTGTTGTAAAGTTTTTTTTTTATATTAATAAAAGGGGTGGATGTAGCTAAGTTCCCTGAAGGTACAGAAAAACAAAAATCCAAAAGCTCTTCTTTATGGCGATAATACCAAAATGTCAAGTTGGCTCAGTCGTCTTTATTTGTTGATCTTTACGGTCACATTAATTGGTTGACCAATAGTATCTCGACCTTTAACTACCAGAGTTATAAATATTAGGCATCTTGCCCGGCGGAAAGGTGACATCTAGTACCGAACCGATGATTTGGACCATACACCCTAGTTTTTTTTTTTCAAGTATGGAAGATCGCATAGAGTCGACGAATGAGGTGGGTTGATTAACAATTCAAAGATAGATGAAAAAATGTCAAAAAACAAAGTATTCACTCCCCTTTTCTATCTTGTATCTATAGTATTTTTACCCTAGTCGGTTTCACTCTCATTTCATAGAAGTCTAGAATCCTGGGCTTCTAGTTGATGGAATAATGGGTAATCCGAAAATGTAGTGGGAGGTGCTTCATCCTTAAAATGCAAGGGTTTTCTTAAGAAAGGCAAGAAGAAAAATGCTAATGCGTCGAAAGCCTGAGGTAGGGTTAAGAAGCCCATACAATAGCAAGCTCAAGGCTGCAAGTAGAAGGTTGACAAGAGCCAGGCAGATTGTGTCTTTTGCAAGCTGCTTGGACACTGGAAGAGGAATTTTCCTCAGTATCTAGCATCCTTAGATCCAAATAGGCCTAGAAGAAATCAAAAGATTGCTTAGCATAGTATGTATATAATTATTCCTTGCAACTTCCGTGTCATAGTCTTTACTAGCTATGTATTAGATATAGGCAGTCCTTATCATATTTGTAATTCATTACAGAGGTTGTAGGTCAGTAAGAAGTTCAAAGATGGAAAATGATACCTGCGTGTTGGCAACAGGTATCATGTTCCTGTACTGGCATTGAGGTGTCTATCTCTAGCTATCAATTCTATGAACTTAAGTCTTTCTTGATGTTTTCTTTTGTCTAGATTTTGTTTTGAAATTATTTTAGTTGGGCTTTTAGCCTAAGATTGATATTCCTTTGAAATTTCCTATAATGGTATTGACATTATTTTATATAATGTTAGTGTTGTTCACAAACGATTAGAACATGGCATTTATATCTTGACACAGCCTGTGCATATATTGCAAGTTAGTGATAAACATCCTAAAATAGAAACTACTTTTGATGCATATCTTTGGCATTGTAGACTTGGTCATATTACTAAGGATAGGATTAACAAGTTAGTCAAGGAAGGGTTTCTTGACATTGGTGATCCCGAATCACTACCAACTTATGAGTCTTGCCTACTTGAGAAAATAAACAAACCCCTTTTTTTTGGAAAAGGTGATTGAGCTACATAACTCTTGGGCCTTATATATGCTGATATCAGTAGGCCCATGAGCACGAGTGTTAGACCCCATGAGCTAAAAAACTCTTGGGCCTTATACATAATTATATCTAAAAGGAGAAATTGAACACTGTTAAACATGCTTCGATCCATGATGGAACTTATGGATCTACCTATATCCTTTTGGGGATATACTCTTGAGACAGCTGTTCATGTGCTAAATAGAGTGCCTAGCAAGTCAGTGGATAGGACACCATATGAGATGTGGCATGATCATAAACTAGTACTTTTTTACCTTAAGGTTTGGGGATGTTTGGCATATGTCAAATGTTTTCAGACTGACAACCTAGAACCAAAATCTGATAAATGTAGATTTGTAGGATATACTATAGAGTCTAAAGGACACTGCATTTACCATATTGGAGAACAAAAGGTGTTTGTTGCTATTAGAGTAGTCTTTTTAGAGAAAATGCTTCTCGAACAAGAGAGTACTACCTCTACTTTTGAGCTTGATAAAGTATAGACACTTGTAGCTGAACATACAAGATAGGATAAGGTTATAAACTAAATCCTTATATCATTGTAGAGACATTACTTAGGAGACCTGGTAGAATACCATGTCAACCAACTAGATATGGGTTCCTAGTTTGAGATAGTGATCCTATCGAATTAGATGAGAATGATGAGGATTTAATCACCTATGTGGATGCCATGCAAAGGCATGACTATGAGAAATAGCTTAAGGCCATGAAATTTCAAATGAAATCCATGAAAGTCAACAATGTGTGGGCATTGGTTGATCCACCTGAAGGGGTTAGACCTATAAGGTGCATGTGGGTTTTTAAGTGAAAGTAAAAAGCAGATGGGAAAGTGGAGAATTAAAAAGCCTGTTTGGCTGCTAAAGGATATCGATAATGTCATGGAATTGACTATGACAAAATGTTTTCCCTTGTAGCAATGCTTAAGTCAGTTTGTATCATGCTTACCATAGTTGTGTAGTTAGATTATGAAATCTGGAAAATGAATGCCAAACAACTTTCCTCAATAGTGAGTTAGAAGAAGAAGTATATGTGACACAACATGAAGGGTTCGCTTCTACCGATGAGTCTAAAGTGTGCAAGCTTCAAAAGTCCATTTATGGACTCAAGCAAGCTTCTTGGGCTAAACAAACATTTTGACAAGGTTGTTAAAACATATGGCTTTGCGAGAAACGAAGAAGAGCCTTGTATTTATACATGGGCTAACGGAGATGTGGTCAAATTCTTAGTATTTTATATGGATAATATTCTCCTTATAGGGAATGATATCCCTGCATCATAGAGTGTGATGTTATGGCTTTCATCCCAGTTCTCCATGAAAGATCTAGGAGAAGCTTCCCATATCCTTGGGATCAAGATCTATAGAGATAGGTCTAAGTTGTTGTTTGGATTGTCCTTGTCCACATACATAAACGCCATGTTGAAAAGGTTCAATCACTCAACTGCTTAGGAAAGAAAGCATATGTGTAACGACCCTTATGCTTTGGAAATAAGATCTATTAAGTACGTTATGACTTGATTACTTCCTTTGAGAAGATAATCAGGTATACTATTCTTAATTCTCACCCCTTAATATCGCCTTCATTCTTGAATTGGGTCAAGACATGCAATCAATTATTGACTATAATGGACCGTTTAAGATGCTAAGGATCTTTAAGTAAGATAACCAATTTCTAGAAAGACATTATTTCAATGAGAGGTGAATCATCCACTAAATTACTAAATGAGGTTTAGAACCCCATTAAGTAGTAGCAATTGGTTTGTGTACAATACGTCTCTAAATATCCAAACACTAGAAGAGGAAAGTTTTTAAAATCTAGTGTAGTTGTATCCTGAGAGAATAAAAGTAGCAATTGGTTGCTACATGAGGTGTGTGTATGATAACACCTTGCAACTTTAGTAGACTTTACTGGGTTGGTAGAAGATACAAACAGTCTCTATAACTCATTGTTGTGGAACACTTTGTTTAGTGAAAATAATCATGATATTAATGTTATTGAGGATAAGGTTTTTATCATGCATTGTAAATTGAAACAAGTTCATCCTTCAAACATAGCATATGTTGATTTGGATGTTAAGATTCTACAATTTGATCGTAGAAGCAGATGCACTCAAAGTAAGTTTCTCATTTTCCTAGAAAAGAATCAAATTCTTGTATAATGGAATCCTTTGTGCAAGTATTTTGGGTCAATACCAATTTTGATAAAGTATTAAGATGTATGCCTTCAAATGAAGTGTGCCTTATTTCGGTTAGTAAGTTAATGATTGTGTGATTGTTTATATTATAGAAATATGGATGAAAATTTTCACACTATAAAATGAAAAACTATATCTATTATCTATAGTTAAAATGAAAAACTATATCTATTATCTATAGTTAAAATGAAAAACTATATCTATTATCTATAGTCTTCATAAATGTTTTTGGAAAGGTGTCCTATGTGCTTGGGATCATAATCTATGTGGATAAATTAGGGAGTGTATTGGGATTGTCCTAGTATATATGTATTGACTTTGTGATGAAAAGGGTTCAGCATATTGAATTCTAAGAAAGTTCTTGGAAATTCATTATTCAAGAAAATTTGATTGACAAATTTCTCTAGAAAGGATACTTGCTTGAACAATAGGATTTACTAAGTACATTTTATCATGTACAAGGCCTAATGAGGTGCTCTCTCTCAATATTACTTACATGTGCCATCCGATCTTAAGAAGCATTGGTAGTTGGTTGGACCATCCTTTAGCATTTGGCAAGCGAAAGTACCAATGGCATACTTATGGAGAGTTTGACTTGAAATTGATTAGTAAGATTGATTCTAGCTTCTTGTCAGGCAAAGATGATAGCCACAATATTTGAGATTATGTTTGCTAAAACAATTCTAAGCTTATGTTGAGATGTTATCACCTTTTTGATTAGAGGTAATGATCTTTTGCAAAAATGGTATAAACAAAGAATTTCTTGCCAACCCCTTGCTAAATCCTCAGGATCACGAAAAGATGGGCATAAGATAAAGGTTTGACTGATTTAGTCAAGTGGGAGATTGTTGAGAATGATGTCTTAAAGTCAGTCATCTATTGTAGACTTCATATTGATTGTACATGAATTGCCTTAGTTTTGGCCTTACGTCATATCATTCATCTTTTCCTTAGTTATTAGATCATCATGTAGTTCTTAGGATGACCTAATTGGGCTATACGAATGAGGGATAGCTCGGTCGTCTTTAAACTTGTTTCATAACCAAATGATAGAATTGATACTATGGTATTGATTTTGTCAAGCATAGGTTATAGTATGTTATATGAGTTGGTTGTCCTCATGAGTAAGGGGTGTAGAGGCACCAATGTAACCCATGGTGAGGTGTGCAGACATGCTCACTGAACATGACTCTATTACGAGCATCTGATCGTACGTACCCTATTATCAAAAGGTAGCTTGTGGAGCACATGGATGTTGTATTCCCTCAGACTTGACACTACTATAGAGACTTGTAGATTACTCCCCATGCCTTGGTATCAAACTACCCATATTTCTAATCTGGTGATGAAATACTACTAGCTATGAGCAAGTGCCGCAAAGTCAATACGTAGGTTAAGATGGTGTTTAGGTCAAGATAGGATTGACTGCTTTAGGTATTAGGAGAATGATATTCTACTTAGTCCTAATTCATTAAGACTTTGGCCAACGCTTTCCACGTGATATGTCACGGGGTTACGTCGTGATAAGTAATTACGAGATGAGGACTTGACATTGAATAGCTAGTTAAAGGTTTGACAGTTTACCATGGCCCTATGGTTATTTTAGAATATCAAGGTTCATAAGGAATCCACCATTTGTGTCCAGGTTCGTTGAATATTTCCTTTCAACTATTCGGCTTATCCAAACATCGGGAACTGTTGCCAGATTGTATCATTGATTAGTAAGAGGATAGTACTTTTATTACCAGTTTAAGTTTGAACCTACGGAGTCATACATATGGTTGAGAATTAACATACACACCCACCTAGATCTAAGCTATTTTTGAAGGATTACAATGACTTTTGGTGAGGATTTGCTCAAGTTTGTACAAGAACTAGCAAGAATAGAAGGGGAGTTCTTTCAACCCTTTTTCATTCTCTTTCATTTGATGCTTAAGTTAATAGATTAGGGTGACTAAACTTGTGCAATGGATTGAGTTTCTACTCTTTTTCATAGGATTCCATTGGCTTATATATATACACATACTTTGATCTTCAAGTAAATGGCCTTTTATCAATTAATGTCTATATGTTTGATTTAATGTCTAGATGAGTAGTATGTGTATAAATTGGAATGTGTTTGCTATGAAACACCTTTAATCCATTTCATATGCATGTTTATGTGTTTATTCATGGATAATATGAAGTGGGCTTGCTATATTCTTGTCTATGTGAAGTATAAGCATTTTTTGTCGTGAAAACTTACTCCAACTTTGCTACATGTTGGTACCCGCTTGCTTTTAAAGGTGTAAATCAAACTTGTTGATGTTTTGATAGTGAATTGGTCGACATATTTACAACACCTCTCCGTAGAATATGTAGATTGCACTTGTATTGCTTTAACTTGCCTTTTTATCCCTATATCGATGGTGCTAAGCTAAGAGTAGTCTAGATCAAATCTCATTTAGCTTTAAATCCAACTAATAAGAGTCCAAATAGCTTTAGTCGACCTTAGTAACCTTTGGTATTAGCTTTAAATCTAGCTAATTGTTTAGGAGCTTTGGTAGGATCGTTCTAGGACACCCAGGTAGCTTAGCTTTAAATCTAGCTAATGGTGTAAGAGCTTGGCTAGGATTGTTTGAGAACACCTAGGTAGATTTCTAGTCCCTCCTATGGCCTTAGGTACACAAAGACCACGCCACAACTCTATGTGCACATGCTTAGGGACGGACCCGTACCGAGTCCTAGGGATTATTAGGATATTAGCTAGTGACCTAGTAATAAAGCATCACTTAGATACGCCAATTCCTAAATTGCATAGCATAGAGGTAGAAAGTCACCCATTCATAAGTGTAGGTTACCCTTTCACCTTTCCTTTTGTTTTAATTCCCTTAGGTTAGCTTAGTTCCCACTTTTCCTTTCTCGCACTCATAATGTTGTCTCTTTCAATTTTCCCTTAGCTACAAATAATCCAAAAGTGCCAAAAAAATTTGCTAAGCTTAGGTTCCTTTTCAGGCTTTTTCTAGAACACACTAGCAAAGGATTCTTCCATATTTTACACATCTTAGTGGTTAAAAACTTGCATTAGTACTCACTATATTACACAGTTTGTACGCTTGCGACACCTTTTAGGGCTTGCGCCTTCAAGGCACATCAATCTCTTAGCATTGTAGATAGGGAGGCATAGTGGTTTGTGTTCCTTGCTTGTGTGTTTTACTAGTTGCTGTTTTGTTCGTTTTGCTTTATTTTGTTAGTTTGCTTTAATAGTAGCTTATTTAGCTTTGTGTCTAGTTTCTTTGACCTCTTTTGTTTACTTTCCGTGTTTAGCATAGCTCGTTTGTTTAGATTTCTCATTTTGCTTTTTCTTTTTACTTTTATTAGACCCTATAGATTTGTGGATCTGATGCTGTAGTTTTAGGTTATTGTTGAAGTGACCGGAGTTAGGATAGTGTTGCATACTTAGTGGAAGGTCTGTTAGGAATCCTTTAATTCTATTTAATCTGGAGCCCCATAGGATTACACAACACCTTGGGAATTTAGGAGATATTCTTAAGGAGATGGCTGATGCAAATAATCCTCTTATCCCTCCCATTTTCCCTATGAATCCTATTCCACCACATGATCACCATAGGCATCAAGCCCAAGATCATCTTAGACGAGAGCCCCTTAGACTGAACCTACCCATAGACGATAAGCCAACACTTAAGGAATTCTTCCTCCTCAATGCCTTCAAGCCTAATTTGGCTATTAAATTTCAAGGCTGGGGTAGGCAAATTTCGAAATCAAGCCTAATATGTTGGCTATGTTCCCTTTCTTCTATAGGAGGAGTAATGAAAGTCCTTTGGACTGCATTACTGATTTTGTAGAAATGAGTTCTACCCTTTATGTCCCCAATGTGTATCAAGAGGTCATTCATCTTAGGTTATTTCCGTTCACCTTTAAGGATAACACAAGGTCTTGGTTTCATTCTTTACCTAATGGTTGTATCATATCATGGGCCGAGCTTCAATCTAGGTTCTACCAAAAATTCTTTCCCATGGCTAAGATGGCCGACCTTAAGGCTTTCATTATGATGTTCTGCCTGGATGATCTAGAGTCCTTTCATGAGGCTTGGGACAGGTTTAATGACCTTCTTAGACAATGTCCTCACCATAGATATGACAAGCATGACTTACTCCATTATTTCTTTCAAGGATTGAATGAACAAAATAGGATAATGGTAAACGCCGCCTCCGATAGTGGATTCTATAATTTGAAAGCAAGTGGGGCACTACAAAAAATGGATTTGTTGGCCAAGAACTCTTTCTAAAATTTGACTATGGATAGGTTTAGTGAGGGAGTGAATAGAAGAGGTGTTCGTAAGGTTGAAGTTTCTTTAGATTTACCCATTAAGGTTGTATCCTTAACAAACAAGCTAAATCAATTCCTTACTTTGTCCCTTTCCTCTCCGAGTCATAAAACAAGTTCTATTGGCTTTTCCTCTTCCCCTACAGTAGTTAAGGTGTGTGCATTGTGTTCTGAGTCATCTCACGAGACCATAGCTTGCCCTTTAACACCCCAGTTTCCCGAGGTTATGTAGAAACTAGTTTATGCTACACAGGAATATTCTCGTGAGTACAATCCGTACTTGAATACATACAATCTAGGTTAGAGGGATAACCAGAATTTCACTTGGAGACAAGGTTAGCACGAGTCTTATTCCCCAGTCGCACTCTAGCAGTGACCTCATCCTGCTAACCCTTCAGGATTTTACAATATTAATCAACCTAGGCTTCCAAGTACTTCCCAGCCATAGGCACTCCTTTCTCCGTCTAGTAACTAGTCTTTTAGCAATGATATGATGAAGTTGATATAGTTTATTTAGAATCTGCAACAAGCATTAGCTAGTCAATAGTAGGAGTTAACAGATAATAGGCAAAAGATGGCTAGGTTTAAGTCGCAGTTAAGGTAGCTTGTCATGTAGTTAGGCACTATAAACCCGGGAAAGTTGCCTTCCCAATCAAAGATGAACCCTAGAGTCCAGTCCTGTTTCTCTACTGACACCACTTATCCCCCTCAGGCCTAGGCTAAGGACGTCATTACTCTAAGGAGCGGTAGGATAGTGGATAATAGACTAGGAGTTGACTATGCAGTGCTTGCACCTAGTCGTCTTTCTGAGTCTAAAGAGCATGATTGTAGACCTATAGAGAGAAGTCATGGTAAAAGATTTGAGCCTATTAGAGACCATGGAGAGAGTAATACTTCCCAGCCACATTAGGTGGGAAAGGAGCCCATTGATGATTCCCATGTGTCTAGAGGTGTTACACCTAGAGTTCCCTTCCCTTCTGCATTAGAGAGGCCCATATCTAGTGAGAATTCTAGGTTTTTCAAGATGTTAGAGCATCTTAAGGGCCTTAAGATCAATCTTCCCTTGGTAGATGCAATCCCTTCCATTCCCTCCTATTGTAAGTTTGTCAAAGACCTTTGTACGAGGAAGCGCAGATCATCAAACATTCCTAAGAATGTAAGGCTTATGGAGAATGTGAGTAGTATTTGTACTTCAAGCCTTCCGCCCAAGATAAATGACTCGAAAGCTTTCACCTTTCCTTGTAGGATTAGGGAGACCTAAATTAATTACACTTTTCCAGATTTTGGATCTAGTGTAAATTTCATTTCCTATTCTGTTTATCAGCAGCTAGGTCTAGTTAAGTTGTCCCATACACTTGTTACTTTTTAGCTAGCTAATAGGTTCGAATCCTAGGGGTGTGGTAGAGGATGTTACGGTCTAGGTAAGTGAGTTCGTGTATCCTGTTAACTTTATAGTATTAGATGTGGATTCGGGTCATGATTCTAGATATTCTACACACGTTCTCTTTGGTTGCCCCTTCCTTGCTACCACAGATGCGATTATCCATTGTAGGTCGGGGTTACTAGAGATAAAATTTGGGAACTTGATGTTCACTATGAAAGTTGTTGAGGTGGTGAATAAGGCTAGTTTAGGAGGAGAAGAAGATGGAGAAGAGCGCTTTAGAGTTGATGTCATTGATTCTTATGTTGAGGACTTTCTAGAAAGGACTATGACCAATAGAAGGATTTGAGAAAATTTGAGGATTTGTTATCTAGCATTGATTTGGAAACCTTAGAGCAGAAATGTATAGCTTCTACCTCCTAAGTTAAGGATTCCATGATTGATAAGTTGCTTGAGGTTATTCTTCCAATCTTGATTCTAGTGTTGTCCATGGTGATGATGTTGAGGTTGAGTCACCCTTGGTTGAGCCTAGTCCGTCTTTAAAGCTCAAACCCCTTCCTGACCATTTGAAGTATGCTTTCTTAGGCCGTAGTAAGACCCTTCCGATTATTATCGCTTCTAATCTTTCTAGTGAGCATGAGGAGTGTCTGTTAGAGGTTCTTAGGAAACATAGGAATGCCATAGGGTGGAAAATTGATAATTTGAAAATCCTAGACCCTTCGGTTTGTAGCATTGTATTCATCTTAAGGATGGAGTCATTCTTTCTGCAGAGATGCAAAGGAGGCTAAGCCAATGTATGAGCGAAGTAGTTAAGAAAGAGATTATTTAGCTTATGTGTTGGTTTTGTGTGTGATTTTGCATTGCATTTCTATTGCTATTTGAGGTGTTTTGTGCTTTATAAGGTGTATTAGTATAGCATTTATATCATACTTGAGCATATTAAGCTTTAGGTGTCTATACTTGAGCTTAAAGCATAAATGCTACACTAAAGTACACTTATCTTGTGTTTTAGGTGAGTTTGAGGAATGTCTTAAGCCAAACAAAGATGGAGATGGCATGGGCGAGAATTGAAGAAGATTTTAAGGATGCAAAGTGGAAGAAAAGCAAGATTAGAGGCTTCCGAAAAAAGACCAAAGCAATCAGAAGCAAAACATAACTAAAATGAACCCAAAAGAGAGCAAATAGGCACTACCAGAGCACTGGCTTCAGAGTACCAGTGCACCGGCTCACTATTCTGTCAAAAATAGAGAGCAAGCTTCTACTACCAAAATAGAGGCCCCTTGGTACTGGTGCTCTAGTTAAGTGTTCCAGCAGTCGTAGAGATTGGCTATATAAGCCCGTTTTTGGCCATTTTTTATAACAAGAAGTCATATTCTTTCACACCTATCTCCCAAAACCCTAATCCTCACATCTCCCACTTGTCACACACTCTTCCATACATAACATCACTTTTGAATCAAGTATTTAAGCGGATCAAACACAAGGATTTAGGCATAGCTCATGCATTGTAAAGCATGGATTTGAATAGAAAGGTATCTCTCTTTTGTCCCAAATCTAAATATGTAAGATTAGAGCTATGTAGGGTGATTATTCTTGTATTTATGGATTGATTACTACTTTTTATTAATGGGAACTTGATGAATTTATGTATATATGCTTTATGCTTAGGGTTTCAAAGGCTATTTTACATACATGTCTATGTGTTTGTTAAAATGCCTCAAAGAAGTCGCATATATACATTGAAGTCTATTGAGTTATTAACCATCTCTAAATCATTGTGCTAGCATGTCTATGTGTTTGTGTGATGATTACATGAAGTGGGTATGCTTATATACATGTCTATGTGTGTGTTTGCGTACTTAATAGCATAAATAGCTTATATTGCTTACATGTTAGGTACGATTACTTAAATTGGTGTAATCTAAGCATGTCTATGTGTTTAGTAGTAGAATATACTAGTGTATTCTTAAATGCCATGACCTAGATGTGTCTGCTATGCCCTTTAATTTTAATATCAGCTATTGTGATGCGATCGATGGTGCACAACTAGTAATTAGCCTAGGTCGAGTCCCCTTTGGCTTTAAATCCAGCCAATAAGAGTCCGAAAAGATTTAGTTGACCTTAGTTCACTTAGGAAGGCTAGTTGGTCTACCCTAACACCCTAGGTTCATAAGGACCATGCCGTAGCTCTAAGTGGGGTGAAGCTTAAGGACGGATTCGCACCGAGTCTTAGGGTTAGATTAGGGAACTAATAAGTGGACTAAGTACTAGGGTTAGATCGATGTACACTCACCTAGAACCTTATTTGCTAGCCCTAATTCCTAAGTCATAAAGACCACGCCATACTACTAGGCATCGACTTCTAGGGAGGGACCCGTACTGAGGCATAAGGTGCCAATTAAGAGGCTAATTACAGGTTTAGATTAGAGCACTTAGGACAATCCATCGAGTAACCTTAGAAAGACGTAGTAATCACCCATAGGCAAGACATAATCACCCTAGTCCCCTATTTCCAATGCCCGACTCCCTTAGATTGCTTGATTCCCCTGTCACACATACATACACTCCTTTCATTTTCTTGTTTTAGCTTAGATTTTCCTTTCCTGAGGTCCCCTCAAACTAAAAACCCAAAAATATTATGGATAGTAACCCAACACGTAGCTTCTTAGGACGCAAATACCTTAGGACACCTTGCATGTTAGGCCTCCCCGTGGATTCGACCCCGCACTCGCACACACGCGACCCATGCGTTTGCGGGCTGTTTAGGCTTATACCGCGAGATAACGGATCAAGTTCTTGGTGCCATTTCCGAGGAGGCAACGGTTGTTTGGTTTCTTAGATTTTGTGTGTCTTAGCTTGTTAAGTGTTTTTATTTGTTTGATTAATAAAACAAAATTCAAAAAATTTTCTTTTGTTGAGCATTGTGAAGAGGTTTAGTTGTGTCAATTAATCATGAATGATCCTAATGCATCATGGTGGTCACTTATATTCGCTTCCCTACCATCCGAACATGTCCCATTGCATGTCACATTTGTGGAAGTTTTATGCATCCAACTATTTTCTATCCCAATGAAAATTCCCCATCTAAGGCTAGTGCTAACTATGATCCCCATAGTCATGCATCATCTCATGTATCTTCATTTAGAAATTATGACTATAGGGATACACATTCTTGTTATTGCAATATATGTGGAAGCCATGCTCACGATTCCAATGTTTGTCCCACCTTCCACTCTTATCCCCGATTGCACGTAACACCCAATGCCCCTAGGAATCATACGCCTATGCATGCATATTCATCTTATTATCATGATTCTAGGGAGCAACATCATGCATTTTCATATTGGGGTCAAGACGACTCTTTATTCGGTACATCTCCTTGTATTGAGAGTTCATCTTTCCCTTCATCTTTTCCCACCCACCCGTCCTCCTAGTTATACAATGGTTATGGTTATGGTGACCCTAATCAGGATATTTACCATTTTCACTCAGTTGAACCGTCTTCCGTTATGTCTTCACTCTCGGAGCAATTAGATCAAATGCTTGAGCAATCCCAATCTCTCCTCCAATCTAATCAAGAAGAACTAGAGAGTTTGAAGCCAGACACTAAATCTCTAGGTGAGCACTTGAAGAGAATGGATAAGAGTGTGCAACTCATTAGCGAGAATTTTGATATACCTTTAGAGCGAGTTGACGGGATAGAGATGAGACCTAACGATGATGTGACTAGGGGTGAAAGAGATGATATATTGGAGAGACAATTAGAAAGAGAGGTTGATGGAGAGATAACATCATGTAGTTAGGATGAGATGAGCTTAATGTCAATCTGGTTCTTGACAATTCCTATAGGTATGTTTTAGAGAAAATAGTACCCTATCTTCCTAAGCTTTCAATGGCTTCTATTGAGTCATGTGAGCCTTTTCTTTCTCCTCATCCTACACATTCCACACACTTGGAGGTTGAGTCTTATGATTATAGCACTCATTTGCATTTCGAGTCTACATTTAGGGAGTCTAGGGTAGACACCTCCTTTGAGCATTCACGCATTCATTACCCAAAATCCTTTGAGCCTCCATTGTCCCCTCTATGTGTGTCTACCCTATATGAAAAGCATGATGGTGAGATGACACCCACTAGTGATGAATGTATTATTGAATTTAAAGAGACTTTAGCTAGTGAAGGTTTAAAGTCATCCATTGGAGAAAACAAGACATCAATTTTGAAGGTTTTAGATGATAAGTCTCTTGGAGTTAAGAATCATGATATTGAAGAGAATAGCAACTCTAAGAAGACACATAAAAAAGAAATTGGGGTGCTTGGAAGAATGATCTATGGGTCTCTTTGGTTGTTTGATGATTCATTGATGGAATTAGAAACATAAGGATAGAATCAACCCCTTACGAGGAGTTAGAGCGACCTAGGCTTAAACATGTTATATCTTGTGGAAAGAAAAAGTGTTGTACTTCATCATCCCTTACCCTTGCCCTTCCTTCTCTGAGAGTCATTCCAACCCCCTTTTTCTATTTCGTTGAGTCTCTCTCTTTGGAGCTCACGTTTGTGCCTTCATGCATAGAAGTTAAAAAGCAAGTTTCCTATGTTGCATGCATTAGACCTATCTTTGACCCATGGGTAGGGTGTGTTCCTAGCCCTTAATTATGAAAAGAAGGCCATGGGGTGGTTAATTAGAGAGTAAGCTAGGTATGATCTTTCACATTTATGCATGACACCTTCCACACTTGCGCACATTCTTATTTGATGTTTCGGGTTGGTATCTTGAAAAGGGGTGTGTTGTGCATTCATTACCCCATTATATAGTGCATGACCCTTTTCCTTCTACTGCTTGTGCTTGGTTGAATATCCGAAAATTTGTGCCTTTCAATTTTAATCATGTATTACTCTAACACTAGCGCCCGACTAGAGGCGTTAAATCTAGCACTACTAGGAGGCACCCTAGACATGTGTATACTTTTCTTATTTTTCTTGTCTTTTACTTGTTTTCATTTTTCTTGTTTTTACTTATTATACTTGCTTTCTTGTTTACTTTCCTTGATTTCCATTTTTCTTATTGTTTGTTTTCTTTTTCACCTTCCCAAGTGTTGATCCTCAACTCTATTATTTTCCCTTTTCTATACACCTTGTTTATTCATTTGATGATGCAAATGCGAGCTCGCATGGCAATGCTACTAATTGTGTGCTACTAATTGTGTGCTATGAGTGTTTACAATTTTTGAAAAACAAGGTTAGTAGATAAATGATAAATCATTGGCATCGAAGAGCTTCAAAAGAACACAAGGTTGTATCTATCCTTTCTCTACTTGTCCCCTTTTATCTATCCCATCCCCACCACCCTTACTTGCAGTGTGTTGCCTATTTGCTTGTTAAGTAGTATTGTCCTGTTTGCTTAAGGACAAGCAAAGTTTAGGTTTGGGGGTATGGGAGTTTAGTTTTCTCGTTGTATGCTTTATGTAGGGTAGATGTGCATTATGTGCTTAACATGGTGAAAATTTTTCGATTTTGATGCATGTAGAGTCGTTTGTCTCTTGGTTGATTGGAGTGTTGGCTTTTGTAATTGATTTAATTGATTGATGAATATGAGTTGCATTGTGAGAAATGAATGGAGTGGAGGGATAACTGGATCATAGAGGGGATACTCTTGAAAGTTGTGGGAGTGAGGACCTTTAATAATGACCCTTGTAGCCACCCCATAGCTTGGTAGGAAAGAGTGTTGAAAAAGGTTGTTGATATGAGTGTCTCTTCCTTGATTGGTTCTTTTTGATATGACAAAGCCTTTCTTCTTCTTTTCTTTTCTTTTTGTGTGAATACAATACAAAGCATGAAAAATCCAAAAAAAAAAAAGAAAATTGAAAAAAAAGCAAAAAGGTGCAAAAATATTCAAAAAAATTTGAAAAAGAGAAAAAGCCAAAGGCAACAAAATTTTTTGTGAATAAGTGCATAAGTGACACAATGTCAACTTAGCACAAGCTATCCTTTACGTAGATATGTGAATAAAGCTCGTCATGAGCCATTATGTTTGTACATTCTCTCTCTTTTTAACTTTGAGGTTTTGTGTATGTTGGGGAGGCCATGTTAGTTGAAGGGGCATGAAATCTCAACATCCTAAGTGTGTCCGTTAGAATCCTAGGCTTGTGGTGGAGTGGCTACTCGGGAACTTCCTACGAGGTTCGTGTTAGGATTAGTATGCCCTAAAGCTCACTGGTATATAACATTTTGGATGTTAAACAATGTATAATAATTTTCTATTAAATGGCAATATGAGTTTCTTACATATCATCTCTGTTATGTTTTATTAATGCATGTATAAAGTCCTTTGACTTGAATTAATGACTTCGGTGCACAGTGAGGCTAGACGCACAGTAGGTCCAAGTCTAGATTTAGTTACGTCATAAATTGAACCATAACCAAATAGCAGTGTTGGGCACTCTATTGGGATAAGGTTATATTGAGCAAGTCTCTTATTTGAGGGTGATCTACTTAGGTCATTAGAGGACTTTCCAGATTTGTCTCAATAGTATGTGTGTCACGTATTGGACAGGGCCATTGCGAGTATGTTTTCTAGAGACATGCTATCAAAGAAAGAAAATAGGACACTCACTGCTACTAAATGATCATTGCTCTTAATCTTGAGCATATGTAGATGAACTAATGAAGTTAGGATTTGATACTTTGATTCATTGTGGGTGAGATCTTACTTTATTAAGATCAACAACCTTGTGCATTGAGTACTTTGTGCATTGAGTGCTAAGTTCTAATTAATTAGAACATGCATATGCAATATGAAATCTATGTGCCCCCTTTGGGATTGTCTAAATTTATCATTCGAATCTAGATCTAGTGATAGTACCTTTACTGGTGCATCGGTCATGTGGCTTGAGGGTCGCTCTCGAGATCAAGAGATTCTATGACCAAGGATGGTTGGCAATAGGACAAGAAACCCAACAGCAAAAGATATAGCTACAGAGGTGATAGTACACAGGCCAAAGGATCGGTCTAAGCTGTGGGTATACATAGAGGGGCATTATGGTTAGTTATTTAGTAGGTCAAAGACAAAGTTCACATTCTCTTGTGATAAGCTTCTGGGTAATAGTAATTATTCTTAGAATGCAACTTTGATCTTATGGTGGAATAGATCGGAGTTAAAAATAATTATTATGTCGCGTCGATCGAGTAAGGACATTTTTAATTATTTTTGAAAGGCAAGATTAATTGTGTCTTCTTGGTCCTTTCCCTAGTTGAAATGACTTTGAGAGAGTAATCTTGAAAGAGCAAATTTCATATTGTGGTAGTAGCCTTATTGGGTCAAAGCTTGGAATTGGGTTTAGGCTTCCTTTAGAGTCCAAGATAACCTAATTGGGCTAGGATGGTTTCCTACTAGGCTTGGGCCTCCACATGGATTATGGACTATGTGTTTGGCTTGGATGGTGGGCTTGGCCCAAGTCTTCCAAGACAAGTGGACAACTTGCAAATGACTACAAAAATAAGTGGACAACTTGCATAAGTCTTCCAAGGCAAGTGGATAACGTGCAAAATACTACAAAAACAAGTGGACAACTTGCATAAGTCTTCCAAGACAAGTGGACAAGTTGCATAAAGGAAATTATTACATGGAAATTTTCTCCCAGATGGAAAGATTAGCAAATTGGGGTGCCAAGGTTCTCTTTATAAATTGTGTGATTTTTGCTCTAGTTTTCAAGAGCATATTACTTTGCTTCTTCCCACATAAGAGGCTAATCTCTTAAGATAAGTCTCTTCAATCATAAGGAAGAAGACTAGAGAGTTGCCTATTGCGACACCTTTATAGTAAATTTTTGGTGGCCTTGTTTGTGAGTAAAAACAAAGCTCGTGACGGTTATAGCTTCATCAAAGGCCCTATGCTTCAAGAGATTAGCTTTACATATTTTGCAAATACCAGTTATGTTATATATGTTCTTAAGCATATTCTTATGTGGATATATTGTTTTCCTAGCATGTTTTCTTAGTTAAATTTTTGAAAATATGGACTAGGATACACTACACTTAATAATATCGATCCTACAGTTCAAGGCCTTTTATGAGTAGAGGGAAGATCTGAAGAGACTTGAGGATCTCCCCACAATAGGAATGCCCTCTTTATGCTTCTTAGGCTAACCGTGATAGCGAGTCAATTGCCTAGGCAACCCTTTGTATCGACTTTAGAGATAAACTTAAATTTTGGCTTGCTTGGGGACAAGCAAGGAGAAGGTTTGGGAGTGTTGATATGTCAGTTTCGTGTGTGATTTTGCTTTGCATTTCTATAGTTATTTGAGGTGTTTTGTGATCTATAAGGTGTATTAGTATAACATTTATATCATACTTGAGCATATTAAGCTTTAGGTGTCTATACTTGAGCTTAAATCATAAATTTTACACTAAAGTACACTTATCTTGTGTTTTAGGTGAGTTTGAGGAATGTCTTGAGCCGAACAAAGATGGAGATGGCTTGGGCGAGAAATGAAGAAGATTTTAAGGATGCAAAGTGGAAGAAAAGCAAGATTGGAGGCTTCTAAAAAAAGACCAAACAATCGGATGCAAAACAGAACTAAAATGAAGCCAAAATAGAGCAAATAGGCACTACCAGAGCACTGGCTTCAGAGTACCAGTGCACCGGCTCACTATTTTGTCAAAAATAGAGAGCAAGCTTCTACTACCAAAATAGAGGCCCCTTGGTATTGATGCTCGAGTTAAGTGTTCCAGTAGTCGCAGAGATTGGCTATATAAGCCCGCTTTTGGCCATTTTTTATAACAAGAAGTCATATTCTTTCACACCCATCTCCCAAAACCCTAATCCTCACATCTCCCACTTGTCACACACTCTTTCATACACAAAATCACTTTGGAATCAAGTATTTAAGAGGATCAAACACAAGGATTTAGGTATAGCTCATGCATTGTAAAGCATGGATTTGAATAGAAAGAATAGGAGCTAAAACGAAGCCTAAAGAGAGCAAATAGGCACTACCAGAGCACTGGCTTCAGAGTACTGGTGCACCGGCTCATTATTCCGCCAAAAATAGAGAGTAAGCTTTGACTACCGGAATAGAGGCCCCTTGGTACCGGTGCTCCGATTAAGTGTTCTTGTAGTCATAGAGATTAGCTATATAAGCCCACTTCTCTCCATTTTTTGCAACAAGAGGTCATATTCTTTCACACCCATCTTCCAAAACCCTAATCTTCTCATCTCCCATCTCTCACACACTCTTCCATACACAAATGCACTTTGGAATCAAGTTTTTAAGAGGATCAGACACAGGGATTTGGGTATAGCTCGTGGATTATAAATCGTGGATTTGGATAGAAGGGTATCTCTCTTTTGTCCCAAATCTGCATATGTATGATTAAAGCTATGTAGGGTGATTATTCTTGTATTTATGGATTGATTACTACTTTTTATCAATGGGAACTTGATGGATTTATGTATATATGCTTTTTGCTTAGGGTTTAAAAGGCTATTTTACATACATGTCTATATGTTTGTTAAAATGCCTCAAAGAAGTTGCATATATACATTGAAGTCTATTATGCTATTAACCATCTCTAAATCATTATGCTAGTATGTCTATGTGTTTTTTTTATGATTACATGAAGTGGGTATGCTTGTATTCATGTCTATGTGTGTGTTTGCATACTTAATAGCATAAATAGCTTCTATTCCTTACATGTCGAGTGCGATTGCTTAAATTGGTGTAATCTAAGCATGTCTATGTGTTTAGTAGTAGAATATATTGGTGTATTCTCAAATTCCATGCCCTAGAAGTGTCTGCTATGTGCTTTAATTTTAATTTTTGCTATTGTGATGCAATCGATGGTGCACAACTAGTAACTAGCCTAGGTCGAGTCCTCTTCAGCCAATAGGAGTCCAGATAGGTTTAGTTGACCTTAGTTCACTTAAAAAGGATAGTTAGTCCACTTTAACACTCTAGGTTCATAAGGACAACGCTGTAGCTCTTAGTGGGGCGAAGCTTAGGGACAAATTCGCATTGAGTCCTAGGGTTAGATTGGGGAAATAATTGGTAGACTAAGTACTCGGGTTTGATTGATCTACACTCACCTAGAACCTTATTTGCTAGCCTTAATTCGTAAGTCATAAAGACCATGCTGTACTGCTAGACATTGCTACCTAGGGATGAACCCATACTAAGGCTTAAGGTACCAATTAGAAGGCTAATTACATGTCTAGATTAGAGCACTTAGTATAATCCATTGAGTAGCCCTAGAAAGACATAGCAATCACCCATAGGCAAGACATAATCACCCTAGTCCCCCATTTCCAACGTTTGACTCCCTTAGATTACTTGATTCCCCCATCACAAACACACATACACACACACCTTTTATTTTCTTATTTTAGCTTAGATTTTCCTTTCCCGAGCTCCCCTCAAACTAAAGGCCTAAAAATATCATAGATAGTAACCTAACACGTAGCTTCTTAGGATGCACAAAGCTTAGGACACCTTACGCGTTAGGCCTCCCCATAGATTCAATCCTGTACTCATACACACTGTGCTACACACGACCCGTGCACTGGCGGGCTACTTAGGCTTGTGTTGTGAGATAGCAGATCACTTTTAGATGTTGGTATTATTTACCTGATCTCTAATAGTTAGTAGGTTAGCCCAATCCAAGTTATCCCTAAGAAGTCCAGGATCACAGTTGTGGAAAATGAGAGAGAAGAACTTATCCCTATGCGTACTTCTACGGGGTGGAGAGTTTGTATTTACTATAGGAAACTCAACTCTAGAACTAGGAAGGATCATTTCCCATTGCCTTTTCTAGACTAGATTTTAGATAGAGTAGCTGGGCAAAGCTACTATTGTTTACTAGATGGTTATTCAGGCTATACTCAGACCCCTGTATTCCCCGAGGACCAAGAGAAGACCACATTTACTTGTCCCTATGGCACTTTTGCCTACAGGAGGATGCCTTACGGTCTTTGTAATGCTCCAGCGACATTTTAAAGATGTATGATGGCCATTTTTAGTTACATGATAGAGAAGCATTTAGAGATCTTCATGGATCACTTCTCGGTCTTTGGTGATAGCTTTGATGAGTGCCTCAGTCACATCTCCTTAGTCTTAGACCGTTGTGTGGAGAAGAACTTAGTGTTGAGTTGAAAGAAATCTCACTTCATGGTGCAGAGAAAGATAGTTTTCGGTCACATTGTTTCATCTAGTGGTACTTAAGTTGACTTAGCTAAGAGAGAATTAATTGAGAAGTTACCTGTCCCTAAGTGCGTTAAGGATGTTAGATCTTTTCTAGCGTATACAGGATTCTATCATAGGTTCATTAAGGATTTTAGCCACATTGCGCATCCTTTGTCTAGGCTCTTAGCACATGATGTCCCATTTGACTTTGATGATGAGTTTGTTAAGGCTTCTAATAGACTTAAATCTTTACCATCTTCCTGCCCAATCATCTAATTGCCTTACTACAGTCTCCCATTCGAGGTTATGTGTGATTTATCTAATTATGTGATAGAAGTTGTTTAAGGCCAAAGGTGTGATAGGATGGCCTAGGTAGTGTGCTACGCTAGTAAGACTCTTGATGAGGCTCAAAAGAACTATGATGAGGCTTAAAAGAACTATACCAGCACAGAAAAGGAGCTTCTAGCGGTAGTCTTCTCCCTTGACAAATTTAGGTCTTACATCCTAGGGTCCAAGGTAATTGTCTACACCAATTATCCATCATTGTGATATTTGTTAGCTAAGAAAGAGCCTAAGCCTCGCTTGATTAGGTGGTTGTTCCTTCTTCAAGAGTTTGACGTTGAGATTTGAGACAAAAAGGGTAGTAAGAACTTAGTTGCAGATCACCTTTCTCGTCTTGTAAGTGAGTCTTTTTGTGATTCCTTTCTAGATGAGAAATTATTTACAATTTCTCATCTCTTATCATGGGATGCTCATATAGTCAATTATCTTGTCACAGGGCGTTTTCCCTTCCATTGGGAGAAGAAAGAGAGAGAAAGATAAGTTCCTAGCACAAGCGAGGTATTTCTTTTGGGAGGATCCCTATCTTTTCAAAGTATGTGTGAATCAAGTGATTTGTCGGTGTGCACCCAATGAGTAATTTGAGAGCGTGTTGAGTATCTGTCATGATGAGAGGTGTGGAGGGCATTTTAGTGGAAAAAAGACTGTTTCGAAGGTCTTGCAATGTGGATTGTTTTTTCCCACTCTCTTTAGAGACGCTCAAGAGTGTTATAAGAAGTGTGTTAGATGCCAATAATCCAGGTCCATCTCTAGGAGAAACACAATGCCATTGCCCCTTATCTTTCCTAGTGAGGTTTTGAAATTTAGGGTATTGATTTCATGGGTCCGTTTCCACCTTTCTCTGGGTACTAATACATTTCAGTGGCTGTAGACTATGTGTCTAAATGGGTCAAGACAATTCCCACATGCATTAATGAATATAGGGTAGTTGTGAAGTTTATTAAGGAGAACCTTTTCCCTAGATTTTGAGTCCCTAGAGTCTTGATTATTGATGGTGGTTCACATTTTCGCCATAGGAGACTAGAGGCCTTATTGAGAAGATACTCAGTCGCCCATAAGGATGCTACCCCTTATCACCCCCAAACTAGTAGACAAGTAGAAGTGTCGAATAGGGAGATCAAACACATTCTAGAGAAAACGGTTAGGCTCGACAGGAAAGATTGGTCTATTAGGTTGAATGATGCTTTATGGGCCTACCATACCACTTTTAAGACTCCCATTAGAATGTCCCTGTATAGGTTGGTTTATGGGAAGGTTTGTCACTTGCTGGTAGAGCTTAAGCATTAGGCTTTGATGTATTGTGTTTTTGTTTGTGTTTGTGTTGTTATTTGCCTATGTTTAAGAGGTGTTTTGCGCTTTAAGAGATGCATTAGTATAGTACATATACTAGAGTTAGGCTTAAGCATAAGCAAATGTACATAGTGTAGGATCGATATTATTAAGTGTGGGGTATCCTAGTCCATATTTTCTAAATTATAACTAAGAAAACAATCTAGGAAAATAAAATATCCACATTACACACACAAGAACATGCTTAAGAACATATAGAATATGACTAGTACTTGCAAAATATATAAAGCTAACCTCTTGAAGCGTGGGGCCTTTGATGAAGTTAAAACCGGTCACGAGCTTTATTCCCATTCACGAACAAGGCCACCAAAATTTGCTATAAGGGTGTCACAATAAGCAACTCTCTAGTCTTTTTCCCTATGATTAAAGAGACTTATCTTGAGAGAATAGCCTCTTGTGTGGGAAGAAGCAAAGTAATATGCTCTTGAAAAACTAGAGCAAAAATCACACAATAAGTGTGTACTATGTGTTGTAGTATTTTCTTGCCAAAAAGGAAGAAATCAACTACAAAGTGGAATACATAAAAGGTGTAGGGTCTTGTCTATTTATAGAGAGAACCTTGGCATCTAAAGTTGCTAAACTTTCAATGTGGGAGAAAATTTCCATGTAGTATTTCCTTTTTGAAACTTTTCAATCTTGTCTTGGAAGACTTGTGCAAGTTGTCCACTTGTTTTTGTAGTATTTTGCAAGTTGTCCACTTGTCTTGGAAGACTTAGGCCAAGCCCATTATCCAAGTCCAACACATAGTCCATAATCCATGTGGAGACCCAAGCCCAATAGGAAACCATCCTAGCCCAATTAGGTTATCTTGGACTCTAAAGAAAGCCCAAACCCAATTTCAAGCTTTTGCCCAATAAGGCTACTACCACAATATGGAATTTGCTCTTTCAAGATTACTCTCTCAAAGTCATTTCAACTAGGGAAAGGACCAAGAAGACACAATTATCATTGGCTTCTAAAAATAATTAAAAATATCCTTGCCCAATCTAGGCGACATAATAATTATTTTTAACTCCGATCTATTCCACCATAAGATCAAAGTTGCACTCCAAGAATAATTGTCATTACCCAAAAGCTTATCACAAAAGAATGTGAACTTTGTCTTTGACCTACTAAATAATTGACCATAATGCCCCTCTATGTATATCCACAGCTAAGATTGGTCCTTTGGCCTGTGTACTATCACCTCCTTACCTGTATCTTTTTCCGTTGGGTTTCTTGTCCTATTGCCAACCATCCTTGGTCATGGAATCTCTTGATCTCGGGAGCGACCCTCAAGCCATATGACCGACACACCTATAAAGGTAGTATCACTAGATCTAGATTCGGATGATAAATTTGGACAATCCCAAATGGGGCACATAGATTCTATTTTGCATATGCATGTTCTAATTAATTAGAACTTAGCACTCAATGCACAAGGCTGTTGATGCTAATAAAATAAGATCTCACCCACAGTGAATCAAAGTACTAAACCCTAACTTCATTAGTTCAGCCACATATACTCAAGATTAAGAGCAATGATCATTTAGTAGCAGTGAGTGTCTTGTTTTCTTTCTTTGATAGTACGTCACTAGAAAACATACTCACAATGGTCCTATCCAATACGTGACACACCTACTATTGAGACAAATCCAGAAAGTCCTCCAATGACCTAGGTAGATCACCCTCACTTGCTCAATATAACCTTATCCCAGTAGAGTGCCCAACACTACTATTTGGTTATGGATTCAATTTATGACGTGACTAAATCTAGACTTGGATCTACTGTGCGTCCAGCCTCACTGCGCACCCAAGTCATTAGTGCAAGTCGAAGGACCTTCATACATGCATCGATAAAACATAACAGAGATTATATGTAAGAAACTCATAATGCCATTTAACAAAAATATGATTATACATTGTTTCATATCCAAAATGTCATGTACAAGTGAGCTTTAGGGCATACTAATCCTAACACATAGTTGAGTTTAAAGACAAACGTTGCACTAATGCATGCCTATTTCTCGTGTTTGTGAAGTTAGGTCAAAATCTTAGGACTTGGATTGATGATGATTTGATGTTGGAGTCAAGCTTGAGGTGTTCAAGATATGGGAGAAGCTTAAAACAAGTGTTTGGAGGCAACCGAGTGAAGAAAAGAGCAACCGGAGCGAAACGGATGCAACGCGAGAAAATTGGCCAAGCTCTTGACTTGGCCAGTCGAATCCCTTTCCAGGGCCGGACGATCAGCCAAGGTGACCAGCCAAAATAGAAAGCAACCCTCTTTGGGTTGGTCGACCTCAAGGCTAGGCCGCTTGGCCGGTTAAGGCCCCCGACTGGACGTGTATGTTGCACTATTTAAGCATTTTTCTAGCACATTCTTAATAGATTTTCATCCCTTTTTGACCTCCCATTCACACACCCACTTCTTACACAAAAAACCCTACTTTCACCTACCTCTAATACATACTCTAACACCCACACCTCCCTAGAATTAAGTTGATTTTGGAGGAATTCAAACATCATTTTGTGAAGATTTACTCATGTTTGTAAAGAAACAAGCAAAGATGGAATGGGAGATTTCTATAACCTCTTTCATTCTTATCCATTTCATGCTTGAGTAGATAGATTAAGGTGACTAAACTTGTGTAATGGGATGATTTTTGTTATCTTTGTTATGAGATTTGATTGTCTTATATGTATACATACTTTGTTCTTATTTTGATAAGCTTTATATCATTTCATGTCCATGTGTTTGATGTAATGCTTGAATGAGTTATATGTATATAGATTGAGTTGTATTTGCTATAGAACACTTCTAATCCTTAGAATATGCATGCTTATGTGTGTGATTATGGATAATATGAAGTGGGTTAGTTAGATTCATGTTTATGTGAATGTTAGCATGCCTTATAGTGAATACATCCTCAAATATTGCTACATATTGATGCTTCAATGCTTCCAATGGCATAAAATAAACTTGTGTGTGTTTGTACCATGAATAGGATGTCATATTCATAATGACCTATCTTAAACCATGTAGGACTGCACCTATTAGACATGAATTCGCTTTAGTGTCTCTAGAATGATGGTGTATAAGTTAAGACTAGTTTAGACTGAGTCCCTTTTAGCTTTAAATCTAGCTAATTGGAGTTCGGATAGGCTTAGTCAACCTTCGGAACCCCAGGCCTTAGCCTTAAATCTAGCTAACGGTTTAGGAACTAGGGTGGGATCGTTCTAGGATACCTAAGGAACTCTCTAGGCCCTTCTATGGCCATAGGTACATAAAGACCACACTGTAGCTCTAAGAGTGCACGCTTAGGGATAGACTTACACTGAGTCTAAAGGTGTAATTAGGACACTAGTTAATTGCTTAGTATTAGAAGTCATGTTTAGTAAGTCGATATCTTGAATCTCATAGGATTGAGTTAAAGAGTCACCCGTTCACAAGTGTAGGCCACCTTATCACCTTCCCATAGGTTTAATCCTTCTAGATTAACTTAGTTCTTACTTTTCCTTTCTTGCATTCATAGTGTAGTCTTTCATTTCCCTCCTAGCTCCCGTTAACCCAAAACACCAAAAATATGTTTAGTCTAGGTTTTCTTTTTGGCACTTTCTAGGGCACCAAGCACAGGGTTCATGTCACAACAATAGCCTCCCTTTGGTTCTACACCCACATTAGTACCCTTATATTGCACAATTCGTACACTTATAGGACCTTTTAGGGCTTGCACCTTCAAAGGCATATAAGGCATATTGGGCAATCAAGGCCCTAAACTTTGATTTGGCAAGAGTAGGTAAGAAAAGAAAGCTTGACCTAATAAAGTTAGAGGAGCTTAGATATGTGGCATGCAGAATGCCAAATTTTAAAAAGATAGGAAGAAGATATTGCATGATAGGAAAATTCTTAAGAAATCATTCTCTCCCTCTGATAAAGTTTGGTTAGTTAACTCACATTTGAAGCTTTTTCTAGGGAAGCTCAAGACACGATGGGATGGTCCGTATGAGGTGATGGTTGCTTACCTTTTGGAGCAGTGAAGATTAAAGATTTGAAGGATGGCCAAGAGTTGGCAGTGATTAGGCAATGCCTGAAGCATGCATATGATCCAAGCATGGCTTGTGTGGAGATTATAGCACTTTAGGACCCCCATCTACAGAGGTTGAAGATGAGATGGTGATCGCCTGACTGATGGCGTGGTAGCTAGCACTATTAGAAGGCAACCTAAGTTAAAATTTTCACTTCTTGTTTCATTTTCCTTTCATTTCTTTTCTTTCTTTTCTTGTCACCTACACCAAAGTGTTGAATCCCAATCCTTTTTCCCATAGAATACACCATTGCTTATCATTTGCACATGCCAATGGAAATTGTTTGGCAAATGCTACTAACCTTATTCTTTGTGAGCATTTATGGTTTGTTGAGTAACAGGGTTAGTAGTGAAATGTTGATCATTGGCATAAAGAGCTTCAACAATGCAAGGTTGTTTCAATAGTTTCTCCACTTGTTCCCTATATGTCCACCCCGTCCCTACCACCCTTGCTTTGTGATTGTGGGGACTTATTTGCTTGTTATGTGCTTTGCTTTATTTGCTTGAGGATAAGCAAAGTTTAGTTTAGGGGTGTAGGGATTTAGTTCTTATTGTTTTATGTTTTGCTAGAGTAGACACCATTATATGCTCAAAAATTGATGAAAACTTTTACAATTTTTGTTGCATGTAGAGTTATTTATTTCTTGGTTCATCATTATGTTGGCTATTGTGATTGACTCAATTGATTGTTGAAGATGAGTTGCATTGTGGGGAATGAATGGAGTGGATTGAAAACTGAGTGGTAGGGATGCCCTTAACAGATGTAGCGAGTGAGTGCCTTTAAGAATGCCCCTTGTAGCCACCCAATAGCTTGGTAGAAAAGAGAGTTGAAAAAATGGGTTGTTGATATGAGTGCCCTTTTCTTGATTGGTTCTTTTTGATGTATCTAAGTCTTTCTTTTTTTTTCTTTTGTTATGTAATGAAATACAAAAATGAGAAAGATAAAAAAAAATTGAAAAGTTGAAGGATTGAAAAAAATTGAAAAAGGAGAAAAAGCCAAAAGCGCAAAGAAGTTTTGTAAATAAGTGCATAAGTGACACAATGTCAACTTAGCACAAGCTATCCTCTTTGTAGATATGTGAGTAACGCTTTTATAAGCCATTGTGGAAGTATATTCTCTCTTTTCTTGTTTGAGACTTTGTGCATGTTCGGGAGCCTATTTTAGTTGAGAGGCCACAAAATATTTACATCTTGACTGCGTGTGTTAGAATCCTGGGCTTGTGGTTGTTTGGCTACATGGAAAGTTCCTACAAGGTTCGAAGTCCTTTTATTAGTAGGGAGAGGATTTAAAGAGGCCTAATGAGGAGCTCTTTTTACTTACATGTGCCATCTAATCCTAAGAAGCATTAGTAGATGGTTGGACCATCCTTTAGCATTTGGAGTGCAAAAGTATGAATGGCTTACTTATAAAGAGTTTAACTTGAAACTAGTTAGTTAGACTGATTCTAGCTTTCTGTCAGACAAAGATGATAGCCATAGCATTTGAGATCATGTTTGCTAGAACAGTTCTAAACTCATGTTGATATGTTGCCATCTTTTTAAAGCTAGAGGTAATGATCTTTTGCAAAATAGGTGTAAAAAAAGAATTTCTTGCCAACCCCTTGTTACAGCCCTCAGGATTATGAAAAGATAGGTATAAGATAAAGATTCGACTAGCTTTAGTCCAAGTGAGAGATTGTTGGGAATGGTGTCCTAAAGTCAGTCATCTATTGTAGACTTCATATTGATTTGTACATGAATTGTCTTATTTTTGGCCTTACATCATGTTATTCATCTTTTTCTTAATTGTTAGATCATGATATAGTCCTTAGGATGACTTAATGGGCTATATGAATGAGGAATAGCATGGTCGTCCTTAAACTTGGTTCGTAACCAAATGATAGAATCGATACTAAGGCATTGATTCTGTCGAGCATAAGTTATAGTGTGTCATATGAATTGGTTATCCTCATGACCAAGGGGTGTGGAGACATCAATCTAACCCATTTTAAGGTATGGAGACATGTTCACTGAACATGACTCTATTACGAGTATCCTATGGTATGTTACCCTATTATCAAAAGACAGCTTGTGGAGCACATGGATGACGTATTCCCTCAGACATGACATCGCCATAGAGACTTACAGATTACTCCCGATGCCTTGGTACTAAACTGCCCAGATTTCTAATCTGGTGACGAAAGGCTTCTAGCTGTGGGTAAGTGTTGCAAAGTCAATGCATAGGTCAAGATGTGATTGACTACTCTAGGTATTAGAAAAATGATATTCTGCTTAGTCCTAATTCATGAAGACTTTGGCCAAAGATTTCAACATGATGTGTCACAGGGTTGCGTCATGATAAGTAATTACGAGATTAGGACTTGACATGGAATAATTAATTAGGGGTTTGACAGTTTACCATGCCCCTAGGGTTATGTCAGAATATCTAGGGTCATAGGGAAACCACCATTTATGCCCAGCTTCGTTGAATATTGCCTTGTAACTATTCAACTTATCTAAACGTTAGGAACCATTGCTAGAGCATATCATTGATTAGTACAAGGATAGTACTTGTATTGCCGGTTTAAGTTTGAACCTACAGAGTTACGCATATGGTTGGGAAAGTTAGAGGATTAGCCCTATTGTAATAATCTTTATCATACTTAATTTTGAATTAGAAGTTGATGTGTTGTGTTTTTGTGTATGTTTGCATTGTTATTTGTCTATATTTTATAGGTGTATTGAGCTTAAATAGTTGCATTAATGTAGTACTTAACTAGATATAGGCTTAAATATATACTATTGTACATAGTTGAGTTAAGTGGTAAACGCTACACTAATGGATTGTTTTGGATGTTTTAGATAGGATTAAGGATTGTTTGGAGATCAATGAAGATGGAGATTTTTTGGGAAAGAATTAGAAGCATAATTGAAGATGAAAAGTAGAAGAAAATCATGTTGGGAAGCTCCAGGGCAAATATGAAGGCAACTGGAGGGAAAATGGAGCGAAAAAGATAGCAAGTTTGGACTACTGGCCTAATAGCTTCAGAGAGGCACTTGATCCCCTTTTAATTCCACCAAAGCTAGAATGTAATCATATCTAGGTGATTGAGAGATCCCTTGGAGGCGGTGCCCCAGTTAGATCAACTGGTAGTAGCGAAAAATTGGCTATATAAGTCCTCTTTTGGTCATTTTTAAAATGGGGAAGTCATATATTCTTTCACGTCCATCTCCTAAAGCCCTAATCCTCTCATCACCCACCTTCAATACAGACATTAAATCATCCACCCATCTAGAACTAAGTTATTTTTGGAGGATTACAGTGACTTTTGGTGAGGATTTACTCCAGTTTGTAAGCAAAGATAGAAAGGGAGTTCTCTCAACCCTCTTTCATTCTCTTCCATTTAATGCTTGAGTAGATAGATTAGGGTGACTAAAATTGTGTAATGGGTTGAGTTTCTACTCTTTATTATGGGATTCCATTGGCTTATATATACACATATACTTTGATCTTCAAGTGAATGGCCTTTTATCAATTCATGTCTATATGTTTAATTTAATGTCTAGATAAGTAGTATGTGCATAAATTGGAATGTGTCTGCTATGGAACACCTCTAATCCATTTAATATGGATGTCTACAATCTTATTTATGGATAATATGAAGCGAGCTTGCTATATTCATGTCTATATGAAGTATAAACATGGTTTATAGTGAATACTTGAATACTTACTCCAATCGTGCTATATATCGGTACCAGCTTGCTTTTAAAGGTGTAAATCAAACTTGTTGATGTTTTAATAGTGAATAGGTCAAACAATTCACAACACTTTGCCCTAGAATAAGTAGATTGTGCTTGTATTGCATTAACTTACTTTTGTGTCCCTAGATCAATGGTGCCTAAGTTAGGACTAAGTATCCTTGAACTTTAAATCTAGTTAATAAAAGTCTAGATAGGTTTAGATGACCTTAGTAACCCTAGCTCTTAGTTTTATATCCAGCTAATAGTTGAGGAGTTAGGGTAAGATCGTTCTGGGACACCTAGGTAGCTTTCTAATCTCTCCTATGGCTTTAGGTACATAAGGACCACGCCGTAGCTCTAAGTGTGCATGCTTAACGACAGACGCGCATCGAGTTCTCAGGATTAATTAGGATACTAGCTACTAACCTAGTATTATTTAGATAAGCCAATTCCTGAATGCCATAGCATAGAGGTAGAGAGTCACTCATTCATAAGTGTAGTTCACCCTATCACCTTCCCGTTTGCTTTAATCCACTTAGGTTAGCTTAGTTCCTACTTTTTTCCTTTCTTGCACTCATAGTGTAGTCTCTTTTAATTTTCCCTTAGCTCCCAAAAATCCAAATGATTAGCTTAGGCCATAGGTAGGCTGACCTTAGTTAGGCCTTTGTGCATTGTTTTAGGTCTCAGTACCCGTAAACGGCTTTGGAGTCGAAAATCCTTTCAGGCTGAAGAAAGGGGCTAACAGTCTGGAATATTAATAGTTTGTATATACAATAGCTTATTTATTCTTTTTATGCCAATTATTTGTAGATTTAATGGCTAACACGTTGTCTTTGAGATCACTATTAGATAGTGAGAAGCTCACTGGGCCCAACTTCAATAGTTGGTATCGAAGGCTATGCATTGTACTTGAACATGAACGCATCTTGTATGTTCTAATTGATCCAGCACCTACTGATCCTACTGTTAATGCTCCTGCAGTAGACCATTGACACAATTAGAAATGGTTTGATGGTAGAGTCATAGTTCATTGTATCATAAGGGCTACGATGAATAATGAGTTCTGTCGCAAGTTTGAGGATTCACAGCCTGAGGCAATCATCCAAACATTGAATGAGTCATTTGGCACATCTAATAATGATGAGAGACATAGAACCTCATGTGATATCTTTAATGCAAAGATGAAGGAAGGTACACCAGTTATTAATCATATATTGTGCAAGACAAAGAACTTTGAAAAGCTAGCTAAGCTAGGCTTTCCACACCAAGAATAGTTCGGCAAGGATGCCATCCGTAATTCGCTACCTCTATCTTTTCTCCCCTTCTTGAACTAGTTCAAGATGAATAAGCTTGTTGTTAACTACCATGGGATGCTAGGGCTGTTACAAACCTTTGAAAAAGATAACCAACTCCTCAGAAGGCCTATTAATGTAGTAGGAGGTGCTTCATTCTCAAAACATAAGGGTTTTCTTAAGAAATGCAAGAAGAAAATCAATAATGCGTCAAAAGCCCGAGATAGGGTTAAGAAGCCCACACAACAGCATACCCAAGCCCACAAGTAGAAGATTGACAAGAGCCAAGCAAAGTGTTTCTTTTGCAAGCAGCTTGGACATTAGAAGAGGAATTGTCTTCAGTATTTGGCATCCCTAGATCTAAACAGGCCTAGAAGGAAGCAAAAGTTGCTTAGCAAGGTATGTATATGATTACTCCTTACAACTTTAGGGTCATAGACTCTGCTACCTATATATTAGATATAGGCAATCCTTATCATATTTGCAACTCATTACAGGGGCTGGAGGTCAGTAGGAAGTTCAAAGATGGAGAGCGATACTTGAGTGTTGCCAATGGGAATTATGTTCCAGTACTAGTGTTAGGGTGTTTATCTCTAGCTATCAATTTTATGAACTTAAGTCTTTCTAAAGTTTTCTTTTGTTTGGATTTTGTTTTTTGAACATTATTTCAGTTAGGCTTTTACCCCAAGATGGACATAATTTTGACTAAAGTTAGTATTGTTCACGGACGACTAGAACATGGCATTTATATCTTGACATAACCTGTGCATTTATTGTACGTTAGCGATAAATGTCCTAAAATAGGAATTACTTCTGATAAATACCTTTAATGCTATAGACTTGGTCATATTAATACGTATAGGATTAACAAGTTATTCAAAGAAGGGTTTTTTTGACATTGGTGATCCCGAGTCATTACCAACTTGTAAGTCTTGCCTACTTGGGAAAATGACCAAATCCCCTTTTTCCTAGAAAAGGTGATCGAGCTATGAAACTCTTAGGCTTTATACATACTGATGTCTATGGGCCCATGAGCATGAGTGCTAGGGGTAGGCATTCCTACTTCATTACATTCATTGATGACCTATCTAGATATAGGTTTGTCTGTTTGATGAGACATAAATCAGAGTCTTTCGAAATGTTCAAGAGATACCGGAATGAGGTAACAAAAAAATCTGGAAAGAGTATTAAGATCCTATGATTTGATCGTGGAGAATATCTTTCCAATAAGCTTTTGTGCTACTAGAAGAGAATGGGATTCTCTCGCAAAGATCTCTTCAAGGTACGTCACAACATAATGGTGTATCTTAAAGTTGAAATCGAACACTGTTGGACATGCTTCGATCCATGATGGGATGCACGGATCTACCCATATCGTTTTAGGGATATGCTTTTGAGTTAGTTGCTCATGTGCTGAATAGAGTGCTTGGCTAGTTAATAAAAAGGACACCATAAGAGATGTGGCATGGTCGTAGACTAGTACTTTATTAGCATATGGTTTGGGGATATTTGGCATACGTTAAATGTCTTCAGACTTAGAAGCTACAACCAAAATTTGAAAAATGTAAATTTGTAGGATATCCTAGAGTCTAAAGGACACTACTTTTACCATGTTGAAGAATAAAAGGTATTTGTTGCTGCTAAAGCAGTTTTTTTAGAGAAAGAGTTTCTCGAACAAGAGAGTACTGCCTCGACTATAAAGCTTCTTTGCAGTACAGATACCTATAGCTGCATGTAAAAGATAGGATAAGGTTAACGAACCAAATCCTAAGATCGTTATAGAAGTATTACTTTAGAGATCTGGTAGAGTACCGCATCAATCAACTAGGTATAGATTCCTAGTTTGAGATAGTGCTCATAACGAACTAGATAAGAATGATGAGGATCTGATCATCTATATGGATTCCATCTAAAGGCATGACTCCAAGGAATGGCTTAAGGCTGGGCAATCTGAAATGGAATCCATGAAAGTCAACAATGTATGGACATTGGTTGATCCACCTGAAAGGGTTAGACCCATAGGGTGCAAGTGGGTTTTTAAACGAAAGCAAGGAATAGATGGAAAGATGGAGACTTACAAAGCCCGTTTGGTTACTAAGAGATATCGACAACATCATGGTATTGACAATGACAAAACGTTTTCCCTTGTAGCAATGCTCAAGTTAGTTCGCATCTTGCTTACCATAGCTATGCACTTAGACTCTGAAATTTGGCAAATGGATGTTGTAGGATTGTCAGTCCAATTCCGAAAGTAGAGACTTCTCTGAAATCATGGTATTGGACTGATGTTCGATAAGCCTTATTCCCAGCTATTAAACTCTAAAAAAAAATCTTCATATATTTTGTACACTATGACGTGCAAGAGGCCTGATGTGGCATACTTCTTAGGAGTGGTCAATAGGTATCAATCTGATCTTGGTGAGAAACACTGGTAAGTGCCGAAGACCATCCTCAAGTATTAGAGAAATTCTAAGGACCTATGGCTTGTTTATAGAGCCTCTAACATGAAACTAGTAAGTTATACCTATCTAAGTTTTAAGTTAGATAAAGATGATAGTAAGAGTGTATCTGGGTTTGTGTTCACCTTAAATGGTAGAGTGACGTGTTTGTTTTGTCTATGCTTGTGCATTATATGTATATGCTTGTTTTGAGGTGTTTTGTGCTTCATTTGGTGTATTATTATAGCATTTAGGTCATATTTGTGCATACTAAGGTTTTCATATCATAGTTGAGGTTAAGACTTAAATGCTACACTAATATACATTTATTGCTTATTTTAGGTGAGATCCATGGAGATGATTTGATCTCAATTGATGGCAAAGAGGACTTGGATCAAAGATAAAGGTGTTTTAGATGCAAAGGAATGAGGAAAAGTGCTTTTGGAAGTAGCCGGGCAAAAGAAGGAATGACCGAGGCGGAACGAGTGCGTGAAGTGCAACTTTGGAAAGAAGACTGACCCAGCTGGTCGACCGGCTAGTCAGAGAGGTATCCAATGAAGCCGGTCGACCTTCCTTTGAAGCCAGTCGACCGGTTAAGGCCCTTAATTCTAGACAATTACAGCTCTATTTAAGTCACTTATTCGGCCAATTTGAGGGAAGGACCCAAGAAAGAGAACAACCACTTCACACACCCATTTTCCCTAAACCCTAAATCCATGAAAAAAAACACACCTCACACACACTTCTAAACATATTTTAGCACTAGGAATCAAGCCTCTAAGAGGATCAAAGACAATGATTTGGGCTTAGCTCTTGAATTGTCAAGATATGGCTTTGGATAAAAAGGTAGCCTCTTTGCCTCTCTTTTATCCTAAGTTAATTTATGTTTGATTAGAGCTACGTAAGGTGATTTATTCTTGTATTATAGATGATTATTACATTATTTTTATGGGTATTTGATGGATTTATATATATATGCTTATACTTAGGGTTTTTATTGGCAAATTTACATTCATGTCTATATGTTTGTTGAAATGCCTCAATGAAATTGCATATGTATATTGAAGCCTACTATGCTATTAACCATTTCTATATCATTGAATATACATGTCTATGTGTTTGTGTGGTGATTACGTGAAGTAGATGTGCCTATATACATGTTTATATGTGTCTTAGCATACTTAATAATGTAAATAGCTTCTATTGGTTACATGTCGGGTGCAAATGCTTAAATTGGTGTAATCTAAGCATGTCTATGTGTTTAATAGTAGAATATGCTGGTGTATTCTTGAACGCCATGCCCTAGATGTGTTTGCTTTGTGCTTTAATGTTAATATCTGCTATTGTGATGATGATCGGTGGTGCAGAACTAATGGCTAGCCTAAGTCGAGTCTCCCTTAGCTTTAAATCTAGCTAATGGGTTTCAGGATAGGCCAATTGACCTTTGACGGACTAGGTCTTGGCTTTAAATCCTGCCAACGGTTTAGACGTTAGGGTTCGATTGATTTAAATCACCTAGAATCCTAACTAGCTAGCCTTATGGTCCTAAGTCGTAAAGACCATACGCCGTGGCTCTAGGGGTCGACGCCTAGGGGTGGATTTGCATTGAGTCTTAGGGTGTAATTAGGAGGTTAATTAGGAGAGTAGACGAAAGCAACCGAGTTTAATCCATTAAGCAACCCTAACAAGAGGTAGTAATCACACATTTGCAAGCCGTAATTACCTTATTCCCCATTTCCACGTGTTAGCATTTCTTAGATCGCTTGATTCCCCTATCACGCACACATAACGCCTTTATATTTTTCTTCCCTCTAACTTAGATTTATCTTTTCTGAGCTCCCCTCAAACCAAAAAACACCAAAAATATTGTAGTTAGGACCTCAACACATAGCTCTTAGGACGCACTTAGCTTAGAACAACTATACACGTTAGGCCTCCCCATGGATTTGACCCCGTACTCGCACACACCATACTACACACGACCTATGCACTTGCGGGCTATTTAGGGATGTGCTCAAATAGCGATCACAGAGCTATCTGTTGGAAAAGTTCCAAGCAATAGACTGTGGTTGATTCTGTCTGTGAGGTACAATACCAAATAGCATCTGATGGGGCAAAAGAAGCAGTTTGGCTTAGGAAATTCATCACTGAGCTTGGGGTCATTCTTAGCTGGACTAGTCAATCTTTAGTGATACTACTGGTGCCATTACGTAAGTGAAGGAACCTCAATCCCACCAGAAAGCCAAACATGTGCTGAGATGTTACCACCTGATCTGAGAGATTGTAGCTAGAGGTGACGCCATTCTGTAGAATATCGACAATAAAGAGAATTTGGCTGACCCATTCATTAAGGCCTTCAGGATCAAAGAATTCGATTCACGTCAACAGAAGATAAGCATAGGATATAGATCTGACTGGCTTTAGTCCAAGTGGGAGATTATTAGGAATTGTGTTGTAAAGTCAGCTATTTATTGTATTTCTAGAATTATTCACACATGAGCTATTTTGGCCATTACATCATATCACACCATCTTCTTTTATTTTGATTGTTATATAGTTTCTTAGAACAACTGTATATGATCATGTGAATGAGACTTGGTTCTGGTTGTTCTTAAATTCAGTTCATAACCAAATGATGGAATTGGTACAAGGACATCAATTCCTTTGGGCAGAGGTTATTATCTTTTACATAGGTTGGTTATCCTCATGACCAATAGGTATTAGGACACCAGTGTGACACATAAGTAGGATGTAGAGACACGCTTACTAGACATGAGTGGCTTGTGAGCATCATATGATACTTACCCAACTTTCAAAGGATTTCTTGTGGTGCACATGGTTAAAGTATTCCTTTGGACCTGAGTTGCCATAGAGGCGTATGAATTACTCCTAGTACATTGGTGCTGGACCATCCAAATTTCTAATTTGGTGATGAAGGGTTACTAGGGGCAAGCAAGTGTTGTGAAGTCAATGTGTAGGTTAAGATGGGATTAATCCACTTCAAGTTTTGAGATAATGATATTCCACCTAGTCTTAATTCATCAAGACTTTGGCCAAAGCTTTCTATGTAATGTCTCACAAGGTTATATTTTGATTAGTCATGACAAGGTAGGGACTCAACACGAAATGACTAATTAGGGGTTTGACAATCAATCATGCTCCTACGGTTATTTTGGAATGTCAAGGGTCATAGGGATTCGCCTTAGTACACTAGATCATTGATAGTTGTCTTGTAACCATTTACTTGTCCAAACATCAGGAACTATTGCTAAACAGTATCTTCGATTAGTACAAAGATTGTTCTTGTATTACCAGCTTAAGTTTAAACCTACAGAGTCACGCAAAAGGTTAAGAACTTTATTGATGGATTGACCTATTATTTAATTAAGAATTAAATATCCTATTATTTAATTATGAATTAAATAAAGGAATTAATAATTAATATGTTTGACTATTTAATTGAGAATTAAATATTTAACATTAATTATTAGGAGATCACGGATTTAATTTTATCTATTTTCTACTAGTGCAAAAAATATGGCATGAATTAAATCTTGAGCTAAATGAGTTAATAGTTAAATAATAATTTAATGCTAAATTGTGTCTTGGACTTGAGAAGTCCAAAGGCCCTAAAAGGTTTAGGCCTAATTGGGTTAGACGATTGAGCTTGGGATTTGTGAATACCTAACTCATCATATTTTATAAAAGCAGAGTTATTGTATGTATCATTAATTTTCTCATCAGTTTTTTATAGAGAAAATTATTCCTTCTCCCCAAAAGAAAAACTCGAGCCTCCATCATTAGATCTTGCTGCGTAACAAGAGGAAGAAGATTAAGATTTTGCAAGGCTTCTCATCAAGAACAAGCATTCCAGCATCACCAATATCAAGGCATTTTTCGTGTTCTTCTTGAAATTTTTAATTCTAAGGAGCTTGATCTTGGAAGAATTCATAAAAAAGTTCCATAGAATTTCTTGAGACGATCCCTGTCGTCAAGCCCTAGACTACAAATTCTCACATGCTTGTGGATGTTTTAACATGGAAAATGCATCACTTGAAATTACTAGAATAATAATAAAAAGCCTTGATCATACATGAGTTTTACACCCACAAGCGTACAAATCATTTGTGTATAGCAGATTCCAGTACGGGTATCGTCTCTACAGGGAGGGTACCTTAGTTTGTTCTCTATGTGCTCGGGTGCCTAAAACCAGCTATTTGCGTGCGTGTGAATATTTAGGATGTGATGGGAGCTTAAAAAAAAAACCTAATTTAAAGAGGAACTATAGGTGCCAAGCTAAGAAAGGAAACCTAAAAAGAAAGAAGGTGACCTAAGGCGAATCTATTGCAACTAGGCTCTGGCTATGATAATGAATTAGGTCTATATAAGGATTGGGACTTCCTAGCCTACACAATCCGTGCTTAAAACTTATCTTCTTGGCTGGGTTTAAAGCCAAGGATTGACATTGAAACACTACGTGACGTTAAGGGTCGATTAACTAACACTAACATGGGTGAGGGATACTCTTGTCTAGGTCAACTTATCCACTTGGTTGGGTTTAAAGCCAATGACTAGCACTTAAACTCGACTAAGCAAAGCATGCAAAGCCATGAATTAAGCACAATCACATTACCCATATAAGTCGCTAAAAGCATTTGAAGCACAAATAACAAATGCAAGTTCACTTAGGTATTTTAACAAACACAGAGGCATGCTTGATTTTCAATACGTACACATATTGAATCACACCATGAATTTTATGTAAACAAACATGTATTAAGAGCTAAAGATACACACAAATCCTTTATTCAAAGCCCTAATCTAATATACACCATCAATCAATCCTAGATCTAACTCAATTATAAAGCATATTTATAAGAATAAGAAAAGCAATAAGGAACTCTCCTTCAAACCCTTGCTCAAATCCAAATCAAAACCCTTTGATCTCTTGTTACAAACTTTAATCCTAGCTTGGTATGGGGTTTAGATGGTGGTTTTGGGTATTTAGTGAAGTGGGAAAAGGGTTAGGGTTAATGGGGTTTGAAGAAAATTAGGTTCATGCCCTCAAAATGAGTCAAAAACCCCTAAATATAGACTTTTCACTGAAAGGTTGGTCGCCAGTTCGGTCTCCCAGTGTAAATTTAAGTGATTCTGGCCAAAATCATCAAGCTCTATAATCTAGGCCAGAAGTAGGGCCGGTCGGCCGACCTTAGGCAGGGGTGTGATCGGCTTTCAGCAGTTTTGCTCATAACTTGCTCATTTTGGCTCTGATTCGCACAGTTTTTTTCTACTACTTCGTATTGCTTTCAGGGATCTCCCAAGCCATTTTTCTCCATCTTTCCATGCCCATAAATATCTCCAAATCTCTACATCTTCAACCAAGCTCAATTTCTTCTTTTGAAACACCACATCCCTACTCGTGCTCGGTTGCATCGCTCTTCGTCAAGAGCTTTCAAATGGGATTTTCTTTATTTTTCCTCCTCCAAATCAACCCTATCTTGACTCCTTGATTAAAGCATCATGATTTTAAGCCCAATTCCTTCTCCCAAAATGCACCTAAAAACAAAATAAGGCACTTAATGTAGCATTTATGCGTTTTAACACATTAGTGTAGCATTTATGCATTTAAACACCTATATGCACAAATATGACTACAAGTGCACAAATGCAACTCGAAGTACACTTAATTATGCTCAAAACACCATAAAAGTGTATGCAAACAATATATATAAACATACACAAATTCCACACATCAACATCACCAAACCTTTATCTTCCTTATCCTCGAGCAAGCCTAAACCAAAGTCTATCCTCATGCTTATCAAAAAGTTGCTGGTTGTATTGACTTGCTATCTTTTTGCCTCTAAGGGAGTATAAGGGGTCATTCCTTTGTGTAAGGGCTTCCTTAGCCTTTTTGGATCCTCCTCTCAATCACAAAGGGTCTCGTACCTCTCGGGAACTTACCAAGTAGCTAGAACCACCACAAACTTAAGATTCCAACTCACGCACCCAGGATGTTGACACTTCATGCCCTATCAACTAACATGGCCTCTCAACATGCACTTAGCCCCAAAGATACAAGGAAGAGAAGAATACATCACAATGGCCTACAATTGACGTAAAAGCCTTTTTCACAATATAATGAAATAACAAAAGGGAACACTTGTGGCAAATTGACATTGTGTCACTTGACACTTATTCACAACTTCAATTTTTGAACTTTTTGGTGCCTTTTTGGCTTTTTCTCATTTTCTCCTTTTTCTTTGCATTTTTTTTTGCATTTTTTTTAAATACGTAATACAAAACAAAAAGGAAAGAAAAAGACAAGGTTAAGGCACACTAAATGAACCAATCAAGGAAGGGGTACTTATATCAACATCCCTTAAAAACACTTTTTTCAACCAAGTTGTGGGAAAACTACAAGGTGCATTCTTAGAAGTGTTCACTCCCTACAGTTTTCAACAAAATTCTCTTCAATGTCTAGGTCATATCCCATACTCTATTCACTCTCAAAATACACCCTTATCTTCTCCAACCAATTAAGTCAATAGCAAAAGCTAACTCTCCAAGCAACATAGAGATAAACCAACTCAAAACATGCAAAAAAATAAAAAAAATTGAACACATTTTGAGCAAAAACAAGGCATTCTATGCAAATCTACCCCAAGCATGATATAAACAATAAAGGAACAGCCACACCCCCCAAGCCTAAACTTTTCTTGTCCTCAAGCAAATAGCACAAAACCACACGACAAGCAATCAACATGAAACACATATTGGGAATTTGGAAAGGATAGATAGGGACGAGTAAAGAATGGACAAATACAACTTTGTTTCCATGTAGTCTGCAAATGGCAAAGATAATCCACTGATTTACTTCTCAGCTCCTTAGTAGAAAGCACTAATACTCAAAAAGCAAAAAAGAAATTGGTAGTCAATGCAGTGCAAGTCCACATTGACATTTCAAAAAGATAAACAAGGATGTGTGCAAGGTGTATAGAATTAATGTGCAAATGATGGAATAGAGCAACAACAAATAAAGGAGCAAAAATATAACCTACTAAGAATACAAACAAAGTATAACCTGACTACTAAAAGACAAAAAACAACCAAGGCAAACAAAAGCAATCCAATCTACTATATACGAAGTAAGAATAAGTAAAAGAAAACCAATCTACTATATACAAAAGCAAAGGCAAGTAACATACAAGAAGAATAAGAAAAATATAAACAAACCTAGGGTGCCTCCTAGTAGCGCTTGGTTTAACGCCCCCAGCCGGGTGCTGATATTAAAGTAACACGTGTTTAAAGTTGCATGGCACAAATTGCTAGATAATCATTAAAGCATAGAAGGTAGAAGGAAAAGGGTCATCTACTAAGGGTTGGGGCAATGAATACACGGTGTACCCTTTTCTAGATCCTACCTCAAAATATCAAATGAATATATATGCGCAAGTCTCAAATGAAGCATGCTCAAATGTAAAAGATCATGTCCTGCTTGCTCTTTAGTTAGCTACCCCATGGCCTGTTTCTCATAATCACAGGCTAGGAACACACTTTCCCCATGAGTCAAAGATAGGTCTAATGCATGCAATGTAAGAGGAGTGTTTCCTAGGCCTAAGTGAAAGTGCTCTATGCAAGAAGGCATGAACATGAGCTCTAAAGAGAGAGACTCAATGGAATGGGAAAGAAGAGTAGGAACGACATTTGAAGAAGGAGGGTCAAGGATAAAGGGATTTGTAGTGCTACACTCTTCTTTTCCACAAGATATAACTTTATCAAGCCTGAGTCACTTTAACTCTACACATGGGGTGGACTCGATCTTAATTGGCTCACTCATACTAAAGGAAGGTTCATGATCATCAAGTAAATGCTTAACCTTACCAATACCCTAGCGGAGAGGGTCGAAGAAGGTATCAACAATAATTCATCAAACACACCCAAAGACCTATAAATTGCAATTTCAAGCTCATCAATTTCTTCCTTAAGTGTCTTCTTGAAGTGGCTATTCTCTTCAATACTACAATCTTTAACTCTATGGGACTTATCATGTAAAAACTCTGAAATTGATGCTTTACTCTCCCTAATAGAGAAATCTAAACCCACACTAGCTAAGATCTCATCAAATGCTTCCACAAATTCATCGCTAATGGTCGTCATCTTCTCATCATGCTCTTCACAAGGGGTAGGCACAAATGGAGGGGATACAAGAGACCCAAAAGATTCCTCATTGTGTATGCATGAATGCTCAAAGGAAGAATGGGCACTATACTCCCTAAATGCTGACTCAAAATGCAATTGGGTACTATTGACATGAGACTTAACCTCTATGTGTATGGGAAATGTGAGAAGAGAGGAAAGAATATGCTCACGTGACTCAATGGGCGGCGATGAAAGAATAGGATGATAGGGTACCACTTCCTCTAAAACATGGCTAGAGGAGTCATCAAGAACCAAATTACTATCAGAGTCACTCTCATCCTCACTGCAAGTTGTGATCTCTCCATCTACCTCTCTTTCTAATTTCCTTTCCAATATATCATCACGTTCACCAATATGTCTTTCATCTCTAGGTCTCTCCCCTATCTTTTCAATCTAGTCTAAAGGTATCTCAAGACTTCTAACCATAGGTTACTAACTCTCAATCTCTCTCTTTAAGCACTCACCTAGAGAGTCAACTTGTTACATCATGCTATCTAGTCTTTCTCAATTAGATTAGAGGACAGATACGAGATAGGCAATCTTTTCATCTTGTGAAAAAGACCTAAAAGAAGAAGGTTCAAACGAGTGGAAATAGTAATCATATTTAAAATCATTTTGTGCACAACAATAAAAAACTCAGGAGAGGAATGGGTGGGAAAGAAAGTGTTGGAGGTAGACAATCAAAAATAGATAATGAATGAAATAAAGAATCATCTTGACCCCATAATGAAAATGCATGATATTGCTCCCTAGAATCATGATGATAAGATGTTGATGCATGCATGTGCACATGATTGCTAAGGGCATAGGGCATTGCATGCAATCGGGATAAGGGTTGAAGGTTGGACAAGAACTGGAATCGTGATCACGTCTTCGACATAGATTGGAATAATAAGAATATGCTTCCCTATAGTCATGATTTCTATGTGAAGATACATGAAATGATACATGACTATTGTGGTCATAATTAGCACTAGCCCTAGATTGGGGATTTTCATCGGCATAAAAGACAACTGGATACTCATAACTTCCACACGCCTTGGGAACATGTTCGGGTGGTAGGGAAGAGGATACTAGTGACCACCACGAAGCATGAGGATCTATCATATTTAATGAATCACAAGCAAAACCTCTTCACAATTCAAATATATATATATATATATATTTTTTTTTTTTAAAAATTTCAATTTTTTTTTGGATTTTTGAGATTTTTTTATTTTTTTTGTAGTTTTCGAATAATGGAAAGCAAGTAAAGATAGAGAACACGTAAGTAACTAAACACAAACACAAAAGCACTCAAAAGAACCAATATCATGCCTTCCCGGCAACGGCGCTAGAAACTTAATCGTGCTCGAGTTTTCTACCCGTAAGCGTACGGATCGTTTATGGTATAACAGATTCGAGTGCGGGTATCATCTCCACAGGGAGGCTACCTTAGTTTGGTCTCTATGTGCTTGGGTGCCTAAAACTAGCTATGTATGTGTGTGTGTGAATATTTAAGATTGAAGGGAGCTTAAGAAAAGAGAAAGTAAACCTAATCTAAGGAGGAACTATAGGTTCCAAGCTAAGGAAAGAAACCTAACAAGGAAGAAGGGAACCTAAGGCAATTGCGTTGCAACTAGGCTCGGGCTATGATAATGAATTAGGTCTATCTAAGGCTTGGGACATCTATTGTCATTGTGTTGACTGAGGGTCTCTTATCCAATAGTAGTTGTCTAACACGTTAGTTGGGTTTAAAGCTAAGGGTTAATCCTTCCTAGCCTACACAATCTTTGCCTAGAACTTATCCTCTTGGTTGGGTTTAAAGCCAAGGACTGGCACCTAAACACTACGTGACGTTAATGCTCAATTAACCAACACTAACATGGGCGAGAGATACTCTAGTCTATGTTAACTTAACCTCTTGGCTGGGTTTAAAGCCAAGGATTAGCACCTAAACTCGACTACACAAAACATGTAACCTATTAGCTGGACTTAAAGCTACAGCTAACTCTACTAAGCAAAGCCATGAATTAAGCACAATCACATTACCCATATAAGTATCCAAAAGCATTTGAAGCACAAATATCACATGCAAGTTCACTTAGGCATTTTAACAAACATATAGACATGCTTGATTTTCAATACATACACATATTGAATCATGCCATGAATTTAATGTAATCAAACATGTATTAAGAGCCAAAGATACACACAAATCCTTTATTCAAAGCCTTAATTTAATATACAACATCAATCAATCCTATATTTAACTCAATTACAAAGCATATTTACAAGAATAAAAAAAGGAATAAGGAACTCCCCTTGAAACCCTTGCTCAAATCCAAATCAAAACCCTTTGATCTCTTGTTACAACCTTTATTCCTAGCTTGGTATAGGGTTTAGATGGTGGTTTTGGGTGTTTATTGAAGTGGGAACTGGGTTAAGGTTAATGGGGTTTGAAGAAAATTAGGTTCCTCCCCTCAAAATGAGTCAAAAACTCCTAAATATAGACTTTTTGATGCAAAAGCCGGTCGCAAGGTCGGTCTCCCTGTCTAAATTTAAGTGAGTCTAGCCAAAATTGTCAAGCTTTGTTATCTAGGTCAGAAGTAGGGCCAGTCGGCCAACCCTAGGAAAGGGTGCGATTGGCTTTGAAGAAAATTAGGTTCCTCCCCTCAAAATGAGTCAAAAACTCCTAAATACAGACTTTTTGATGCAAAAGTCAGTCGCAGGGTCGGTCTCCCAGTCTAAATTTAAGTGAGTCTAGCCAAAATCATCGAGCTTTGTTATCTAAGTCAGAAGCATGGCCAGTCAGCCGACCCTAGGTAAGGGTGTGATTGACTTTCAGTAGTTTTGCTCAAAACTTGCTCATTTTGGCTCCGGTTCATGCACAGTTTTTTTTCTATGGCTTTGTATTGCTTTCAAGGATCTCCCAACCCATTGTTCTTCATCTTTACATTCCCATAAATTTGCTACAAACTTTGTTCATGCTCTCTACATCTTCAACCAAGCTCAATTTCTTCTTCCGGAACACATATCCCTGCTTGTGCTCAGTTGCATCATTCTTAGTTGAGAGCTTTCAAATGGGATATTCTTTATTTCTTCTTCTCCAAAGCAACCCTAGTTTGGCTTCTTGATTAAAGAATTATCATTTTAAGCTCAAGTCCTTCTCCCAAAATGCATCTAAAGCACAAAATAAGGCACTTCGTGTAGCATTTATGCGTTTTAACACCTATATGCACAACTATGACTACAAGGGCACAAATGCAACACTAAATAAACTCAATTATGCTCAAAACACCATAAAAGTCTATGCAAACAATATATATAAACATACATAAATCCCGTACATCAAGCTCAAACTCAATTGTACCTTTCAAGTAACACAGAATTCTTCTAACTAGTTTCATGTAAGTACGAGTAGGTTCTTCCATGAAACGACTCACTATTCCAACCGTAAAAATGATGTCAAGCCTTGTACAAGTCAAATATCTTAAACTTCCCATGAGACTTCTGGAAAGAGTGAAATTTATCTTTTTCCTGTTGTCAAATCTTGACAACTTCATTCCAGCTTCCATGGGTGTGTTTTCAAGATTACAATCGAACATCTTAAACTTCTTTAGTGCCTGTTTCACATAAGTTTATAGAGAGATAAAAACATGTTCCTTTATGTGCTTCAGTTTTAGGCCCAAGTAGTGTGACATGAACCCTATGTTAGTCATATGAAACTCAAGTGACATAGCTTTCTTGAAAGCTTCAAACTAACTTGGATTGTTACTAACAGGCACAAGAACATCCACATAAAGACAAACAAGCAAAATATATTCATTACTATGCTTTAAAATAAAAAGCATATTCATGTAGACAGCAAACAAGCCATTTTATTAAAAATACTTGTTGATTTGGCTGTTCCACACCTTTACCCCTTGCTTCAATCGATAATGCTTTCTTCAACCTCAAAACTTTATCTTCATGGCTTTTGACCATGTATCTTAACAACTGTTCAACACATACCTCATTTTTTAGATAGCTAGTTAAGAAGGCTGACTTGGTGTGAAGTTGATAAATCTTTGATTTCATTTGAGCTACCAAATTTCATGGGAGCGACATGTACAAAAACCTTGTCATAATCGATTCTATGTTTTTGCTTGTAGCCTTTAGCAACAAGTCTTGCTTTGTGTCTCTCTACTTCTCCCTTGGCATCCTTTTTTGTCTTATACACCCATTTGACTCCAATAGCTTCATAACCCTTCGAAAGTGTTGTTAATTCTCAAGTATTATTTTTCTCAACGTTTTTGGTCTCTTCATCCATGGCTTGTCTCCACATTTTGTTTTTCATGGCTTTATCAAAACTTAATGGTTCACTATCCACAAGAAGACAATAAAAATCATTAGAATCAAGAGTTGCCTTCTTAGATTCTTCATAAATGTCCCTTAAACTTCTTGTTCTCTTCTTGTTCCGTTTGGCCTTTTACTTAAATTTTCTTCATTAATTGGAGAAGTAGGTGAAGAAGGTCGAGTTGCATCTTGCATAGGCAACCTAATTTCTTGATTTTCTTCATCTCCAAAATATGAAAGAAAATCATACACGTTTTCTTCTTGGGTCTTCCAATTTCATGCCACTTCTTTATGAAATTCAACATCTTGACTTAGCATAACTTTGTCTTTGCTTGGATTATGCAACTTGTAACCTTTGGATCTTGAGTCATAGCCAAAGAAAACATGCTTGACACTTCGATCATCAAGTTTGGACCTTTCTTGTTGTGGCACATGAACATGAGCAATATTGCCAAAGATTCTTAAATGCTTGACACTTGGATTTTTTCCATTCCATGCTTATCAGGAAGTTTGATCTTTTACATTCTTTATGGGAAAGCAACTGGACAAATAAATTGCACAAAAATAACTCCATTCCAAAATTCCTTGGGCATATTTTTAGCTTTCAACATACATCTAGCCATGTTAAGAATGGTTCTACCTTTTCTTTTTAGTATTCCATCTTGTTATGGTGATCTCGGTACAGTTAAAGGATGATGAATTTCATAAGATTGACAAAATTCATTATATTCTTTACAAGTCGATTTGCATCCTCTATTAGACCTTAAAGTATTTATCTCATGGCTACTCTTTTTTTATAAGAACTTTGAAATTTTTAAATGCATGGGTTTTGCTTCAACAAATAAACCTAAGTCTTCCTACTATAGTCATTTATAAAGACCAAGCAGTATTTATTATTATCGAATAATGGTGGATTGATAGGTCTACATACATCAATATGAATAAGTTGGAGTGGCTTGGTTGCTCTTGTTGATGTCTTCTTTGGAAAACTTTTTTCTTGCATGCTTGTCAAGAAACAAGCTTCATACAAATTGATTGAGATAGTTGATTGGAGGAACCCCATACACCATTTCTTTTCTCCCAAAGCTTTAAGCTTTTCAAAATTTAAATGTCCAAATCTCATATGCCAACACCATGACTCATCTTACACATTTGCCTTCAAATATTTTGCTTCAATGGTCTTGCAATTGAAAGAAAATAATCTATTTCTTGACATTTGTGTGTTAACAATTAAATTATCATTCTATAAACAAAAAATGTACACTTTTTTAATTTGAATATCATGCCCCTTCTCAAGAAGTTGGCCCAGTTGTATTTATCCCTTCAATTTGGAATTTTGAAGTATCTCTAGAAGACACCTTGCCTTTTACCTTTTAATTGAGTTCTACAAACTTATCTTTGTATCTACACATGTGATTGCACACTCTATTATCCAAATATCATGAACTCTTATCATCTTTTTCCTTTTCCTTGAGTGCTAGCAGTAAAGTTCTCTCTTCTCCTTCTTTCTTGTTATCAACAAAAATTGGCTTTTTCTTTAGCATTACTATGACATTCCCAAACAGTAATTGCCAAATTTATGACAATTATAGCACTCAATTTGAGATTTATCTTACCTTCTTCTATTTGTCTCTTGATGGTAACCATGTCTTCTTGCTATTTCTCTTCCACAACCATAGCCTCAAAATTATTGTTGATTTCTCCCTTGATAATTGGAGTTGTTGCCATTACCTTTTCCTCTTCCATGATTACCACCACATTCTCTTCCTTATCCATGTCATCTTTGGGTCTTTTCTTCTTCGTCATCCCTCAATGAAGCCTTAGCTTTGAGAAACATGCTTTGGTGGTTCTTCGTGTCTTCTCTTAACTTTATCTTGATGGACTTCTACAGAACCCTCCAGTTGTTCAATAGTATAGAGTTTAAATCTTTTGACTTCTCAATGATACATACTAAATAATCAAACTTAGGTGATAAAGAGCAAAGGAAATATTCAACTACATGAACATCTTCTATTTTATCTTCGTATCTTCTCAAATGATTAACAATAGCTTTCACCCTTGAGCAATATTCCAAAATCACATCTTAGAGTTTTAAGCCTCCATACTACTTAGGACTTCAAAGTTAATGCACATGCAAGATTTTGATATTTCGTCCTTTTATTACAACACAACAACAAAAAAGAAAATTACATCATCCATCTTTAAGAGTTGCTCAATTCCCTTTATGTAATAATCATTTGAGGCTAAGGGGAAGAGCTTATTCAAAATACAATGAAATAACAAACACTTGTGTCATAGTGACACTTATTCAAACACTTCTCTTTTTTTATCTTTCTTTTTGCCTTTCTGGCTCTTTTTGCATTTTTTTTCTAGATTTATCACTTTTTTCAAATTTTTTTTCTATTTTGCATGTATAACATCAAAACACTAAAGGCTAAGTCTCAACAAAAGAAACCATTTAAGGAAGAGGCACTCATATCAAAAGCCTAATGTTTATCCACTTCTTGCTTATGTCGTAGAGCAATCACAAGGTGTGTTCTTAAAATTGTTCATTCCTCATAGTTTTCTGAAGGATTCTTCTCAAAGAACTTGGTTCACTCTACATTCAAGTCACCACATAATACTTCCTAATTTTCTACATTCAATTTAATCAATAACTATGGCCAACTCTCCAATTAACATAGAGAGAAACAACTGAAAACATGCAAAAAATCAAAAACTTTTACACAATTTGAGCAAAAACAAAGTTGGCAACAAAATCTACCCCATATATGGTATAAGCACAAAAGGAACAACCACTCCTCCAAACATAAAGTTTGCTTGTCCTCAAGCAAATAGCATTTACGCACACCAAGCAAACAAAATGAGCACATAAGCGGATGTAGAATGATAGATAGGGACAAGTAAGAGATGGAGAGATATAACATTGTGATCTTTGGAGTCTATAAATGCCAAAAATAATCCAATTATCTATGAACCTGCTTCAAAGTAGAAAGTACAAATGCTCAAAAAATAATGAACAGATTAGTAAACAATGCTATGCAAGCCCACATAGTCATTTCAAATGATAACAACGATGTATACAAGGGCTAAAGAATTGGTGCATTAAAAATGATGGAAGAGAGTAAGAACAACTGAGGGGAAACAATCTATACTACTAAAAGCAAAAATGAACAAAAGATAAACAATACTACCAAAATAAAAGTAAATAATAAAATATGAGCAAATAATATTGGATTTAACGTCTTTTACCAAGCGCCAATGTTCAATCAATACATGATTAAAGTTCTTTAGAACAAATTATTAGAATATCATTTCAGCATTGGCCATAGAAGAAAAAGATCCGTGTACCATAAGATGGGGCAAAAAATAAGCAATGCAGCCTTTTCCAAAATCCCACCCCAAATTGTCAAAGAAAATTTTACACTCTAATATGGGGGCACCATGTGCAAACATGAAAGGTCATACCCAACTTGCTTATTAGATGACACCCCATAGCCTTCTTCTCAAAATATAGGGCTAACAACACACCCTTCCCATGAATCAACGATAAGTCTAATGCATGCAAAGTGGGTAGTGTTTGTCCCAGTTCTGTATGAAAGTGTCTCATGCAAGAAGGCACAAAGATGAGCTCTGACACTGGGGGAGACTCAATAGATTGGATTGTGGAGTAGGGATGAGATCTGGAGAAGGAAAGTCAATGAAGGGAGATGTGGAAGCACTAGATTGTTCATCTCTACAGGATGTAGCATGACCATACAAAAGTCTCTCTAACTCCTCAATCTCTTCATCAAAGGTAAGGGTAGAAGGGGAAGGTAACATAGATTCCTCAAAATGGTACTCAGGCATTAAACGTTCGATCTCCCTAACCTTCTCTAATGGGGTCGATATGGGTGGAGGAGGTGAGACTGACTCAACTGACTTTTCATCATGTAAACAGGCATGCTCAAAGGAAGTGTGCATGTCTAACTCCCTAAGTGTAGACTCGAAATCAAATTAAGTACTAAGAACATCAAGCTCATCCTCCAAAAGTGTTTGAAGAGTGGGAAGGGAAGGAAAAATAGGCCAAGAAGGCTCAGTAATAGAAGGTGAATGTATGGAAGGATAGGGTGCCACTTCCTCTAAAACATAACCTATGTCATCATGAATCGACACATAATCACTCTCATCCTCTTTCTCACTACAAGATATGAACTCTCTATCAACCTCTGTCTCTATTTGTCTCTCCCAAACATCATTAATTTCACCATTAATCACTTTATCCATAGGTCTCTCACTTATCCCATCGACCTTGTCAAAAGGTATCTCAACATGCTCACTCAGGAGTTGCTCATTCTCAACTCCCCTGTTGAAAGACTCGATTAGTTGGGATAATTGTTCCACGTTCTATCTAGTCTCTCTTGATTAGATTGGATGATTTAGGTATCAAGAAAAAAATAAGGGTGTATATGCTCAAGCATTTCTTCTAATTTCATACAAGAAGTAGACCTAGTAAAAGACAGCACAACCAAATGAAAATGATAGACATCTTGATTGAGATCACAATGAGCATAACCATAAAAAAATTCAGAAGAAGAATATGTAGGAAAAGATGGTGAAGGAGGAAGATACTCAAAGCTAGATGGATAAAGAGAAGAGTCTTCTTGACCCCAAGATGGAGATGAATGATAATGCTCCCTACGATCATAGAAACTAGATAGAGATGCATGTAATGGCATATAACTATAGGGAGCACTACTCAAATTAGCATAAAATTGGGGGTTGTTAGGAAAAGTATGCCCTAAAGCTTACGTATATATGACATTTTGGATATGAAACAATGTATAATCATTTTATTGACTGGCATAATGAGTATTTTTGAATATTATCTCTGGTATGTTTATTAACGAATGTGTAAAGGTCCCTTGACTTGAAATAATGACTTAGGTGCGTAATGAGGATAGAAGCACAGTAGGTCTAAGTCTAGATTTAGTCATGTCATAAATTGAGTCCATAACTGAATGGTAGAGTTGACTCTATCGGGATGAGGTTATAGTGAACAAGTCTCTTCATTGAGAGTGATCTACCTAGGTCATTAGAGGACTTTCTGGATTTATTTCTTTAGTGTGTGTGTGTGTATCATACATTTGATAGGACCATTATGAGTATGTTTTCTAGAGACATACTATCAAAGGAAGAAAACAAGATACTCACTGCTACTAAATGACCATTGCTCTTATTCCTGGGCACATGTGGATAACTAACCAAGTTAAGGTTTGGTGTTTTGATTCACTGTGGGTGAGATTTTAGTTTGTTAGGATAAATAGTCTTGTGCATTGAGTGCCAAATTCTAATTAATTGGATCATGCATATGCAATATGGATTCTATCTTCCCCCTTTGGGATTGTCCAAATTAATTATCTAAATCTAGATCTAATGATACTACCTTTATTGGTGTATCGGTCATTTGGCTGCTCCCAAGATCAAGGATCCATAACTAAGGATAGTTGTTAATGGGACAAGAGACCAAAAGGAAAAGATGCAGCTGAGGAGGTGATAGTACAAGGGCCAAGGAACCAACCATAGCTGCAGGTATACGTAGAGGGGCATTATGGTCAGTTATTTAGTAGGTCAAAGACAAAGTTTACATTCTTTTGTGATAAGCTTCTAGGTAACAACAATTATCCTTAGAGTGCAACTTTGATCTTATGACAAAATATATCAGAGTTAACAGTGGCTATTATGTTGCCTAGATTGGGCAAGGACATTTTTTGGCCACTTTTGGAAGCCAAGGTTAATTGTGTCTCCTTGGTCCCTTCTTTAGTTGAATGACTTTGAGAGAATAATCTTGAAAGAGTAAATTCCATATTGTGGTAATAGCTTATTGGGCCAAAGCTTAGAATTAGGTTTGGGCTTTCTTTGGACTCCGAGATAACCAAATTGGGCCTGGATGGTTTTATATTAGGCTTGGGTCTTCACTGGATTCTAGACTATGTGTTGGGCTTGGAATGTGGGCTTGGTTCAAGTTTTCCAAGACAAGTGGTGAAAATTTACTACATGGGAAAGTTTCCCACATGAAAAGATTAAGAGGTTGGGGTACCAATCCTTCCCCTATAGATAGGCAAGACCTCATACCATTTTATCCATCCTACTTCATAGTTGAGCTCTTTCATTTTATCAAGAGAATACTACAACACATAGTAGACACTTATTGTGTGATTTTTGCTCTTTATTTTCAAGAGCATATTATTTTTTCTTTTTCACACAAAAGAGGCTATTCTCTCAAGATGAGACTTTTCAGTCATAGGGAAAAAGGCTAGAGAGTTGCTACATCAACACCCTTGTAGTTTGAAATTTTGGAAGCCTTATTTGTGAGCAAGAACAAAGCTCGTAATGGTTATAGCTTCACTAAAGACCCTATTCTTCAAGAGGTTAGTTGTACATATTATGCAAATATTAGTTATGTTCTACATGTGTTCTTTAGCATGGTCTTGTGTGTGTTATCTGATTATTTTTGCTTTTTTAGCATGTTTTCTTAGTAGACATCTTAAAAACATGAACTAAGATAGACCACATGTAAAATTATCGATCCAACAGGGTTTGCTATAGGCAAGGAGATAATAAATAGTAGCATGATCAATATTGCCATATAAAGCACAAGCATGAGAAGTATTCATGATGAGGGAAGAGGATACAAGTGAAAACCAAGAATCATTAGATCTATCCATACTCAATTAACACAATTGAACCTTATCTCAAAAGAAATGTTTTCGATTTTTCAAAATTTTCAATTTTTTGTGGTTTTTGATTAAAGAAAGCAAATAAAGATAGGACAACATGCGAGCAACCATTCAAAAACACATAAACATAAGAAACCAATACCGTGCCTCCCTAGCAACAGCGCCAAAAACTTGATGTAAACTGGTTGTTTGTGGAAAAATGAAGCACAAATTACAACCAAGTTTTAACTGACAAGTGCACGAATCAAAAATAGGATAGTATGCGTGAGTACAAGATCATCTTTATAGGAAGGCTCCTTAGTTTGGTCTCTACGTGCAAGTGTGCCTAAGACAAGTTGTGTGCATGTGTATTTTGATTCAAAGGGACCTTGGGAAAATGGAAATGGACCTAAATTAACCTTAATTAGAAGGAAAGGAAGTTGCCAAGCTAAGGAAAGGGAATAAAACAAGGTAGGAGAGGATCTAAAGTGATTGTTTATTGTAAATGACTTAGGACTATGGTCTTGATTTAGGTCTATCTATGGCTTTACTTGCTTTTGTTTAGGCCTTAGTTAATTAACCTTATTATCTTTTAATTGCCAATGCAATCTTATCCCTAAATATGTCTTTTAGAAGCATACAATTGTCTTAGCTAATTACAGTTTTTGAGCTTAATTAACTAAGTCCTACTCTTGGCTGTATTGTTCTAAAACTAGTGCTTGGCTGGAGGCGTTAAATCCAGTGCTACTAGGAGGTGCCCTAGAAAAGTTTATATTCTATTTACTTTCCTTGCATTTCCTTTTCTTTTATTTGCTTTTAGTATTATTGTTCTTTGATTTTCATTTGCTTTTCATTTATTTTTTTTTCTCTCTCCTAAGTGTTGATCCTCACTTCTATCATTTCCCATTCTTCATACACCTTGTTTATCATTAGATGATGCTAATCTGAGCTCGCATGGCAATACTACTAATTGTGTGCTATGCGTGTTTATAGTTTTCAAGAAGCAGGGTTATTAAATAAATGATAAATCATTAGCATCAACGAGAGCTGCAAATGAACACAAGATTGTATCTATCCTTTCTCCACTTGTCCCCTTATATCTACCCTATCCCCGCCACCCTTACTTGTTTGTTGTTGCCTATTTGCTGGTTATGTACTTTTGTTCTATATTCTTGAGGACAAAAAAAGTTTAGGTTTTGGGGTATAGGAGTTTGGTTTTATTGTTTTACACTTTGTATATGGTAGATATGCATTACGCGCTTTAAAATGGTGAAAATTTTTTTATTTTGATGCATTTAGAGTCGCTTGTCTCTTTGTTGATTGTAGTGTTGGCTCTTGTGATTGATTTAATTTCTTGGTAGAGATAGAGATGTATTGTGGTGAGTGAAAGGAATGGATGGAAAGCTGAGACTTAGAAGAGAGACCCTTGAAAGTTATGGGAAGCGAGGAATGTTAAGAATGCCCCTTATGGCCACCCCATAACTTGGTAGGAAAAAGTGAAGAAAAAGGGTTGTTGATGTGAGTACCACTTCCTTGATTGGTTCTTTTTTATGTGCCTTAGCTTTTTGTTTTCTTTTCTTTTTGTTATACAATGCAAAATGAGAAAATCCAAAAGAAATGGAAAAAGACAAAAAGGTTCAAAAAGATGTAGAAGATTGAAAAACAAAAAAAAGGATAAAAAAGAGAAAAAGCCAAAGGCTCCAAAATGTTTTGTGAATAAGTGCATAATTGACACAATGTCAACTTAACACAAAATCTCATCTTTGTAGATATATGAATAAGGTTCTTTATAAGCCATTGTGTATGTATATCCTTTCTCTTCTTGTCTTTGAGGCTATTTGCATGTTAAGGAAGCCATGTTAGTTAAGGGGGCACGAAATATCAACTTCTCAAGTACATGTGTTAGAATCCTAGGACTTGTGGTAGTTTGGCTACTTGGGAAGTTCCCACAAGGTTCGAGGCCCTTTATGAGTAAAGGAAGGATATGAAAAAGCTTGAGGACTTGACTACAAAAGGAATGACCCTTTCATACTCCTTAGATTGACCAAGATAGTGAGTCAATCCTCTAGACAACCCTTTTTACCAACACTAAGATAAACTTAGGTATGGATTACTTAGGGACAAGCAAGGAGAAGGTTCGGGGTTGCTGATGTGTCTTGGTTTTACACGTGTTTGCATTACTTGTTCCTATGTTTTTAGAGGTGTATTATGCTATATAAAGTGTATTAGTGTAGCTTTACATTACATTTGTGCATACTAGGATGCTATTGTGCTTAGTTGAGCTTAAAGAGTAAACACTACATTAAAGTGCACTTATCTTATATTTTATGTGAGTTTGAGGATTATTTAGAGATTAATGAAGATGGAGGTTGCTTGGGCAAGAATTGAAAAATATTCTTGGACAAGAATTGAGAAAGACTTTAAGGATGAAAAATGGAAGAAAATCAAGTTTGGAGGCTTCAGGACAAAGGTCAAGGCAATTGGAAGCAAAACGGAGCGAAAATAAAGCCAAAAGTTGACTATCTACATTTACTCCTCCAATCTGATCGAGAAAGACTAGATAGCATGATGCAACAAGTTGAATATCTAGGTGAGTGCTTGAAGAAAAAGATTGAGAGTGAAAAACCCATGGTTCAAAGTCTTAAATACCTTTAGACCGGACTGAGGAGATAGGAGAGAGACCTAGAGATAAGAGTAATAGGAGTGAATATAACGGTATTTCGGAGAGACAACTAGAAAGAGAGGTCAAAGGAATGATAACATCATATAGTGTGAATGAGGATAAGCTTGATGATAGCTTGGTTCTTGATGACTCTTGTCGATATGTTTTAGAGGAAGTACTACCTTATCCTTCTAAGCTTTCGACGTCCTCCATTGAGTCTCATGAGCATATCTTTTCTTCTCATCCCATACTTCACACACACTTGTAGGTTGAAACTCATGATCATAACACCTATTTGCATTTTGAGTCCTCATTTAGGGAGTCTAGGGTACACACCTCTCGCGAGCATTTATGTTTACATAACCTGAAAACTTTTGAGTCTCAATTGTCCCCTCCATGTGTTCTTTCATCTTTTAAGATGCATGATGATGAGATGACACCAACTAGCGATGAATGTATAGATGAATGTGAAAAGACTTTAGCTAGTGAAGGTTTAAAGTCATTTATTGGGGAGAACAAGGCATCAATTTTGGAGTTTTTAGATGATAAGTCTCTTGAAGTTAAGGATTGTTAAGTTGGGAAGAATAGCCAGTCAAAAAAGACACTTAAGGAAGAAATTGATGAGCTTGAAATTGTGATATGTGGGTCTTTGGGTATGTTTGGTGAATCATTGTTGATACCTTCTTCTACCCTTTCCACTACAAAATTGATTGAAATTGATTGATGAGGTTAAGCGCTTTTTAGATGAACACGAACCTTTTCTTAGTGTGAGTGAGTACATTAAGATTGAATCCACCCTTTATGAGGAGTCAGAGTGACCTAAGATTGAAAATGATATATCTTATGGAGAAGAAGAGTGTAGTATATCCACTTCCCCTATCATTGCTTCTCCTTCTCCCAATGTTGTTCATACTTCCCTTTCCCATTCTATTGAACCTCCCTCTTTGGGGCTCATGTTTGTACCTTCATGCATAGAACATTATAATCTAGACTTAGATAGCACTTCACCCATATTGCATGCATTGGACTTATCTGTGACCTATGGAGAGGGTATATATCTAGTCCTTGATTGTAAGAAGAAGGATATAGGGGTCAATTAGAGGGCAAACGAGGCATGATCTTCTACCTTTGTGTATGACACCTTCCATATTTGTGCACACGTTTTCATTTGATGGTTCGAGGTGGGTGGGAGTTAGAAAAAGAGTCCATTGGGCATTCATCACCCCATTATGTGATGCAAGAACTTTTTCCTTCTATTATCTGTGCTTGGTTGAATATCTGGCAAATTGTGCCTTGAATGTTTAAGCATGTATTGCTCTAACATTAGCACCCAGCTAGAGACGTTAAATCCAGCGCTATTAGGAGGCACCCTAGACATGGTTATATTTCATTTGATTTCCTTGCTTTTCCTTTTCTTTTATTTGCTTTTGGTGTTATTATTCATTGATTTTCATTTTCTTTTCATTTGTGTTTCTTTTTCTCCCTCCCAAGTGTTAATCCTCACTTCTATCATTTCCCATTCTTCATACACCTTGTTTATCATCAGATGATGCCAATCCTAGCTTGTATGGCAATACTACCAATTGTGTGCTATGAGTGTTTGTAGTTCTCAAAAATAGGGTGAGTAGATAAATGATAAATCATTGGAATCAATGAGTGCTACAAATAAACATAAGGTTGTATCTATCCTTTCTCCACTTGTCCCCTTATATCTACCCCATCCCTACTACCCTTACTTGCTTTCTGTTGCCTATTTGCTTGTTATATGCTTTTGTTCTATTTGCTTGAGGACAAGCAAAATTTAGTTTTAAAGGTGTGGGAGTTTGGTGTTATTGTTTTATGCTTTATATAGGGTTGATGTGCATTATGTGCTTTAAAATGGTCAAAATATTTTGATTTTGATGCATTTAGAGCCATTTATCTCTTGGTTGATTAGAGTGTTAGCTCTTGTGATTGATTTAATTGATTGTTAGAGATAAGGTTGTATTGTCGGGAATGAAAGGAGTGGAGGGAGAGCCAAGACTTGGAGGAGAATCCCTTGAAAGTTATGGGGAGTGAGAACCTCTAAGAATACCCCTTATGGCCACCTCATAGCTTGGTATGAAAATGTCAAGAAAAAAGGTTATTGGTGTGAGTGCTCCTTCCTTGATTGGTTCTGCTTTATGTGCCTTAGCTTTTCTTTTTCTTTATGAAAAAGATTGAAAAACAAAAAGACAATGAAGAAAAGAGAAAAAGCCAAAGCCACCAAAACGTTTTGTGAAAAACTACATATGTGACACAATGTCAACTTAGCTCATGCTGTCATCTTTGTAGATATGTGAATAAGGTTTTTCATAAGCCATTGTGTATGTATATTCTCTCTCTACTTGTCTTTGAGGCTTTGTGCATGTTGGGGAAGCCATGTTAGTTGAGGGGGCACGAAATATGAACATCCCGAGTGCATACACTAGAATCCTAGGGCATGTAGTGGTTTAGCTACTTGGGAAGTTCCCACAAGGTTTGAGGCCCTTTATGAGTAGGGAGAGGATCTGAAAAGGTTTGAGGACCTCTTTACAAAAGGAATGACACATTCATTCTCCTTAGATTTATCAAGATAGTGAGTCAATCCTCTAGGCAACCCTTTTTACCAACATTGAGATGAACTTAGGTTTGGACTTGCTTAGGGACAAGAAAGGAGAAGGTTTGAGGGTATTGATGTGTCTTGGTCTTCTGCGCATTTGCATTACTTGTTCCTCTGCTTGGAGATTAATGAAGAAGGATGTGGCTTGGGCAAGAATTGAAGAAGATTTTAAGGATGAAAAGTAGAAGAGAAACAATTTTGATGGCTTCCGGACAAACGTCAAAGTAACTGGAAGCAAAACAAAGCGAAAATGAACCCAAAATAGAGCAAATAGACACTACCAAAACATTAGCTTTAGAGTACCGGTGCACCCCTTCTCTATTCTACCAAAAACAGGTAGCAATTTTCTACTATTAGAATAGATGTCCCTTGGTACCGGTGCACCGATTAGGTGTTTTGGTAGTCGCAAAAAATTGGCTATATGCCCTCTTTTGGCCATTTTATAAAATAACAACTCATATTCTTTCAAACCCATCTCCCAAAACCCTAATCCTCTTCTCTCACACACTCTTCCATACACAAAAACACTTTGGAATCAAGCTTGTAAGTGGATCAAACACAAGGATTTAGGCATAGATCATGGATTGTAAAGAATGGATTTGGACATAAGGGTATGTCTCTTTTGTCCCAAATCTAAATATGTATGATTAGAGCTATGTAGGGTGATTATTCTTGTATTTATGGATTGATTATTATTCTTTTGTAATGGGTACTTGATGGGTTTCTGTATGTATGCTTTATGCTTAAGGTTCTAAAGGCCATTTTACATACATGTCTATGTGCTTGTTGAAATGCCTCAATGAAGTTGCATATGTATATTGAAGTCTATTATGCTATTAACAATCTCCAAATCAATATGTTAGTATGTCTATGTGTTCGTCTGATGATTACATAAAGTGGATATGCTGATATACATGTCTATATGCGTGTTAGCTTACTTAATAGCATAAATAGCATCTGTTGCTTACATGTCGGGTGCTATTGCTTAAATCAGTGTACTCTAAGTATGTCTATGTGCTTAGTAGTAGAATATTTCAGAGCATTCTCGAATTCCATGCCCTAGATGTGTATGCCTTATGGTTAAATGTCAACTTTTACCAGGGTAATGTGATCGATGGTGCACAACTAGTAACTAGCCTAGGTCGAGTCCCCTTTGACTTAGTTGACCTTAGTTCTTTTATGAAGGCTAATTAGTCTTCCTTATCGCCCTAGGTTTATCAGGATCACGTCATAGCTCTAAGTGGGGCGAAGCTTCGTAATGGAGTCACACCGTGTCATAGGGTTAGATTGGGGAACTAATTAGTGGGCTAAGTTCTAGGTCAAATCGATCTAAATCACTTAAAATCCTATTAGCTAGCCCTAATTCCTAAGTCATAAAGACTGCGCTACACTTCTAGACATTGCCACCTAGGGACAGACTCGCACTAAGGCTTAGCGTACCAATTAGGAGGCTAATTAGAGATCTAAGTTAAAGCACTTTGTATAATCCATCAAGCAACCCTAATAAGAAGCAGTAATCACCCATTTGTAAGATGAAATCACCCTGGTCCCTTTTTCCACGTGTTTGACTCCCTTTTATTGCTTGATTCCCCCGTTTCACACACACACACCTTTTATTTTCTTGCCCTTAAGATAGAATTATTTTTCTGAGCTCTTCTCAATCTCAAAAACAACAAAAACATTATAGTTTAGAGACTCAACATGTAGCTTTTAGGATGCTCTTAGCTTAGGAGACCATGTCCTCCCAGTGGTTCGACCCTGCACTCGCACACACTACACTACACATAACTCATGTGCTTGCGGGCTATTTAGGCTTGTGCTCTAAAATAGCATATCACCTATCCATGGCAGAGTTTTAGAAAGAATCCCTGGCTAACAACTTCATTTTCTCCCATGCTTTACTAGGTCTCAAGTTATAGAACCCTTTACTGGATATGGCATTTACCATCTTCCTTTGTTGTTGGTCAATCCTCTAAAGAAGTATTAAAAGAGGTCGTGTGTACCATAAACATGGTATGGGCATTACCTCATGGAAAGTCTCAAAATCATGTTGAGAAAAAGTCATGATAGAAGCCCTAAGATTGGCAATCTTAGCCACGCAGAAGAACTTTTGACAGAAACGTGTTTAGAGCTCATCCAAAGACATGATGGATCTGCTAGAAAAGGAATGAAACCATGCACTAGCTTTATCCTTTAAAAGAATGGGAACAACTTTAGGTGAATGAATTCTTGAGATACATTAGGAAAATGCACAGTCGAGCAAATCTCTACGAAATCCATGCTATGTGCCAAGGGACTGTCATTAGTTCTCCCATAAAAGGAAGAAAGCATCGCCAATGTGCTATGCTTAATCTCAAAGTTCCCTCCTTCCAACTCCAGAAGATGAATAACCAAGTTTGGCTTAAAAGCATTGGAAAGGAAGTATAGCCTAAGCATGGGTTCATCCTCTACAAGGGGATTAGGACTAAAAGGTTCTTACCTAAAGGATCCTTGGGCTTATGGATGCTTATGTTGCTCATATAGAGGAACGGGATTTATAGGGGGAATAGGAAGTATTAGAGGATTAATGGGATCGACCATCTCTCCTAGAAGATCACCTAAATTCCTAAGATGATGCGCTATTCTTTCAAGTTTGGGGTTTAAAAGAACTAAGGGATTCCTAAGGGAATGCCTACCAAGCATACAATGCCTACTCTATTCTTCAGCTACTTCGACCCTCAAACCTCAACAAAAGTCTTAGACTACAATAAGCAACTAACAAACACCTAAAGGTCTACTAAGAACAAAAAGCAAAATAACTCAAAACAAACAAGCTAAACTAAGAAATAAAAGCAGGCACAAGATAGCAAGATAAATAAAGGGAAACTGAGATAAGGAACTACGAAAACAAACTAACAAAAAAAAGCAAGAAAAATAAATAAAACATGCAACAAACTAAAACACACAAGCAAACAAATCAAACCAACCCAGCCTCCCTGACAATGGCGCCAAAAACTTGTTGTAAGCTTTAAAAGTTACCTGCAAGCGCATGGGTCATCTGTAGTGTAATGTGTGTGAGTAAGGGGTCATGTCCACGGGGAGGCTAGAACTTGGTGAGAATCTATGGCGTATGCTCTAAGGAGTTGCATAACAAAAGACCTAAACTAACAATAAATTTGGGTATTTTGAATTAAAGGGAGCTTGATGTGTTGTGTTTTTGTGTGTGTTTGCATTGTCATTTACCTATATTTTAGAAGTGTTAAGTGCTCATAATGATGCATTAGTGTAGTGCTTTTGATAAAAATAGGCTTAAGCGTAAACAAATGTGCATATCGAGTTTAAGAGACAAATTGCTACACTAATTGCTTTTTTTCAATGATTTAGGTGAACTTTTTGGTTAAGATCAAGATTGGACGATGAAAGGTGACGAAGATGGGAAATGCACGGGTCTAAGAGAGAAGTCCAGAGGCCGAAAAGACAAAGAATGGAGGAAGAAAGTTAGCTGAACGACCAAGGAAAAAGAGCCGGTCGACCGGCCACTCCAGAGAGGTGCCAAAAATAGCCGGACGACCACCCCTCCAGACCCGGTCGACCGGCTTGGTCGACCGGCCAGTCTAGAGAGCATCATTAAAAAGCCGGTCGAGCTAGGTCTAGAGGCCGGTCGACCTAGACGGTCCACCGGCAATATGCTGAGAACATATAAATAAGGCCCGATTCTGCAGAAAAGGAGAGGACTTTTTGGAAGAATAACACGCATTTCACACCTAAAATTCTCACACACTTAACCCTAGATCCCACCCACTTCACACACACTTTTCACACATTCCTCACTAAGAACCAAGCTTGATTTGGAGGGTTCAAATATTTTGGAATCAAGTTTGCTCAAAAGCTTCGTACAAGATTAGCTAGGATGAAAGGAAAGCTTCATTATCTCTCTTTCATTCTATTTCCTATTATGATTGAGTAGACTTGTGTAGGGTGATTTAACTTATGTAATGGGTTAACTATATACTCTTATGATATGGGATATGATGGCTGTATATATATACATGTTTCGAATTTTCTTATTCAAATGGGTATTTTCTCATTCATGTCTAAGTGTTTGATAAAATGCTTAGATGAGTAACATGTGTATAAATTGAAGTTTGTTTGTTACTAAACACATCTAATCCATGTTATAATCATGTCTATGTGTTTATATATGGATGCTATGAAGTGGGTAATGCTTTTATTCATGTCTATATGTATATTTGCATGCCTAGTAACGAGCATAACTTCAATAACGCATACGTGCTGGTAGTTAATTATTTCCAATGGTGTGAACTGAACATGACGATGTTTGGTAGTTGAATAGGTTTCATTATTCACGCGCACCTTGGCCTTGAACATGTATGAACGCACTAACAACTCAAATCCTGCTGTAGTGACCTTAGAATGACGAAGTATAATTTAGGGCTAGTCTAGGCTGAGTCTCCTTTGGCTTTAAATCCAGCTAATTGGTTTTCGGATAGGTTTAGTCGACCTTAGCAACATTAGGTTTTGGCTTTAAATCCAGCCAAAGGTTTAGGTACTAAGGTAGGTTCATTCTAAGCCACCTAGGAAGTTAATTAATCACTCTTGAGGCCCTAGGTCATAAGGACCACGTCGTAGCTCTAGGTGGCACCGCCTAGGGACGGACTCGCACCGAGTCCTAGGGGGAAATTAGGATATTAACTAGCAACCTAGCTAAGAGCACTCATGATAGTTAGCCATCATCCCTTAATCCCATAGCATTTGAGTATAGAATTACCCACTCATAAGTCGAAGTCATCCTAACCCCTTCTCAAGTGTTAGTTTCCTCTTGACCATCTTGTGCTCCCATTTTTCATATTCATGGTTTAGTTTTATTTCCTTTACCTAGAGCTCCCGATAATCCAAAACCCAAAAAAAAATATGTCTAGTTTAGATCTTTCTTTTTGGCACTTTCTAGAACACCAAGCATAGAATTCACCCACATTATTCATGCCTCCCTGTGGTTCGACACCTGCACTTGTATACACTATATTGCACGATCTGTACGCTTGCGGGTCTTTTAGAGCTTGCACTCGAAAGACGACACCAAGTTCTTGGCGCCGTTGCCGGGGAGGCACGGTGATTTGTATTCTTTGCTTATGTGTTTTGGTAGTTGCTTTATTTGTTTTTCTTGCTTTTTCTTTATAGTTTGTTTGTTTTTTTTTTCCTTATATTGTTTATTGTTCATATTATCTTGCTTTAGTTTTTGTTTATCTATTTTAGCTTTTGTCGCTGTTTTTAGTAAACTCTTTAGGATTGTGGTTTATTTGCTGTAGTTTTAGGAATAATGAAGCTTTTGGGGGTTGAAGTGGCCGGAGTTAGGATAGTTTGTGCATGCTTGGTAGGAGATCTCTTAGAAATTCCCTAATTCCTCTTAATCCTGAACCCGATAGAATTGCTAGACATTTCAGGAATTTAGGAGATCTTCTTGAGGAGATGACCGATCCCAATCATCCTCCCAATCCCCTAATGAATCCCATTCTACCTCATGATCACATTGGGCATCAAGCCCAAGCTCATTTTAGACGAGAGCCCCGTACACCAGATCCACCCATAGATGATGAACCCACTCTTAGGCAATTCTTTCTCCCCGAAGCCTTTGAGCCCAATTAGGCTATTCAAATTCCGGGTTTGGGGGAGACAAACTTTGAGATTAAGCCTAATATGTTGGCAATGCTTCCCTCCTTCTACGGAAGAAACAATGAGAGTCCTCTAGATCATATCACTGATTTTGTTGAGATGAGTTCCACTCTCTATGTCCCCTATGTCTCTCAAGAGGTCATACGTCTAAGATTGATTCCTTTCTCTCTTAAGGACAAGGCTAGGACTTGGTTGCATTCCTTACCCAATGGTTGCATTGCTACATGGGCTGAGCTTCAATCTAAGTTCTTCCAAAAATTTTATCCCATGGCCAAGACAGCCGACCTTAGGACCACCATTATGACTTTCTCCCAACATGACCTAGAATCTTTTCATGAGGCTTGGAAGAGGTTCAAGGATCGTCTTAGACAATGTCCACACCACGGGTATGGCAATCATGACCTAATGCAATACTTATTTCGAGGCTTAAATGAACAAAATAGGATGATGGTCAATGCCGCCTCCGGTGGTGGCTTCTATCTTTTGAGACAGACCGAGGCATGGGAGAAAATAGAAATGATGGCTAAAAATTCTTTTCAAAATTTTGCAATGGAAAGGTCTAGTTGGGGAGGCAACAAGAGAAGTGTTAGTGAGGTTGGAGTTTCTTTAGACTTACCCGCTAAGGTTAAGGATTTGACAAATAAACTAGATCATTTCATTTCTTTGTCCAATTCATCCCAAGGTCGTAGGACTAGTTCTTTAGGTTCTTCCTCCGACCCTTTAGTTTTTGAAGTTTGTGCATTGTGCTCCAAGTCATGTCATGAGACCATAGCTTGCCCTTTAGCATCCCAATTTCCTGAATTCATGAAAGAGCAAGTGTGTGCCACACAAGGTTATTCTCGTGAGTATAATCCATACTCAAACACATACAATCCGGGTTGGAGGGACAACCCAAAATTTTCTTGGAGATAAGGCCAGCATGAGTCTAGTTCACATCCTCAAGTTCCACCTCAGCAGTGACCCCGTCCTTAATATCCCCCAGGTTTCTATCATCTTAATCAGCCCCGTCTCACTAGTGCTCCACAACCTCAGGCTTTACCTGCTCCCTCTAGTAGCCAGACTCCTAGTAATGATGTGATGAAGTTAATGCAGTTTATTCAGAATCAGCAATAGGCATTAGCTAGTCAGCAGCAGGAGTTAGCTGACAATAGGCAAAAGATGGCTAGCTATAGGCAACAGATGGCTAGGTTTGAGACACAGTTAGGACAGATTTCTAGTCAATTGAGCGTTAGAGACCCCAGGAAATCGCCTTCTCAGCCAGAGGTGAACCTTAGAGTGCAGTCCTGTTCCTCCACTGATACCACTTATCCCCCTCAGGCCCAGGCTAAGGTTGTCACCACTCTTAGTAACGGTTGGGTAGTGCATAATAGGGTAGGAGTTGACTTTGCAGTACCTGCACCTAGTAGTCTTTCCGAGTCTAGAGCACCACATGGTAGCCCTATTGAGGGAAATTCTAGAGAAGGTCTTGTTGAGAGAGATAAGCCCATTAGAGATCATGGAGAGAGTAGTACTGCTCGCCCACATCAGGAGGGAAAAGAGCCTATTGATGACTCCCATGTATCTAGAGGTATAGAGCTTAGAGTTCCCTTTCCATCTGTCTTAGAGAGGCCTACACCTAGTGAGGATTCTAGGTTCTTCAAGGTTTTAGAGCATCTTAAGGACCTTAAGGTCAATCTTCCTTTGATAGATGCGATCATTTCCATCCCCTCTTATTCTAAGTTCTTTAAGGATCTTTGTTCAAGGAAACGTAGGTCATCGAACATTCCTAAGTAAGTGAGGCTTACGGAGAAGGTGAGTAGTATATGTACTTCGGGCCTTCCGCCCAAGATAAGTGACCCCGGAGCCTTCACCATTCCTAGTAGGATCCGCGAGACCCAGATTGATCACGCCTTATTAGATTTAGGATCTAGTGTGAATCTCATTCGCTACTTTGTCTATCAGCAGCTAGGTCTCGGTGAGTTGTCTCCTACACATGTTACTCTTCAGCTAGCTGATTGGTCTGAGCGTAGACCTAGGGGTGTGATAGAGGACGTTATGGTCCAGGTAGGTGAGTTTGTGTACCCTATTGACTTCATAGTGTTAGATATGGATTCGGGACATGACTCTAGACATTTTACACCCATTCTTCTAGGTTGCCCCTTCCTTGCCACCATAGATGCCATTATCCATTGTAGGTCGAGGGTATTGGAGATGAAATTTGGGAATTTGAGATCCACTATGAAGGTTGCAGAGGCGGTGAATAGGGCTAGTATAGGAGGAGAGGATGGAGAAGAGTGCTTTAGGGTGGATGTGATTGATTCTCGCGTTGAGGATCTTATAGAGAAGACTATGACCGATGGAGAAGATTTGAGGAAATTTGAGAAATTGATGTCTAGTTTTGATTTGGAGACCTTAAAGAGGAAATGTGTAGCTTCTACTTCCTTGATTAAGAGCCTTTTGACTAATAAGTCACTTGAGGTTAATCCTTCTAGTCTCATTTCTAGTGATGTCCCTATTGATGATGTTAAGGTTAAGTCCCCCTTGGTTGAGCCTAGCCCTTCTTTAAAGCTCAAACCCCTTCCCGATCATTTGAAATATGCATCCCTAGGCTCTAGTGAGACCCTTCCGGTCATCATAGCTTCCGATCTTTCTAGTGAGCATGAGGAACGTCTCTTAGAGGTCCTTAGGAAACATAGGAAGGCTATAGGGTGGAAAATTGATGATTTGAGAGGTATAGACCCTTCGGTTTGCATGCATCGTATTCACCTTGAGGATGGAACCATTCCTTCTAGGGAAATGCAAAGGAGGCTAAACCCACACATGAGCGAAGTAGTTAAGAAAGAGATCATTAAGCTTTTAGATGCAGACATTATTTATCCGATCTCCGATAGTGAGTGGGTTAGCCCGGTCCAAGTTGTCCCTAAGAAGTCCGGGATCACGGTTGTTGAGAATGAGAGAGGAGAGCTTATCCCTGCACGTATTCCCACAGGATGGAGAGTTTGTATTGACTATAGGAAGCTCAACTCCAAAACTAGGAATGATCATTTCCCATTGCCTTTTCTAGACCAGATCTTAGATAGAGTAGCTTGGCATAGCTACTATTGTTTTCTAGATGGCTATTCGGGTTATAACCAGTTCCCTGTGTTTCTCGAGGACTAGGAAAAGACCACCTTTACTTGTCCCTATGGTATTTTTACTTATAGGAGAATGCCCTTTGGTCTTTGTAATGCCCCAGCGACTTTTCAGAGATGTGTGATGGCCATTTTTAGTGACATGATTGAGAGACATTTAGAGATTTTCATGGATGATTTCTTAGTCTTTGGAGATAGCTTTGATGAGTGCTTGAGTCATCTCTCTTTAGTCTTAGACCGATGGGTAGAGAAGAATCTAGTGTTAAGTTGGGAGAAATCCCACTTCATGGTGCAACAAGGGATAGTGTTGGGTCATGTTGTATTATCTAGTGGAATTCTAGTTGACCCAGCTAAGGTAGAATTAATTGAAAAGTTGCCTGTCCCTAAGTGTGTCAAGGATGTTAGATCTTTTCTAGGGCATGCAGGATTTTACCGTAGATTCATTAAGGATTTTAATCACATTGCACGCCCCTTGTCTAGGTTCCTAGCACAAGATGTCCCTTTTGACTTTGATGATGAATGTGTCAGAGCTTTCAATAGGCTTCCTTATTGTCCACATCCCCAATTATCTAGCCACCTAACTACAGTCTCCCATTTGAGGTTATGTGTGATGCATCCGATTATGCGATAGGAGCTGTTTTAGGTTAAAAGAAGGATAAGTTGCCCCATGTTGTGTACTATGCTAGCAAGACTCTTGATGAAGCACAAAAGAATTATACCATTACGGAAAAAGAGCTTATAGCAATAGTTTTCTCCCTTGACAAGTTTAGGTCATACATCCTAGGGTCCAAAGTTATTGTCTATACCGATCATGCGGCATTGAAGTATTTGTTGTCTAAGAAAGAATCTAAGCCCCGCTTGATTAGGTGGTTGCTCCTCCTTCAAGAGTTTGACATAGAAATTTGGGATAAGAAGGGTAGAGAAAATTTAGTTGCGGATCATCTTTCCCGTCTTGTTAGCGAGTCTTCTAGTGATCCATCTCCTTTTCATGATTCATTCCCCGATGAACAATTATTTGCCGCTCTCATCACACACCTTGGTTTGCTCATATTGTCAATTATCTTGCCACAGGGCGTTTTCCTTCTCATTGGGAGAAAAGAGAAAAAGATAGGTTCCTAGCACAAGTTAGGCATTTCTTTTGGGAGGATCCCTATCTTTTCAAAGTGTGTGCGAATCAAATGATTCGCCAGTGTATGCCTGAGGATGAGTTTGAGAGCGTTTTGAGCATGTGTCATGATGAGGGGTGTGGGGGCCATTTTAGTGGGAAGAAGACCGCCGCGAAGGTCGTGCAAAGTGGACTATTTTGGCCTTCTCTCTTTAAGGATGCCCAAGAATATTGCAAGAAGTGTTTTAGATGTCAACAATCTGGGTCCATCTCTAGGAGAAACATGATGCCTTTATCCCCTATTCTTCCTTGTGAGTTGTTTGATGTTTGGGGTATAGACTTCATGGGTCCATTTCCACCTTCCTTTGGGTACCAATACATTTTAGTGGCCATTGATTATGTGTCCAAATGGGTTGAGACTATTCCTACACGCACTAATGACCATAGGGTAGTGGTTAAGTTTATTAAAGAAAACATTTTCTCTAGATTTAGAGTCCCTAGGGTCTTAATTAGTGATGGGGGTTTGCATTTTCGCCGTAGGACTTTAGAGGCCTTGTTGAGAAGATATTCGGTCACCCATAAGGTAGCCACTCCTTATCACCCGCAAACTAGTGGACAAGTAGAGGTGTCCAATAGAGAGATCAAGCACATTTTAGAGAAAACGGTTAGGCCCGATAGGAGAGATTGGTCTATTAGGCTAAATGATGCTTTGTGGGCCTACTGTACCGCCTTTAAGACTCCCATTGGTATGTCTCCATATAGATTGGTTTATGGTAAAGCTTGTCACTTGCCGGTAGAACTAGAGCATAGAGCTTATTGGGCAATCAAAGCCCTAAATTTTGACTTAGCAAGAGCGGGTGAGAAAAGAAAGCTAGACCTAGCGGAATTGGAAGAGCTTAGATTCGAGGCGTATGAGAACGCTAAACTTTATAAGGATAGGATGAAGAGAATTCATGATAAACACATTATTAAGAAATCATTCTCTCCTCTTAATAAAGTTTGGTTGTTTAATTCACGATTGAAACTCTTTCCAGGTAAGCTTAAGACAAGATGGGATGGTCCATATGAGGTGATGGTTACCTATCCTTCCGGAGCAGTCAAGATTAAAGACTTGAAGGATGGCCGAGAGTTGACGGTGAATGGGCAACGCCTGAAGCACGCATATGATCCGAGCATGGCTTGTGTGGAGGTTTTAATGCTTTAGGATCCCATCTATGGAAGTTGAAGATGAGTTGGTGTTTGCCTGGCTGACGGCTTGGTGGTTAGCGCTACTAGGAGGCAACCTAGGTTCAATTTTGCAGTTTTGCATTTGTTTCACTTTTTTCTCTTTTTATTTTCTTTCTTTTATCTTTCTTGCACCCAAACCAAAGTGTTGAATCCCAATCCTTTGTCCCATAAGATACGCCACTGCTCATTATTGCACATGCCAATGCAAATATGCATAGGCAATGCTACTAATCTTGTTTTCTTTGTGAGTGTTTATGAATTGTGAGTCACAGGATTAGTAGTATGGTGATTTATCATTGGCATGGAAAGCTTTGAAGAAAATGCAAGGTTGTATCTATCCTTTCTCCACTTGTTCCCCATGTTTACCCCCTATCCCCATCACCCTTACTTGTTTTGTAATGATGATTTGCCTGTTTTTGTGCTTTGATCTTTTTGCTTGAGGACATGCAAAGTTTAGGTTTGGGGGTGTGGGAGTTTGGTTTTCTTGTTATATATCTTGCTTAGGGCAGATTGCATTCTGCATTTAAAAATAGTGAAAATTTTTCAAGTTTGATGCATATAGAGTCATTTATTTCTTTGTTGATCATTGTGTTTCCTTTTGTGATTGACTATATTGATTTATGAAGATAAGAGGCATTGTGGGGAAATGAATGGAGTGGTTCGAAAACTAAGTCTTGGAGGGGATGCCCTTCAAAGTTGTGGGGAGTGAGAACCTTGAAAGAATAACCCTTGTAGCCACCCCATAGCTTGGTAGGAAAGAGTGTTGGAAAAGGGTTGTTGATGTGAGTGCCCCTTCTTTGATTGGTTCTTGTTGATGTGCCTAAGCCTTTCTTTTTCTTTCTTTTTGTGAATACAAAACAAAGTATTAAAAGTTCAAAAAAAAAATGAAAAAGGCAAAAAGGTGCAAAAATATATATATATAAAAAATGAAGTGAAAAAGAGGAAAAGCTAAAGGCACCAAAAAGTTAGTGAATAAGTGCATAAGTGACACAATGTCAACTTAGCACAAGTTATCATCTTTGTAAATACGTGAATAAGGCTTTTTATAAGCCATTGTGTTTGTATATTCTCTCTTCTTATCTTTGAGGCTTGGTGCATGTTGGGGAGGCCATGTTAGTTGAGGGAACACGAAATATCAACATCCCGAGTGCGTGAGTTAGAATCCTAAGCTGGTGGTGGATTGGCTACTCGGGAAATTCCTACAAGGAACGAGACCCCTTATGAGTAGAGAGAGGATCCAAAGAGATTTGGGGATATCTCTCCACAATAGAAATGCCCCCTTATGCTTCTTAGACTAACTTTGATAGAGAGTCAATCCTTTAGGCATTCCATCGTATCGACTTTAGAGATAAAATTTAAGATTGGGCTTGCTTGAGGACAAGCAAGGAGAACCTATATTTTAGAAGTGTTGAGTGCTCATAATGATGCATTAGTGTAGTGCTTTTGATAAAAATAGGCTTAAGCGTAAACAAATGTGTATATCGAGTTTAAGAGACAAATTGCTACACTAATTGCTTGTTTTCAATGATTTAAGTGAACTTTGGGTTAAGATCAAGATTGGACAATGAAAAGTGACGAAGATGGGAAATGCACGGGTCTAAGATAAAAGACCAGAGGCCGAAAAGACAAAGAATGGAGGAAGAAAGTCAACCGGACGACCAAGGAAAAGGAGCTGGTCGACCGGCCACTCTAGAGAGGTGCCAAAAATAGCCGGACGACCACCCCTCCAGAGCTGGTCGACCGGCCAGTCCAGAGAGCATCATTAAAAATCCGATCGGACTAGGTCCAGAGGTCGGTTGACCTAGACGGTCGACCGGCAATATGCTGAGAACATATAAATAGGGCCCGATTCTGCAGAAAAGGAGAGGACTTTTTGGAAGAATAACACGCACTTCACACCTAAAATTCTCACACACTTAACCCTAGATCCCACCCATTTCACACACACTTTTCACACATTCCTCACTAAGAACCAAACTTGATTTGGAGGGTTCAGACATTTTGGAATCAAGTTTGCTCAAAAGCTTTGTACAAGATTAGCTAGGATAAAAGGGAAGCTTCATTATCTCTCTTTCATTCTATTTCCTATTATGATTGAGTAGACTTGTGTAGGGTGATTTAACTTATGTAATGGGTTAACTATATACTCTTATGATATGGGATATGATGGCTGTATATATATATACATGTTTTGAATTTTCTTGTTCAAATGGGTATTTTCTCATTCATGTCTAAGTGTTTGATAAAATGCCTAGATGAGTAACATGTGTATAAATTGAAGTTTGTTTGTTACTAAACAGATCTAATCCATGTTATAATCATGTGTATGTGTTTATATGTGGATGCTATGAAGTGGGTAATGCTTTTATTCATGTCTATATGTATATTTGCATGCCCAGTGACGAGCATAACTTCAATAACTCATACATGTTGGTTGTTAATTATTTCTAATGGTATGAACTGAACATGACAATGTTTGGTAGTTGAATAGGTTCCATTATTCATGTGCACCTTGGCCTTGAACATGTATGAATGCACTAGCAAGTCAAATCCTGCTGTAGTGACCTTAGAATGACGAAGTATAATTTAGGGCTAGTCTAGGCTGAGTCTCCTTTGGCTTTAAATCCAGCCAATAGGTTTCTGGATAGGTTTAGTCGACCTTAGCAACACTAAGTCTTGGCTTTAAATCCAGCCAAAGGTTTAGGCACTAAGGTAGGTTCATTCTAAGCCACCTAGGAAGTTAGTTAGTCACTCTTGAGGCCCTAGGTCATAAAGACCACGCCGTAGCTCTAGGAGGCACTGCCTAGGGATGGACCCGCACCGAGTCCTAGGGGGAAATTAGGATATTAACTAGCAACCTAGCTAAGAGCACTCATGATAGTTAGACATCATCCCTTAATCCCATAGCATTTGAGTATAGAATTACCCATTCATAAGTCGAAGTCACCCTAACCCCTTCTCAAGTGTTAGTTCCCTCTTGACCAACTTGTGCTCCCATTTTTCATATTTATGGTTTAGTTTTATTTCCTTTACCTAGAGCTCCCGATAATCCAAAACCCAAAAAAAAATATGTCTAGTTTAGATCTTTCTTTTTGGCACTTTCTAGAACACCAAGCATAGAATTCACCCACATTATTCACGCCTCCTTGTGGTTCGACACCCGCACTTGTATACTCTATATTGCACGATCCGTATGCTTGCGGGTCTTTTAGAGCTTGCACTCAAAAGACGACACCAGAGCTCAATATAATGGAAAATCTAAACTAAATGCTAAACTAAAGAAATGGAAGGGAAACGGGAATGCAAGCAACTTACGGATCTAACAAACGGAAAGGGGATTAGGGTGATTGCCATTTGACTATGGGTGATCTAATACATTTTTGCTATTGGATTAAGTGATGGTTTATGATAAAGGGATTGCTCTTACCTAGGATCCTAATTAGCCACCTAAATAAATGCTATGATTCGGTGTGGGTCTATCTCTATGCACCGACCACCTAGAGTATAGCGTGGTCCTTATGACCTAGGCTATTAGGGATATCTAATAAACATCATAAGTGACATAGATTGAACCTACCATAGTGCCTAAACCATTGGTTGGGTTTAAATCCAAGACCTAGTGCCTCTAAGGTCAACTAAACCTAACTTAAAACCTATTAGCTGGGCTTAAAGCCAAAGGGGATTCTATTAGGGCTAGTTTTCAATTAAGCACCATTAATCAATCATCACATTAGTGGGATTTAGCAATTAAGTGCATGCATACATATTCTAAGCTATGGAATTCATGGATACATTGACATACCCAATTACCAAACATATTGATATGCTTGAATTATACCATATTAAGCATTGAAAACCAATATGTATGTTATTGACGCTATGTTTGCTATTAAGGCATGCAAACACACACATAGCCATGTATAAATGAATTACCTACTTTATGTAATCATCATACATACACATAGACATGCTTGCATAAGGATTTGGAAGTGATTAATAGCAAATAAGCTTCATAATATATTTGCTACTTCACTTAGGCATATTGTCAAACACATAGACATGTAAGAAATTAGCCATTGACCATAAAATCAAGGCAAATATATTAACCATCAATAATCCCATAACAATAATATATTTGATCAACCTATAATGCAAGCTTTAATCACCCTTAAAAGATATACTTGAACATGGAATAAAATAGGACAAAAGGGAAATAAGAGAACTCCCCTATCATCCTTGCAATCTTTATACAAAGCTTTGAGTAAATCTCCAATCCAAGTATTTTGAGCCACCCAAGTGTTTGATTCTACGTGGTAATGTGTATGGGTGAGTGTGTGTGAGGTGGTTGAGAGTTAGGGTTTTGTGTGTATGAGAATAGGTGTAAAGAGTATGTGAAAAGATTCCCTAAAAATTGTAGAAAAATCAGGGTTTTTATAGCAGTTTGCGCTTTGCTGGTCCACCTAGCAGGTCGACCGGCATTTGGGGATAGGTCAACTAATTGAATGGCTTGCTCTCTAGACTGACCAGTTGACCTAGCCGGCAAACCAGCAACTTTCCTAGGCCTGCCAATTCCTCAACTTTGCCTTCAAACATCACTTTTCACGCTTCGGGTCTTCTCTCTCGTGACCTGTACCCTTTAAGTCTTGATTTTCCATCCTAGTTCAAGCTCTTTCTCAACCCAAAACTCTCCTAGGACATAAAAATAGTCATTTAGTGTAGTGTTTAACTATAAAACTCAACTATATACACTTAGCATTGCTTACACAACTATACCATAAGTACTATAGTGATGCCATTGGATAAGCTCAAAATACCTCTAAAACATAGGAAAAATGTAGTGCAAACACACACGAAACCAAAACACATCAGTTTTCTCCATTATATCCCTCACTCTATTGCTTGGATACACTTAGCTATATAGTGGGCAAACTAGATTATAGGGCAAATTGAGGATTCTTGATTTAGTGTGTGTTCTTGGTGTTAGTGTATAAACCTGCATGCCCAAAAGAGAAGATATTCAAAGTGGCCCAAGAATTGGATCTTGCTCATCTAGTACTACATATAATACCAAGCAAACCTCAAATGAATAATGTTCAAGGAATATCACAGACTGCCTACAATACCCATCCTTGAACTTTCTAGATAAGGAATATTCCTTTGGGATAAGGACACCCAAATATTCCATATAATACACACACACACACACACTAAATATCTCTTATAGGGTCCCTGCTTATCTAATTAAGATATCTATGAATTATATTAAGAAGACCCGCATAATAAATAATTCCTTTCTTAATTTTCCAAACTGATATCTTAATTAAGCAACCCACATATTAAAATCCTAAATTATGTATCCAATAGAGTAACAGATAGTGAAGAAACCCAAAGATATAATTACCCTTTTATGACCAAAATGCCCTTGCCACTTCTTTGGCAAAACCGTGGCCTTTTTGACTTCAATCTACTCAACCAAAAGACCAATGTTGCGCTTCAAGGATAATCATTGGCTAAGTAGGAACTTGTTACATAAAGTAACCTCTGTCTTTGACCAACCGAGTGAAATGACCAAAAGACCCCTCTACTACACCCATAGTCAAGGTTGGTCTAAACACATACCATCACCTCCAAGACTACATTTGAAACCTTGGAATCTTTAGTCCAAAATATTGATCACCAATTAGTCATGGACTCTTCATCTAGGGAGTGACCCACAAGGCAAATGACCGATATACTCTTGAAGGATAATATCACTAGATCTAAATTTATGATGACAAAAAGGACAAATCTAAGGGGGCACAAATACTACTGTTGCATATGCATGTCTTAATTGATTGGAATACAGCACCAATGTACGAGAAAGACAATCTTATCACACAAGACCTTTCCTCATGGGACATCAAAGTACTACAACCCAATTTCTTTAGTTCATCCACACACGCTCAAGATTAAAAGCATTAGTCACTTAGAAGCAGTGAGCATCTTGTCTTTTATATGCAATGGCACGATTCCAGAAGACATACTCACAATGGTTTTGTCTAATACATGACATACACAAGGAGTGAAGTTTGGAAAGACCCTCCAATAATATAGATAGATCGCTTATATTGGGAGACTTGCCTATTATAACCTTATCCAGTAAGGCGTCGAACACTACCATTCGACTATGGACACCTTTTATGAAATACCCAAAGTTAGACTTGGACCTACTGTGCATCTAGCCTGACTATGCATCCAAGTTATTAGTTTATGTTATTGGACTTTCACATAATGTATCACACACATATACCAGAGACAATGTATATAAAGATGCTCATAAATATATACAATGATCAAATATCTAGTCCAATATCCATGTACATGTGGTCTTTAGGGCATACAATCTTGATAGTGTCCTATTCACCTGAATTGTGTGGAGATGGTTAGACGTTGTGAGGATACCATCGAGTTTCTTCATTAGGGAGATCAGTCACGTCCTTTCTAGGGCTTTGTTTCCCGATAATAGTTTGTAACCCATTAGAATCCCCCCGATCATTTGCCTGCACTATCTGAACCCTCATCATTAACCCTTATTTCAAGACATACGATGTCGGGTTGTCTCTAAATGCCTTCCCAATCATTTGGTTGACTATTTAATCATTTTCTTTGTCTACGAGCATGTGTAGTCAAACCGTCTTATTTTTCCTGACATGTGCTAACAACATGAATGATTTCTTTTTCTCAAAAGTGGGTATATGAAACACTATTTCGGCCACAATGCTTCACCTATCCTTTGTGTTAATCTAGGATTTTGAATTTTAAACCTTTTGGTGAGTTATATATATATAATGGATATTTCTTTTTCTATTCCTTTCTTTGCTTATTTTTGACTTTTTTATGCCTTCTACTCCTCTAAATCCTTTCTGTCTCTTAAAGGTTTTATTCGCTATCCCTGTGATTTTGCTGGCACTATAGTTTTTCTAACACTCAAGGTTTTCTTGAAGGGTTGGGTCGCTTCAATTGTTTGAGTGTCTGCTCTCTTTCTTCAGGTTTGCCTATTTCGAACTTACTCTTTACTCATTTGTAGTCTCTTTCATAATATCATCTCTTTATCTTCTCAGGTTTCATCTTCATCACCTATTTCATCTCAAATTTTTATGTCTAGTAGCCCTAACCATTTAAGAATAAATGAAAAAACCCATCACCTCCTAGATCTTACCTCGAGGACTCTAGTGCTAAGGATTTCTTTGATTTCTCCGACACCTTTGATAACTTTAACTATCTTAAAAACCCTATAATGGACATTCCTGCCTCTCTCAAAGAAGCCTTTACCCAAACATTTGGAATAACCTTTTTACTAGACCCCTTTAAGGCGAAATTTCTAAGGGAAAACGTAGCTTTAGGTATGGATACCGACCTTAACACTGCTTTTGATGGCCTTGATGAAAATTTGGAAATCATGGCCCTACAATATTAGGCTACTAACATATGAGGCCATTTAGAGTAGCAGTTATGTTAGCCCTCCTCTTATCAAAAGGCATTACTTTCAGGAATCGATGAAGTTAGGGCATTGATCATGGAGGTGATGGTAATGGATCGAGGTCTCCAAAAGGTAATGTGGATGTGCTGGTAGCCTGTGCAATAGAAATGGTCAGTGCTGGTACCCTTTTAATTGTCTGATAAGAAAGTCATGCATTGATGAAACAATATTAGAAAATATAGCTCTCTGTCAGGAGGGTCCCCATTGATTATGTCATTGGCTCCCTAGTGCTAACGAATACACATGCCAAGGCCAAGATAGAGAGATAGCGTTCTATAAGAATTTCTTCACAATGGACCTGAGGTTGCCTATTTCTCCCTTTATTTGTGATTTTTTTAACCACTGTGAGATCTTCTCGGGCCAGTTATGTCCAAATTGCTAGGCTACTCTTGTTGGATAGTATTCATACCTTTAGGCTTATAGGCTTAAACTAAATGTCAACCTCTTTCGCTACATGTTTCACCTTGATCGCAATAGAGAGAATAGATGGTATTATATGTTAGGATTAGTATGCCCTAAAGCTCACTTGTACATGACATTTCGGATATGAAACAATGTATAATCATATTTTTGTTAAATGGCATTATGAGTTTCTTACATATAATCTCTGTTATGTTTTATCGATGCATGTATGAAGGTCCTTTGACTTGCACTAATGACTTAGGTGTGCAGTGAGGTTGGACGCACAGCAGGTCCAAGTCTAGATTTAGTCACGTCATAAATTGAATCCATAACCAAATAGTAGTGTTGGGTACTCTACTGGGATAAGGTTATATTGAGCAAGTCTCCTCTTTAAGGGTGATCTACCTAGGTCATTGGAGGACTTTCTGGATTTGTCTCAATAGTACGTGTGTCACGTATTGGATAGGACCATTGTGAGTATGTTTTCTAGAGACATACTATCAAAGAAAGAAAACAAGACACTCACTGCTACGAAATGATCATTGCTCTTAATCTTGAGTATATGTGGATGAACTAATGAAGTTAGGGTTTAGTACTTTGATTCACTGTGGGTGAGATCTTATTTTATTAGGATCAACAGCCTTGTGCATTGAGTGCTAAGTTCTAATTAATTAGAACATGCATATGCAAAATGGAATCTATGTGCCCCCTTTGGGATTGTCCAAATTTATCATCTGAATCTAGATCTAGTGATACTACCTTTATAGGTGTGTCTGTCACATGGCTTGAGGGTCGCTCCTGAGATCAAGAGATTCCATGACCAAGGATGGTTGGCAATTGGACAAGAAACCCAACGGAAAAAGATACAGCTAAGGAGGTGATAGTACACAGGCCAAATGACCGATCTTAGCTGTGTGTATACATAGAAGGGCATTATGGTTAGTTATTTAGTAGGTCAAAGACAAAGTTCACATTATTTTGTGATAAGCTTTTGGGTAATGACAATTATTCTTGGAGTGCAACTTTGATCTTATGGTGGAATAGATCGGAGTTAAAAATAATTATTATGTCGCCTAGATCGGGCAAGGATATTTTTAATTATTTTTGGAATCCAATGATAATTGTGTCTTCTTGGTCCCTTCCCTAGTTGAAATGACTTTGAGAGAGTAATCTTGAAAGAGCAAATTCCATATTGTGGTAATAGACTTATTGGGCCAAAGCTTGAAATTGGGTTTGGGCTTTCTTTAAAGTCCAAGATAACCTAATTAGGCTAGGATGGTTTCCTAATGGGCTTGGGCCTCCACATGGATTATGGACTATGTGTTGGACTTGGAAAATGGGCTTGGCCTAAGTCTTCCAAGACAACTGGACAACTTGCAAAATACTACAAAAACCAAGTGGACAACTTGCACAAGTCTTCCAAGACAAGATTGACAAGTTACATAAAGGAAATACTACATGGAAATTTTCTCCCACATTGAAAGTTTAGCAACTTTGGGTGCCAAGGTTCTCTCTATAAATAGATAAGACCCTACACCTTTTATGTATTCCACTTTGTAGTTGATTTCTTCCTTTTTGGCAAGAAAATACTACAACACATAGTACACACTTATTGTGTGATTTTTGCTCTAGTTTTTCAAGAGCATATTACTTTGCTTCTTCCCACACAAGAGGCTATTCTCTCAAGATAAGTCTCTTTAATCATAGGGAAGAAGACTGGGGAATTGCTTATTGTGACACCCTTGTAGTAAATTTTTGGTGGCCTTGTTCATGAACGAGAACAAAGCTCGTGACCGGTTTTAGCTTCATCAACGGCTCCACGCTTCAAGAGGTTAGCTTTATATATTTTTGCAAGTACTAGTTATATTCTATATGTGCTTGAGCATGTTCTTGTGTGTGTAATGTGGTTATTTTATTTTCCTAGCATGTTTTCTTAGTTATAATTTAGAAAATATGGACTAGGATACACCACACTTAATAATATCGATCCTACATTATATTGCTACTAGAGCATATCAGGTCATTCTAAGAGCGAACCTCACCTAACAAAGAGAATGGCATTAAAGATACATTTTCATAAATTGTCACAGCCATTGGAGAGTCAATGTTAAATGGTCCTAGTTGAATGTTCATCAGGGGATCTAGTAAGAACTTGATAAAGCTTTAAAGTTTACCCTATAAGAAAAGGAAAGATACGATCTAATCGCCATCGTGAGTACAAGCCTAAATAGCACACAAGCGCACGGGTTGCTTGTAATCCAATGTGTGCGAGTGTAGGGTCGAATCCATGGGAAGCTTAACGTGTACAGCCTAAACTATGTGCATCCTAAAACCCTATGTGTTGGGTCCCTAAACTACGATCTTTTTGGTGTTTTTAGATTAAGGAGACCTCAAGAAAAAAACAACCAAATCTAAGGACAAGAAAAAAAATGGGGTGTATGTGCGAAATGGGGGAATCAAGCAATTAAGAGGAATCTAACACATGGAAATAGGGGACTAGGGTGATTATGTCTTGCAAATGGATGATTACTACATTTTGTTAGGGTTGGTTGATGGATTAAACTTGGTTGCTTTCATCAAGACTCCTAATTAACCTCTTGATTACACCCCAAGCCTCAAGTGTGGGTTTATCCTTAGGCGTCGACTAACCTAGAGCTACAGATTAGTCTTTATGACTTAGGGCCATAGGGCTAGCTGGTTAGGATTCTAGGTGAGTTGGATTGATCTAACCCTAGCGTTTAAAACATTGACTGGATATAAAGCCAAGACCTAGTCCATATAAGGTTGACTAACCTACCCTAAAACCCATTAACTAGATTTAAAGCTAAAGGAGACTCGACCTAAATTAGCCATTAGTTATGCACCACCGATCACCATCACAATAATGGAAATTAACAATTATGCACAAAGTAGACACATCTAGGGCATGGCATTCGATGATATATTGACCTATCCTATTACTAAGCACACAGACATACTTAGATTATGCCAATTTAAGTAATAACACCCAACATGTAAGCAATAGAAGGTTTTTATGCTATTAAGTATGCTAACACACATACAGACATGTATATGATCATACCTACTTCATGTAATCAACACACAAACACATAGACATGCTAGCATAATGATTTAGATATGGTTAATAGCAAAATAGACTTCAATATACATATGCAACATCATTGAGACATTTCTACAAACACATAAACATGAATGTAAATTTGCCAGTCAGAACCCTAAGTACAAGAATATATATATATATATATATATATATATATATATCCATCAAATACCTGTAACAATATTTTAATAATCATCCATAATACAAGAGTAAATCAACCTACATAGCTCTAATGAGACATAAATTAACTTAGGATAAAAGAAAGACAGAATCTATCTACCCTTTTATCCGAAGCCACATGATGTGTGTGTTTTGTGTATGTCATATATATTGTTTGCATACACTTCTTACGGTGTTTTCAAGCTTATTGTTGTGCATTTAGTATAGATTTTTGCATATTTGTTAATAGTTGTGCATAAGGTGAATAATTGCATTAATGCTACACTAAGTGCACTAATTGCATAACTTAGGTGCATTTTGGGTGAAGTTGATACTTGAGCTTACATGAAGAATTTTGGAAGAAGATTGATGAAGATTTGATATTCTGGAACAAGATCCGAGTATGCGAGATGATGCATGAGGCCAAGAAGGAAGCATCGATGAAAACAGAATTGGAAACGGAGCTAAAACGAAGAACATATGCCAATATAGGTTGACCCCCTATTCCAGTATCGGTGCACCGGTAGCGTCTTCTGGTACACTGTTCTGGTAGTTCTAGAAGCTCCATCAAAAGTACCGACTGAGGTGATGCCCTAGTACTGGTCAACCGGTTAGGTCTTCTAGTAGTCGTGCTGAAGGCCTATTTAAAGCTCATTTCAGCTCAATTGTGAGAGATGAACTTTATTTTGTTAAATCCTAATAAACCCTAACCTTTTACCCACTTCACCAAACACCCAAAACCACCATCCCACACTAAACAAAGTAAGGATTGAAGCTTGTAATAAGAAATTGAAAGGTTTTGCCTTGGATTTGAGTAAGGATTTGAAGGGGAGTTTATTATTCCTTTTCTTATTCTTGTAAATATGCTTTGTATTTGAGTTAGATCTAGGGTTGATTAATGTTGTATATTAGATTAGGGTTATGAATATTGATTTGTGAAGGTTCTAAATATTGATTTGTGAATAGCTTTAGCTATTAATACATGCTTTTTTACATTGATTAATGGCATGAATCAATATGTCTATGTGTTGATAATCAAACATGTCTATGTGTTTGTTAAAATTCCTAAGTGAAGTTGCATGTGTTATTTTGTGCTTAAACGCTATCGGTAGTGGTGTCACCTTAGCCTTAATCTGTGCTAACGGCATGAGCCCTATTTGCAACTAAGTGTGTTGATTGATATGCTTAATTAATGATTGTGTGATAGGAGTATACCTCTAGTTTGAAACAATTCTAAAAGGGTACCCGTTAGCACTAGTTAATGCTCTAGGAGTCCAATCTCTAGTCTGAAACAATACTAATAGATTAGTCTCTCGAGTAGGACATTGATCAACACCAAGGAGAAGTTAGTTAATTAAACTCAAGGTTAATTAGTTAAGAACTCTAGAGAGCAATCGAGCCATAGATAGATCGAATTGTTATAATAGCCTGAGTCTAGTTGCAATGCAATTGCCCGAGATCCCCTTCAACCTTGTAGAGCTTTATTTCCTTAGTTTGGCACCCTAGGTTCCTCCATTAGACTAGATTAGCTTAGGTTTATTTTCCTTTCCCTGAGCTCCCTTTGATCCTAAAGAAAGCAGAAACATGCACGTAACTAGTTTTAGGCACCAAGCACATAGAGATCAAACTAAGGTAGCCTCCCTGTGGAAACGATACCCATATGTACGCACTATACTAGACACGATCTATACACTTGCAGGTGTAAAACTTGGTTGTATTTGTGCTTTATTTTCACATCCCACCGAGAACACGATCAAGTTTTTGGCACCGTTACCAGGGAGGCATGGTATTGATTCTTTGTGTGCTTTTGTGCTTTTGATTAGTTGCTTATGTGTTGTTCTATCTTTTGTTGCTCTCGTCTTTTTTGGAAAACCACAAAAAAAATAAAAAAAATTTGAAAATCCAAGCTGGCTCGAATCCACAGGGAGGCCTAACGTGTATGGTGTCCTAAACTAAGTACATCCTAAAAGCTACGTGTTGAGGTCATAACTACAATGTTTTTGGGGTTTTTGATTTAAAGGGCGCTCCGGAAAAAAAAACCTAATATAAGAACTAGGAAATAAAAAGGTAGTGTGTGTGTGTGTGATGGGGGAATCAAGCAATTTAAAGGGATTCAAATGCCGGAAATGGGGGACTAAGGTGATTATGTCTTGTTTATGGTGATTACTGCGTCTTTCTAGGTTACTTGATAGATTATACTAAGAGCTCTAATATAGACCTATAAGTAGCCTCCTAATTGGTATCCTAAGCGTCAGTGCGGGTCCGTCCCTAGGTGGCAATGCTTAGCAGTACGACGTGGTCTTTATGACTTAGGATTTAAGGCTAGCCAATAAGGTTCTAGGTGAGTGTAGATTGATCTAACCCTAGCACTTAGTCCTTTAATTAGTTCCCCAATCTGGCCCTAGGACTCGGTGCGAGTCTGTCCCTAAGTTTCGCCCCACTTAGAGCTACGGCGTAGTCCTTATAAACCAAGGGTGTTAGGGTGGACTAACTAGACTTCTTAAGTGAACTAAGGTCAACTAAACCTATCTAGACTCTTATTGGCAAGATTTAAAGCCAAAGAGAACTTGACCTAGGCTAGTTTCAAATTATGCACTATCGATTGCATCACAATAGCGGAGATTGACATTAAAGCATGAAGTAAACACATCTGGGGCATGGCATTCGAGAATACTCTGGAATATTCTACTAGTAAACACATAGACATGCTTAGATTACACCAATTTAAGAAATGGCACTCGACATGTATGCAATAGAAGCTATTTGTGCTATTTGATATGCAAACATACACATAGACATATATATAAGCATACCCACTTCATGCAATCACCACTCAAACACATAGACATGCTAGCATAATGATTTAGAAATGGTTAATAGCAAAATAGACTTCAATATACATATGCTACATCATTGAGGCATTTCTACAAACACATAGACATGAATGTAAATTAGCCTTTGAAATCCTAAGCATAAAGCATATGATACATAAATCCATCAAGTATCCATTACATAAGACTAATAATCAATCCATAAATACAAGAATAATCACCCTACATAGCTCTAATCATTCATATTTAGATTTGGGACAAAAGAGATATACCTTTTTATCCAAATCCTTACTTTACAATCCATGAGCTATGCTCAAATCCTTGTGTTTGATCCTCTTAGAGGCTTGATTCCAAAGTGTTTTGTGTATGGAAGAGTGTGTGAGAGATGGGAGATGAGAGGATTAATGTTTTAGGAGGTGGGTGTGAAAGAATATGACTTTCATTGTTCTTTAAAATGGCCAAAAATAGGCTTATATAGCTAATTTCTGTGACTACCAGAACACTCTACCGGAGCATGGGTACCAAAGGCCCTCTATTCCGATAGTAGAAACTTGCTTCTATTTTTGGCGGAATAGTGAGCTGGTATACCGGTACTTTGAAGCCAGTGTTCTAGTAGTGTCTCTTTGCTTTCTTTTGGCTTCGTTTTGCTTTTGGTTGCTTTGTTCTTTGTCTAGAAGCTCCTCAACATGATTTTCTTCCATGTTTCATCTTCAAAATCATCTTCAATACTTTCCCAAGCCATCTCTATCTTTGTTCAGCTCAAGACATTCCTCAAACTCACCTAGAACACAAGATAACTGCACTTTAGTGTAGCATTTATGCTTAAGCTCAACTAAAGCTTAATATGCTTAAGTATGGTACAAATGCTATATTAATACACCTTATAGAGCATAAAACACCTCAAAATAAATATAAAAATACAATGCAAAATCACGCACAAAACCAACACATCACCATATCTTTACAATCTAAGGCTATGCCCAAATCCTTATGTTTGATCCTCTTAGAGGCTTGATTCTTAGCGCTAAAATGTGTTTAGAATTGTGTGTGTGAGCTCAATTTAGGTGGATTTAGGATTTAGGGAAAGATGGGTGTGAAAATGTCGGTGTTCTCCTTAAAAAATGGTTGAAAAAGTGTTGAAATAGAGCTAAAATTGTGTAGAGTCGGGTGACAAGGCCGGTCGACCAACCTAGTACATAGGTCTACCGGCCAAATGAGATGAGGTACTAACTTGGCCAGTCAACTAGGCCGGTCGACTAGCCCCAATAACAAGGTTGATCGGTCGGGCCAGTCTTCTCTCTAAAATTGCACTTTGCACACTCGTTACATCTCGGTCGCTCTTTCTTTTGCTCGACCACTTCTTGTCCAAGTCCTGAACACCTTTGACTTTGATCCGTATTTCAATTGCCATCAATCAAGCTCAAATCATCTCTTCGAATCTCACCTAATAGAAAATAGTTAAACATAATAGAAAATAGGAGAAAAGGAAATATATAAACTCCCCTTTCATCCTTGAAGTAGCTTTACAATCCTTTGAGCAAATCATGCAATCCCAAGTGTTAAATCCCTCTAAAAAGCTTGAATCTTGGTGTTTTAGTGTGTGAAAGAGTGTGTGAGGTGAGTGAGTTAGGGTTTTGTGTGTGTCAAAATTGAGTGTGAAGTGTGTGTGCATAGATGATCAAAATGTAGACAAATCGGGCTTATTCATAGCTGTCTGCAACGTTATCCGTTGACCAGTAAGGTCAACCGGTAACAAGGGGGAGTCAACTGATTCTTTTATTTACTATCTAGAATGACCGGTTGATTGGTACTCAATTGGTAACAACTACTCTTCTCTGTGCCTACCAGCTGACTAGAGGGTCGACCGATTCTTCAAATGACTTCAAATCTCCATTGTGTTTGCTTTCAGCGTATACCCTGTGACTCATAAATTTTAATTCTTCATTGCCCCTCATCTTCCAAGCTTGTCATCAACCCAAGACTTACCTAAATCATAAAAAATGAGCAATTAGAGTAGTGGTTTTCTATTGAACTCAAATATACACAATTATCTTCTATTAAGCTTAATTCTACCGTATGTACTTTACTAATGCCACTTTAAAAGCACAAAGCACCTCAAAAACATATAGAAAATGAAATGCAAACACAGACAAAATTAAGACACATCAAGGAGCATTGCTAATGTGCGATGCTTGATTTCAATGTTCACTTCCCCCAACCCCAAAGTGTGGATAGCCAAGTTTGGCTCAAACACATTAGGAAGGAAGTATTGCCTAAGCATGAGTTCATCCTCTAAAGGTGGACTGGTGTAAGCGGCTCTTGGGCGTGTAGATGCCCTTGGTACTCATGTGTAGGAATGGGATTCGTAGGGAGAATAAGAGAATGAGGTGGAAGACCTTGTTCTTGTCTATTGTCCACAATCTCTTCTACAAGATTCTCTAAATTTCTAAGACAATGCACAATTCTTTGATGTTCAAGATTAACGGGTGCTAAGGGCAATCTCAAGGATCTTCTACTAGGCATACAAACCCAAAAAAAGAAACTCCTTCCACATCAAACCCCTCAAAACTTCAACAATCCTACTTTTATAGCAAACAAACCACACAAACCTAAAAGTCTACTAGAGAAAAAAAGAAAAATAACTCAAAGAAAGTAAACTAAAGAAGTACTCAAAGCTAAGAGAGAAAAGCAAACATAAGATAGAAAAATAACTAAGTGAAAAGCAAGATAATAAGTTGTTACAACAACAAACAAAATAACACAAGAGAAACAAAAAAAAGCAACCAACTAAACACACAGGCAAAGAAACCAAACCAACCATGCCTCCCTGGCAATAGCATCAAGACCTTGATGCGATTTTTGAGCACAAGCCTAAAATAGCTCGCAAGCGTACAGGTCATGTGTACTGTAGTGTGTACGAGTACGGAGTTGTGTCTTCAAGGAGGCTACAACAGGGAAAGACTTCTAAAAGTGTGCTCCAGGGAGCTGCCTAAACAAGAGTCTAAACTACGATCTTTTGTGATTTTTGGATTAAATGAAGCTCTAAGGGAAAAGGAATTTAAAGTAAACACTTAAGTAAAGAGAATTAACTAAGGGAGAATGGAATAGAAAGGGGACGAATGTAAGCGAACTAAGGGGAATTCTAATGGAATCTTAATGGAATGGGATTAGGGTGATTTCTTCTTGATTATGGGTAACTTGATATCTTCTTGCTATGAGCTTAATTTATGGGTTAAATCATAGGGATTTCCCTTAACTAAGAACCTAATTAGTTTCCTTATTATCCACTAGGCCTTACTACGGGTCTATCCATAGACAACATCTACCTAGAGTATAGCATGGTCTTTATGACCTAGGGCTTTAGAGCTAACTAACAAACCTTCTAGGTGACTGACCTTACCTTAGTTTGTAAACCATTGGCTAGGTATAAAGCCAAGACCTAGTCCATCTAAGGTCGACTAATCCTAATTGAAAACCTATTTGCTACGTTTGAAGCCAAAGGCAACCTAATCTAGGGCTGGTCTTTAGTTACACACCATCAATTGATCATCACATTAGTAGATTTAGCATATGAATGCACATTCATACATATTCTAAGCATGGAATTCATGGATACATCAATATATTCAACTACCAAACAAATAGACATGCTTGGATTACACCATATTTAGCATTGATAACCAACATATATGCTATTGAAGCTATATTTTCTATTAAGGCATAGAAACACACACAAAGACATGTATAAATGCATTGCCCACTTTATGGTTTCATCATACAAACACATAGACATGCTCACCTAATGATTTAGAAGTGATTAAAGGAAAATAAACATCAAAATATATATGCTACTTCACTTTGGCATATTATCAAACATATAGACATGTAAGAAATAGCCATTAAAACCTTAAAATCAAAGTGTATATATTAACCGTCAATAATCCCATAACAATAGTGTAATAAGATATCCCATAATACAAGCTTTAATTACCCTAGAAAGATCTACTCAAACATGGAATAAATAAGGATAAAAGGGGGGCAAAGAGTCTTTCCTCTCATCCTTTGCAATAGCTTTACAGATCTTGAATAAATCTTCCAATCCAAGTGTTTGATCCACCTAAGTTGCTTGATTCTAGCTATTAAAGTGTGTGGGTAAATGTGTGTGAGATAGGTGAGAGTGATGAAGGGTTAGGGTTTAGTGGTTGAGATGGGTGTGTGAAGAATGTGAGAAAAGTGTGGATAATCCTCAAAAAATGCTACAAAATTCTAGGTAGTTCTTCATGCTCGATCGGTTACCTTGAGTTGCTCTCTGGTTATACCGGGTCAGCCGGCACTTCTTTCAAGCCCAACCTGTAGCCCATACTACTATTCTTCATTCTTCTTGCTTTCGGTATTTATCCCACAATCCGTACTTCTTCTATTTTCATCGTCCATCCTTGAGCAAGCTTGTTCTCAATCTTATAACTCACCTAAGACATAAAATTGGGTATTTAGTGTAGCATTTAACCCTAAAACTCAACTATAGACACTTAGCAATGCATATGCACAAATACGCTATAAGTACTACACTAATGCCATCAATTAAGCACAAAACACCTCTAAAACACAAAAAGGCAACACTTACTTATAGGCAATTACTACACTCTTGATCAAGGCTTTTTGATGGATTTTCTCAATTGCTCTTGTCTAGAAGCCTAAATAATCACATTATTATTGCTTAGGCTTTGGGGAAGGTCTATCCCTAGGTTAGTCATCCCTAGAGTATAGCATGGTCCTTATCACCTAGTGTTTTTAGGCTAGTTACTTATGGTTCTAAGTAATGTTTATTGATCCCACCCTAGTGTCTAAACCATTGGCTATGTTTAAAGCCAAGACCTAGTTCATAAGGTCAATTAAACTAAGCTAGAAGCTTATTAGCTTGGTTTAAAGCTAAAAGAAACTAAACTAAGTCTAATCATTACTTAAGTACCATCAATCATGCATCACAATAGCGGGTTTGGCAATTGAAGTGCAAATCAATACATGTTGTTGAGCATGGCATTTTTTAACATATACGTATATTCAACAAGTAAACAATAGACATGTTTAGATTGCACCATAAACAATCATGATCTAACATGTATGTAGATTGAGCTTGCTTTGCTATTAAGGCATATTGACACACACATAGACATGGATAAATATATAGCCAACTCCATAAATCCTTCATATAAATACGTAGACATGCTTAAATAAGGCTTATGGAAACATTTAATAGCAAAGAAGCATCAAAATATATGCGCTATCTCATTGTGACATATCATCAAACACTTAAACATGTATAGATGATAGTCATTGAAAACCCTAACAACAAAGCATATATTAATCTATCTAAAACCCATAATCAAAGTGTAATAAGTTAACCCATAATACAAATGTTAATCACTCATTAAATCTCTACTCAATCATAGAGTAAAGTAAGAAGGAAAGGAGAAAGAGAATCTTCCTTTCCATCGTTAGCTCTTTTTTTACAAAACTTGTTTCAATCTTTACTTCCAAGTGTTTGATGCCAAAGATTAGCTTGATTCTAGGTGTGCATGCGTATGTGAGGTGTGTGAGAGTAATGGAGGGCTAGAGTTTTAGTGGATTCAAGTGGGTATGGAAGATGGGGTTCAAAGATATGACAAAGGGGTTTAAAATGAGCTTAAATAGCCATTTTCACTCACTACTGGAAGACCAAACGGAATAAGGAGATTTCTTAGTTGCCCAGGAAGTAGGAGAGAGAAAGGAAAATCTTTGATATCTTATCCTTAAGGCATATCCCATTTCTAGAAAGATTGTAGTTGGAACTTACCCAATCATTGTTATTGTGCACTATAATTAGTAAGCTAACAACAATACACCCAAGAGTCTCTTTGTCTCTTTCATAAAGGCGTGCAGGAATTTTCACCTAGTACACCAAGAACACATAGATCTTCTATTATAGCTGTCCTAAATGCTTGCCCACTATATAGCATCACAGATCCTAGCTTTGGAAAGGTGATTATAGTGAAAAAGGCTAATTAGAAGGCTATTTTGGTGGAGTTTTTACAAAAAAAGAGACCCACTTGGATCATCAACTTTTTAGAGGTATATCACTTCATCTTCTTGCTTATATGTTTGATCATGTTATACTTATGTGTGCAAATAGCTTTTTATTGCATTTTCCACCACTATATTAGATATGTTCTTCAATATTTTTAAAAGCATAATGATCGATAGGCTATGGTATAGCAATCCTAATCCTAACAACATGCCCTTTAATCGAGGACCAAAATTTTAGTAGCTTTTAAACGTAAGTGAGATGTTAAATGGCTTGGGAAGATGAAAGGCAAACCTGATAAAAGGGATAAGAGCAAATACTGCCACTTCGACATCAATCATGGCCACACCACCGATGAATGTCAGAACCTAAAGGATGAAATTGAATCTTTGATCAAGAAAGGAAGATTTGCCCAATATGTCAAGAGACAAGAAGGAATCCCCGAAAGATGCCTTCACAACTCAAAGAGGGAAAAGACAGTTCTTGGGACAGTCGACATGATTTCAGGAGGATTGGCCACAAGAGCAGGATCTGCTATGAATAGAAAGTCGTACCTTCGTTCATTATAGGCTTTTCTAACAAACAAAATGAGGCGAATGGAGAATGTGACTTTCACCAGCAAGGATCTAATTGGAATCTCGGTAAACCATGATGACTCTGTTGTAATAACTGTTATTTTGGCTAACTATAAAGTTCACATGATACTAGTAGACATTAATAGTGCTGCCAATGTGCTTTACTTTGAAGCATTCAAGCGATTGAAGTTGGAAATAACCATGCTTGCCCCTTTAAAACATGAGCTTGTCAGATTCTTTGGTGATGGAGTTTGAGGGAAAGGAGTGATAAACCTCCCCCTCAACATCCCAGATAGTAGTAGGTATGTTGATCTTCTTGTGGATTTTGTTAAACATGGCAGTTTTACGTTGCCTGATCATTAAACATGGAGTCTAGCCGAAGAGCTCACGGCAGCCAAGCTAAGGCATCTTGATCGGAGAACCTTTGTTGGAGCTGAATTGATAGAGGATCTCCGACAAGGTATTTTTGAATTCTTAACTATGAATTCCAATATATTTGCTTGGAATCCTACTGACATGATAGGGATCAGCCCATGAATCATTATACATTGCCTGAATATCAACTACAGCTACAAACCAGTCCGGAAGATATTTCAACTGTTCAATGTTGAAAAAATCAAGCTATTCATGAAAAGGTGGGAAAATTGCTAAAACCAAGCCACATCAAAGAAATAACATACTTGACATGAGTGTCTAATGAAATAATGGTCAAAAAGGCCAACGGAAAGTGGAGACTCTGTGTAGACTTCACTGACCTAAACAAAGCATGTCCCAAGAATAGCTTCCCATTACCAAGCATTGATCAACTGGTAGATTCGACTGCAGGATTCGAGATGCTTTTATTCATGGACACCTTCTTAGGCTACAACTAGATCAAGATGGCACCAATTGATTAGCAACACACATCATTTGTTATCGATTGAGGCCTTTAAAGACCAAATTGGTCGCAACATGAAGGTGTATATCGATGACATGCTCATAAAGAGTAAGAAAGCATTGGACTATTTGTCAGACTTGAACGAAGCCTTCCAAACTATGAAAAAGTTTGGCATGATGTTGAACCCAAAAAGATATACCTTTGAAGTTCACACAGGAAAATTCTTGGGCTTGATGGTAACCCACAGAGGAATTGAAGCAAATCCCAAGAAGATTGATGCCATACTCAACCTTGAACCACCCAAAATAATACATGACATATAGTTGTTATCAGGAAAGATAGCAACTCTGAATAGATTTATTTTGCATTAGCAGATTGATGTGCACCATTTTTCAAAATTCTTCGAAATCCCAAAGATTTCAAATGGACTCACAAACACCAAGAAGCATTTAAAGGAATCAAGTCCTACCTCAAGAAGCCACCAATCTTGGCCTGACTAGAAGAAGGAGAACCTTTGTTGTTGTACTTGTCAAATTCCAATATAGTAGTGGCAGTGGTCTTGATTTGAGAAACAAAGGAAGGCTAGTGGTTGATTTATTATGTAAGCAAGACATTGAGAGGAGTAGAACTCAAGTATAGTAATTTGGAAAAATTTGCACTAACACTTTTCATGATTGCTCGAAAGTTGAAGATGTATTTTAAAGCATATCCGATTAAAGTAATGACCGACCAACTGTTGAGACAAGTGTTGTACAAACCAGAGTTATCATGAAGGCTACTTAAGTGGTCAATTGAATTGGGGTAGTACCATACTACCTATCAGCCTAGAAAGACAATCAAGGCCTAAGCCTTGGCAGATTTTGTGGTGGAATATACCCAACCAGTAGAATAGGTAATCGATGAGTGGACATTGTATGTTGATGGGGCATCCAACAAAACAGGGATTAGGAATTGTGATGAAGAGACCAGATGGGAGTGACTTAAAATATGTAGTCAAATTTGAATTCAACACTACCAACAATGAAGCAGAATATAAAGCATTATTGTCGTGAATGAGATTGTTGAAAGAGTTTGGAGCAAGAACAATGAAAGCCTACATGGGCCCTCAATTAGTTGGAGGGCAAGTCAATGGGACTTTTGAAACCAAAAGTGACAAGATGCGAGCATACTAAAGACGAGCCAGTGAAGCATTTGCGACTTTTGAGTCATTTTCGTTATAGTAGATCCTCAAATGGGACAACTCCTAGGCCAACGCATTATCCGAAATCGCTTTTACCTACAAGAAAGGAGAAGTGATTAACATTGAATGCCTTATGAGGACTTCCATCAACATTAAAGTTATGAATATCACTGATGAGGCGGACTGAAGATGCCTGATTGCACAATACAAGAAGGCATCTTGCTAGACAATAATTGAGAGGCATAGAAGGTGGTAAATCAATCATCACAGTTTATCATCCTCGAAGATCAATTTTACAAGCGCACTATTAAAGGGCCACTCTTGAAATACATCAGTAATTCAAAAGAGAAATATGTCATCAACGAGATGCATGAGGGAATGTGTGACAATTACTGAGGGGTAAGAGCTATGGCATAGAGAGCAATTCAACAGGGATATTATTGGTCGACTATTGCAGAAGTAGCTACGAAAATTATCACAAAATGTGACCGATGTTAGAAAAATGCCAACATCTAACATTTAGTGCCCGTTAGTCTAACCCCGATAAGGAGCGCATGGCCATTCCTCAAATGAGGGCTAGACATTATTGGACTAATGCCCACCAAGAAAGCACAACAAAAGTTTGCCTTTGTCGCTATCTACTTCTTGACAAAATGGGTTGAAATAGAAGCAGTAGCTACAATAACCAACAAGACAGCCTGGAGCTTTGTGCAAAAGAACATCATGTGCTAATTTGGCATACCCAAAGAGATTATCACAGATCATGGCTAATAGTTTGTTTTAAAGTACTTCAGAGAAAGAGCTAGAGAATTGAGCATTGATCTCCGATTCTCCTGAATGGTGCATCCCTAAACAAACAATCAAGTGGAAGTTACTAAAGAGCCATTGCGAATGCACTCAAAGCAAGGCTTGAAAAAGTGAAAGGTTTATAGCCCAAAGTGCTTTCGGAGGTTTTATGGGGCTAACGAACAATGGTTTATAGCAATACTAGGGAAACATCATTCATAATGGTGTATGGATTAGAGGAATGAAGCACTTTAAAGAAGGGGAAAATTAAGAAGTTTTGAAAATTGAACTGGAGTTGCTTGATAAAGTGCAGAGGAGGTGCATATCAAGAATGAAGCTATTAAGGAAACTATGAAGCTACACCTAGCTCACAAAGTGAAGCTGAAGAACATTGGCCTGGGGGACATGGTGTTATGGAAACATTAATTTGCCGAAGGCAGTATGAATAAACTTGACGAGAATTAGGAAAGCCCTTATTAGGTAATGAAGGTAATCTGACCAGGAACCTTCAAGATGGCTAGAGCTGATAGAAACATACTCCCGAACACGTGGAATGCTAAATACTTACGAAACTACTATGCATGATGCAAAATTGATATAAAACTCTTCATATACTTATCGAAAGTTTCAGCAAAACAATGATAATCCATGAGTTCCATGCAAATTATGTAAGTTATTTTGCAACTTGAGTTTCGTGGATTGATTAAACTACTCACATGCACTTCTTATCGGGATAGCAATTAGCTCCTGATCAATAAATTTAGGAGAATAAAAACTCTAATCATGCTTGATCAAACAAACTATCAAGCAACATAAAGTATGCATAATAAATAACTCATAAACAGCAATGAGAATATATAAAGTCAAGTAAGACACATAGTTATACTTGCTATGTGCCCTAATCATCAATATCATAGCAATAATAAAAGCAACAGTAAATTATTCCAACATTACATTCATCTAGGAAAAACAAAAATTGTATAAAAAAGAAATATAAATTAAGCAGTAGCAGCAACAGCATTAGCATAGGGGGCATCCTCCATCTCAACAACAATGGGCTTAACATTGGCACCATCCCCTTTCTCACAAACCCGAACAATGGCAAAGCCATCAGTGATAGTAGGAGGAACATCTTCCATCACCTTGTCAGTGATAATGGCTTGCATGATGTTATCAGATACTGCCATTGGGTGATCGGGGTTTTGCTTCGCAAATCCCTTATCGACCTAATCAGGGGCAACACCTAGTAACTCATCCAAGCCGTCATTCACTAATGAATCCAAGGGTGTGGGAGGATCTCTCTGAAGCATCTCCACAACTTTCCTAAGGCTTACCTCCAACCCCGTCTCAAACTGGACGATGGCCTCACACTTGATTTTAGCCTAGTAAATGTCTCTTGCCTTGTATTTGGCAACGACTACTTCCTTGGCATTCTTCAAGTCAGCCTCGGATAACTCGATCTATGGGATTGTCACACAGTTTGCCGTCTAGGATACCTCATACTCTTACTTCAGCTTTGCAATCTCCCATTGTAGTTCCTCGAGGGCCGCGCATTGATTATTGATCATGGACTACAGCGATTCAATCTGCTCATCTCTCCTCTATAGATCCTCATCTTTCTTCTTTAGTTCCTCTCATGTGACTGCCTCAGGCTTTGGAGCTTCTTAGACGTCTTCAGCTTATCGACCTCTTTCGTAAGTCTTTCCAATTTTGAAGGGTCAGTAGTCCCATCCAAGAAACGGTTGGCTAGCTCATAGACTATATGGCTTAAGGACTTGATGAGCTCGAGGGCCTCCGATAGGTGTTTGCCTAACTACCAACAAAAAGCAACACCCCCAATCCTTCTCCTTACTTGTCCCCAAGTAAGCCTACCCCAAGTAAGCCTAAACCAAAGTCTATCTATGTGACGTTCAAAGAGTTGATAGTTGCATTAACCTGCTATCTTTCCGTCACTAAGGTAGTATAAAAGGTCACTCCTTTTCTGATCCTCCTCTCAATCACAAGACATCTTGCATCTCTTGAGAACTTACCAAGGAGCTAGAACCACCAGAAACATAGAATTTCAACTCATGCACCCAGGATATTGATGTGCCTTATCAAACTAACATGGCCTCCCAACATGCACTTAGCCATCAAAGATACAAGGAAGAGAAGAATACATCACAATAGCTTATAGTTGACATAAGAACCTTATTCATAACATAATGAAAGAACAAAAGAGATACTTACGTTAGCTTGAAATTGTGCCACTTGACACTTATTCAACATACTTAAGTTTTTCAACTTTTTGTTTCCTATTGGCTTTTTTCATTTTTTTCACTTTTTTTCCCATTTTTGCATTTTTCTATTCTTTTACATTTTTCTCAATATATAACATAAACAAAAAGAGAAGGAAAAGAAGAAGCTAAGGCACACTAAAAGAACCAATCAAAGAGGGGGCACTCATATCAACAAGCCTTTAGACACTTTTTCCAACCAAATTGTAGGACAACTACAAGATGCATTCTTAGAAGTGCCCATTTCCTACAGTTTTTGAATGGATTCTCTTCAAAGTCCCGATTCTCCTTCCACTCCATTCGCTCCCCCTAATACAACATCATCTTCACCAATTAATTAAGTCAATAACAAGAGCCAACACTTCAATCAACAAAGAGATAAATGACTATATATGTACAAAAATTGAAAAAAAAATCACCAATTTTAAGAAAATAATGCAAATCTAACCTAAACAAAGCATGAAACTAGAAAACCAAGGTCTCACACTCCCAAACCTCTACTTTACTTGTTTTCAAGAAAAAAAAAGATAAAACCACACAACAAGCAAGTAAACATCACAATGCATGTAAGCGAGATAGGGACGAGGTAGATAGGAGGGGAACAAGCAAAGAAAGGATAGATATAGCTTAGTGCTCTTTTGTAGCTCTTCAGTGCCAATGATTGATGAATCATTTACTAACCCTATTTCTTGACACAAATCACAAACACTCACAAAGCAAAAGATTAGTTGACATTGCCATGTAAGCTTGCATTGGCATTGACAAGTGATAAGGTGTATGAATAGGAAATGGCATTCAAGGATGGGGATCAACACTCTTAGAGTCTAAAAAGAGAAACAAATGAAAAGAAAATCAAAATTAAAGAATGAAAATACCAAAAGTAAAAGCGAGTAAAACATGTTTAGGATGTGTCTTAGTAGCGCTGAATTTAACGCCCCTAATTAGGTGCCAATGTTAGAGTAAAACATGTTTAAAGTCACACGACATAAATTGTTGGATAATCATCAAGGCGCAGAAAGTAGAAAGGAAAGGGTTATGCAACATAAGATAAATCAATGGATAAACAAGGCACTTCATTTGAAAAATGTCCCACCCTAAAATATCAAATAAGGATGTGTGCTCAAGTCTGGTAAGGATAATGGACAAGTATGAGAAATCATGCCCTACTTACTCACTAACTAACCACCCAATGGCCTTCTTCTCATTATCTAAGGCTAAGAATACACCCTCTCCATGGGCTCAAGGATAAATCTAATGCAAGCAAAGTGGGTGGTGTGTATCCTATTCCAAGGTAAAAGTGTTCCATTCAAGAAAGCATAAATGTGAGTTCCAAAGAAAGAGGCTCAACAGAATGGGAATAGAGAGTAGAGACAACATCCAAAGAGGGAGAATAAAAACAACCAAGAACAACAAATATGGAAACACTAGACTCTTCCTTTCTTGAGGATAAGTCATAAACATGCCAAAGTCTCTTTAACTCCTCCAATGAGGTGAGCACAATTGGACGGGGTGAAACAGACTCAATGGACTCATCATGCAAACATGGATGCTCAAAGAAAGTTTGTGAACTTAACTCCCTAAATGCGAATTCAGATATACATTGAGTGCTAATGACATAAGACTCATCATCCAAACGTGTCCATAATATGGGAAAAGAGGGAGAAATATGTTTCAAGGACTCAATGGTAGATGATAAAAACATGGGAAGATAGGGTACCACTTCTTTTAAGACATACCTACGATTGTCATTGAGAACTAAAGTACTAATGTGTTGTGTTTTTGTGTATGTTTGCATCATCATTTATCTAACAGAGGTGAAACGGACGTATTGCAAGAAAAATTGGCCAAGTCTCTAACCTGGCCGATCAACCCCCTTCCAGGGCTGGTCGACTGGACAAAATAGAGAGCAAGGCCCTTAGGCTGCTTGACCTTGGTGCTAGGCTAGTCAACTATCTAAGGCCCCTAGCTGGATGTGTATTATGTACTATTTGAGCACTTTTCAAGCCTATTTAGATATCTTTGAACCTTTTTCACACACTCATCGCACATACACTAAACCATACCTTCACCCACCTCACACGCACACACTCACACACTCACACACTCACACACTTCTCATCTAGATTCAAGCTTATTTGAAGGGTTTCAAACATTTGGATTGGAGTTTGCTCAAGGAATTTGTACAAGAGTTGCTAGGATGAAATAGGACTTTCATATTCTCTCTTTCATCCTATTTTATGTTTTGTTTAAGTAGACTTGTTTTTTGGTGGTTAAACTTGTGTAATGGGTTGATAATATGCTCTTATGTTATTGGATTTGATGGCTTAATATATATAAACATGCTATGTTTCTCTTGTTTCAATGGCTATTATTCAATACATGTCTAGGTGTTTGATAATATGCCAATAAGAGTTGCATATGTATAACTAGAAGTCTATTTGCTACTAAACACTTTTCCATTCTATAATCATGACAAAGTGTTTATGTGTGGATTTTTTGAAGTGTGTAATGCTTATATTCATGTGTATGTGTATGTGTATGTGTATGTTTGCATGCTTAATAGTGAATATGACCTTAATATTACATACATGTTGGCTTCCAATTGCTTTTAAGGGTGTAATCCGAGCATGACGATATTTAGTTGTCAAATAGGTTCCTTTATTTGCAAATACCTTGCCCTAGAACATGTATGAATGTGCTATTAAGTCAAATCCTGCTATAGTGATCCTAGAATGACAATGTGCAATTTAGGGCCAGCTTAGGCCGAGTCTCCTTTAGCTTTAAACCCAGCCAATAGGTTGTCGGATAGGATCTGTCGACCCTAGCGACACTAGGTCTTGGCTTTAAGCCCAGCCAATGGTTTAGGTACTAGGGTAGGTTCATTCTATATCACCTAGGAAGCTAGTTAGTCACTCTTAAGGCCCTAAGTCATAAAGACCACGCCGTGGCTCTAGGATGTGCTGCCTAGTGAGGGACCCGAACTGAGTTCAAGGGAGAAATGAGGACACTAGTTAGCAGCCTAGTTAAGAGCAATCGATAAATAAGCCATCCCCTATTATCCTATAGCATTCGAGTCTAGAATCACCCATTTGCAAGTAAAAGTCACCCTAATCCATTCCATTTGTTTGTTCCCCCAAGGTAGTTTGTTTCCCAACTTTCCATTCCCATAGTGTAGTTTTATTTCCTTCAGTTAGAGCTCCCGTAAATCCAAAAATCCCAAAAATGGTTACTTTAGGTCTTCTTTTAGGTGCTTTCTATGACACACTTACATAGAATCCATTCTACAAAATAGCCTCCCTGTTGTTCGACACCCATTCTCGCACACACTACAATACACTGATCTGCGCGCACATAGGTCTTAGGAGTTTGCAGCACTAGAGACACATCAAGTACCATCATGCTCGTCTTCTTCTTCACTACAAGATGTAAACTCTCTATCAACCTCTCTCTCTATTTCCCTCTCCAACACATTATCAAATTCACCATTAATTTCCTCATCCATAGGCCTCACTCCTATCCTATTAACCTGGTCGAAAGGTTACTCATAGGTTGAAAAGATTGCTCATCCCCAACACTTCTCTTGAAGCTCACGACTAGATAATTGGTTTGTTGCCTCATGCTTTCTAGTCTTTCTTGGCAATATTAGAGGAAGGATTGGAGGTATGCAAGTGATGTGTCTCTCTAGAGTGCAAGCTCTAAAGACCCATAAGCGCACGGATCGATGTAGTGTAATGTGTGTGAGAACGAGTGTAGAACCACGAGGAGGCTATTTTATCGAATGGATTCTATATGTATGTCCTAGAGAATGCCTAAAAGAAAACCTAAACTAACCATTTTTTAGGGGTTTTTGGATTTTTGGGAGCTCTAACTAAAGGAAATAAAACTACACTATGGGAATGGAAAGTGAGGAACCAAACTACCTATAGGGAACTAATAAATGGAAGGGATTAGGATGACTTTTGCTTGCTAATGGGTGATTCTAGACTCAAATGCTATGGGATTATAGGGGATGGCTTAATCATCGGCAGCTCTTAACTAGGTTGCTAACTACTATCCTAATTTTTCACTAGGATTTGGTGCAGATCCGTCTCTAGGCGGTGCCTCCTAGAGCCACGACGTAGTCCTTATGACCTAGGGCCTTAAAAGATAACATAAAATGAACCTACCCTAGTGCCTAAACCGTTGGCTAGATTTAAAGCCAAGACCTCGTGTTGCTAAGGTTGATTAAACTTATTCGAAAACCTATTGGTTGGGTTAAAGCCACAAGAGACTCGATTTAGGCTTGCCCTAAATTACACATCCCATTCTAGGGTCACCATATCGGGATTTGACCAATTGAAGCATTTATACATGTTCTAGGCCAAGGTGTTTATGAATAAAGGGGCTTACTCGACTAGGAAATATTGTCATACTTAGACTATACCATTAAAGCAATTGAGGACCAACATGTATGCAATATTGAGGTCATATTCACTACTAGGCATGCAAACATACACATAGACCTGAATATAAGCATTACCCACATCATAAAATCCACACATAAACACTTAGTCATGATTATAGAATGGATTAAATGTGTTTAGTAGCAAAAAGACTTCAATTTATACATATGCAGCTCTCTTAGTCATATTATCAAACACCTAAACATATATTGAACAATAGCCATTGAAACCAGAAAAACAAAACATATGTATATATTAAGCCATCAAATCCCATAACATAAGAGTATATAATCAACCAATTACAGAAGTTTAATCACTCTAAACAAGTCTACTCAAACATAATATAAAATAGGAAGAAAGAGAGAATAGGGAACTCTTCTTTCATTCTAGCAATTTTTGTATAAATTCCTTGAGCAAACTCTAATCCAAGTGTTTGAAACCCTTCAAATAAGCTTGAATTTAGGTAGGCGTATGTGTTCATGTGTGCATTGAAGGTAGGTAAAGGTAGGGTTTTGTGTGTGTGTGTGTGACGAGTGTGTGAGAAGGGAATCAAAGATACTCCAAAAGGGCTGAAAAAAGGTTTAAATAGTGCAGCACACACATCCAGCTGAGCCTTGGACTGGCCTAGCACCTAGGTCGACTAGCCTAAGGGCCTTAGTTTCTATTTTATCCAGTCAACCATGCCGGTCGACTGACCCTAGAAGGGGGGTTGACCAGCCAGATCAAAAGCGTGGCCAATTTTTCTCACGTTGCTCCCGTTTCGTCTTGGTTACTCTTTTCTTCGCCCCATTGCCTCTAGAAGCACTTTTTATGCTTTTCCCACATCCCAAACACCTCAAGCTTGACTCAAACATCAATTCACCATCAATTCAAGTCCTAAACTTTGACCTAACTCCACTAAACGTGGGAAATAAGCATGCATTAACGTAGTGTCTGTCTTTGAATTCAACTATGTACATTTGCATACGCTTAAGCCTATCTCTAGCATATGTACTATACTAATGCATCTTTTTAATGCTTAAAACACCTCTTAAAGATAGATAAATGATGATGCAAACACACATAAAACACAACACATCAACATCCCTAAACTTTCTCCTTGCTTAGCCCCAAGCAAGCCCAATCTTATGTTTGTTTCTAGGTTATTGCAAAAGGTTACCTAAAGGATTGACTCACTATCAAGGTTAGTCTAAGAAGCATGAAGGGGGTATTCCTATTGTAGAGAGATCCCCAAGCCTCTTTGGATCCTTCCTCTACTTATAAAGGGCCTCGAACCTCGTGAGAACTTCCTGAGTAGTCAAACCACCACAAACCTAGGATTCTCACTCATGCACACGAGAGGTTGATATTTCGTGCCCCCTCGACTAACATGGCCTCCCCAACATGCACAAAGCCTCAAAGACAAGAAGAGGAAATATACAAACACAGTGGCTTAAAAAACCTTATTCACATATCTACTAAGAGATAGGTTGTGCTCAGTTGGCATTATGTCACTTATGTACTTATTCATAAAATTTTTTTGTGCTTCTAGTTTTTCTGCTTCTGAGCTTTTTATTTTTCAATTTTTTAACTCTTTTTCTCATCTTTTTTGCACTGTTTTTGCCTTTTTCAATTTTTTTAGATTATTCATACTTTGCATTGCATAACAAAAAAAAAAGGAAAGGCTAAGGCACATAAAAAAGAACTAATCAAGGAAATGACACTCACATCAACAACCCTCTTTCTTCACTTTTTCCTTTCAAGCCATGGGGTGGCTACAACAGGCATTCTTAAAAGTCTTCTCTCCCTATAAATTTCAAGGGCATCCTTTCCAAGACCCGATTTTCAATCTACTTTATTCATTTCCCCACAATACTTCTCATATTCAACAATCAATTGAGTTAATCACAATAGCCAGCAAAATGATCAACCAAGAAATAAACAACTCTATATGCATCAAAATTGAAAAATTTTCACCATTTTTAACCAAATAATGCAATCCACCCTAGGAAAACATAAAACAATAAGACCAAACCGCCCACACCCATCCTCAAGCAAGTAAAGCAAAGCACATAAACAAGCAATTTGGCTTCACCAAGCAAGTAACAATAGTGGGGATGGGGTAGAAACATGAGGAACAAGTGGAAAAAGGCTAGATACAACCTTGCATTATCTTTAAAGCTCTCCATGCCAATGATACATCACCATACTACTAACTTTGTGACTCATAAGGCACCAACACTCACAAAGAAAACTAGTTTAGTAGCATTGCCTATGCAAACTTGTATTGGCATATGTAATAATAAGCAACAGTGTATCTTATAGGACAAAGGGTTGTGATTCAACACTTTGATGTGGGTGAAAGAAAAAGAAAGAAAACAAAAGAAAGGAAAATGAAACAAGTGCAAAATTGCAAAATTTAACATAGGTTGCCTTCTAATATGCACTACCCATCATGCCATCAGCCGGACAATCACCAACTCATCTTCAACCTTCATATATGAGGTCTTAAAGCATTAAAACCTCCACACGAGCCATTCTCGAATCATACGCATGCTTCAAGCACTACTTGTTCACTATCATCTCTCGACCATCCTTTAAATCCTTGATCTTGACTGCTCTGGAATGGTAGGCAACCAACACTTCCTACGAACCATCCCATTGTGTCTTGAGTTTACTCAGAAAGAGCTTCAAATGTGAGTTAAACAACTAAACTTTATCGGAGGGAGAGAATGATTTCTTAAGAACATGTTTATCCTAAATCCTTTTCATCCTATCCTTACAAAGTTTGGCGTTCTCATACGCCTCAAAACTAAGCTCCTCTAACTCCACTAGATCAAGCTTCCTTTCCTCACTCGCTTTTGTCAAAAAAAAGCTGAAAGCCTTGGTTGCCTAATAAGCCCTATGCTCAAGTTCTACGGACAAGTGACAACCTTTCCCATAAACCAATCTATACGGAGACATGCCAACAGGAGTCTTAAAAGTTGTAAGGTAGGCCTACAAAGCATCAGTCAACCTAATATAACAATCTCTCTTATCGGTCCTAACCATTTTCTTTAAAATGTGTTTAATCTCCTTATTAGACACCTTAACTTGTCCACTAGTTTGCGTGTGATAAGGAATAACAACCTTATAGGTGACCGAATATCTCCTCAACAAGCCTCCAATGTCCTATGGCAAAAATGCAAACCACTATTACTAATCAAGATTGTAGGGACTCCAAATATAGAAAGAAATGTTTTCCTTAATAAACTTCACCACTATCGTATAGTCATTAGTACGAGTGGGAATTGCCTCGACCTATTTGGACACATAGTCAATGGCCACGAAAATGTATTTATACCCAAAGGAAGATGGAAATAGACACAAGAAATCTATACCCCAAACATCAAGTAGCTCACATAAAAGAATAGGGGATAAAGGCATCTTGTTTCTCCTAGAGATAGACCAAGATTGTTGATATCTAACACACTTTTTGCAATATTCTTAGGCATCCCTAAAGAAAGTGGGCCAAAAGGATCCACATTGCAAGACCTTCGCGGCGGTCTTCTTTCCACTAAAATGACCTCTACACCCCTCATCGTGACACATACTCAACATGCTCTTGAACTTGTCCTTGGGTACATATTGGCGAATCACTTGATCCGCACACGCTTTAAAAAGATATGGATCCTCTCGAAAGAAATTTCTCACTTGTGCTAGGAATCTATCTCTCTCTTTCTTCTCTTAATGAGAGGGAAAACGTCCGGTGGCAAGGTAATTGACAATATGAGAAAACCATGGTATATGATGAGAGACGGCAAATAATTGGTCATTGGGAAAAGAATCACAAAAAGAGAATGGATCACTATAAGACTTATTGACAAGACAAGAAAGGTGATCTGCAACTTATCTTTACCCTTCTTATCTTGGATTTCAATGTTAAACTCTTGAAGAATAAGCAACCACCTAATCAAGCGAGGGGTTGACTCTTTCTTTTCTAACAAATACCTCAATGCCTCATGATCGATGTAGAAAATCACTTTGGACCCTAGGATGTACGACCGAAACTCGTCAAGGGAGAAGACTACTACTAGAAGCTCTTTTACCGTGGTGTTATAGTTCTTTTAGGCTTCATCAAAAGTCTTACTAGCATCGTAAACTACGTGGGGCAACTTATCATTCCTTTGGCCTAAAACAGCTTCTGTCACATAATTGAATGCTTCACACATAACCTCAAATGAGAGATATAGTTAGGCAGCTAGATTATTGAGAAGGTAGACAATAAGGATTTAAGCCTATTAAAAGCTCTAACACACTTATCATCAAACTCAAAGGAGACATCTTGTGCCAAGAGCCTAGATAAAAGACGCGCTATATGGCTAAAATCCTTGATAAACCTATAGTAGAATCTTGCATGCCCTAGGAAAGATCTGACATCCTTAACATAATTAGGGACAGGCAATTTCTCAATCAATTTTACCTTAGCCGGGTCAACTTGAATACCATTAGATGAAACTACGTGACCTCACTGCACCATGAAGTGGGATGTCTCCTAACTCACCACTAAGTTCTTCCCCACATAAGGGTTTAAGACTAAAGAGTGGTGACTAAAGCACTTATCAAAACTATCACCAAAGATTGAGAAGTCATTTATGAAAATCTCTAAATGCTTCCCTATCATGTCACTAAAAATGGCCATCATATGTCTTTGAAACGTCGCTAGGGCACTACATAGACCGAAGGGCATCTTTCTATAGGCAAAAGTGTCATAAAGACAAGTAAAGGTGGCATTCTCCTAGTTCTCAAGAAACACGAGGATCTGATTGTACCCCGAATAGCCTTCTAGAAAACAATAGTGGCTACACCCAACTACTCTATTTAAGATTTGGTCTAGAAAAGGCAATGGGAAATGATTCCTTCCTAGTTTTGAAGTTAAGCTTCCGATAGTCAATACAAACTCTCCAACCCATAGGAATGCATGTAAGGAAAAGCTCTCCTTTCTCATTCTCTACAACCGTGATCTCAGACTTCTTAGGGACTAATTGTACTGGGCTAACCCACTCCCTACCGGAGATTGGATAAATAATGCCTGCATTTAAAAGCTTAAAGATCTCTTTCTCAACAACTTCGGTCATGTATAGGTTTAGCCTCCTTTGCATTTCCCTAGAAGGAATGGCTCTATTCTCAAGTTGAATATTTTACATGCAAACCGAAGGGTCTTACTAGAAAGATTGGAAGCTATGATAACTGGAAGGGTCTTACGAGGGCCTAGGAAAGCAAACTTTAAATGCCTAGGAAAAGGTTTGAGCTCTAAAGATGGACTAGGCTCAACCAAGGGCTACTCAACCGCAAATCATCAATGGAGACATCACAAGAGTCAAATTGGAAGAAATAACCTCAAGTGAGTTATCAATCATGGAATCCTCAACAAAAAGGATAAAAGATACAAATTTTCACTCTAAGGTCTCCAAATCAAAGGTAGTCAACAACTTTTCAAATTTCCTCAATTCTTCTCCATCAGTCATGGTTCTCTCTATGAAGTCCTCGACATAAGAATCAATAACATCCACTCTAAAGCACTCTTTTCCATCCTCTTCTCCTCCTACACTAGCCTTATTTGGTTAGGATTAGTAAGCCATAAAGCTCACTTGTACATGACATTTTGGATGTTAAACAATGTATAATCAGTTTTGTTAGATGGCATTATGAGTTTCTTGCATGTTATCTCTATTATGTTTTATTGATGCATGTACAAAGGTCTTATGACTATGACTTGGGTGTGCGGTGAAGTTGGACACAATGTAGATCCAAGTCCAGATTTAGTCACGTCATAAATTGAGTCTGTAACCGAATGGTAGTGTTGGGTACTCTACTGGGATAAGGTTATATTAAGCAAGTCTCCTCGTTGAGGGTGATTTACCTAGGTCTTTAAAGGACTTTTTGGATTTGTCTTGATAGTACATGTGTCACGTATTAGATAGGACCATTGTAAGTATGTTTTATAGAGACATACTATCAAAGAAAGAAAACAAGACACTCACTGCTACTAAATGATCATTGCTCTTAATCTTGAGTATATGTGGATGAACTAATGAAGTTAGGGTTTGGTACTTTGATTCAATGTGGGTGAGATCTTACTTTATTAAGATCAACAGTCTTATGCATTGAGTGCTAAGTTCTAATTAGTTAGAACATGCATATGCAATATGGAATCTATCTGCCCCCTTTGGGATTGTCCAAATTTATCGTCCAAATCTAGATCTAGTGATACTACCTTTATAGGTGTATCGGTCATATGGCTTGAGGGTCACTCCCGAGATCAAGACATTCCATGACCAAGGATGGTTAACAATAGGACAAGAAACCCAACGAAAAAAGATATAGCTAAAGACGTGATAGTACATAGGCCAAAGGACCAGTCTTAGCTATGGGTATACATAGAGGGCATTATGGTCGGTTATTTAGTAGGTCAAAGACAAAGTTCACATTCTTTGTGATAAGCTTCTAGGTAATAGCAATTATTCTTGGAGTGCAACTTTGATCTTATGGTGTAATAGATCACAGTTAAAAATAGTTAGTATGTCTCTTAGATTGGGTAAGGACATTTTTAATTATTTTTGAAAGCCAAGGTTAATTGTGTCTTCTTGGTCCCTTCCCCAGTTGAAATGACTTTGACAGAGTAATCTTGAAAGAGAAATTTCCATATTATGGTAGTAGCCTTATTGGGCCAAAGCTTAGAATTAGGTTTGGGCTTTCTTTAGAGTCCAAGATAACCTAATTAGGCTAGGGTGGTTTTCTATTGGGCTTTGGCCTCCACATGGATTATGGACTATATGTTGGGCTTGGATGATTGGCTTGGCCCGTGTTTTCTTCCAAGACAAGTGGACAACTTGCAAAAGACTAAAAAAACAAGTGGACAACTTGCATAAGTCGTCCAAAGACAAGTGGACAACTTGCATAAGTCTTTCAAGACAAGTAGACAAGTTGCATAAAGGAAATTACTACATGGAAATTTTCTCCCACATGGAAAGATTTGCAACTTTGGGTGCCAAGGTTCTCTTTATAAATAGAGAAGACCCTACACCTTTTATGTAATCCACTTTGTAATTGATTTCTTCCTCTTTGGTAAGAAAATACTACAACACATAGTACACACTTATTGTGTAATTTTTGCTCTAGTTTTTCAAAAGCAAACTACTTTGCTTCTTTCCACATAATAGGTTATTCTCTCAAGATAAGTCTCTTCAATCATAGAGAAGAAGACTGGGGAGTTGCCTATTGCAACACCCTTATAGTAAAACTTTGGTGGCCTTGTTCATGACTAAAAACAAAGCTCATGACGGTTACAGCTTCATCAAAGGCCCCACGATTCAAGAACTTAGCTTTACATATTTTGCAAATACTAGTTATGTGCTATATGTTCTTAAGCATGTTCTTGTGTGTGTGTTATGTGGATATATTGTTTTCCTTGCATGTTTTCTTAGTTAAATTTTTTGAAAATGTGGACTAGGATACACCACACTTAATAATATGGATCCTACAATTGGTATCAGAGCATAGGCTCACACACGACATGCTTAGACAATGCAAGAATATTGTATTTGCATAAATATGTTAGCCATCTTGAGAGTGGCAAGATTAGGTAATCTTGTGTTACATATACTTGCGGTTTTATTCTTGTATGTGCGGGTGATATAAAAATGCCCTTGATGGTTCATACGTATCCATGATAGAGTTTCATGTACGGTCAACAAGGCTTGACCATAGGCAATTTCATGTATAAATATTTATGGTTATTGCATGTAGTTTCATTTCAAAGAAGCATAGGATGTTTTCATATCCTTATAATGTTTCTTTATAAAGCTTGTATTAGCAATAGAAAAGTGTATTATTGTAATCTTTAAAGACCAAGGAGAAAAACAAGAAAACAACATAGAGGAACACTCTGCCGGATGAGCTTACCGGTCGACCAGCTCAGTCGACTGGCCACTCCAGAGGGGAAAAAAATTCCTAAAGCAATTGGAGTCAGTCGACCGAGTCCTATTGATGGTCGATCGGCTGAGGCAGAAAAAGCAACTAAGTGTGCTGAAGATTACAGGGAGCCATTAAAGGGATTCTAACGTATTTTGGTGGATGTTTATAATGCATTGATATATATTTTAACATATTTGCATAAGCATGATGGCCAGCTTGAAATATGTCCACTTTATTAGGGTTTATAAAATCGGTCAAACCTATGAGTTGATTCTTAAAGATAGCTAAGTTTATGACAATGGCTTAGACAAGATAATTGTAAGCAGCTATGTCTAAAGATTCCATGCAATCTCATGACAACATTAAAAGAACTTAACTTGAGATTTATAAACATATATCAACCTAAAGGTCTATGCACCCAGATTTAGGTAAGTAATCTATTATGGTATTGTAATGTTTTAGTAGCCCAAAAGGGATTCACAAAAACCAAAGGGTTTTGCAAATCCAAAGCATGTTTAGATCTAAAACAAAAGAAAGAATACCAAAAATAGAGAAAACCTTTATGTTAAAATATTGAGTAGGAGAGGGTTTAGATATAAAACAAAAGCAAGAATACCAAAAATAGAGAAAACCCTTGTGTTAAAATGTTGAGTGGGAGAGGGGACTAGAAATACCCCACAGCTTTTCATATCCAATTCATGTTAATGATAAATGTCATTAACTTTCCCATCGGAAGGTGACACTTTATCTAGATTTAATAAGGTGAAAATAAAGTGTTTACTTAAAAGGGTGTTAGTAAGTTTGGCCATCCCATCAGTGGAGTTCTTCACTAAAGATCATCTTATGCAACATTGATTAAAGTCACTACCCCATCGGAGGGCTTAAATCAAGAATGTTATGGGGAATAAACATTAGAAATGGGTGTACACTCAACTTAAATGGTAGGTTCGACTATCTTATCAATAGAGTTCGCTACCAGATTTAAAAAGCCAAACAAAACAGTGGTTGAATTATTTAATTGGATCATATCCAAGTAATTGTTAATTCAAATAAGCTGTGGCACTTAACTTAATATTCATAAGTTCAGTCATCCCATCGGTGGAGTTCTTGTGAGGACGTTAAGACACTGTTACATCAAGTAGTTTAAAGGGTTGATCTACTCAAAGGCAAATGATGTAAAAGTACTTGTATGTTTTATTTCCAAAGATAGCATACATATTATACGTGTATCAATTCCATACTCATAAAATAATTATGATTATATTGTTGTATATCTAGAAAATGTCTTCATTTAGTCCTCTAGCTACAATTCTTAAAGAGCACAAACTCACTGGATTGAATTTTGTGGACTGGGAACGAAACTTGGACATAGTACTCATCAAAGAAGAGAATAAGTATGTCTTAACAACTCTTTGTCCTGTTGTGATGACAAACTCTTCTGAAGCCCGAAAAGATGCTGAGGCAAAATGGCAGAAGGGTAATAGTATGGCCAAGTGCTATATGATAGCTTCTATGTCAGATATTTTACAGAGCAAGCATTATTATATGGAAACTGCAAAAGAAATCATGAACTCACTGTCTAGTAAGTTTGCTAATAAGAGCATGCCCGTAAGGCAAGGTGCTCTTAGAGAAACTATGAATCAAAGGATGGTAGAAGGAGCATCTATCAGGGAGCATATGCTCAAAATCATGGATTACTTCAATACTGCCAAGATCCTAGGAGTAAACATAGATGAACAGTCAAAGGTAGACATGATTTTGGAGACTCTACCATCATCATATACCTAGTTCAAGCTTAATTGTAATATAAGTAAGATGAACATGGATATAACAGAATTAATGAAAGAGCTCCCAGCTATAGAAGCCATAATGAGAAGTAAAGGCCACATAAACATAGTTCAAGCATCCACTTATGGACTTAACTCAAAAGGAAAAAAGTTCAAAGAAAAGGGGAAGCAAAAACGTGGTCGAGGGAAAAAGAAGAAAAATGGAGAATAGCCCAAACAATTAATAGGTGAAAAGCCGAAGGGAAAATGCTTTAAGTGTGGCCAGAAAGGGTACTAGCAAAGGGATTGTCCGAAGTACCTGGCACGAGACCAGATAGGTACACCTCTTTTGTTCTACATTGAAACCTATTTAGTGGTTGATTCTACTGATTCTTGGATTTTAGACTCTGGAGCCACTAACTATATCTGTAATTCTTGGCATTGGTTTCAAGACATGAAAGAACTAGCCAAAAGGGAATTTGCTCTAAGGATGGGTAAGGGAGCAAAATATGGGCTGCTGCAGTAGGAGGAATGTGCTTAAATTTTCCATGTAATAGGAAGTTACTTTTTAACAATGTTTATTATGTTCTAGATGTACATAAAAACCTTATCTCTATTCGCCATTAATATTAGATGGTTTTTTCATTAATTTCCATTCTAGTGTTGATATTAGTAGAGATGGAAATATTATCTGTTCCGGGAACATGCATGATAACTTGTTCTATATGAAACCTATTACAAATTCGCTGCATAGTATAGAACAAACTAATTCCCAAAAAAGAAAGGTTTCTTTGACCAATAATACTTATCTTTGGCACCTATGCTTAGGACATATTAGTCTAAAGTGAATTCAGAGATTAGTCAAGGATGGGCATCTTAGCTTATTAGATCTCAAAGATCTACGTCCGTGTGAATCTTGCCTGAGAGGAAAGATGACCAAATGGTCATTTTCTTCTAGAGAAGAAAGGGCCAAAGAAGTATTGGAATTGGTTCATACCAATGTGTGTGGTCCGATGAGTAAACCAACACGAGGAGGTTATGAGTATTTCATTAGCTTTACTAATGATTACTCTAGGTATGGATATATATATCTAAAGCAACGCAAGTCTGAATCCTTTGAGAAATTCAAAGAGTTCAAGGCTGAAGCAGAGTAGAAATTAGACAAACATATCAAAGCCCTTCAGTTTGATTGAGGTGGCGAATACCTCTCGGGTGAGTTCAGAGACTATCTTACACAAGAAGGGATTGTGTCTCAATTGACTGCACTAGGGACTCCCCAGCAAAATGGTGTAGTAGAGAAAAGAAATTGCACCCTATTAGATATGGTTAGGTCAATGATGAGTCATGCATCATAACCTTTATCTTTTTGGGGTTATGCCCTTGAAACCACAGCATACATCTTGAACTTGGTACCATCTAAATCAGTACCTAGGACACCACAAGAAATGTGGACTGGGTGTAAGCCTAGTTTAAATTATCTCCATATTTGGGGTTGTCCATCTTATGTACTTAATAATAATGCTTCAAAGTTGAAACCAAGATCCGAGTTGTGCTATTTTATTGGATATCCTAAGGGAACCAAAGGTGGGATCTTTTATAATCCTAAGGAGCAAAAGGTGTTTATAAGCACCCATGCTAGATATTTAGAGAATGGTGAAATGATCCAAAAAACACCAGATTTTAAAGTTGTTCTAGAAGAGATTTCACAAGAATCTCTAGTAACACCTGTGCTAACTGTAAATGAAAAGGACCAACATATTACACCTAATATATCGGAGCCTCGTCATAGTGGGAGGATATCCAGGCCTCCTAATAGATACTATGAAGAGTCCTTTCAGACTTCTTCAGAGAATCAGGTGGTGGATCCTACAAGTTATGATGAAGCAGTTTTCGACATAGATGTCGACTAATGGCATAAGGCAATGGATTCAGAGTTGGGATCCATGTATTCTAACAAAGTCTTGGATCTTGTAATTGCACCTGAAGGGGTAAAAGCTATAAGGTGCAAATGGGTCTATAAAAGAAAAGAGGAATTAATGGAAAAGTTGAAACCTTTAAAGCAAGGTTAGTGGCGAAAGGTTATACTTAGAAAGAAGGGATCGATTATGAGGAAACTTTCTCACCAATAGCCATGCTTAAATCTATTAGGATACTTCTTGCCATTGCATGTCATTATGACTACAAGAAATGGAAAATGCATGTCAAGACAGCTTTTCTTAATGGAAAGCTTGATGAGACCATTTATATGACACAACCAAATGGATTTGTTGCCAAAGGCTAGGAACATATGGTTTGTAAGTTAAAAAAGTCCATTTATGGATTAAAGTGGGCATCTAGAGCATGGAAAATCAAATTTGATCGTGCAATTAAATCTTATGGTTTTGATCAAAATATTGATAAACCTTGCGTGTATAAGAGGTGTAATAGAAATACTATAGCTTTTTTTATTCTGTATGTGGATGATATCCTACTTATTGGAAATGATGTGGGGATGTTATCATCCATCAAGGTTTGGCTTTCTACTTGATTTCAAATGAAGGATTTAGGAGAAGCTATTTATGATCTAGGCATCAAGCTTATGCAAGATTGTAAGAACAAAAGGCTAGCCCTATCTCAAGCTTCATTTATTGCAAAGATATTAGTCAAGTTTAACATGCAAAACTCTAAGAAGGCCTCATTACCTTCTAGACATGGAGTTTACCTACCTCGAGATTAATGTCCTAAAACACCTGACGAGATAGAGAGTGATGTGTGTGTTTTTGAAGTGTAAATTGCATGATTTTGAGTGTGTATGAGTGCGTGTTTTGGTGCTAATTTTGTCTATTTCGAGCTTCTGAGTGATTATTGGGTCTCATTAAGTGTTTATGTGTGGTGTATCATTTTTTTATCATTTTATGCGTTTTCTATTCTATTTTTATTTTTTTATATAATAATTCTGATTAATTAGGAATTAGGAAATTAAATTTATAAGTTAGCTCGGTTAGATTAGAATTAAGATATTAAATAACTAGAATTAGGATTCTAGGAATTTTAGTTATTTAAATTAGAATTCACTAAATTAGTTTAGGACATAATTAATTAAGCTCCAGGGATAGGCCAAAGTTAGAATATTATAATACATATGCTAATAGAGAGTATATTATATATTATATTAACTAATGACTTGAACCTTACTTGTCCTTTTCCTTTTCTTTTCTTTCTTTAGGGCACAAAAATACAGTACCCATATACATATATATATATCAACTCATCAACAAGTTAGAGGGAGAAAAAGAGAGTAGTCAAGAACGAGAAAAAAAGAGAAGCGCTGCAGTAGCCCAAAATTTTCCTATTTTTGTCCCTCTTTTCAGCACCAAACACACACAAAATCTCACATACATACTCTCACACATTCACACTCAAAAGGGGAATTTTTAGGGTTGATTTGTGGGTAAAAAGAGGCAAATTCCAGCAAGCCTTTCTGCAGGAAAAAGTGCAGAAATCAGTCCGAAAATCTGCAAAAATAAGAGATTTTGCTTGTTCTTTTCTTTGAGTTTACTTTCTACTAATTAGGGATTTATAAATACACTATTTGTGTGCTTATTTCTGCAGGTTTTGGGGCTGTTTTGGGGCTAAAAAAAGAGTTAAATTGGTGCAGAATTGGTGCAAAAAGTTGCTATCAAGTTGGATTTCATTGCTGAAAATTGCGTTTTGAAGTTGAATTTGAGCAAAATTGAAGCAGGAAGAGGTTCTAAGCTTGAGATTTAATTTATTGGACATGGAATTGATATTTTTGATATTAAATTTCAGTTTTGCCCTCTCTTTTAGCATGTTGAACTAATTGCTTTAGGCTAGGGTTGGATTATGGATTATGTTATGATTTAGTATTGGATTTTGTGAGGTATGATGATTGCATTACTTGTGGAGAATTGTTGATGACTTTAATATAACATGTCTATGTGTTTGTTGAAAGTCCCAAGAGAGTTTATGCATGCTTATTTTGAAATTGCTAATGATTATTGGTCTTGAGCTTAGCATGAAACATTGTTAATGTGTGAGCCATGATCTATCGCTTGCTAGATTTGCTAATTGTGCTTGAATAGGCTTAAGATTAATTGGTTCCATCCTTAGTTTGAAACACAATTAATGGGTGTGCCTTAATCAACTTGGATTAGTCAATTAATTAGGTTGTTGGTATAGTTGCAAAGCCTTAATTAGTAGGACAAACCTATGCTCTAGAAAGGGCCTGTTTAGAGATAGGAGTGCACCTTTAATTAAGGGTAATAAGGCTAGCTAATAAACTAAGGCACTAGAGCTATTGATTGCCTATGATCCATAGTTAGTCCAATCACTAGCCGAACATAGGAAGTAATCCAACCCTAGGCCGTTTCCCATTACCGAATTCCCTTAGGTGTTCCCAATTGCTTTCTTCTCATTGTTTTCCATTTACTTTTAGTTTAATTTATGCACTTTAGTTTTAATAGGATAGTTTAGAGTTCCCTTCAATTCAAAATTCAAAAAAAATCTCAAAAAATAATTTCGTTTCTAGACGTAATTAATCTAGGATACATAGGACTTAGAAACCATAGTTAGAGGCCTCCCAGAGGAGATGATACCCGTACTCTTGCACACACTACACTACTTCCGATCCGTGCACTTGCGGGTTTTTAAAACAACATCAAGTTTTTGGCGCCGTTGCTGGGAAGGCACAGTTGGTACCTTTGATTTGTGTGTTCTAGTTGGTTACGTGCTTTGGTATTTTTATTATTTTTCCAGTATTAGTCTTAGTTTTTGTTGTTCTTTTTTATTTCCGTGATAATTTTTATTTTGTTTTTACATTGTGTTTTGTTTGATTTAGCATTTCTATTTAGTGTTATTTTTCTTTCGTAGTTTTTAGGACTTGTGGTTTCTGTGCTGTAAATCCATCTAAACTTCGTGGTGCCCCACAGGACCAGTGCCCATCTGTTCCCGCTCTTCCCACTCAGTCTATACCTTTACTTCCTACATTATTCTCTAGCCAGCCTAGTAGCGACGATAAGTTTAATCTTCTATTACAGATGTTTCTGTCACAGCAGCAACACATGGCTAAGATGGATGCCCAGTTAGGTCAGTTAGCTAGTCAATTAAGTGCTAGGGAGCTAGGCAAATTGCTTGCCCAGCCTAAGGTGAACCCTAGAGATCAATCCAATTCTTCCTCTAATCCCTCTTACACCACTCATGTACAGGCAAAAGCAGTTATTACACTTAGGAATGGTAAAGTCATTGACAATAGGGTGAGAGAGAAGGAAAATTCAATTGAGTCTGCACCTAGTGTTCCTATAAAGCCTAGTGAGGTTAGGGACCATGAGAGAGAGGAGACCACTAAAGAGAGAGATGAGATTAGTACCCTTCCACATAGGGAAGGGAAGCAGTTCGTAGAATCTAGTGATGTCATCCTTAGAGCACCTTTTCCAACCGCGCTAGAGAAGTCCAGATCTGTTGAAGACACTAGGATGAATAAGATCTTAGAGCACTTGAAAGACCTTAAGGTGAATCTTCCTCTAGTTGACACTATTGTGTCTATTCCTGCTTACACGAAATTCTTCAAAGATCTATGCACACGAAAGCAAAACAATTCCCACATGCCAAAAACAGTGAAGCTCAGTGAAAAAGTGAGTAGTATTTGCACTTCGAGCATTCCACCCAAGTTGAAAGACCTATGACCTTTCACTATTTTGTGTTGCATTAGAAAGACCCCCATTGATCATGCTCTTTTAGATTTAGGGTCTAGCGTAAATCTGATTCCCTACTCAGTCTACTGGCATCTAGGTTTGGGGGAGTTATCTCCCACGTATGTCACTTTACAGTTAGCTGATAGATCCAAGCGGAGACTGCGAGGTATAGTAGCAAATGTCATGGTTCAGGTTGGAGAGTTTGTGCATCCAGTTGATTTCATTGTCTTAGATATGGATTCTGGCCATGACACTAAGTACTCTACACCTGTTCTCTTAGGACGCCCCTTCTTAGCTACAGCTGATGCAGTCATTCATTTAAAGCCGGGGTTACTAGAGATTAAGTTTGGGACTTTGAAGGCCACTATGAGAGTCGCGGAGGCAGCAAATAAAGCGAGTATAGGTATAGATGATGAGGAGGAGTGTTTTGCTATTGATATTATAGATCCATGTGTAGAGGAGCATGCCTATGAGATGTTATTGAGGATAAGTTAGCTGAGCTTGAGGTCATCTTAGAGCAGTTTGATTCTAAGTCATTTGTTAGCAAGTATGTAGCTTCCACATCCACTTCTATTGACTCTAGGCTTGAGAAGTTGATTGAGGTTAGTCAATCCGAGTGTCTTCCCTTAGAAGTGTCTAGTGATCCCCTTACGGTTGAGTCTTCCCCATCTTTGGAGCTCAAACCCCTCCCTGAGTACTTGAAGTATGCATTCTTAGGGCCTAATGAGACCCTTCCAATGATTATAGCATCTAATTTTTCGAGTAAGAATGAGGAGCGTCTTCTAGGAGTTCTTCAAAATTATAAGGAGGCCATAGGGTGGACGATTGGTGATTTAAAATATGTATACTTGTATGCATAGGATTCATCTAGAAGAAGGTGCAGTACCTTCTCGTGAGATGCAAAAATGACTTAATCTACATATGAGTGAAGTTGTGAGAAAGGAGGTTATTAAGCTCTTAGATGCAGGAATAATTTATCCGATCTCTGATAGCGAGTGGGTTAGTCCTGTTCAGATAGTACCAAAAAAATCTGGGATCACGGTGGTAAAGAATAATAAGGGTGAGCTAGTTCCTACGCAAATCCTTACAGGTTAGAGAATGTGCATAGATTATAGAAAACTCAACCCGAGAACTAGAAACGATCACTTCCCATTACCCTTCCTTGACCAGATTTTGGATAGAGTAGCCAGTCACGGTTATTACTGCTTTTTAGATGGGCATTCGGGATACAATCAAATCCCCGTGTTTCCCTAGGATCAAGAGAAAACTACGTTCACTTGCCCTTATGGTACATTTGCTTATAGGAGAATGTTGTTCGGTCTTTGCAATGCACCTGCACTTTTCAAAGATGTATGATGGCTATATTTAGTGATATAATTGAGAGGCACTTAGAGATTTTCATGGATGATTTCTCAATCTTTGGTGTGAATTTTAATAAATGCCTTAGTCATTTGTCTTTAGTGCTGGACCATTATATTAAGATGAATCTTGTTCTAAGTTGGGAGAAATCACATTTTATGGTGCAGAGAGGAATAGTCTTGGGTCATGTAGTGTCTTCTGATGGTATCCAAGTTGACCCAGCCAACGTAGAGCTTATAGAGAAATTGCCCGTTCCTAAGACTGTTAAGGATGTGAGATATTTCCTTGCCCCTGCAGGTTTCTATCGCAGGTTTATTAAGGATTTTAGCCAAATTGCCTGTCCATTGTCTAGGCTCTTAGCGCAAGATGTTTCATTTGTGTTTGATGAAGAGCGCGTTAGAGCTTTTGATAGGCTTAAATCCTTGCTTTTCTCTTCCCCTATTATCTAACCGCTTAATTACAGTCTTCCTTTTGAGATTATGTGTGATGCATCAGATTTTGCCATAGGAGCTGTATTAAGACAACATAAGGATAGGTTGCCTCATGTGATCTATTATGCTAGTAAGACTCTAGATGAGGCTCAGAAAAATTACACTACTACTGAAAAAGAGCTTCTAGCAGTAGTGTTCTCCCTTGATAAGTTTCGATCATACATTCTAGGGTCTAAGGTCATAGTTTACACTGATCATGCGGCTTTGAGGTATCTGTTGTCTAAGCGTGAATCTAAGCCTCGCTTGATTAGATGGATGCTCCTTTTGTAGGAATTTGATATAGAGATTAGAGATAAAAAGGGTAGTGAGAATTCTGTGGCTGATCATTTGTCTCGTCTTATTCATGAGTCCCCTAGTGATTCCATCCCTTTTCGTGAGTCTTTTCCGGATAAACAATTGTTTGTTGTCTCACATCACACACCTTGGTATGCGCATATAGTAAATTATCTTGTCACAGGTCAGTTGCCACCTCATTGGGAGAAGAGAGAAAAGGATAGGTTTTATTCACAGGTTAAGCATTTCTTTTGGGAAGATCCTTATCTCTTTAAGGTGTGTGCGGATCAGGTAATTTGTAGGTGTGTTCCGGAGAGCGAGTTTGAAAGTATTTTGAATATGTGTCATTGATGTGTTTCTTTTGTGTGTGCTTATGCATTACAATTATATGCTTGTTTTGAGGTGTTTTGAGCTTTATTCGGTGTATTAGTATAGCATTTAGGTCATACTTGTGCATATTAGAGTTTGCATGTTCATAGTTGAAGTTAAGACTTAAATGCTACACTAATGCGTGTTTATTGCTTATTTTAGGTGTGATTTGGAGAGATAATTAGAGCTTGATTGAGGATGCTTGGTGTGTGGAACAAAGTTAAGGGTGTTTTGGACATAAAGGAATGAAGAAAAGTGCATATGTAAGCGGCCAGGCAAAAGAAGGAGTGACCGAGGCGAAACCGAGCACAACGCGAGCCAAATTCAGATCTTGCAACCTAAAAACGATATGGACAAATTTTGGATATGTTTTAGGGTACAAAAGATGGCTTGAGAGATCCCCCATGACGATACAAAGACATAGAAAAAAACGGTGCATGAATCGGAGCTAAAACGAGCAAGATATGATCATTTTACTATCAATACGATTTAGCCTCTGTCTAGGCCGGACGACCTAGCGGTCGACTGGCCAGATCAGAATTTGGGCCAATTTTGGCCGGACGACTTAGCCCCAAAGCCGGACGACCGGTTGGGCGCCCGGCTGAACGCGCTGAAAGCTCTATTTAAGCCACTTTTCAGCCCTTTTTGAAGGAGAACAACACCAAAATCAAACACCCATTTTCATAAACCCAAAATCCACTTAAAACCCACCTCACACACTAAATCACACCAAAATCAAACACCCATTTTCATAAACCCAAAATCCACTTAAAACCCACCTCACACACTAAATCCCACATCAATTCCACCTATAAACAAGCTTGGATTTGAAGATCAAACAAGGATTTGGAGGGTTTTGGAGCAAGATTTGCAAAGAGCAAGCAAGGTTAATGAGGGAGCTCTATATTTTTCTCTTTATTCTTATCTATAGTATGTTAGATTAGCTGTAGATTAGGGTGGATTGCTATTTTTGTAATGGATTAAGGATTTTAACAATTGTTTTTTAGATAGTGGTGGTTGTATATACATGCTTTGTTCTTATATTCTTATGGCTTGAAATCGAACATGTCAAGGTGTTTGATGAAATGCTTCTATTAGTTTACATGTATAATTTGTGCTTAGATTCTAATGGTAGTGGTCTCACGTTAGCCTTAATCCATGCTAATGGCATGAGCCCTACTTGCAACTACATTTGTGTTGATTAATTGTGTTCTTAATGCCTTTAATATAGTTGGTAATCACCTCTAGCATGAAACATGGCTAAAAAGGTATCGCTATCACTTGCTTGACCTAAGGGACTTAATCTCTAGTTTGAAACATAACTAAAAGGTTAGACTCCCTATTAGGACATTAATCAACACCCAAGGAACTTAGACCTAGACCCAAAAAGCCATAGCTAGCTAGGACAAACCTATACTTCTAATTGGGCCCGATTAGGGATAGGATTGCACCGATTATTAGAGATAGTAAGTCTAGTAATCTAATCCCACAATTAGAGTAATCAAACCATCAATAAGCTCAAAAAAAGTTAAGAACGCAAATCCATTCCGAATGAGCAACCACCCCTAAGTTCCCTCAAAAACTTTGTAGATCCTCACTTCCATAGCTTGTTTATTCCACCATTCCCATTAGTCAAGTTTATTTTCCCTTAGTTTAGGTTTAAATTAGAGCTCCAATCAATCCAAAAACCTAAAAAAGTATAGGTAAGACCACACATAGCTAGTGTAAGATGCACTTTTACGTTAGAACTGCACTTAGATAGCCTCCCTGTGGACACGACCCCGCAGTCGCACACATTATACTACCGTGACCCGTGCGCTTGCGGGTAACACTCTTAAAGATCTACGATCAAGTTTTTAGCGCCGGTGCCGGGGAGGTGCAGTTGTTGGTTTCTTTGTTTTTGTGTGTTTTTCATTAGTTATGTGTTGTATATACATTTCGAGTTTACCTATCATGTATATATCTATTTTCATTGTTTGTTGCTTTGACTTATTTTTATATTGCTAGTTTAGTTTACATTTTTCATTTGTGCTTTGTTTTGTGCTTTTCTTAGGACTTAGGTGTCTGTGGTAGGTAGTTGCTTGTTGATTTAAAGTTTTGAGGGTTGAAGAATGGAAGGAGAATTAGGTTATTTTGCATTCTTGAACAGATGGCTAATCCTAATCCCAATCCTTCACCTAAAGCCAAGACCTTAAGGCAATATCTTGAGCTTGACACTAATCAACCTTGCATACCTATTCAACTACCGACCCTAGGAGATGCGACCTTTAAGATTAGGCCCGAGACCTTGCAAAAGCTTCCATCATTCTATGGCCGTAATAATGAGAATCCCCATGCACATATAGGTGCATTTCTTGAGATATGCTCTACGACTCATTTTAGGGATGTCTCTTTTGAGAACGTTAGCCTTAGATTGTTCCCTTTCTCTTTAAAAGATAAAGCAAGGCAATGGTTCAAGTCCTTATCCCATGAGTCTATCACTAGTTGGGATGAGCTTCAAGTTAAATTTCTTGATAGATTTTTCCCAATAGCTAGGACAATCACTCTTAGGGCAGAGATCATGACATTTGCACAACAAGAATTAGAGCCCCTTCACGAGACTTGGGAGAGATTCAATGAGCTTCATCGCCAATGCCCACATCATGGGTATGATTTACATGAATTGCTCCAGTTTTTCTACTTAGGCTTGACTTCACCTTGTAGGCTAATGGTGAATGCTTCGAGTGGTGGAGGGTTCTTAGATTTGACACCCGAGAAGGCTTGGTCAAAACTAGAGGTTATGGCAGAGGACTCTTTCCAGAATGCTAATTTTGAGAGAGTAGGGAAGGGAACTAGGAATACCACTCTTAGTAGTGTGTTCGGGGTTGACTCAAATTATGATTTAGCTGCTAAGGTAAAAGCTCTCACTAAGAAGTTTGACCAGTTTATGTCTTTAGGAGCTACATCCACTCATAGGTCTACTCCTAGTGCATCTTTTCCTCATTCTCCTAGTCATGTAGAGATGTGTGCTTTGTGCTTCGAGTCTAGCCATACCACTATAACATGCCCTCTCGCTCCACAGTTCCCTGAGTTTATACAAGAACACGTTTTTGCTAATCAAGGTCACTTATCCATTCCTTCTTACACACCTGGACTCAAGTGGTGAGACTATTCTAGGATAGTGCAGTCTCACAACAACACAAATTCTTCTTATTCATTCCAGAATCATCCTAGTCCATCACTTCCTAGTCCTCCAAGGTTTCATCAGGCAGTTTCTGAGCCTAGGTATCATAATTTGTCACAGCAATCATTTCAATCTACTCCCATCAGTTCCTCTCCACCTGTTCAACCTGTAGTTGACTGTAGGTTAGACTTACTTACTAAGATGATACAGGCCCAACAGCAGATGTTTCAGAGTGCAATAGGAGATTCAAATAATCAAATAGGACATCTTGCTGAAAAGTTTATCATAAAGACCCAGGCAAGCTACCTGTTTATCCTGTGCCGAGTTCTAGAGATCCATGTAGTGCTGCTAGCCCTTCTCTGAGTGATTATGCATAGGCTAAGGCTGTTATGACCTTGACAAGTGGTAGGGTTATTGATAATCAGGTGGGAGAGTCCATGAGTAGAGCTAGGCCTAAAACAACATGTGTTGATGGAGAGACTAGCGTGTCTAAGGAAAAGACTAAAGAGTCTGAAGAGAAAGAGAGAAATCACATTGAGGTGAGAGTTGATCCACCATGTAGAGAATGGAAACAAGTTGTTGAATCTCATGATATTGCTCCTAGAGTTCCTTTTCCCTTAACATTAGAGAGATTCAAGAAAGTTGAGGATGCCAAAGAATTGAGGATTTTATAGCCTCTTAAGGATATCAATGTCACTCTACCTTTAGTTGAGGCCATTAAGAAGATACCGGCTTATGCCAAATTCTTTAGAGATTTATGCATTAGGAAGAGACAGGCCACCCGCCTACCTAAGAAGGTGAAGCTTACAGAGAGAGTTAGTAGTATTTACACCACGGGTGTTCCACCTAAGCTTAGCGATCCAAGAGCTTTTACCATCTCTTGTGCTATTAATGATCATCCGAGTAGCCCATGCCTTACTTGATTTAGGTTCCAGTGTCAATCTTATTCCTTTTTCGCTGTACAAACAATTAGGTTTGGGGGCGTCGAAGCCCACCAGTGTGGTTTTATAGTTGGCCGATAGGAGTGAGAGAAGACCTCGAGGGATAGTTGAAGATGTCATGGTTAAAGTTGGAGAATTTTATTATCATGTGGATTTCATTGTTCTAGACATGCATCTAGGTCATAACACTAGGAATATGACACTTGTCCTTTTGGGGAGACCATTTTTATCCACTGCTGATTTAGTGATTCATTGTAGGACAGGGATCATTGAGTTCACGTTTGGGAATTTGAAGGCAAAGGTTAAGGGTGCCGAGTCTACCACTAAGGATAAAGCGAGTGATGAGGAGAATTGTTTCTTCATAGAGTCTGTTGCTTCTAGTGATAATGATTCCCATGATACTTTCTTGACCTTAGAAGATAAAGTTGTGCTTAACATGATCATCGAGTAATTAAATTTAGAGGCTTTTAGTGAGACTTACATAGAGAGTGATGTGTTTTCCTTAATAGATACTCATAATTCCTGTGTCGAGGAGTCCTTTGATTCACTCTTAGCCCCGAGCGATATTGGTGAGCTTGATGAGATCATTGCTCTGATTAACTCTGGCATCTCTCTTTCTGAATTGAATACCTCTTCCATTGCCTTTTCTACTCTTAGATCTAGTGAGACCATTGCTATAGATCCTTCCTTAGTTGAGAGTAATCCTGAGCTTTCACCGACTATGCCTCTTACTTTTTTGAAGTCCTTATCTGTGCCTATTGTTCTCGATCATATAGAGGATAATGCTTCATTTTCTCCCTGGATTCCGCTAGAGTTTAGGTTAGCTACTAGTTAGTGGAGTTTGAGAGAAGAGATTCAAGTGTTCGACCCAAGCATAGAAGAATGTGTTGTTGCGTCATTTGTTATAGCCTACCCTATGAGATGCACATTTTTTGATCCATTTCTTTCATCTGAGGATGCCCAGCATGATTTTGTGTACACATTCTTAGGGCGTGAGTTTAGATCTTCAAGGCGTCAGATGCGTGGTGTTGATTGCATTTTTCATGTGTTGCATCCATTTGCTTTTTCCTGTGCTAATTTGCTTATCTGGCAATACGTGCCCAAGAATTTTAAGCACCACTGGCCCTAACATTATTGCTAAGCTAGGGGCGTAAAATCCAGCGCTACTAGGAAGCACCCTAGATATTTTGATAGTTATAGTTTGATTAATGAGTTCTTTACTTTTGTTTTTCTTAGCACATTTTGTTTTTCATTTCTTTTCATTTTCATTTCCCTTATGTCTGTTGCTTTCTGTACATAAAGCCTTGTCATTTACACTTGCCATATTGAGCTTTTAATGTTGTGTTTGTTGATTTCCTTTGTAGATCCTTTGAGTTGAGTGGAAATTGGATACAAAGGAACTTAATGGACACAATTATCAAAACATGGCATGCGCAGTTTAATGCTACACAAGGTTGTATCTATCCACCCTTCACTTGTCCCCTCTTATGTACCTTGTCCCCACCACCCTTACGTGCTTTGTAATGCTTAATTGCTTGTTATGTGACCTTACTTTATTTGCTTGAGGACAAGCAAAGTTTAGGTTTGGGGGTGTGGGAGTTTGGTTTTATTGTTTTATGCTTTAATCAGGGTAAATTACATTATGTGCTTTAAAATGGTGAAAATTTTTCAAATTTTGATGCATGCAAAGTTGTTTATTTCTTGGTTGATCATTGTATTGGCTATTGTGATTGCCTCAAGTGATTGGTGAATGAGTTGCATTGTGGGGAAGTGAATGGAATGGATTGAAAATTGGGTCTTGGAGGGGATGCCCTTGAAAGTTGTGGGAAGTGAGGACCTTCAAGAATGACCCTTGTAGCCACCCTATAGCTTGGTAGGAAAGAGTGTTCAAAAAAGGTTGTTGATATGAGTGCCCTTCCTTGATTGGTTCTTTTTTATGTGCTAAAGCCTTTCTTTTTCTTTTCTTTTTGTGTGAATACAATACAAAGCATGAAAAATCTAAAAAAAAAATTTTTAAAAAAGGCAAGAAGGTGCAAAAATATAAAAAAAAAAAGTAAAAAAGAGAAAAAGCCAAAGGCACAAAAAAATTTTGTGAATAAGTGCATAAGTGACATAATGTCAACTTAGCACAAGTTATCCTCTATGTAGATATGTGAATAAGGCTTGTTTTAAGCCATTGTGTTTGTATATTCTCTCTCTCCTTGACTTTAAGGCTTTGTGCATGTTAGGGAGGCCATGTTAGTTGAAGGGGCACAAAATCTCAACATCCCGAGTGCGTGCGTTAGAATCCTAGGCTCATGGTGGTTAGGCTACTTAGGAACTTCCTACAAGGTTCGAGGCCCTTTATGAGTGGAAAGAGGATCCGAAGAGACTTGAGGATCTCTCCACAATAGGAATGCCCCATTCATGCTTCTTAAGCTAACCGTGATAGCGAGTCAATTCCTTAGGCAACCCTTTGTTTTGACTTGAGAAATAAACTTAGGTTTGGGCTTGCTTAGGGACAAGCAAGGAAAAGGTTTGGGGATGTTGATGTGTTTCTTTTGTGTGTGCTTATGCATTACAATTATATGCTTGTTTTGAGGTGTTTTGAGCTTTATTTGGAGTACTAGTATAGCATTTAGGTCATGCTTGTGCATATTAGAGTGTACATGTTCATACTTGAAGTTAAGACTTAAATGCTACACTAATGCGTGTTTATTGCTTATTTTAGGTGTGATTTGGAGAGATAATTAGAGCTTGATTGAGGGTGCTTGGTGTGTGGAACAAAGTCAAGGGTGTTTTGGACATAAAGGAATAAAGAAAAGTGCATATGTAAGTGGCCGAGCAAAAGAAGGAGTGACTGAGGCGAAACCGAGCGCAACGTGAGCCAAATTCGGATCTTGCAACCTAAAAAGGATATGAAAAAATTTTGGATATGTTTTAGGGTGCAAAAGATGGCTTGGGAGATCCCCCATGATGAAACAAAGACATAGAAAAAAATGGTGCACGAATCGAAGCTAAAACGAGCAAGATATGATCATTTTACTATCAATACCATTTAGCTTCTGTCTAGGCCAGACAACCTAGCCGGTTGACCGACTGGATTAGAATCTAGGGCCAATTTTGGCTAAATGACTTAGCCCCAAAGCCGGACGATTGGTTGGGCCCCCGGCTGAACGCGCTGAAAGTTCTATTTAAGCCACTTTTCAGCCCTTTTTGAAGGAAGACAACACCAAAATCAAACACCCATTTCCATAAACCCAAAATCCACTTAAAACCCATCTCACACACTAAATCCCACATCAATTCCACCCATAAAGAAGCTTGGATTTAAAGATCAAACAAGGATTTGGAGGGTTTTGGAGCAAGATTTGCAAAGAGCAAGCAAGGATAATGAGAGAGCTCTATATTTTTCTCTTTATTCTTATCTATAGTATGTTAGATTAGCTCTAGATTAGGGAGGATAGCTATTTTTGTAATGGATTAAGGATTTTAACAGTTGTTTTTGAGATATTGATGGTTGTATATACATGCTTTGTTCTTATATTCTTATGGCTTGAAATTGAACATGTCAAGGTGTTTGATGAAATGCTTCTATGAGTTTGCATGTGTAATTTGTGCTTAGATTCTAATGGTAATGGTCTCACCTTAGCCTTAATCCATGCTAATGGCATAAGCCCTACTTGCAACTACTTTTGTGTTGATTAATTGTGTTCTTAACGCCTTTGATATAGTAGGTAATCACCTCTAGCATGAAACATGGCTAAAAGGGTACTGCTATCACTTGCTTGACCTAAGGGACTTAATCTCTAGTTTGAAACATAACTAAAAGGTTAGACTTCCTATTAGGACATTAATCAACACCCAAGGAACTTAGACCTAGACCCAAAAAGCCATAGCTAGCTAGGACAAACCTATACTTCTAATTGGGCCTGATTAGGGATAGGATTGCACCGATTGTTAGAGATGGTAAGTCTAGTAATCTAAGCCCACAATTAGAGTAATCAAACCATCAATAAGCTCAAAACAAAGTTAAGAACCCAAATCCATTCTGAATGAGCAATCACTCCAAAATTCCCCTAAAAACTTTATAGATCCTCACTTCCATGGCTTGTTTATTACATCATTCCCATTAGTCAAGTTTATTTTTCCTTAGTTTAGGTTTAAATTAGAGCTCCAATCAATCCAAAAACCTAAAAAAGTATAGGTAGGACCACACATAGCTAGTGTAAGACGCACTTTTACATTAGAACTGCACTTAGATAGCCTCCCTGTGGACACGACCCCGCACTCGCACACATTATACTACCACGACCCGTGCACTTGCGGGTAACACTCTTAAAGATCTACGATCAGTCATGGTGAGGCGTGTGGAGGTCACTTTGGAGGAAAGAAAACTGCGGCTAAAGTCTAGCCAAGTGGATTCTTTTGGCCAGAGATGCCCAGGAATTTAGTAAAAAGTGTGTTAGATGTCAAAAAACTAGGTCTATTTCTAGGAGAAATATGATGCCTCTTTTCCCTATTCTTGTGTGTGAACTTTTTGATGTTTGGGGAATTGATTTCATGGATCCATTCCCACCTTCCTTTGGGTATCTATATATCTTAGTGGCTATTGACTATGTGTCCAAGTGGGTTGAGGCGATTCCTACCCGAACCAATGACCATAAGGTTGTGTTGAAATTCATTCGAGAGCACATGTTTTCTAGGTTTGGGGTACCACGAGTCTTGATCAGTGATGGAGGAAAGCACTTTCGCCACAAGACACTTGAGGCTTTACTCAGAAAATATTCAGTCACTCATAAGATTGCTACCCCGTATCACCCTCAGACAAGTGGACAGGTTGAAGTTTCAAATAGGGAGGTCAAGTCCATTCTAGAAAAAACGGTTAGGCCTGATAGGAAAGATTGGTCTTGTAGATTGAGTGATGCATTGTGGGCCTACCATACTGCGTATAAGACCCCTATAGATATGTCTCCATATAGGTTAGTGTATGGGAAGGCCTGCCATCTACCTGTCGAGTTCGAACATAGAGCATATTGGGCTATTAAAGCTTTAAATTTTGACTTGTCTGCTGCAGGTGAGAAAAGGAAGCTTGACTTAGCTGAGCTGAAGGAATTGAGATATGAGGCGTACGAGAACGCCAAGCTTTTTAAAGAGAGAAAGAAGAAAATGCATAGTAGACAAATCCTTAGGAAATCTTTCTCTCCTACTGACAAAGTTTGGTTGTTTAATTCTAGATTGAAGCTCTTTCCAGGTAAACTGAGAAGTCGATGCGATGGTCCGTATGAGGTCATTGAAGCCTACCCTTCTGGAGCAGTAAAGAACAAAGACTTAAAGGACGAACGAGTTTTGACTGTGAACGGGCAGCGCCTGAAGCATTCATTTGACCCGAGTATGGCTAGAGTGGAGTCCATCGAGCTTCAGGAGCCTTCATATGACACTTAATGAATGGAGCTTGCCTGGCTGACAGCATAATGGTTAGCGCTACTAGGAGGCAACCTAGATTTTGGTAATTTCGTTCTTTTCCTTTTGTTTTTATGTATTTTTCATTTTCTTTTCCTTTTAATAGCTAGAGCTTTATTCCTATTCCTTGCATTCCCCGTCTCCATTTTTGCATACATCCTTGTTCTTATTTGTAATACCATTGCGAACTTTCATGGCATATGTTTACTAATCTCGGGTGCTTTTTGAGTGTTTGAGTATTGATGAGAAACAGGTTAGTAGATGATTGGAATTTCATTGGCATTTGTGAAGTCACACGAACACAAGGTTGTATCTTTCCATCCTCATGGCCTTATTTTTCTACCCTTTCTACACTTCCCAATGTGTGCTTTATTGTTTGTTTGTTTGCACGGTTGATTGCAATTTGCTTGAGGACAAGCAAAGTTTAGGTTTGGGGGTGTGGGAGTTCTTTTTGTTTTTCATCTTTGACATAAAGGGTAGACTTGCATGGTTTTCCTCAAAATGGTGAAAAAAAATTTTCCATTTTTTGTGCATAGAGTCGTTTATCTCTTTGTTGATTGGAGAGTTGGCTCTTGTTGATTGACTTTATTGATTGGTGGAGATGAGATAGTATTGTAGGGAATGAATAGAATGGAGGGAGAACTAGGACTTTGAAGAGAATCTTTTTGAAAACTGTGAGGAGTGATGACTTCTAAGAATGCACCTCGTAGTTGCCCCACAACTTGGTTGGAAAAAGTGTTTTTAGGAGGGATGTGGATGTGAGTGTCCCCTTCCTTGCGTGGTTCTTTAGTGTACCATAGCCTTTTTTTTTCTTTTCGTTGTGTTGATGATATGCATTGAAAAAAAAATCCAAAAAAATTGGAAAATGCAAAAATGAAAAAAAATTGAAAAATAAAAAAAAGAGTGAAAAATCAGAAAAATCCAAATGCCCAAAAAAAAAAAAGAATGAACTATGTTGAATAAGTGTCAAAAGACACAATGTCAATTTGACACATGTTTAGTTCTCTTTATTTAATTTTCTGTTTGAAGTGGTTGGCGAAACTCGAGTTAGTATGCCCGAGGGGGGTTTCTTCCCCTAGTACCTTAAGCCTCAGGTGGCTGGGATGTGCTAGTTGAAAGCTCGCTACACGGGGGCCCCAATCACCGAGAACGTTGTTCCGTTGTATCGTGAATAAGGCTTTTACGCCAATTTCGAGCCATTGTGATGTAATTCTCCCTTTTCCTTGTATCTTTGGGCTAAGTGTATGTTGGGAGGCCATGTTAGTGATAGGGGCACGAAATATCAGCATCTCGGGTGCGTCAGTTGGAATCCTAGGTTTGTGGTGGCTCTAACTACTTGGTAAGTTCCGGAGAGGTGCAAGAACCCTAGTGATTGAGAGGAGGATCTGAAAAAGGCTTGCAGATCCCTTTTACGATAAGGAATGACCCTTTCATACTCCTTAGATTCGTCAAGATAGCAAGTCAATACTTTTGCAACCCTTTGAGCATCATGATATAAGCTTAGGAGTAATCTTGCTTGGGGATAAGCAAAGAGAAGGTTTGGGGGTGTTGATGTGTGTGTTTTTGAAGTGTAAATTGCATGATTTTGAGTGTGTATGAGTGCATGTTTTGGTGCTAATTTTGTCTATTTCGAGCTTCTGAGTGATTATTAGTTCTCATTAAGTGTTTATGTGTGGTGTATCATTTTTTTATCGTTTTATGCGTTTTATATTCTATTTTCATTTTTTATATAATAATTCTGATTAATTAGGAATTAGGAAATTAAATTTATAAGTTAGCTCAGTCAGATTAGAATTAAAATATTAAATAACTAGAATTAGGATTCTAGGAATTTTAGTTAGTTAAATTAGAGTTCACTAAATTAGTTTAGGATATAATTAATTAAGCTCTAAGGTTTTAGGCCAAAGTTAGAATATTATAATACATATGCTAATAGAGAGTATATTATATTTTATATTAACTAATGACTTGAACCCTACTTTTCCTTTTCCTTTTCTTTTCTTTTTTTAGGGCAGAAAAACATAGCACCCATATATATATAAAATACATATATATATATATATATATATATCAACTCACCAACAAGTTAGAGGGAGAAAAAGAGAGCAGTCAAAAACGAGAAAAAAACAGAAGCGCTACAGCAGCCCAAAATTTTCCTATTTTCGTCCCTCTTTTCAGCACCAAACACACACACATAATCTCACATACATACTCTCACACATTCACACTCAAAAGGGGAATTTTTAGGGTTGATTTGGGGGTGAAAAGAGGCAAATTCCAGCAAGCCTTTCTGCAGGAAAAAGTGCAAAAATTAGTCCGAAAATTTGCAGAAACAAGAGATTTTGCTTGTTCTTTTCTTTGAGTTTACTTTCTACTAATTCGGGCTTTATAAATACACTATTTGTGTGCTTATTTCTGCAGGTTTTGGGGCTGTTTTGGGGCTAAAAAGAGAGTTAAATTGGTGCAGAATTGGCGCAGAAAAGTTACTGTCAAGTTGGATTTCATTGCTAAAAATTGTGTTTTGAAGTTGAATTTGAACGAAATTGAAGCGGGAAGAGGTTCTAAGCTTGAGATTTAATTTATTGGACATGGAATTGATATTTTTGATATTAAATTTCAGTTTTGCCCTCTCTTTTAGCATGTTGAACTAATTGCTTTAGGCTAAGGTTGGATTACGGATTATGTTATGACTTAGTGTTGGATTTTGACTTTTATGGATTTTGTGAGATATGATGATTGCATAACTTGTGGAAAATTGTTGATGACTTTAATATAACATGTCTATGTATTTGTTGAAAGTCCCAAGAGAGTTTATGCATGCTTGTTTTGAAATTGTTAACGATTATTGGTCTTGAGCTTAGCATGAAACATTGTTAATGTGTGAGCCATGATCTATCGCTTGCTAGATTTGCTAATTGTGCTTGAATAGGCTTAAGATTATTTGGTTCCATCCTTAGTTTGAAACACAATTAATGGGTGTGCCTTAATCAACTTGGATTAGTCAATCACTTAGGTTGTTGGTATAGTTGCAAAGCCTTAATTAGTAGGACAAACCTATGCTCTAGAAAGGGCCTCTTTAGAGATAGGAGTGCACCTTTAATTAAGGGTAATAAGGCTAGCTAATAAACTAAGGCACTAGAGCTATTGATTGCCTACGGTCCATAGTTAGTCCAATCACTAGCCGAACATAGGAAGTAATCCGACCCTAAGCCGTTTCCCATTACCAAATTCCCTTAGTTGTTCCCAATTGCTTTCTTCTCATTGTTTTCCATTTACTTTTAGTTTAATTTATGCACTTTAGTTTTAATAAGATAGATTAGAGTTCCCTTCAATTCAAAATTCGAAAAAAAATCTCAAAAAAAAATAATTTCGTTTCTACACATAGTTAATCTAGGATACATAGGACTTAGAAACCATAGTTAGAGGCCTCCCTGAGGAGACGATACCCGTACTCTTGCACACACTACACTACTCCCGATCCGTGCACTTACGGGTTTTTAAAACAACATCAGAAAGTATGAAATAAGTTCCTTATGCTTTCGCGGTTGGACGCCTCATGTATGCCATGTTATATACTAGACCAGATATCTACTTTGATGTTGGCATGGTTAGAAGATATCAGTCAAACCCTGGACCAGCACACTGGGTCGCGGTTAAGCATATATTCAAGTTCTTGCAAAGAACTAAGGATTATGTGCTAGAATACCGTGTAGATGATCTAACAGCATTAGCCTATATAGACTCGGATGTCCAGTCTGATAGATTCCAAGAAGTCTACTTCTGGATATGTTTTCACTCTATCAGGAGGAGCTATTTCATGAAGAAGTGTGAAGCAAAATTGTATTGCTGACTCTACCATGGAGGCCGAGCATGTAGCACCATCTGAGGCTATGAAAGAGGTAGTATGGCTAAGAAAGTTCTTTTTAGACATAGATGTTGTGCCGGCAATTCATAGACTGATAATGTTGTATTGCGACAACAACGGTACTGTTTCACAGTGTAAAGAGCCCAGAAATCACAAAAGGGGTAAACACATTGAACGGAAATATCATTTCATATGTGAGTTTATCCAGAGAGGAGACGTAGTAGTTGAAAAGATAGCATATGCGAAAAACCTGTCGGACCCACTAACAAAGACTCTTTTAAAGAAAATTTTTACCACACATTTGGAGTCCATGGGTATTAGGTAAAGCTCACTTGTACATGACATTTTGGATGTTAAACAATGTATAATCATTTTTGTTAAATGGCATTATGAGTTTCTTACATATTATCTTTGTTATGTTTTATTGATGCACGTATAAAGGTCCTTTGACTTGAACTAATGACTTGGGTGCGCAGTGAGGCTAGACACATAGTAAGTCCAAGTCTAGATTTAGTCACGTCATAAATTTAGTCTATAACCGAATGGTCGTGTTGGGCACTCTACCGAGATAAGGTTATATTGAGCAAGTCTCCTCATTGAGGGTGATCTACCTAGGTCATTGAAGAACTTTTCGGATTTGTGTCAATAGTACGTGTGTCACGTATTAGACAGGACCATTGTGAGTATGCTTTCTAGAGACGTACTATCAAAGAAAGAAAACAAGACAGTCACTTCTTCTAAATGATCATTGCTCGTAATCTTGAGTATATGTGGATGAACTAATGAAGTTAAGGTTTGATACTTCGATTCACTATGGATGAGATCTTACTTTATTAAGATCAATAGCCTTGTGCATTGAGTGCTAAGTTCTAATTAATTAGAACATGCATATGCAATATAGAATCTATGTGCCCCCTTTGGGATTGTCCAAATTTATCATCCGAATCTAGATCTAGTGATACTAGCTTTATAGGTGTATCAGTCATATGGCTTTGGGGTCGCTCCCAAGATCAAGAGATTCCATGACCAAGGATGGTTGGCAATAGGACAAGAAACCCAACGGAAAAAGATACAGCTAAAGAGGTGATAGTACACAGGCCAAAAGGACTGGTCTTAGCTGGGTATACTAAAGGGGCATTATGGTCGGTTATTTAGTTGGTCAGAGACAAAGTTCGCATTCTTTTGTGATAAGCTTCTAGGTAATAACAATTATGCTTGGAGTGCAACTTTGATCTTATGGTGGTATAGATCAGAGTTAAAAATAATTATTTTGTCGCCTAGATCGGGCAAGGACATTTTTAATTATTTTTGGAAGCCAAAGCTTAATTGTGTCTTCTTGGTCTCTTCTCTAGTTGAAATGACTTTGAGAGAGTAATCTTCAAAGAGCAAACTTTATATTGTGGTAGTAGCCTTATTGGGCCAAAGCTTGGAATTGGGTTTGGGCTTTCTTTAGAGTCCAAGATAACCTAATTGGGCTAAGATAGTTTCTTATTGGGCTTGGGCCTGCACATGGATTATGGACTATTATTGGGCTTGGATGGTGTCCTTGGCCCAAGTCTTCCAAGACAAGTGGACAACTTGCAAAAGACTACAAAAACAAGTGGACAACTTGCATAAGTCTTCCAAGACAAGTGGACAACTTGCAAAATACTACAAAAACAAGTGGACAACATGCATAAGTCTTCCAAGACAAGTGGACAAGTTGCATAAAGGAAATTACTACATGAAAATTTTCTCCCACATGGAAAGATTAGCAACTTGGGTTGCCAAGGTTCTCTCTAGAAATAAACAGGACCCCACACCTTTTATGCAATCCACTTTGTAGTTAATTTCTTCCTCTTTGGTAAGAAAATAATACATCACATAGTGCATACTTATTGTGTGATTTTTGCTCTAGTTTTCAAGAGCATATTACTTTGCTTTTTCTCATACAAGAGGCTATTCTCTCAAGATAAGTCTCTTCAATCATAGGAAAGAAGACTAAGGAGTTGCCTATTGCGATACCCTTATAGTAAATTTTTAATGGCTTTGTTCGTGAGTAAAAACAAAGCTCGTGATGATTATAGCTTCATTAAAGGCCCCACGCTACAGGAGGTTAGCTTTACATATATTCCAAAAATAAGTTATGTTCTATATATTCTTAAGCATTTTCTTGTGTGGTGTTATGCGGATATATTGTTTTCCTAGCATTTTTTCTTAGTTAAATTTTTGAAAATATGGACTAGGATACACTACACTTAATAATATCAATCCTACAATAGTTTGGCTAGGTGCTAGACATATATTAATCAAGCTCTCAAACTCTTTGGACTATAGGCACTTATGGACTAAAGAGGATTGGGATATTTTTGGACACTTCATTTATGTACTAGACTAGGGATTTTAGGCCAGAGAAAAAGCCACACTTAGGCCAATTTGTATCGCCTCTAAAATTTGCCAACGCATTTTTATACTAAACATGAAGTGATTAATCTGGCTAGGGCTTTTGAAAGGCTGCTTTAGGAGATGAGACTATGGCCAAGGGCACACAACTGAAGAATGCTAGGTATGTATTGAACTAGATGTCTTGAAGAAACACCCAGGGTTTTATTCATATTTGAGACCCTGAGAGTAACAATAACACAAGAAGTTATTTTTAGCCAGTGATCACTGAGAATATACCACGTTACTATTACGCATTGTTCAGTTCTAGGGCATGATCATGGCGCATGTGTGGAATTAGGTAACGTACCACCCCTAAAACCTAAGCCCAAATAGTAGCTAAGTCGAGTGAACGTTAACATGAATAAGGATAGTGTGAAGAGGATAATTGAAGTAAGAGGCAGATCAATGAAGTAGTGAAGACCAATCCAATTTGAGAACAAATGATTGGAATACCTAATTACAGATTTCAAAGTGCACGTAGATGTAAAGGCGGAATTTAGGCTGGTTAGGGATGAACGAAAGCAAAAAGAAGTGATGTAACAAGATATCCCAACTCAAAACAAGTTTGCTTCACTTGTGTCATTTGAAGATGGGGAAAGCTTTAAAGTAATGTTTCTTAAAGCTATGAAGTTACTAAAACAAACACAGAAGCAGCTTGAAACTGTGCATATGCTGCTTAAGAAAAGAATAGGTGTTGAGATTAGTATTAATAAGGAGCAGGTGAAGAAGGGGATTGTTTCTCTGGTTGTTTATACTGCTATCAGTTAGATCTAGATGTTATTGCCATGCCTAGTTGTTATTTCAGATTTTTAAAAAAATAAAATCATATAAAAAACAATGGGAGCGGAAATATAGCATAAATGTGATCTATTATACACATGGGCATCACAATCAAGCAAAAAAAAAAATAAAAGGTAAAGTCAAGACCCGTTACTCTTATAGAGTGATTCGGATGCAAAACTAGATTCTGCACACAATATCTACCTCGTATTAGCCCCCTAGTGGTCTTCTCCACTATTTCCAAATCTTTATTGCTAGCATACAATTTGCTATATAGTAGGAAAGCAATTATTAAGGCTAAATTGAGGTTATGGAATCTACTGTGTGTTCTTAGTGCTAGTGTGTGAAAGTTCCTATATACACCTATCAAGAAAAATATCTCACTCTCTTGTATTCACTTATGGATTATGCCTATCTTGTACTATTTATAGTACAAGGAAACTCTAATAAGGATAAAGTTTCTAGAATATTATGTTTCACCATAATACTCCTCCTTAGTCCTTCTAGAAATGGAATATTCCCCTAAGGATAAGAATATCCCAAATATTCCACCTCACATACTAAATATCTTCCATCTGGGACCTGTTTATCTAATTAAGATATTCAAAAATTATATTAAGAAGACCAAATAACAAAATTCCTTCTTAATTCTAAACTTAAATCTTAATTAAACAATCCACATAATTAATTTACCTCAATTAATGTATCCAATAAAGTAATGGCTAGTGGAGGGACCAAAAGACATAATTACCTTGGCTCTGAAAATGACCAAAATGCCCTCGCCACCACTTTGGCGGCACTAAGGCTATTTCGACCTTGGTTTATTTCTACCATGAGACCAAAGCCATACTCCAAGGATAATTACTGGCTAAGCAGGAGCTTGTTACCTACCCTGGTGATCTCTGTCTTTGACTAACTGAGTGTAATGACCAAAACTCCCTTCTAGATATACCCGTCGTCAAGGCCAGTCATTTCAAGTACCATCACCTCCAAGTCTACATCTAGAACCTCAGAACCTCTAGTCCCATATAATGTTCATCCACTGGTCACTGTTCTCTTAATTTTGGGAGTGATCCATAAGCCAAAAGACTGATATACCCCTAAAGGACAATATCACTAGTACCAGATTTCTGGTGTTCAAGTGGACAAATCCAATAGGGCACATAGTTTCTACTGTTACTTATGCATGTCCTAACTAACTAGAAAACAACACCCAATGTATGAGGCAAACATTCTTATCACACAACAACTCTCCTTATGGCACATCAAAGTGTTGTACCTTAACTTAGTCAGTTTATGCACACATGTTCAAGATTAAAAGCATTGGCTTCTGAATAAAAGGCTTACTCATAATTGATCCCTTTTCTTTCTGAGTATAACCCCACACTATCCAGCCTTGCTATGAAGGCTCTAACCTTTCTATTAGCTCTATTTTTCTCCATGTAGACCCAACTACATCCTATGAGTTTTACCTCTTTAGATACAACTACAAGAGCCCAGACATAATTAGAGTACAAGACTCTTAAGTTTATTGCTATGCATTGATGTGTTGGTTTTGTTTGTGGTTTTGTATTGTATTTCTATATATATTTAGAGGTGTTTTTGTGATCATTAGATGTCCTTAGTATAGTACTTATACTATATTTGAGAACACAAGGATATAAGTGTACACAAATAAGCTTATGTAGAAAGTACTACTAAGCTCTTATTTCATGTGTTTTAGGTGAGAAATGATGCAATACTTGGAATGGATTGAAGATATTGATGGAGTGTCCAAGCTTGCAAAAGGGGTTTAAGGCTAAATAGAGTAAGCAAAATACTTTTGCAGGTACGTGGACGAAGCTCGGAGCCATCGAAAGAGACCGGAGCAAAACTGAGCGAGATTTGAGCACAACACTACGCTTGCCAGTCATTCCCCTGTCCTCTGCCAGTTGATCGGCATGGGTCTAGTAGAGGCAGAGAGCAAATGTTTTTGCCGGTCACCTAATGCCTATCTTGCTGGTTGACTGGTGGGCTTTCCAACAAAACCCGCTGGCACCTTTAAAAGTTTATTTTCTAAGATATTTTGGGGAAACACACACGATTTTTCACACACATATTTCCCAAAACCCTAAATCCACCTAAACCCATCTCATACACATACTTTTAAACACATTTAACACCTGGAATCAAGGTTCTAAGAGGATCAAACACAAGATTTGAGGGCTTATGCTCATGGATTGTAAAGGATTAGCTTTGGATAGAAGGGTATATTCCTCATCTCCCTTTTATCCCAAGTTAATATATGTATAAGCAGAACATGCAGGATGATTATATCTTGCATTATAGATTGATTATTACTCTTTTGAAATAGGTACTTAATGGATATATATATATATATATATGTATGTGTGTTGTACTTAGGGTTTTGATTGCAGATTTAGATACATGTCTATGTGTTTACAAAAATGTCTCAATGATGTTGCATATGTATATTGAAGTATATTATGCTATTAACCATCTCTAGATCATTATGCTATCATGTCTATGTGTTTGTGTGGTGATTACATAAAGTGGATATGCCTATATACATGTCTATATGTGTGTTAGCATACTTACTAGCATAAATAGCTTTGATTGCTTACATGTCAGGCTGCAACTTAAATTGGTGTAATCTAAGCATGTCTATGTGTTTAGTAGTAAGATATGTCTTTATATTCTCGAATGCCATACCCTAGATGTGTATGTCTTGCACTTAATCATTAATTCCCACTATTGTGATGATGATTGGTGGTGCATAACATATGACTAGCCTAGATCGAGTCTCCCTTAGCATTAGATCAAGCTAATAGGCTTCAAAGTAGGTTAGTCAACCTTAGACAAACTAGGTCTTGGCTTTAAATCTACCCAACCGTTTAGACGCTAGGGTTAGATTGATCTAAGTCTCCTAGAGTCTTAACTAGCTAGCCTTATTGCCCTAAGTCATAAAGACCATGCTATAGCTCTAGGTTAGTCAACACCTAGAGACGAACCCGCACTGAGGCTTAAGGTGTAATTAGGAGGTTAATTAGGAGTCTAAATGAGAGCAACCAAGTATAATCCATCAAGCAATCCTAGCAAGAATTAATAATCACCTATTTGCAAGTCGTAATCACCCTAGTCCCATTTTCGATGTTTGACTCCCTTTAGATTGCTTGATTTACCCGTCACACATACACATACACTCTTTTATTTCCCTTGTCCTTAGTTTAAGTTTATCTTTTCCGAGCTCCCCTCAATTCAAAAACCCAAAAACATTGTAGTTTAGGGACCCAACACGCAACCTTTTAAGTTGCACATAACTTAGGACAGCACACATGTTTGCCCTCCCTGCGGATTTGACCTCTCACTTGCACGCTATATTATAGATGACCCGTGCACTTATGGGTTATTTAGGGCTTGTGCACAAAAGAGCGATCATGCATCAATGGCAAACATCTAAATTAAAAAATACTTCATCGTGTCTAGTGAAAGACACATTCCAAAACTTTGGAAACTTGTCAAAAAGACTTTCCAGAGTATCTATCAGGTAACATGGTAATCATCCCACTACAATAAGGCTCTGGGTGTAACAATGATAACATACAGTACTCTTTCCTTTTTAAGATGGTGTAGGTTTATCTAAAGACCAACAGATCTCGTATAAAGAAATTCCAGAATTAGGCAAGTGTAAATCATACTATCATTCTTCGAGCATCTAAAATAAATGCCAACATGCATTCCCGCTTATCAGAGTGGTATATGATTCTACCTTCAATGCAAAAGGATATATCAAGAAACAACACATCTTTAACATTTGGTTCCATCTATCAACAATACTTAACACATTAGCTGGAATATTACAAATATGGAACTAAGCTCAAACAAAGTTTGTGCCACAACCACATTTCTCGTAATGTCCCATGTGTTGCCTTGAATAGTACCAAATAGAAGATGTAAACTTGTCATCTGAAGATCATACTTCCACTAAGACATCGGTAATGATATAGGAAATATCATGAGCTTTTCCATGTCTATGAGTGTCTAATTTTCTCCATTCATCCATACATTTTCCTTCTGAGGAAAAAAAACTTGATGTAGATTACTAAGCCACAATCCATAATCTACAAGGTACTCATCGAGTTCACACATAAGGTATATTCCACTTTGATTAGGATCAAAGAGGCTTTGATGTATTCATCTAATTTCTGGTCCACCTTAGTCTCAAACCACTCGAGACTTGTGTAACATCAGATGATCATATTAGTATTCTCGAGCAATCTCTAGTCAAAACTAGTGCTCACAACCTTACGAACTAGTTAGCTCATGCAACCTCATATATTAAAGTGAACCAATTCCAACATTTTCTAAACACTTTGTCACCCAGAGAAGAAAGGACCTTTGCGAGTCATCTTCCCTCATAAACAAGACCATTAAAAGTTATATCTTTGAGATCTAGTACGAAGCCCATACTCAACTAACTTCTTATCATGCTCTTAGACTAGATGTCCCTTAGGCAAGATTGAAAGTTATGACTTTGAGATCTAATGAGCTACAAAGCTCAAATTTGACTAATTTTTTATCAATCCTAAGACAAAAAGGTCTAATGCATTAATGTGCCCAAAGTGTTATTAGTTAGACAAATTATCCTTTCATGGATTAAAATTTGCTTTATGTCATGTAGTGATAATGCAACAGGATATTGTTAAACTATTATGTATTCTACCGAACAATAAACATTTCTTTATCTACTGATATTAAAACCATAATAATTAACGTCCATGAAGTCTAGAACAAAGTTCTTTTGTATGTTCAGAATATAAATATTAATATGAATATCCAAACACTATGTAACTCCCACTTTACAAGCCCATACCTTGCTTCATTACGCACTCTAAAAGTAAAGCTTCCTCATATCTTATCCACATCTCTTACAATGTCTACTAGAAATAGCAGTTAAAGTTACTGCTTAGGGCTTACTAACAAGTAGTACCAACCACCATAAGGGTTTCACCGTGAGAAGTAAAGCTTATATCTTTCTTGTGTTTGGCTAGGTATATAGAACAATGCATCCTCAAGTGCTCTTACAAACTACACTAGAAACATTTTCCTTTGGGCTTGTCATCTGCTACCCTCTTTCGTTTCTTTTATGAACTGGCATCTTATTATTGCTCAACACTATCTAACTGCCCCTTGCCATGTTCCAATTGTTTTCCCCTATTACTAGACTGAATAGTACCAAAAGATTTAACTTTTGGAATGGAATCTTGGGCCTCTTATTGAATGATGAACTCTACTTCTTGAAGCTCCTTCAATATTTTGGAAAGGGTCAAGTTCATCTTGCTTGACTCAACATTCAACTTGAACTTCTTGAAGGATTCAAGTAGTGTCTCGAGTAATATCTCAACACGAGTTGTAGTGTCAATTTAAGCACCTAGGATCTCGACAATGCTAAAGTTATCCATCAATCTGAGCACATGCTCTATGATAGATTCCCCTTCTTACCATCCTAGAATTCATGGTCTCCCTCATAGTAGCTTGCCTGGCCTGTTAATGTCTTTGAACATCTCAAACAATAAGGTCATGATTCTACAGTAATCCTCATAGCCCTATGCTGTATCAACAAACTGTCGCATAAAGATACTAATATATAGCATTTGTCCATAGCATCAGTTCTCATCCAACTTTGCTCTGCATCTCACTAGGTAATAGTAAAATCGATCCATATCCAAGAATAGGATTGGATAAGGACAAACTTGTACGCATCCTCACTGAGTACTTTGTCCAAGTTCCTCTTTTAATAAACATAGTTTGGGCCAGTTAACTTATTCTCAAAGAGAATACCTGCCAAACCACTGGAGGAATTGCACGACATTTTACTGGATACACACGTAACGATATTGTAAATAAATGAGTAAAATAATATGATGCAACTATGATATATATGTAAGAGTGGAAAAACAACATACATCAATCCTTTTTACATTGTTTGCTATTTAGTAGATAAACCCTCAAACTACTATGATGTAACAGTGTCTCAACCCTATCAACTTGAACTCCATGGATGGTATGGCCAAAAATGAATAGTCGAGTTAGGCTTTAGCCTATTTGGACAACTTTTATCTAGATAGATGCTATCTAACGGTTCCAATCACTGCTTTGTTTGGCCTCTCAAATCACCTTGAGGCTTCACCGATGGGGCAGCTGAACCTATAACTCCAGTTGAGTGTATTTAACCACTCCTTAGAGTCTTATTCCCCATCAGGTATCTAGACTTGAGCCTCTGATAGGGTAATGACTCTCATCCCTATAACGTGAGACAGTCTATGATGATGAACTCCATCAATGGGATGGCCATACCTCATCAACGCCCTTATGAATGTACACATGAAGTCCACTTTACTAAATCCAGGTAACTGTGACAGCCTCCGATGGGGAGGTTATTACCACTCACCTCTTAGTGTGAACCGAATGTGGAAGGCTATGGGGTTTCCAATCCCTTCTCCTACTCAATATTTTGACCTTAAGGGTGTTATCTATTTATCTTGGTTCCACATGTTTCAGATCTAAACACCATCTTTGAATCAAAAGACCCCAGAATGTTCTTGACTTGAGTCATCTAATGAGCTAGACTTCTTGTCAACATCCCATTAGGTGATTCTTAGTAAAGAACTCCACCGATGGGATGGCCGAACTCACTAACACCTTTTATGCTTTAATATTCAACTTTGTGTTTCCAAAAACATTTCACGGTACTCAAATAGATTCGACCTAATCTTGGGCTTTTAACGAACCCATAGGTTGGCAACTTGACTTTCTCTATTAGCTAAGGTATTTTGACTTTAGTTCTAAACACTTTTTTGAATCAAAAAATTCACTTCGTGTTACTAAGTCATATATGTACCAAAATAGAGAGTCAAACCTAAATCCGAATTATAAAAATCCTTAGATTGGCACACTCTAGTTGTCTAGATAAGTCCATTGGTTAATTAGTGTTGCAAACAACTCATGCATTGCTCTTTGGGGTCTCTAATTACTAAATAATTAGCCTAAACAATCTCGAGAGACTTATCAAACTCAAGCCAAACAAGATCCAAGGGTTAGCCAATTTTAAACCCTACTTGGGTGGATATGTTGCTATGTATTCACATTGCAATAATCCATACATACAATCAAACATGTATATAAATATTGCAAAATAAATATTCATAGCATAAATAAATGGTCCTCAACCAATGGCTTCTTGTAATAACACTCTAAGCTCAAAGCCCAAAGAAATCAGACTAGCTAAAATCTTCAAAATGCTGCAAACAGTTTCTACCAGTTGAGCTTTGTCTTCTTACCAATTGACCGGTACTTCCAAAAAGCAAACTTGCTAAACCGGTCGAGCTTGGGACTCCAATCGTTCGACTCCACATCTCCAAAATGCTTCGAACTTCGTGCACAATAGTTATCTCAGCTCTGAGTCTATACGTTACAAGTAATTACATAGAAAATCAACCTATACAAGCTTCATCTATGACGAGAAACATAAATGTGGCCATAAAATGCAAGCCATTTTCCATTTCTATGCTTCTCTCAAATTGAAGCTATATTAACTTTCTATGCAAGAAATTAAATCTATATATTCAAACTATAGTACCTAAGCCCTGATACCACTTGTTGGATGTAGATGCTAAACCCATTGCTAGTTGTTATTTTGGATTTTTTAAAAAATAAAGACATATTACTAACAGTAGGAGTGGAAACATAGTACAAATAAAGCTTATTATACACATGGGCATCACAATCAAGCAACTTATAAGAGTAAAGTTAAGACCCATTACCCTTGTAGTGTAACTCGGATACAAAATGGCTTCTTCGTGCAATACCCACCTCGTAAGCCTTCTAGTGGTCTTCTCCACTATTTCCAAAGCTCTATTACTAGGATACAATTTGCTATATAGTGGACAAGCAATTTCTGAGGCTAAATTGAGGTTATGGAATTTAGTGTGTATTCTTATTGCTAGTGTGTGAAAAATCCCGCACACACCTACCAAGAAAAGTATCTCACTCTCTTGGTATTCTCTAGTAAGTTATATCTATCTTGTACTATTTACAGTATAAGGCACCCTAATAAGGATAAGGTTCCTATAATATTATGTTTCACCGTAATACCATCCTTAGTCCTTCTAGAATTGGAATATTCCCTAATGATAAGACTATCCCAAAATATTTCACCTCACATGCTAAATATCTCCCATGTAGGACCTACTTATCTAATTAAAATATCTATGACTTATATTAAGAAGACCGAGTAACTAAATCCCTTCTTAACTCTAAACTCAAATCTTAATCAAGCAATCCACATAATTAATTTACCTCAATTAATGTATCCAATAGAGTAATGACTAGTGCAGAGACCAAAACACATAATTAACCTTATCTCCCAAAATGACCAAGATGCCCTTACCATCACTTTGGCGACTCTAAGGCCATTTTGACCTCTGTTTATTTCCACTAAAAGACCAAAGCTACACTCCAAGGATAATTACTGTCTACATAGGAGCTTATCACCCGCACTGGTGACCTTTGTCCTCGACTAACTAAGTGAAAAGACTAAAACACCCCTCTATATATACCTGTAGTCAAGGCCAATCGCAACAAGTACCATCACCTCCAAGACTACATCTAAACTTTAGAATTTCTAATCCCATATGATAATCATCCACTAGTCACAGTTCTCTTGATTTAGGAAGCGACCCACAAGCCAAATGACCGACAAACCCCTAAAGGGCAATATCACTAGTATTAGATTTCTTATAATCAAGTGGACAAATTCAAGGAGGCACATAGACTTTGTTGTTGCTTATGCATGTCTCAACTAAATTAGAATACAACACCTAACATATGAGGTAGACAATCTTATCACTCAAGACCTCTTCTTATGGCACATCAAAGTGTTGCATCCTAACTCAATCAGTTCATCCACACGTGGTCAAGACTAAAAGCATTGGTTGCTTAGACGCTATGAGTATATCATCTTCTATATGTGATTGTACAATTCCCAAAAAATGTACTCACAGTGACCATGTCCAATGCGTGACACACGTACTAAGCGCATAGTCTAGAAAACCATCCAATGACCTAGGTAAATCACCCTTTTTAGGAGACTAGGTCACTATAGCCTTGTCCTAGTAGAGTGCCCAACACTACCATCTATCTATAGACCAATTTAAGACATCACCAAATCTAGACTTGGACCTACTATATGTCCAGCCTCACTGCGTACCCAAGACATTAGTCTATATCATTGGATCTTTACTTGCATCGACGCATAAATAGAGATAATATGGTATGCAAAACTTAATCATATGAACAATATCATGAGCTAATTATGTCTAGTATCCAGTAATCACCATATGCTTGTGGCCTTTATGGCATACAATCCCAACAGTGAAGGTTTTCTACAAAATGACAAAGGCAATATAGTGTTTGCCTTCTTTGAAAATCTAGGACAGCAGCTTGTTGCATGATGTGTTGGTTTTGTGTGTGTTTATTGATGTGTTGTGTTTTTGTGTGCATTTATATTGTTAATTGCCCATATTTAAGAGGTATTTTGAGCTTTAAAAGATGCATTAGTGTAGCACATATACTAAAGCTACGCTTAAGCGTAAGCAAATTTACATAGTTGAGTTTCTAAGTCAAATGCTATACTAAATGCTTAATATTATGCCTTAGGTGAGCTATATGGCGGAAACGGTGCTTGAACAAGGATGGACAATGAAGATAGAAGAGGGATGGGTCATGTGATGAAGGCCAAGAGCAAGAAAGAGATAATAGAAGGCCAATTAAAGGAGTCGGTCGACCTAGAAAAATTGCCTATCAACCGGCTGGGTCAACCGGCCACTTCAGAAAGGACCTCATTTTTAGCCGATCAACCCCCTCCAGAAGCCAGTCAACTAGCAAGGTCGATCGACCAGTCCAGAGAGCATCACTTGAAAAGCCAGATGAGTTAAGAAGAGAAGCCGGTCGACCAGCTATGCGTGACAGATGCTATAAAAACTTGACTTTTCAGCTTTCAAAAGGGAATTTTAGAGACCCATACACACATCCACTTCTCACACACAAAACCTTATTCTCACCCATCTCTGATTCATCCACTAACACACACATCCACTTGAAATTAAGTTGATTTTGGAGGATTCAAACATTGCTTGGTGATGATTTACTCAAGTTTGTAAAGAAATTACCAAGGATTAAAGGGGAGATTTCTATAACCTCTTTCATTCTTATTTACTTCATGCCTGAGTAGATGACTTAGGGTACTTAATTTGTGTAATGGGTTGATGTATATACTCTTTGTTATGGGATTTTATTGGCTTTATATATATAAATACTTTGCTCTTAATTCTAGAAGCTTTATATCAATTCATGTCCATGTGTTTGATGTAATGCTTGAAAGAGTTGTATGTATATAGATTGGGTTGTATTTGCTATAGAACACTTTTAATCCTGAGATTATGCATGGGTTGTATTTGCTATAGAACACTTTTAATCCTGAGATTATGCATGTCTATGTGTATGATTATGGATAATATGAAGTGGTTTGATTCTATTCATGTCTATATGAGTATGAAATAAGCCTTATAGTGAATACATGCTCAATTAATGCTACATGTTGATACTTGAATGCTTTCAATGGCGTAGATCAAACCCACTAGTGTTTGTATCGTGAATAGGACGTCATATTCACAATGCCTTGCCTTAGAACATGTAGGATTGCACTTACTAGGTATTAATCCACTTTAGTCTCCCTAGAATGATGATACATAAGTTAAGACTAGTCTAGATCGAGTCCCCTTTAGCTTTAAATCTAGTGAATAGGAGTCCAGATAGGCTTAGTCAACCTTAGGAACCCTAGGTCTTAGCTTCAAATCCAGCTAATGGTTTAGGAACTAGGTTAGGATTATTCTAGGGCACCTAGGTAGCTTTCTAGTCCCTCCTATGGCCCTAGGTACATAAGGACCATACCGTAGCTCTAAGTGTGAATGCTTAGGGACGGACCCGCACCGAGTCCTAGGGTGTAATTAGGACACTAGTTAGTTGCTTAATATTAGAAGCTTTATGTAGGAAGCCAATCCCCATAGCATAGAGGCGCTAAGTGACCCATTTGCAAGTGTAAGTCACCCGATCACATTTCCCTTGTTTTAATCCCTTAAGTTAGCTTAGTTCTTTCCTTCTTTTCCTTAGTGCATTTATAGTGTAGTCTTTCATTTTTTTCCTTAGCTCTGAAAATCCAAAAAGTACAAGAACATGTTAGTTTAGATCTCTCTTTAAGCTTCTTCTAGTGCATGCTAGCATAGAATTTCTTCCATAAATTCACACCTCCTTGTGGTTCGACACCCGTACTTATACACATTATTCTACACGATCCGTATGCCTGCGGGTCTTTTAGGGCTTGCATTGAAAAGACACCATTTATATATTGTATGTATAGACTTGTTTTGAGGTGTTTTGCGCTTCATTTGGTGTATTAGTATAGCATTTAGGACATATTTCTGCATACTAGGGTTTACTTGTCATAGTTGAGGTTAAGACTTAAATGCTACACTATTGTGCATTTATTGCTTGCTTTAGATGAGATCCGAGGAGATGATTTGAGCTCAATTGATGGAAAAGGGGATTTGGATCAAATATGAAGGTGTTCTAGATGCAAAGGAACAAAGAAAAATGCCTTTGGAAATGGCTGAGCAAAGGAAGGAATGACCAAGGCAGAACAAGCGCGCGAAGTGCAACTTTGGAAAGAAGACTGACTTGTCGGTCGACCTCACTATAGGTCGACTAGCCAGGTCAAAGAGGAACCCTTGGCTCTGCAAGATTTCAGCTCTTTTTAAGTCACTTTCAACCTCTTTTGGAAAAGAAGAACACCCAATTCACACACCTATTTTTCCTAAACCCTAAATCCACCTAAGACCACCTCTCACACACACTTTTAAACACATTTTAGCACTAGGAATCAAGCTTCTAAGACTATCAAACACAAGGATTTGGCATAGCTCTTGGATTGTAAAGATATGGCTTTGGATAAAGGGGTAGCCTTTTTGTCTCTCTTTTATCCTAAGTTAATTTATGTTTGATTAGAGCTATGTAGGGTGATTTACTCTTGTATTATGGATGATTATTACATTATTGTTATGGGTGTTTGATGGATTTACATATATATATATATGCTTGTACTTGGGGTTTTGATTGGCAAATTTACATTCATGTCTATGTGTTTGTAAAAATGCCTCAATAATGTTGCATATATATATATATATATATATATATATATATATATATATTAAAGTCTATTATGCTATTAACTATCTCTAAATCATTATGCTAGCATGTCTATATGTTTGTGTGATGATTACATGAAATGGGTATGCTTTTGTACATGTCTATGTGTGTGTTAGCATCCTTAATAGCATAAATATCTTCTATTGCTGACATGTTGGATGCAATTGCTTAAATTGGTGTAATCTAAGTATGTCTCTGTGCTTAGTAGTAGAATACCCTGGGATATTCTCGAATGCCATGGCCTAGATGTGTTTGCTTTGCACTTAAACATTAATTCCTGCTATTGTGATGATGATCAGTGGTGCATAACTAATGGCTAACCTAAGCCGAGTCTTCCTTTGCTTTAAATCCAGCTAATGGGTTTCACGGTAGGTGATGTTTTGTGTTTTTATGTGTGTTTGCGTTGTCATTTACCTATATTTTAGAAGTGTTGAGTGCTCATAATGATGCATTAGTGTAGTGCTTTTGATAAGAATAGGCTTAAGCGTAAACAAATGTGCATATCGAGTTTAAGAGACAAATTGCTACACTAATTGCTTGTTTTTAATGATTTAGGTGAACTTTGGGTTAAGATCAAGATTGGACAATGAAAGGTGATGAAGATGGGAAATGCACGGGTCTAAGAGAGAAGACCAGAGGCCGAAAAGACAAAGAATGGAGGAAGAAAGTCAGCCGGACGACCAAGGAAAAAGAGCCGGTCGACCTAGCCAGAGAGGTGCCAAAAATAGCCGGACGACCACCCCTCCAGAGCTGATCGACTGGCTAGGTTGACCAGCCAGTCCAGAGAGCATCATTAAAAAGCCGGTCGAGCTAGGTCCAGAGGTCGGTCGACCGTTTAATATGCTGAGAACATATAAATAGGGCCCGATTTTGCAGAAAAGGAGGACTTTTTGGAAGAATAACACGCACTTCACACCTAAAATTCTCACACACTTAACCCTAGATCCCACCCACTTCACACACACTTTTCACACATTCCTCACTAAGAACCAAGCTTGATTTGGAGGGTTCAAGCATTTTGGAATCAAGTTTGCTCAAAAGCTTTGGACAAGCTTAGCTAGGATGAAAAGGAAGCTTCATTATCTCTCTTTCATTCTATTTCCTATTATGATTGAGTAGACTTGTGTAGAGTGATTTAACTTATGTAATGGGTTAACTATATACTCTTATGATATGGGATATGATGGCTGTATATATATACATGTTTCGAATTTTCTTGTTCAAATGGGTATTTTCTCATTCATGTCTAAGTGTTTGATAAAATGCCTAGATGAGTAACATGTGTATAAATTGAAGTTTGTTTGTTACTAAACACATCTAATCCATGTTATAATCATGTCTATGTGTTTATATGTGGATGCTATGAAGTGGGTAATGCTTTTATTCATGTCTATATGTATATTTGCATGCCTAGTAACAAGCATAACTTCAATAACACATACGTGTTGGTTGTTAATTATTTCTAATGGTGTGAACTGAACATGACGATGTTTGGTAGTTGAATAGGTTCCATTATTCACGCGCACCTTGGCCTTGAACATGTATGAACGCACTAGCAAGTCAAATCCTGCTATAGTGACCTTAGAATGACGAAGTATAATTTAGGGCTAGTCTAGGCTGAGTCTCCTTTGGCTTTAAATCCAGCCAATAGGTTTTCGGATAGGTTTAGTCGACTTTAGCAACACTAGGTCTTGGCTTTAAATCCAGCCAATAGGTTTTCGGATAGGTTTAGTCGACTTTAGCAACACTAGGTCTTGGCTTTAAATCCAGCCAAAGGTTTAGGTACTAAGGTAGGTTCATTCTAAGCCACCTAGGAAGTTAGTTAGTCACTCTTGAGGCCCTAGGTCATAAGGACCACGCCGTAGCTCTAGGAGGCGCCGCCTAAGGAAGGACCCGCACCAAGTCCTAAGGGGAAATTAGGATATTAACTAGCAACCTAGTTAAGAGCACTCATGATAGTTAGCCATCATCACTTAATCCCATAGCATTTGAGTATAGAATTACCCATTCATAAGTCGAAGTCACCCTAACCCCTTCTCAAGTGTTTGTTCCCTCTTGACCAACTTGTGCTCCCATTTTTTATATTCATGGTTTAGTTTTATTTCCTTTACCTAGAGCTCCCGATAATCTAAAACTCAAAAAAAAAATGTCTAGTTTAGATCTTTATTTTTGGCATTTTCTAGAACACCAAGCATAGTATTCACCCACATTATTCACGCCTCCCTGTGGTTCGACACCCGCACTTGTATACACTATATTGCATGATCCGTACGCTTGCGAGTCTTTTAGAGCTTGCACTCGAAAGACGACACCAGTAGGTTAGCCGACCTTACACAGACTAGGCCTTGGCTTTAAATCCAGCCAACAGTTTAGATGCTAGGGTTAGATCGATCTAAGTTACCTGGATCCTAACCTGCTAGCTTATGGCCCTAAGTCATGAAGACCATATGCCGTGGCTCTAGGGGCTGACACTTAGGAACAGGTTCGAACTAAGGCTTAGGCTGTAATTAAGAGGTTAATTAGGAGACTAAACGAGAGCAACCAAGTTTAATCCATCAAGTAACCCTATCAAGAAATAGTAATCATCCATTTGAAAGTCGTAATTACCCTATTCCCCATTTTCACGTGTTAGCGTCCCCTTAGATCGCTTGATTCCCCCATCACACATACATACCGCCTTTTTATTTTTCTTGCCTATAGCTTAGATTTATCTTTCCCAAGCTCCCCTCAGATCAAAAACATGAAAAAGATTATAGTTAGGACCTCAACACATAGCTCTTTAGGATGCACTTAGCATAGAACACTATACACGTTAGGCCTCGCCGTGGATTCGACCCCGTACTCCCACACACCGTACCACACATAACCTGTGCACTTGTGAGCTATTTAGGCTTGTGCCAGAAGATAGAGATCAAGTTCTTGGTGCCGTTGCCGGGGAGGCAACGGTTGTTTGGATTTTTTGTTTTTGTGTGTCTTAGTTTGTTGCGTGTTGTTCTATCTTTTCTTTTCATGTTTTCATTATTTTGATTAATAAAAGAAAAATTCAAAAAAATTTTGGTGAGCATTGTGATGAGGATTACTTGTGCTTGATTGAGTATGACTGACCCAAATGCTTCTTGGTGGTCCTTAGTATCCTCTTCCCTACCACCCGAACATGTTCCCATTGCATGTCACATTTGTGAAAGTCATATGTATCAAACATTCTTTTCCCCCATGACAATCCCCAACCTAGGGCTAGTACCAACTATGACCCTATATTCATGCATTATCTCATGCATCTTCATTTAGCAATCATGACTATAGGGATATAAATTCTTGTTATTGCAATCTATATGGAAGCCATGCTCATGATTCCAATGATTGCGCCACCTTCCACCCTTATCCCCGATTGCATGTAATGTCCAATGCCTCCCCAAGAATCATATGCCTATGCATGCATCTTCTTCCTATTATTATGATTCTACAGGGCAATATCATGCATTTTCATATTAGGGTCAAGATGACTCTTCATTCAGTACACCTCCTTGCATTGAGAGTTCATCCTTCACACCACCTTTTCCTACCCAACCGTCCTCTGAGTACTATAATGGTTGTGCTTATAGTAACCCCAATCAGGATATTTACCATTTTCACTCGGTTGAACCCTTTTCTGTTATGTCTTCACTCTCAGAGCAATTAGATCAAATGCTTAAGCAATCTTAATCTCTCCTCCGATCTAATTAAGAGGAACTAGAGAGTTTGAAGTAAGGCACCAAATCTCTAGGTGAGCGCTTGAAGAAAATGGTTGAGAGTGTGTAACTCATTCGCGATAATTTTGAGATACCTCTAGAACGAGTTGACGGGATAGAGATAAGACCTAAGGATGAGGTGGCTAGAGGTGAAAAAGATGATGTATTGGAGAGACAACTAAAGAAAGAGGTTGATGGAGAAAAAACATCATGTACTGAGGATGAGGATGAGCTTGAAGACAATATGGTTCTTGATGATTCCTGTGAATATGTTTTAAAGGAAATAGTACCTTATCCCTCTAAGCTTCCAACGCCTTCCATTGAGTCACATGAGCTTTTTCTTTCTCCTTATCCTACACATTCCACAAACTTGGAGGGTGAGTCTCACGATCGTAGCACTCATTTGCATTTCGAATCTACATTTAGGGAGTCTAGGGTCTACACCACCCTTGAGCATTTATGCATCCATGACCCGAAATCCTTTGAGTCCCCATTGTCCCCTCTATGTGTGTCAACCCCGTGTGAAAAGCACGATGGTAAGATGACACCCACTAGTGATGAATATATTATTGAATTTAAAGAGACTTTATCTAGTGAAGGTTTAAATTCATCCATAGGCAAAACAAGACATCAATTTTGGAGGTTTTAGATAATAAGTCTCTTAGAGTTAAGAATCATGTTATTGAAGAGAATAGCAACTCTAAGAAGACACATAAAAAAGAAATTGGTGTGCCTAGAAGAATGATCTATGGGTCTCTTTGGATGTTTGATGATTCATTGATGGAAATAAAGCCTATAAAGATCGAATCCACCCCTTACGAGGAGTTAGAGTGACCTAGGTTGAACATGTTATATCATGTGGAGAGGAAGAGTGTAGTGCTTCATCACCCATTGCCCTTGCCCTTTCTTCTCCGAGAGTCATTCCAACCCCCCTTTCCTATTATGTTGAGTCTCCCTCTTTAGAGCTCACGTTTATGCCTTCATGCATAGAACATTTTCATCTAGGGTCAGAAAGCACGTTTCCCATGTTGCATGCATTTGACTTATCTTTGACCCATGGGGAGGGTGTATTCCTAGCCCTTGATTATGAAAAGAAGGCCATAGAGTGGTTAGTTAAAGAGCAAGTGGGACATGATCTTTCACGTTCATGCATGACACCTTCCACACGTGCGCACACATTCTCATTTGATGTTTCAGGTGGGATCTTGGGTACGGTGTACATTCATTGCCCCATCATTTGTTGTGTGACCCTTTTCCTTCTACTGTCTATGCGCGGTTGAATATCTGGCAATTTGTGCCTCTCAATTTTAAACATGTATTGCTCTAACACTAGCGCTCGACTAAAGGCGCTAAATCTAGCGTTGCTAAGAGGCACCCTAGACATGTTTATATTTCATTTGCTTTCTTTGCTTTTAGTATTATCATTCTTTGATTTCCATTTTTCTTTTCATTTGATTTCTTTTTTTTAGCCTCGCAAGTGTTGATCCTCACTTCTATAATTTCCCATTCTTCATACACCTTGTTTATCATTTGATGATGCCAATGCAAGCTCACATGGCAATGCTACTAATCATGTGGTTTGAGTCTCTATGATCTATTAAGAGACAGGGATTAGTAGTTGAATCGTTATCCATTGGCATTGAAGAGCTTCAAAGAACGCAAAGTTGTATCTATCCTTTCTCCATGTATTCCCTATTTATCTACCTCATCCCCACCACCCTTACTTGCTTTATGTTGCCGATTTGCTTGTTGAGTGGTATTGTTCTATTTGCTTGAGGACAAGCAAAGTTTAGGTTTGGGGTGTGGGAGTTTGGTTTTATTGTTTTATGCTTTGATTAGGTTATATGTGCATTTTGAGCTTAAAATGGTGAAAATTTTTTTATTTTGATGCATGTAAAGGTGTTTGTTTCTTAGTTGATCATTGTGTTGGCTATTGTGGTTGACTCAATTGACTGGTGAATATGAGTTGCATTGTGGGGAATAGAGTGGATCGAAAATCAAGTCTTGGAGGGGATGCCCTTGGAAGTTTTAGGGAGTGAGGACCTTTAAGAATAACCCTTATAGCCACCCCATAGCTTGGTAGGAAAGAGTGTTGAAAAAGGGTTGTTGATATGAGTGCCCTTCCTTGATTGGTTTGTTTTGATGTGCCAAAGCCTTTCTTTTTCTTTTCTTTTTGTGTGAATACAATACAAAGCATGAAAAATTCAAAAAAAAATTGAAAAAGGCAAAGAGGTGCAAAAATATCAAAAAAAAGTAAAAAAGAGAAAAAGCTAATGGCAACAAAAAGTTGTGGCTAAGTGCATAAGTGACACAATGTCAACTTAGCACAAGCTATCTTTTATGTAGATATGTGAATAAGGCTTTTTATAACCAATGTTTATGTATATTCTCTCTCTTCTTGTCTTTGAGGCTTTGTGCATGTTAAGGAGGCCATGTTAGTTGAGAGGGCACGAAATCTCAATATCCCGAGTGCGTGTGTTAAAATCCTAGGCTTGTGATGGTTTGGCTACTCGAGAACTTCTCACTAGATTTGAGGCCCTTTATGAGTAAAGGGAGGATCCGAAGAGACTTCAGGATCTCTCCACAATAGGAACGCCCCCTTTGTGCTTCGTAGGCTAACCGTGATAAAGAATCAATTCCTTAGGTAACCCTTTGTATTAACCTAGAAATGAACTTAAGATCGGGCTTGCTTGAGGACAAGCAAAGAGAAGGTTTGGGGGTGTTGATGTGTTGGTTTTGTGTGTGCTTATATATTGTACATATATACTTTTTTAAGGTGTTTTGTGCTTCATTTGGTGCACTAGTATAGCATTTAGGTCATATTTTTGCATATTAGGGTTTACATGTCATAGTTGAGGTTAAGACTTAAATGCTACAGTAATGCACGTTTACTGCTTATTTTAGGTGAGATCCGAGAAGATGATTTGACTCAATTGATGGAAAAGGGGATTTGGATCAAAGATGAAGGTGTTCTAGATGCAAAGGAACAAAGAAAAGTGCTTTTAGAAGTGGTCAGGTAAAGGAAGGAACAACCGAGGCGAAACAAGTATGCGAAGCGCAACTTTGGAAAGAAGACTGACCCGGCCGGTCAACCTCACTACTAGGCTGGTCGACTGGCTAGGTCGGCCGGCCAAGTCAGAGAAGAACCTGGTTGAAGCCGGTCGACCTTCCTCTAAAGCCGGTTGACCAGCTGAGGCCCCCGGCTCTGTGCAATTTTGAGCTCTTTTTAAGTCACTTTCAGCCACTTTTGGAAAAAGAGAACACCCAATTCCCACACCCATTTTTCCTAAACCCTAAATCCACCTAAGACCACCTCTCACACACACTTTTAAACACATTTTAGCACTAGGAATCAAGCTTCTACGACTATCAAATACAAGGATTTGTGCATAGCTCTTGGATTGTAAAGATATGGCTTTGGATAAAGGGGTAGCCTCTTTTTCTTTCTTTTATCCTAAGTTAATTATGTTTGATTAACGCTATGTAGGGTGATTTAATCTTGTATTATGGATGATTATTACCTTATTGTTATGGGTATTTGATGATTTATATATGTATGCTTGTACTTAGGGTTTTGATTGGCAAATTTACATTCATGTCTATGTGTTTGTAGAAATGCCTCAATGATGTTGCATATATATATTGAAGTATATTATGCTATTAACTATCTCTAAATTTTTATGCTAGCATGTCTATATGTTTGTGTGATGATTACATGAAATGGGGATGCTTATATACATGTCTATGTGTGTGTTAGCATCCTTAATAGCATAAATAGCTTCTATTACTTATATGTTAGGTGCGATTGCTTAAATTCGTATAATCTAAGTATATCTGTGTGCTTAGTAGTAGAATACCCAGGGATATTCTTGAACGCCATGCCCTAGATATGTTTGCTTTGCGTATAAATGTTACTACCCGCTATTATGATGATGATCGATGGTGCATAACTAATTGCTAGCCTAGGTTGAGTCTCCTTTAGCTTTAAATCCAGCTAATGAGTTTTAGGGTAGGTTAGTCGACCTTAGACGAACTAGGTCTTGGCTTTAAATCTAGCCAACGGTTTAGACGTTAGGGTTAGATCGATCTAAGTCACTTAGAATCATAACCAACTAACCCTTTGGCCCTAAGTCATAAAGACCATATGCCTTGGTTCTAGGGATCGACATCTAGGGATGGATTCACACTGAGGCTTAAGGTGTAATTACGAGGTTAATTAGGAGACTAGACAAGAGCAACCAAGTTTAATCCATCAAGTAGCCCTATCAAGAAGTAGTAATCACCTATTTGCAAGTCGTAATTACCCTATTCCCCATTTTCACGTGTTAGCATCCCCTTAGATCGCTTGATTCCTCCATTACAAACGCACACACTACCTTTTTATTTTTCTTGCCTGTAGCTTAGATTTACCTTTCTCGAGCTCTTCTCTAACCAAAAACACCAAAAAGATTGTAGTTAGGACATCAACACGTAGCTCTTTAGGATGCACTTAGCTTGGAACACCATACACGTTATGCCTCCCCGTGGATTCAACCCCGCACTTGTACACACTGTACTACACACAACCCATGCACTTGCGGGCTATTTACGCTTGTGCTGCAAGATAGCGATCATTGCGTTAGCTCAGCTTAAAGCACCAGTGCGAGGTCTTTTCTGTGTAGGGAAAGAAAGATTTTTCATTTTTGGGTTGAGCTTGACTCCTTATGGGTTTTCAAATTGATGCATGGAGTGGCATATTCTTGCAGTATTTGTCATGAGGTTATGCGTGCAAAGAGCTTAATTATTGAATTGCAAGTGCATACACACATATGTCACTAGGGTAATCAGCCAGTGGATTTCTTAGTGAACGAGGGAGTGTAAGCCAATGGGTTGCTTATGATTGAAGACACTAATGCTTTTTCTTTACTCAAAGGGATGGTTTGCTATGGTCGCTTGGGTCTCCCCAACCTTAGATTTTAGTTGCTTTTATTTTTTCTCTAGTTCTGTGAAAGTAGTAGTACTACCTTATTTACATTTATTGTCTCATATTATAAGGGTAGTAATACTACCTTGTTTATTTTCAGCACAAATTTGCATTCATTATCTTGTATTTTGTATACAAGTTGGCTTGTCAACTTGGCATGCTTAGGAGTACACTAAAGGATAAGGCCTTAGCCCTTCTCTCTATTTTGTACTTGATTTTCTTTCGCAACAAAACTCCTAGGGAGAAGAACTCCCCTTCCACTAGAAAAAACAAACCAAGATAGTGGAATATATCATTGAAAGCTCCAAACACATATGAATACAATAAAAAAAACATAGTATAACAAGAGAGACATAAAGAGTATCACACTTGAAGCGTGCCAATCGTTGGTGTTTGGCTTCTTTGCAAAACAACTACCTCAAATATGCCCCATCTTAGCCTTCTCCAATATAATCACGTTCTTATAGCTTGGATGCTTTGTGTAATGTAGTGGACAAGTACTAATTATAAGAGATTGAGCTCAATTAAGGGGTAACTAAGATAATGTGTGTTTTAGGTGCATTAGATGAAAATTCCTTTGCACTTTTATAAAAGCACAAAGAGACTCAAATTGGACTTGCCAAATCCCACTCTATATAGTGTGGTATGTGGAAATGCTAAAGAAGTAAAGTTCTTATGATAATTATTATTTCCAAAAATACCCTTCCTTCATTTTCTAGAAATGAAATATTCCTTTAGGATAATGCTTATCCTAATATTCTATCTCCGAATACACTAAAATATCTTCTCCATGTGGGACCCGCTTCCAATTAAGATATCCACAAGTTAAATAAGGAAATATTGGATATTTAAATCCTTTTCCAACTTAAATCTTAATTTGGCAACCCTATATGATTAGCATTCATCAATTGATTGCATCTAATAGAAACTGACTAGTAGATTGACCAAAGACATAATTATCCTTGTCTCTCAAAATGGCAAAAATGCCCTCGCAACCCCTTTGGCATCACTAAGACCACTTTAACCTTAGTCAAATTGGCCAAAAGACTAAAAAAAGCTACACTCCAAGGATAATCACTGGTATCGCAGAAGCTTGTCACGTAAAAGTGACTTGATATGGTTCCCAAAAGACGTTCCTATGATGGTATTCTCCAATGCGTGACACATACACTAGGGAGCGAAGTTTAGAAAGGCCTTTCAATGATCCAGATAGGCCATCTTGACTGGGAGACTTGCCAACTATAACCTTATTTCGATAGAGTGCCCAACACTATCATTTGGCTATGAACTAGTTTATGAAAACCTAAAGCTAGACTTAAACCTATTGCGAGTCTAGTCTCACTATGTACCCAAGTCATTGTTTCATACCATTGGACCTTTACACAGTGTATCATACGCATATACACCAGAGATAATGTATAAAAAGAAAGCTCACAATCATATAGACAATAATCAACATACTATTCAACATATGTGTCTAAATGGTCTTTAGGCATATAAACCCTAATAATATAGACATATGAATACAACAAATACTATAAGCCAAATCAGGTTGAGTGAGAATTAATATTGGAGTACACCAACTAACTGCCCATATAAAGAACCATTTCCAAGAAAATTAGTAAAGCTTTTAGTCAATGCCATTAAAGTACCCATTCGTGATTGTGAATCATTAACTTCTACCATATTGAATTTGTGTAGCAAATCCCTTTATATACTTGGATTGTGAAAGAAACAAACCATCTGATACATGAGTAACCTTTACACCTAAAAAGTATGACAATTACCCCAATTTTTTAAGTGAAAACCAATTAGATAGAGCACTTATAATGCCATGGATAAGAGTTAGGTCATTACTAATAATAACAAGATCATTGACGCAAACTTGCAAGTATAACAATACACAATTTTTAGCATAAACAAATAGGGTGGAATCAGATTGAGTACCTTTAAATCCTAAAGATCTAATAAATGTTTCATAAACTATGCTCGGGGAGCATGTCGCAACCCATATAAAGATTTTGTCAAATGGCAGAGATGATTAGGTTTATTTGGATTAACAAAACTAGGTGGCTAAACAATAAATATATCCTTTGACAAATGCCTATGAACAAAGGCATTATTTATGTCCAATCTATTCAGAATCCAACCATATGTCACAAGAATTTATAAGACAACCCAAATTGTCGTAGATCTAACAAGCAGAATAAAAGTATCTATAAGATAAGACCTGGTGTCTGACTAAACCTTTTAGCTACCCATCTCACCTTGTAACAATCCACACACTTTATCCAGCCTAAATTTAACAAGAAACAACTATTTATATCCTAATACATTTTGTATTGACATGTGAGGAATCAATGTGTAGGTATAATTTCTATGCAAATAATATAATTCCTTGCACATAATTGTTTCTATGCAAATAATATAATTCCTTGCACATAATTGTTCTCCACTCATCATATTAAAGAGATTTTCTAATAGAAAATGGTTCAGTCTGAGGAGGTGTGGGGCTTTTAGAAGCTATAAGTGTAAAGTACTTTTTAGGACAAAATCATTACTAGCATGAGTAATTATAAGATGTGTATATTGATGAGGCTACCACAATAGGATAATTGATTGAGCAGCAACATCTGATGATAAGATGGTTGCATGAGGTGCTAAAGGCTTGGAGATGGGAGAAAAAGTGGAAGCCAAAGGTAAGGAAGAAGTAGACTGAGACAAGTTGGTGTTCGATGATTTATATGGAATAGGTGTTGAGGACTTTTGAAGAAGTGGGGCATGAGACACAAGTGGTGGCAATGTGTTAGAAAAGTTAGAGTTGTAGATGTAAAAGTCTTGTAATGAATAAGTGGAAGGTATTTGGCTTGATCACGCCATGTTGCAACAATTTCGTTAGTAATTTTTGCTGAAATGGCCAAAACCTTTGATGCTAGAAATGAGTTCTCACCAAATTGGACATGTCAAGAACAATAATACTTACAAGAAGTAAGTTCGTAATAGACATGTGAGTCTTAACTACTCGAATACCCAAGAAAAGTTATAAGGTAGAGATCAAGTTTGGAGTTTGTGATCATTATACAAGAGCAACCAAAGGTAGCATAGACATTCAAAAATCCCAAATTTTGAAAATTAATAGTAGTTTTAAATAGACATTCCCATGGAGATTTATTTGAAAGATCTAGAGAGGGAAAGCAATTCCTAAGTGAACTATTGTTTGGAAAGAAAATGACTGAAAATTTAAAGGAATTGAAGTGGGATGCGTTGGTCACAACTCCATTTCAAGCACAACCTTTGTTGTTGCTCAATTATTGCAATTTTTTTGGTGTATATAGAGGTGAAAGAAAATGTTGTATTTCAACAAATATTTATGCAAATCCCATAAATTCAATTCCACCATCAGAATAAATAGTTTTGACGGACATGTCAAAATTCTTTTCAACCTTTAATTTTTGTTCTAAATTAAGAGAAAATAGTAAAGACATCTGACTTATGTGATAATGGATAAAGCTAGGAAAATTTTGTTAAGTGATCGACAAAAAAAAAAAAGGCATAGTATGCAAATCCATCTGTGGAATGTATAGGAGAAAACCCCCAAATGTCTATAAAAATTAATTCTAATGGGGAAGAACTTATTAAGGAAGACAAGCTAAAACATAGCCTATGCATTTTATTAGAAGTGCATGAATTACAAATAGAGGAATGCTCACCATGAGAAAGAAACACCTAATGTCCTAAATGTTCACGTCAAGCTCTTTACACCTGAAGGCCCCTATAGATGATCGTTGTTGGAAGAGGTCTACACATTATTTGCAATAATAGACCTAAGAGACCCATTTGCACAAAGAAAGTTGTCTTGTTAAGAAGGCATCATACTCAACAAGGCTTTAAGATAATTCATCAAAAGAAATGACAATGTTAGAGCATGCCCCATAGCAAAAAGCTCTTTAAATGGAAAACAAGCACTATTAAAGTTTGAGTTATTAAATATCAAGAAAGCATCGGAGCACCTAGAAGAGCTAACTCATTATAAATATCCCAAACTTTAGCAAGATATCTAGTGATAGGTTGGTTTCCATGAATGAGAAACATTAGTTTTTTGGCTAACCCCATAACGTGAGATGACGATGGATTATCACAATTTTTAGCTAATTGTGACCAAGCTCTAGTAAAGGTTGCATCAACCTAATTATAGGAATAACTGTAAGATAGAGCGAGCCACAAATGCTAAGTAATAACAATTTATTTTGGCACATCCATAATGTATAATTTGGATTAATAGTATCTTGTCCACCAATTCTAATAGTTGTAAGAGGGAAGGTAGTGCCATCAACATAGTCGATTAAATTGTATCAAAACAGAAGAGCATTAAATTGCATTTTCTAGGATTGAGAGGTAATTTTTAAAGGTAATTGGCTTATAACATTAGGAGCAATCAAGGATTGAGAAGCAATGTATTAGAAACTTGGACAATCGAGTGAGTTGAAGAAAGACAATGGAGCTATCAATAGCCATGAGAAAGTGTACAATAGAGAAAATGTGGATCAACTGATTCCTTAGAGATATGGCTTTGATACCATATAGCACTTTGCACTATCATGAAAAAAAAGTTGTATTTTTTTATTCATGTATAATGATTTATAGATACAAAGTGATAAGATTATACCAATTATCTTGGGATTAGGAGATAGCTCAAGTGGTTGAGACTACCTCTTTCAAAAGTGAGGTCTTGGATTTAAATCTTATGGGGGAATGAGGAGAGGGGTTGGGTTGGGGGTTTTGTTTTATAAAAAATTACACCAACTATCCTTAGGTAAAGGTATTTGAATCTATATTTATCTATCTATATTATACTATATTACTATATATAGAGTTGTACCTCAAGTTAGTGAATGCTCTAAGAGATGCCATGTCAACTCTATAATGCTAATTAAGATGACAATCATCACTCATCTTTCATCATTTCTTAGGTGACCTTTGCTTTTCCATTAGCATAGAATCAAATGTACACATCTCATTGATCCCATAATTGCCAATAGTATTCAGTGTAATTAACTGAAAGCTGTGTGCATATTATTTTTTGTGGTCTAACTATAATCTATATATCTCTATTTTTATTCATTACTAAATAAAATAATGCAAAAATACAAAGAAATGCAAAAATCACATTTATAGAATTTTTTAAAAAAAAAGCAATATATATATATATATGACGTAATATAATACTAATAAAATTATACCTCACTAGGGCCTTGGAGGTCTTAAAATGCATCATATGGTCATTAGGTGCCAATATTGGTGTATACATAACGAAATAAGTTCAGAAATTCAAAAGATTTAATACCATAAAATAGTTTAGAATAAAAAGATATCATTAATCTATGAGTTTAGAATTTTTAAAAGTGAATTCGGCAACGCTTATCTTTTATAAACCAAGAATCTATGTTATGCTTCCTTTTCATTTTTAATGGTCTTTTTCCTTTCAATTTGATTTTTAGAATGTATACTTATTTTAGTACTAGAATGTAGAATTTAAATAAGAGAAACATAAAGTAAAATATAATTTGAAATTTTTGGTATTAGAATTAGACTCTTTCTTTTAATTTATAATTAGAATTAGAAGAATTACCTATTAAAAATGACCGTGCAAAGATATAAGCAAATCTATACCTAAGTCTATATAATTTATATATCTATATTTATAAATGTATATTTAATTAATCTATATAATCTACATAATAAAGTTATATTTCATTTTCTAGAGTGCCTTAAGAGGTGCCACATGTCACATTTTAAAGTATTTTATGAGGTGTCAAATCGATAGATTTCAATTTTGTGGGCTTCATTTTTATTAATTACTATATGAAATAAAAAGTATTTAATACTAACAAATTAGATAAGTTATTCCATGAGTCCCCATTATTTTCTTCTTTTTTTTCTTCCTTTTTTTTAAAGTTAGTCCTCATGATTTGTAAATATCTAAATCAATTCATATTATTTTTAAAGAGCGATCAACTTAATTCTTATTGTTAACTATTTAATAATAAATTAATAAATTAAAATAACTTTATCTTATTTAATTTTAAATATTTTTGTTTTTTATTTTTTCTAAATATTTTATAAATGTGATATTCTCACATCTAGACACCAATGATAATTTAAGAATCCTCACATATTTTATTTAAACTAAAAATGGCTGTAGATTTTCTTCAACTTTAAAAGTTAAATTACTATTTAGAAGAATGAAAATCACATGATATACTTATATTATAATTTGGTTTGATTTTTAGAATTCAATTTTTTATTCATGTTAGAAACTGGAGTTTACCTAAGAGATTGCACATCTATTGTAAGAAAATTTGAGATTTACAAAATAAATATTATAATTGATTTTTAAATTTAGAATTAAAACTAGAAGGACACAAAAAAAAAAGTTTAATCCATACAAAGCATGGGCTAAGAAAACCCTAGTAATCTATATAAATATAAATATATATATATATATATATATTATATATATATGTATTTAAATTTTTCTTTTTGAAGTATTGTGAGAATGCCATGTCACCTCTTACAAGGCAAAGGTGATTTTATTATTTATTATTTATTTTATTTTCTATTATTTCTTATCTTTATGGTTATGTATTTTTAGTTTTAATGGAAATATTAAATAGTTGGTTAATTAATACTTTAGATAAAATTTATTTCTAAATTCCAAAAGGTTCATTCATTTTTTGTTATGAATATATATTATTAGTTTTAATTTCAAAATTTAATTGTCAATCAAATAATTCTCAAAATAATATTCATTTGTAAACTTCAAAAGATTGAACCCTAGTAAGTTCAATGCATACTATTTGGAAAAAAAAAATACATTTTTGAGCATTGTGAAAGTATCATGTTAGCGCTTACATAGCAATGGTTATTTTGCTATTAGCATATATGATAATTTCTTATTTATTATTTTATTTTTATTATTTTTTATCTTTATGGAGATAAATTATTAGTTTTAATTAAAAAAATTAATAATCAATCAATTAATGCTTAAAATAAAATTCATTTGTGATTTGCAAAAGGTTTAGTTATGATCTATTATTGACATATATTCTTATTTTAATCTAAAATTTTAATTATCGATTAATTAATTCTTAAAAATAATATTCATTTGTGAATTCTAAAAGGTTCATTTCTTATCTATTACAAATATATTTAATTTAAAATTTTAGTTGCCAATTAATTATGCTTAAAAGCCTTAAAATAATTTTCATGTGTGGTGGGTTCTAAAGATTAAACTTAAGTAAATTTAATATTACTATTTGATGAACCGTGTAGAGTATAAAATGTTCATGACTAAATTTATTATTTTTTATTAAAAACAAATAAATTTAACTAAATTCAACGTTTATTACTAAAGAAAATAAATCCTTACAGAGCACAACTATCAATACACTAGTTATAAGATACAACAAAACTATTTTAGTATATTAGATACCTGAGACATATGGAGCTAGGAGGACTATTTCTTAATATGCTTGTTAGTAGTTTGTCATCTCTTGGTAACCAAATTATTTACGTTTCAGCCTTCCCCTGGACCCCGACCTTCATTTAGATCAATAGTTTCACACTTCAATTAAGTAATAAGAAATACAGGGAGATTGACTGGATGACAACCCTGCTGAGTTGATCTTGAACCCGTAGTATGAGACTATAAAGAATTATTGATTTTTCTATCATAAAATCTAATTAGTTGATATAAAGAGTGGCTCAAGATCTTATAAGATGGTCTCTGTGTGACTGTTTTTTATATGTTATAACACTCTCTTCATATGTGACCTGAAATAGTATCTATACCACTTGACCGATTCTTGGACGGGATTTGGATGGTCGTGTGAGCCGAAATAAGAATGAACCATCCCGACCCAGATTGAATGTAGCTTGACTACTTGAAGAAATGGGCCAACACATGAATGAATGTGTACAAAGGACGAGCTTGAAGGGTTATACGTGGACATATATGCAGCATGGAGACTAGATCAAAAGCCAAGCTCTGGTATCATGCGAAAATTACTAAGGTTCCATCATAAAAATTAATTGGTTAATATGAAGAATGGCCCAAGACCTGATCTTAAATCTGAAATTTTCTAATGTGAGACTCTTTTTTATATGTTGTAATAGAGACATAGTTACTAGGATTTCCCATATTTTGCATTCTCGGATAGGAAAAGCCGGGCTAGGGAAAATACAAGAAATTGTGATGTTATGAGTCTGAATTATTGAATTTGAATTTTAAGAACAATTTGGATTTTGTAAATATGGAAATTAAAAAACAAGTATTTATGATTGAACTGGTTTGAACCCATTATTTTGATCTTGGGGAAATAAATAAATTGAGAAAACGGAAGAAGAAGGGTTGTGAAAAAATCGAGAGGAGTGTGAAAAAATAGAGTAAAGATATTGGATATTTGATATTTATCGATAAAATTTGATTGACATACTCCGAAACACCTTAAACAATATCGCTTTTGAGCAAGTGTCATTCAAGAAAAATCAAGGCACTTAACCTTTTTAATCTCGGATAGTCACAAGTTAGAAAGATTGTCCAGGGCTGTTCCAGAATTTGGAGTAGCATTTGTTATAAGGGTGACTAATGCTACTAACACAGATGCCATGTTGTGAGACCTCTAATGGCAGTGGACGCAATTTGTACCTCTAATGACACTTTTGCATTTCTTACTTGTTACTTGTTAGTCTTGTGTGATTAGCTAATCTTGTTGTGGGGAAAATGGGCACCAAGTAGGTATGATTGAAGTACTGTGGTAATGATATTAGAGCCAGGTCGACAATTTATGAGGAAGGAATAGGGACGACACCAATGATAGGAGGGTTCTACCGTCCAATAGATTATTGTTAATGCACTTGCTACTATTCGGTGACTCGTGAAGTTGGTCTTAGCGACAAGTAGAGTTGGTGCTGCAATGGGGATGTAGTAGGAGAGGAATTATTATTGGTCCATTACAAAGATGTTAGCAGATGGATGGAGGAAGTTTGTCACAAAGGTGACAAATGTTTGTATCCTAGGTGTTTTGTTGCAAGGCTTCTAATCACATGGGACGCAATTTGTGTTTATACTAATATACGATGTCTATGTAATAGGTGAGATTCTTTACTCACTCTAGCATTTTATACTTGTTAGTCTTGTGTGATTTGCTAGTCTTATTGTGAGGACCTGGACATCATGTTTTCTATCCCTAATTGCACCATTCATGGTGTCCAATGCTTTTCTCGTTGACAATTTTTAGAACTGGAACCACCAAAAAAAAAAGAGAGAGAGAGAGAAAAGAACCATTGGATGTGTTTGTTAATAATGTTCTGGATTTCTTCTAAGAGAGAGAGAGAGAGAGAGAGAAGGGGGCCCGCCCGGGGGGGGGGGGTGGTTGGTCGTATGATGAAAACTGATGCAAAATTTCGCCATTTGTCATGATGCCTTACTGAATTCTTTTCCAACTAAAGAATTTTGAAAAGATAAATATTCTTATTCTTGAAAAAAGTTTCAAGCTAGATGCCAAATTAATCTTATTGTAGGAGTAGTCAAATTGAAGCATCATCCTGTGTAATTATTACTCCTTATACTTAGTTACAGCTGGAGTTTCTCTCTTTACAACTCTTCAAATATTCTTCGCTTTTATTCCAGTAACTATGAGATTCTGGTACTTTCCTTCATCAACTAATTACATAGAGTATGTCAATATTTTAGGGGAGGGATACCAAAAAATTTAAAAATTGTGTATTCACTAATTACTGTATACTTTTAGTGAACAAATACTATAAAATTTATGAACATTTAGTATAAAAATTATGAATAAACACATTAATTAAATTATTTACAACTTTTTTTTACTATTTGTTTATAATTTATTAGTTTACTACTTAAAATATATTTGTTCACCACTCTTGCACACAAATATAAACAAAAACACATTCTCGTACACAGACTTATATAATATTAATATTGTGAATAAATGTAAGGGAGTACAATAAGCATGATGGTTTCAGTAATTTCAAAGGAGTCTTATCATGTAAAAGGTTAAAAAGACAACTTCGGGACAATATATTGCTGGTTTTACTAACTAAGCAACCATCTCGAGTAAAAAATAAATGTTAGGAAGGACTTTACTATATTGTTCGTGATTTTCAACTGATGTTCTACGTGCTGGCTTTGACTGTTTTCCTATAGAATCTTATAGTAAAAATAAGTTAATAAATGAGTGAGGGTAAGATTTGAAATAATGACTTTGATCGATTCAAATTAAAAACTTAAATTATTAAAGAGAGACAAGAGATCAATGATATCTTCTATTATTTGCAAACTTTCTAATAATGCTCTTTGCTCTTCAAAATGGTGAAGAGAAATGTCTTAATAATCAGCCTTATATAATGCGTGAAAAATTAAATTCGAGGACATGGAATCAATCAACAATAAAAGCGAAATATTCACATGATGAATAAGTTTATGACTCACTTTAACCTTCAAATTTTACTTTTCGACCAATAGAATTTAACAAGCCTAAATTGTTTACATTTAATATGATAATTATACTAATTTTTAATAATCACTAAATTCCATCCATATTATCATTGCATGATGAATAAGTGTGTGACTCATTTTTATTGTCTATATTTATTTGCGGAAGGAAATAATCAGACTTTCCGATGGCAACACAAATATTCACATGGGCTTCGAAGTTAAATAATTGGACCTCCTGAGCGCGCGAAATGTAGTAGACTTGATGGAAACCAAAGAGGCTGCTACGCACACGGAGAACGTCAAAACTTGCAGATGTTAATATTCTTTCACGTGCTCAATTAATTAAAGAAGAGACTAAATCTAATCATTCCTTTTTTTTTTTTTCATAAACATCACAGCAACTACCAAGTGGGTTTACTAATTGTTACAATTGATGAGTATGACAACAGAAATGGATCCTTAGGTCATATGTTTGTTGTCTAAGTATAACTTGACTAATGGATATAGACGCATCCCTTTTTGTCTTGCATCTTTTAACTGGCATGACATATGCAATATGTGAATTAGGATTCTCTCATATTAAAATTTCTCTTATATTAATATGAGAGGATCATTTCAACTATTTATGTATTAGTTAAAATTATCTCAACCATTTATCTGAGACAAATTTAAAAAAAATTGTTAGTGGGAGGGAAAAAATTTTAAAAACATTTAATATGGGTGGCTGAGATGTTTTTATTCACCCATTAATGGGATTTCCCTCATATCAATATGAGCGAAGTCCGGATACGAGTAAATCTTAATCTGCAATATAAAGCCTATTTGGTTCTATTTAATTTACAGTTTTTAAGTTTCTTTAACAAAAAAAAAGTGCTTTTTACAATTTAAAACTTACTAGTGTTTTCCCCATACAATTAAATATAATTTTATGTACATATAATATATAAAATAATTAAAATAAGTATCATTAGATTAATAATGTAAGTAATATAAGTATCCAATAATATAAGAAAAGACAAGTACATAATATATTAATTGAATTTATAATATATAATTTAAATAGTGTTGTACCCATGCAATACGCAAAAGAAATAAATATTTTTATATTTTTATTATTGTTAATAGTCAATTTTGACAATTAATGTGAGAGATAAAATATAGATATATTTTGTCATATTAAATTTTCAACATTAATTATAACTTCTATATTTTTGTAACATTTAATAATTCTAGAAAAAAAATATGAATGACGTGCATTGATATATTTTCATCATTTATTGAGTATCTTTTTAATGTAATAAATTAGTCTTTCCTTTTTAATGTGCATAGTAATCTTTTTTTTTAAGTATAAATAATATGTGATAATTTTACGTGAATAAAAAATTTTTAAAAAAAACAAATGTAATTCAATCTATTCATCTTTATATATTTAACTAGATATTTATCCCTGTTACCATAGGTTGCGAAATATATCATTGGGAAACAAATAAGATAATATATTTCACAATTAGATATTTATTTTCATAATCATATTTTAATATTAAAGTACAACTATTTTTTGGATAAAATATTTATATCAATATTACAAAACTTAATTTTAATAGATTCAAAATTATTTTGTTAAAAAAATGTACTTATAAAATTTATGCTTTTAGTAATGTTGATTATATAGAAATTGAAATTCATTTTTATATTGTTTCTTATTTATATTTGTGAAAGAAAAGATAAAAATATAGAGAGAGATTGAAAAAAGAATAGAAAAATAAAAAAATGCAAAAAATGGTAGAATTACCAAAAAAAACATGAAAAACTAAAATTTTAGCTTTTGAGAAACGATAGTTGAAACGCTAAAAGCTACCTAAAAAACTATTTGAAACGTTAGTTTAACGAACAGCAATAATTTAGCAAAGTGGTGTTTTGATTGGTCAAAACACTAAACGCTACTTGAAAAGCTGTTGCCGAACACTCATAAATAAACCCCAAATAAACTTAGCCAACCAGGCTGTTAATCTGCAGAGATTAAGGATGTCAATGGTAGCTCGCCCCGTAGGAATACCGGCAGAATAAGGGCGGGGTTTTTGCCAAAAAACTTCTAAGGCGGGGCGGGCACAGGGTTTTTAATTTGTACACTGGTGCCAAGGCGGGGCCCGCCCTGGCATATATATATATATATTTAAACTATATATATGTGTATGTATATATGTTATGTTTAATATTACATTCGTTTGAATAAAATATTCCTATTGCATTCAACGTGGATATATAAAAATTAATTTATTCATAAATTGAACGTCTTGATTTGATTAATTGAACTTATTATTTCTAAGTAATTTTCCTTTTACTTGTTCTGTGGAGATGCATGGTCCACTAATTAATTGCATGTATGGACTTGCTCACTACAACTTATGGCTTCTAAGTAAATTTTTTTATTGATTATTTGGAATTTATTGTATAAAGAAAGACACTTTTCCATCATAAATCATCTTGATGTCCAATTTTAATCTATAGAAAATTATTTTTTAAAATTACTTTTGGTAGTTTATTTTCTCAAAATGACTTTTAATTTATTCAATTAACAAGTGGGGGTTTCACTTAACAAGTAAGGACTTAATAGGCAGGGTTTTATCCCGATGCCATCGCTTTTTTGACTTTTGTTGACAGGTGCCCCTCAGGTAGAGGCATAGTGTAAAAAACATCAGTAGAGGCGGGGATGATAGTAGGGAGAAAACCCCGATACAGGTATAAGGACGGGATAAGAATAGGTGAAAAAATGATAAGTGCGGAGTAAGGATTGGTGAACCCCGTCCCTACTCTACTCCGTTGACATCCTTATTAGAGATATAACATCCTATTGCTTTTTAAAGGAAGGCGTATTAGGGTCATATCGGCTGCACAGAATCTGATGTTATTGGGAATTTACAAATGATTTTGACTCTATTTAAAAACGGTTATTTTTTAGAAAAGAGAAAAGTAAATTTTCAAACAGCTTTTTTCCCTCTTTCTCTCTCTCTTCCGCCGCCCCCCCCCCCGCCGCCCCCCCCCCGGTACTTTACCTCGCGTCACTTCACGTCACTATCTCCGCCTTTAAAAAGTGTGCAAAATAATCAAAAGATTTTCTTCTAAAGTACTGGCCATTAAAATATTGTAATTTTAGTGTACCTCCATGTGGCAAAACCTTAAACGTGAATTTTTAATTCATTGTCACTTTGCCATATGCTGCTTCCGACACAAAAGAAAAACATCAGGACTTGAAATTGAGTTTTTTTATAATATAATAACGTTATAATATAAATTATATATTAATAATTAATTATTAATATAAGTATAATAAAATACTTTAAACAAATAGACTAACTCGATTGTTTTGAATTATTGAAGCGTTTCCAAGACCTATATTACAAGTCGCGTACTAATTACTAACTTACTTGGAAAATTAAGATAATCTGATATTAATTTATTATAAGATGCTTTATTAAATAAACGCAGAATAGATCTGACTTAGAAATAAGAGATCTTGTTAATACACGCAAGCTAAAGTAGGAATGAAGATTTAATAATAATCACGTGCAAGACTTATTGCTTAAGTTAATTAAGGAGTAGGCAATAAAGAGATTACACATCATCATTTGCCAATCAAAGAGAACTAAGTGCACTTAGTTGAATATTTAAAGGGTTAACTAAAGATAAAATTACACTATCATCTTATATCAACAATCATAATTTAAAAACAATATTCTTTATATATAAACGACAAACTTCAACAATTGAACTACCACGTCACACTTATTAATCACCTTCTTGTATTACATTATAGATTATCATTGTGGTGGTGGCAAAGCCGGCCAAAAAGTCACATCATCAATCGTGCATCAAGGAAGCTAAACAACTAATAATATCGCTTTATTAGTCGATTTTGAATCTTTTCTTTTGACCAAATTTGCTACGAAAAAGTTTTAATTGTAACAAATCATTTAAATTAATTCACCATATGTTGAACATGTAAAATTTATAACTATTAAATTTTTTATAATATTATAATATTGTGATGTTATCTATATATGTGTCTATAGATACACCTCCGTGTTTGTTAATGACTTGATTAATTAATGACTTGTCAACGTGGTAAGAAAGTAAATGCTTTTATGTGAGCATGCATGAGTTGCAGATGCAAAGTAACCAATTTTAAGGTGATAACTGTCATTTTCTTTTGAACGTAGCCACGAAAGCAAACTAGGTCGTCCACGTTATGGGAAAAAGACCTTGTAAATATTGTTCTTTATATATGGATTGGCGTATTACATTGAAGGCACTTACAAATATATGTAATTAAAAGTTATCACTCATAAAGTGATTAAATTCACGTTTGTTAGCGGTTATATTCCAATTATAAATTATTTATTTTTATGGGCATTATAAAGTTGTTTGATAAACGTGCATCATAGTTTCTGCAGGTTATCGGTGCCATTTTCTTAATATGTTGATGTGTGAAAACAGTTTTTATTCTCATATATATGTTTTTTGGTTACGTTGTACTTGTCAAATTCTCATAAGTTATAACGGTGCGGTAGAAGATATCTAAATTTCAATCATGTTAATTAACAAATGACAAAAGCAAATATCATTCGGTAAACAATATAGATTTTAGATAGTTTTTTGAAAACTCCTACAAAATTCTCTCTAGAAAACTTTATGACAAGAAAAATTTTCTTCTGTCCCAGCCCAGCTACTTGGATAACATTTTGATCCCGAATATCATTCCAAACGTGAAAAAAAAATTTTAATGTAAATTCTAATTTTGAAACATTCCAAACCTACGGGTACCCGTAATGTCCCAAATCCGATAGAAAAATTAAAATTTAAATAAAAAATTATAATCCCAAAACATTCTGAACCCAAGAAACCCCAAATGCCCGAACCCGAATTTCAACGTATGTTCTCAAAATCCGAAGCGCCCGAACCTGATAAGCTGCATAAGCTACTCAATGTGTGTTTCCATGTGCGTGTATATGCTCGCCCTTTTCCATTTTAAGAGCATTACGATTCAGAAAAATTTGACTCCATTTCTGGAATTTATCGAGATAAATTAAACGAAAGCTAGGCTTAATCCACAAGGTGGTATAGCGCATTCATCAAAAACATAGTTGAAAGTTATTTATACCCATTCTATATGCTCAAATTGAATAGATATGGAAAAAAAAAAAGAAAAAGAAAATATCAATCCTCCTACTCAAATAAAATTAAAAAAAAATTCAGCAAAGCACTTGTATAGTGTTAGAACCCTTAAGGGATTAGGGTAAGAATAATTCTTAAGCAAGGCTTTAAGAAAAAAAGATAATTATAGAAGAGAGACACTTAGAAGAGAAAGAGACAATTGAGAATTCAAGATACTAGTTTGTTAGAGTTCGTCAAATCCAATGCCTTTTGCCATGGATGCCGAGGATCAAGACCCAAAATCTAATACCCTGATAGAACCCTAAGGGATTAAGATAAGAATAATTCTTAAAAAAGGCTCTAAGGAAGAATATGATTATACAAGAGATTAGAAGAGAGAGAGGCAATTGAGAATTCAAGATATCATTTCTGATTAAATGCAATACACAGCTTGTTCCTACTTATATACAACTAATGACATGAGTTTGTTAGTTAAGTAACTAGCTGGCTAACTGACTCAACTAATTTCCCCAGCAAAATTGAAATGCTTTATTTATTTTCCTATCTCAATTTATTACATCCAATTGTATACGTAACATATACTGGCAAACATAATTTATGTGTTAACATAATAAATAAATAAACGAATATTCTCTCTACAAACTTAAACTTTTAGATGAGGTGGTAATTTCATATAGTATCGCAGCCTGGAAACCAAACGGCACAGATTCGATCTTTACCGCCACCCATTTAAAAAAATTAAATTGTTCACGTGCAAGTTCTAAACAAATTACGTTGCACGTGAAGGGGGTGTTAACATAATAAATAAATAAACGAATATCTTCTCTACAAGCTTAAGCTTTTAGATGAGGTGGTAATTCAATAATGTTAGAGTATTTCCTCCCACATGGAAAAATCACAAAGTCTAAGACTATTTAATAAGATCTGGGCTACTTCTTCCATTGACCAATTGATTTTTAGGATAGCACCATAGGATTCGTCACATGGTATTAGAGCTTAGGTTATGGGCCAAATTAGTTTTTAGGATAAAACCCTATGATTCTTCATATAGTATCAGAGCCTAGGTTATGTGCCAAATATATTTGTCCACTTGTGACCCTTCTTCATTCACGTGTGACGTTCTAATTTGTCCACGTGTGACCCTTCTTCAATTATCAAATTAGGTCACACGTGAGGGAGAGTGTTAGAGTATTTCCTCTCATAAGGAAAAATTACAAAGTCTAAGACCATTTAATAAGATCTTATGCTACTCCTCCTATTGACCAATTGGCTTTTAGGATAGGACCCAGGATTCTTCACACTATGTGCATATGATACATTTGGGAGTCATGTGATTGAATTGAGTTGATACGAGACCCCCCCCCCCTTTTTTTTAATTAAGTTGTTGTTAATTGCTAGTTACAAGCTCAAATTCACTCATTTTAAGCCTAATTGGAAAGGAAACATTACAGCCTAAGGAATCATAAAATAAGCTGATCAAACTACTTTGTTATAACAAATATTATGGAATTCTTTTTTTTTTTTGGTCAAAATATTATGGAAGTCAACAGAAAAGCAAACAAGAGAGCTATAGACTGTATAAACACAAGTGAATAAATAATATTTTTTACCTTGATTATAGCAAAAAAGAAAAAAAGTTGGTTTTGAACCAAAATTCGCTAATGGAAGTTTGATTTAGACAACAATTTTGTAGTAATCATTCATCAATTAGATGAAGCAAGTTCAGACGCCAATGCCAGTTCATCCATAAATGAATGTCCAAACAAATATGCATTATATACATATACACATATATACATACACATATATACATATATACACACACATATATACATATATACATGTATATATATATATGTATTCATATATATATATATATATATTGTGACTGAAGGGATTGAGAACTAGCTGATGCTTAATATTGACCAAAGAAAAAAAGATAAAAAGGAAAAATAGGGGAATTATGGGCTGTTGCCTTCGGCAATTTGGAGCGTGGCGAATTGGGCGTTGGGTTGTTTTACTTTGGGCTTATCTATATACATACATACATACATATACATATATGTATATATGTTTATATATGTGCATATATATATGTATATATGTGTATATATATAGTATATATATATATATATTGTGACTGAAGAGATTGAGAATTAGACTGATGCTTAATATTGACTAAAGGAAAAAAAAAAGGGAAAAAGCAAAAATAGAGGAATTATGGGCTGTTGCGTTCGGCAATTTGGAGTGTGGCGAATTGGGCGTTGGGTTGTTTTACTTTGGGCTTATCTATATACATACGTACATACATATACATATATGTATATATGTATATATGTGTATATATGTGTATATATGTATAGTATATATATATGTATATATATATATTGTGACTGAAGAGATTGAGAATTAGACTGATGCTTAATATTGACCAAAGGAAAAAAAAAAAAGGTAAAAAGGAAAAATAGAGGAATTATGGGTTGTTGCCTTCGGCAATTTGGAGTGTGGCAAATTGTGCGTTGGGTTGTTTTACTTTGGGCTTATCCTTTCATGAATCGTTTCTGATCCATTAAGGGCAAAATGCTAACCCAATAATACGTCGGATATATAGCCTTCTTTTTTAGAACCCCAAACCCCACAGGATTTAAATTCGGATCTTATGCCTTCAAACACTTGATCTTTCCCTAATCTCCATTGGCTTGTTTGGATTAATTCTTTTAATGAAAATTTACTTCTTTTCTTAAAAAGTATATATTTTTGTAATAAAGGATTAAGAAATGGCTCAAGTTGTTGAGATTATCTCTCCTAAGTGTGACATTCTAAGTTCAATTTCATGGTTGTGGAGATTTGAAATATAACACTCTAAAATATTTTTTTTAATTTTTTCCAAACGAGCCCTTGTATGTGTCATCACGACTAGCAACCGCATAATGGTTCATTAATTTTGGCAATTTTCTTGAGAATTTCGTAGAGAAGTTATATGAATTACTATAATTATACAACTTGAAAAGGTAAAGTGAAAATAAAATTATCATCACTATATTTTAATTTCTTTGATTTGTTTTTCATTTGCATGTACTTTTTTTCACTTTGTTTCTCTCATGCATTTGGCCTATACCTTTGCAAAAAATCTCTCATCAAAAAATAATAATTTAGATCATAAATTCCATTTAGAATTTAGAGCATTCGAAATCCTACATTTCATGTAGAAACTTTTTGGACATATAAATTGACATTTAAGTTTGAATCGTACTTCAATTACTCATATATACAAGGAATCATTAGCAACAGAGTTTCTAACAATGTATTGCTAATTTTTGACTAAATTTCTTGGATTCCTAAGATATAATTCATCTCTAACGCATTAAATGGAGCTTTTTGAGAATGCAAATTCAAACACCAAAAACCATCTAAAGCAAAATTTGATGTTCACTTGGCGAAATATAATCACTGCTCTCTTTCTGGGTGTGCTCCAAAGAGACTAGAAGACACAGGTTGAGCTAAATCTTGAGAAAGTAGTAACATCCGTCGAATCTGGTAAAAGGCACTTTCAACTTCAATACTGGCTCAACTGAATGTTGGTCCACCACGGCAACTTCAACTCGTATTGCGTCGAAACTGTTTGCCTGCATAGTTTACACCGAAATGAGCTAAATGATTTAAGAGTTTGAACGTAAAACTGAACCGAAGAGAGAACATATTTCTCGATAAGAAGCAGACAATTTAATATAACATGTGGCGAATACGTAGCAGGAAAATTTAGTGTTATACCTCCAACCAGAAGGACCAGTTCTCATGGCTTGCACCGCTAAGTCTACATACGTATCATGGCGGACCATGACCAACCACTTCCGGAGCTGTATAATAATTTGGCAAGGATCAATGAACAGAAGAAGAGTTGCACCAAACTGAAAATGTCTGTATTGAAAGAAAATCGCACCCGGCAGTTTTTCGTCTGCAAATGACCAACCCGATAAGGGACCAGTGACATTCAAAACTGCAACCCGCACCTGTAAAGAACTGAAAGCAGAAGAGAAAGAACATCCAAGTACGGACACTTTTTATAAAGTGTCAGAAAAATCTTGAAGGAACTTGTGTACAGACATTAAAATCCCATTGATGCTTTAGACTATCTGTGAGCCAAACAGATGAGTTGAAGACAAAATAAACCGCTCCTTTGAGAGGATTTAATATTTATAGTTCCAACATTTGATCATTCAAGTCCGATTTGTCTTACCATCTGTATGGTAGTAGCGGGCTTTTTTTTTTTATAAAAGACACAAAATTTAAATTTTTTTTTACGTAAAATAGCTTTGTTTTGGAACGAATTATAAATCTAGCCTTTTCGGCTATTCAAAAGTTGAAATCGGCTATTCAATCAATAAAAGTATCAGCATTTATTACTCGGCCGTTGGCGGAGTAATTTTCAGCTATTGGAAAAACTTTCGGCGATTGAATAGCCAAATTTGACTACATTTAAATTCACCACGGTAATTGCCAACTTTTTGGCGATTGAATAGCTGAACGTTATTCAGCTTTTAACCCGCCCCTTCTTCTTCTTCCTCACACCTGAAGTTTTTCCTTCTCCCCTCCCATCTTCCCCCACAAAAAATTCAAGCTCCCAAACCCTCCATTCTCACTCAAAACAAGCTCCAAGCCTAGGAATTTGCCTATTCTTGTAAGTTTTTAAAGTTTTTACCAATTTAGATTTTTTATTTTTATGTGCACATGTAAGTTTTATATGTATGTATATGTTGTATATGTATATCATGTGTATGTATATATCTTTTTTATGTACATATATGCTGTGTATGTATATGTTATATATGTAGATGTTATTATAGTTGTTGATGTAGATGTTGTAAATGTATAGTTTAGTTGTAGATATAGATAATAGAAAAATTAGAATTGTTGAATATATTGGTTTAATATATGTTAATTATATTTTGATGATGCCATAATTGTGTTTTGTTACCAAATTGCTATTACTTGTAGTTTGTTGAATATCTTACATAGTAGCATTATTGGAGCCAAAAAAAAGAGATAGAGCTTGGTTATGGAGAATGGGTCATGAAGCTTAGATAACTTGTATAGCTATAATTCTTTTCTTTCTTTAGTCTTATGTTAAGTTAATCTTAGTAGATAAGCAAATGGCTATGAGCTCAAAAACTTAGTACATTGCATGCACTCTTCATGCATTTTGTTCATGAGTCTTGTTCTCTTATATTTGATCATCTTTTCTCCTTAATACATATTTATATATTCTTTCTATTCTCTTATACTTAGTATTATATGTGCACATGCTTTCATTTGCATTCAAAACAACTTTTCCTGTAGAAAATTTAGTTTTGAAGTCTATGTTTTTGTACTATGGAGCTACATGCACTATAGTACTTACTATTGCATTGGTATTTAATACCTTGATAGATATATGTGCTTATATGTATGTATATATGTAAATATTAGCAAAGCTTTGTAGTAAAAGTGCACTATTTTGAGTATAAAGTTTGTATTATAGGTAAATAAGCATTTTTGTATAAGACTATTACCCATTGGATAAAACTATTACATATAAAAGCCTGATTTCATGCATAAAATTTGAAACTCTTGATTTAATCTTGCATTTAATATTTGGAAGATAAGTTGGTATTAGCATTTATTATTGACTTGATCTTATATGAATAATGTTGTCTTGAGCTTCCAAAATCTTAAAAACGCTTCTATTATTGATTGATGTGTAGTAGCTTTTTGGTAAAAAGTTAAAACAACTTTTTCAACTTTTTTTACATCTACCGACCTACACAGGCGGTCGACTGATTCTGTGCTCTAGTAAAAATAGAGAGCAATGTTACTCTATTGGAATAGCCTACCGGTCAACCGGTAGAGTGTTCCGGTAAAGCTTTTTGCCTTCTGGAACTACCGACACACTCAGGGGGTTGACCGGTAGAGTGATTCGGTAGTCCCTCTGAGTTGCTTTTAAAATTTGACCTTTGTGAGATTTACTTTTTGGGCTTATAAATACATCCACTTTCTCTCAACTCAGATATAACTTGATCAAAACATATTTACAAGCTCTTTAGCATTCAATACATTCTCTTTTTTGTAATCTTGCTTCATTTATTACTATCTTCATTGATTGCATATTATTGGCATCCCTTAATCAAGTTCTTAAGCTCATAAATTGCTTATCTACTTAGAGCAACATAGGAAGGTTTAAATACCTTTGTACAATTGCTCAAAAGAAATTCTTGTATTTCAAAATCTCTGCAATCACATTGGGTGTGAGTTTCTTTGCTCTTGAGTAGCATAGTTGTGAGAAATATCTCTCAAGAGTGAAGGGTTGAAATCCACAAGTATTGGGGTAATACTTGTGGTCCTTGTGGTGAAGTAAGGGTTGTGATCGTTGTTCTACGATTCTACAATGTACGAAACAAGAAGCTTTTTCACTAGTGAAGTTTTTGAAACCTTGAGGGAAGACTTTAGGTCAACCCTTGGGAGTTCGAACCACTCTAAATCGCTATGTTTGATACTCTTAACCCTAATCTCTTTATATTCTGAGTATTCACCTTGAATTTTGCATGTGCTCTTACTTGAAATAATTGTTAAGAGTTTTTAGTGCTTAATCGTGCCAATAATCCAATTCACCCCCCTCTTGGATTCATTCACTGGGCAACACATGGCATCAAAGCCTAGTGCTCTACATATTAATTGCATTAGGCGTGTGATTATTTGCATTATTGTGTGTTTTTCACTTAATCGTCTAGAGCTAAAGATCATGGCGCCAAGAGTTCAAGATGGTCTCTCCGCCACTAGGGTCCCATACTTTGATGGTAGTAACTATGCATTTTGGAAGGTTAGAATGAGAATATTTTTGCAAGCTAATGATTATATTGCATGGAAAACCATAGTAAATGGACCTAGTATTCCTCCAAAGAAGTTAATGGTGTAAAAGTCCCTAAACCAGAAGAAGAATGGGATAAGGATGATATAAAACTTGTTGAAGCAAATGCTAATGTCATTCATTATCTTTACGTTGCATTAGATCCTTCTGAATTCAACAAAATTATAGGGTGCACCACAACTAAGGAAATATGGGATCAATTAGAGGTCACTCATGAAGGCACAAATCAAGTTAAAGAAACTATGATTAGCATGCTTGTGCATAAATATGAAATGTTCTCTATGCTTCCGAATGAAAATATTGAACAAATGTTTTCAAGATTTATTAAAATTGTTAACTCTTTGAAATCTCTTCGCAAGAATTACGAAAATGCCGAACTCATAAGGAAGCTCTTGAGAAGCCTACCAATGGCTTGGCTACCAAAGACCACGACCATCAAGGAGTCCAAAGACCTCAACACTTTGCAATTGAGTGAACTTGTCGAATCGCCCATGACTCATGAATTAGAGCTCAAGGACTTGAAAAACAATCCAAATTCAACAAAACTATTGCTCTTAAGGCCACACCAAAAGAGGAGTCAACAAGTGAAAGTGAAAGTGAAGACAATGATGAAATAGCCATGTTCTCCAAGTTTAAAAGATTCATGAGGAAGCAAAAGTTCAATCCAAAGAAAGAAAAAAGGAGAGAGGTAAGTAAAGGTGAGACTAGTAAAGAATTAATTTGTTTTAAATGCAAGAAACTAGGACATGTCAAAGCCAAGTGTCCATTAAGGAAGAAGGATGAGAAGAAATTCAAAAAGAAGGCTTTGAAGGCTACTTGGAGTGACTTGGAGTCAAGTGATGAAGAAGAAGACTCCATTGAAGAAGAAGTTTCCAACCTATGTCTTATGGCAAAATAGGAAGATGAGGTAAGTCCAAACTACATGTCTTGTGATGAAAATAGTTCTGATGAAGAATTAGAAGAAATGTATAATGAAATGCTTATAGAATTCAAGAAAGTGGTAAACAAAAACAAGGAGCTTAAGAAATGAAAGTAAATTACATTATGTTTGCATAGAAAATGAGAACTTGAGAAAGAATTTAGAAAAGAATAAAACCAACATTGATTTACAAAAGGAAAATGAAGATTTGAGCAAAAGTCAATGATTTGAAAAATGTGGTTTCAAAATTTATAGATGGAACCGAAAATTTAAATGTTTTGCTTGGACAATAACGGTGCATTTTTTATAAAGTCAGAATTGGTTTTGATTCATCTTCAAAACAAAAGTCTTACATAAAATTCTTTGAAAAGAAACCAAGCACTTCCAAGGCTAACTCTACAAAAGATACAAAAGGTTTTCAAAAAAGGCATGATCATTACAAAAGGTATTTTGTAAAAGCATCTTTATCAAGTGTTTAACTATTGTTGTAAAAATGGACATGCCTCACATAAATGCTTTATAAGAAGATATGGTGAGAAAAAGTACAATTTAATGTGGATTCCTAAGGGAACTAGAACTAAAGTTCAAGGATCCAACAAGTCTTAGGTACCAAGTCATGCTTGATTTAAATTGTGTAGGTTTGCCTTGCATCATTCGGAGATACTGGAAAATGGTTCTTGGATAGCAAATGCTCAAGGCACATAACAGGTGACAAATCAAAGTTCTTGTCACCTAAAGAAAAGAATGGAAAATTTGTTACATTCGGGGATAGCTTCAGAGAAAGAATCATCGGCACTGGAGATGTTGGTAACAAGTCTAAACTGTGTATCGAAAATGTTTTACTTCTACATGGTTTGAAACACTACTTGCTTAGTATTAGTCAACTATGTGATAAAGGTTTATTTGTTAATTTTAAAGCTTTATCATGTGAAATAGTTGATAAAAGTGATAATGTTGTGTTTGTTGGTTTGAGGCATAGTAATGTGTATACTTTTGACTTTGATGATTTGCATGATCAAAATGTTAAATGTTTAAGTGCTATGAATGAGAATACATGGATTTGGCATATGAGACTAGGTCATGCTAATATAGAATCCATAAATAAACTTGCTAATCTTGATCTTGTTAAAGGTTTGCCAAAAGTCAAATATGTTAGTAACAATGTACGCCGTGCATGCAAACTACGTAAACAAACTAGGGAATCCTTCAAAAGGAAGAATGTTATTTCAATCTCTAGACCATTAGAACTTTTACATATGGATTTGTTTGGACCAAATAGGGTTGCTAGCTTGGGTGGAAAATTGTATGCTTATGTGATTGTTGATGATTTTTCAAGATTTACATGGGTAATTTTTCTTGCACATATAAATGACACACCAAAAAAGTTTATAAAGTTTTCCAAATGTGTTCAAAATGAAAAAGGTTATTTGATTTCTACTACAAGAAGTGATAGAGGTACCGAATTTACAAACCAAACCTTGAGATATTTTTGTGATGAAAATGGTATCTCTCACAATTTTTTGGCACCAAGAACACCACAACAAAATGGAGTTGTTGAAAGAAAAAATTGTTCTTTACAAGAAATGGCAAGAACTATGCTTTGTGAAAACAACTTGCCTAGCTATTTTTGCATCGAGGCGGTCAACATTGCATGTTATGAGATAAATTGTTGCATAAAAGATCTTGACAAAACCCCTTATGAACTTTGGAAAGGGAGAAAACCAAACATTTTATATTTCAAAGCTTTTGGTTGTGCATGCTATATCTTAAATGAAAAAGACAATCTTGGCAAATTTGATGCAAAATCCGATGATGGCATATTTCTTGGTTATTTCTCATCTAGTAAGGCATATAGGGTTTACAATAAAAGAACCATAGTTGTGAAGGAGACTATCAATGTGAAATTTGACGAAGGATGTTTTTATTCTAAATGTGATGATATTGATGTTGTTACCATTCAAAAGAATATGAGCAATCTTGACCTAGATAAAGGAAATGAATCTAATGATGCATGTTATGAGGATAAACAAGATGAGCATGTTGATGAGCAATGTGATGATCAAAATATGGTACATGATAAGCTTGATAACTGGCCAAGATAAATTTGTTGGTTATCATCCCCCTTCCCAAATCATTGGTGAACCATCAAAAGGTGTTGAAACTAGATCCTCTTTAAGAAATGTATCTAATCATCTTACTTTATTGTCTCAAACTGAACCTAAAAACGTACATGATGCTTTACTTCATGATAGTTGGATAAATGCCATGCAAGAGAAACTTAATTAATTTGAAAGAAACAATGTGAAAACTTGTTGAAAAACATAGAAATCTATCTATAATTGGAACTAAATGGGTTTTTAGAAATAAGTTAGATGAATCTGGCATTGTAACTAGAAATAAGGCCAGATTAGTTGCACAAGGTTATAAATAAGAAGAAGGTATTAATTACGATGAAACCTTTGCTCTCATTGCTGGACTAGAATCAGTTAGAATGTTACTTGCCTTTGTATGCTTTATGAACTCCAAATTGTATCAAATGGATGTGAAAAATGCTTTCTTAAATGACTATATTGATGAAGAAGTGTATGTGGCTCAACCTTTGGGCTTTGAGGATTCTATTTATCCCGACCATGTTTTTGAGCTTGAAAAAGCATTGCATGGATTAAAGCAAGCACTTAGGGCATGGTATGAGAGAAAGTGAATTCTTGTTTGAAAATGACTTTACAAGAGGTAAACTTAACTCAACTTTATTTGTAAAGCATGATGGTAAAGATATACTTATTGTACAAATATATGTTGATGATATTATTTTTGGTGCCACTAATAAATCTCTTTGTTAGAGCTTTTCTAAGTGCATGCATAGTGAGTTTGAAATGAGCATGATTGGAGAGCTCACATTCTTCCTTGGAATTCAAATCAAACAAACAAAGGAAGGAATTTTCATCAACCAAGATAAGTATACAAAAGAACTACTCAAGAAGTTTGGATTTGATGGAGTAAAAGAGATTAGAACTCCAATAAGCACCTCCACTAAGCTTGATAAAGATGAAAATGGTAAGCTGGTGGATGAAAAGAGGTATAAAGGTATGATCAGAAGCTTACTTTACTTAACCATCTCTAGACCCGATATTATGTTTGTTGTGTGCTTGTGTGCCTATTTTCAATCTTGTCCTAAGGAGTCCCACTTAGTTACTGTTAAAAGAATTTCTAGATATCTTAAAGGAACACGAGAACTAGGACTTTGGTATCCAAAAGGAAGAAATTTTGAACTAATAGGATATTTTGACTCTGACTTTGCCTGTTGTAAAACTGATAGGAAAAGCACTAGTGGAACTTGTCATTTTCTTGGAAATTGCTTAGTTTCATGGTCAAGTAGAAAGTAAAATAGTGTAGCACTTTCAACGGCTGAAGCAGAATATATTGTAGTAGGAAATTGTGTTGCAGAAGTTCTTTGGATGAATCTAACTTTGCTTGACTTTGGTGTTATATTTGAGCATGTTCCAGTTATGTGTGATAACACAAGTGCAATCAACCTCACTAAAAGTCTAATTTAACATTGTAGGACCAAGCACATAAAAATAAGATATCATTTCAATCGTGATCATGTGTAAAAAGGTGATGTCGTGCTTAATTTTATTGATTCTCTGTATCAACTTGCTAATATTTTTACTAAACTGTTGCATGAAAACTAGTTTTTAAGCATTAGAAGGGAGTTGGGAATGTTAAAATTATGACAAACTCAAATTTTCTACAAAAACTGCCTGTACCAGAACACTTAATTCCAGTACCGGTACACCGGTTAAGTCAATTGATAAGCCTCTTTTGTTTATGTTTTTATCGGCTGACAGTACTAGCATACACCTTGAGGGTACCGGTTGATCGGTAGTCGCAATTTTTGGGATAATAAGTAAGGCTCGACCGGTTGAGAGCCATTATAACTCTCACTTTCACAAAACTCTTCATCTTCTCTCATTCTTTTCTGTCTAAAACACTCTTTCAAACCCTTTTTCTATCAAATCTCTTACTCAAATCCATTACCTACCTCAATTTTCTCAAACCTCAACATAGAAATCCTAGTTTTCTATCTTTAAAAACTCTCTTATGGCTAATACAAGAAGCAAAGGAAAGGGTCAATCTTCTGGCTCTAAGAGAAAGGATGGTGCAAGTACTTCAAGAGGCTCAAGGGGCTCAACAAGACAACTTGTACTTGAGCCAAATCCATCCTCACCACTTGAAAATCATGATTAATCCAGAAAAGGATATGGGCGGGTGAACGTCTCATCCAAGATGAACTTCAAAATATTAATATGATTGAGTATTGTGTAGATAATTGATGTGTTTGTTCTGTGTGTGCTTATGCATTATATGTATATGCTTGTTTTGAGGTATTTTGTGCTTGATTTGGTGTATTAGTATAGCATCTAGGTCAAATTTGTGCATAATAGGGTTTTCATGTCATAGTTGAGGTTAAGACTTAAATGCTACACTAATGTACATTTTTTGCTTATTCAAGATGTGATTTGAGAAGATAATTGGATCTTAATTAAGGGTGCTTGAAGTGTGGAACAAAGCAAAGGGTGTTACGGACATAAAGAAATGAAGAAAAGTGCTTTTTGGAAGTGGCCGGGCGAAAGAAGGACGGAGTCGAAACCGAGCGCAACGTGAGCCAAACTTGGATCTTGCAACATAAAAAGGACATGAAAAAATTTTGGATATGTTTTAGGGTGCAAAAGATGGCTTGGGAGATCCCCCATGACAATATGAAGCCATAGAAAAGATGGTGCGCGAATCAGAGCTAAAACGAGCAAGATATAATCATTTTACTATCAAGACCGGTTAGCCTTTGTCTAGGCCAGACGACCTAGCCGGTCGACTGGCTAGGTCTACTGACTGGATTAGAATCTAGGCCAATTTTGGCCAGACGACTTAGCCCCAAAGCTGGTTTACCGGCTGGGCCCTCGGCTAGACGCATTAACAGCTCTATTTAAGCAACTTTTCAGCCATTTTTTAGGGGGAACAACACCCAATTCAAACACCGATTTCCCAAAATCCAAAATCCATCAAAAATCACCTCACACACTCACTTCTAAACACATTTAACACTTAGAATCAAGGATCCAAAAGGATCAAACAGAAGGATTTAGGCATAGCTCTTGGATTGTAAAGATATGTCTTTGGATAAGAGGGTAGCATCTTTGTCAATCTTTTATCCTAAGTTAATTTATGTTTGATTAGAGCTGTGTAGGGTGATTTACTCTTGTATTATGGACAATTATTACATTATTGTTATGGGTATTTGATGGATTTATATATATATACTTGTACTTAGGGTTTTGATTGGCAAATTTACATTCATGTCTATGTGTTTGTAGAAATGCCTTAATGATATTGCATGTGTATATTAAAGTCTATTGTGCTATTAACCATTTCTAAATCATTATGCTAGGATGTTTATGTGTTTGTGTGGTGATTACATGAAGTGGGTATGACTATATATATGTCTATGTATGTGTTAGCATACATAATAGCATAAATAGGTTCTATTGCATACATGTTGGGTGCTAATGCTTAAATTGGTGTAATCTAAGTATGTCTATGTGCTTAGTAGAATACCCCAAAATATTCTCGAATGCCATGCCCTAGATGTGTTTGCTTTGCACTTAAACGTTAATACCCGCTATTGTGATGATGATCGGTGGCGCATAACTAATGGCTAGCCTAGGTCGAGTCTCTCTTAGCTTTAAATCTAGCTAATGGGTTTCAGGGTAGGTTAGTTGACCTTAGATGGACTAGGTCTTGGCTTTAAATCCAGCCAATGGTTTAGACGCTAGGGTTAGATGATCTTAGTCACCTATAATTCTAACTAGCTAGCCCTATGGCCCTAAGTCATAAAGACCATACGCTATGGCTCTATGGGTTGACACCTTGAGACGGGTTCGCACTGAGTCTTAGGGTGTAATTAGGAGACTAGACGAGAGCAACTAAGTTTAATCCATCAAGCAACCCTAACAAGAAGTAGTAATCACCCATTTACAAGTCGCAATCACCCTATTACCCACTTCCACGTGTTAGAATCCCCTTAGATCACTTGATTCCCCATCACATACACACATTGCATTTTTATTTCCTTGTCCTTAGTCTAGATTTACTTTTTCGAGCTCCTTTTAAACCAAAAATCCCCAAAAAGAGTGTAGTTTAGGTCCCAACACATAGCTTTTAGGATGCGCATAGCTTAGTACACCATACATGTGAGGCCTTTCCGCAGATTCGACCCTGCACTCGCACACATTGTGCTACATACGACCCATGCGCTTGCGAGCTATTTTGGCTTGTGCCGCGAGATAGCGTATCAAGTTTTTGGCGCCATTTCCCGGGAGGCAACGGTTGTTTGATGTCTTATTTTTTGTGTGCCTTAGCTTGTTACATGTTGTTTTATCTTTTCTTTTCGTGTTTTATTATTTTAATTAATAAAAGAAAATTTCAAAAAAAAAATTTGTTGAGCATTGTGAAGAGATTTACTTGTGTCAATTAATCATGAATAATCTTAATGCATCATAGTGGTCACTTGTATCCTCTTCCACACCACCCGGACGTGTTCCCATTGCATGTCGCATTTGTGGAAGTTTAATGCATCCAATTGTTTTCTGTTCCCATGAAAATTCCCCATCTAGGGATAGTGCTAACTATGATCCCCATAGTCATGCATCAGCTCATGTATCTTCATTTAGAAATAATGACTATAAGGACGCATATTCTTGTTGTTGCAATCTATGTGGAAGCCGTGGTCATGATTCCAATGCTTGCCCTATCTTCCACCCTTATCCCCGATTGCATGCTACGTCCTATGCCTCTAGCAATCATATGCCCATGCATACATCTTCATCGTATTATTATGATTCTAGGGAGCAACATTATGCATCTTCATCTTGGGGTCAAGATGACTCTTCATATTTTCTACCTCGTTGCTTTGAAAGTCCATCTCCTACACCGTCATTTCCTACCTAAACTTCTTCCAAGTTTTATAATAGTTGTGCTTATAGTGACCTTAATCAAGATATTTACCATTTTCACTTGGTTGAAGCCTTTTCCATTATGTCTTCATTCTCGGAGCAATTAGATCAAATGCTCGAGCAATCCCAATCTCTCCTCCAATCCAATCAAGAGGAACTAGAGAATCTGAAGTGAGAAACCAAATCTCTAGGTGAGTGCTTGAAGAGAATGGTTGAGAGTGTGCAACGCATGAGTGAGAATGTTGAAATACCTTTAGAACAAGTTGACGGGATAGCGATGAGACCTAATGTTGAGGTGACTAAGGGTGAAAAAGATGATGTATTGGAGAGACAATTCAAAAGAGAGGTTGATGAAAAGATAACATCTTGTAGTGAGGATGAGGATGAGCTTAATGACAATTTGGTTCTTGATGATCCCTTCGGATACATTTTAGAGGAAGTAGTACCCTATCCTCCTAAGCTTTCAATGTCTTCCAATGAGTCATGTGATCCTTTTCTTTCTCCTCATCCCACCCATTTTACACACTTAGAGGTTGAGTCTCATGATTATAGCACTCATTTGCATTCCAAGTTCTCATTTAGGGAGTTTAGGGTACACACATCCCTTGAGCATTCATGCATCCATGACCTGAAATCCTTTGAGTTCCCATTGTCCCCTCTATGTATGTCTATCTCGTATGAAAAGCATAATGGTGAGATTACACCCATTAGTGATGAATGCTTTGTTGGATATAAAGAGACTTTAGCAAGTGAAGGTTTAAAGTCATCCATTGGGGAAAACAAGACATCAATTTTAGAGGTTTTAGATGATAAGTCTCTTGGAGTTAAGAATCATGATGTTGAAGAGAATAGCAACTCTAAGAAGACACATAAAAAACAAATTGGTGTGTTGAAAGAATGATCTATGGGTCTGTTTGGATGTTTGATGATTTATTGATGGAAATAGAGCCCATAAGGATTGAATCCACCCCTCACGAGGAGTTAGAGCGACCTAGGCTTGAACATGTTATACCTTGTGGAGAGGAAGAGTGTAGTACTTCATCATCCCTTACCCTTGCTCTTCCTTCTCCGAGAGTCATTCCAACCCCCCTTTTCCATTCTGTTGAGTCTCCCTCTTTGGAGCTCATGTTTGTGCCTTCATGCATAAAACATTTTTATCTAGGGTTAGAAAGCACGTTTCTCATGTTGCATGCATTTGACTTATCTTTGACCCATAGGGAGGGTGTGTTCCTAGCCCTTGATTATGAGAAGAAGGTGATGGGATGGCTAGTTAGAGAACACATAGGGCGTGATCTTTCACACTTATACATGACACCTTCCACACTTGTGCACATATTCTCATTTGATGTTTCGGGATGGGATCTTGAAAGGGGTGCATTGAACATCCATTGCCCTATCATTTGTTGCATGACCCTTTTCCCTATAGTATTTGTGCATGGTTGAATATCCGGTAATTTGTGTCTCGCAATTTTAAACATGTACTGCTTTAACATTAACGCCTGGCTGGAGGCGTTAAATCTAGCACTGCTAGGAGGCACCTTAGACATGTCTATATTTCATTTGCTTTCCTTTCTTTTCCTTTTCTTTTATTTGCTTTAGTATTATTGTTCTTTGCTTTTCAATTGCTTTTTGTTTTTCTTTTTCACCCTCCCAAGTGTTGATCCTCACTTTTATCTTTTCCCATTCTTCATACACCTTGTTATCATTTGATGATGCCAATACAAGCTCGCATAGCAATGCTACTAATCATGTGCTTTAAGTGTTTATGATTTGTTAAGAGACAAGGATTAGTAGTTGAATCATTATCCATTAGCATTGAAGAGTGTCAAAGAACACAAGGTTGTATCTATCCTTTCTCTATTTGTTCCCTATTTATCTATCTCATTCCTACTACCTTTACTTGCTTTATGTTGTCGATTTGCCTGTTGAGTGGTATTGTTCTATTTGCTTGAGGACAAGTAAAGTTTAGGTTTGGGGGTGTGGGAGTTTGGTTTTATTGTTATATATCTTACTTAGGGTAGATGTGCATAATGTGCTTTAAAATGGTTTAAATTTTTTGATATTTATGCATATTGAGTTGTTTATTTCTTGGTTGATTGTTGTGTTGGCTATTGTAGTTGACTCAATTGATTGGTGAATATGAGTTGCATTGTCGGGAGTAAATAAAGTGGACTGAAAATCAGGTCTTGGAGGGAATGCTCTTGGAAGTTGTGGGGAGTGAGGACCTTTAAGAGTAACCCTTGTAGCCACCCCATAGCTTGGTAGGAAAGAGTGTTGAAAAAGGGTTGTTGATATGAGTGCCCTTCCTTGATTGGTTCGGTTTGATGTGCCAAAGCCTTTCTTTTTCTTTTCTTTTTATGTGAATACAATACAAAACATGAAAAATCAAAAAAATTGAAAAAGGCAAAAAGGTGCAAAAATATTAAAAAAAGTGAAAAAGAGAAAAAGCCAAAGACACCAAAAAGTTTTGTGAATAAGTGCATAAGTGACACAATGTCAACTTAACACAAGCTATCTTCTATGTAGATATGTGAATAAGGCTTTTTATAAGCCATTTTTTATATATATTCACTCTTTTCTTGTCTTTGAGGCTTTGTGCATGTTGGGGAGGCCATGTTAGTTAGGGGGCACGAAATCTCAACATCCCAAGTGCGTGCGTTAAAATCCTAGGCTTGTGGTGGTTTGGCTACTTGGGAACTTCTAATGAGGTTCAAAGCGCTTTATAAGTAGAGGGAGGATCCGAAGAGATTTAAGGATCTCTCTGCAATATGAATGCCCCCTTTATGCTTCTTAGGCTAACCATGATAGTGAGTCAATTCCTTAGGCAACCATTTGTATTGACATTAGAGGTAAACTTAGGTTTGGGCTTGCTTGGGGAGAAGCAAGGAGAAGGTTTGGGGGTGTTGATGTGTTTGTTTTGTGTGTGCTTATGCATTATATGTATACACTTGTTTTGATGTGTTTTGTGCTTCATTTGGTGTATTAGTATAGCATCTACGTCATATTTGTGCATAATAGGGTTTTCATGTCATAGTTGAGGTAAAGACTTAAATGCTACACTAATGTACATTTTTTGCTTATTTAAGGTGTGATTTGGGAAGATAATTGGAGCTTAATTAAGGGTTCTTGAAGTGTGGAACAAAGCAAAGGGTGTTACGGACATAAAGAAACAAAGAAAAGTGCTTTTGGAAGTGGCCGGGGGAAAGAAGGAGTGACCGAGGCGAAACCGAGCGCAACTTAAGCCAAACTCGGATCTTGCAACCTAAAAAGGATATGGACAAATTTTGGATATGTTTTAGGGTGAAAAAGATGGCTTGAGAGATCCACCATGACGACATGAAGCCATAGGAAAAAACGGTGCGCGAATCAGAGCTAAAACGAGCAAGATATGATTATTTTACTATCAAGACTAGTTAGCCTCTATCTAGACCGGATGACCTAGTGGGTTGACCGGCCAGATCAGAATCTAGGCCAATTTTGGCTGGATGACTTAGCCCCAAAGCCGGTCGACTGGCTGGGCCCCTGGCTAGACGCGTTAACAGCTTTATTTAAGCCACTTTTTAGCCATTTTTAGGGGGAACATCACCCAATTCAAAGACCCATTTCCCAAATCCATAAAAAATCACCTCGCACACTTACTTCTAAACACATTTAACACTTGGAATCAAGGATCCAAGAGGATCAAACCCAAGGATTTGGGCATAGCTCTTGGATTGTTAAGATATGTCTTCGGATAAGAGGGTAGCATCTTTGTCTCTCTTTTATCCTAAGTTAATTTATGTTTGATTAGAGCTATGTAGGGTGATTTACTCTTGTATTATGGATGATTATTACATTATTGTTATGGTTATTTGATGGATTTATATATATATGCTTGTGCTTAGGGCTTCAAAGGCTATTTTACATACATGTCTCTGTGTTTGTTGAAATGCCTCAATGATGTAGCATATGTATATTGAAGTCTATTATGCTATTAACCATTTCAAAATCATTAAGCTAACTTGTCTATGTGTTTGTGTGGTGATTACATGAAGTGGGTATGACTATATACATGTCTATGTGTGTGTTAGCATACATAATAGCATAAATAACTTCTATTACATACATGTCGAGTGCCATTGCATAAATTGGTGTAATCTAAGTATGTCTATGTGCTTAGTAGTAGAATACCCCGAAATATTCTTGAACGTCATGCCCTAGATGTGTTTGCTTTGTGCTTAAATGTTAATACCCGCTATTGTGATGGTGATCGGTGGCGCATAACTAATGGCTAGTCTAGGTCGAGTTTCCCTTAGCTTTAAATCCAGCTAATGGGTTTCAGGGTAGGTTAGTCGACCTTAGATGGACTAGGTCTTGGCTTTAAATCCAGCCAATGGTTTAGATGCTAGGGTTAGATCGATCTAAGTTGTCTAGAATCCTAACTAGCTAGCCTTATGGCCCTAAGTCATAAAGACCATATGCCGTGGCTTTAAGGGTTGACACCTAGGGACGGATTCACACTGAGTCTTAGGGTGTAATTAGGAGGTTAATTAGGAGACTAGACGAGAGCAACTAAGTTTAATTCATCAAGCAACCTTAACAAGAAGTAGTAATCACCCATTTGCAAGCCATAATTACCCAATTACCTACTTCCACGTGTTAGAATCCTCTTAGATCACTTGATTCCCCCATCACATACACACACCGCATTTTTATTTCCTTGTCCTTAGTTTAGCTTTACTTTTCTGTGCTCTCTTTAAACCAAAAATCCCCAAAAAGAGTAGTTTAGGTCCAAACACATAGCTTTTAGGATGCGCATAGCTTAGGACACCATACACGTTAGGCTTCTCCATGGATTCGACCCCGCACTCGCACGCATTATGCTAAATACGACCCATATGCTTACGGGCTATTTAGGCTTGTGTCGCGAGATAGCGTATCAATAATAGTTGGATGATGTACATGATTATGAAAGAGCCTGTTTACCCACAGTTATTTAACGAATTTTATGAACAATTGCATTGGAGACATGAGTATGGTAGTGTTTGTTCAATCGTTAGGAGCGTTTCGTTTAAAATTACTGAAGAAGACATTAGAAACATATTTGATATCCCTTTGCATCCACAACAATTCCCTATATTTGCTCTTAGGAATTTCCCACAATTACCTGAGGGCATTACGGAAGGGAAAGTATATGAATTGCTATTGGGTTATACGCCTGAATATCCTGAGATTCATTCATTGAATAAAGTAAATCCTATCTATAAGGCTATTATCAAGGTGTTTAAAATAATGTAGTCCCTAAGGACACTCATGATGGGCTAATTTACAAAGCTGAGGCATATTGTCTATACTTGCTCCACTATGGCTATAGAGTGAATCTTCCTGAGACTATTCTTGCATATATGAAGAATGTGGTGCTTAGGAGCACCATACTTGGATATGGGGTGGCTTTGACTAGGATTTTTAGAGCTTAAGGTATTGTACTTGAAGGTATTCCGAAAAGCTTTTTCAATCACATGTGGAATTTAGATTTACAATGCCTTAAAAGGATAGAGCTATTCTATTGGAGAGGGAGAAGGATGCACTTGGATGAATTCAAAGCTTTGCCTCAACATATAAAGGATCTCATCCTACAAAGGATTGTCAACAAGACTACCTTTGATTTCCCTTATGAAGATGAAAAAGGGCAAGAGCTTGATCTTGGTGGAAATGGTGATGACTATGTTGATGAAGAATGGAGGATGTCAGAGAAAAAAAAGAGGAAGTAGAAGAAGATGAGGAGGCTTGGGAAGAATACAATGAAGAATAAGGGCAGTACCACAAGCTTTGATCCAAAAATGCGAATGATAGGCTTATGCAATGACTCTTTGACAAGGTTGATTCCATAAGTGAAAAAGTGGATACATTAGATACTACTATAGGAAATCAACATAGCACTCTTAATAGCCTTGCTACCATTATTGGGGATCAAAGTCAAATCATGGCTAGGTTAGCTCGTGATGCAAGATTGATGAAGCTATGAATGGGACTTCTCGATGATGATAATGCCAGTCCAAGTCATTAGTCTCTCCTTCCTTTCTTTGTTTCCCAAAAATCCTACTTCTTGGGATGTTTTTCAAATTATTTTATTTCTTTTTACTTCCTTTTGATGGATAATTTCTCTTCATTGCATGATATTAGTCACTGTTTATGGTAGTTTTTACTTGCATATACTTGTTCTTTCTGCTCTTCTAATTGTCTATACTTGCTTAGGACTTCTATGCTTGCATGCTTGTGTGAGAGCCAAGTGATAATACCTCCTAATATTGATGGCTCATTACTTTCCTACTCTTTCCTTATGGCTCCTAGATTTCTTATAATCACTTTTGATGATGCCGAAAGGGGAGAAAGGGAAAAGGAAAGTGTATTGTAGGTAAATGTTGTATTTCGATGCTCATATTGCTATTATAAGCTCATGTTTTAATATCCCTTGATCAAGAGGGAGTCTTGAAGCTACGGGGAGCTTCTTACAAGGATCCTACCTTTGACAATTTTGTCATCATCAAAAAGGGGGAGAATGTTGAATATATTGATTTAATTTATGTTAATTATATTTTGATGATGCCATAATTGTGTTTTGATACCAAATTGCTACTACTTGTAGTATGCTGAATATCTTACACAGTAGGATTAATGGAGCAAAGAAAAGAGATAGAGCATGGTTATGGAGCATAGGTCATGAAGCTTAGATAACTTGTATAGCTATAATTCTTTTCTTCCTTTAGTCTTATGTTAAGTTGATCTTAGTAGATAAGCAAATGACTATGAGTTCAAAGACAGTACATTGCATGCACTCTTCATGCATTTTGCATTTATACATGTTTATATACTCTTAAAAATACATATTTATATACTCTTTCTATTCTCTTATACTTAGTATTATATGTGCACATGCTTTCATTTGCATTCAAAACAACTTTTCCTGTAGAAATTTTAGCTTTGAAGTCCATATTTTCGCATTATGGAGCTGCATGCACCATAGTACTTTCTATTACACTGGTATTTGATACCTTGATAGATATATGTGCTTATATGTGTGTATATATGTATATATTAGCATAGCTTTGCAGTAAAAGTGCACTATTTTGAGTATAGAGTCTGTATTATAGGTAAATAAGCATCTTTGTATAAGACTATTACCCATTGGACAAAACTATTACATGTAAAAGCCTTCTTTCATGCATAAAATCTGAAACCCTTGATTTAATCTTGCATTTAATGTTTGGAAGATAAGTTGGTGTTAGCATTTATTATTGACTTGATCTTATATGAATAATGGCTGTCTTGAGCTTCCAAAATCTGCAAAAAAATCTTCTATTGTTGATTTGATGTGTAGTAGCTTTTTGGTGAAAAGTTAAAACAACTTTTTCAACTTTTTTTGCATCTACCGACCTACATAGGCTTTCGATTGGCTATGTGCTCCAGTAAAAATAGAGAGCAATGTTGCTATACCGAAAGAGCCTACCGATCGATCGGTAGAGTGTTCCTGTAAGGCTTTTTGCCTTCTGGAACTACCGGCACACCCAAGGGGTTGACCGGTAGAGTGTTTCGGTAGCCCTTCTAAGTTGCTTTTAAAATTTGACCGTTGAGAGATTTACTTTTTGGGCTTATAAATGCATCCACTTCCTCTAACCCAGATATAACTTGATCAAAATATATTTACAAGCTCTTTAGCATTCAATACATTCTCTTTCTGCAATCATGCTTCATTTATTACTATCTTAATTGATTGCATATTATTGGCATTCATTGATCAAGTTCTTAAGCTCATAAATTGGTTATCTACTTAGAGCAACATAGGAAGGTTTAAATATCTTTGTACAATTGATCCAAGGAAGTTCTTGTATTCCAAACTCTCTACAATCACATTGGGTGTGAGTTTTTTTGCTCTTGGGTAGCATAGTTGTGAGAAATCTCTCTAAAAAATGAAGGGTTGAAATCCTCAAGTATTAGGGCAATACTTATGGTCTTTATGGTGAAGCAAGGGTTGTGATCATTGTTTTACACTTCTACAATGTACTAAGCAAGAAGCCATTTCACTTGTGAAGTTTTCGAAACCCTAAGGAAAGACCTTAGGTAGTGGACTAGGCCCTTGGGAGTTCGAACCACTTTAAATTACTGTGTTTGATACTCTTAACCCTATTCTCTTTATATTCCGAGTATTCACCTTGAATTTTGCATGTGCTCTTACTTGAAATATTTTTTCAGAGTTTTTACTACTTAATTGTGTATTTAGTGCACAACAAAAATTAATACGATATTTGGAAAAATGAAATCTAATGAAATTAAGAATTTTAAAGTAATAGGAAATTTATTAATTACTACGTTTAGAATGTTATAGAATTAAGAAAAATAGAATGGAATGAAATTAAGAAATAGGAATTTATTAAACATATGAAAACTTGTAAGAAGTATTGAATTTAATAATTATTAGTTAGCGTGATTATTATTGTGAATATTAATGTAACTAATATTAGTACTGGTATTATTAGCATCATGATTAGTATAATTTTTTTATTATTAGTACGGTTGTTATGTGTTATTATTAGTTTATTATTATTATTATTATTATTATTATTATTTGATGTGCATGACTTACGATAGGAAATTAGGTACAAATTCTAAGCCAAGTTTTAACTCGCAAGTGCACGAGTGATTGCAGTGTAGTGCGCTAAGTGCGAGATCGAATCCACAGGGAGGCAAATTTGAAAACTCGTAAAAAGGTGCTAGTAAAGTGCCTAAGTGATTGTTGATAATTTAAATGAAAATTTGATTTTGAGAAAATTAAACTAAAACTAGAGATTGTTGATAATTTAAATGAAAATTTGATTTTGAGAAAATTAAACTAAAAATGAAAAATTAATTGAAAATAAAAAAAACAAAATTTGAGATTTGAAAACTTCTTTGGGTCAAGTTTAGGGATCAGATTCCTATGTGAAATTCAATTTTTAGGCTCAGCTTAAGATTTCCTATTTTGATGTGAAAATTAGACTACAAGCCCAATTGATTGAACACCTAAAATTAATCAATAAATTAGTCTTATAGCCTGTTTGGAATAATCTTATTTTAAGATACTTATCCTATTGAAATTTGGAGATATCTTATAAGATTTAAGATATCTTATCATATATACTATACATCTATAGTTGTAAAAAATAAGATAGGAATGATTGCTTATTTCTTATAAGATAAAAAGTATGGTTTTGTTTTGAATTTTCATAGGATGTATGAAAAGATTTCTTAAATCTTATAAGATGTACCTTCATTTCAATAGGATAAGTATCTTAAAATAAGACTATAACAAACAGAGCATTAGTTTAGAGGTGCAACTCTATCTCCAAGTCCTTTATCTAGCCAGAGTATAGATTTGTCCTAAAATCCTAGGGCATATTTATCAATTAACCATGTGTAGAAAACTATGGTACAACCTATCGTTTTTAACAATAAAGCTCACAAAAATATTTATATGATTGAACAAAAGTATCCTATTAAACATCAGCTGCAAGAATAATGAAATAATAGAAATAAAATAATGAAGAACATCAATCATATAAAGAAAACACATCAAAATATTCCATCCAAGTTTGAGACCTCAGAACGAGAATTATCACATAGTCATTCGACCCTAGACAACAAATTACTCAGACATGTTTAACGAATATAAACCAAAAATATGAGAGAGAGTTTGAGAAAGCTTCCCTATAAATTTGGATTAAACTCGTCTTCAATTGTTCGCAGCTTGATGCTGAACTTGTAGGAATTTTCCTCTCTCAATTTGGACAGAGATTGAAGGAAAAAAAAAAAGAAAAGAAGAAAAAGCTAAAACTAATGCTATTGCTTATGACCTTTTTCAATTTTTTCTCTGCCGTGCATGTATGTGTCCTTATATAACGGTTTGAAAGAAGACCTTAAGGTCTTTGGTCACAAGGCCCACGTGGACCAATTTTCAATTGGGCCATCTTTCCATTTTTTTTCTAATTCTTTTGTTTCCAATTCTTTTCTTCTTTTGTTTTGCTAGTTTTGACTTTGTCAAAACTTTCTTTTCAAGAAATTTCCTTTTCTTCTTAACCTCTTCAAGTCTGGCTTATAAGAAAGCTCTTTTTTCCTTTTCTTGATCTACTCTTTTTTTGCAAATCTTGCATCCAATTTCTCAATTTCTTTTTCAATCTCACCTACACAAAGGTAGAGAATTAAATAATTAAAAATGTCTTAAATAAATGCACAATTAATTCTAAAAATCACTAAAATAGGTTTGAAAATATAACCACATCAACACCCCCAAACCTATCTCTTGCTTGTCCCCAAGCAAGTCTAACTCAAAACATATCCTCATGCTTCTCAACAAGATTACTGGTTGCATAGACTCAATCTTGTTTCAAACAACAAGGGGCCTCACTCCCTTAGGAAAACTCCAAGCATGTTTAAGCCACCACACTACTAAGACTCAAAACAGATGCGTATGGCTAGGCGTTGATACTTCATGCCCCTTCTGCTATAATGGCTCCTCCAATACATCACTCACCCTTTTACAACAAAACAAAGAAAAGAAAAGTACATAACTTCACTTGCTCAATTCTACTCAATTCTCATTACAACATGATTTATTGAGGTAAATAGGGAAGAGCTTATTCACCATGCAATGAAACATGAATTAAAAAAACAACTTGTGTGATTGGACACTTATTCAACACTTCTCATTTTTACGACTTTTTTTTTTCTTGCCTTTTTGGCCTTTTCTCCTTTTCACTTTTTCTTTCAATTTGTTCACTTTTCTCACTTTTTTTTTGCCATCATTTTTCTCAAATTTCACTTTTTTTTCTTTTTTTTTCCCAAAATTTCCGTAATACACAATGAAACAAACTTAAAGGGCTAAAACACACCAAAGAAAACCATGCAAGAGAGGGCACTCATATCAAAACCCTTAATGTAGATCCACTTTTTTATCAAAGTCATGGGGTAACAACAAGGTATGTTCCTAAAGTTATTCACACCCCATAATTTTTTTCAAGGATTCTTCTTGAAATTAAAACTTCTGCATCCCCAAACCTAAACTTTGCTTGTTTTCAAGCAAATAAAGAGTAAGAACATCCCAAGCAAACAACAAGAATGCACAAGAGGGGTATACAGAAAGGTAAAAGGGCATAGAATGAGACAACCTGATGAAATAGCAGCATCTTTAACTGTAATGTCGTAAGATTTATCTCTAATCTCTTACAAATCAGTAAATGATAGAACCTCGCAAAAACAACAAAAAGATTAGTAGATGAAAAAAGAGTACACAGCATCACCTATAAACATGTAAACTCTCAACTACTAGTGTAGATAAAAAAATTAGACACAGAAACAAGCTACGACAATTAAAAACTCACAATAACATATAACAAACTAAAAACATGAATAAAAAACAAATACAATAAAAGACCCTTTTTTGTGATTTTATTTTTTTCTTTTTTTTTCTCTTCTTTTTCGGCCGACCCTATTTACATCCCCATACAAAGGCTCCGAACTCTGGGAGGCACTTAAGCCGACTCACAAAAATGATAAAAATAAGAAGGGTACCAATAAAATAAATAAATAAAATAAAATAAACATTAACACAATTAAAATAAAATAAAATAAAAAAGTAACAAATACCCTAGGTTGCCTCCTAGGAAACGCTAAATTTTATGCCTTCAGCCGGGAGAACAAAGAGCTCAAGTGTATGTGGGGTCTTTAAGTTCTGCAAACTCAATTTCATGCGGGGTTGCATTTAGATCAAGTGCATGCTTTAGTCTTTGACCGTTCACTGTGAGAACTCGCCCTTCTTTGAGGTGCTTAATCTTGATTGCTCTAAAAGGGTATGCCTCAAGTACCTCATATGGTCCATCCCATCTAGTCCTTAACTTTTCAGGAAAGAATTTCAATTTCGAGTTAAAGAGTCAAACTTTATCTGAAGGGGCAAAGGATTTCCTAAGAATGGATTTATCATGAATTTTCTTCATCCTTTCCTTGTAAAGTTTTGCATTCTCATAAGCTTTAAAGTGCATTTCCCCCAACTCATTCAAGGCTAATTTTCTTTCCTCACCCACACATTGCATGTCAAAATTCAAAGCCTTAATAGCCCAATATGCACGATGTTCAAGCTCAACTGGTAGATGACATGCTTTACCATATACCAATCTATAAGGGGACATGCCAATAAGCGTCTTAAAAGCTGTACTATAGGCCCATAATGCATCATGTAATCTACTTGACCAATTCTTAAGATCAGGCCTAACCGTTTTCTGCAAGATAGACTTAATCTCCCTATTTGACACTTTAACTTGTTCACTTGTCTGCGGGTGATAAGGCGTTGCAATCTTGTGACGGACCGAATACTTTCTCAATAAAGCCTCTAGTGTCCTATGGCAAAAATGTTTTCCATCATCACTCAAAATCACGTGGGGCACTCCAAACCTAGAAAAGATATGTTCTTTAATAAACTTAACCACAACCTTATGGTCATTAGTTTGAGTTGCCACCACTTCTACCCACTTGGACACGTAATCTACGACCACAAGAATGTAGGTATACCCAAAGGATGGAGGAAAAGGACCCATAAAGTCGATGGCCTATACATCAAATATCTCACAAAAAAGCATAGGTGAAAGAAGCATCATATCTCGCCTAGAGATAGATCCAAATTGCTGAAATCGATGACACCTCTTACAAAATTCTTGGGCATCTCTAAATAAGGTAGGCTAGAAAAAACCACACTGAAGGACTTTGGCAGTTGTCCTTTTCCCTCCAAAATGGCCACTACAGGCTTCTCCATGACAAAAGCTCAAAATGCTATCAAACTCCTCTTTTGGTACACATCTCCGGATCACCTGATCAATACACATTTTGAAAACATACGAATCCTCCCAAATAAAATGTTTCACTTGTGACAAGATGCGATCTCTCTCTGCCTTACCTCAATGAGATGGCAATTGTTTTGCAGAGAGTTAATGGTCAGAGCAAAGAGCTGTTCATTAGGAAATTTATCATTAATTGGAAAAAGGTCAACATAAGAGTCAAGGACTGAACTTGATAAGTGATCAGCAACTAAGTTCTCACTTCCCTTCTTGTCTTTTATATCCAAATCAAATTCTTGAAGTAACAGCATCCAACGAATCAACAGGGTCTTGACATCCTTTTTCATAAGCAAATAGCGTAAAGCAGTATGATCCATGTACACTATCACTTTTGATCCCAAAATATATGATCGAAACTTATCAAGGGCAAAGACTACGGCTAGCAACTCTTTTTCAGTAGTGGAGTAATTCTTTTGTGGGTCATCCAAGGTCTTGCTAGCATAGTAGATCACACATGGAAACCTATCCTTATGCTGTCCTAATACAGCTCCTTTGGCATAATTAGACGCATCACACATAATTGCGAAAGGGAGATTGTAAATAAGCGATTGGATGATAGGTGAAGAGGAAAGCAAGGATTTAAGCCTATCAAATGCTCTAATGCACTCTTCATCAAACATGAAGGGAACATCTTGTGCTAAGAGCCTAGACAGTGGACTAGCAATATGGCTAAAATCCTTAATGAACATACGATAGAAACCTACATGTCCAAGGAAGGATCTCACATCTTTAACAGTCTTAGGAACAGGCAACTTCTTTATAAGCTCTACCTTGGTCGGGTCAACTTGGAGACCACTAGACGACACTACATGGCCCAAAACTATTCCTCTTTGCACCATGAAATGTGATTTCTTCCAACTCAACACAAGATTCATCTTAATGCAACGTTCTAGCACTAAAGAGAGGTGACTAAGGAATTCATCAAAGTTCATCCTAATAACTGACAAATCATCCATGAAAATCTCCAAGTACCTTTCAATCATGTCAGAAAAGATAGCCATCATACACCTTTGGAAAGTGATGGATGTATTGCATAGACCGAATGGCATCCTCCTATAGGCAAATGTCCTATAAGGGCATGTGAAGGTGGTTTTTTCTTGATCCAGGGAAAGCACGGGAATTTGATTATATCCTGAATACCAATCTAAGAAGTAGTAATAACCGTGACTAGCTACTTTATCTAAAATCTGATCAAGGAAGGGTAACGGGAAGTGATCTTTCTTAGTCCTAGAGTTGAGCTTTCTATAGTCTATGCACATTCTCCAACTTGTGGTCGTACGAGTAGGAATCAACTTACCCTTGTCAGTCTCTACCACCGTGATCTCAGATTTCTTCAAGACAACTTGAACAGGACTGACTCATTCACTATCAAAGATCGAATAAATGATACCCGCATCTAAGAGTTTAATGACCTCTTTTCTCACAACTTCACTCATATGTGGGTTCAGTCTCCTTTGCATCTCACAAGAAGGTACCACACCTTCTTCTAGATGAATCTTATGCATACAAACTGAAGGGTCTATTCCCCTTAAATCAGCAATCATCCAACCTATTGCCTTTTTGTGTTTTCTAAGAACTTCCAACAATCTCACCTCACACTCCGTAGAAAGGTCAGAAGCAATTATCACAGCGAGAGTCTCATCGGGTCCTAAGAATGCATATTTAAGGTGTTCAGCAATGGTTTGAGCTCTGAAGTGGGTGGAGACTCAATAGAGAGAGGATCGAGACTTACATATTCAGAAGGGGAAGGACAAGCCTCAAGGGTCTCCTCAGAACTAGATTTAGTAGAGATTGAAGTTGAAGCAACAAGCTCACGCATAAATGATTCGGAATCAAATTGAGCCAAGATATTCTCAAGTTCAGCAAGCTCATCTTCAGTAGTAGACATAGAGATAGTATGTTCCTTAACATATGAGTTAATAACATCTATCATAAAGCACTCCTCTTCATCACAATCTCTACTCACTCAGTTGGCTACCTCAGCCACCTTCAACTTAGTTCTCTAATTTCCAAAAGTTAACTTAAGCATACCAATCCTACAATGTATAATAGCATCCACTGTTGCTAGAAAAGGTCTTCCCAAAAGAATTGGTGTCATGGTCTTAGTGTCAGGTCCTAAGTCCATGTCTAAAACAATAAAATCTACAGGGAATAGAAATTCTTCCACTTTTACCATAACATTCTTAATTATCTGCTTAGGACGCCTCTCAGACCTATTTGATAATTGAAGAGTGACATTCATGGGAGTCAACTCCTTCAAATCGAAACGCTCATACATGGTATAAGGAATGAGATTGACACTGGATCCTAGATTTAAAAGGGCATGGTCCACTTTATGATCATTTATAATGCAAGAAATGGTGAATGCTCTGGGATCTCTAAACTTGGGTAGAAGGCCCCTAGTACAGATACTACTCACTTTTTCTGTAAGTCTCACCTTATTTGGGATGTGGGAATTCTTTCTCTTCCTAATGCATAAATCCTTCAAAAATTTGGCATATGTCGGAATTTGCTGAAGAACATCCACAAGTGGCATGTTAATCTTTATCTCCCTAAGGTGATCTAAAACTCTCGATTACCTCGGATCATCTTGAGGCTTTGGTCACTCTAAGGCCAAAGGGTAAGGAGCCTTAGGGGGATTATCGCTATCAATATCATCAATTTGTTTCCCATCTTTGTTAAGGCCTATCTCTCTCTCTAGATCCTCTTTCACTGCCCATTTCAATTTCATCACTAGTCCTTTCCTCACATTTCTTCTCTTTCCTTTTACTTTTATGCCCAGCTCTACTCATTTCTTCCTCCTTAGTGTCAACTACCCTTCCATTTTTAAGAGTCATGATAGCCTTAGCTTGCTCTTGCGTAGTATCATTTTGCACAAAGCTACATTGACCTCTAGGATTAACCATTGGTTGAGAAGGGAGCTTGCCTTCATCCCTTGTACTTAGATGTTGAGCTAGTTACCCCATTTGAGTTTCTAGCTTCACTATAGATTGTTGCTGGGATTGAAACATTTAGAGGAGTTTATTAATCTTGTCATCAGATGCGGGCTGAGTACATGAAAAGGCAGGAGGATTGGGTTGGAAAGAATTAGAATTTGAAGCATTGAGTTTGGGCATATGGGGCACATTGTAAAAACCAGGAGGATTGGCATAAGATTGACACGACTTTTGAATAAAGGAAGCAACGGGATAGGGGTTTATATAGAGGCTTATAGACAGTCAATTGAGGTTGACTTCGTTAGTTGAATAGCTAAAATTGGGATTTTGGCTATTCAACAAATGAATTTGGCTGCTAATGTGTTGTGTTTTTGTCTGTGCTTGTGTTGTTAATTGCCTATGTTTTAGAGGTATCTTGAGCTTTAAACGATGCATTGGTATAATACATATATACTAGAGTTAGGCTTAAGTGTAAGCAAATGAACATAGCTGAGTTTCTAAGTCAAATGCTATATTGAATGTTTAATTTTGTGCCTTAGGTGAGCTATAGGGCTGAAACAGAGCTTGAAAGAGGATGAATAATAAAGATAGAAGAGGTACAAGTCATGCAATGAAGACTAAGAGCAAGAAAGAGAAAATAGAAAGCCAATTGGAGAAGCTAGTCGATCGGCTAGGTTGATCGTCCACTCTAGAGAGGAAACCATTTTCAGCCGATTAACTCCTTTAAGAGTCGGTCGACCAGCTAGGTCGACTGGTCAGTCCAGAGAGCATCATTATGAAAGTTGGTCAAGCTAAGAAGAAGAGTTGGTCAAGCTAAGAAGAAGAGTCGGTTGATCGTTAATGTACAGTAAATGATATAAAAGCACGATTTTTAGCTTTTAAAGGGGATTATCTTTAGACCCAACACATACACACATACAAAACCCTAGTTACACCACCTCTAACACACATGCAATCACACACTTCTACCCTCGATTCAAGCTTGCTTGGAGGGTTTCAAACACTTGGATTAAAGCTACTCAAAGATTTTGCACAAGAATTACTAGGATGGAAAGGGAGTCTTCTATTCTCTCTTCCATCCTTTTTATATTATGTTTGAGTAGATTTGTTTGGGGTGATGATACTTGCGTAATGGGTTGATTCTATGCTTCTATATTATGGGATTTAATGGCTTATTGTATATACATATGCTATGTTTTTCTGGTTTCAATGGCTATTGTTCAACACATGTCTAGGTGTTTGATAATATGCCTAAAAGAGTTGCAATTGTATAAATTGAAGTATATTTGCTACTAAACACCTCTAATCCATTCTATAATCCTGTCTATGTGTTTATGTGTGGATCTTGTGAAGTGAGTAATGCTTATATTCATGTCTATGTGTATGTTTGCATACCTAGTAGTAAATATGACCTTAATATTGCATACATGTTGGCTCAAAAGTGCTTTTAGTGGTGTAATCAGAGCATGACAATGTTTGGTAATTGAATAGGCCCTTTTATTCGTGAACACCTTGGCCTAGAACATGTATGAATGCGCTAATAGGTCAAATCCCACTTTAGTGACCCTAGAATGACGAGGTATAATTTAAGCCTAGTCCAAATTGAGTCCTCTTTGGCTTTAAATCTAGCCAATAGGTTTTTGGGTAGATTTAGTGGACCTTAGTGACATTAAGTATTGGCTTTAAATCTAGCCAATGGTTTGGGTACTAGGGTAGGTTCATTCTAGGTCACCTAGGAAGCTAATAGATCACTCTTAAGGCCCTAGGTCATAAAGATCATGCCGTAGCTCTAGGAGGCGCTGCTTAGGGAAGGGCACGCACTGAGTCCTAGTGAGAAATTAAGACACTAATTAAGAAACCTAGTTAAAGGCGCAATCAGTCATTAAGCCATTCTATGTAAATCCCATAGCATTTGAGTCTAAATTGGCTAATTGTTCTCGGATAGCACCTGCACCAGTAGAGATTTCCTGATTGCAAAATGTATCGAAGCCCTGGGCAGTAAAAAAAATGGGATGCTGTATTTCCAATATTGGATTTCATATTCGAATAAACCTCGTAATTATAAGAAAGTGGGTTTTTTTAGTTATGGGCTTTGCCAAAGAAAAATTGGGATAAGATCCTATAGGAATCTTCCCCTTTCAAAATCGGACGCGAAAGTTTCCTTTCATCCGGCTCAAGTAGGTACACCAAATAAAGAAAGGACTTCTCACCTTCAAATTATAGAAATAGGAAACCTCAAAACAAAATGATCTACTCCTCACCCATTAGCAAGTAGACGTCATCCTAATCCTTTCCATTTGTTAGTTCCCTCTAGATAGTTTGTCTCTATCCTTTCCATTCCTTTAGTGTAGTTTTATTTTCTTTAGTAGAGCTCCCCATCATCCAAAAACACCAAAACTAGTTAGTTTAAGTTTCTTTTTTTGGCATTCTCTAGGACACAGTCGTAGAATCAATCCCACAACATAGCCTCCCTGTAGTTTGACACCCGTTCTCGCACACACTACACTGCATCGATCCGTGCACTTGCGGGTCTTTAGAGCTTGCACTCGAGAGACGACTATCAAGTTCTTGGCACCGTTGCCGGGGAGGCACGGTGGTTTGCATTCTTTGCTTGTGTGTTTTGGGTAGTTGCTTTATTTATTTTCTTCACTTTTTCGTCATAGTTTGTTTAGTTTTTGCTTATCTTATTTCTTGTTTATATTATCTTACTTTGGTACTTGTTTATTTATTCTTGTTTTTGTTTTCAATTTTTTAGTAGACTTTCTAGGATTGTGGTTTATTTGCTGTAGACATAGGTTTGTTGAAGTTTTTGGGGGTTGAAGTGGCCAGAGTTAGGATAGTTGTGCATGCTTAGTAGGAGATCTTTTAGAAATCCCTTAGTTCCCTTTATTCCTGAACCCAATAAGATTGCTAGGCATCTAAGGAATTTAGGATATCTTCTTGAGAAGATGGCCGATCCTAATCATTCTCCTAATCCTCCCATTCCTCCAATGAATCACATTCCACCTCATGATCACCATGGGCATCAAGCCCAAGATCATTTTAGATAAGAGCCCTTTAGACTGGACCCACCCATTGATGAGGAACCCACTCTTAGGCAATTCTTCCTTCCTGAAGCCTTTGAGGCTAATTTGGCTATTCAAATTCCGGGTTTAGGGGGGATAAATTTTGAGATTAAGCCTAATATGTTAGCCATACTTCCTTTTTTCTACAAGAGAAGCAATGAGAGTCCTCTAAAACACATTACTGACTTTGTTAAGATGAGTTCCACTCTCCATGTTCCCAATGTCTCCCAAGAGCTCATACATCTAAGATTGTTCCCTTTCTCTCTTAAGGACAAGGCTAGGGCTTGGTTGCATTCCTTGCCTAATGGTTACATTACTACATGGGCCGAGCTTTAGTCTAAGTTCTTTCAAAAATTCTATCCCATGGCCAAGACGGCCGACCTCAGGACCGCAATTATGACTTTTTCCCAACATGATCTAGAACTTTTCATGAGGCCTGGGAAAGGTTCAAAGACCTTCTTAGACAATCTCCACACCATGACTTATTGCAATATATCTTTCGAGGCTTAAATGAATAAAGTAAGATGATAGTTAATGCTGCCTCCAATGGTAGCTTCTATCTTTTGAAACTGATTAAGGCATGGGAGAAAATGGAGTTAATGGTTGAAAATTCTTTTCAAAATTTTGCTATGGAAAGGTCTAGTCATGGAGGTAACAAGAGAAGTGTTAGAAAGGTTTGAGTCTCTTAAGATTTACCCACTAAGGTAGAGCCCTTGACAAATAAGTTTGATCAATTCATTTCCTTGTCTTTTCCATCTCACGGTCATAGGACTAGTTCCGTAGGTTCTTCCTCCATCCCTTTAGTTGTTCAGGTTTGTGCATTGTGTTTTGAATTATCTTATGAGACCATAGCTTGCCCTTTAGCATCCCAGTTTCCCGAGTTTATGAAGGAGCAAGTGTGTACCACTCAAGGTTATTCTCGTGAGTACAATCTGTACTCGAACACATACAATCCAGGTTGGAGGGAAAACCCAAAATTTTCTTGAAGGTAAGGTCAGCATGAATCTTCCTCTTCCTAACGCCAAGTCTCACTCCAGCAGTGACCCCGTCCTACTAATTCTCCAAGGTTTTATCATGTCAATCAAGCTAGGCTTCCTAGTGTTCCTCAGCCATAGGTACTCCCTGCTCCCTCTAGTAGCCAGCCTTCTAACAATGACATGATAAAGATAATGCAATTCATTCAAAACTAGTAGTAGGAATTAGTAGAAAATAGGCAACAAATGGCTAGGTTTGAGGCACAGTTAGGATAGATTGATAGTTAGTTGAGTGCTAGAGACCTCGGGAAATTGTCTTCCCAATTGGAGGTGAACCTTAGAGTGTAGTACTATTCTTCTATTAACACCACTTATCCCTCTCAGGCCCAGGCTAAGGCCGTCACCACTCTTAGGAGCTGTAGGATAGTGGATAATAAGGTAGAAGTTGACTTTGTAGTGCCTGCACCTAGTGGTCTTTCCAAGTCGAAAAAGCCACATAGTAACCTTATTGAGAGGGATTCTATTAGAGACCATGGAGAGAGTAGTACTTCCCGCTCTCATCGGGAGAGAAAGGAGCCTATTGATGATTCCCATGTGTCTAGAGAGGTTGCACCTAGAGTTCCCTTCCCATCTGCTTTAGAGAGGCCTATACATAGTGAGGATTCCAGGTTTTTCAAGGTTTTAGAGCATCTTAAGAACCTTAAGGTCAATCTTCATGCGATCCTTTCCATTCCCTTCTATTCTAAGTTCTTCAAAGTTCTTTGTATAAGGAAGCATAGGTCATTGAACATTCCTAAGAAGGTGAGGCTTACGGAGAAAGTGAGTAGTATTTGTACTTCGGGCCTCCTGCCCAAGATGAGTGATCTCAGAGCCTTCGCTATTCCTTGTAGGATTAGAGAGATCCAGATTGATCACACCTTGTTAGATTTAGGGTTTAGTGTGAATCTCATTCCCTACTCCATCTATTAGTAGCTAGGTCTAAGTGAGTTATCCCCTATACATGATATTCTTCAGCTAGCTGATAGGTCCAAGCATAGACCTAGGGGTGTGGTAGAGGATGTTATGGTCTAGGTAGGTGTGTTCGTGTACCCTATTGACTTCATAGTGTTAGATATGATTCAGAACATGACTCTAGACATTCCACTCCCGTTCTATTAGGTTGCCCTTCCTTGCCACCGCAGATGCTATTATTCAATGTAGGTCGGGGTTATTAGAGATGAAATTTAGGAATTTGAGGTCCAACATAAAAGTCACCAAGGCGATGAATAGGGCTAGTGTAGTAGGAGAGGATGGAGAAAAGGGCTTTAGAATTGATGTGATTGATTCTTGCATTGAGGACTTTGTAGAGAGAACTATGACCGATGGGGAAGAATTGAGAAAATTTGAGGATTTATTGACTAGCTTTAATTTAGACACCTTAGAGCAGAAGTGTGTAGCTTCTACCTCTTTAGTTGAGAATTCTTCGATTGACAAGTCACTTGAGGTTAATCCATCTAGTCTTGATTCTAGTGATGTTCCACTGATGATATTGAGGTTGAGTTCCCATTGGTTGAGCCTAGTCCTTCTTTAGAGCTCAAACCCTTCTTGATCATTTGAAGTATGCATTCCTAGGCCCTAGTGAGACCCTTCCAGTTATCATAGCTTTTAATCTTTCTAGAGAGCATGAGAGCATCTCTTAAAGGTTCTTAGGAAACATAGAAAGGCTATAAGGTGGAAATTTAATGATTTAAGAGGAATTGACCCTGCGATTTGCATGCATCATATTCACCATGAGGATGGAGTTGTTCCTTCTAGAGAGATGTAAATGGGCTAAACCCAAACATGAGTGAAGTAGTTAAGAAAGAGATCATTAAGCTTTTAGATGCAGGCATTATTTATCATATCTCTAATAATGAGTAGGTTAGCCTGGTCCAAGTTGTCTTTAAGAAATCCAGGATCACTGTTGTAGAAAATGAGAAAGGAGAGCTTATCCTTACGCATACTCCCATGGGTTGGAGAGTTTGTATTGACTATAGGCAGCTCAACTCCAAAACTAAGAAGGATCATTTCCTATTGCCTTTTCTAGATCAGATATTAGATAGAGTAGCTGGGCGTAGCTACCATTTCTTTCTAGATGGCTATTCCAAGTATAATCAGATCCTTGTGTTTCCTGAGGATGAGGAGAAGACCACATTTACTTGTCCCTATGGGACTTTTGCCTATAAGAGAATGCCCTTCGATCTTTGTAATGCCCTAGTGACTTTCTAGAGGTGTATGAGTGCCATTTTCAGTGACATGATAGATAAGCATTTAGAGATTTTCATGGATGACTTCTTAGTCTTTGGTGATAGTTTTGATGAGTGCTTGAGTCACTTCTCTATAGTTTTAGACTAATATGTGGATAAGAATCTAGTATTGAGTTGGGAGAAATCCCATGCCATGGTGCAACGAAGGATTGTGTTGGGTCGTGTAGTCTCATCTAGTGGTATTCAAGTTGACTTGGCTAAGGTAGAATTGATTAAGAAGTTGCCTATCCATATGTGTGTTAAGGATGTTAGATCATTTCTAGGGCATGTAAATTTCTACCGTAGGTTCATCAAGGATTTTAGCCATATAACGCGTCCCTTGTCTAGGTTCTTATCACAAGATGTCTTCTTTGAGTTTAATGATGACTGTGTTAGAGCTTTTAATAGGCTTAAATCCTTATTGTCCTTCTCCCTAATCATCCAACCACCTGACTACAGTCTCCCATTCGAGGTTATGTGTGACGAATCCGATTATGCAATAGAAGTTGTTTTAGGTCAACGGCAAGATAAGTTGCCCCATGTAATGTACTATGCTAGCAAGACTCTTGATGAAGCCCAAAAGAATTGTACCACCACAGAAAAAAGCTTCTATCAGTAGTCTTCTCTCTCGACAAGTTTAGGTCATATATCCTAGAGTCTAAAGTGATTGTCTACATCGATCATGCGACATTGAGGTATTTGTTGTCTAAGAAAGAGTCTAAGCCCCGCTTGATTAGGTGATTGCTCTTTCAAGAATTTGATGTTGAAATCCGGGATAAGAAGGGTAGTGAAAACTTAGTTGCGGATCACCTTTCCTGTCTTGTTAGTGAGCCTTCTAAGGATCCATCTTCTTTTTGTGATTCATTTCCAGACAAGCAATTGTTTGCCGTCTCTCATCATACACCATGGTTTGCTCATATTGTCAATTATCTTGCCACAGGGCATTTTCCCTCATATTGGGAGAAGAGAGAGAGAGAGAGGTTCTTAGCACAAGTGAGACATTTCTTTTGAGAGGATCCCTATCTTTTTAAAGTGTGCGAGGGTCAAGTGATTAGCCGGTGCGTGCACAAAACAAATTTGAGAGCATGTTGAATATGTGTCACGATAAGGGGTGTAGAGGTCATTTTAGAGGAAAGAAGATCGTTGCAAAGGTCTTGCAATGTGGACTATTTTGGCCCACTCTCTTTAGGGATGCCTAAGATTGTAAAGGTGCCTTAGATGTCAACATTCTGGGTCTATCTCAAGGAGAAACATAATGCCTTTATCCCCTATTCTTCTATGTGAGTTATTTGATGTTTAAGGTATAGATTCCATAAGACCATTTCCACCTTTCTTTGGGTAATACATTTTAGTGGCCATAGAGCATGTGTCCAATGGGTTGAGGCTAATCTCACATGCACTAATGACCATAGGGTGGTGGTGAAATTCATTAAAGAGAATAATTTTCTATAGATTTGGAGTCCCTAAGGTCTTGATTAGTGATGGGAGTTGCATTTTTGCCAAAGAACTTTGGAGGCCTTGTCGAGGAGATATTCAATTACCTATAAGGTTGCTGCCCCTTATCACCCACAAGCTAGTGGACAAGTCAAGGTGTCCAACAGGAAGATCAAACACATTTTAGAGAAAACAGTTAGGCCCGATAGAAAGGATTGGTCTATTAGATTAAATGATGCTTTATGGGCCTACTGTACCGCTTTAAAACTCCCATTGGTATGTCTCCATATTGATTGGTTTGTGGGAAAGCTTGTCACTTGCTGGCAGAACTAGAGCATAGCGCTTATTCAGCAATCAAGGCCCTAAACTTTGATTTGGCAAGAGTGGGTGAGAAAAGGAAGCGTGACCTAGCAGAATTGGAGGAGCTTAGGTTTGAGGCGTATGAGAACGCCAAGCTCTATAAGGATAGCGTGAAGAGAAAATCACCTTATATAGCTCTAATCAAACATAAATTAACTTTGGATAAAAGAAAGACAAAGAGGCTACCCTTTTATCCAAAGCTATATCTTTATAATCAAAGAGCTACTACCCTAAATCCTTATGTTTGATCCTCTTAGATACTTGATTCCAAGTGTTAGATATGTATGGAAGAGTGTTTGAGAGGTGGGTGATTAGAGGATTAGGGTTTTGGGAGATGGGTGTGAGAGAATGCATGAAAAGTCCTCTCAAAATGGCCCAAAAATGGCTTTTTACTGACAGTTCAGTAGCACAACTAGTTGACTCTATCGATTAGCCAGTTCTTTAGGGGGGTCGACCAGTATAGAAATATGCTCTCTGGATTTACTGGGGGACCCAACCAGTTAGCCAGTACATACCGAGAGACCATACTAGGTAGGCGCTTCTCACTTGACAGCCAACTTTGAAGCTTTATTTCTGGATCATTTCTTCATCTTTTCATTTTCTGTCTTCAATGTTTAGCTCTTTTCTTCCTCATTTATGCTCATTCCATCCCAAAACTCACCTACATCATAAAATGAGCGCTAAGTGTAGTGTTTTCTCTTTAAACTCAACTATGAGCATTTATATCTGAGTATGCACAAAAGGCTATCTAATAAGTAGAAATCACCTCTAAATAAGTATAGAAATATAATACATAAAAACACACAAAACCAACACATCAACACCCCCAAATCTTCTCCTTGCTTGTCCCTAAGCAAGACCAAACGTAAGTTTATCTCTAAGTTGCTAAAGAGGGTTGCTTATGAGCATTGACTTGCTATCTTAGTGAATGTAGGGAGCATGAAGAGGTTATTCCTTTTGTAAAGAGATCCACAAGCCTTTTCGGATCCTCCCTTCTACTTACAAGAGGTCTCACACCTCATGGGAAGTTCTTAAGTAGATATACCACCCTGCCTAGGATTCTAACGCACATTACGGGATGCTGATATTTTTGCCCCCTCAACTAACATGGCCTCCCCAATATGCACATAGCCTCAAAGATAAGGAGAGAAGGAATGTACAAACACAATGGCTCATAAATGACGTAAGAGCCTTCTTCATAATACAATGAAAGAACGAGAAAAAAGATGTGTGCCAAGTTAACATTATGTCACTTAACACTTAATGAACTTCATTTTTTCAATCTTTTTGCTGCCTTTTGGCTTTTTCACATTTTTTTTTCTTTTTTTTTAGGTTTTATTTTCATTCATTTTTCTTTTTCCATTTTTTTGGATTTTTCATACTCACATAACATAAGCAAAAAGAAAAGAAAAAGAAAGGCTAAGTCACACTAAAAAGAACCAATCAAGGAAAGGGTTCTCATATTAACAACCCTTTTTAAACCATTTTTTTTCACCCAAGTCATGGTGTAGCTACAAGGTGCATTCTTAGAGGCACTTACTCCCCACAACTTTCAAAAGGCCTCTCCTTCAAGTCTTGGATCTTTATCCACTCTACTCACTCCCCCCAATACAAGATTATCTCCATCAATCAATTTAGTCAATCACAAAAGCCAACACTTCAATCAACCAAGAGATAAACAACTCTATATGTATAAAAATAGAAAAAATTTAATCATTTTTATAACAAGTAATACACATCTATCCTAGACAAAGCATAAACAAGAAAACCAAACTCCCACACCCCCAAAGCTAAACTTTGCTTGTCCTCAAGCAAATAAAATAAAACCACATGACAAGCAAATAAGTAACACAAAGCAAGTAAGGGTGACGAGAATGGGGTAGATATAAGGGAACAAGTGGAGAATGGATAGATACAATCTTGTATTCTATTTGGAGCTCTTCGATGCCAATGATTTATGAATCCTCTACTAACCTTGGTTTTCCACAAACCACAAGCACTCATAAAGTACAAGATTAGCAGAATTTTCCTTACAAGTTTGCATTGACAATATCAAATGACAAACAAGATGTATAAAAAGAGGAAATGATCGATAGACATGAGAATCAACACTTGGAGGGGTGAGAAAGAAAAACAAAGGAAAAGAAAATGAAAATCAAAGAACAAAAATACCAAAAAAGAAACAAAAGCAAATAAACGACAAGGAAAACAAAAAGAATATAAACATGCCTAAGGTGCCTCCTAGCAGCGCTGGATTTAACCCCTCTAGTCGGGCGCTAATGTTAGAACAAACCGCTTTTAGAATTGCCAGGCATAAATTGCCAAATATTCAACCAAACACTAACAGTAGAGGGAAAAGGGTCATGCATGCATAATGCACCCCTTTTCTAAATCCCACCCTGAAATAACAAATGAAAATGTGTGTGTTGATGTGAGTGATTTGTGTATGTTTGTATATATTGTTTTCATACACTTTCTAGGGTGTTTTGAGCATAATTGAGTGTATTTAGGGTTGAATTTTTTCACTTTTAGTCCTATTTGTGCATATAAGTGTTAAAAAAGCATAAATGCTATATTAAGTGCCTTATTTCGTGTTCTAGGTGCATTTTGGGATAAGGACTTAAACTCAAAGTGATGATTGATATGTCTTGGTTTTACATGTGTTTTCATTACGTGTTTCTATGTTATTAGAGGTGTATTATGCTATATAAAGTGCCTTATTGTAGTTTACTTTACATTTATGTGTACTAGGATCCTATTGTGCATAGTTGAGCTTAAAGAGTAAACACTACACTGATGTGCACTTATGTTATATTTTAGGTGAGTTTGAGGATTATTTGGAGATTAATGAAGATAGAGATGGCTTCGGAAAAAGAATTGAAGAAGATTTTGAGAATGAAAATGGAAGAAAAGCAAGATTGGAGGCTTCCGAACAAAGGCCAAAGCAACCAGAAGCAAAAAGGAGCAAAAATGAAGCCAAAAGAGAGCAAATAGGCACTATCGGAACACTAGCTTTAGAGTGTTGGTACACTGCCTCTCTATTTTGCCAAAAAGAGAGAGCAATCTTCTACTACTGGAATAGGGGCCCCTTGGTACCGATGCACCGGTTAGGTGTTTCGGTAGTCACGGGAAATTGGTTATATAAACCCTCTTTGGCCATTTTTTAAACAACAAATCGTATTCTTTCACACCTATCTCCCAAAACCCTAAATCCTCTCATCTCCCACCTCTCACACACTCTTCCTTACATAAAAGCACTTTGGAATCAAGCCTTTAAGAGGATCAAACACAAGGATTTGGGCATAGCTCAAGGATTGTAAAGTATGGATTTGGATAGAAGAGTATCTCTCTTTTGTCCCAAATCTAAATATGTATGATTAGATCTATGTAGGGTGATTATTCTTGTATTTATGAAATGATTATTACTCTTATGTAATAGGTACTTGATGGATTTGTGCATATATGCTTTATGCTTAGGGTTTCAAAGGCCATTTCACATACATGTCTATGTGTTTGTTGAAATGCCTCAATGATATAGCATATATATATTGAAGTCTATTTTGCTATTAACGATTTCTAAATCTTCATGCTAGCATGTCTATGTGTTTGTGTGGTGGTTGCTTGAAGTGGGTATGCTTATATATATGCCTCTATGTGTGTTTGCGTATCAAATAACATAAATAGCTTCTATTGCATGCATGTCGAGTGCCATTACTTAAATTGGTGTAATCTAAGCATGTATATGTGTTTAGTAGTAGAATATTCCAGAGTATTCTCGAATACCATGCCCTAAATGTGTTTACTTTGTGCTTTAATGTCAATTTTTGCTATTGTGATGCGATAGATGGTGCACAGCTAGTAACTAGCCTATGTTGAGTCCTCTTTGGCTTTAAATCCAGCCAATAAGAGTCCTGATAGGTTTAGTTGACCTTAGTTCACTTAGGAAGGCCAGTTAGTCTACCATAATGCCCTAGGTTCATAAGGGCCATGCCGAAGCTCTAAGTAGGGTAAAGCTTGGGGATGGACTCGCATCAAGTCCTAAGGTCAAATTGGGGAACTAATTAGAGGTCTAAGTGCTAAGGTTAGATCGATCTCAATCACCTACAACCTTATTAGCTAACCTTAATTCCTAAGTCATAAAGACCACACTGTACTGTTAGGCACTGCCACCTAGGGACGGACCCATACTGAGGCTTAAGGTACTAATTATTAGACCAATTAGAGGTCTAGATTATAGCACTTTGTATAATCCATCAAGGACCCCTAACAAGAACTTGTAATCACCCACAAGCAAGACACAATCACCCTTGTCCTCCATTTTCGATGTTTGACTTCCTTAGATTGCTTGATTCCCCCATCAGAGACATATACACCCTTTTATTTTGTTATTTTAGCTTAGATTTTCCTTTTCCAAGCTTCCCTCAAACCAAAAACCAAAAAATATCATAAGTCGAAACCTAACACATAGCATCTTAGGATGCATATAGCTTAGGACACCTTACGCGTTAGGCCTCCCCATGGATTCGACCCCTCACTCACACACACTATGCTGTACAACGACCCGTGCACTTGTAGGCTATTTAGGCTTGTGGCGTAAGATGGCGTATCAAGTTCTTGGCACCGTTGTCGGGGAGGCAACAGTTGTTTGGTTTCTTAGTTTTTATGTGTCTTAGATTGTTACGTGTTATTTTATTTTTTCTTTTCATGTTTTTATTATTTTGATTAATAAAAGAAAAAATGAAAAAAAATTTATTGAGCATTATGAAGAAGATTACTTTTGTTTGATTAAGTATGACTGACCTAAATGCTTCTTGATGGTTCTTAGTATCCTTTTCCTCACCACCCGAATGTGTTTTGTATGCATGTAACTTGTGTGGAAGTTTTATGTAGCCAACTATTTTCTGTCCCCATGAAAATTCCCTATCAAGGGCTAGTGGTAACTATGACCCCTATAGTCATGCATCATCTCATGTATCTTCATTTAGAAATCATGACTATAGGGATGCATATTCTTATTGTTGTAATCATTGTGCAAGCCATGCTCATGATTCCAATACTTGCCTTACCTTCTACCCTATGCCCCTAGCAATCATGTACCTATGCATACATCCTTATCTTATCATCATGATTCTAGGGAGCAACATCCTGCATCTTCATATTGGGGTCAAGATGACTCGTCATATTTTCCACCTCATTGCTTTGAAAATCCATCTCTCGTATCTGTTGTTTTCTACCCAAACTTCCTCTAAGTTTTATGATGGTTGTGCTTATAGTAATCCCAATCAAGATGTCTACAATTTCCACTTAGTTGAGCCCTCTTCTTTTAGGTCTTTTTGACAAGAGGAAACGCTTGACTATCTCTTATCTCTCCTTTGATCCAATTAAGAGGAACTAGAGAGTTTGAAGCGAGGCATCAAATCTCTAGGCAAGCGCTTGAAGAGAATGGTTGTGAGTGTGTAACTCCTGAGCGAGATTGTTGAAATACCTTTAGAACGAGTTGATGAGATAGAGATGAGATCTAATGATGAGGTGACTAGGAGTGAAAAAGATGATGTGTTGGAGAGAAATCTGAAGAGAAAGGTTGATGGAGAACTAGCATCTTGTAGTGAGGATAAGAATGAGCTTGATGATAGTTTGGTTCTTGATGACTCTTATAGTTATGTTTTAGAGGAAATAGTACCTTATCCTTCTAAGCCTTTGACATCTTCCATTGAGTTGCATGAGCCTATCCTGTCTTCTCATCCCACACATTTCACACATTTAGAGGTTGAAACTCATGATCATAGCACTTATTTGCATTCCGAGTCCTTATTTAGGGAGTCTAGGTATACAACTCCCTCGAGTATTCATGTTTACGTGACCCGAAATCCTTTGAGTCCCTATTGCTCCCTCCATGTGGCCTACCCCTTGTGAAGAGCATGTGATGAGATAACACCCACTAGTGATGAATGTATTGATGAATTTGATGAGACGTTAACTAGTGAAGGCTTGGAGTAATCCATTAGAGAAAACAAGACATCAATTTCGGAGTCCTTAGACGATGAGTCTCTTAGAGTTAGGAATCATTATGTTGAGGTGATTAACAACTTTAAGAAGATACATAAGAAAGAAATTGGTGTGTTTGGAAGAACGATCTATGGGCCTTTTTGGATGTTTGATGAATCTTTATTGGAGAAAGAACCCACTAGGATTGAATCCACCCCTCATGAGGAGTTAGATCGACCTAGGCTTGATGATGATGTATCTTATGGAAAAGAAGAGTGTAGTACATCCACTTCCCTTGTTGTTGCTTCTTTTTCTCTGAGTGTTGCTCCTACTCCCCTTTCCCATTCCATTGAGCATTTCTCTTTGGAGCTCAACTTCATGGCTTTATGCATAGAACATTTTCATCTAGGGTTAGATAGCACATTTCCCATATTGCATGCATTAGACCTATCTGTGACCTATGGAAAGAGTGTGTTCCTAGGACTTGATTTTGAAAAGAAGGCCAAGAGGTGGCTAGTTAGAGAGTACATGGGGCATGATTTTCCATGTTTATGCATGACACCTTCCACACTTGCGCACACATTTTCATTTGATGTTTCGGGGCGGGAGTTAGAAAAGGAATGCATTGTGCATTCATTACTTCATCATATGTTGCATGACCTTTTTACTTCTATTGTATGTGCTTGGTTGAATATCTGGCAATTTGTGCTTTACAATTTTAAACACGGTTTACTCTAAATTTGTGCCTGGCTGAAGGTGTTAAATCCAGCGCTGCTAGGAGACACCTTAGACATGTTTATATTCTGTTTGCTTTCCTCATCTTCATTTTGATTTACTAGCTTTTAATTTTTAGTTATTCTCATTCTTTGCTTATTATTTTCTTTTTTTGTTGTTTTCATTTTCACCCTCCCAAGTGTTGATCCTCAACTCTATCATTTCCTATTTTTCATACACCTTGTTTACCATTAGATGATGCCAATGCGAGCTCGCATGGCAATGCTACTAATCGTGTGCTATGAGTGTTTATAGTTTTTGACAAATAAGGTTAGTAGATAAATGATAAATGATTGACATCGACGAGCTTCAAAAAGAACACAAGGTTGTATCTATCCTTTCTTCACTTGTCCCTTTTTATCTACCTCGTCCCTATTACCCTTACTTGCTTTGTATTGCCTATTTGCTTGTTGAGTAATATCACTCTATTTGCTTGAGGACAATCAAAGTTTAGGTTTAGGGGTGTGGGAGTTTGGTTTTCTTGTTATATGCTTTGCGTAAGGTAGATGTGTATTATGTGCTTAGAATGGTGAAAATTTTTCAATTTTGATGCATGTAGAGTTGTTATTTTTTGGTTGATCATTGTGTTGGCTATTGTGATTGACTCAACTGATTGGTGAAAATGAGTTGCATTGTAGGGAATGAATAGAGTGGATTGAAAATTGGGTCTTGGAGGGGATGCCTTTGGAAGTTGTGGGAAATGAGGACCTTTAAGAATGACTCTTTTAGCCACCCCATAGCTTGGCAGGAAAGAGTATTGAAAAAGGGTTGCTGAGTGCCCCATGCTTGATTGGTTCTTTTTAATATGGCAAAGCCTTTCTTTTTTCTTCTCTTTTTGTGTGAATACAATGCAAAGCATGAAAAATCCAAAAAAAAAAAAATTTAAAAAGGCAAAAAGGTGCAAAAAGATAAAAAATTTGAAAAATTGAAAAGAAAATGAGAAAAGAGAAAAAAGCCAAAGGCCTCAAAAAGTTTTGTGGATAAGTGCATAAGTGACATAATGTCAACTTAGCACATGCTATCATTTTTGTAGATATGTGAATAAGGCTTTTTATAAGCCATTGTGTATGTATATTTTCTCTCTTCTTGTCTTTGAGGCTTTGTGCATATTGAGGAGACCATGTTAGTTGAGGAAACATGAAATATCAACATCCCGAGTGCGTATGTTAGAATCCTAGGCTTGTGGTGCTTAGGCTACTTGGGAAGTTCCCACAAGGTTCGAGGCCCTTTATGAGTAGAGGGAGGGTCCAAAGAGACTTAGGGATCTCTCCACAATAGGAATGCCCCCTTAATTTTTCTTAGGCTAACCTTCATAGCTAGTCAATCCCTTAGGCAACCCTTTGTATCGACTTTAGAGATAAATTTAGGTTTGGGCTTGCTTGGGGACAAGCGTAGAGAAGGTTTGGGGGTGTTGATGTGTTTTGGTTTTATGCATGTTTGCATTACTTGTTCCTATGTTTTTAGATGTATATTATGCTATATAAAATGCATTAGTGTAGCTTTACTTACATTTTTGCATACTAGGATGCTATTGTGCATAGTTGAGCTTAAAGAGTAAACACTACACTAAAGTGCACTTATCTTATGTTTTAGGTGATGCAGAAAATTGGCTATATAAGCCTTCTTTTCGTCATTTTTAAAACAATAGTTATATTCTTTCACACCCATCTCCCAAAACCCTAAATCTTCTTCTCTCCCAACACTCACACACTTTTCTTTACACAAAAGCACTTTGGAATCAAGCCTCTAAGAGGATCAAACACAAGGATTTAGGCATAACTCATGGATTGTAAATCATGGATTTGGATAGAAGGATATCTCTCTTTTGTCCCAAATCTAAACATGTATAATTAGAGCTATGTAGGGTGATTATTCTTGTATTTATGAATTGATTATTACTCTTATGTAATGGATACTTGATGGACTTGTGTATATACACTTTGTGCTTAGGGTTTCAAAGGCCATTTTACATACATGTTTATGTATGTGTTTGCATATGAAATAGCATAAATAGCTTCTATTGCATACATGTTTGGTGACATCGTATAAATTGATGTAATCTAAGCATGTCTATGTGTGTAGTAGTAGAATATCCCGTAGTATTCTTGAATACCATGCCCTAGATGTCTTTGCTTTGTGCTTTAATGTCAATTTTTGCCATTGTGATGCAATTGATGGTGCACAACTAGTAACTAGCCTAGGTTGAGTCTCCTTTGGCCTTAAATTCAACCAATAAGAATCCAGATAGGTTTAGTTGACCTTAGTTCACATAGAAAGGCTAGTTAGTCTACCCTCACGCACTAGGTTCAAAAAGACCACGCTGTAGCTCTAAGTAGGGTGAAGCTTAAGGACGGACTCGCACTGAGTCCTAGGGTTAGATTGGGAAACTAATTAGGTCTAGGTGCTAAGGTTAGATCGATCTCAATCACCTAGAACCTTATTAGCTAACCCTCATTCCTAAGTCATAAAGGCCATGCTGTATTGCTAGGCATCTCCACCTAGGGATGAACTCGTACTCTTGCTTAGGGTACCAATTAAGAGGCTAATTAGAAGTCTAGATTAGAGCACTTTGTATAATCCATCAAACAACCCTAACAAGAAGTTGTAATTACCCATAGGCAAGACATAATCACCCTTGGCCCCCATTTCCCACATTTGACTCCCTTAGATTGCTTGATTCCCCCATCACACACACACACCTTTTATTTTCTTGTTCTAGCTTAGATTATCCTTTCTTGCAGGCTATTTAGGCTTGTGCCACGAGATAGTGTATCAATGATGATTTGATGATGGAGCAATGCCAAGGGTGTTTTGGGTGGGAAAAGAGCAAGAAAAGTGCATTAGGAGGTTGCCTGATGAAGAGAAGAGTGACCGAGCAAAAGCGAGCACGCGAGAAGTGAAATTTATGCATTTCTGACCAAGGCCGGTTGCCCCTCATCCCAAGATCGATTGATTGGCCCTACTTCTAATCTAGATCAGAGAGCTCCACAATTTTGGCTAGATTAACTTAAAATTAGGCTGGGCGACCGACTTTTGTAGTAAAAATGGTATATTTAGGGCTTTTTGGCCCATTTTGTGCAGAGGAACCTAATAATCTCTCAACCCCATTAACCTTAACCCTTTCCCACTTCAATAAACATCTCTACACATTATCTAAACCCTATACCAAGCTAAGATTGAAGCATTTAACAAAGATTTGAAGGGTTTGTAAGGATTTGAAAGCAAGAATATAGCGGACTTCTTCTTGTTCCTTTTCTATTTCTTATAAATATGTTACTAGATTAGGCTAGATCTTTGGGTGTTTGTTATTGTATATTAGATTAAGGCTATGAATAAAGGATTTCTATGTATCTTTAGCTCTTAATACATATTTGTTTACATAAATTCATGGCATGATTCAATATGTCTATGTATTGAAAATCAAGCATGTCTATTTGTTTGTTAAAATGTCTAAGTGAACTTACATGTGTTAATTGTGCTTCAAATGCTTTTATCTACTTATATGGGTGACGTGATTGTGCTTAATTCATGGCTTTGCTTTGTAAAGTAAGCTTTAGCTTTAAACCCAGCTAATAGGTTACATGATATGCTTAGTTAAGTTTAGATGCTAGGCCTTGGCTTTAAACCCAGCCAAGTGGATAAGTTAACCTAGACTAGAGTATCCTTTACCCATGTTAGTATTGGTTAATCGAGTCTAAATGTCATGTAGTATTTAAGTGCTAGTCCTTGGCTTTAAACCCAGCCAAGAGGATAAGTTCTAAGCACAAATTGTATAGGCTAAGAGGAATTAGCCCTTAGCTTTAAACCCAGCTAATAGGTTGAACCACTAGTATTGGTTATGAGATCCCCCAATCAGCAACGGCAATAGAATCCCAAGCCTTATATACACCTAATCTATTATTATATCGCGAGTCTAATTGCAATGCAAGCACCTTAGGTTCCCTTCTACATTGTTAAACCTCTATTCTTTAGCTTGGCACTTTAAGTTCCTCTATAGTTTAGGTTTATTTTCCATCGTTTTGATCCCCCTTAATCCTAGAAAGACCAAAAATGTACACATATAAATGCACGTAGTTATTTTTAGACACCCGTGTACATTGAGACCAAACTAACGTAGCCTTCCTGTTGAGATGATACCCGCACTTGAATACGCTATACCATACACGATCTATACGCTCGTGGGTTAAAACTAAATATCAAGTTTTTGGTGCCGTTGTTGGTGAGGCACGGTATTGGTTCTTTGTGTGTCTTTGTGTTTGTAATTAGTTGCTTGTGTGTGCTCTATCTTTACTTGCTTTTCCCTTATTTGAAACTACAAAAAATTGAAAAATCTTGAAAAATCCCAAAAAAATTGAAAATTTTGAAAATTCAAAAGCAAGAAATTTTGAATTGTGAAGTGGTTTTACTTGTGATTCATTGAATATGGCTAATCTTAGTGCTTCTTGGTGGTCATTAGTATCCTCTTCCCTACCACTCGAATGTGTTTCTAAGGCATGTTACTTCTGTGGAAGTTATGAGTATCAAACCGTCTTTTCTCCCCATGAAAATCCTCAATTTAGGGCTAGTACTAATTATGACCCCTATAGTCATTCATTGTTTCATTCATCTTCACTTAGAAATCATGACTATAGGGATGCATATTTTTATCATTGCAATCTAAGTGGAAGCCGTGATCATGATTCCAATTCTTGTCTTACCTTCAACTCTTATACCCGATTATATGCAATGCTAAAAAACACCCCTAGCAATTATGTGCCTATGCATGCATTAACATCTTATTATCACGATTCTAGGGAGCACCATCGTGCACTTTCACCATGGTCTCAAGATGACTTTTCATTCCATTCACTCTCTAGTTTCGATTGTTCACCTTCAACACCTTCTTTTCCCACCCATTCCTCTCCCGAGTTTTTTGAAGATTATGTGCAAAATGATTTTCAATATGATTACCTTTTCCACTCAGTCAAACCCTTTTCTTTTAGGTCTTCTTCACAAGATGAAAAGATTGCCCATCTCCTATCCCTCTTCTAATCTAATCAAGAAAGACTAGATAGCATGATGCAACAAGTTGACTATCTAGATGAGTCCTTGAAGAGAGAGATTGAGAGTGAGCAACATGTGGTTAGAAGTCTTAAGATACCTTTAGACTAAGTTGAAAAGATAAGAGAGAGACCCAGAGATGAGGGACATGGTAATGAACATGATGATGTTTTGGAGAGGAAATTAGAAAGAGAGGTAAATAAAGAGATCACATCTTGTAGCAAGGATGAAAGTGAGCATGATAGTAATTTGGTTCTTGGTAACTCCTTTGGCATGTTTTAGAGGAAGTGGTACCTTGTCCTCCCATGCTATTGCTGCAACTCATTGAGTTATATGAACCTAATCTTCCATCTCTTCTTACACTACACACATACATTGAGGTTGAGTCTTATGTTCATAGTACTCAATTGCATTACAAGTTTGCATTTAGGAAGTTTAGCACGCATTCTTGAGCATTCATGCATACACGATGAGGAATCTTTTGAGTCTCTTTTGTCCCCTCCATTTGTGCCTACCCCTTATGAAGAGCGTGATGACCACTAGCAATGAATTTGTGGAAGCATTTGATAAGATCTTAGCTAGTGTTGATTTAGAGTCATCCATTAGGGAGAATAGAGCATCAATTTCAGAGTTTTTACATGATAAGTCCCTTAAAGTAAATGATAGTTGTGTTAAGAAGAATAGCCGCTCCAAGAAGACACTTAAGGTCAAAACTGATAAGCTTGAAATTGCAATCTATGGGTCTTTGGGGTGTGTTTGATGAATCATTGTTGATACCTTCTTCTACCCTCCCTACTAGGGAATTGATTGATGAGGTTAAGCATTTTCTTGATGAACATGAACCTTCCCTTAGTGTGAGTGAGTCCACTAAGATTGATAATGTCATATCTTCTACCCTCCCTAGTGAGGAGTTAGAGCGACCTAGGTTTGATAATGTCATATCTTGTCGAGAAGAAGAGTGTAGTACTTCAACATCCCTTATCTTTGACCTTCTTTCTCCGAGTGTCTTCCCTACTCTCCTTTTCTATTCCGTTGAGCCTTCCCCTTTGAAGCTTACGTTCATGTCTTATTGCATAGAACATTTTCATCTTGGCTTAGAAAGCACTTCTCCTATGTTGCATACATTAGACCTATCTTTGACTTATGAAGAGGGTCTGTTCTTAGCCCTTGACTATAAAAAAAAGACCACGGGGTGATTAATTAGAGAGTAAATACGGCATGATCTTTCATGTTTATGCATGCTTTCTTCCACATTTGTGCACATATACTCATTTGATGATTTGGTATGGGATTTAGAAAAAGGGTGCATTATGCATAGATGGCCCCGTTATATGATGCCTAACCCTTTTCATTCTACTATTTTTACTTGGTTGATAATCTGGCAATTTGTGCCTCGTAACTTTAAACGTGGCTTACTCTATCATTGGTGCTTGGCTAATAATAGGTTAGTTTTCTTTTACTTATTCTTACTTTGTATATAATAGATTAGATTGCTTCTGTTTCTCTTACCTTTTGATAGTTTACACTTTCTTTTGTTTGTTTTCGTTCTTAATAGGTTAGATTTTTTCTCCCTTACTTATTTTTGCTCCATTCCATCATTTATGCATCAATCCTGTACCCTTGCATACATGCTTGTTTATCATTTCAAATGTCAATATGAGATTGCATTATATTGACTACTAATCTCTTCTTTGTTTGTTGAGCGTCAGTGCTTTCTACTAAGGAGTAGATAAGTAGATCATTGGACTACCATTGGCATTTATGAACTACAAGTAAACAAGGTTGTATCTCTCCATTTTTTACTTGTCCATATTTATCCCTTTTCACATTCCCCATACGTCTTTCATGTTGATTGATTGTTGCATGGTTTTGTGCTATTTGATTGAGGATAAGCAAATATTGGGTTTAGAGGTGTGGTTGTTCCTTTACTGTTTATATCATGTTTGGGGTACATTTACATAGCACGCCTTATTTTTACTCAAAATGTGTTCAATTTTTTTCGATTTTTTTTTGCATGTTTTGAGTTGGTTTATCTTCATATTAGTTAGAGAGTTGGATTTTTTTTATTGAATTAATTAATTGAAGAAGATGAGGGTATGTTGTGGGGAGTGAATGGAGTGTAGGGTATGACTTAGACTTTGAAAAGAATCCTTTCGAAAACTGTGGGGAGTGAGCATCTCTAAGAATGTACCTTGTAGTTATCTCACAACTTGGTTGGAAAAAGTGTTTCTAAAGGGCTGTTGATATGAGTGCTCTTTCCTTAATTAGTTCTTTTAATGTGCCTTAGCCCCCCTTGGAAGCAAAAAGCTAGCAAGTCAATGCAACCGATAACTCTTTGAAATGCATGAGGATAGACTTTGGTTTAGGCTTGCTTGAGGACAAGCAAAGGGAAGGTCATAAGTGTGAAAGGCGTCATACACAAACGTGAAAGATCATACTTCACATGCTTTATAATTAACCACCCCATGGCCTTTTTCTCACAATCAAGGACTAGAAACACACCCTCTCCATGAGTCAATTATAGGTCAAATGCATGTAAAATAGGAGATGTATGCTCTCCTAGGTGAAAATGTTCTGTGCATGAAGGCACAAATGTGAGCTCTAAAGAGGAAGACTTAACAGAATGGGAAAATAGAGTAAGAACGAGATTTAGAGAACGAGGAGCAACGATAAAGGTAGTGGAAGTACTGTATTCTTCTTCTCCACAAGATATAACATGATAAATCCTAGGTCACTTTAACTCCTCACAAAGGATGGTGTCATTCTTAATTGATATCTGTGTAACAAAGATTCATCAAACATGAAAAAAGACCGATCATTCAATCTTCCAAGCTCAGCAATTTCTTTCTTAGGTGTCTTCTTAGAGTTGCTATTTGCCTCAACACAATGATTCCTAACTCTAAGAGACTTATCATCTAAAAATTGTGAAATTGATGTCTTGTTCTCCCTAACGGGACTCTAGATCCTCACTAGCTAAAGTCTCTTCAAATTCATTCATACATTCTTCACTAGTGGGCGTCATCTCAACATCATGTTTTTCATAAGGGGAAGGTGCACATGGAGGGGACAAAGGGGACTCAAAGGATTCTAGGTCATGCAAAGAAGAATGCTTGAGGGATGTATGTACACTAGACTTCTAAGATGTAGACTCGAAATGAAAATGAGTGCAATCGACATGAGACTCAACATCTAAGTGCTTGGAAAGTGTAGGATGAGAAGAAAGAATAGGCTTACATGACTTAATGGAAGGTATTGAAAGTTTAGGAGGATAGGGTTTCATTTCCTCTAAAACATACCCATAAGAATCATCAAGAACCAAGCCATCATCAAGCTCATTCTCGTTCTCACTACAAGATGTAAGCTCTCCATCAACCTCTCTTTTTAATTTTCTCTCCATAACATCATCAGTTTCACCACTAGTGCACTCTTTTCTAGGTCTCTCTTCTACTTCTTTATCCCGGTCTAAAGGCATCCCAACACTTTTAACCATGGGTTGCTCACTCTCAATCTCTTTCCTTAAGCATTCCTCTTAATTATCAATTTGTTGCCTTAAGCTAACTAGGCACTCTTGGTTAGATTGGATGAGGTATATGAGATAGTTAAGCTTTTCTCTACATGAAAGAGTCCTAAATGAATAACGTTCTTTCGAATTGAGAAGGAAAATATCTTGGTTGGGAGCACTAAAAGCACTACCATCATAAGACACGGAAGAAGAGTTGATGGGAAACGACGGTAAGGGAGATGGATTTTCAGAGCAAGGTGGTGGATGATATGAAGAGTTATCTTGACCCTAATGTGAAAATACATAATATTGTTCTCTGTAATCATGGTGTCTAGATATGGATGCATACATGGGCACATGATTACTAGGGGCATTAGGCGTTATATGCAATTGGAAACGACGGTGGAATATAGGACAAACACTAGAATAATGAGCATGGCTTCTACAATAATTGTAATAAAAAGAATATGGATCCCTGTTGTCATGATTTCTAAATGAAGGCATGAAATGATGCATGACTATAGGGGTTATATCTAGTACTAGTCCTACATTGAGGACATGAGGGCAAAAAATGGTTGGATGCATGCAACTTCCGCACAAGCAACATATATCAGGAACAAGTTTGGGTAGTGGGGAAGAGGATATTAAGAACCACCAAGAAACATTTGGGTAATGGTGTGCTTTTTCGATGCAAGCCCTAAAAGACCTGCAAGCATACGAATCGTGTAGAATAGTGTATACGAGTATGGGTGTTGAACCACAGGGAGGCATGAATTTGTGAAAGAAATTCTATGCTAGCGTGCTCTAGAAGAAGCTTAAGAAAGAGACCTAAACTAACATGCTTTTGTACTTTTTAGATCTTTGAGAGCTAAGGGAAAGAGATGAAAGACTACACTATAAATGCATTAAGGAAAAGAAGGAAAGAATTAAGCTAACTTAGGGGATTGGAATAAGGGAAAGGTGATGGGGTGACCTACACTTGCGAATGGGTGATTTAGCACCTCTATGCTATGGGATTTGGGTATTGGCATTCTACGTAAAGCTTCTAATTCAAAGCAACTAACTAGTGTCCTAAATTACACCCTAAGACTTGGTGCGGGTCCATCCTTAAGAGTGCACACTTAGAGCTACGATGTGATCCTTATGTACCTAAGGCCATAGGAGGGACTAGAAAGCTACCTAGGTATCCTAGAACAATCCTACGATAGTTCCTAAACCATTAGCTGGATTTAAAGCTAAAACCTTGGGTTCCTAGGGTCGACTAAGCCTATCCGGACTCCTATTAGCTGAATTGATATCTAAAGTGGACTCGAACTAGACTAGTCCTAACTTATGTACCGTTATTCTGGGGACATTAAAGCAGATTAATACTTAGTAAGTGCAGTCTTACATGTTCTAAGGCAAGACGTTGTAAATATGACGTCCTATCCACGAGACAAATACTAGTGAATTTGATTTATGCCATTGAAAGCATTCAAGTATCAACATGTAGCATCAATAGAGCATGTATTCACTATAAGGCATATTTCATACTCACATGGACATGAATAGAATCAACCCACTTCATATTATCTATAATCACACACATTGACATGTATAATTTGAGGATTAGAAGTGTTCTATTGTAAATACAACCCAATCTATATACATACAACTCATTCAAGCATTGCATCAAGTACATGGACATGAATTGATATAAAGCTTCTAAAAATAAGAACAAAGTATGTACATATATAAGCCAATAAAATCCCATAACAAAGAGTATACACATCAACCCATTGTACAAGTTAGGTACCCTAAATCATTTACTTAAGCATGAAGAAAATAAGAATGAAAGAGGTTATAGAAATCTCCCTTTCATCCTCGCTTCTTTCTTTACAAACTTGAGCAAAACTTCACCAAGCAATTGTTGAATCCTCCAAAACCAACTTAATTTCAAGTGGGTGTGCATGTTAGTGTGTGAATCAGAGGTGGGTGAGAATAAAGTTCGTGTGTGAGAAATGGATATGTATATGGGTCTCTCCAAATCCCTTTTAAAAGCTAAAAAGTCATGTTTTTATAACATCTACTGCTCACAGCCAGTCGACCGGCTTCTCTTCTTAACTTGTTTCGCTTTCCAAGTGATGCTCTCTAGATTGGCCAGTTGACCGGGGAACTTGACTGGCAATTTTGGGCTCCTCTCTGGCTTGGTCGACCGGCAATTTTTCTAGGTCCACCGACTCTTTCAATTGGCCTTCTTTTGTCTCTTTCTTGCTTTTGGCCTTCATCACATGACTCGTACCTCTTCTATCTTCATCGTCCATCCTTCTTCAAGCTCTGTTTTAGCCCTGTAGCTCACCTAAGGCACAAAATTAAGCATTTAGTATAGCATTTGACTTAGAAACTCATCTATGTACATTTGCTTACGCTTAAGCCTAACTGTAGTATATGTGCTATACTAATGCATCTTTTAAAGCTCAAGATACCTCCAAAACATGGGCAATTAACAACATAAATGCACACAAAAACACGACACATCAACACCCCTAAACCTTCTCCTTGCTTGTCCTCAAGCAAGCCCAATCTCAAGTTTATTTCTAAAGCCGATGCAATGGATTGCTTAAAGGGTTGACTTGCTATCAAGGTTAGTCTAAGAAGTATGAAGGGGGCATTCCTATTGTGGAGAGATCCTCAAGCCTCTTTGGATCTTCCCTCTACTCATAAGGGGGTCTCATTCCTCATGGAAATTTCCCAAGTAGCCAATCCACCACAAGCCTAGGATTTTAACTAAGACACTTAGGATGTTGATATTTCGTGCCCTCTCACTAACATGGACTCCCCAATATACACAAAGCCTCAAAGGCAAGATGAGAGAATGTATAAATGTAATGGCTTATAAAAGCCTTATTCACATATCTACAAAGATGATAGCGTGTGCTAAGTTGACATTGTGTCACTTATGCACGTATTCACAAAACTTTTTGGTGCCATTGGCTGTTTCTCTTTTACAATTTGTTTTTTTTTATATTTTTGCACCTTTTCTCCATTTTCAATTTTTTTTGGAATTTTTCATGCTTTGCATTGTATTCACACAAAAGAAAAGAAAAAGAAAGGCTTTGGCACATAAAAAAAGAACCAATCAAGGATGAGGCATTCATATCAACAACCCTTTCTTTCAACACTCTTTCTTACCAAGCTATGGAGTGGCTACAAGGGTTATTCTTAAAGGTTCTTGCTCTCTACAACTTTCAAGGGCATATCCTCCAAGTCTCAGTTCTCACTCCACTCCATTCATTTCCCTACAATGTTACTTATATTCACTAATCAATTGAGTCAACCACATTAGCCAATGCAATGATCAACCAAGAAATAATCAACTCAACATGCATTAAAATTTGAAAAATTTTCACCATTTTTAACCAAATAATGCAATCTACCCTAAGAAAACATGAAATCAATAAGACTAAACTCCCACACCACCAAACCTAAACTTTGCTTGTCCTCAAGCAAATGAAGTAAAGTGCATAAACAAGTAAATTGACATTATAAAGCACATAAGGGTTGTGGGGATGGGGTAAAAACATGGGGAACAAGTGGAGAAAGGATAGATACAACTTTGCATTTTCTTCAAAGTCCTCCATGCCAATGATAGATCACCATGCTACTAACCCTGTGACTCATAATTCACAAACACTCACAAAGAAAACAAGGTTAGTAGCATTGCCTATGCATGTTTGCATTGGCATGTGCAATAAATAGCAACGGTGTATCTTAATGGACAAAGGTTCGGGATTTAACGCTTTGGTGTAAGTGAAAGAAAACGAAATAAAAATAAAAAAAAGGAAAATGAAATAGGTGCAAAATTGCAAAATTGAACCTAGGTTGCCTCCTAGTAGCGCTAACCACCATGTTGAACCTAAGTTGCCTCCTAGTAGCGCTAACTACCATGTTGAACCTAGGTTGCCTCCTAGTAGCACTAACCACCATGCCGTCAGCTAGGCGAACACCAATTCTTCTTCAACCTCTATATATGGGATTCTGAAGTATTAAAACTTCCACATGAGCCATGCTTGGATCATATGCATGCTTCAGGTGTTGCCCATTCACTGTCAACTCTCAGCCATCCTTCAAATCTTTGATCTTGACCGCTCCAGAAGGATAGGCAACTAACACTTCATACGGACCACCATCTTGATTTAAGCTTACTTGGAAAAAGTTTCAAATGTGAGTTAAACAACCAAACTTTATTGGAGGGAGAGAATGATTTCTTAAGAATGTGTCTATCATGAATCCTCTTCATCCTATCTTTATAAAGTTTGGCATTCTCATACGCCTCAAATCTAAGCTCTTCCAACTCTGCTAGGTTAAGCTTTCTTTTTCTTACTTGCTTTTGCCAAATCAAAGTTTAGGGCCTTGATTGCCAAATAAGCCTTATGCTCTAGTTCTATCGGCAAGTGATAAGCTTTCCTATAAACCAATCGATATGAAGACATATCAATGGGAGTTTTAAAAGTGGTACGGTAGACCCATAAGGCATCATTCAATCCAATAAACCAATCTCTCCTATCGAACTAACCGTTTTCCCTAAAATGTGCTTGATCTTCCTACTGGACACTTCTACTTGTCCACTGGTTTGCGGGTGATAAGGAATAGCTACCTTGTGGGTGACCGAATATCTTCTCAACAATGCCTCTAAAGTCCTATGGTGAAAATGCAAACCCTTAACACTAATCAAGACCTCAGGGACTCCAAATCTAGAGAAAATGTTCTCCCTAATGAACTTAACCACTACCCTATGGTCATTAGTGTGTGTGGGAATACCCTCAACCCATTTGGACACATAATCAATGGCCACTAAAAAGTATTGATACCCAAAGGAAGGCGAAAATGGTCCCGTGAAATCTATTCCCCAAACATCAAATAATTCATAAGGTAGAATAAGGGATAAAGTTAGTATATTTCTCCTAGAGATAGACCCGGATTGTTGACATCTAAAACACTTTTTGCAATATTCTTGGGCATCTCTAAAGAAAGTGGGCCAAAATAGTCCACATTGCAAGACCTTTGCGGCAGTCTTCTTTCAACTAAAATGACCTCCACACCGCTCATCGTGACACATATTTAACATGCTCTTAATATCGTCCTTGGCCACACACCGGTGAATAATTTGATTTGCACACACTTTAAAATGATAGGGATCCTCCCAAAAGAAATGTCTAGCTTGTGCTAGGAACCTATCTCTCTTTTCTTCCAACGGGAAAGAAACTGCCCTGTGGCAAGATAATTAACTATGTGAGCAAACTGAGGTGTGTGATAAGAAATGGCAAACAATTGCTCATTGGGAAATGAATCACGAAAAAGGGATGGATCACTAGATGACTCATTAACAAGACGGGAAAGATGATTTGCAACTAAATTTTCTCTACCCTTTTTATCCTGGATCTCAAGATTTAATTCTTGAAGAAGGAGCAACCACCTAATCAAGCAGGGCTTAGATTATTTCTTTGCTAACAAATACCTCAATGCCGCATGATCGGTGTAGACAATCACTTTAGACCCTAGAATGTATGACCTAAACTTGTCAAGGGAAAAGACAACTTCTAGAAGCTTTTTTTCTGTGGTGGTATAGTTCTTTTGGGCTTTATCAAGGGTCTTGCTAGCATAGTACACTACATGGGCTAACTTATCTCGCCATTGACCTAAAACAGCTCCTATTGCATAATCAGATGCATCACATATAACCTCAAATAGAAGACTATAGTCAAGTGGCTGAATGATCAGGGACGTAGACAAGAAGGATTTAAGCCTATCAAAAACTCTAACATACTCATCATCAAATTCAAAAGAGACATCTTGTGCTATAAGAGCCTATACAAGGGGCGTATTATATGGCTAAAATCCTTCATGAACCTACGGTAGAATCTAGCATGCCTTAGAAATGATCAACATCCTAGACACACTTAGGGACAGGAAACTTTTCAATTAATTCTACCGTAGCCAGGTTAACTTGAATTCCACTAGATGAGACAACATGACCTAAAACTATCCCTCGTTATACTATGAAGTGGTATTTCTCCCAACTCAACACTAGATTCTTCTCCACACATCGGTTTAAGACTAAAGAGAGATGACTCAAGCACTCATCAAAACTATCTCCAAAGACTAAGAAGTCATCCATGAAAATCTCTAAATGCTTCTCTATCATGTCACTAAAAATGGCCATCTTACATCTTTGAAATGTTGCTGGGGCATCCTCCTATAGGCAAAAGTGCAATAGGAACGTTCTCTTAGTCCTCAGGAAACACGGGGATTTGATTATAACCCGAGTAGCCATCTAGATAGCAATAGTAGCTATGCCCAACTACTCTATCTAGAATCTGATCTAGAAAAGGCAATGGGAAATGATCCTTCCTAGTTTTGGAGTTGAGCTTCCTATAATCAATACAAACTCTCCAACTCATGAGTATATGTGTAGGAATAAGCGCTCCTCTCTCATTCTTAACATCCGTTATCCCGAACTTCTTAGGGACAACTTAAACCAGGCTAACCCATTCACTATCAGAGATTGGATAAATAATGCCTACATCTAAAAGCTTAATGATATCTTTTTTAACTACTTCGCTTATGTGTGGGTTTAGCCTCCTTTGCATCTCTATGGAAGGAATGGCTCTATCCTCAAGGTGAATACGATGCATGCAAACTAAAGGGTCTATACCTCTCAAATCACCAATTTTCCACCCTATAGCCTTCCTATGTTTCCTAAGAACCTCTAAGAGACGTTCCTCATGCTCACTAGAAAGATTGGAAGCTATGATAACCGAAAGGGTCTTACTAGGGCCTAAGAATACTTACTTCAAATGATCAGGAAGGGGTTTGAGCTTTAAAGAAAGACTAGGTTCAACCAAGGGTGTCTCAACCTCAACATCATTAACGGGGACATCACTAGAATCAAGACTAGAAGGATTAACCTCAAGTGACTTATCAATTGAAGAACTCTCAACTATGGAGGTAGAAGCTACATACTTCCACTCTAAGGTGTCTAAATCAAAGCTTGACAACAATTCCTCAAATTTTCTCAATTCTTCTCCATTGGTCATAGCTCTCTCTACAAAGTCCTTGACATAAGAATCAATCACATCAACTCTAAAGCACTCTTCTCTATCATCCCCTCCTATACTAGCCCTATTCACCGGCTCGACAACCTTTATAATGGATCTCAAATTACCAAATTTCATCTCTAGTAACCCCAGCCTACAATAAATAATAGCATTCGCGGTAGCAAGGAAAGGGGCGACCTAATAGAATGGGAGTAGAACGTCTAGAGTCATGTCCTGAATCCATATCTAACACTATGAAGTCAATAGGGTACAAGAACTCACCTACCCGGACCATGACATCCTTTATTACACCCCTAGGTCTATGCTTGAACCTATCAGCTAGTTGAAGAGTAACATGTGTAGGGGACAACTCACGTAGACCTAGCTACTGATAGATAGGATAGGGAATAAGATTTACACTAGATCCTAAATCTAACAAAGCATGATCAATCTAGGTCTCGCAAATTCTACAAGGAATGGTGAAAGCTCCGAGGTCACTTATCTTGAGTGATAGGCCCAAAGTTCAAATACTACTCATGTTCACTGTATGCCTCACATTCTTAGGAATGTTCAATGACCTACGTTTCCTTGTACAAAGATCCTTAAAGAACTTGGAATAGGAGGGAATGCAGAGGATCGCATCTATCAAAGGAAGATTGACTTTAAGGTTTTTAAAATGCTCTAAAATCTTGAAAAACCTAGAATTCTCACTCGGTATAGGCCTCTCTAAGGCAGATGGGAAGGGAACTCTAGGTTCAACATCTCTAGACATATAGGAATCATCAATAGGCTCCTTTCCTTCCCGATGAGGGCAGGAAGTACTACTCTTTCATTGTCTCTAGTAGGCTCAACTCTGTCAACATGACCCTCTCTAGAATCTCTCTCAACAGGGCTATTATATGGCTTTCTAGAGTCGAAAGGTCCACTAGGTGCAGGCACGGCAAAGTCAACTCCTACCCTATTATCCACTTCCCTACTGCTTCTAAGAGTGGTTATGGCCTTAGCCTGGGCCTGAAGGGGATAAGTGGTATTAGTGGAGGAACAGGATTAGACTCTAGGGTTCACCTCCAGTTAAGAAGGCAATTTCTCGGGGTCTCTAGCGGTCAACTGACTAGCAATATGTCCTAACTATGCCTCAAACCTCACCATTTGCTGTCTATTTTTTGCTAATTCCTACTATTGGTTCTGAATGAGCTGTATTATCTTCATCATGTCATTACTAGGATGCTGGCTACTAAAAGGAGTAAGTAAATCCTGAAGTTGAGGAGCACTAATGAGATGGGGCTGATTAAGATGATAGAAACATGGGGGATATTAAGGACGGGGTCGCTACTGGGGTGGAGCTTAGGCATGTGAACTAGACTCGTGTTGACCTCGTCTCCAAGAAACTTTAGAGTTGTCCTTCCAACCCAGATTGTATGTGTTTGAGTATGGATTATACTTATGAAAATAACCTTGGGTGGCACACACTTGGTCTTTCATGAATTTAGGAAATTGGGATGCTAACAGGCAAGCTACGATTTCATGATGACTTGGAACACAATGCATAAACCTTAACAATTAAAGGGGCGGAGGAAAAACCTATGGGACTAGTCTTATGACCATGAGATGAAAGAGACAATGAAATAAATTGATCTAACTTATTCGTTAAAGCCATTACATTAGTGGGTAAATCTAAAGAAACTCCAACCTCATTAACATTTTTCCTATTACCTCCCCAACTAGACCTTTTCATAGTGAAATTTTGAAAATAGTTTTCAACCGTCAACTCTATTTTCTCCCATGCCTTAGTCGGCCTCAAAAGATAGAAGCCACCACTAGAGGCGGCATTAACCATCATCCTATTTTGTTCATTTAAACCTCGAAAGAAATATTGCAGTAGGCCATGATTGCCATACCTGTGGTGTGGAAATTGTCTAAGAAGGTCTTTGAATCTCTCCTAAGCCTTATGAAAAGATTCTAGATCATGTTAGGAGAAATTCATAATGGCGGTCCTAAGGTCAGCCGTCTTGGCCATGGGATAAAATTTTTGAAAGAATTTAAATTGAAGCTCAGCTCATGTAGTAATGCAACCATTAGGTAAGGAATGCAACCAAGCCCTAGCCTTATCCTTAAGAGAGAAAGAAAACAATCCTAGACGTATGATCTGTTGGGGGACAATGGGGACATGGAGAGGAACTTATCTCAATAAAATTAGTGATATGCTCCAAAAGACTCTTATTGCTTCTCCCTTAGAAGGAAGGAAGCATGACTAACATATTAGGCTTAATCTTGAAGTTCGTCTCCCCCAAACCTAAAATTTGAATAGCCAAATTAGGTTCAAAGGCTTTGGGAAGAAAGAATTGCCTAAGAGTGGGTTTCTCATCTATAGGTGGATCCAGTCTACGGGGCTCTTGTCTAAAATGATCTTGGGCTTGATGCCCATGGTGATCATGAGGTGGAATGGGATTCATTGAGGGAATGTGAAGATTAGGAGGATGTTTTGGATCTGTCATCTTCTGAAGAAGATCTCCTAAATTCCTATTGGGTTCGGGATTAAGAGAAACTAAGGGATTTCTAAGGGATCTTCTACCAAGAATGCACAAACTATCTTAACTCTGGCCACATCAACCCCCAAAAACTTCAATATTTCTAAGACTACTGCAAGTCAACCACAATCATAGAAAGTTTACTAAAAACAAAAACAAAAGCATAAATAGATAAACAAGAACTAAAGCAAGATAGTATAAACAAGAAACAAGATAAGAAAGAGCTAAACAAACTAAAAAAAAAGCAAGAAAAACAAATAAAGCAACTACCAAAACACACAAACAAAGAATGCAAACCACTATGCCTTCCTAGCAACGGCGCCAAGAACTTAGTGTGCTTTTTCAGTGTAAGCCCTAAAAGACTTGCAAGCCTACATATCATGTAGAATAATGTGTACGCGTGTGCGTGTCAAACCACAGGGAGGTGTGAATTTGTGGAAGAAATTCTTTGCTAGCATGCTCTAAAAGAAGCTTAAAAAAAGACCTAAACTAACATGTTTTTGTACTTTTTGGATTTTTGGGGGCTAAGGGAAAAAGATGAAAGACTACACTATAAATGCACTAAGGAAAAGAAGGAAAGAACTAAGCTACCTTAGAGGATTGAAATAAGGGAAAGGTGATCGGGTGACCTACATTTACAAATGGGTGATTTAGCGCCTCTATGCAATGGGATTCGGGGATTGGCTTTCTACGTAAAGCTTCTAATTTGAAGCAACTAACTAGTGTCCTAATTACACCTTAGGACTCGATGCGGGTCCATCCTTAAAAGTGCACACTTAGAGCTACGACGTGGTCTGTATATACCTATGGCCATAGGAGGGATTAGAAAGCTATCTATGTGCCCTAGAACAATCCTACCCTAGTTCTTAAACCATTAGCTGGATTTAAAGCTAAGACCTAGGGTTTCTAGGGTTAGCTAAGGCTATTTGCACTCATATTAGCTGGATTTAAAGCTAAAGGGGACTCGACCTAGACTAGTCCTAACTTATGTACTATCATTCTAGGGACACTAAAGTGAATTAATACCTAGTAAGTGCAGTCCTAAATGTTCTAAGGCAAGGCGTTGTGAATATGACGTTCTATCCACGAGACAAACACTAGCAAGTTTGATTTATGCCATTGAAAGCATTCAAGTATCAACATGTAGCATTGATTGAGCATGTATTCACTATAAGGCATATTTCATGCTCACATGGACATGAATAGAATCAACCCACTTCATATTATCCATAATCACAAATATAGACATGCATAATTTGAGGATTATAAGTGTTCTATAGCAAATACAACCCAATCTGTATATATACAACTCATTCAAGCATTACATCAAACACATTGACATGAATTGATATAATGCTTCTAAAAATAAGAACAAAACATGCATATATATATAAGCCAATAAAATCCCATAACAAAGAGTATACACATCAACCCATTACATAAGTTAGGTACCTTAAATCATCTACTCAAGCATGAAGAAAATAAGAGTGAAAGAGGTTATAGAAATCTCCCCTTTCATCCTTGCTTGTTTCTTTAAAAACTTGAGCAAAACTTTACCAGGCGATGTTTGAATCCTCTAAAATTAACTTAATTTCAAGTGGGTGTGTGTGTGTTAGTGTGTGAATCAGAGGTGGGTGAGAATAGGGTTTTATGTGTGAGAAATGGGTGTGTGTCTGGCTTGGTCGACTGGTAATTCTAGGGAACTCAACCGACAATTTTGGGCTCCTCTCTGGAGTGGTCAGTCGACCAGCTCCTCCAATTGGCCTTCTATTGTCTCTTTCTTGCTCTTGGCCTTTATCACACGGCCCGTACCTCTTCTATCTTCATCATTCATCCTTGTTCAAGCTCAGTTTTAGCCCTATAGCTCACCTAAGGCAAAAAATTAAGCATTTAGTATAGCATTTGACTTAGAAACTCAACTATATATATTTGCTTATGCTTAAGCTTAACTCTAGTATATGTGCTATACTAATGCATCTTTTAAAGCTCAAGATACCTCTGAAACATGGGCAATTAACAACATAAACACACAAAAAATGATGACACATTAGGTCACTCATATTCAATCAAGCACAAGTAGTCCTCTTTTCAAAGCACAACAATTTTTTTTGGCTTTTTTCTTTTATTATTCAAAATAAAGAAAACACGAAAAGAAAAGATAAAACAACACATAACAAACTAAGACGCATAAAATCAAAGAAACCAAGCAACCATTGCCTCCCTGGCAACGGTGCCCAGAACTTGATGTGTTATTTTAGAGCTCAAGCCTAAATAGCCCCCAAGCACATGGGTTGCATGTAATGTAACGTGCGAGTACGGGGTCGAATCCACAGGAAGGCCAAACGTGTGTGGTACCCTAAGTTAAGTGCATCCTTAAGAGCTATGTGTTGAGACCTAAACTATGATCTTTTTGGGGTTTTTAGGATGAAATATAGTGCGAAAAATGTAAATCGAACCTAAATGCAAGCAAATAAAAGGGTGTATGTGTGAAATAGGAGAATCAAGTGATCTAAGGGGAGTTCAACGTCGAAAATAAGGACTAGGACAATCACAACTTGCCTATGGGTGATTACTACGTCTTTCTAAGGTTGCTTGATGGTTTAAACTCAATTTCTTTCATCTAGACCTCTAATTAACCTCCTAATAGAACCCTAGGAATCGGTGTAGGTCCATCCCTAGGCACGTCTACCCAAAGCTATGGTGTGGTCTCTATGACCTAGGCATTAGGGCTAATTAGCTGGAGTTCTAGGTGACTGAGATCGATTTAACCCTAGCGTTTAGTTCATTAATTAGTTCTTGAATCTATCCCTAGGATTCAATGCATGTCCGTCCCTAGGCACGTCTATCCAGAGCTATGGTGTGGTCCTTATGAACCTAGGGCCATAGAGTGGACTAACTAGTTTTCTAAGTGAACTAGTTAATTATTTTAATGTCCTACTTGAGAGACTAACCTATTAGTATTATTTTAGACTAGAGATTAGACTCTTAGAGCATTAATTAATGCTAGTGGGTACCCTTTTAGTATTGTTTCAGACTAGAGGTATACTTCTATCGCACCAAGTCATTAATTAAGCATATGAATGAACACACTTAGCTGCAAATAGGACTTGTGCCGTTATCATGTATTAAGGCTATGTAACACCACTACCGATAGCATTTAAGCACAAAAGAACACATACATATTCACTTAGGCATTTTATCGAGCATATAAACATATTCGATTATCAACTTATAGACATATTGATTCATGCCATTAATCAATATAAAGAAGCATGTATTGAGAGCCAAAGATATACAAAATTCCTTTATTCAAAGCCTTAATCTAATATACAACAACAAACACCCAAAGATCTAGCCTAATCTAGTAATATATTTTCAAGAAATAGAAAGAGAACAAGAAGAACTCCCCTAAATCTTGCTTTCAAATCCATACAAGCCCTTCAAATCCTTGTTATATGCTTCAACACTAGCTTGGTATGGGGTTTATAGGGTAGTTTAGGGTGTTTTGTGAAATGCGAAAGGGTTAAGGTTTTATTAGGGTTTTGAAATTAGAGTTCCTCCCCCAATTGAGCTAAAAAAGAATGTTTTATAGCTGTCATCGAGTTTTTTTGATCGGCCTAGCCGATAGACCAACTAATAGGGGTGCTCGACCGGTAATCAACTTGGGTTCTCTGGATTCACTAATCGACCTAGCCGGTTGACTGGGTTATAAAGGAAGTAGACCAGCTGACATCATTGCTCTCTGATCCTGTAGGGCTTCTAGAGGAAGTAGACCAGTTGACATTATTGCTTTCTGATTCTACCGGTCGACCTAGCAGGTTGACTAGCTATGCTCTTAGGTTGACCGGTGGGTATCTTTTGTCTCTATTCTTCATTCTTTTCTTTCAGTCTTCATTCTTTAGCTCATATCTTCCTCATTTAAGTTCGAACCCTTTCAAAACTCTCCTAAAACATGAAATATAACACTTAGTGCAGTATTTATGCATCCAAAAAACATTATGTTCAACTATTAATAGTTAAGCACAAACTTTATACTAAGTGCACTTAGTTAAGCTCTAAACACCCTTAAATGTGCAAGTAGAAACTAAATGCAAACTTGCACAAATGGCAAACATTAACATCTCCAAACCTTCCCATGCTTGTCCCTGAGCAAGCCTAAACCAAAGTCTATCCACATGTTTTCAAAGAGTTGCTAGTTGTATTGACTTGCTATCTTTTCACCTCTAATAGGTATAGGGGGTCATTCCTTTCATGTAAGGGCTTCCCTGGTCATTTTTGGATACTTTTCTCAAGCCCAAGAGGTCTTGCACCTCTTTAAAGCTTACCAAGTAGCTGAAACCACAATGAACTTAGAGTTCCAACTCATACACCTGGGATGTTGACACTTCGTGTCTTATCAACTAACAAGGTCCTTAAATATGCCCTTAGCCCCAAAGATACAAGAGGAAAGAAGATACAATCAAAGTGGCACACAATTGATGTAAAGAGCCTTATTCACAACACAAATAAATAACAAAAAGGAATACTTGTGTCAAATTGGCATTGTGTCACTTGACACTTACTCAACATACTTCACTTTTTTATCTTTTTGTCGCCTTTTTGGATTTTTCTCATTTTCACTTTTTTTTCATTTTTTTCAATCTTCTTCACTTTTTTTCAAATTTTTATATTTTTTCATTTTTTTTTGTATTTTTTCTCAATACATACATAGAACAAAAAGAAAAGAAAAAAAGGACAAAGGCACACTAAAAAACCAATCAGGGAAGGGACACTTATATCAACAAACATTTAAAAAACACTTTTTCCAACCAAGTTGTGGGGAAACTACAAGTTGCATTCTTAGAAGTGCTCACTCTCCATAATTTTTAAAAAGATTCTCTTCAAAGTCTAGGTCATACCCTATACTTCATTCGCTCCCCACAATAAACCCTTATCTTCTCTAATCAATTAAGTTAATAGTAAAGGCCAACTCTCCAACCAACATGAAGATAAACCAACTCAAAATATGCAAAATTTTGAAAAATTTGAACATATTTTTAACAAAAACAAGGCATTCTATGCAAATCTACCCATAAATGATATAAATAATAAAGGAACAACCATACCCCCAAACCTAAACTTTGCTTGTCCTCAAACAAATAGCATTCAAGCATAACAAGCAAGCCCATGAAACACATTTTGCTAATGTGGAGAGGGATAGATAGGGACAAGTAAAGAATGGAGAGATATAACCTTGCTTTCATGTAGTCCGCAAATGCCAACAGTAATCCAATGATCCATTTTTCTACTCCTTAGTAGAAAGCACTAATACTCAAAAAACAATGAAAAGATTAGTAGTCTATGTAATGCAAGTCTACATTGACATTTAAAATATAAGAAATGATGTATACAAGGGTATAGGATTAATACAAAAATGATGGAATAAAGCAAGAAAAAGTAAGGAAGCAAAAATATAATCTATTAAGAATACAAAGATTCTAACTCTGAATCTATTGCCTTATGCCATTGGTCAGAATCTATGTCAGAAACTGCTTCATCATAACTTGTGGGATCCACCACCTAATTCTCTAAAGAAGTCTGAAAGAACTCTTCATAGTAACTATTAGGAGGCATGGATATCCTTCTATTATGACGAGGCTCCGATATATTAGGTGTAATATGCTGTTCTTTTCCATTCACAGATATCACAGGTGTTATTGGAGATTCTTGTGAAATCTTATCTAGAACAACTTCAGAATCTGTTGTTTTCTAGACCATTTCATCATTCTCTAAGTATCTAGCATGGGTGTGTATAAACACCTTTTGCTCCATAGGATTATAAAAGATCTCACCTCTGGTTCCCTTAGGATATCCCATAAAATAGCATAACTCGGATCTTGGTTCCAATTTTGAAGCATTACTATTAAGTACATAAGCTGGACAGCCCTAAATATGGAGATGATTTAAACTAGGCTTACGCCCAGTCGACATTTCTTGAGGTGTCCTAGGTATTGATTTAGATGGTACCAAGTTCATGATGTATGCTGTTGTTTCAAGGGAATACCCCCAAAAAGATAAAGGTAATGATGCATGACTCATCATTGACCTATCCATATCTAATAGAGTACGATTTCTTCTCTCTGCTACACCATTTTACTGAGGAGTCCCTAGTGTAGTCAACTGAGACACTATCCCTTCTTGTGTAAGACAGTCTTTGAACTCACCCAAGAGGTATTCACCACCTCGATCAGACCGAAGGGCTTTGATATGTTTATCTAATTTCCACTTTGCCTCAGCTTTGAACTCTTTGAATTTCTCAAAGGATTAGACTTGTGTCGCATCAGATATACATATCCATACCTAAAGTAATCATCAGTAAAAGTAATAAAATACTCATAACCTCCTCGTGTTGGTTTGCTCAAAGGACCACACACATTAGTGTGAACCAATTCCAATACTTCTTTGTCCCTTTCTCATTTAGAAGAAAATGACTGTTTACTTATTTTCCCATTGAGACAAGATTCAGATGGAGGTAGGTCTTCGAGATCTAATGAGCTAAGATGTCCATCCTCGACTAATCTCCAAATTCACTTTAGACTAATATGTCCTAGGCATAGGTGCCAAAGATAAGTATCATTGGTCAAAGAAACCTTCCTTTTTGGTGAATTAGCTTGTTCTATGTTATGAAGTGAGTTTGTAATAGGTTTTATATAGAACAAGTTATCATGCATGCTATTGGAACAAATAATATTTCATCTCTACTGATATCAACACCAGAATGGAAATTACTGCAAAAACCATCTAACATTAATTGCAAAATAGAAACAAGGTTTTTACATACATCTGGAACGTAATAAACGTTGTTAAAAAATAACTTCCTATTCCATGAAAGATTTAAACACATTTCTCCCACTGCAGTAGCCCATACTTTTGCTCCATTACCCAACCTCAGACCAAACTCCCCTTTAGCTAGTTCCTTCATTTCCTGAAACCAATGCAAAGAATTGCAAATGTGGATAGTGGCTCCAGAATCTACAATCCAAGAATTCGTAGAATCAACCACTAAGCAGGATTCTATGTAGGACAAAAGAGGTGTACCTATCTGGCCTCATGCCAAGTACTTGGGCCAATCCTTTTTCTAGTGTCCTTTTAGGCAACATTTAAAGCATTTACCCTTGGGCTTTTCACCTGTTAACTGTTTGGGCTGTTCATCATTTCTCTTCTTTTTCCCTTGACCACGTTTTTGCTTCCCTTTTCCTTTGAACTTTCTCCCTTTTGGGTTAAGTCCAGAAGTGGATGCTTGAACTATATTTATGTGGCTTTTATTTCTCATTATGGCTTCTGCAACTAGGAGCTCTTTCATTAATTCCATCATATCTATGTTCATCTTGCTCATATTATAATTGAGCTTGAACTAGGTATATGATGACTGTAGAGTCTTCAAAATCATGTTTACCTTTGACTGTTCATCTATGTTTGCTCCTAAGATCTCGGCAATGTTGAAGTAATCTATCATTTTGAGTATATGCTCCCTAACTGATGCTCCTTCTGCCATCCTTTGATTTATAATTTCTCTAAGAGCACCTTGCCTTGTGGGCCCGCTCTTATCGACAAACATACGAGACGGTGAGGTCATGATTTCTTTTGTAGTTTCCATATGATGATACTTGCTCTACAAAATTTCTGACATAGAAGCCATCATATAGCACTTGGCCATACTATTGGATTTCTACCATTTTGCCTCAGCATCTTTCTCGGCTTCAGAAGAGTTGGCCCTCACAACAGGACAATGAGTTGTTAGGACATACTTGTATTCTTTTGCGGTGAGTACTATGTCCAAGTTTCGTTCCTAGTCCACAAACTTCGATCCAGTAAGCTTGTGCTCTTTGACGATTGTAGCTAGTACACTGAACGAAGGCATTTTTCAGGATACAACAATATAATCATAATTAATTTATGTGTATAGAATTGATATATCTATAATAGGTGTGCTCTCTTTGGAAATAAAACATACAAGTACTTTTTACATCATTTGCTTTTGAGTAGATCAACCCTTTAAACTACTTGATGTAAAGGTGTCTTAACGTCCTTACAAGAACTCCACCGATAGGATGGCCAAAGTTATGAATGCTAAGTTAAGCGTCATCGCTTATTTGAATTAACAATTATCTGGATATGATTCAATTGAATAATTCAATCACTATTTTGTTTGGCTTCTTAAATCTAGTAGCGAACTCTATTGATAGGATAGCTGAATCTACCATTTAAGTTGAGTGTACACCTATTCCTAATGTTTATTCCTCGTAACATTCTTGATTTAAGCCCTCTGATGGGGTAATGACTTTAATCAATGTTGCGTAAGACAAACTTTAGTGAAGAACTCCACCGATAGGATGGCAGAACTTACTAACACCTTTTTGAATAAACATTTTACGTTTCACCTTGTTAAATCTAGATAAAGTGTCACTTTCTAATGGAGAAGGTGACATTTACCATTAATGTAAATCGGATATGGAAAGCCGTGGGGTATTTCCAGTCCCCTTTCCCTTTCAATATTTTAACAAAAGGGTTTTTCTATTTTTGGTATTCTGGCTTTTGTTTTAGATCTAAATGTGCTTTGGATTTGCGAAACCCTTTGGTTTTTATAAATCTCCTTTGTGTTACTAAAACATTACAATATCATAATAGATTACTTACCTAAATCTGGGTGCATACCCTTAGGTTAATATATATTTATGAATCTCAAGTTAAGTTCTTTTAATGTTGTCATGAGATTGCATGGCATCTTTAGACATAGTTGCTTACAATTATCTTGTCTAAGTAATTCTCATAAACTTAATTATCTTTGAGAATCAACTCATAGGTTTGACCGATTTTTATGAACCCTAATGAGTGGACATATTTCTAGGTGGCAATCATGCTTATGCAAAAATGTTAAAACATATATCAATGTATTATAAACATCCACCAAAATACGTTAAAATTTCCTCTTTGATAGCTCCTTGCAATCTTCAACAAAACAACACACTTAATGGCTTTTTCTGCCTCAGCTGGTCGTCCGCCAATAGGAGTCGGTCGACCAACAAGCTCACCCTGCAAAGTCTTCCTGCATGCTATTTTCTTTTTTTTTTTCCGTGGTCTTTAAAGATTACAATAATACACTTTGCTATTGCTAATACAAGCTTCATAAAGAAACATGACAAGGATATCAAAACATCCTATGCTTCTTTTAAATGAAACCACAAGCAATAACCATAAATATTTATACATGAAATGGCCTATGGCAAAGATTTGTTAACTGTACACGAAAATCTATCATGCATATATACAAACCATCAAGGGGATTTTATATTACCTACACATACAAGCATAAAACCACAAGTATATGCAACACAAGATTTCCTAATCTTGCCACTCACAAGATGACTAACATATTTATGAAAATACAATATTCTTGCATAGTCTAAGCATGTCGTGTGTGAGCCTAAGCTCAAATACCAATTGTAGGATTGATATTATTAAGTGTAGTATATCCTAGTCCATATTTTCAAAACTTGAACTAAGAAAACATGCTAGGAAAACAATATATCCACATAACACATACAAGAACATGCTTAAGAACATATAGAACATAACTAATATTTGCAAAATATGTAAAGCTAACCTCTTGAAGCGTGGGGCCTTTGATGAAACTATAATTGTCATGAGCTTTGTTTTTACTCATGAAGAAGGCCACCAAAAATTTACTATAAGGGTGTCGCAATAGGCAACTCCCTAGTCTTATTCCCTATGATTGAAAAAACTTATCTTAAGAGAATAACCTCTTGTGTGGGAAGAAGCAAAGTAATATGCTCTTGAAAACTAGAGCAAAAATCACACAGTAAGTGTGTACTATGTGTTGTAGTATTTTCTTACCAAAGAGGAAGAAATTGACTACAAAGTGGATTGCATAAAAAGTGTAGAGTCTTGTCTATTTATAGAGAGAACCTTGGTACCCCAAGTTGCTAATCTTTCCATGTGGGAGAAAATTTTCATGTAGTAATTTCCTTTATGCAACTTTTCCATTTGTCTTGGAAGACTTATGTAAGTTGTCCACTTGTTTTTGTAGTAAGTTGTCCACTTGTCTTGGAAGACTTATGCAAATTGTCCACTTGTCTTGGAAGACTTAGGCCAAACCCACCATCCAAGTCCAACACATAGTCCATAATCCATGTGGAGGCCCAAGCCCAGTAGGAAAACATCCTAGCCTGAGTAGGTTATCTTGGCCTCTAAAGAAAGCCCAAACCTAATTCCAAGCTTTGGGCAAATAAGGGTATTACCACAATATGAAGTTTGTTCTTTCAAGATTACTCTCTCAAAGTCATGTCAACTAGGGAAGGGACCAAGAAGACACAATTAACCTTTGGCTTCCAAAAATAATTAAAAATGTCCTTGCCGAATTTAGGCGACATAATAATTATTTTTAACTTTTAACTCCGATCTATTCCCCCATAAGATCAAAGTTACACTCCAAGAATAATTGCTTTTACCTAGAAGCTTATCACAAAAGAATGTGAACTTTGTCTTTGACCTACTAAATAACCGACCATAATGCCCCTCTATGTATACCCACAGGTGATACCAGTCCTTTGACCTGTGTACTATCACCTTCTTAGCTATATCTTTTTCCGTTGGGTTTCTAGTCCTGTTGCCAACCATCCTTGGTCATGGAATCTCTTGATCTCGGGAGTGACCCTCAAGGCATATGACCGATACACTTATAAAGGTAGTATCACTAGATCTAGATTCGGATGATAAATTTGGACAATCCTAAAGGGGGCACATAGATTCCATATTGCATATGCATGTTCCAATTAATTAGAACTTAGCACTCAATGCACAAGGCTATTGACCTTAATAAAGTAAGATCTCACCCACAGTGAATCAAAGTACCAAACCTAACTTCATTAGTTCATCCACATGTACTCAAGATTAAGAGTAATGATCATTTAGTAGAACTTAGTGTCTTGTTTTCTTTCGTTGATAGTACATCTCCAAAATACATGCTCACAATGGTCCTTTCCAATACGTGACACATGTACTATTGAGACAAATCTAGAAAGTCCTCCAATGATCAAGGTAGATCACCCTCAAAGAAGAGACTTGCTCAATATAACCTTATCTCAGTAGAGTGCCCAACACTACTATTTGGTTATGGATTCAATTTATGACGTGACTAAATCTAGACTTAGACCTACTGTGCATCCAACCTCACTATGCGCCCAAGTCATTAGTTAAAGTCAATGGACCTTTATACATGCATCAATAAAAGATAACAGAGATATATGTAAGAAACTCATAAAGCCATTTAACAAAAAATGATTATATATTGTTTAACATCCAAAATGTCATTTACCAGTGAGCTTTAGGGCATTCTAATCCTAACCGAGTGAATCGATGCACTGGTACCATGAAGCCACTAAGCCACCACAAGGATGTAGCTCTCTAGTTTTGATGGCTTAATGAGCTAGTCGACTGGTTCTCTGAAGCCACTCAACTGGTACTCCAAAGTTGCTCTCTTTCAGATTCGTTTTCACTCTATTTTGCTTTCGGTTGCTTTGGCCTTTGTTTGAAAGCCTTCAATCGTGCTTTTCTTCCACTTTTTAGCCTCAAAATGTTCTTCAATTCTTGGCAAGCCATATTCATTTTTGTTAAGCTCCAAATATTCCTCAAACTCACCTAAAACACAAGATAAGTGCACTTTAGTGTAGCATTTATGCTATAGCTCAACTATAGACATCTAAAGCTTAATATGCTCTATGCTATAAGCTCAACTATAGACATCTAAAGCCTAATATGCTCAATTATGATATAAATTATATATTAATATACCTAATAGAGCACAAAACACCTCAAAACAAGAATAAGAATACAATACATAAGCACACACAAAACCAACACATCATGAAGTATCGTCGTTCTAGGGGCACTATAGTGGGATTTGACCTATTAGTGCATTTATACATATTCTAAGCTAAGGTGTTCATGAATAAAGGGACTTATTCGACTACCAAACGTCATCATGCTTGGATTATAACATTAAAATCAATTGGGAACCAACATGTATGCAATATTGAGGTCATATTTACTACTAGGCATGCAAACATACACAAACATGGATATAAGCATTATCCACTTCATACAATCTACACATAAACATGTAGACATGATTATATAATTGATTAAAGGTGTTTAGTATCAAATAGATATCAATTTATACATATGCTACTCACATAGGCGTGTTATCAAACACCTAGACATGTATTGAATAATAGCCATTGAAACAAGAAAAACAAAGCATATGTCTATTGAGCCATCAAATCCTATAACATAAGAGTATATAATCAACTGATTACGTAAGATAAATCACCTTAACAATGTCTACTCAATCATAATATGAAATAGGATGAAAGAAGAATAAGGAAACTCCTCTTCTTTCCTAGAAATTTCTGGACAATCCTTGAATAAATCCCCACTCTAAAGTTGTTAAATCCCTCCAAATAAGCTTGAATCCAAGTGGGAAGTGTGTTAAAACGTGTATGTAAGGTGGGTGAGTTATGGTTTTATGTGTGTGAAAAGTGGGTGTGAAGTGCGTGTGAGTTGATGATTAATAAATGCTAAAAATTAGGCCTTATTTATAAGCATCAGCGTTATTATTGGTTGACCTTACAGGCTGGTTGGTAACGGGGGGATCGACTGCTTCTTTTAACTGTTCTCTGGAATAACTGACTGACTTTGCCAGTCAACCGATAATAGCCTTTGTTCTCTAGATTTACTGGTTAACCTGCTGGTTAACTGGTAGCTTTTGGGGGTCGATCGATAGCTTCTATTTGCTTCAATCTTCATCTTATTTGCTTCCAGTCTCTTCGCTTTGATGTAAACCTTTTATCTCTATCATCAATCATTGTGCAAACCTTATTTTCAACCCACATCTAACCTAAACCATTAAAAACAAGCAATCAGTGTAGCGTTTATCTATCAAACTCAACTATGCATAATTACCTTCACTAAAGCCTAATTCTATCATATGTACTACACTAATGCCACTTTACAAGCACAAAACACCTCAAAAGCATACGCATTATACAATGGAAATACATACAAAATCAAAACACATTAAAAGCTACCACATAAAACACAAGCATGATAAGCATTCGGGGTAAAGAAAGAGGATACACGTGAAAATCAAGAAGGATCCATGCTTTATTAACTTAAGTAAACCTTTTCACAATTCACGATTCTTGATTTTTAAAAAATTTCAATTTTTTGGGTTTTTTTTTCAAAATTTTTCACTTTTCTTGGTGATTTTCAAATAAGAGAAAGCAAATAAAGATAGAACAACACGTAAGCAACTAATCACAAACATAAAAGCATACAAAGAACCAATATCGTGTCCCCAAACAGTAGCGCCAAAAACTTTATAATTAGACCTGTGTATGTGCAAATGAAGTGCAAAAAGTCTTACCCCGTAAGCATACAGCTTGTGTCTAGTATAGTGTGTGCGCATGGGTATCATCTTTACAAGGAGGCTCCTTATTTCTACATGTATGTGCTCAAGTGCTTAAAACCAACTACATGCGTGCATGGGTTTTGTTGGGATGGAAGGGAGCTCATGAATGCAGAAAATAAACCTAAACTATGGAGAACTATGGGTGCCAAGCTAAGAAAAGAAAACCAAATGATATCTCTCTAGAGGTGCAAGCCGTAAAGACCTGGAAGTGCACGGATCGGTGCAATATAATGTGTCCAAGAACGGGTGTCGAACCACAGGAAGGATATTTTGTGGAATGGGTTCTACGTATCTGTGACCTAGAAAGTGCCTAAAAAAAAACCTAAACTAACCATATTTTTTGGTTTTTGGATTTATAGGAGCTCTAACTAAAGGAAATAAAACTACACTATGGGAATGGAAAGTGGGGAAACAAACTTCCTAGAGGGAACTAACAAGTGGAATGGATTAGGGTGATTTTTGCTTGCTAATGGGTATTTTAGACTCAAATGCTATGGGATTATGAGGGATCGCTTAATTATTAACTGCTATTAACTAGGTTGCTAACTAGTGTCCTAATTTTTCCCTAGGACTTGGTGTGGGTCTATCCCTAAGCGGCACCTCTTAGGGCCATAACATGGCCCTTATGACCTTGGGCCTTAAGAGTGACTAATTAGGTTCTTAGATGATCTAGGATGAACCTACCCTAGTACCTAAACCATTGACTAGGTTTAAAGCCAAGACCTAGTGTCATTAAGGTCGATTTAACCTATCCAAAAACCTATTGACTGGGTTTAAAGTCAAAGGAGACTCAATCTAGGCTAGCCCTAAATTGTGTGCTGTCATTCTATGATCACTATAGCAGGATTGGCTCAATACGTGCAATCATACATGTTTTAAACTAAGGTGTTTGTGAATATAAAGACCTATTCATCTACCAAACATCATTATGCTCAGGTTACACCATTTAAAGCAATTAGGAACCAACATGCATGTAATATTGAGGTCTTATTTACTACTAGGCATGCAAACATACACATAAATATGGATATAAGCATTACCCACTTTATACAATCCACACACAAACACATAAACATGATTATAGAATGGATTAAAAGTGTTTAGTAGCAAATAAACATCAATTTATACATATACTACTCATATAGGCATATTATCAAACACCTAAACATGTATTGAATAATAGCCATTGAAACAAGAAAAATGAAGTATATATATATTAAGCCATCAAATCCCATAACAAAAGAGTGTATAATCAGCCCATTACACAAGTTAAATCACCCTAAACAAGTCTAATCAAACATAATATAAAATAGGATAAAAGAGAGAATAGGAAACTCCCCTTCCATCTTAGCTATTCTTGTACAAAGTCCTTGAGCAAAACTCCAATCCAAGTGTTTGAAACCCTCTAAATAGCTTTAACCCAAGTGAGAAAGTGTTTGAAAAAGTGTGTGAAGTGGGTGAGTTGGGGTTTTATGTGTGTAAAGTAGGTGTGCATGTTGGTTGCTTCTCTTAAGAAAATGTTGAAAATGCCTTAAATTGGGCTTCTATCACGCAAGGCCAGGGGCTTGACCTTGGGCTAGGTTGATTTACCCAATTTGGCCTACTTTCTGATCTGGCTAGTCTGCTTGGCTGGTCAACTAGCCTAGGGTTGAGGTCGATCGACCTGGTCAGATTTTACTCCAATTTTGCTATTCGCAAGCTCATTTCATCTTGGTTGTTCTTTTCTTCACCTAGGTACTTCCAAATGCTTCCTTCAAGCTTCCTTCATATCCCAAACACCTTTACCTTGGCTCTTTCATCAATTCACCATTAATCCAAGTCCCAAGCTTTGCCTTAAACTTCACCTAACGTGAGAAACAAATGTGTATGGACATTTGTAACCCACTATGCACAAGTATAGTATAAATGCAACACTAACACACCTAATAAAGCACAAGAACATCTCTAACAAATATGGAAATACTGTGCAAACACACATATGATCATAATTCATGAATAGCCCTAAACCTTCTCGTTGCTTGTCCCCAAGCAAGCCCAAACCTAAGTCTATCTCAAGGGCGATAAAAAGGGTTGCCTAAGGGAATGACTCACTATCAAGGTTAACCTAAGTAGCATGAACGGGTCATTCCTATTGTAGATAGGTCCCTAAGCCTCTTTCATCTTTCCTTTACTCATAAAGGGCCTTGTACCTCGTGAAAAATTCTTAAGTAGCTAAACTACCACAAGCTTAGGAGTTTTACGAACGTATGCAGGATGTTGATATTTTGTGCCCCCCTTGACTAACATGGCCTCCTTAACATCCACATAGCCTCAAGATAAGGAGAGAGAGAATGTACAAACACAATGGCCTATAAATTGATGTAAGAGCTTTATTCATACGACACCAAAGAACAAAGAGGATAACTTGTGCTAAGTAGACATTATCACTTATGCACTTATTGCCTTTTTCAAATTTTTTGAATTTTTCATACTTTTGCATCACATAACAAAAAGAAAAGAAAAAGAAAGGCTAAGACAAAGAAAGCCTAAGGTATATCAAGAAGAACCAATCAAGGAAAAGGCATTGATATCAACAACCCTTTTCAACCAAGCCATGGAGTAGCTACAAGGTGCATTCTTAAAGGCACTCACTCTCGACAACGTTGAAGAGCATGCCTTCCAAGACTCAGATATCCCTCCACTTTATTCATTTTCCACAATGCAAACTTATGTCACCAATTAATTAAGTCCATCACAAGAACCAACACTCCCATCAACCAAGCGATAAACAACTCTATATCTATAAAAAATAAAAAAAAACATTTCACCATTTTTAAAAATAATAATGCAATGTACCCTAATGAAGCATAAAAACAATAAAACCAAACTCATGCACATCTAAACATAAACTTTGCTTGTCCTCAAGCAAATAGAGCAAAGTATGCAATAAGCAAATAGGCAATACAAAGCAAGTATGGGCGGTGGGGATGGGTAGATAGGTAGGGAACAAGTGGAAAAAGTATAGATACAACCTCACGTTCTTGAAGCTCTCCATGCCAATGATCAACATTTCAACTACTAACCCTATCACTCCATCAAACCACAAACACTCATAAAAAACAAGGTTAGTAGCATTGGCATGCAATCTTGCATTGGCATGTGCAAATAATAAGATAAGGTGTATCATATGGGAAAAGGGATCGGGATCAACACTTGTGTGGGTGAAAAGAAAGGAAAAGAAACAAATGAACAAAAAAGAATCAAGAAGTGCAAAATTTAACCGAGGTTGCCTTTTAGTAGCGTGATGTGTTTCTTTTGTGTGTTTATCTATTACATGTATATACTTGTTTTGAGGTGTTTTGAGCTTCATTTAGTGTATTAATATAGCATTTAGGTCATAATTATGCATATTAAGGTTTACATGTTCATAGTTGAAGTTAAGACTTAAATGCCACACTAATGTATGTTTATTGCTTGTTTTAAGCGTGATTTGGGAAGATAACTGGATCTTAATTGAGGGTTCTTGAAGTGTGGAAGAAATAAATGGGTGTTATGGACATAAAGGAATGAAGAAAAGTGCATTTGGAAGTGGCCAGGCAAAAAAATGAGCGACCAAGGTGAAACTGATAGCAATGTGAGCCAAATTCGGAGCTTGCAATCTAAAAAGGACATGAAAAAATTTTGGACATGTTTAGGGTAAAAAAAATGGCTTGTGAGATCCCCCACAATGATACGAATCCATGAAAAAAAATGTTGCACGAATCAAAGCCAAAACAAGCAAGATATGGACATTTTACTATCAAGACCAGTCGACCTCCTATCAAGGCCGGTCGATTGGCTGAGGTCAATTGGCCGGATTAGAATCTGGGCCAATTTTAGCCAGACAACTTTGGCTCTGTTTGGCCTAGCTGGGTGATTTCAGCTGTTGAGCTATAGAGCTTTTAGCAGTAAAGCTTTGGGTAGAAGTGCCGTTGAATAAAAGCAGTTGATTGTTTGGCCAGGTATTTTAGAAGTTAAGCTTTCAATTGTTTTTAGGGTAATATTGGACTTTAAAAAATATAAAATAGTACTTTTTAGAAAAATAAAGAAAAACAATTTTTGACATGACATAAAAATAGTTTTCAAAAGCCTTTTCCGAAAAGCTCTAATTTGGAGCTTTAGATTTTTCAGCTTTAGTTTTTATTTAAAAGCTCTTTTAAAAATGGGCCAAACAGGTCAATTTTAGCTTTTAAACTCACAGAAAGCACTTTTGAGTCTCCAAAAGCTAGGCCAAATAGACTTTTAGCCCCAAAGCCGAACAACTAGTTGGGCTCCTAGCTGGATGTGCTGAAAGCTCTATTTAAGCCACATTTCATCCCTTTTTGAAGAAAGAACAACACTAAAATCAAACACCCATTTCCCTAAACCTAAAATCCACCAAAAATCACCTCACACACTCACTTCTAAACATATTTGAACACTTGGAATCAAGGATCCAAGAAGATCAAACACTAGGATTTGGGGCATGGCTCATGGATTGTAAAGCTTGGCTATGGATAGAAGGGTATCTCTCTTTTATCCTAAGTCTAATTATGTGTGATTAGAGCTATGTAGGGTGATTATATCTTGTAGTTACGGATTGATTACTATATTTTATTAATGGAAACCTGATGGATTTATGTATATTGCTTTATGCTTAATGCTTCAAAGGCTATTTTACATACATGTCAATGTGTTTGTTGAAATGCCCTAACGATGTAGCATATGTATATTAAAGTCTATCATGCTATTAACCATTTCTAAATCATTATTCTAGCATGTCTATGTGTTTGTATAGTGATTACATGAAATAGGTATGACTATATACATGTCTATGTGTGTGTTAGCATACTTAATAACATAAATAGCTTCTATTGCATACATGGCGGGTGCCATTGCTTAAATTGGTGTAATCTAAGTAGGTCTATGTGCTTAGTAGTAGAATACCGTAGAATATTCTCAAACGCCATTCCCTAAATATGTTTGCTTTGTGCTCAAACATTAATACCCGCTATTGTGATGATGATCGGTGGTGCATAACTAATGGCTAGCCTAGATCGAGTCTTCCTTAGCTTTAAATCTAGCTAATGGGTTTCAAGGTAGGTTAGTCGACCTTAGACAGACTAGGTCTTGGCTTTAAATCCAGCCAACGATTTAGACGCTGGGGTTAGATCAATCTAAGTCACCTAGAATCCTAACTAGCTAGTCCTATGGCCCTAAGTTATGAAGACCATACGCCGTGGCTCCAGGGGTCGACACCTAGGGATGGATTTGTACTAAGTCTTAGGGTGTAATTAGGAGGTTAATGAGGAGACCAGACAAGAGCAACCAAGTTTAATCCATCAAGCAACCCTAACAAGAAATAGTAATCACCCATTTGTAAGCCTTAATCACCCTATTCCCTATTTCCACGTGTTAGCATCCCCTTAGATCGCTTGATTCCCTCAACACATACATACACACCGCCTTTTTATTTCCTTGTTCTTAGATTAGGTTTACTTTTCCCGAGCTCATTTTAAACCAAAAATGCCCAAAAACATTGTAGTTTAGGTCCCAACACGTAGCACTTTAGGACGCACTTAGCTTAGGACACCATACTCGTTAGGCCTCCCCTTGAATTTGACCCCGTACTCGTACACACTGTATTACACATGTCCTATGTGCTTGCAGGCTATTTAGGCTTGTACACTTAAATAGCAAATCAAGTTTTCGGCATCGTTGCTGGGGAGGCAATGGTTGTTTGGTTTCATAGTTTTTGTGTGTCTTAGCTCGTTATGTGTTGTTTTATCTTTTCTTTTCATGTTTTCTTTATTTTGATTAATAAAAAAAATTCAAAAAAAGTTGTTGACCATTGTGAAGAGGTTTACTTGTGTCAATTAATCATGAATGATTCTAATGCATTGTGGTGGTCACTTGTATCCTTTTCCCTACCACCCGAACATGTTCCCATTGCATGTCGCATTTGTGGAAGTTTTATGCATCCAACTGTTTTTTGTCCTCATGAAAATTCCCCACCTAGGGCTAGTGCTAACTATGATCCCTATAGTCATGCATCTTCTTTTAGAAATCATGATTATATGAATGCATATTCTTGTTGTTGCAATCTATGTGGAAGCCGAGCTCATGATTCCAATACTTCCCCTACCTTCCACCCTTATCCCCGATTGCATGCTCCGCCCTATGCCCCTAGTAATCATATGCCTATGCATGCATCTTCATCTAATTATCATGATTCTAGGGAGCAACATCATGTATCTTCATATTGGGATCAAGATGACTCTTCATAGTTTCCACCACATTGCTTTGAAAGTCCGTCTCTTGTACCATCATTTCCTACCCAAACTTCCTCCGAGTTTTATAATGGTTGTGCTTATAGTGACCCTGATCAAGATATTTACCATTTTCACTCGGTTGAACCCTCTTCCATAATGTCTTCATTCTTGGATCAATTAAATCAAATGCTTGAGCAATCCCAATCTCTCCTCTGATCCAATCAAGAGGAACTAGACAGTTTGAAGGAAGACACCAAATATCTAGGTGAGCGCTTGAAGAGAATGGTTGAGAGTGTGCAACTCATGAGTGAGAATATTGAAATACCTTTAGAACGAGTTGACATGATAGAGATGAGACCAAACGATGAGGTAACTAGGGGTGGAAAAGATGATGTATTGGAGAGACAATTAGAAAGGAGGTTGGTAGAGAGATAACATCTTGTAATGAGGATAAGAATGAGCTTGATGATAATTTGGTTCTTGATGACTCTTATGGATATGTTTTAGAGGAAATAGTACCCTATCTTCCTAAGCTTTCAACACCTTCCATTGAGTCGTGTGAGCCTTTTCTTTCTCCTCATTCCATACTTTCCACACTCTTGGAGGTTGAGTCTCATGATCATAGCACTCATTTGCATTTCGAGTCCTCATTTAGGGAGTCTAGGGTGTATACTTCCCTTGAGCATTCACACATCCATGATCGGAAATTCTTTGAGTCCTCATTGTCCCCTCCATGTGTGTGTACCCCGTATAAAAAGAATGATGGTGAGATGACACCCACTAGTGATGAATGTAATGTTGAATTTGATGAGACGTTAACTTGTGAAGGCTTAGAATCATCCTTTGGGAAAAACAAGAGATCAATTTTAGAGTCTTTAGATGATGAGTCTCTTAGAGTTAGGAATCATTATGTTGAGGAAATTAGCAACTCTAAAAAGACATATAAAAAAGAAATTGGTGTGCTTGGAAGACTGATCTATGGATTTTTTCAGATGTTTGATGAATCATTATTGGAGAAAGAACCCATTAGGATCGAATCCACCCTTCACGAGGAGTTAGAGCAATCTAGGCTTAATTATGATCTATCTTGTGGAGAGGAACAGTGTAGTGCTTCCATGTCTTTGACCTTTGACCTTTCTTCTCCGAGTGTCGCTCTTGCTCCTCTTTCCCATTCCAATGAGTCTCCCTCTTTGGAGCTCATGTTTATCCCTTCTAGTTTAGAACATTTTCATCTAGGGCTAGATTGCACTTCTCTCATGTTGTATGCATTAGACCTATCTTTAACCCATGGGGAGGGTGTGTTCCTAGCCCTTGATTATGAAAAGAAGGCCATGGGGTGGTTAATTAGAGAACATACGGGGCATGATCTTTCACGTTTGTACATGACACTTTCCACACTTGTGCACATATTTTCATTTGATGTTTTAAGATGGGATCTAGAAAAAGGGTGCATTGTGTATTAATTACCCCATCATATAGTCCATGACCCTTTTCCTTCTACTGTATATGCATGGTTGAATATCCGGCAATTTATGCCTTGCAATTTTAAACATGTATTGCTCTAACACTAGCGCCTGGCTGGAGGCGTTAAATCCAGCGCTACTAGGAGGCACCCTAGACATGTTTATATTTCATTTTCTTTCTTAGCTTTTCCTTTTCTTTTATTTGATTTTAGTATTATTTTCTTTGATTTCCATTTTTGTTTTCATTTGCTTTCTTTTTTTCCACACTCCCAAGTGTTGATCCTCACTTCTATCATTTCCCATTCTTCATATACCTTGTTTATCATTTGATGATGCCAATGCAAGCTCGCATGGCAAATGCTACTAATCTTGTGCTTTGTGAGTGTTTGTCATTTGTTGAGAAATAAGGTTAGTAGACAAATTATTGATCATTGGCATCGGAAAAGCTTCAAAAGGAATACAAGGTTGTATCTATCCTTTCTCCACTTGGCCCCTTTTATCTACCTCGTCCCCACCACCCTTACTTGCTTTGTGTTGCCATTTTTCTTGTTGAGTGGTATTGTTCTATTTGCTTGAGGACAAGCAATGTTTAGGTTTAGGGGTGTGGGAGTTTGGTTTTCTTGTTATATGCTTTGTGTAGGGTAGATATGCGTTATGTGCTTAAAATGGTGAAAATTTTTCAATTTTGATGCATGTAGAGTCGTTTGCCTCTTGGTTGATTGGAGTGTTAGCTTTTGTGATTGATTTAATTGATTAGTGCATATGAGTTGCATTGTGGGGAAGTGAATGGAGTGGATTGAAAATCGGGTCGTGGAGGGGATGCCCTTGAAAGTTGTAGGGAGTGAGGACCTTTAAGAATAACCCTTGTAGCCACCCCATAGCTTGGTAGGAAAGAGTGTTGAAAAAAGGTTGTTGATATGAGTGCTCTTCCTTGATTGGTTCTTTTTTATGTGCCAAAGCCTTTATTTTTCTTTGTTTTTGTGTAAATGCAATGCAAAGCGTGAAAAATCCAAAAAAAAATTTGAAAAGGCAAAAAGTAACCTTTATTTTTCTTTGTTTTTGTGTAAATGCAATGCAAAGCTTGAAAAATCCAAAAAAAAATTTGAAAAGGCAAAAAGGTGCAAAAATATAAAAAAAAAAAAAGTGAAAAAGAGAAAAAGCCAAAGGAACCAAAAACTTTTGTGAAAAAGTGCATAAGTGACATATTGTCAACTTAGCACAAGCTATCTTTTATGTAGATATGTGAATAAGGCTTTTTATAAGTCATTGCGTTTGTATATTCTCTCTCTTCATGACTTTGAGGCTTTGTGCATGTTGGGGAGGCCATGTTAGTTGAAGAGGCACGAAATCTCAAAATCCCGAGTACGTGCATTAGAATCCTAGGCTCGTGGTGGTTGGGCTACTTGGGAACTTTCTACAAGGTTCGAGGCCCTTTATGAGCAGAGGGAGGATCCGAAGAGACTTGAGGATCTCTCTACAATAGGAATGCCCCCTTCAAGCTTCTTAAGCTAACTGTGATAGCGAGTCAGTTCCTTAGGCAACCCTTTGTATCGACTTGAGAAGTAAATTTAGGATTGGGCTCGATTAAGGACAAGCAAGGAGAAGGTTTGGGGGAGTTGATGTATTTGTTATGTGTGTTTATCTATTGCATGCATATACATGTTTTGAGGTGTTTTGAGCTTCATTTAGTGTATTAGTATAGCATTTAGGTCATAATTGTGCATATTAAGGTTTACATGTTTATAGTTGAAGTTAAGACTTAAATGCCACACTAATGTAGGTTTATTGCTTGTTTTAGGTGCGATTTGGGAAGATAACTGGAGCTTAATTGAGGGTTCTTGAAGTGTGGAATAAATCAAAGGGTGTTACAGACATAAAGGAATGAAGAAAAGTGCATTTGGAAGTGGCTGGGCGAAAGAAGGAGCGACTGAGGCGAAACCGAGCACAACGTGAGCCAAATTCGGAGCTTGCAACCTAAAAAGGACATGGACAAATTTTGGACATGTTTTAGGGTGCAATAGATGGCTTGGGAGATCCCCCACAATGATACGAAGCCATAAAAAAAGGCGCACAAATCGATGCCAAAACGAGCAAGATATGGACATTTTACTATCAAGACCGGTCGACCTCCTGTCAAGGCCAGTCGACTAGCTGAGGTCGATCGGTCAGATCAGAATCTAGGCAACTTTATCCAAACGACTTAGCCCCAAAGCCGAACAACCAGTTGGGCCTCCGGCTGGATGCGCTGAAAGCTCTATTTAAGCCACTTTTCAGCCCTTTTTGAAGAAAGAACAACACTAAAATCAAACACCCATTTCCCTAAACCTAAAATCCACCAAAAATCACCTCACACACTCACTTCTAAACATATTTGAACACTTGGAATCAAGGATCCAAGAAGATCAAACACTAGGATTTGGGGCATGGCTCATGGATTGTAAAGCTTGGCTATGGATAGAAGGGTATCTCTCTTTTATCCTAAGTCTAATTATGTGTGATTAGAGCTATGTAGGGTGATTATATCTTGTAGTTACGGATTGATTACTATATTTTATTAATGGAAACCTGATGGATTTATGTATATTGCTTTATGCTCAATGCTTCAAAGGCTATTTTACATACATGTCAATGTGTTTGTTGAAATGCCCCAACGATGTAACATATGTATATTAAAGTCTATCATGCTATTAACCATTTCTAAATCATTATTCTAGCATGTCTATGTGTTTGTATAGTGATTACATGAAATAGGTATGACTATATACATGTCTATGTGTGTGTTAGCATACTTAATAACATAAATAGCTTCTATTGCATACATGTCGAGTGCCATTGCTTAAATTGGTGTAATCTAAGTATGTCTATGTGCTTAGTAGTAGAATACCGTAGAATATTCTCAAACGCCATTCCCTACATATGTTTGCTTTGTGCTCAAACATTAATACTCGCTATTGTGATGATGATCGGTGGTGCATAACTAATGGCTAGCCTAGGTCGAGTCTCCCTTAGCTTTAAATCTAGCTAATGGGTTTCAGGGTAGGTTAGTCGACCTTAGATAGACTAGGTCTAGGCTTTAAATCCAGCCAATGGTTTAGACGCTAGGGTTAGATCAATCTAAGTCACCTAGAATCCTAACTAGCTAGCCCCTATGGCCCTAAGTCATAAAGACCATATGCTATGGCTCTAGGGGTCGACACCTAGGGACAGATTCGTGCTGAGTCTTAAGGTGTAATTAAGAGGTTAATTAGGAGACTAGACAAAAGCAACTGAGTTTAATCTATCAAACAATCCTAACAAGAAATAGCAATCACCTATTTGTAAGCCTTAATCACCCTATTCCCTATTTCCACGTGTCAGCATCCCCTTAGATTGCTTGATTCCCCCAGCACACACATACCCACTGCCTTTTTATATCCTTGTTCTTAGATTAGATTTACTTTTCTCAAGTACCTTTTAAACCAAAAATCCCCAAAAAACATTGTAGTTTTGGTCCCAACACGTAGCACTTTAGGATGTACTTAGCTTAGGACTCCATACTCATTAGGCCTCCCCGTGGATTCAATGTAGTACTCGCACACACTGTACTACACACGTTCCGTGTACTTGCAGGCTATTTAGGCTTGTTTTACTTAAATAGCGAATCATAGCACTAATCACGATGTTGTCTGTCAGGCAATCTCTAATTTAACCTCAAACACCGAGGATGCTTCCTAGTAATGCTGGATTTAACATCTCCTGCTGAGTGATAATGTTAAGGCCAATGATACTTATAGTCCTTGAGTACAGATTAGTATACAAACTTGTCAAAGCATAACTCAGAAGAAAAAAGATCATGTGATAGAAGATCAATCAAATCATGCACATCACAATCCTTTTCAAGCACTGTTGAAAAAGAGACAAGTAAAAAAGCCGACACATCAATTATAGAAGGAGAATGCTAGAAGGTGTCATAGGTAATGGAAAAATCTAAAGCTCTAGGTCCCTTGTTCTTCTTCAATCCTAACCTAGCATGCTCTGTCTCCTTTACAAACATCCTATTACCTTCTTTTGATAATCAAAGGCTACCCACACCCTGTGCCCATGGGTCAATGAAGCATCCAAAGCATAAAAAATGGGATAAGTGTCAACAAACCTTACATGAACATGTTCCATATGGGATGGCACAAAAATTTGTTTACTAGGAGAAGACTCAATGGAAAGAAGAAGGGGAGAGTCATAAAATGAAACAGGATTGGATGAGATGAAATCAACTAGAGAGCAAGAAAGAGTAACTCTAGAAGAAGAAGAATCGGAAGTAAGGCTCACGGGCTCATTCTCACTAAGGGATAGCTCGTATTCTTCTAAGAAATGGTTCACCTCATCAAGTAGTTCCTTAGTTGAGAGTTTAGAAGAAGGTTCTAATAATGATCCATCGAAGACACCTAAGGACCCATATAACATAATTTCAAGTTCTTCAATCTCTTCTCTGAGAGTCTTTATATATTGGTCATTTACTTCAACACTAGAATCTACAACTCCAATGGACTCATTGGGCCTAGAATCAAAGATAGGCATGATGTCTCCTCAATGGGTGTTTCCAAATCCACTGTAGCTAATATCTCATCAAATGCTTCAATGAATTCATTGCTAGGAGATATCTTCTCACAACCATATTCTTCAATACAAGATTCCATCACATACACATTAAAACCTCTAACTCCAATGGACTCATCGGGCCTAGAATCAAAGATAGGCATGATGTCTCCTCAATGGGTGTTTCCAAATCCACTGTAGCTAATATCTCATCAAATGCTTCAATGAATTCATTGCTAGGAGATATCTTCTCACAACCATATTCTTCAATACAAGATTCCATCACATGCACATTAAAACCTCTATTTTCATCTCCACTTTCATGATCAATCCTATGCGTGCAATCATAATGATCTATGCCTTCACATCAAGATTAAAAGAATTAAACTCAAAGGACTTGTCAAACTTATGATCATCACCTCTTGAAGTAGAGGCTATGTATCCCCTCTTAAAGGGTTCTCAGTCAAAGCTAGCTAGGGTGTCTCTAAACTTTCTCAATTCATCACTCTCAATCAAGGTCTCCTCATCATGGCGCTCAACATATGGGGTCTACCACCTTAATCATAAAGCAATCTTCCTTCTCATCATCACTACCTGTACTAGCTCTATTTACTGTCTCTGCCACTTTCATGGTGGACCTCAAATTTCGAAGCTTATTCTCCAACAACCCTTACTTGCAATAAATGACTGTCTCAACTGTGCCAAGGAAAGGGCAACCTAAAAGAACAAGTGTAGTGTATCGAGAGTCGTGACCAAAATCCATGTCTAAAACTATGAAGTCAACGGGGTACACAAACTTGTCAACCTAACATCCTCAATACACCTCTAGGTCTGCGCTCGGACCTTTAAGCTAATTGGAGTGTAACATGTGTGGGAGACAACTCACTTAAGCTTAGCTGCTGATTGACGGAGTAAGGAATGAGTTTTACACTAGATCCTAAATCTAACAAGGCACGATTAATCTAGGTCTCTCAAATCCTACAAGGAATGCGAAAAGCTCCAAGGTCACTCAACTTAGGCAGATGACCCGATGTATAAATGCTACTCACTTTTTCTGTGAGCTTCCCCTTTTTTGACATGGTTGATGTCCTACGCTTCCTTGTGAAAAGGTCTTGGAAGAACTTAGAATAGGAAGGAATGGAAAGGACCGTATCTATTAAGGGAAGATTAACTTTAAGATCTTTATGATGCTCTAGGACTTTGAAGAACTTATAAGGACTGAAAATTCTTCTAGGTCGACCGGCTCCTCCAGTTGGCCTTCTATTGTCTTTTTCTTACTCTTAGCCTTTATCACATGACTTGTCCCTCTTCTATCTTCAACATTCATTCTCGTTCAAGCTCTGTTTCAACCTTATAGCTCACCTAAGGCACAAAATTAAGCATTTAGTATAGGATTTGACTTAGGAACTCAACTATGTACATTTGATTTTGCTTAAGCCTAACTCTAGTATATGTACTATAATAATCAGATCCCTATGTTTCTTGAGGACCAAGAGAAGACAACTTTCACTTGCCCTTATGGCACATTTGCTTATAGGAGAATGCCATTTGGTCTTTGTAATGTGCCTGCCACTTTTTAGAGGTGTATAATGGCTATCTTTAGTGACATGATTGATATGCACTTGAAGATTTTTATGGATGATTTCTCAATCTTTGGATCTAGCTTTGATGAGTGCCTTCGACACCTTTTTTAGTGTTGGATAGATGAGTTAAGATGAATTTGGTTCTTAGTTGGGAGAAATCTCATTTCATGGTTCAAAGAGGAATAGTTTTGGGCCATGTTGTTTCTTCTAATTGTATTCTGGTTGACCCAGCCAAGTTGAGCTTATAAAGAATTTGCCAATTCCTATGATTGTTATAGATGTTTGATCCTTCCTTGGCCATGTAGGTTTCTATAGGAGATTCACTAAGGATTTTAGTCATATTGCCTGTCCATTGTCTAGGCTCTTAGCATAGGATATTCCCTTCATCTTTAATGATAGGTGTGTTAGAGCATTTGATAGGATTAAGTCTTTACTTTCTTCATCTCTCATCATCTAGTCTCCCGACTATAGCCTTCTATTTGAGATCATGTGTGATGCTTCAGATTATGCCATAGGAGTAGTGTTAGGACAGTGTAAGGATAGTTGCCTTATGTAATTTACCATGCTAGTAAGACTTCAAATGATTCCTAGAAGAACTACACCATCACTGAGAAGGAGCTTCTAGCTATTGAGTTTGCGTTTGATAATTTTCATCCTTGCATCCTTCGTTCAAAGTCATTGTCTATTTCGATCACACAGTTTTGGACTATCTCCTTTCCAAGCATGATTCAAAACCTCAATTGATTAGATGGATACTCCTTCTTCAGGAGTTTGATGTAGAGATTAGAGATAAGAATGATAGTGAGAACTTTATTGTAGACCATTAGAGAAATTTTTTTAAGGTTTGGGATCTCTCGAGTCTTTATCAGTGATGGTGGTCAACATTTTTGCCATAAGATACTTGATGCTTTGCTTAAGAGATATTTAGTTAAACACAAGATTGCTACCCCATAACACCCATAGACTAGTGGACTAGTTGAAATGTAATAGGCATATCAAGTCCATTTTAGAGAAGACGGTTAAGCAGGATAAGGGAGATTTGTCTTGTAGGTTGAGCGAAGCATTGTGGGCCAACCGTACTACATATAAGACTCCCATTGGCATGTCTCCATATACATTAGTGTATGGTAAGGCTTGTCACTTGCCTATTGAGCTAGAGCATAAGCATACTGGGCTATCAAAGCCCTAAATTTTGATTTGGCTAGAACGGGTGAGAAGAGGAAGTTAAACCTAGATCTTATTTGGATTGGCTTTTTCTAAGGAAAAAAACACTTTTCCTTGAAAAAATTACACTATTTTTGCAATAAGTATTTGATTTGGCTTCTAAAAAAGCTAAAACTCTGAAAAAGCTTTAATACAATGTTTTTAAGAAGCTAGGATTTTTAGCTTCTCAAGAAAACCTATTTTTCAAAGGCTATTCAAAAAAACTTTTAGAAAAAACCAATCCAAATAGGCCCCTAGCTGAGTTGAAGGAGCATAGATTTGAGGCATATGAGAATGCCAAACTCTACAAAGATAGCATGAATAGGCACATTCTTATGACCTAGGGTTTTGAAGCTCAGTTCATTAGGTCTCGGGTGGTGTTGATTGAATCTAACACTAATGTCTAAACCTTTAGATGGATTTAAAGCTAAGACCTAGTCCATATAAGGTGGATTAAACTAGTTAGAAGCCTATTAACTGGGTTTAAAGCTAAAGACCACTCAACCTAGCTTAAACATGAATAAAGAACTATCAATCAACATCATGGAAGCAAGATATAAGCATCTAAAGCACAAATAAGACATACATCTTTACTTAGGCATTTATCAAACACATAGACATATCCGATTATCAATACATAAATATATTGACTCATGTTATAGATCTAAGTAAACAAGCATGTATTAAGAGCCATAGATACACACAAATCCTTTATTTAAAGCCCCACCCTAATATATGGCAATGAATACCCAAAGATCTAGCCTAATCAAGCAACATATTTACAAGATCTAGAGAAAGAACAAGAAGAACTTCTTTAAATCTTGCTTCCAAATTTGTACAAGCTTTTTAAATCCTTATTGGGTGCTTCAATACCAACTCAGTTAGTTGTTTAGAGGGTGTGTGGAGATGTTCATTGAATGAGATTAGGGTTAGGGTGAAATGGGTTTAAAGAAAAATGAAGTTTCTCCCACAAAAATGACTTGAAACATGCTATTTATAGCTCTTCAGTACAAATACAGTCAACATAGCCGGTCAACTGGTAAACTCCTTCTGCTTGACCAATAAATAATAGAGCTCTCTAGTCTTGACGGTCGACCGATACCTGGTAAACCCTCGACCTGTACTTGGTGAACTCTTTTACCCATATCGGTAGACACCTACTGGTCGACTAGTTCTTCAAGAAAGCTGGACTGATACCTCCAATTTACTTTATTTTTGCTTCGTTTTGCTTCCGGTCTTTGTCTTTAGCTCGTTTCATCCACATTTAAGCTTAAACCCTTCTAACAATTGCTTAAAACATGAAATATAGCACTTAGTATAGCATTTATGCATCTAAACTCATTATGTGCAATTAGAATCAATTATGCTCAATTACTGCATTAAATGCACCGAATAAGCTCTAAAACACCCCTAGGTGTGCATGCTAACAATATATACAAACATTCACAAATCACACACATCAAAATGCTAACTCACCATCCCTTTCACCTATATTATACATCCTTATCCATACATATATACGCATAGAATCAAGCTATTTTAGAAGATCAAACACTTGGATTTGAGGATTTGAGCAAGCATTGTAAAGAGATTATTAAGGATGAAAGAGAAAACTATTTATCTCTCTTTTATCTTAGTTTGTTTTATGTTTGATTAGAGTGTTATAGAGTGATTAACACCATGATTATGGGTTTGTTTATTACAATCTTGTTATGGGATATTTGATGGATTAATATATGCCTTATTTTTAGGGTTCTAATAACTATCTTTCATACATGTCTAACTGTTTGATGATATGTCACACTGAGATAGCATACATTATCTTAATGCTTGCTAGCTATTAATTGCTTCTATAACCTTATTCAAGCATGTCTATGTGTTTGTGTCAAGGATTTATGAAGATTGGCTATAATCACTTATGTCTGTGTGTATTTACGTGCTTTTATAGTGAAGCATACTTTATTTCTGTACATGTTGGTTCTTTATTGTTTTTAGGGTGTAATCCAAGCATGTCTATGTGTTTGGTAGTTGAATATATCTATGTTTTCACAAATGTCGTAACCAAGAACATGTATAAATTTACATTTTGAATTCTTGAACAGCTATTGAGATGTGTGATTGACGATGCGTGACTAATGATTAAGTGTATTTGAGTTCCATTAGCTTTATATCCAGCTAATAGATGTCCAACTTAATATAATTGATTTTAATTTGACTAGGTCTTAGGTTTAAACCTAGCTAATGGTCTAGACATTAGGGAAAGATCATTCAACATCACCTAGAAGTCTAAGTAACTAGCTTTCAAACCCTAGGCACTAAGGACCATGTTATACTCTAGGGACGATCGACTTAGGGATGGAATCACACCGAGATCTAGAGAATAATTAGGAATTCTAGACAAGAGCAGCCTAAATCCATCAAACAGACCTAAATAAGAGTGTAGTATTCCCCTATAATCAAGTGTAGGTCACCCTAATCCCAAATCATTTGTGTTTCTTCACCTTATCTAGTTTGATTTCAATCCCACTTTAGTTTAGTTTGTCTTTATTTTTCCTTAATTTCCCTTGAGCTCCATTCAATCCGAAAAACCCTAAAAATAGGTAGTTTAGGTCTTTTTTGTAGCTTTCTAGGACATACTTAGCTTAGAACCACATATAGTATTGCCTCCCTATGGAATACGACCCTGTACTTGCACACTGGGCCACACATGACCTATGCACTTACGAGCTTTTCGAACGTCGTTTCGAAGCGAGATCAATCATCAAAATAAAAATGTAGAACTATTATGTGTATCATATATACATAGTACTCAATTATCTGATAAAATCAATAAGAACACTTAAAAAAACGCCTAGTTCTAATACTAATTGAAGGAATTTGAGTGAACTTTTCTCAAGAATTCTTCCAAGATCAGGCTCAAAAATTAAATTTTCAAGAACAAGTGTAAAGATTATCTCGTATTCTCATTTGCTTTTAAATAATATGCCTAACAGAAGTGTTAAACTTCCTCCTCTTTGTATGCAACCAAGTGTGTATCGATGGTACTTCGCAACAAAAAAAAAAAAGAAGTTTATACTGATAGAGACTAGGATTTTTTGGGAGGAGATAATTTTTCCCTATAAAACTAATGAAAAGAATATGCTGAAATGTATAGTTTTGTCTACATAAAAAAGTAAAATAAGCTGGGCCTTCTCATGACCCAAGATCAATATCTTCAACCCATTAAGCCTCAACCTTTTAGAGTTAAGCCTTGGTCTTCCCAAGTCAATTCCCAATTTAGAATTAAGTCACTATTTCATTCTTAACCCATTTTGTCCAAGATTTAGTTAATACCTCATTTTTAGTGCTAACTAAAAATAGATGTAATCAAATTTGTGGCCACTTAATAATTAATATTAAATATTTATTTCTCAATTAAATATTCAAACATATTAAGTATTAATTCCCTCATTTCTTTCATAGTTAAATAATAGGACATTTAATTCTCAATCATTATATATTCTAATAGAACAACCACAAGTATCACGTGTCAATATGTTATAATTTTTATAAAAATTATTTAAAATGATCCACAAAAAATATATCGAAACTTTAAAAAATCTAAACTAATTGGTTGATTTCTTATCAACTTTCCAATAATTTAAAATAAATCTAACTTTAAAAATCTAAACTAATTGATTGATTTCTTATCTACTTTCAAATAATTTAAAAAAAATCTAAACTTTTAAAAACCAAATTATTCGATGTCTTTTTTGTTTTTTGAAACCACCACCCATTTGAAAATTGAATCCAGGACCTCACTCTTTTCTTTTTTTTTTTTTTTGTGGATTAAGTAAGAATTTATTAAAACACAAATTTGATACATACCATCTTAACCCCTTAAGCAAATGATACAACAATACTAATCAAAAGTTATGCTTCAGGGGTGAAAAGAAACGCAAGGAAAATCCAAAAATCACAATGGTAAGAGAAGACTAAAGAAAAGAAAAAACAAGATACAAAAATGAAAATTCAAATATATCCATGCAGGGAGTGAGAATTATCAATACTACTTGTGGGAACAAGTTCTTAGGGCCATCATATGCCATCTTCTCACCACGCTTCATATTTTCCACTTCAAAATTTTGCTCTTTTGATGGTTTGTTATGGCTTTCTTCATTGGCAAGAGCATCCTTATCAAATCCTTGGGCCGAAACATTCTCATCCAAACTATTTGAGCTAGGTTTACAAGTTTCCTCTTCATGGATAGAGAATCAATTGTCATTCCTTTGTGTTGGGGCTGAGCGGACTTTGGCATCTTTTGGAGTGATTCCCTCCTAGGCTTAACCACCACATTTGAAAAAGGGGTGGGAATGGGAATGTTTGCTCTTTTCAAAATCCCCTTTTGTTTTTGATTCTTCCATTTGCCATCTTTCCTTACAATTCTTTGAGCTTGCTTAGGAGCATTTGCTTGAGATGTATTAGGACATGAAGTGGGGTAATGCCCAACTATCTTGCAAGAGGAACACACAAGAGGCTTTCATGCATACTCTACTTCAATCTTGGCCCAATCACCATTTCTAAGCTTAACATATGTGCAACCTAAGAGAGGCTAAGAACGATCCATTTCAATACAAACCCTAGCAAATCCCACAAAAGTTCAGGATTCCGTAAGCTTATCTATATAAAGAGGGTTGCCCAAGGTGCAAACAATGTAATTAAGGCCTCTTTGAGTAATGAGGGAACACGGGACGTTCCTACGCTTGATCCATAACGGCACCTTATCCCAACTTAAATGAAATAATTTTGCATTTGAGTCCCATTTTCATAGCAAAAGTGGACAGTAATTGACGTACCACAATTGCTCCGAGACTTGGTCACAATATTTTTAGCTCTCAAACTTGAAAGCAGAGAAACCATCATTGGCCGATTTGATTTCAATTTTCCCATAAACCTCCAACGATAATCAACCATTTGCTAGATATGGAAGAAGGGAGGGGGAGCTTCAATAAATTGTCCAATTAAACAATTTTTCCAACGCTAATCACCTTCTAAGAATACTTCTTACGGGAGGGCAGCTTCGACTCTACCATTTTCAACAATAGGCTCAAAGAAATTAAGCTTTAAAGTGTTTGAAACATTACCAATATTGGTGTTTTGCCAATCATTTTGGGTGGCAAAATGTGAAGGAGAGACATTGTTCGTTGTCCAAGCATATTGAAGTTGTTCATTAGAAAGAACTTGTGTGGAATTTTCATGCTAAGAATGTGCCTTAAAATGACTTGTAGAAGTTTTATTCTCCTAAGAATCAAAATGAGAGGGAGCTGACCTTGTATAGGAATCTGACGTGGTTGCCATTCCATGAGAGCTTGATAAGTTGGATGGTTGACTCAAAATAGTAAGGGCTGATCGAGTAAGCAAGGGTGGAAAATGAACTCCGTGGCCTCTATCATGTTTAATATTTCGTAAAGGAGTGGATGGGAGGCTCACATTCAAATTTTGAGCCACAGTATAAGCTTCTCCTTGCATCTGAACCGAGATGTTTGATGGATAATGCTTGTTACCGGCATCAAGAACATTATACGATTTGGACCAGGGGGCTGGACTCAAAGTAGATTTGACCACGTTAAAAGCCTTGTGGTAAGTTGTTGACTTCTGAGCACTAGTGGCCGAAAAGTACTTTGGGCTGAAAAGGGCCGTCCCGGGTGGTTATTAACCGCTAAAGAAGAATGGAGACCATCGGGTATTACCTGAGTAGCATTTTCTTCTATAACCAGACCACCTAAGGGAGGATTTGATGCAAAACCAGGAACAGTTGATGGCCGATATTCATTTGAGGATGCAGTGAAAGCCTTCTCCATCCCATAAGGATAATATTAAGTACTATATTAACAATTTTTTCCTTCAGTAAAAGGCTGACCTGAAGTTAATGCTTTTGCTTTGAGACCGAGGAAGAAGATGGACAATCAGCCATTGTTGTTTGATTTTCAAGCTCGAAAAGCAAGGATCTTCAAGATTATCAAGTACCTCTATAGGATAGGATTCATTACCAAGAAGCAAATTTTTAGAATTAAAATTTGAGCTAGCTGAACTACCACATAATGAATATTTTGACTTTGAAATACGAGAGTTCCTTCGAGCTAAACTTTACACTAATTCACGCTTTGCATTATCGAGATTTCTTTTGAGCTTGTGACCATCCGAAGAGGAAGACTTCTTACCCAATTTAGAGAGCTTTTCAGCCGAGCTTGAGATGGCTATGCTAATGGTGTCACAAGTAGTTTTGAGCTCCATAATAGAATCCAAAGTGTAATCTTCTTCTTCTTTATAGTAGCTATGGTAGAATTTGGATGCAAGTCTAGCACTTTTCCTAGTTTTAGATGCACTAGATCTCTTCTTTTTCCCCATAAATGGGGTGGCAGATGGTGGTAGGATGTTGGTCAATGGTGGTCAAAGAGAAGAAACTCTAGAGAGAAGTGAGATCATAAATCTGCACTAGTTTCCTTTTTTTTAAGATCTTACTGTTGAGGAAGATAACATCAATGACTTGAATTATTTATTGATTTCAATCAAATTAATTCATTGTTGTTGATAAAAAGTCTGGAACTTGTTATTATAGTTGTTATCCCAATCTTCTTTAATAAAGTCTGCTTCAGGAATGAACTTGTCCAAAATTAATTCTTTAAAAGAAAGCATAATTTTTGTCCATGTGATATTCAATAATTTGAATAAATCTGAACGTATCTAAATACAAAGATTTAAAAATATATAATAAATACATTACCATGAATTCTAATTGGTATTAAATACTACTATTTACGCTTATGATAACCATGGGAAGTATATATTAGGTAGGGAAAATCATAATAATGGCCAGAGGAGAAGTAACTTGAAAAGAAAGAATTTCTAGATTCAGTAGCAGCTTTTTAATGGATGATTAATAATATCTGGTTATTGTCTTATGTTTATGTTGATATAGGCAAAAGATAGAATCTTCCCTAGAGAAACATGCCGATTCGTAGCTTTTGTTTTTAGTGAGGATTAAATCTAATAGTTGTCACAGATCTAGTGGCAAGAATTTTTGCAAAAGTGAAAGAAATAAAAAGGAGTCAAAGCACAGTTTAGAGGCTCACATTCGCATCAGAAACAGAGAGCCATATTTTTGCAACGAAAAACACATATCAAAAGGTTTAAATACACGAAGGTAGTTAACAACATAAGGCAACCCGGTCGGAACCCCAAGCCTAATGTCAACAAGACAAAGAAGTAGAAAAAGATTACCTGCAAGTCAATAGAGCTTTACTTGAATCTTTGTAAAGAATAAAAATCAGAAAGCCAGAAAATAATTTTTGAGTGTGGGCAAAGTTATAGGTCAATGAAAAAAGAAGGGTTTAAGCTCTAATTATATATAAAACGCAAGCATGCAAATGGTGTAAGAGTTTATTTGGCATACAACGCAATGACCCTATAAAGTATATAATAAATCCAATCCATGAGTAAAACTAGATGTTTGAGGTCAAAAGATTGCTTGGTGCAAGTATAATATATTAAAAACATCGATTACAAGCAAAATACCATGTGATTTATTAAATAGTCGATTAGGTCAGTAATGCTCAGAAAGTACCCCAAGGGTCCTTGTACTGTGCATCATATTGTGTGATGCTCCCTTTAACTAAGATGGTGCACTTTCACTCGTTGTGCCATTATAAAAAATTTTGGTGTTTGCGATGGATATTTGTGGCGGTTTTCTCGTAACCGCTCTACTTGTGATTTTTTATGGCGATTTACAAGAATTGCTGATGTGTATAAAACCGAGCCTTAAACTGGCAAGTGTACGGGTAGTGTATAGAATAGTGTGCAAGTAAAGGATCATTTTTTCATAGGAAGACAAATTATGAATGATTTCTATGACAAGTGCATTCTAAGAAAACAACGGGGTCCTAAGCTAACAATTTTTTTGATTTTCTTTCAATTAAATAGAGCTCATAATAAAAATAAACTAAAAACTAAGCTAAACTAATGTGTGTGGGATGGAAAGTGTCAAACTAAGCTAAGGGAGATTAACTCTAATAGGGGAGGCTAGGGTGACCTACACTTGACTATGGGGTTGGTGTTTCACTCTCAAATTTGGGGTTAATTTATGGGTTTTAAGCTACTCTTTTAGAATTCCTGAATTAATTACCTTATTATCTTCTAAGCCTCAGCGCAATCCTATCCCTAGGTGGATCCTCCTTACAATATGGCTTTGTCCTTGTAACTTATGGTTTTAGGGCTAATTGATGAGGGCTTCTTGTGATATAGTTGAATCTACCCTAGTGTCTAAACTATTGGCTGGGTTTAAAGCCAAGACCAAGTCCATCTAAGGTTGATTAGGCTAAGTCGGACACCTATATTTGCTGGATTTAAAGCTAAAGGAACTCAACTAAACCTAATTACTAGTTAAGCACCATCAATCTTGCATTATAATAGTGGGTTAAGCATTTAAAGCACAAATCAACGCATGTTCTTCATAGAAACTTTAATATAAACACGTAGACACGCTTGAATAGGGTTGTAAAAGCACTTAATAGCCAACACATATCAAGATAATATATACGTCTCCATTGTGACATATCATCTAACACTTAGACTAAATGAAAATTGTGATTAAAGCCATAAAAACAAAGCATATATTAATCCATTAAAATAACCCACAATAAGAGTGCAATAACCTAGCCTATAATCAAAGTGTTAATCACCCTAATAAGATCTACTCAAACATGGAATAAGCTAAGATAAAAGAAAGATATAGAAACTTCCCCATATCCTAGCCAAAGCTTCAAATCTTGATCAAAATCTCCAATACAAGTATTGATTCCTCAAAGTTAGCTTGATTCTATGTGTAGATGTCTGTGAAAGAGTGTATGTTAGAAGGGTGAGGGTTGTGGGCATTTAGGGTTTTGTAAGTGTGTAAAACATTGGTGAAGAATGCCTCAAAATGGCTTAAATCACGTATTTATAAATTTTCTCAATGGTGCAGCTAGTCAACCTGGCTGGCCGACCGGTACCCTCGAGCAGTACATTTTTTAGCTCTCTGGTGTTGTTGATTGACCTGCTAGGTCAACTGAACTGGTCCTCTGCTCATTAGATAACATGTTGAGACTGACAATTCCTCTAGGTTCAACTGGCTATTTTGCCTTTATTCTTTAATATTATTGCTTTTGGCCTTCAATTCTTCATTGTTTCTTGATCATTCTTCATAACCCAACCATACTCAAGCTCTTTCACACCACAATACTCATCTATAATCACAAAATCATGCATTTAGTGTAGCATTTGACCATTAACTCAACTATGAACACTTAGAATTGATTATGCAGGATGTGTTGGTTTTGTGTATGATTTTGCATTGTATTTTTATATCTATTTTGAGGTGTTTTGTACTTTATAAGGTGTATTAGTATAGCATTTATATTATACTTGAGCATATTAAGCTTTTGGTGTCTATAGTTGAACTTAAAGCATAAATGCTACACTAAAGTACAGTTATCTTATGTTCTAGGTGAGTTTGAGGAATTTTTTGAGCTAAACAAAGATGGAGATGGCTTGAGCAAGTATTTAAGATGATTTTGAAGATGAAACATGGAAGAAAATCATGTTGGGAAGCTTCTGGACAAAGACCAAAGCAACCGGAAGCAAAACAGAGCTAAAACAAAGCCAAAAGAAAGCAAATAGGCACTACCAGAGCACTGGCTTCTGAGTGCTGATGCACTAGCTCATTGTTCTGCCAAAAACAGAAAGCAACCGTCTGCTACCAGAATAGAAGCCCCTTGGTATCGGTGCTCCATTTAAGTGTTGCGGTAGACGTAGAAATTGGCTATATATGCTCGCTTTTGGCCATTTTCTAAAGAGGAAGAAGTTATAATCTTTTATTCTCTTCCATACCCATTACACCAACCTTAATTCCTTCACTTACTCACCTCACACACATAATCCACATCAATTCCATCCATAAACAAGTTTGGATTTGAAGATCAAAAAAGGATTTGTAGGATTTAGAGTAAGATTTGTAAAGAGCTAGCAAGGATAATGAGGGAGTTCCACATCCTTCTCTTTGTTCTCGTCTATATTATGTTAGATTAGCTCTACATTAGGGATGATTGCTATTTTCGTAATGGGTTAAGAATTTAAACACTTTTTTTGAGATTTTAATGGTTGTATATACATGCTTTGTTCTTACATTTCTATGGCTTGATCTTGAACATGTCAAGGTGTTTGATGAATTGCCTCTATGAGTTTGCATGTGTAATTTGTGCTTAGGTGCTAATAATAGTAGCCTCATCTTAGCCTTAATCCATGCTAATGGCATGAGCTCTACTTGCAACTACGTTTGTGTTGATTAATTGTGTTTTTCATGGCTTTAAGATAGTAGGTAATCACCTCTAGCATGAAACATGGCTAAAAGGGTACCACTATCACTTGCTTGACCTAGTGGACTTAATCTCTAGTTTGAAACATAGCTAAAAGGTTAGACTCCCTATTAGGACATTAATCAACACCAAAGGGACTTAGAACTAGACACAAAAGCCATAGCTAGCTAGGACAAACCTATACTTCTAATTAGGCCCAGTTAGGAATAAGGTTGCACCGATAGTTCGATGTGGTAAGTCTAGTAAACTAAGCCCTCCGTTAGAGTAATCGAACCATCAATAGCCTCAAAACGAGGTTAGGAACCCAAATCCATTCCAAAGGAGCAATCACCCCTAAGTTCTCCCCAAACCTTTGTAGTTCTCACTTTCATAGCTTGTTTATATCACTTTCTATTTCCTTTAGTTTAGGTTTAAATTAAAGCTCCAATCAATCCCAAAACCCTAAAAAGAGCAGGTAAGACCACACGTAGCTAGTGTAGGACACACGTTCACTTGGAGCCACACACATAGATAGCTTCCCCGTGGACACGACCCCACACTCGCACATGCTATACTACTGTGACCTGTGCTCTTGGGAGTAACACTTTTGAAGGTTTATGATCAAGTTTTTGGCGCCGTTGTCGGGGAGGCATGGTTGCTGGTTTCTTTGCATTTGTGTGTTTTTCATTAGTTATGTGTTATATATACATTTCTTATTTACCTATCATGTACATATCTATTTTCATTGTTTGTTTTTTTGACTTATTTTTATATTGCTAGTTTAATTTACTTCTTATGTTTGCGTTTTCCTTTTGTGTTTTTCTTAGGGCTTAGGTGTTTATGGTAGGTAGTTGCTTGTTAAATTGAAGTTTTGGGGGTTGAAGTGTGGAAAGAGAATTAGGCTACTTTGCATTCTTAAATAAATGGTTGATCCTAATCCCGATCCCCTCCTAGAGCTAAGAACTTAAGGCAATATCTTGAGCTTGACGCTTATCAACCTTGCATGCTTATTCAACTACCGAACCTAGGAGATACGACCTTTTATATTAGGCCCGAGACCTTGCAAATGCTTCCATCATTCTATGGCTGTAATAATGAGAATCCCCATGTGCATATAGGTGCATTCTTGAGATATACTCTCCCATTCATTTAAGAGATGTCTTTTCCGAGAATGTTAGGCTTAGATTGTTCCTTTTCTCTTTAAAAGATAAAGCAAGGCAATGGTTCAAGTCCTTACCCCATGAGTCTATCACTAGCTGGGATAAGCTTTAAGTTAAGTTTCTTCATAGATTTTTCCCAATAGCTAGGACAGCTACTCTTAGGGCAGAGATCATGACATTTGTACAACAAGAATTAGAGCCCTTTCATGAGACTTGGGAGAGATTCAATGAGCTTTGTCACCAATGCCCATATCATGGGTATGATTTACATGAATTGCTCCAGTTTTTCTACTTAGGCTTGACTTCATCTTATAGGCTAATACTCAATGCTTCGAGTGGTAGGGGGTTCTTAGATTTGGCACCCGAGGAGGCTTGGTCTAAACTAGAGGTTATGGCAGAAGACTCGTTCCAGAATGCTAATTTTGAGAGATTAGGGAAGGAAGCTAGAAATACTACTCTTAGTAGTGTGTTCGGGGTTGACTCAAATTATGATTTAGCTACTGAGGTAAGGGCTCTCACTAGGAAGTTTGACCAGTTTATGTCATTAGGAGCTACATCCACTCATAGGTCTACTTCTAATGCATCTTCTCCTCATCGTCCTAGTCTTATAGAGGTGTGTGATTTGTGCTTTAAGTCTAGCCATACCACCATAGCATGCCCTCTCGCCCCACAGTTCCTTGAGTTTATACAAGAACATGTTCTTGCTAATCAAGGTTGCTTATCTATTCCTTCTCGCCCACTTGGACTCGGGTGGCGGGATCATTCTAGGATAGTGTAGTCTTACAACAACACAAAATTTTCTTATTCATTCCATAATCATCCTTGTCCATCACTCCCTAGTCCTTTAGGGTTTCATCAGGCAGTTTCTAAGCCTAGGTATCATAATTTGTCACAACAGTCATTTCAATCTACTCTCGCCAGTTCCACTCCACCGGTTTAGCCTGTAGCTGACCGTAGGTTAGACTTACTTACTAAGATGATATAGGCCTAATAGCAGATGTTTCAGAGTGCAATAAGAGATTTGAAAAATCAAATAGGACATCTTGCTGAAAAAGTTTATCATAAAGACCCAGGAAAGCTACTTGTTTATCCTGTGCCGAGTCCTAGAGATCCGTGTAGCACGTCTAGCCCTTCTCTGACTGATTATGCATAAGCTAAAGCTATTATGACCTTAAGAAGTTGTAGGGCTATTGATAATCTGGTGGGAGAGTCCGTGAGTAGAGCTAGGCCTAAAACAACGTGTGTTGATGGAGAGACTAGTGTGCCTAAGGAGAAGACTAGAGAGTTTGAAGAGAAAGAGACAAAACACATTGAGGTGAGTGTTGATCCACCATGTAGAGAAGGGAAACAGGTTGTTGAATCTCATGATGTTACTCTTAGAGTTCCTTTTCCCTTAACATTAGAGAGGTCCAAGAAACTTGAGGACGACAAAGAATTGAGGATTTTAGAGCCTCTTAAGGATATCAATGTCACTTTACCTTTAGTTGAGGCCATTAAGAAGATACCAGATTATGCCAAATTCTTTAGAGATTTATGCATTAGGAAGAGACAGACCACCTGCCTACCTGAGAAGGTGAAAGTTACAGAGAAAGTGAGTAGTATTTGCACCACGGGCGTTCCACTTAAGCTTAGTGATCTAGGAGCTTTTACCATCTCTTATGCTATTAATGATCATTCGGTAGCTAATGCCTTGCTTGATTTAGGTTCTAATGTTAATCTTATTCCTTTTTTGGTGTATAAACATTTAGGTTTAGGGGCGTTGAAGCCCACTATTGTGGCTTTACAGTTTGCTGATTGGAGTGAGAGGAGACCTCGAGGGATAGTTGAAGATGTCACTGTTAAAGTTGAAGAATTTTATTATCCTGTGGATTTCATTGTTCTGGACATGCATCTAGGTCATAACACTAGGAATATGACACATGTCCTTTTGGGGAGACCATTTTTTACGACTTTCGATGCAGTGATTCATTGTAGGATAGGGATCATTGAGTTTACATTTAGGAATTTGAAGGCAAAGATTAGGGGTGCCGAGTCTACCACTAAGGATAAAGTGAGTGATGAGGAGAATTGTTTCTTCATAGAGTCTGTTGCTTCTAGTGACAATGATTCCCATGATACTTTCTTGTCCTTAGAAGATAGAGTTGTGCTTAACGCGATCATCAAGCAGTTAAATTTGGAGGCTTTTAGTGAGACTCACTTAGAGAGTGATGTGTTTTCCATAGTAGATACTCATAATTCCTGTGTCAAGGAGTCCTTTGATTCACTCTTAACCATGAGCGATATTGGTAAGCTTGATGAGATCATTGCTCTGATTAACTCTGGCATCCCTCTTTCTGAATTGAATACCTCTTCCATTCTCTCATCTACTCTTAGATCTAATGAGACCATTGCTATATATCCGTCCTTAGTTGAAAGTAGTTCTGAGCTTTTATTAAGTGTGCTTTCTTCTCTTTTGGAGTCCTCATCTGTGCCTATTTTTCTTTATCATATAGAGGATATTGCTTCATTTTCTCCCTGGATTCCGCTAGAGTTTAGGTTAGTTATAAGTGAGTTGAGTTTGAGAGAAAAGATTCGAGTGTTCAACCCAGGCATAGAAGAATGTGTTGTTGCATCATTTGTTACAACCTACCCTATGAGATGTACATTTTTTGATCCATTTCTTTTATCTAAGGATGCCCAGCATGATTTTGTGTACACATTCTTAGGGCGTAAGTTTAGATCTTCAAGGCGTTGAATGTGTGGTGTTGATTGCATTTTTCATGTGTTGCATCTATTTGCTTTTTCCTATGCTAATTTGCTTATCTGGCAATACGTGCCCAAGGATTTTAAGCACTAGTAGCCCTAACATTACCGCCTGGCTGAGGGCGTAAAATCCAGCGCTACTAGGAGACACTCTAGATATTTTGATTGTTACAGTTTTATTAGTGAGTTCTTTACTTTTATTTTTCTTAGCACATTTTTTTTCATTTCTTTTCTTTTCTTTTCAGTTTCATTTCCCTCATGTCTGTTGCTTTCTGTACATGAAGCCTTGTCATTTACACTTTCCATAATGAGCTTTTAATGTTGTGTTTGTTGATTTCCTTTGTAGATCGTTTGAGTTGAGTGGAAATTGGGTACAACGAAAGTTAATGGACACAATTATCAAAACATGGCATGCGCGGCTTAATGCTACACAAGGTTGTATCTATCCACCCTCTACTTGTCCTCTCCTATCTATCCCGTCCCCACCACTCTTACGTGCTTTGTAATGCTTAATTGCTTGTTGTGTGGCCTTACATTATTTTCTTGAGGACAAGCAAAATTTAGGTTTGGGGGTGAGGGGGTTTGGTTTTGCTGTTTTATGCCTTGACTAGGGTAGATGTGCATTATGTGCTTAAAAAATGGTAAAAATTCAAATTTTAATGCATGAAGAGTTGTTTATTTCATGGTTGATCATTGTGTTGGCTATTATGGTTGACTCAATTGATTGGTAAATATGAGTTGCATTGTGGGGGATGAATAAAGTAGATTGAAAACCAAGTTCTAGAGGGGATGCCCTTGAAAGTTGTAGGGAGTGAGGACCTTGAGGAATAACCCTTGCAGCCACCCCATAGCTTGGTAGGAAAGAGTGTGGAAAAAGGGTTGTTGATATGAGTGTTCTTCCTTGCTTGGTTCGCTTGGATGTGCTAAAGCCTTTCTTTTCCTTTGTTTTGTGTAAATGCAATACAAAGCAAGAAAAAAAAATTGAAAAAGGCAAAAAGGTGCAAAAATAACCAAAAAAAAAATGAAAAAGAGAAAAAGCCAATGACACCAAAAAGTTTTGTGAATAAGTGCATAATGACACAATGTCAACTTCGCACAAGTTATCCCCCGTGTAGATATGTGAATAAGGCTTGTTATAAGCCATTGTGTTTGTACATTCTATCTCTTCTTGTCTTTGAGGCTTTGTGCATGCTAGAGAGGCCATGTTAGTTGAAGAGGCATGAAATATCAACATCTTAAGTATGTGCGTTAGAATCCTAGGCTTGTGGTGGTTTGGCTACTGGGGAACTTCCCACAAGGTTCGAGGCCCCTTATGGGTAGAGGGAGGATCCAAAGAAATTTGGGGATCTCTCCACAATAGGAATGCCCCATTCATACTTCTTAGACTCACCTTGATAACGAGTCAATCCTTAGGCAATCCTTTGTATCAACTTTAGAAATAAACTTAGATTTGGGCTTGCTTAGGGACAAGCAAGAAGAAGGTTTGGGGGTGTTGATGTGTTGGCTTTGTGTGTGATTTTACATTGTATTTTTATATCTATTTTGAGGTGTTTTGTGCTCTATAAGGTGTATTAGTATAGCTTTTGTATTATACTTGAGCATATTTAGCTTTTGGTGTCTATAGTTGAACTTAAAGCACAAATGCTACACTAAAGTACAGTTATCTTATGTTCTAGGTGAGTTTGAGGAATTTCTTGAGTTGAACAAAGATGGAGATGGCTTGGGAAAGTATTGAACAAGATTTTGAAGATGAAACGTGGAAGAAAATCATGTTGGGAAGCTTCCAGACAAAGACCAGAGCAACAAGAAGCAAAACGGAGCTAAAACGAAGCCAAAAGAGAGCAAATAGGCACTACCAGAGCACTGGCTTTAGAGTACCGGTGCACCAGCTCACTATTTCTCCAAAAATAGAGAGCAATCTTCTTCTACTAAAATAGAGGCCCCTTGGTACCCGTGCTTTGATTAAGTGTTTCGATAGTCGCAGAAATTGGCTATATATGCTCGCTTTTGGCCATTTTCTAAAGAGGAAGAAGTTATGATCTTTCACTCTCTTCCATATCCATTACACCAAGCCCTAATTCCTTCACTCGCCCACCTTACACACACAATCCACATCAATTCCATCCGTAAACAAGCTTGGATTTGAAGATCAAACAAGGATTTGTAGGATCTAGAGCAAGATTTGTAAAGAGCTAGCAAGGATAATGAGGGAGTTCCACATCCTTCTCTTTATTCTTGTCTATATTATGTTAAATTAGCTCTAGATTAGGGATGATTGTTATTTTTGTAATGGGTTAAGAATTTAAACACTTGTTTTGAGATTTTGATAGTTGTATATACATGCTTTGTTCTTACATTTCTATGGCTTGAAATTGAACATGTCAAGGTGTTTGATGAATTGCTTCTATGAGTTTGCATGTGTAATTTGTGCTTAGATGCTAATAGTAGTAGCCTCATCTTAGCCTTAATCCATGCTAATGGCATGAGCTCTACTTGCAACTACATTTGTGTTGATTAATTGTGTTTTTCATGGCTTTAACATAGTAGGTAACCACCTCTAGCATGAAACATGGCTAAAAAGGTACCACTATCACTTACTTGACCTAGGGGACTTAATCTCTAGTTTGAAACATAATTAAAAGTTTAGACTCCCTATTAGGACATTAATCAACACCCAAGGGACTTAGAACTAGACACAAAAGCCATAGCTAGCTAGGACAAACCTATACTTCTAATTGGGCCTGATTAGGGATAGGGTTGCACCGATCATTAGATGTGGTAAGTCAAGTAAACTAAGCCCTCTATTAGAGTAATCGAACCATCAATAGCCTCAAAACAAGGATAGGAACCCAAATCCGTTCTAGAGAAGCAATCACCCTTGAGTTCTCCTTAAACCCTTGTAGATCCTCACTTTCATGGCTTGTTTATATCACTATCTATTTCCCTTAGTTTAGGTTTAAATTAGAGCTCCAATCAATCCAAAAACCTTAAAAAGAGTAGGTAAGACCACGCATAGCTAGTGTAGGACACTCGTTCACTTAGAGCTACAAACATAGATAGCCTTCCTCTGGACACGACGCCGCACTTGCACACACTATACTATTGCGACCAGTGCACTTGCAGGTAACACTTTTGAAGTTTTACGATCAATGCACAATTACCTTGAAAGTACTACTACACTAATGCACTCAACAAAGCTCAAAACACCTAAAAACAATTATGAAAATGCAAGAACAGTAACACACAATCCAACACATATCAACAACCACTATTGACTATTCAAAATTGTAAAGTAGGCTTTTACAACGGTAGCTAACTGCAACAAATAAAGAACATTTATAGCATGTCTTAAAACCACAGCAAAAGGTCCTTTAAAAAGGTAGGAAAAAATAAAGGGAACTTTAAAAGCTAGATAAAAGAGGAACATTACTTCAAATTAATCTTATATCTCAAAGATCTCTTTTTCACTCATATTTATTACTCCAAATCAAACAACTCCAAAGTACTTTCCTTTTGAATCGCTCTTGACTCCTAGTTTTTGCCGTCGATAAACTTCGCTGCCATTAAGCTTTGCCAATAAGCATTCGCATATACACATCACTTTGTCGTCCATCTCTAAAGTTTATCTCAATTATGTATTTTCTAGTTTTTGCTTTGAAGGTATAATTGAAACAGCTTTTAGATTCATAAATATTCATGCATATGTTTGTATTTGTGTGCATATGCGTCTAATTTCTTAGTTTTATTTCTTTCATTGCATGCTTATATTAGTTAGGGTTTTGCATTCTACATCTATGTGTATATACATATAGTCATATTAATCTTGAATAAGATATAGTTCAACTCTTGTAGAAGCTTTGGGAAAACTATGTACAATCACTCTCTTGTGTGTGTTTGTTTTGTGTGTGTTTTGTGTACAAATGCATATTGATCGCTATCCCACAGCACAAGCCTAAATAGTCCATAAGCGCACGGGTCGTGTGTAGTATAGTGTGTGTGAGTGCAAGGTCAAATCCACAGGGAGACGAAATGTCAACAACTTGATCGCTATCTCACGACACAAGCCTAATAGCCTGCAAGCACACGGGAAGCATGTAGTACGATGTGTGTTAATACAGGGTCGAATCCATGGGGAAGCCAAACGTGTCTAGTGTCCTAAGTATGTGTGTCTTAAGAAGCTATTTGTTGGGTCCCTAAGCTATAATGTTTTCAAGGTTTTAGAATTGATGGGAGCTTGGGAAAGGAAAACCTAATCTAAGGGCAAGAAAATGAAAGGGGTGTATATGTGACGTGGGAATCAAGTAATCTAAACGGAGTTGAACAGGTAGAAATAAGGACTAGGGCGATTACGACTTGCAAATAGATGATTACTGTGTCTTTCTAGGGTTACTTGATGGATTATACTAAGTTGCTCTGGTCTAGACCTCTAATTAACCTCCTAATGAAGCCTTAGGACTCAGTGTGGGTCTGTCCCTAGGCACGTCTACCCAGAGCTGCAACGTGGTCCTTATGAACTAGGCATTAAGGCTAGTTAGTTAGGATTTTAGGCGACTTAGATTGATCTAACCCTACCATTAATTAGTTCCCTAATCTATCCTTAGGACTCAGTGCGAGTTCGTCCACAGGCACGTTTCTCTTAGAGCCATGGCATGGTCCTTATGAACCTAGGGCCATATGGTCCACTAACTAGCTTTCTAAGTGAACTAAAGTCAAGTAAACCTATCCAAATGTCTATTAGCTGGATTTAAAGCCAAAGGGGAATCGACCTAGGCTAGTTACTAGTTTATGTACCATCAATCTTATCACAATAGAGGGCATTATCAATTAAGCGTGAAGCATTCACATCTAGGGCTTGGCATTTGAGAATATTCTAGAGTATTCTACTACTAAGCACATAGACATACTTAAATTACACCAATTTATGCTATAGCACCCTACATGTAAGCAATAGAAGCTATGTATGCTATTAAGTATGCTAACACACACATAGACATGTATGTAGGCATACCTAATTCATGTAATCACCACAAAAACACATAAACATGCTAGCATAATGATTTGGAAATGGTTAATAGCACAATAGACTTCAATTTATATAAGTATCATCATTGAGGCATTTCTACTATATGCTTGTGCTTTGGGTTTCTATGGCAAATTTACATACATTCTATGTGTTTGTAGAAATGCCTCAATGATGATACTTATATAAATTGAAGTCTATTGTGCTATTAACCATTTCCAAATCATTACACTAGCATGTTTATGTGTTTGTGTGGTGATTACATGAATTAGGTATGTAAATTTGCCATAGAAACCCAAAGGACAAGCATATATACATATATATATATATATATATATATATATATATATATAGATCCATCAAGTTCCTATTAATAAAATTTAGTCATCAATCGATAATACAAGATATAATCACCCTACATTGCTTTAATCATATGTAATCAAACTTAGGATAAAAGAGAGATACCCTTTTATCTAAAGTCATGCTTTACAATCTAAGAGCAATGCCTAATCATTGTGTGTGATCCTCTTACACGCTTGATTCCAAAATGTTTTTGTGTTTAGAAGTGTGTGTGAAAGGTGAGTTTAGGTGAATTTAGGGTTTTGGGAAATGGGTGTTCAAAGATTGGTTGAAAAGCCACCCAAAATGGCCTAGAAAATAAACTTTTAAAAGTGCTAGTTGATTATACTAGAAGCCCCACTAGTCGATCGGAAAGTTCGGTTCTAGGTGACCAAAAAAGCATTGACTCTCTACCTTTACCGATCTCCTTGCCAGTCGATTGGAGAGGACAGGGGTAATCGGCAAGGGCAATGTTATGCTCCAATTCTCAGCTGATTTCGCTTCGGTCATTCCCGATTGCTCCAAACCTCGTCCACATACCTCTAAGCCCATTTTCTTTGCTCGTTTCATCTTCGAAACCCTTTTGGAATCTTGGCCAATCCATCATCATTTTCAACCCATTCCAAGCATTGCGTTAATTCTCATCTACAATGCACAAATAAGCACATAGTGTAGTATTTTCTCTATAAGCTTCTTCAATATACAGTTATGTCCTTGTATGCTCAGGTATAGTATAAACACTATACTAAGGCCATCTGTTAAGCACAAAAATAATTCTAAATGGATATAGAAATACAATGCCAAACCACACACAAAACCAACACATCAACACCCCTAGACCTTCTTCTTGCTTCTCGCCAAGCAAGCCAAAACCTATGTCTATCTCAAAGTTGCTAAAGAGGGTTGCCTAATGGATTGACTTGCTATCATGGTGAATCAAAGAAGTATGAAAGGGTTGATCTTTTTGTAGAGAGATCTCCAAGCCTCTTCGGATCCTACTTTTACTCACAAGGGGTCTTGCACCTTGTGCAAAGTTGCCAAGTAGCCTTAACCATCACAAGCCTAGGATTCTAATGCACGCACGTGTGATGTTGACATTTCGTGCTTCCTCAACTAACATGGCCTCCCCAATATATAGAAAGTCTCAAAGAGAGAGAAAGCAAGAATGTACAAACACAATGGCTTATCAATGATGTAAGAGCCTTACACAAAGGCTTATAAATGACGTAAAAGCCTTATTCACACAACATCAAAGAACAAATAGGAGTAACTTGTGCAAACTTGACATTGTATCACTTCAGCACTTACTCAATGAATTTCACTTTTTTTCATATTTTTCGTGCCTTTAGGCTTTTTGCATTTTTCACTTTCTTTCACATTTTATTCTGGCTTTTTCAATTTTTTCTCATTTTTTGGGTTTTTCCATTTTTTTGTATTTTTTCATCAATACATAACATAAGTGAAAAGGAAAAAGAAAAAGAACGGCTAAGGCACCTTAAAAAGAACCAATTAAGGAAGGGGCATTCATATCAACACTCCTGTCAACCATCCTTTCCAACCAAGCCATGGGGTAGCTACAAGGTGCACTCTTAGAAGCACTCACTTCCCACAACTTTCAAGGGCATCTCCTCCAAGTCTCGGCTCTTCTTCCACTCCATTCACTCCCCACAATACAAACTTATCTCCACCAATCAATTAAATCAATCACAAGAGCCAACACTCCAATCAATCAAGAGACAAATGACTTTAAATGCAAGAAAATAATTAAAAAAATTTCACCATTTCAAGCACATAATGCACATTTACCTTAACCAAAGCATAAAACAAGAAAACCAAACTCCCACACCCCTAAATATAAACTTTGGTTGTCCTCAAGCAAATGGAACAATACTACTCAACAAGCAAATAGACAACACAAAGCAAGTAAGGATGATGGGGACAGGGTAGATATAAAGGGATAAGTGGGGATACTCTAGTCTAGGTTAACTTATCCACTTGGCTGGGTTTAAAGCCAAGGACTAGCACCTAAACTTGACTAAGCAAAGCATGTAACCTATTAGTTGGATTTAAAGCTAAAGCCTACTCTACTAAGCAAACCCATGAATCATGCACAATCATATCACCCAGATAAGTAGATAAAAACATTTGAAGCACAAGTAACACATGCAAGTTCACTTAGGTAATTTAACAAACACATACACAGCTTGATTTTTAGTACATAGACTTATTGAATCATGCCATAGATTTATGTAAACAAACATGTATAAGAGCCAAAGATACACACAAATCTTTTATTCAAAGCCTTAATCTAAAATACAACATCAGTCAACCATAGATCTAACTCAATTATAAAGCACATTTACAAGAATAAGAAATGGAATAAGGAACTCCCCTTCAAAACCCTGCTCAAATTCAAAGCAAAATCTTTCAATCTCTTGTTACAAGCTTCAATCCTAGCTTGGTTTGGTATAAGATGGTGGTTTTTGGCATTTGGTAAAGTGGGTAAAAGGTTACGATTTATTACGGTTTAAGAAAATAAAGTTCCTCCCCCAAAATGACCTAAAACGGGCAATTGATAGACTTTTCAGCGCGAGTACCGAGGGACCCTACCGACTAGCTAATAACAAAAGGGGTTGATCGGTAACAAATTTGCCTTTTGCATCAACCAGTAGACCCTACTGATTAACTAGTACGCTCAATTGGTACAAACTTTGCTCTTCTACATTTACCAGCTGATCGATCAGTTAGAAGGTTCTTCCTTCAGCCCCAACCAGTAGCTCCATCTAATCTTCAATCTTTAACCTTTGTTCTCTAGACCTTCAATATTTAGCTCGTTTCTTCCTCGTTTAAGCTAGACCCATCCCAAAACTCATCTAAAACACAAGATATAACACTTAGTATAGTATTTATGCATCTAAATACATTATGTACAAATATTAACAATTATGCATAAACTCTGTACTAAATGCACTCAATTATTCTCTAGAATACCATTAAATGTGCATGTGAAAACTATGTCCAAAACATGCACAAATGACTCACATCAACCCCCTCAAACCTTCCCCCTGCTTATCCTAAAGCAAGCCTGAACCAAGTCAATTTTCATGCTTTTCAAAGAATTTCTAGTTGCATTGACTTGCTATTTTTTTGCCTCTAAAGGATATAAGGTTTAATTCCTTTAATGTAAGGGCTTCCGTAGCCTTTTTCAGATCCTCCCTTCAATCATAAGGGGTCTTGCACCCCTTAGGAACTTATCAAGTAGTTAAGACCACCACAAACTTAGGATTCAAACTCACGCACTTGGGATGTTGATATTTTGTGCCCTATTAACTACATGGCCTCTCAACATGCACTTAGCCCCAATGATACAAGGAAGAGAAGAATACACCACAGTGGCTTCCAATTGACGTAAGAGGCTTATTAACCTTACAACGATATAAGAAAAGCAAACATTTGTGTCAAATTGACATTGTGTTACTTGACACTAATTCAACATACTTCACTTTCCAATCTTTTTGTTGCCTTTTTGGATTTTTCTCATTTTCTCCTTTTTTTACTTTTTTTTTCATTTGTTTTCTTTTTTTCAATACATATATAGACCAAAAAGAAAAGAAGAAGAAGAGGCTAAAGCTTATTAAAAGAACCAATCAAGAATGGGGTGCTCATGCCAACAACCCTTTGGAAACACTTTTTCCAACTAAGTTGTGGGGTAACTACAAGGTGAATTCTTAGAAATGCTTACTCTCCACAGTTTTCAAAAGAATTATTTTCAAAGTTTAAGTCATACCCCACACTCTATTCACTCTCCACAATACTCCCTCATCTTCTCCAATCAATTAAGTCAATAGCAAAGGCCAACTCTCCAACCAACACGGAGATAAATCAACTCAAAACATGCGAGAAATTGAAAACATGAGAAAATTTTGAGCAAAAAAAGACATGCTATACAAATCTACCCCAAACATGATATAAACAATAAAGGACCAACCAAACCTCTAAACCTAAACTTTTTTTTGTCCTCAATCAAATATCACTAAGCACATGACAAGTAAGCACATGAAACATATGGGAAATGTGGAGGGGATAGAAGGAGACAAGTAAAAGATGGATAGATACAACCTTGTTTGTATGTAGTCTGCAAATGCCAAAGATAATCCAATGATCTACTTCTCTATTCTATAGTAGAAAGCACTAATACTCAAAAAAAAAAAAAAAGAGATTAGCACTCAGTATAATATAAGTCCACATTGACATTTCAAAAAGATAAACAAGGATGTATACAATGGTATAAGATCGAAGCACAAATGATGGAATAGAGCAAGAATAAGTAAGGGAGAAAAAATCTAACCTACTAAGAATAAAAAGAAAGTACAACCTAAACTACTAAAAGACAAAGAAAACCAAAGCAAACAAAAACTATCCAATATAATATATACAAAGGAAGAATAAACAGAAGAAAACTAATCTACTATATACAAAAGCAAAGGCAAGTAAAATACAAGAAGAATAAGAAAAATATAAATAAGCTTAGGGTGCCTCCTAGTAGCGCCAGATTTAAAGCCCCCAACTAGGTGTCAATGTTAGAGTATAATATGTTTAAAATTGCATGGTACCAATTGCTGAATGATGTGTTGCGTTATTTGCCCATGTTTAAGAGGTTTCAAGTGCTTATGAAGATTCATTAGTGTAGTACTAATGTTAAGATCAGGCTTAAGTGTAAACAATTGTACATATTGAGTTTAAGAGACAATTGCTACACTAATTGCTTGTTTTCAATGATTTAGGTAAACTTTGGGTTAAGATCGAGATTGGACGTTGATGGGGGATGAAGATGGGAGAAGCATGAGTCAATGGGAGAAGATTGGAGGTCAAAAAGACAAAGAATAGAGGAAGAAAAGTCAGCTGAATGACCTAGAAGAAAAGCCGATCGACCAGCTACTCTAGAGAGCTATTAGAAAAAGCCGGTCGACTACCCCTCTAGAGCTGGTCTACCGGCCTAGAGAGCACCACTTTGAAAATCGAATGGGTTAAGAAGAAAAGTCAGTTGACTGGCTGTGCGTAGTAGATGCTATAAAAACTTTACTTTTCAACTTTTATGGAGAAGATTTTAAACGTATCACACGCATTTCACACTTACATCTCACACACTTAAGCCTAATTTTCACCCACCTCACACACACTCTATCACACATTTGTCACCTTAAATCAAGTTGATTTAGAGGGTTTCAAACATTTGGATTCAAGTTTGCTCAAAAGCTTTGTACAAGATTAGCAAGGATGAAAGGGAAGCTTCATAATCTCTCTTTCATTCTATTTTCTATTATGATTGAGTAGACTTGTGTAAGGTGATTTAACTTATGTAATGGGTTAACTATATACTCTTATGATATGAGATTTGATGGCTGAATATATACATGTTTTGATTTTCTTGTTCAAATGGTTATTTTCTCATTCATGTCTATGTGTTTGATAAAATTCCTAAATGAGTAGCATGTGCATAAATTGAACTTTATTGGTTACTAAACACATCTAATCCATACTATAATCATGTCTACATGTTTATATGTGGATGTTAGGAAGTGGGTAATGCTTATATTCACGTCTATAAGCATGTTTGCATACCTAGTAATGAATATGACTTCAACAATGCATATATGTTGGGTGTTAATCGCTTCTAATGGTGTAATCCGAACATGACGATGTTTGGGAGTTGAATAGATTCGATTATTCACGAACACCTTGGCCTAGAACATGTATCAATGTGCTAAGAAAGTTGAATTCCACTATAGTGACCTTAGAATGACGGCAGGTAATTTAGGTCTAGCCTAGGTCAAATTTTCTTTGGCTTTAAATCTAGCCAATAGGTTTCCGGATAGGTTTGGTCGACCCTAGCGATACTAGATCTTGGCTTTAAATCCAGCCAATGGTTTAGGTACTAGGGTAGGTTCATTCTAAGTCACCTAAGAAGCTAGTTAGTCACTCTTAAGGCCCTAGGTTATAAGGACCATGCTATAGCTCTATAAGGCGCCACCTATGGACGGACCCAGACCGAGTCTTAGAGGGAAATTAGGACATTAATTAGTAACCTAGCTAAGACCAATCACCATAGTAAGCCATCATCCTTTAATCCCATAGCATTTGAGTATAGAATCACCCATTCATAAGTCGAAGTCACCTTAACACCTTTGCATTTGTTAGTTCACTCTAGATTAGTTTGTTTCCTCACTTTTCATTCTCATAGTGTAGTTTCATTTTCTTACTCTCGAGCTCCCGGTAATCCAAAATCCCAAAAATATGCTTAGTATAGGCTTTCTTTTCTACACCTTTAGGACACGCGAGCATAGAATCCACTCTGCCAACTAGCCTCCCTGTTGTTCAATACCCGTTCTCCTACACACTTTACTACACCAATCTGTGCACTTGCGGGTCTTTAAAGCTTGCACTCAAAAAGTCATATCACCAAATAATCATTTAAGCACAGAGGGTAGAAGGAAAATGGTCATGCACTAAAGGTTGGGGCAAGGAATGCATAGTGCATCCCTTTTCTAAATCCCACCCTGAAATATCAAATGAATGTGTGCATAAGTGTAGAATTAAGCATTCTCGAAGAATCATGTCCCACTTGCTCTTTAATTAGCCATCTTATGGCCTTCTTCTCATAATCAAGGGCTAGGAACACACCCTCCCCATGAGTCAAAGATAGGTCTAATGTATGCAATGTGGGTAGAGTGTTTCCTAGGCCTAGGTGAAAGTGTTCTATACAAAAAAGTATGAACATGAGCTCTAAAGAGAGAGACTCAACGGAATGAGAAAGGGAGTAAAAACAACATTCAGAGAAGGTGGGTCAAAAATAAGGGGATTTGTAGTGCTATACTCTTATTCTCCACAAGATATAACCTTGTCAGGCCTAAGTCGCTCTAACTCCTCACATGGGGTGGACTTGATCTTAAAGGGCCCATTCACACTAAAAGAAGGTTCATGTTCATCAAGAAAATGCTTAACCTCATAAATCAGTTCCCTAGTAAAGAGAGTAGAAAAAGGTATCAATATCGATTCATCAAACACACCCAAAGACCTATAGGTCATAATTCCAAGCTCATTAATTTCTTCTTTAAGTGTCTTCTTGGAGTGGCTATTCACCTTAACACAACAATACTTAACTCTAAGAGACTTATCATGTAAAAACTCTAAATTTGATTCTATACTTTCCCCAATAGATTACTTTAGGTCCACACTAACTAATATCCCATCAAATGATTCCACAAATTCATCACTAATGGTCATCATCTCCTTATCATGCTCTTCACAAGGGTGGGACAAACGGAAGGGATAAAGGAGACTCAAAATATTCCTCCTTATGTATACATGAATGCTCAAGGGAAGAATGTGTACTAAACTCCCAAAATGCCAATTCAAAATGCAATTGAGTATTATTGACATGAGACTCAAGCTCCATGTGTATGGGAAGTATAGGAAAAGAGGAAAGATTAGATTCACATGACTTAGTGGGTGATGGTGAAAGCACAAGAGGATAGGGTACCACTTCTTTTGAAACTTGGCCAAAGGAGTCATCAAGAACCAAATTACTATCACGCTCACTCTTATCCTCACTGCAAGATATGATCTCTCTATCTACCTCTTTTTCTAATTTCCTCTCCAACACAACATAATGTTGACCACTATGTCTCTTATCTCTAGGTCTCTCTTCTATCTCTTCAACTCAGTCTAAAGATATCTCAAGACTTTCAACCATAGGTTACTCTCTCTCAATCTTTCTCTTCAAGCACTCATCTAGATAGTCAACTTGTTGCGTCATGCTATCTAGTCTCTGTTAATTAGATTGGAGGATGGATAGGAGATAGGCAATCTTTTCATCTTGTGAAGGAGACCTAAAAGAAGAGGGTTTGATTGAGTGGCAATGGTAATCATATTGAAAATCCTTTTTGTGCATAACCAACAAAAAATTTGAGAGTGGAATGGGTGGAAAAAGAAAGTGTTGGAGGTAGACAATCGAAACTAGAAGGTGAATGAAATGAAGAGTCATCTTGACCCCATGGTGAAAATGCGTGATTTTGCTCCTTAGAATCATGATGATAAGATAAGGATGCATGCATAGGCATATGATTGCTAGGGGCATAGGGCATTGCATGCAATCGGGGATAAAGGTGAAAGGTTGGACAAGAATTACAATCATGATTATGTCTTCCACATTGATTGCAATAATAAGAATATCATCCCTATAGTCATGATTTCGAAGTAACGATGCATGAAACGATGCAAGACTATAGAAGTCATAATTAGTACTAGCCTTAGATTGGGGATTTTCATGGGGATAAAAAGACGGTTGGATGTTAACTTTCACACAAGCGACATGTCTTGGGAACAAATTCAGGTAGTGAGAAAGAGGATACTAGTGACCACTAAGAAGTATTAAGATCGATCATATTTAATGAATCACAAGTAAAACCTATTCATAATTCAATTTTTTTTATTGTCAATTTTTTTTATTTTTTTGGATTTTTTGAGATTTTTCATTTTTTTTGGGTAGTTTTTGAATAATGGAAAGCAAGGAAAGATAGAGCACATGCAAGCAACTAATTACAAACATAAAAGTGCACAAAGAGCCAATACCGTGCCTCTCCGGCAACGGCGCCAAAAACTTGATAGTGTCGAGTTTTACACCAGCAAGTGTACGGATCATTCGTGGTATAGCAAATTCGAGTGCGGGTATTGTCTCCATTCCAGGCATTGCATTAATTCTCACCTATAATGAAATAAGCACTTAGTGTAGTATTTTCTCTATAAGCTTCTTTAAATTAAAATTATGTCCTTGTATGCTCAAATGAAGTATAAATACTATACTAAGGCCATCTGTTAAGCACAAAAATACTTTTAAATAGATATAGAAACATAATACAAAACTATACACAAAACCAACACATCAACACCTCCAAACTTTCTTCTTGCTTGTCGCCTAAGATGATAAAAGTGATGTGTTGTGTTTTTGTGTGTGTTTGTATTGTTATTTGCCTATGATTAAGAGGTATTAAGTGGTCATAAAGATGCATTAGTGTAGAGCTTTTGATGAGAATAGGCTTAAGCGTAAACAAATGTACATATTCAATTTAAGAGACAAATTGCTGCACTAATTGCTTGTTTTCAATGATTTAGGTGAACTTTGGGTTAAGATCAAGATTGAACGATGATACGTGATAAAGATGGGAGATGTACAGGTAAAAAAGATAAGATTGGAGGCTGAAAAGGCAAATAATGGAGGAAGGAAGTTAGCCGGATGACCTAAGAGAAGGAGCCAGTCGACCGGCCACTCCAGAGAGCTGCTAAAATAGACGGACGATTACCGGTCGATAGGCCAGTCCAGAGAGCATCACCAAAAAATCCAGTGGAGCTAAGAGGAGAAGCCGGTCGACCGACTAGGTCGAGTGACAGTGTGTAAAGAGCTGATATAAAAGCCAGATTTTTAGACTTAAAAAGGGAATCTTTTTTGACAATTCTAGAGAGGATCTTAATACAGCCATCACACACACACTTAAGCCTAGTCTTACCCACATCACACACACTCTCTCACACATTTCATCACCTTGAACCAAGAGAATTTAGAGGGTTTCAACATTTGGATTCAAGTTGCTCAAGAGCTTTGTACAAGATTCGCTAGGATGAAAGGGTAGCTTTATAAACTCTCTTTCATTCTATCTCTTATTATGATTGAGTAGACTTACGTAGGGTGATTTAACTTAGGTAATGGGTTAGCTATATACTCTTATGATATGAGATTAAATGGTTGAATATATACATGTTTGATTTTCTTGTTCAAATGGTTATTTTGTCGTTTATGTCTAAGTGTTTGATTAAATGCCTAAATGAATAGCATGTGTATAAATTGAAGTCTTTTTGTTACTAAACACATCTAATCCATGCTATAATCATGTCTATGCATTTTTATATGGATGCTATAAAGTGGTAAAGCTTATATTCATGTCTATGTGTATATTTGCATGCCTAGTAGTGAATATGACTTCAATAATGCATACATGTTGGTTGTTAATTGCTTCTAATGATGTAATCCGAGCATGATGATGTTTGGTTGTAGAATAGATCCTTTTATTCACGAACACCTTGGCCTAGAACATGTATGAATGTGCTATCAAGTCAAATCTCGCTGTAGTGACCTTAGAATGATGGTAAATAATTTACTGCTAGCCTAGGCCGAGTCTTCTTTGGCTTTAAATCTAGCCAATAAGATTAAGGATAGGATTAGTCGACGTTAGCAACATTATATCTTGGCTTTAAATCCAGTCAATGATTTAGGTACTAGGGTAGGTTCATTCTAAGTCACCTAGGAAGCTAATTGGTCACTCTTAAAGCCTTAGGTCATGAGGACCACGCCGTAGATCTAGGAGGCGCCGCCTAGGGACGGACCCACACCGAGTCCTAGTAGGAAATTAAGACACTCATTTAGTAACCTCTTTAAGAACAATTGTTAATGTGAGCCATCATTCTTTAATACCATAGAATTTGAGTATAGAATCACCCATTCATAAGTTGAAGTCACCCTAACACCTTTCCGTTTGTTAGTTATTCTAGATTAGCTTGTCCCCCACTTTTTCATTCTTATAGTTTAGTTTAATTTTCTTTAGTTAGAGCTCCTGACCATCTAAAATCCCAAAAAATAGACAATTTAGGTTTCTTTTTTAGGCACACTCTAGAACACACACGTAGAATCCATCGCACAACATAGCCTTCTTGTGGAATCGACCCCGCAATTGCATACACTTTACTACATCGATCCATGTGCTTGAGGGTCTTTAGAGCTTGCACTCAAAAGACAACGATCAAAAAGCTATCCCAGGTGCATAGCAATGGCTTGATAGATTCAGTCTCAGTTCCTCAAGAACTACAAGATTAGGTCCAGTATTGGGAAAAGAATCAAATAGGGAAAATTCTATTTTTTTATTTGATTGGTTTAGTTTTCAAAGTCAAGGCTCGCTTCACTTACAGTCAAATATATTCTATTAAAGCAAAGCCAAGAGGTGATAGTGGCATTAGGCTTCTCGTTCTATGGAAATGGGTACAAAATACTTGGTGTTGATTCATTCTGTATGTCTTATCCTATCCAGAGT